>OX940961.1:6882650-8255681 GCA_954870475.1 Euphrasia confusa
TCGTACTTATGTAACAACGCGATCAAATCCGACACTAGCTTAGCGTTCCATTGGAACCATGACTCTTGCTTGATCATCGAGTACAGCTGCGATCAAGCACACAAACTGTTTGATAATTTGCGCGAGTGAAGAACATAAATGCAGATAGAGTACATTGATTGGCATATAGATACGCACTTACAGGAAATGCGAGGTATGAGAGACGACGATGATCCGAGGTCGAAGGAGAGAGAAGATGGGTGAGGGTGGTCAGAGTTACGTGCTTGGAAGACGAGGCTACGAATTTGCGGAGTACGCCAATGGCGGCTGAAGGTTCTTCAGTGGTGGCGACAGAGGAGAGAAACCGCTGACCTTGTTTGGTAAGTCCACATACTATAGTCGGATATTGGCGGATACCGGCGGAGATCGGAGGCGCTGGCAGCTGAAGACCGCGAACTCCAATCATTGGTTGGTTTGAGAATAGGGAAAGATAAGTTTTGGTTTAAAAAAGAAGATTAATTATTTTTTTATTATTATAATAGATGGGCTTGATTTTAGAACAGTGAGGCCCAAATAGATATAATGAGCTTTTCCTCCCACTTTGCCATCATCCGTGTGTATTGACTGGAGTATTATTGATTCTCAAAATCACTGTTCTTTGATTTCCGATTGTTTGATGTTTGATTTCATTTTAGTTTTTCATAAGATTAAATGATGGTCGGAAAGAGATCGAATCTCGACTCGGCGATCGTCGATGTCTGGAAAAGAGAATTCGGGCAGCTCGCCACTAGAAAATTCGCTCACCGTCGTGCCGCCTCCGAGGTTTATTCACTAACTCTGTTTTTATTTTCTCGCTTTGAAATCTCACGATTTCATTGTTTTGATTATTGCTTTTATTGAGCATACTCAATAGTTCGGTGAGGTTTTATTTATTTATTTATTTTAAAATTGAGTTAGCATTCAAAAATGTATGGTTTACTTTATTTATTGATTAAAGTCAATTAAATTAGGGTTTGAATGAGTTCCCAAATGTGTGAATGGAAAATGATGTAACCCAGGTTTTTATGTTTTCTCTTCCATCTCAGGATATTGTGCTTCGTTTCGATATCTTACGAAAGCTAGATAAACATCGTGGTTGTGTGAACACCGTTAACTTTAATGCAGACGGTGATATTCTTGTATCGGGTTCAGATGATAAGAGGGTCATACTGTGGGATTGGGAAACTGGTCAAGTCAAACTTTCTTTCTATTCTGATCATAAGAACAATATTTTCCAAGCCAAGTTCATGCCTTACACAGATGACAGAAGCATTGTTACGTGTGCAGCTGATGGGCAGGTGATCCTTCAAAATATTTATTTGAAAGAGTTTGAAGGGATATTTTCTTACACATTTGAGTTTTTGACTTTCAGGTGAGGCATGCTCAGATTCTAGAAAATAGAGTGGAGACTAAACTGGTTGCAGAACACCAGGGACGGGCCCACAAACTAGCCGTTGAACCAGGAAGCCCTCATATATTTTATAGCTGTGGTGAGGATGGAGTTGTTCAGCATGTGAGTTTTTTTACTCATTTTTAATATCTATTCTTTTATCCGGAGGGTAATAATGAATCCAAACGACCACCTATAAAGATCTCGTTATAAAATGGAAAAATGTGTAGTCTCTCCTACCGAAAGATTCTATTGGCGTATTCACTGTTTTAAAAAACGCCATAGGCGGCTGCCAACCATCTCGGTTTCAGCGTAGGCAGACATCTCTGGTCGGGTTGGGGTCTAACTGCTAACTGGGGTCTAGGCGGGTTGTACACATTTTTTTCTTTTCAGAAATCACAAGTGTCGTCCAACCAGATCACATTCTTTCCTTTGTACTGCGAATTCTAGGCTTCAACCCTTCAGTTCTTACTGTTTTTTGGTCACTGACCTGCTAGCGCTACTGTTTTTTGGAACATTGGACGTATATGTCAAATTTGTGACTTTTCTTCACACCTGTATATTTGCAGTATTATTTATAGAATTTGTATCCTTTTGTTTAGTTTATGAAACTGATGGTGTGTGAGCTTAAATTATTTTTCAGATTGATCTGAGAACCGAAAATGCTACCAGCCTATTCACTTGCAAATCTATACCCGGACAGACTTATCTTCCTATTGTCAATCTTAATGCAATTACAATAGATCCAAGAAATCCCAACTTATTTGCTGTTGGTGGATCGGACCAGTTTGCACGGCTTTTTGACATCAGGCAATATAGGTGGGATGGATCATCTGAATTTGGCCAACCCGTTGAGTTCTTTTGCCCCCCACATTTAATTGATGAAAACGTGGAAATAACTGGGTTGTCATTCTCCGAAGAGAGCGAGCTTCTTGTATCTTACAATGACGAGTTTATCTATCTATTCACGAAGGATATTGGGGTGAGACCTAGGCCAGATTATTCTGGTGAAAGTAATCCAAGCGATAAGACTCCTGATAACAGTAATGGAGATGATCTAAAAGCTGCTCCTCAGGCTTACAAAGGGCATAGGAACTGTGACACAGTGAAGGGTGTGGGTTTTTTTGGACCTAGATGTGATTATGTTGTGAGTGGATCAGATTGTGGTCGGATTTTCATTTGGAAGAAAAAGGGAGGAGAGCTTGTTCGTGTTATGGAAGCGGATAAACATATAGTGAATTGCATTGAGGCTCACCCGCATGATACAGTGCTTGCTAGCAGTGGACTAGAGCATGACATAAAGATGTGGATTCCGAAAGACATTGAGAGAGCTACTCTGCCTACTAATATTCAACAGGTACTTGTCAGTTGTGATCGTTTTAAACATAGACCAGCATGTATCATATGTTAAGAGAAAATAATGTCAACAAAGTTTAATTGTTTGAGGAGTTGTCACTTGTCACTCATTCGGGGCTGCCTACAAATTAGTGGTAAGGTGAATCTCTCTTGAGCTTAGTGCACTAGTTCACCTTTAGGAATCAGAATGTAGAAAACTTTTTCATATGCTTTTAGCAAGTATTGTGGTCTCTTGTTTGAGGTTATCTTTCTAAGGCCACGTGAATAAGGTTTATTTTCGTTAAACTGGCATTCTGCTTTTAACAAAGTAACTTATTCTAGATTACATCAATACAATTTCTTTTTAGACTTTTAGTTTCTCTGGTCTTCTATACTCTATATAGTTAAACTTGTATGTCTAATAGATTTGGGATCTCTACACTGACCCTTTTTTAGAGAAACAATGACACAAAGAAAGGGTTTACAAACTAAAACAAAAATGATTTTTGGGCTTTTAGATGAAAAGAAAAACAATTTTGAGTGTTTGCAAACAACTAATTTTCGTTATAATCTGCTTTATTCTAGAAAATTTGAAAAAGTTGTGGGTGGGGTGCTTTTGATTTTGGGATAAATATGTATGTACAGAAATCACTCGTAAGTCGTAAACAAATACAGTAAGATCTAATGCCCACTCCTTTAATTATTAGGATAGGGTCGCCCAATTGATATCTCGTCGTCGATTTGGTTTCTTTCACTTTGGTGGCTATTTTGATGACATTGAAGAGGACTTCATAAATTCTGACAATGAATTCATCTTTGGTGGTGGTGGTGACGAAGACGATGACGATAGTGGAAGTGCTGATGATGATATTAACGATAATGATGAGGATGATAGTGAAAATGAGGTTTTGAGTGGAGGATTCCTAGATGAAGAGGATAATGAAGGAGATGATAATAATGCTGCCAATTTTATTGTCTTTGGGGATGCAAATGATGATGGTGATTTTGGTTCTGGGATTTCTTATGGTGATGGTGATATTGATAGTACTGCTTATGATATTGATATATGTGATGATGATGATGATGATTGTAGTGTACTTGGGAATGATGATGATGATGATGACGATGACTCTGATCATGAGTAAAGAGTTTAGAGACATCTGATGATTTTTTTTGTGTTTCCAGCAGAGGCCCAGGCCAGGGGGTTGGATGCACCATATGGTTTCTACAGAAGAGCTAATGTTACGGGCGTTTTCACCGCATGATCGGAGCACGGGTCCTGACAGCAGTGGGGACTACCATTCAGGTGTGGAAATGAATCTGCTACAGCTGCTTCTTACTTTTGCCGCCAACAGTGTTGATGGTTAAGGTTGTTCCGTTTAAATCTTGGGTCGGACGATGTTCTTTTCTGTCGAGTATGTATAGGTTTCGCTTCCTTCTGTTTGAAGAAAAAATGTACAAATTAGAGTTTACGTTCAATTTTTGGTGTAGTATTTCTGAAATCTTCTGATTACACATGCCCTCTTTTGTATATAATTTTTTCTTTCAATCATATATTCAGTGTGTTTGCTGCTAATTTGGTATGATAATTGTGAAATTTTCTTTAATTTGAGGGGATCATCAATATATTATTATAAATCTAAATTACTATACACTTGTGTTTTTTCTTTCTTATATGGAGACTCAGTTTCTCATCAAAATTTCAATAAACATACCACAAATTTTATTTTACTTTATTTATTGCCAAGTAACAAAATATTATTTGCTGGAAACAGAAACTTTTGCCTTCCTCTTGCTGTTGCAAGATAAGGTATGGTCCATGGACCCATGGAATTAAGTAGCAGCCCCTCCTCCATCTTCACTCACCCTCGATCGATCTGTTTCTCGACTTAATGTGACGCTTTATAAATATACTAAGAATGCAACCTACCAGCTGCAACAAAAAAAATGAACATTACATAGTATTAGCATCGAATTTTAGTACACATTTGCAATGAAGCCCTCTCTGCTTATGTCTCACTTACATAGGCCAGTCCGACGCAGAAAATGCTAAACCCGGGGAAATGAAACGGTGCGCCCTCTGATAAAAACAAAGCTGAAAACAAAAAACATTTATACTATATATTACGCGTTGATTATGATATAGATTTTATGAATATTTTGTGTTGCAAGGGTGAGTCACCTGATAGAGGACTATAAATAATTGGGGATACAAGATTTGCAAATGCTACTATGCCCGAAATGCTTCCTTGGGCCATACCCTACGGAATCGTTATCGAAAAAAAGAAACACGTTTAAAGGTTCTTGATGTTCCCGGAAGGCCGGATACATTTACTTTCAAAACTACAAACACACCCTGGCCTATTTTACTTACCTGTTCATTTGGGCCTGTTTGTTTTGAGACCAAGCTCTTTAACTGTGTAAAAAAATTTGCAGATTCAAGTACTTATAACCATTGAAACTTCGGGACACGGAAATTTGTGAAACTCACATTAGGGTTGGCCAATTGAAAGATTAAACTCAAGGAAGAGGAAGCATAAGGCACCTATATAATATATTCATTGAGGTATGACAAATGATTATTATGAAATTGAAAGTGATTACAAATATGAATTGAAGAGAGATGGAGTAATTAATTACCCAACTTGACCATGCTATGCTGTTAATAAACATCTGCAGAAAGAGAGATATATGGATCATGTCATCATGATAAAAGTATATATGATTCATAAAAATAGGAAGCAAGGATTCATGTACATTAAGAAATCCGGCAAACATTCCAACAATAAGTAAAGTCTCCTCCCCAATAAACAGACTCAGTAGAGGCAGTAAGAGCATCTGCGAAAACCCCCACTCGGGCGTTATAATATATGGATCGATGCATGTGCATATGTGCGCGCGTATTTAAAGAGTTGTGAAAATGTATAACCTACACTGGAAAGTGTAGCTCCAACATATGTAATCAGCAGTACATCCGCAAACTGGTCCTTATTGAAGTGAAATCGAGCCTTATAAAAGTACTGCATCGGAGATTAATGGTACTTAGTAATTATGTAAGCAAGAGGCGGTCGTTTCATTGTGTGTTTAATTATATATATACTACTATATATATATATATATATATATATATATATATATATATATATATATATATATATATATATATATATATATATATATATATAGAGAGAGAGAGAGAGAAGTGTATATACTAGTAGAAATGATGTCAATTCCTTTGAAGAAGACTTTCGTTCAGTTTTACTAAATGTATGTTATTGAATTTAATGTTTATAAACCTAAATACATTTTTTTAATTATATATGTTTAATAAATAAGTGATTTATAATTGTTATTATATTTAATTTGCACAACTTTTAAGAATCATGCTTAATTTTATGCTTAATTTCTTATTCTCTTACTATTTAATTTTATATAATTTATCTTTATAAATTCCTTAATTATAGTAAAGATTAACTTGAAAATTTTAAATTATTAAATAAATCATTTTTTAATATCTTTTATTAATATCTTCAGTTTATTCTTTATTTATCATATACTATTTATTTATTTATTTACTTTATCTCTTAATAGATAATAGTATTAATATTAATTTGTATTAATCATTATATCAAGTAAATTAGGTTTAATTTAATTTAATTTACCATATTCTATTTTCATTAGTCAATTAAATTATAAAATTTCAACCAAAATATCTCGATTTGATCCTATAATTTGCAATTTTTATTCAATTAATTTTCAAAAAGTATAGAAAACTTAATTCAATTTTACCCCTATAATTTGATAATGCATTATTGTTATTATCATCATCATTAATAATTCTTTTTATGATTAAATCGAGAATATCAATTTTCTAGAAAGAACGCGAAAATATGTTTGATTAAATGTGAGTTCTTAAATACCAACAAGTGTTCCAAACTATCAAACAATTAAGTTGAAGGTTGGTATTATTATAATTTTTTTTACTAAAATCTAAATATATTAATTAATATAGTAATACATATATATATATATGTAGACTTATTTTTCTTTAAGCAACAATTTATATAATCATTTCATATTCTATTTATTGTATATAATATACGAATTAATTAAATGTTTTGACATTGTATATAGTTTTTGATACATGAACTGTTTTTAGGTTGGGGTGACCGTTATACTATTGCGGAATATGGATGCCTCTGTCGGACTATGCAATGGTACTATAATGACTATGCAATGGTACTAGGATGATTGTAACATTATCCACGCGAAAGTATTAAGAGGAAATAATTCTGGAAAAATGATTTTTAATACTCGAATTGCTCTGACGCCCTCGAATACCAAATTTCAGTTTGTTTTCCAACGAAGACAATTTTCGATTATGATATCGTATGCCATGACTATTAATAAGAGTCAAGGTCAATCGTTGACAAATGTTGGAATATTTTTGAAAAAACCAGTATTTACGCACGATAAATTGTAGTTGCCTAGAGTAACCAACACGATCGGGTTGAAGCTTCTGCTTTGTGACCAGCGTGGTTGTCTTATGAATAGAACAAATGTAGTCTATAAAGAAGAAATATTTCATAATTTGTAATATGAATGTAATTTTATTTATTGTACTATTTCAATTAGATCATTTACTTAATATTTATTTGTCCATTATCAATATCTAAATTTAATATTAAGCCGAAAGAGCACGGATCGGGATCCTCTCCTCATCATTTTTTACCTAATATCTCCTAACAAATGAATCTTAACCTTTTATTCTATTAACGGTCAAGATCTTTTATGATTAATTAAAATAAATATTCTATAATCATTTTAGTGCATATACTATATATGGGACTTTTTTTGTTTAATTACTACTCCACACATGACTATTATAGTGCATATACTATATAATAATTCAAGTCTATGGTGAAGACGATTAGTATCCACATATATATATATATATATATATATATATATATTCAACTCGACCGGGTTACCTATAACGGTTAGCATGGTTACGTACGTACAGCTGCCGGAATTAATCAGGTGACATATGTAGATAGCAATCTCCGATCTAATGTGTTTATGATCACAAGCATTCAATGCTCCCTCTTAAAATGCACACCAAGTGGCTGTGTGAATACACGAAAAATTGTACAAAATTGATTATATTTTGTGATTTAAAAATTAAATTAAAACTTGAATTAAACTAATCAAAATTTTCTCTTTTGTCAAAATTTTCTCTTTTGTCAAATGTCCTAGTTCGAAACTCAAGACATTGACCTATATAAAAAAAAATCTCTCTTGATTGTATAGATTTATTATATTATTTTCAGAGCCCGCCCAATTCTACCGCGTCCATTTTTCGATTTACATCCTACCCGATCGAGGGACCTCTGATCGGATGGGGGTGAAGTTTCTCGTCTCTCCTCCTTATCAAATTTATTTTTTATAAAAAGTAGCAACCAAAAAGCTAAAAATAAAAGTGCAGATAAGATTAATTGTTCTGTCAGAGTCCATGTTTATCACCATGTCGGCATGTATCAATATTCACGTGATATTGGGTATAGAGTAGTATTGAAGAAAGAATTGCTATGATGTCAATATGAAATTAGTACTACTACACGTATTATATTTGTTCGTCTCTTACTAATTATAGTAACATACTTTTTTTTTTTTTCAAAGCACAAATACTGTATTATTTATTTATTTAGGAAAATGGAAAAATGATTGCAAAAAATTAATTATTTATTTATATTAATTATGACAAATACTGTATTAAATAACCAATCAAGCAACATAAAATGAAACATAAACTTTTTTTTGGCCTTCCACCACAAGCTGTTGGCTGTTGCAAGATAAGGTATGGTATTAATTAAATAGCAGCCCCTCCTCCTCACTCACCCTCGATCGATCTGTTTCTCGACTTAATGTGACGTTTTATAAATATACTAAGAATGCAACCTACCAGCTGCACATTAATATATATAGTATGGTATTAGCATCCAAGAATTTTAATTTAGTCGATCCACACGTGTACTACATACATACGCAACCAAGTCCTTTTGCTTATAATTAGTAGTATATATGTCTCACAAACTTACATTAGCAAGTCCGACGCAGAAAATGCTAAACCCGGTGAAATGAATTGGTGCGCCCTCTGACATAAATATAGCTGAAGAAAAACAATGCATTTATAATGAATTGTTATTACTAGCTAGCTCCATATGTGTTAAGTGCAAACTCATTTGAAATAATTAATTTACCTGAGAGAGGACTATAGATAATTGGTGATATCAGATAGGCAAATGACGTTACACCCAAAACGCATCCTTGGGCAATACCCTATGATGATAATATTATAATTAGCTAATGTTGTTAATTATTTTCCTTTTACAAATTAGTCCACACTTAGAAAACTTATTAATTACCTGTTCATTTGGCCCTGTTTGTTTTGAAACCAAGCTTCTTAACTGTGTCACAAGTTACATACAGAGTTCAACTATATATAATTATCAATTGAGGTACACATATAGGTATATGGGAATTAATTAACTCACAGTAGGGGAATTAATCTTGGAGATCAATTGAAATTTGGAGTCTTCGGACTTTTGGACGGAAGAGTGCTTCCGTAGGTTACTTATTTCTTTCTGTTCTTTATTTTCTTTTTAATAATATTATATTTATTGTGTTCGTCCCTTTGCACTCTAACAAATTGGTCCGATCTGTCGGATCTATCACCCGAGGACGCTGCCGGATCTGTCATGACGAGAAGTGAGGTTCGATTAGACGTTGTTGAAGCTGCCATCGAGAGGTTAGAGAAAGGGATGGGAGACTTGAAGGCATCGGTGGACGATCGTTTTGAACACCTCCAAGCGAGTATGGATGGAGTGCAAGTCATGCTAAAAGGTATGGATGGAGTGCAAGCCATGCTAAAAAAATTGATGCATGAAAAAGGAATTGAAATAGAAGATTCGTCGGGATCCACACCCGAAAGCGCACGGCAAAATTCAAACGCCCGTCAAGAGCGATCAGCCCCGACAACAAGCTCCACTAAATTGGATCTGCCATGTTTCAACGAAGCGGCAAAGTCATTCAAGAGAAAGCATGTATGTGTTTATGCGGATTTGGATAACGAAGATGTTGGAAAAGAAGTTTCGGAGTACTTCGGAGTGAGTGGAAAAGCTCCAAGTGTTCTTGCATATACTGGATATGAAGATTCCAGGAAGTTTATACTGGATGGTGAATTTACCATTGACAGTATCAAGTCTTTTGGCGACAAGTTTTTAGGTGACAACCTTAAGCCTTTTTACAAGTCAGAGCCCATTCCAGATAACAATGATGGGCATAGCAAGATAGTGGTCGGCAACAACTTTGATGAAATTGTGTTGGAGGAGTCGAACGATGTTCTTCGTGAGATAAATTCACCATGGTGCGGGCACTGCCAAACTTTGGAACCTATTTATAACAAGCTCGACAAGCATTTGAAATTTGACATGGTATCAGAGCAGGTTTCAAATGGGGGTGTTCAAGTGCGGTCCCACGCCTAGCGCACACACGAGAGCGGGAGCTTGAATATGCACTAGAGAGCTTCAATCTATCTCAAAACCATATGGTACTAAGTAGGAGAACTCCCTAGGCTTATATCATAGACTCCCCTCTCACAATTATTCGATGTGGGACAACACACAAGTGGCCTTCAACACACCCCCTCCACTTGTGAGTCCTAGTCAAAGGGTGGTTATAACCACTCACAAACAGGATCGAAACCTGCTCTGATACCATGTTAAATTCCAAATGGGGGTGTTCAAGTGCGGTCCCACGCCTAGCGCACACACGAGAGCGGGAGCTCGAATATGCACTAGAGAGCCTCAATCTAACTCAAAACCATATGGTACTAAGTAGGAGAACTCCCTAGGCTTATATCATAGACTCCCCTCTCACAATTATTCGATGTGGGACAACTCACAAGTGGCCTTCAACACACCCCCTCCACTTGTGAGTCCTAGTCAAAGGGTGGTTTTCAAGTGCGGTCCCACGCCTAGCGCACACACGAGAGCGGGAGCTCGAATATGCACTAGAGAGCCTCAATCTAACTCAAAACCATATGATACTAAGTAGGAGAACTCCCTAGGCTTATATCATAGACTCCCCTCTCACAATTATTCGATGTGGGACAACTCACAAGTGGCCTTCAACAAGATCAAACCCAAGGAAGCAGAAGCATAAGGCACCTATGTATATATGAATTCATCGATCGATCGAGGCACAAAAGAAAAATGTAACTTGTTATAAAATTGAAACTAGTTACTACAAAATACTATGAATTGGAGAAGTTTAAGTTACCCAAGCTGACCATGCTATGCTGTTAAAAAACATCTGCACAAAGGAAATTAAATGATCCATCATTAATTGTATACATAAGTATAATTAAATCATAAAAATAGTCACATTACATTTAGAAATCCAGCAAAGAGTCCTACGATTAGCAGCGTCTCCTCTCCGATAAACGGACCCAATAGAGGGAGATAAAAATTTTGTTGGTCCCATAAATGTAGTCTTTTTTCGATTTAATTCCACATACATTCGCATTTTCAATTTAATCTCAAATATGTCGAATTTAGTTTCAATTTAGTCCTTTTTGTATAGAAATTTAATTTTTCGTCGAAATGTGTCCATAGATGCTGACTTAGCGCCACATGTCAGCATCTCATTGGTCAACGACATTTTTCTTTTCTTTTTTAAAAAATCGTTGACCAATGGGATGCTGACACGTAGCGCTAAGTCAGCATTCATGGACACTTCGTACAAAAAAGACTAAATTGAAACCAAATTCGACATATTTGGGGTTAAATTGAAAAGACGGATATATGTGAGACTAAATCGAAAAAAGACTACATTTATGGGACTAAAAAGTTTTTTATCTCCAATAGAGGCAGGAAGAGCATCTGCAAAACCGATGACCGTTATATATGTGTGAGTCATGCATGTGTTTAAAGAGTAGTTGTGAATTTATTTGTATATAACATAATCATATATACACTGGAAACAGTAGCTCCGGTGTATGTAATCAGCAACACATCCGCAAATTGGGTTTTCTTGAAGTGAAATCTAGCCTTCAAAAAGTACTGCACGTGCATATATCGGACAGTGGTACTAATGTCAGAAAACAGATCGATCCATTTAAGATTAATAGATAGGTATTCAGATGGAGATCGAGGTAAATCGTACGAGTAGAAATGATTGAACTCCGGCGTCGGCAAGGCTGTTGAAGAAAGCAACAAACGCCAAGAGAGAAAACGTAGCACTGCTTGTGAGCAACCTAATTATATCCTTTGCCGATGGGATTTTCGTAACGAAACTTATCTTCTTGGATGGTTCCAGGCTGTCTCTCAGAATCGGCTGCTGCAGAGGATCACATTGCCTCCTCGTTTCCTTCACCAGGAGACCCACGTATATTACTGCAACTACGGACACTGCTGTTGCAACCTGAAGAAAGAATTAATTAATCATGAGTACTCGTAGTATTTAATTAATTAGCATTGAATTATTCATACCTGAAATATACGAGGAGTGGGGAGAAAGCGTGCAGCTAGAGTGCCAGTAACATTTGCAGCTGACATTACTCCGCACAGGATTCCGAATGCGGATATGCGTTTCTCTTCGCAAACATTGTCTGCCTGCAAAAAATCACACTCGTTAATTAGTGTACGTATTTGCAGATCAGACAAAACTAGCTAGAAAGAATATTCGTTACCACGTAAGCAAGGGCAAGGCAAGTGACACCCCGTCAGTGACCATGGCAATTGGAATCTTGATTGCATAATATGCGTAGAAGAAATTTGAGCTTCTATTCCATGCCAGGATTGCTGATGGGAAAATGCTTAGGCTCAAAGGTAGGAGGAGCAATGTTTTTCGACCGTAGAGATCAGACAAATTCCCCAGCACAGGCATCACCACCACTGCCCCTAATCCTGCAACCTGCAAAATCCATATATTATATCAACCATATATTATAAATATGATCATATATATATATGATGATATATACTTACGGCCTGCTGGATTCCGGTGAGGTAAATAGCAAGGGAGCACTCCTCCTTCCCCTTGCACACAGCCTCGACGATGACGTCGGTTATGGCTGGATTGACCACGTAGACAGTGAAGTTGGACATAAATACCCCTACGAACAGATGGCTCAGCTTCCACCAGTTCTCCATATCTCTCACTTCAAATCTTAATCAATCGCCTCGATCTGATAATTAGTATCTAACTTGAGAGCAGCAGAGAAGCGTGTATAACGTGTGATGTATAAATAAATAAATAAATATACTAAGGCACCAACCATATGCTGTATAAATAAATCATTATACTAAGGCACCAACCATATAATGTATTGTTTGAATAACAGATGAGAGTGTAACGTATCGGACTTGCTTAAACATTACAGTAGTATTATACTCCATATTCAAGTCTAGAAGACGAAGAATTAATTACTTGGCACATATACACACCATATTAGTTCAAATAACTTAGCAAGGGCGAGTCAAGTTTTGAGTAAGACATGAGTTGGTATAAATCAAAAATTAATAGTAGTAAAACCATTACAAGTGTCTTCAATATACATTATACATATATATATGATCATATTTACATTTACCAAATCAAATAACAGGCTCATACATATATATCATGAAGCCATACATCAAAAAAAAGGTGCTGCGTGTGTTTTGTTTTCCCTCCGAAGCTTATCAGCCAAACAGCTTCTTCTTTTTTTAACTAAAAACGACGTTGTGATTTCAGGCCAGCAAGCAGGGCTCGCTGCGTGCTCGGTCTCTAGTCAAAACCGGATGTATCTTTATCACTGTGCTGAAAATGAAACCTATAAACTGCAACAACATTTTTTTTTTATCATCAGCAATCTACATTCATTAATGTGCATATCTATATATAATTAATGTTTCCTATTTGAAAGATGAAGATAATTGTCTTACCCAAGCAAGGCCTACGCAAAGAGTACTGAACCCCGGGAAATTAAACGGGGGGTTATCCGACAAAAACAGAGCTGCAAAATACACCAATATCCCAGTTAAGCTACATTTCGAAATTGGAGTACTTGAGAAATTTTATTACTACTATTATTATTGTCGACTTACCTGAAAGAGGACTATATATTAAGGGAGAGATAACATTGGCAAATGAGGATATGGCCATAAGAGTTCCTTGAGCAATTCCCTGTTCGTATGGTCCAACTTGTTTCGATATAATGCATCTTAACTGCGATTATCGAAAATTAAAGTCAGCCTTAAAAGAAACATAGTAATTAAGCGATGATGCCAATGTAAGATATAGATATTATGTAAGTACGTAGGTAATTAATTACTCACACTGGGAGTTGCTAAGGAAAGGATGATGCCCAGAAACGCAGAAGCATAAGGTACCTGCGAAAACCAGGTAAAAATAATTAATCAGTTCCGAATTCATCGACGGAAAATAATTAATCAGTAAATAATAATGTATTGATTAGATTTAGAAGAGGTCTTACATAAGGTGCCCAAGCAATGCTGTCAAGTAACATCTGCAAAAAGCCAGAATTCTCATAGTTAAATTTATGGACTTAGCAAGCAAACAAACAAACAAAAAAATTGGGGGGATGATCAAGCTCAGCTCGAGTGAGGTACGTACGTTCAAGAATCCAGCGAAAAGTCCCATACAGAGCAATGTTTCCTCGCCTAGAAGTGGACCGAGTATAGGCATTACGACCATCTGCACAATCCAATTAATAAATAAAACATACGTAAATTCGTGAAATCAATATTCAGTATATATATAATCTAGGAATTGTGCATACATTGGATATGGTAGCTGAAACGTAGGTAATAAGCCATATGTCAGCAAATTGATCTTTCTGGAAGTGAAAGCGCGCCTTCAAGAAATACTGCAATACTCACACGAAAAAAATTCGATTTAAATAAAATGTAATTCAATACAAATTATGTATAAAAATACAAGCAAATTATGTATACCATTAAGAAAGATTGAATTCCAGCCTCAGCAAGACTATTGAAGAAGGCAACAAATGAAGCTAATGACACAGTGAAACTGCAATTAATCAAATTCATCACGTGTTAGAAAAAAGAAAAAAAAAAAACATATGGATTTTTTTATTAATATTAATATTATAAGTAAATAGTTACTTGGTTTTTAGCAAGCGCATTATATCCTTAGGCAATGGGATTTTCTTGATGATCAATGATGACTCGTTTACGGGCTCCGATGCTTGATCAGTCCCGGGCTTGAGGATTGGTTGCTCGAGAGCATCTACGGGTCGGGCTCTATCGTCCTTTAGAAATATCTTCATGTAAACTGCCGCTGTAACAGCTGAAACTGCAGCCACCTGATTTGGTGTTTTTTTTTTACAAAATGTAAGACAACATATATATTGTACCGTATATACTGTATGTTACAACTTACGACTTAGGAATAATAATAATAATAATAATAATAATAATAATAATAATAATAATAATAATAATAATGACCTGAAAGATTTGACCGGTGGAAAGAATGCGAGCGGTTAATGTACCACAAACAGTTGCGGCGGAGAAAACTCCGGCCAATATCCCGAAGGCCGAGACGCGCTTTCCCACGGACACATTGTCGGCCTATATCGTGAAAATTTAAAATAAAATAAACTGTCGGCCCAATCCAATTTTTAATTGGGCCTGGACTGTGAATTTAGGCCCAAGAAAGTTCTTACCAGATAACTTAGGGATAAGCATATGACGCCGCCTTCCGTGACCATCGTCGTTAGACACTTCAAGACGTAGAAAATGTAAAAGAACTCGGTTGTTCTTTTCACCGACATTATCACTGCAATTAATACATTTTTACCCACATAATTAATAAAATATTCCATGTACTGTATTAGTATGAATTAATTAATTAGTTTAGTATATATGGTTTTACCTAAAGGAATGATGGCGAGGGTCAAGGGGATAGTAAGCATGACTTTTCGACCATACGCATCGGAGAGAGTACCGATTAGTGGCATCATAATCACCGACCCTAATCCTCCAATCTGAATAATAATAATAATATAATAATGTTATAATAATTTATATGTAATCTTAAAAACATTCAAAAAAACATTAAATTTGATTTTTTTAAGTAAAATATAATAAAAAGTAAAAATGAATTTGTAAGTTGAAAATATAAAAATATTTTTCATAAAAATGGATTAATGAATATTAATATAATTATATTTTGAAGATAGAAAAATAGGAGTAATTCTTTTGAGATGTGATTATTATTATAATTTGTTCATTAAAAAAAGTATGATTACTATTTTGAAAGTGAAATATATATTGAAGTATAATGTTTCAAGATAAACATGACAAGCACTATAAATAGAGTAAATCATTATTCCCACCTAATATATATAAACTCTTAATGAAGACAATTTGTTTAATTAAATAAGAGTTAAACTTTCAATATTCTATATTTAATATTGAAAAGGTCCACAAATATCAAAATATACAAATATGTATGTGTGTGTGTGTGTTTGTTAGACTTTAAAAAATAGGTTGAACATGTATTATCCATATGTGATATGACATCATCCTATATATGAAAATTAATGTACACATACCCAAATGCATGTCACCTAACTAGGAGAGAAAATTCAATTCAACTTGATCAACAACTCCCACATACACAACAAGTATGAAGCTAGGTATGTAAAGGGAAGAGTTGTGCTTAAAGGCAATCAATATTGAATTTATAATTAGTACTTTATGACTTTAGGTAATTTCTTAGATAAAAATACTAATTAATTAGATATTTGAATTATAACATGTTTTACTTAACAAAGTATGAAGCTAGGTATGTAAAGGGAAGAGTTGTGCTTAAAGGCAATCAATATTGAATTTATAATTAGTACTTTATGACTTTAGGTAATTTCTTAGATAAAATTACTAATCAATTAGATATTTGAATTATAACATGTTTTACTTAACACAAATTAAGTCGGCTAAGATCGGGATGTACTTGCATGTTGTTGTTCACTAAGGAAACCAATTAAACAACTATTAATACAACCAATTAAACATTACTTCTTTCGTTTCAAAGAAGTATAACTATTTTTTGTCACGAAAATTAATATAAAATATTAATATATATATATATATATATATATGTATATATATATATATATATATTGTAAAGTACATTAAGTGCTAAGAATGTTGTTTTTTATAGAGTAAATTAAAAATAATAAATAAAATTATATTTTAAATGAAAAATAAAAGATAATTTCTTATACAACGCATATACCAAGCTTCAGCAAAACATCATAGAACACCTATCAAACAAATAGATGTACGTGCGTACGTAGCTTTTTAGAATAATATAAGAAGTTGATAATCATTAATCACACACACATATGTCTATATATATTATACATATAAAATTTTAGTTGCAAAATTTTGCACACATGCATAGATATATACATACCCCTTGTTGAACGCCCGTGAGATAAATTGCGAGCGAGCATTCGTCTTGTCCGGGGCAAACAGCCTCCATTGTAATGTCAGCTATCGTCGGAGTAACCACGCACGACGCAAAATACGAAAGAAAAACCGTCACAAATAAGTGTATCAAATCCTTCAAATTCTCCATCGATCTTATTTTGATATTTTATCTCACACTCTGTGTATATGATGGAGTATATATATATATATATATATATATATATATATATATATATATATATATATATATATATATATATATATATATCACCAACTCCGGCCCCCTTCTTCTTTTTGCTTTTGTCTATGTGTTGAATATAACAAGACACAAGTTAGCAAAACTAAAAATTAAGTAGTGGGTGTAATGAATGAAAGAATTTCAAAAGAACTTGAAGGGCTATATATAGTGTGGACGTATAAGTACCAAAAGAAAAAAAAAAGAGTTACGTACGTACGCATTATTATTAATGGAGTAACATTTTCTTTAATAATTATTTAAATATAAAATATTGAAAGAAAATGCCAGTCTTTGTGAACGGGTAACGATGTTTGACCTTTACGCTGTGTTTGGTCGTTTTTGCCGAGAATATTTCGTAATAAATATTTTTCTATTCATTTTGGGTTGGTGAGCTGAAATTGTTGCCTTTCAACGAGTGTGTTGTGGGCCCTATTCTAAACAATTCATATTTTTAAGATATTAACACAATTTCTTTTTAAACAATATCTTAGGATAGGTGCTACACCTTACAAATGAAATAAATATTAAAAAAAATTAATACAATTTTATGACTATATTTTTTTTAAATTCACTCACAATTATTTTATTTTATAAATAAAAAATATTTTTTAAGTTAATTAAAAATACTAACATTTTTCAATTTATGTGCCCATCGAAATGTGTCAACTTTGCTAGGATAAAACAAGCACTTCATCTCTTTTATATTTCTTCAGTCCTTGAATTGTTTGTTAGGTTTTTTGTATAATTTACAAATTAAAAACTTGATAACAATTTTTTTTTTTTTGATATAGGTCAATTACAATGTCATGGGGTTCGAACCTAAGACCTTTGATCTTCAATTCGAGTGCTCAACCAACTGAGCTAACAACCCTTGACTGGTAACAATTTAATGACGAGTAATAACAAACATATTTTTCTTATTTATAAGATTATCTCTAAAAGGAATTCAACTTCTATTTTTTCTTTTACGTTATCATATAATTTAAAAATATTTTTTAATTTAAAAATACATATTATTCTTTAATTTTTTTGAAAAATTCAAAATTTAAGTTTATTTATTTATTTTCAAAAAGTACTATATGTATATACACACGTGCATGTGTATATATATATGTTACAAGTGGAGATGAAATTTGAGTTGTTTCTTTGAAGTTTCAGACAAACTATTTAAGGTAAGTGGCCGGTTTCTAGGTTAGAAGGTGTTTGGTGATTCAGTGTTTAGTGAGTATTAATTTATTTATTTTTAAAGTTCTAATTATTTGATTATACTATTATGATTTAATTATCATGATTGCATGTTAAAAATATGCTTCTCACTAAATAAAACAATACTTATAGCAAATATGTATATATTTTGATTAATAATTACATCATTGAAAAATCAAATACGGTCTCCCTCTGTCTCATTAGTGTGTTTGCACATTAATGGAACACATGGTTTTTAAAAAATGTGATACGTTGCATGTACTCCTATAATTTTATTTGATTTTTTGGAAAATTACAATAGTCAATAAAATACAAGCAATTAAATATTGTGTCAAACTTAACAGTGAGTAAGAATTAGCTAGCTAGTAATTGACATTTGACCATGACAACGTTGACTATTTACTTAATTGACACATATATTGATATATACGACTATATATACCGGCGGTGAATAGTGATCGAGGAAATTATGATTAATCAAACATGGGGTCTTAAGGTTAAGGTACGTGTATGAGTTGGATAAAAACTTTCGGGTAAAAAACCACACAATTGAATCATGACCTTATAATTATATTATTTGGAAACAAAAAGTCCATCCAATTAGGTATATGTATTTGCGAGTATTTGAAATTAATTACTTCAACATATACATGCACCGGCTTTGCATCCTTACACTTGTATATTAACTTATAAACTTGCAAACAATATTTTTTCCCGGTGAATAGGTGATGAGTTGAATTGGCTTGAGCTCGTTTTTGATCAAAATCAACCATCAAGTTGAGATCAGTTTGATTTGGCTCGATTCTTGTACAACTAACATTTTTTTTATTAAAAAAACACCCTTTGTATGATTGATTATATGATTTCATCAATTTCAAAATGTAAGAGGGATTGAGATTCATATTCCAAAATGCATCACGAATCAATCATGTCCACTATGTATTCCAAAAACCGTTACACAAAAATCTTGATTTTTTGTACATTTTTTTCTTTTTCTATTTTTAGATAAGGGAAGCATGTACATATTGACCAAATCAATTTTCTTAAAATTTGGAGAAAATAAATTTACGCGTATGTGATCGTATTCAAACGTCATTAAATTTACTTTGACCAAGACCAGCCCACCTTATAAAGTCTGATAAATTTAACGGTGGACTTTCTTCAATTCGCTTGACATTTCATTTTAATTAAATTAAATTAAATTAAAGTTATCATTTTTTTCACTTTATAAATAAGCATGAAAACAATTCAAATATATACTCCTTATATCGTTAGTTTACTATATTCTGTTTTATTCAGAGTTGTAAAAGGCGATTAATTTAAGGTGACCCGTGGAATAATAAAGGTCACACTTAATCACATCTTAATAAGATTATTTTAAAAAATTAATCTCCACATATGATAAAAATGAAAACACAATTTTTGTAATGGCTTTTAAAAGAATAGCTCAAATTTTGTCTTATTCAAACGATATCATAGAGAGCGGAGAAGAATCACCAAGTATTCATTCATTATTTATGTAATGTTTGAGAACGAGATTAGTATTTTTATTAATCATAATTAAGAGTGTTTAACTAATAATCTCGTAATCAATTGATGATTAGAATCGTGGAAAATTTCTACTTTTGTTGGTAAGGAGTAGTGATCATAATTCAAATTAAATAACTCCGCGGTGAAGTCATGCTTAATATTCTGCTAATTATATATTGGGACTTAGTACTCAAAGATTATGTCAACACCACATTATTCAGGGACAAGCATTAGCTAGGCACCGAATCAACACCATTAAATTTAATTACATAGTATAATACTTTATAGTTGTTTGTTGTTGTTATTGTAATCGGTCGGAAATTCAAAAGACCAACGTCGAGTAAATTCTCGAGGATTAGTACTAGCTTGTTGCTCTCGAGTTGATTGAAACTAAAGACTCGGTGGATTCTTTGATGGATCAAATAAGAGTTTCCGTTAAGCACTTGATGTGTCCGATTGTTTTGGGGGTTATCCACAAATCTAAAAAAAACATACAACATCTCTTGATTGAATCCTTGTATACTGGTTTCATTGTAGACAGTCTTTTATTAAAAATTAAGAATAGTGATATTGACATGCTAACCTGTAAAGGTTGGCAACCAGTTGAATTTTGCTCATCACAAAATATCTGAATCGTGGGCCCCATTTTCGAGCTTATGATTGATTTATAATTAAACATTATTTATGATTAATCATATTTAAACATTTTCATTTAACTTGAAAATTAACATAAAATAATGTAGTTAATCCGGTCAAAGGTGACCTTGACAAAAACAAAATATGAAACTGTTTTTGGTGCATAAATTTTCTTTCTTTCTTTTTTGTGGAAGATGCTATGGACCCGGCAAAACCTCGTCCGGATGGATTTAAACTTGTCCGTTGCTGGGTTTATTTCTTGATAATACTGGAATCATTAGACTTAGAAAGAAGCCAACAAGCTGCACAAATAAACATAAGTAATATGATCACTGATTAGCAAATAGCAAGCACACAAAAAATGTGAAGTCGATGCGAGGAATTTTGATCAGAATAAAATTTCCTTTATCGTACCCAAGCAAGTCCCACACACAAGATACTAAAACCTTGGAAATGAAACGGAGCCTCCTCCGACAAAACTAGAGCTGAAAACAGAACAAGATTCTTTCAAGTTGAGAAAAGACACGGATTTAAAACTTTGATGATAAGCATGACACAGAGATAATTGAATATCAACAAGACCTGAAAGAGGACTATAAATCAAGGGAGAAATGACATTTGCAAATGCTGTTATACCCAATATGCATCCTTGTGCAAGTCCCTGATACAAAAAAAAAAAAAAAAAAATGATCGTTGAAAATAAATCACTCCTTACAATGGAATAGCTCTTAGGCCACACACATATATACATATATAAATGTCATAATTTTTTACCTGTTCATTAGGCCCGACTTGTTTCGACACAATACTTCGTAACTATACATGTCGCAAACACCAGATATGTCAGCAAGACTGTAATCCCAATTCATGAGAATTATATATATGTAGATAACATTCATTTTTTTCAACTCACGTTTGGGCTTGATAGGAAAAGAAAAAAGCCCATCGAAGAAGAAGCATATGGCACCTGAAGATTAATAGAATAGCACTTATATATATGATAAAATTCTCTCCCTATCTAAATTTTAAACGGTATGTGAACAGGTCATCGTCATACCCAGGGAGCCCAAGCAATGCTGTCAAAAAACATCTGCAAGACGAGAACACGAGTACTTAGTAGTGTAACCATAATATAAATATATGAATGGAAGTTGAATCCACTGCAAAGCAAAGCACTTGCGTACATTTAAGAATCCAGCGAAGAGTCCCAAAGATAACAATTTCTCCTCCCCAATTTTATGACCTAATGTCGGCATGAAAACAATCTGCAAAAGTTGTTACAGTTTAGCAGGTCACAATTTAGTCAAGTTTTAACATCAATTAAAGGCCACTAAATACAAAACGACCAATGTATGAGTAGATACATTTGAGATAGTTGCTCCGATATAGACAATGAGAAGAACATCTGCAAGCTGATCTTTCTTGAAGTGGAACCGTGCCTTTAGGAAATACTGCACAAGATAATAAAAATATATATATAAATTATTTATCGAAATTTGCTAGACAAAAAAACTCGGATGATATGTATGAGGCAAAGAGAGGAGACCAGCAAGCAAGCTTGGAGTCCAGCCTCTGCAAGGCTATTGAAAAATGCGACAAATCCCGCTAATGAAAATGTTGTGCTGCAAAGAGACGAATACCAAATGGGAAATTACTCTTAATTCAAGAACTACAAAAATTGATCTGCAAGCTTTTTCAGAGTGAATATGATATTGTATAAACATTGGGGAAAGAAAGATGCATCTACGGAAAACAACATAATTGATGTAATAATTCAAGGATGACGAAGTGGCGTACCTACTCTTTAGCAAACGGAATATAACCCGAGGAGATGGAATTTTCCCAATTAAATCTATCTTCTTCGGTGTCCCATCTTGTTCATTTTCAGTCAAGTTCAAAATGGGCTGCTCCAAAGCATCAGTTTCGCTTTCTCCAGTTGATTCCTTAAGAAAAACTCCCATATACACCGCTGCAAGAATAGATACAGCTGCCGATACCTGAGCCATTTGAATCCACTACCTCATAAAGCATCAAACTAGTTGGGTTGGGTTTGCTTTAGCTGAAAAGCAAGCAGTCCCCCTAGCTAAGATAAACACTTTGTTAGTGAGGAAATACGTACCTTGAATATATGAGTGGTGGAGAGTAATCGGGCAGCGAATGTACCACCGACATATGCAGCGGAAGTTACACCTGACAGGACCCCAAATGCAGCGACACGTTTGCCTTTCGATACATTGTCTGCCTATATTCTCATGCTCGTTAGGTTAAAATATGATAATCCATCTAATATATACACTGCTAAACAACTCATCAATAACTCATGCCATAAATAGTCATATTTGAGTATTTCGACAATTTCCCAGAATGACAATTTCATTAACAATCGAGAATCGGAAAAGGAGCCCAAGCGAATCAACATGTCAATAGGTGATCAGTAAGAGACTTTTTTAAGTACTCTTTAGGCATTGCCCCGACCATACCAAGTCCAACATAAATAAATAAATCGAGAAAATCGCAAATGATGGATTGTTAATTTGGAAGTTGACGATAAGGTGTTAAGAGTAATTACCAAATACGCAAGAGCAAGGCAGATGACGCCACCTTGAGTGACCATGGAGGTTACAATCTTGATTGCATAGTATGCATAGAAGAAGTTTGTTGTCCTCTTCCATGCCAATACGACTGCACGATATGACGAATGTTAAGAGTGTGTGACCAAATATATAGGAATTTTTCAACAAAGTAAATCTGTAAAAGCAGAGTGACCTGATGGAATAATGGAAAGAAGCAATGGGATTGCCAGCATTACTTTCCGACCGTAAGCATCAGAGAGGTTTCCGATAAGCGGCATCATGATGATCGAACCTATCCCTGCAATCTGTATTGAATATATATGTTTACTCACCATAAGTTGAAGTCGCAATATAACATCAAAATCTACAAATCGATAAAAAAAATAAAATTATACCCCAACTGACAAACCCCCAAATCCCAAGGTATTTCCAAGGTGGAGAATAGCTAATTAATTAACACTGAAAAAAATAAAGAAATAAACTGAATGTGTGTGTACCTACCGCCTGCTGGAAGCCGGTGAGGTAAATAGCGGCGGAGCATTCATCTTTTCCGGGACAAATCGCGGCCAACGTGACGTCCGGGATGGCCGGATTGACCATAAGCTCGGAGAAGTTGTTCAGAAACACCGTGACGAACAGATGGCTCAGCCGCCTCCAGTTCTCCATGAAATAATGCTGCTGCTTCTTCTTCTAATTTCTACTCCGGCTAATTGATTTTTACTAAGCATTAAACTTAAAATCTGGAGATTATTGTTGTTGTTAGTTACGAAAGAATTACAAAGAGGAGTGTTGCACTGCACGTGCTCCCCCCACCTAACAAATATCCACACCCGTGGGTCTTCCTTTCTCTGCCCATGCATTTAATACTACCATTTCATTTTTACTTCCGAATAACGAAAATTACACTCCCAATTCCAGAATTATTATATTCACATTTTGCTTGCTACATAAAAAAAAATGGAATAAAATTAATATTTTTTCTTAAATATGGTTATAATATTGTGAGACATTTCAAAAATTAAAGTCAATGTTAGTAGGTCTCTCTTTCAATTTTTTTTTCATCAGAATAATTATAAATTTGGTGGGGTGAGTTTGAATTTGGCTCGTTAAGCTTTAAAACACTTTTGGCTTAATTTTTTAACAAATATACAATGAAATACCTAATATTATAATTAAAAATTAATGTTTTATTTTCTCGTTTGTTTTGTAAATTAAAAAAAAAACTGTTAAAATGTTGTGAGAGGGAGTATGATTTCCGACACATTCTGCCCACCTGGGCGGGTTTGACCCATCCCGAACTCAAAGTATACCCGCACAACCAACCCGCAACACATCCAAAGTTTGGGTTGGGCCCAAATTCAACATTCCCAACCCACCAAGAATCACTATCAACAGCCCAGCCCACTACTCATTAGTTACACTAGGGGCTGTATTCTTTTTTATAATTTCAATTTTTTTTTCAACTACTGTACAATTCCTGTTTTTAATATCTAACTAATTATTTAAATCTTTAAAAATAAAATATCTGGTTTACTTTTTTTATTTTAAAATACAATTTACTTTTATTTTTTTCACTTATCAAATCCACGTATCAATCAATCAGCATATATATATATAGTTGTATCCATATTCTTATTGGGGATATTCATCTTCCTGTGGTAAATTGATGGATAATCCAACCAAATACTGTATATATAATCTAGCTGCCAAAACCTCAAAGGGATTAATAATACTAAAAATATAAGAAATCAATAATCACATGGAGGAAAACATTGAGATCTGCTCAATACTAAATTATTCAATCATCCAAACAAATAAAGTAGATCACATTCACATGCCTACAGATCTCTTTGCATAATAATAATAATAATTTGCAGGAATAATTTGCATAATAATAATAATAAAGTACTGAATCTGGACGTCACACAATGACACAATTGAAGTTATATTAATGAATATCATTATTACATCATCTCCGTTCAATAAACATAGTATTATTAGTACACAAAGAACAAATTTAAAGTCTGTACTGTACGTATTATTGTCTGAATTCATGTTATTAGCTTTTCTTCTCAAGGACCACGAACTACCTCTCTCTATCACTTTCTCTCTCTCATCACATGTAGTAATATCTCTCATTACAGCTCACCACAGCACGTGCATGCCCACTCGATAAAGATGATGATACAATCCTCCTTTTTTATTAGTAGTAGTATTATTCTAAATTACTTTGATTAATAGAAAAAAAAAAGGATGATTTATAGTACTGTACTACTTTTCATACTAAAACTCTCTACAATCTTAGCATATCATTAATTCAAATTTCTTGGTCAAACACTATGAGAAAATTGCGGTCAAACATAGTAACTAGGAGTAATCTAAGGTTTATAGAGAAAGGAAAAGCCCTTTTCAATTAAATCCAATAACCAAACAAAACTAAAATTAAAAATAAAATAAAATTGCATAATAATAGATAACACGATGAGAAAAAGAAAAAAAGATCCAACGGCCCAAAACCAAACTCAAAGCAGAAGACTACAACAAACAAAACAAAAACACATTGGGGGAAACACCTTTCTATTCCGACTTACTGGTCTCGGGCTTCCGGCAGAGAATCATATGCATCGGGGTGAAAATACCCGTTTCCCCTCCCCGGGTCAAGTAGTCCGCAGTGACAAACAGCATCTCGTGCACGTCTACCACCCCTTTCGGCGCGATCCCCAGCCACGCCAGCACCGTGATCATCACGTGGTTCCTCCAGTAGGCGAACCGGCCCATCTTCAGCCGGGCCCACCACGGCCTCGCCGGCGGCTTCGCCAGGTCCCTCTCCTCCACCACCTCGAACCCCACCTTCTTCGCCACCTCCGATATCTCCGAGTAGCTCCGCAGCCCCGGCAGCGCGTCCCCCCTCTCGATCCCCTGTATCACCTCCACGTGCTCCGCCTCCCCCTCCCGGAATAGCTCCGTCGTCACCCACTCGTACGACACGTACATCGAACCGGGCTTGAGAACCCGGTAGATCTCGCCGTAGACCACCTCCAGACTCGGCGCGTGGCACGTGGCCTCGATCGAGTACGCCCCGTCGAAGGTGCCGTCCTCGAACGGCATCTCGAGGAAGTTGCCGCAAACGACGTCGCACTGGCCGTCGAGGCCGGCCTTCTTGTTGTGCATCCGGGCCCGCTTCACCTGGTACTCGTTGATGGTGATCCCGACGACGTGGGCCCCAGAGTGGGCGGCGATGGCCCGCATCGGCCCGCCCACGCCGCATCCGGCGTCGAGGATTTTGGATCCGGGCCCGACTTTGAGCAGATCCACGGCCATCTCCTCGTGGACGCGCGTGGCGTCGCGGTGGGATTTGCCGGGGAGGGAGGGGGAGAAGTGGAAGGACTGGCCCCACCCCCACTCGTAGATGTCGGTCACCAGGTTGTAGAACGTGTCCACGAACGCCGGGACCTTGTCGGCCGTCTCGATCTCCTTGGGCCGGCGGAAGAAGGACCAGTACTGGTCGTACTTATCCTGGACTTTCTCCTTCGAGATGGACCCGCCGGAGAGGGCCACCGCGCGCTTGCCTTGCTGCTCGGCGGATCCCAGGACCCATACGAACCAGTAGATGGCGGCGGCGGCGATGAGGGCGGCGGTGCAAAGGAGGGTGAGGGAATCCATCGAAACAAAGAAAAGATTTAATCAAGGAACGTAAAAAGGGTTAAAGGGGTAGTGAGGAAAGAATGGGGGAGTGAGAGGGGTTTTGTGGTGATGGGGCGGTGGGTACTTTGTTTCTGTGCGGGACGGTGCACTGGACCTGAGGTTTAGATGTGTCAATCGTTTTGAGCCACGTTGGATTGATTATTGGAGATCTCTGGACGATTGTCAAAACTCTATAAAGTCATAGGTGAGTCCAGCACAAAAGATAGATTATATACTACTCCGTACTTTGTATCAAAAGAGATTTATAAATAATTGCTTCTTTAATACACTCCTTATAGTACTACTACAGTAGAAACTCCATACAGTCATATCGTTGGGACCGGAAAAAAATATTACTATAGAGAGTTATTCTTATATAGAGTTTTACAAAATAAAAATATTTTTTACGTATAAAAAAATAATATAAATATAAAAATTAAATACATTGTACTTTTCTATATTTAAGTTCACATAACCAATTTAATAGTTTTGACTATGGATATTTGACCATAAATATGTAAAAATTGTGTTTAACATATATATTAAATAAAATACTAATGAATCTAAGGACTATAAATATTGATCATATACTATATGTAATTGGTTTTAATAAACATTTTAAGTGATTTTAAACATATTATTGATTTTGATAAATAAAAATATTATTAATAAATATTTTTATTATATATTAATCATTTATTCCTATATAGAGGTATAAATCCTTAAGGCGGGACTTGAAAAATGTATGACTTATGACAATGTGGAGTTTATTCCTATTTATAACTGGTCCCAAGTCGGGACCTGGATTTTTTATTACTATAGAGAGTTTATTCCTATATAGAGTATTACTATATAGAGTTTCTACTGTAGTACTATTTTTAATATTGATAATAAAAGAAATAACTGCCCTTAATTATATTTTGATATTTCCGTTATAAATAAATACTGTAAATCATTCAAGAGGAAATACTTTAATTATTTAATACTCACAAATCAATACTCTAAAATCTTTTACAAAAATGTTAAAAAAATAATATAATTAAAATGAATAATTTTAAAAACCAATACTCACAACTAAATATTATACAAAGTATAAATTATTATTATTATTTGTAAAAAAATAATTCAAAAAACCCGAGCTTTATAGAGTATTTAATTTAGTAGACTACATACAGGTCCATACTCCATACCATAACATAGCCCCATTAAAAACAAATTTTGATGCTCAAAGAAAAAATGAATTGATTACTGCTCGAAGCGTGCTTGGTGATGTTTTTGTACTGGGTTGTCCGTAATTATTGTGAGATTTTTTTTGAAATAAATACTACGTATATATTAGTTGTAAAAAGCAGTGGGGTTAGGAATCTTTGTGTGAAATGTTTGTCGTTTTATGAAGAAACGAACTGAAGTCTGAACAGACAAATCTAACGGCGTCCGACGGACTATGGCCCATAATCTCGGGAAAATCCCATTCATTCATCCATAATCCCAAATTTGACTTGGTTTCCTTTTTTTATGAAATACAGTAAATGCTCGTTTTAAAAATAATCAAGAAAATAATACAACACTTTAGAGCATCTCCAATGGTGAGGTAGAAGTCTATGTGTACTTCTAACTCTCACCCAAAAACGAGGTAGAAATCATTGGAGCTGCGCTGACGTGTTGAAATTAGAAGTTCCTAAAACTTCTGGGGTAGAAGAACTTCTACCCGAGTAGAGATGAAAAATAATATTATTTTATTATTATTATTTACCATTATTAATTTATTATTATTATTTAAATTATTAATTAACAAAATTAATACTGCCATTGTAATTTTTAACGTAACGGATTATTATTTATTTTATATAAAAATTATTTAAAATTAAGAATTTTGAAATAGATTAAATTTTAACTTATTTTTTATTTTAACGAATTATTATATTTTATATAAAAATTAATAAAAAATAAAAAATTTCAAATAGTTAAATTTTTAGCGTTAAAAATTACTTATATAAAAATGAATTAAAAATAAGAATTTTAAATATATAAAAATTATTTAAAATTAAGAATATTGAAATAGATTAAATTTTAACTTATTTTGTATTTTAACGAATTATTCTATTTTATATAAAAATTAATACAAAATAAAAAAATTTAAATAGTTAAATTTTTTGCGTTAAAAATTATTTATATAAAAATTAATTAAAAATAAAAATTTGAAATAGTTAAATTTTTAGCGTTAAAAATTATTTTTTATTTTATATAAAATTTAATTAAAAATGAAAATTTTGAAATAGTTAAAAATTTTAAATTCAGTATATCCTTGATTATTTCTATAAATATTAAATAAAAAATAAAAAAATAAGTTAGTGGTGAGACTTTTGTAGGTAGAACCATTGGACGAGGTAGAAGTTTTTTGAAATAGAAGTAGAAAAGTTATGATTTGGCGCACATACGTGGTTTACTCCTCACCCAAAAGTTGAAACTATCATTGGAGATGCTCTTATGGAGGAGCAATGCTGAGTTGCTGACTGAGTTCTGCTTTTTTTTTTTTTTTTTTTAATGTAATGAACAGGTAAGAAAAGTAACTTACTTTTTAATTTACTGCTTAGAAGATGTAAAAGAGGCGATTGCATCCATTTCTTGGCGCAAGAGAAGGGCGTCAAGAAAAGTGTCGAGATTATCTCCCTGCATCACACCGTCTATTGAGTGGCTAGTAATGCCAACCCGATGATCAGTAACGCGCCCCTGAGGAAAATTATACGTACGGATGCGTTCTGACCTGTCCCCACTACCAATCTGCATCGGTGCATGAAAATAAAAACTAGCTAGAGTAATAAAATTACTACTTGGTTGGCACAATAAGCTGATTAATAATATTTACGGATAGATATCATTACCTGCTCGGTTCTGAGTTTGGAACGACTTGCATCAGCCCTGGTTCGCTCCAGCTCATATAACTTTGCACACAACACCTTAAGTGCTTTTGCCTTATTCTGGAGGAAACAGATAATATGAAAGATGGATAAGAGTTTGATGGAGAAATTCGTGCCTAGTAGCCAGGTTGCGCTTATATTGTGACTTGAGAACAGATGTAAACGATTTACCAATATCACACACATACAATTACATGAGCATTCAAGATGTTTATTTACCACGAATTTGCAGTCATTTGTCCCAACTCATAATAGACATACATGCAACTTTTCTTCAACAAACAAACAATAGATAGTTATTCTGTGTTGAAGGAACACTGCCATAGTGATGAAATATAGATTACAAATAAGTGTGTAGAATGATTGATACGAAAAACTTGTTTAGCAATTGCAAACATGCTACCTGAATAACCTCACTAACATGTAATGATAACTTAGTGGCATTCGTGAAACCAGAACCACATATATAGTGCCAGTGATAAAGTGATGATGATTATGCCCTTAAAAAGGCAAAAGCTCCCGGAATATGAAAAAAAACATTCTTAGTGTGATAGGATATTGTATTATGCCAATCACCTGGATTTTAAGCAAAACATAGAAAATTCAAACGCAGGTTTTCTTACCTGATGTTGGGAGCGTTCATCCTGTATGGAAACTGTTAACCCCGTTGGCATATGAGTGATCCTGACTGCACTGTTTGTGGTATTTGCATGCTGACCACCTGAACCACCGGACCTGTATGTATCGATTTTCAGGTCTTCAGTCCTAAGATGAGCATCTACCTACACAAACTCCCAAAAATCTTCAGAAAACGATTTTAAAATCCAAAATATTATTGAATTCCGCTGCAATTATTTCAGAGAACCAGGGTAGTTAAAACTGCTTCTGCAATTCGCAAAACAATAAATCAAATGAACTCTGACCTGATCTGCCTGAGGGAGAATAACAACAGACACAGCACTCGTGTGCACTCGTCCAGACTTTTCCGTCACTGGAACTCGCTAAACGTATTCACGGAAAATCAATGAACATATACACGATTAAAAATATGAAATACAAATAAGTTTGGAATGACCAAAACCTGCACTCTGTGAACCCCACTTTCAAATTTCAGTTTTCCATAAACATCAGCCCCAGAGATTTCAGCACTCGCTTCCTACAGAGATAAACATTTTAAAGGGAAAAATCTAATTAGGCAAAGGTAGAAAGGTAGAAAGCCAGAAAAGCATTTAAAAATAGGATCATAAATGGAAAAGGATAATAACCAGTAAGTTTTCTACCCACCTTGTACCCTTTAAGATCAGTTTCCGTCACATTCAGAACATCAAATTTCCAACCTTTCTTCTGTGAGTATTGTTCATACCTGGTGACAAAAAACTTTTTACAACTAAAGGAGTGCTCCCACAAAATAATGCATAGAGATATACATAAATATACAGAAACCCTAAAAAACCAACATTTTGAATATGTCCATTGCAAACAAAGAAGCCTCTTCCCCTCCAGTACCTGAAGCCATGTCAAAAGTCACATAAAAAACCTTCAAAAGCAGAGTCATAAATACGAATAGGATTGGAAGGGAACTTAGTGCTAAGTCACCTGCTCTGACTTCTAAGATACAATCACGTTCATCTGCATCATCCTTAGGAAGCAAGGACTTGAGCAACAAACAGCGGATGCGGTTCTCTTCTTCAGTTGCCTGACCTAATTCCTCAGAAGCCATTTGGTGCATTTCTTTGTCGTCTTGAGATTCATTCATCAGTGATTTCAATCCATCAATCTCCTACCAAATATATAACCTCGTCAGTCATTAGTACTTAATCCATTACGAATAAAAAAACGATTTCAAATAGTACATATTTTTTTATGAAAAATATATACTGTACTGTTTATTCACTTCATTTCCTCTCTCACCAATCACCTCGTCTCATTTTAAAAATATTCAATCACTAATTGAACTCTTTGCTCAATCATTATTCGCACGGTATGCAATCATATGGTATGAAATCGCACGGCATTCGCACCATAAGTCACCGATTTTCAAAATGAATTAACGACTGAACTTATTGTGTTACCTTGTTTATCTTTCTCAAATCAGTCACCACGTCAATTGTATACCGGAGCTTCTTAAGCTCTTTGTTGGCGGTGGAATATTCTTCCGGCGAGACGTCTGGCTGTCTTCCAAATAAAGCAGAAAATGAGAGTTTTTTTATGCAGAGGAATTTGGTCGAACAGGTAATATGCATGAATGTTAAGATGGGTGAATTATTAATTACCTGGTTGGCAATAGCTTGAAGATGATCATGCCGGTTTTCTATAGCCGATAATTTCTGTTCCATGATGTTGATTAAATCGAGCGAAAGCTCCGGTTGCGATTGGGCAATTCTGTTTGCGGTGGAGTACGAGAGGAAGTGAGATTGGTTTCCGAGTTTAATTCGGCGGCCCAGAGTTGGAGGTTGAGATTTTGAAAACGCGGCGGCGGCCGTCAAAGAGCGATGAAAGTGCAAAATTCGTCGTACTCCGGTTCTCATTCTGACCGCCGACCTGGCGCCGCTGCTCACAATTCAACTATTCCGAGTAATTAGACTTCTTCCACAATTGTTTTCAAGTAGGAAGATAGTTGCGTTAGGAAGGGCGATTTCGGGTTGCGCCGGCGGCTGTATCGTCGGAGTTAAATGGCTGAGTTTGATGCGCAGATGGCCTGGGATGAGGTGGGTTGGTATTGGTAATTTGTAGCTTAGTGGGCTGAGATTATTAATTGCTCTGGGCTGGATTGTGTTGAATAAACATTTATTTCTAGGCCCATCTTCTGTTTTATAAAATTTTTAATGTTAGAATTGTAAATTGATAGTAAAAAAAGTGATTAAAACATGACATATATACAGATATACCACTATTTTTTTCGTGCAAGTAAAATCAAGTTCATCCAGCTCGAAAAGACCTCCTTGCACAATAAACAGGCCAACTTCAAGGAAAAGCTCTTATCATAGTCTTGATTCGGAGATTTTGAGGGTCATTGGCGTGGATAAGGTTCCGGCGTTTTTGGTTTTCGAAAACAGGGAGCTGCGTGGAATTGGGTTGGGTCTAACGCGAGCGCACTTACTAGGGAGATTAACAAATTGCGCACGCCGAGAAGAGAAAAAAAAATTACTAATAAAACAACATTACTTTTAGTTCTTTTTTGTGTGAGATCATGAAATTAGTTTACATTTGAATTAACTAGCTAGTACTCGTACTACATTTGTTTGGGTACGTATGTACGCAAATGATGTAGAAATAATGTGTTTGACTTGATTGTGAATATGTAACGTGTGAACAAATGGTAGCAAGCATCATTCCTAACCATATATATATAATTATATATATACACGAGAGAGTATTAATTAATTAATTGTCGATTTGTCGTTCAGGTTTTTTTGGTTCAACAAATTAACCCCACACCTAGCTTATATTAATCTATCATGTTAGAGGCATGTTGAGGTACGTGTTATATATGATACTAAACTACGAACTGTTCTGAAAAAGGATGTCGGTATCGAGCTCAATATCCGAATAGCGCGCTGACCTATAGCCCCAAAAGAGGTGGATTAATTCATTTGCATATCATAAGCAAGCAAAAGTCGGTGAATTGACTAAACATGGAGTATATAATTTGTTCTAAATGAGTTCACATGAATTGAAATCCGGTCTAAAACTAATGGAACACGCAAAGGACGCTTGTGTAGTTAGTTATATACTGTTCTAGCTGTACACTACACCCTCCGAAAAACAATGAATTTTGTCGTAATTAATTTAACAAATTCGATTACTAATATATATTGAAAATCAAAAAAATGCCAGGTACATTGTATGATTTTTCAGCGAACTGAATTTACCGACTTTATTATTTCATAGCAAAATGCGCGCGTGTCTATATATATATATATATGTATGTATCGCCAAACAATACAGAAATTGCATAAGAGAATATCGATCGATGGCCGAGGATCGGAAATCTTCAACGATAATTAGTGATTTCAGAAAAGCGAGAAATCAGAGGGCGGTCGCGAGCAATATTGTGGAGGCGATAGAGCAGTTCAGAGGCGGCGTAGAAATGGGTGCGGATGGGCGGATGAAGATCGTGGTGAGGAAGGAGGATCTGAAGCAAGTGTTGGAGGCGATCGGAGATGGCTGGAGACCGCCGGCGGCTTCATTGGAGCAGAGGCTGATTTTGATGCGCCGGAGACAGATACTTAGGACTGCGGCGGCGGCGATCCAAGGGCAAAGTAGATGCGGCCAGGGGAGTTGGAGGCCTGCTCTACATAGCATACCAGAGGAACTATAATTAATTAATTAATAAGCCTAGCCTCTTTATTTATTATTATCATTATTCATTTTCTTATTTTTCATTCTTTATTTAATTTTGGAGTAAGTAAAATTATATACTATATAGTATTATTCTCTTCAGTTCCGAGAATTATACACTAAAAATTTACTAATATTTGGGCTATCATATCGGTTATCGTATATGTGAACTAATGCACCGGAAAAACGAATATTATCAGAACTTCGAAATTAACGTTGGAGTTTCTCGTCACTCTTCGTAAAAAAAAGTTACAAAGACTTGGTAGAGAGGTAGTACAAGTATTCCTTAATTTCATGAATATAGAATCATTTTTTAAGATTTTTTTTTTATTTTTTTGACATTTTGACGTAAAAAATATAAATGTATTTTAAATGACAAAGTAAAGTAATTTTAAGTATAATTAAAATAAAATAGTTAAATAAAATAAAAATAAAATTATATTTTAGAGTTGTAAAATCACCATTTAAAAGAAGTGATTATGTTATTAAGAAACTTGCACCGTTTTCACACAAAAATGGAGGTAGAAATCCAAGAAACAAAATAACCGAATTAGTGTGCTCCCTCCAATTCAACCGAAAAATAAATCAGATTAACAATTCCAACAATAAAATAAAGGAAAAAAAAATGGCGAAAGCATTACTAAGTGTTCACCTCCACATCCAACCAACGTCTCCCCCAAAGCCCCAATCTTCAAGAAAACCCCTAAACCATGAACCCAGACCAACCAAACGCCGTGGCTCAAGCTCACGCGCCACCTCCATCAACACAGGCAGAACCCACCGGCCCCAGAGCTCGATTTCATCGGTAAAAGCACTGATTTCTCACGTGCATTCGGGTAGATTGGAACCTGCACTCCAACTGTTCGACAAAATGATTGAACCAGGAACTTTCGCTTGGAACCTAATCATCAGGGGATTAGTCGATTCCGAGATGTTCGAAGAAGCCATTGGGTTCTACCACCGGATGCAGCTCCAAGGTATCAAACCCGATAACTTCACTTTCCCTTTCGTGATCAAGGCGTGCGCAGGAATTTCTTGTTTGACGGAAGGGCAGAGAGTTCACTCCGCCATTGTCAAGCTTGGGTTTGGCGAAGATATTTACGTGTGTAATTCGTTGATTATGATGTATGCCAAAGTCGGGTGCATCGATGATTCGGAGAATGTATTCGGGCGGATGCCTGTTAGGGATTTGGTTTCCTGGAACTCGATGATCGGAGGCTACGTTTCGTCAGGGGATGGTTTCAGCTCTTTGACTTGTCTCAGGAAAATGCAGGAATCGACACTGAAACCCGATAGGTTCAGTTATATAAGCGCTTTGGGCGCTTGTGCTCTCGAGCGCTGTTTGTTAATCGGGAAGGAGGTTTTTTGCCAGGTGCTTAGAAACGGGCTCGAACTGGATTCGATGATTCAAAGCTCAGTTATCGACATGTTTGGAAAATGCGGTGAGGTGGGTTACGCCGAGAGGTTTTCTAACAGAATTGTGCGGAAAAATGTAGTTGTTTGGAATTCAATGATCGGGGCTTACTCCGTGAACGATAGACCCTTGGAGTCACTTTCTTGTCTCGTGAAAATGAAATTTGATGAGGGTGTGGAACCAGATGTAGTCACGTTGATCAACTCGCTTCCTTCCGTTTCAAATCTCAGAGCTTTGTTACAAGGCAAAGCCATTCACGGGCGTGCAATTAGAAAGGGTTACTTACGTCATTTGGTGTTGGAGACTGCTCTGGTTGATATGTACGGTAAATGTGGGTGTATAAACCTTTCTGAGGGTCTGTTTCGTAGCATGAAGGCGAAAAACTTGGTCTCGTGGAATTCCATGATTTCTGTTTTCGCGCAGAATCTAAAAAACAGAGAAGCCATAGAGACGTTTCAAGATTTGTTACACGAGCCTTTTGTACCTGATGAGATGACATATTCAAGTGTCCTAGCTGCCTACGCTGAAATAGCCTTACCGAACGAAGGGAAACAGGTACACTGTCATCTCGTCAAATCGGGAGTTTCCTTATCTACCTTCGTATCGAATGCACTTATTCATATGTATGCGAAATGTGGGGATCTTGAGTCGGGACAGAGGGTTTTCGATCTTCTGTTGGTTAAGGATCTGATCTCGTGGAACACAATTATAATGGCTTATGCTATTCATGGGTTTGGAGAATATTGCTTCGATTTGTTTTCCGACATGATAATAGATGGATATAAACCCAACGGAAGCACATTTGTTTCGGTTTTGTCGGCTTGTAGCATAGCTGGCATTGTAGATGAAGGCTGGAAGTATTTCGATTTAATGAAGCATTACGGGCTTGATCCTGGAATAGAACATTATGGTTGCATGCTCGATTTACTGGGACGAGAGGGTAATCTCGACCGCATGAAAGTATTTATAGAAAAAATGCCGTTGACGCCGACTAAACGGATATGGGGTTCTCTGTTGTCTGCCAGCCGTCGTCACAAGAACATTGAACTCGCGGAGATGGCTGCAGAAAAAACATTATCTTTAGATAACGATAATAATAACAATAATACCGGATGCTGTGTGTTGCTTTCTAACATGTATGCCGAACAAAGAAGGTGGGAAGATGTGGAGCGCGTTAGGGGTTTGATGAAAAAACGAGGATTGGTAAAGACTACTGGATTCAGCATAGTGGAGTGTAGGGGAAAAGCTTACAGGTTCGGAAATCAAGACAAGTCGCACATTGAGAGAAATGTTATTTATAACGTTCTCGAAATTTTATCGAGGATGGTGGGCGAAGATGATGTGTACTGTCGCAGTGTGTCTGAATCGAAGCTAAATGATTTAGTGAAAAAAAAGGAAGATGATCCTATGTGTCATAGTGTGAGGTTGGCTATTTGTTTCGGGTTGATTGGGAAGTCGATTGGGGAACCTGTGGTTATCAGGAAGAACGTGAGAGTATGCGAAGACTGTCATAAGTTTGCGAAAAAGATCTCGCGTGTTACGAGTAGAGAGATTGTGGTTGGAGAATCGAATATGTATCATCGTTTCAGGGATGGTGGCTGCTCGTGCGGAGATTATTGGTGATCGACAATCGTTGTCATCTTGGAGCAGAATGTATTATGTACAATTGAGAGGTGTAGTTTTGATGAATGCAGTAGGGCAAAGATATGTACTATTAGAATTTCAGAAATGATCAATGGTTTGTGTTGATAGCTAGACATGAATGTTACATGAGTATATCAAACATAATGTGTTTATTTATGGATGAACTGAATTAATTTTTTTATAATAACTACTCTTATAATTTTTATGTATCATTAAATATTTTTTACAAATTATAAATAATATTTTAACATAAACTCAATGTTCTTAAAATAAAGAGGGTATATTCAATCAAGACTCTGTAAGATTTCTATGAACTTTTAAAGTCTACGGGTATTCAATCCGAATTTTTAAAAGTCCATTAAAATCTTGAGATATTTAATACGGATTTTAAAAAGTCTTTAAAAATCTACCATATTCAAAAGTTAATGAATTTTAAAAGTCTATGTATTTTAATTGATTTCATCTTCAAAATACAAAAAAATCTCTCCTAAATACGTGAGATTTCTATAAAATTTTATTTTAATTGATTAATTTATTATTAAAAATAATAAAATATAAAAATATATATAAAAACATAATAGAATTAATAATAAAATTAGAAAACATGAAAAAAAAATAAAAATAAAAAATAAAAATAAAAAATCAAAAAATAATAATATAATAAAATTAATATTAAAATTATTAATTTTTTTTTCCAATTTTGTTGGTCTCGATTAATTCACAAAATTGAAATGTCAATTCTCGTCCGAACTCTCAATTGATTGTTTTCAAAAAATGTTGAGTTGGGTATGTAAGCCATGTATGTGGGAGAAACTAAAAAAAACTTTCGGTTTTTCACCTTCTTTTGGTTTTGCACTATTTAAAAAAAATCGATTTGTGCGAATTCAAATTAATAATTTTTTATTTAGTAAAAAATTATATTTGTATAACAATTATAAAAATAATTAAATTTATTTATCAAGTTATTTTTAAAAAATATAACTATTTTTTTAATTATATATTTTACTAGTTTAAAAATTATAAAAATCCATTTAAATCAATAAATAAAACATTTAAAAAATAATTAACAAAATGAAAATTTACATAAATCGATAAAAGAAAGTCTATCAGACTCTACGAAAATCCATATATAAAGTCGGTCCTGTATAGACTCCGTGGATTTTTCAAATCAATGAAACTCCATAGACTTTTTAAAGTAAAAAAAAAATCGTAAAATCTCAATTGAATACACCCCTCTAAATTTTATTTTTGACTATGGTATGGGTGAGGCCACTACTCATATGTAGTCAAGAATCAAACCTTAAATGGGTGTTGGACGCTATGTGGGAACATCGGAATAAGAAGGTAATATTTGATGGTATTACGGTGGACCCGAATGCTATTGTGAAGCGAATAAGAGTGGAAGGGGGAAGATTATGGGGAGGATGCATAAGGCTGTAAAAAGTGGAAGGGGGGTCTCGAGTTCGGCGGAATCAGGGGGTGGAGGGCTTCTAGGGAGGGTTATGTAAAGATCAATGTTGATGCGGGTGTGACGGATGGGGAAGGGGTTGCAACGAGTGTGGTGTGTCGAGTTGGTAACTGATCGGTTTTATGGGGCTTATCCATTGTTCTTAATGAATGTTGGGACTTGGGAGGTTGATGTTGCTGAGGCAAGTGCGGTGCTCGACGGAATCGAAGAAGCTAGGCGTAGAGGTGTTCAAACCGCGGAAGTGAAAAGCGATTGTTTGGTTGTGATCGAATCGCTTAAGAATCGAAAGGGGAAAAAAGCATATTTTCGCTGATTATAGATGATATTTTAGCTTCATGTTCTAGTTTTCAATCTGTTATTTGGTCTCATACAAGTCGTATTAACAATTGTGTTGCTCAAGAGCTTACTCATATTTTTCCTAGAGCCGTAGGTAAATTTGTGTGGAAAGATGCTTTGCCAGCTTTCGCGAATAACGCTGTAATTTTTTATCGTTTGTTAATTGAGTAAGCAATGTTCCTTTCTCTTAAAAAAAAGAATCAAACCTTAAAATATTAAAGTTTTTATTAATTACAAAAAATAAAAAATAAATATTTATAATTTATGTGATATGCTTATACATATATATCACATCAATGCACAATACGTGTAATTACAAGTCAACGTTCACCCAAATTTGACTACCTTAAATAAATAATTTGATAACTTCTCATTTCTCAAGGAACCGGAAAAACGTCGCCAATAAAATCACACATTTAAATCACACATTTATCTCATTACTTGCTTCAAAATTACTGTACAATTCAAGACATGCACAAATACATTCAGTTTGTCTACATTCAGTAATTCTACTTGATTCAATAATGCTAAAGTAATTCAATCCAAACCTTTTTTTTTTCTCCATAACCATTCTTCTTCATTATGTACAAGAAAGAAGTCAAGAACGTCAAATTAGACCAAAAAAAAAAAAAAAAAAATGACACAGGAAAAATAAATCTACGTAAAAATAAATGATATGAGTACATATATAAATCCCGTAAAATCTGTATCCTCTCAGTTCCCTGTCTGTCTTCTTCTCTGGTCAACTCTTATCATCATCTTCATCGTCGCTCATTGAGTCTCTATACAAACCCCGGCACATCACCAGCACGACGTCGTTGAAGCATCCCCAAATCCCGCCGCACTTCTCCGGCAGCAGCCTCCTCCACCACCGGCCATCCTCTCCACGCGCCTCCGCCATCGGCTGCAGGTACGCCCACGCCGCGTGCTGCACCAGAGGATCCTTGATCGGAATCTCCTTCCAGCTGCTTCCGCCCGTCGGAGACGCCGCGGGAGACGGCGACGACGGCATGAGGTCCTTCAAGCTCGTGTAGATCATGCTCTGTAAAGCAAACATCTCGATATCCTCGACGTCGTCGGTGATTGTCCCGTTTCCCGGCTTTAACTGTAGATCGATCAAACTGTGTGAATTTATCAACTGGTTTTCCATAATTCAAATCCGATTAGGGCTCGGATTAGGGATCAGATTACGTCTCCTAATTGGGATTAAGATTCATTATTCTAGAATATGCAGAGAATTTTGGGGAGTTTTTGGAGAGAGGGTGAGGGATTTGGGAGTGTAGTTGCTTAGGCGAGTGAGAGTAAAGGGGCGGTGGGGTCCACGCGCAATGGACGAAAGGGATGTGCAAGACACGTGTTAGCCTTGTGGTTGGATATTTATTTCTGGAATCCTAAAATTGTATAAGGTCTGACGTCAGACGCTGCGATACATATGTTTTTTTTTAATGCAGGATTGACCGAGCCTTACACGTGGCATAATTGTGGGACCCAGAAATATATTTTAACGTCTGACGTCAGGCTCGGCCCAACTTTTGGGTCTTCTAAGCATTAAACTGGAATGGGCTTTTATTATAAGCCCATTACAAATAAAGGTATTAGCTCAAGCCCAATATTGTTTAATCGACATTAAAGCACGAAAGCACCTACATTATCCGTCGAGCCCTCTTCTCTCAAGTTAGGCTTTGAGCTTCGACGCCTGCAACTCCCCCATTTCGCATGCAACTGACACGTGGCGACCTCCTCCGTTTATGGTACACCTTATTCATCTCTTCTAATGTCGCTGATCTGGTTCTAGTCTATGCTTTTATCTAGATTTCATTGATATATAATTTTGGTGATTTGGGTGTTCTGAAATTCGGCACGGATTTCGTTTGTTATTCTATCACTTTGTACATAAATAAAAGAAATTATGTCTTGTTGGATTACAGTTGTGTGGTTAGGACTGTAAATGATTTCCATTCTATTCAGTTCAACTCAAATACAAATTGAGATCTAGTAGTTTTATGTATTTACACATTGTTATTTAGAGCTTTGAACTTTATCAACCGAGGTAATGTGTTCTAGATTTTTTGAGAATTTCGATGAACTGAACTTGTACGAGCTATCAATGAACGAATTCAAATTCTAGAGTCGAGTAGCTTGGTTTGATTTCAGCCCTATGGCTATGTGTGGCCCTTGAGTGTTTCTTTAGTCATGTTTTTAAGTAGAAATTTCTCCTTGTTTATTTTATTAGCCCAATCACACCCTTCATACACATTTCAGTTTGGTTTAATTTATTTAGTTTTCTGATTTGCGAGCAGAAACAACGGCTCTCAACAACTATCCAAATGAGGGAACCCAACGATGCTGAATATGTAGGGTTAGAGGATGGATCCTCTCCAAAATTGAGAAATTTCAACAAGGTTTCTATCGTTCCTCTTGTATTCCTCATTTTTTACGAGGTTTCTGGGGGGCCATTTGGTGTAGAAGACAGTGTCAAAGCAGCCGGACCTCTATTGGCGTTGCTCGGATTCGTGATTTTTCCGTTTATATGGAGTGTGCCGGAAGCCTTAGTGACTGCCGAATTAGGCACCATGTTTCCTGAAAATGGAGGATATGTGGTTTGGGTCTCATCGGCTTTAGGCCCTTTTTGGGGTTTTCAGCAAGGATGGATGAAGTGGCTTAGTGGGGTTATAGATAATGCATTGTATCCCGTTTTATTTCTGGATTACCTAAAATCTGCAGTTCCGATTCTCGGAGATGGTTTGCCTCGCATGGTTGCTGTTCTTGGGATTACTCTTGCATTGACTTATATGAATTACCGAGGTTTAACCATAGTTGGATGGGTCGCTATTTTGCTAGGTGTGTTTTCGTTGCTCCCTTTTGTATTAATGGGATTTATAGCGATTCCTGAACTGGAGCCTTCTAGATGGTTAGTTCTGGACTTGGAAAGTGTGGATTGGGCCTTATATTTGAATACCCTGTTTTGGAATTTGAATTACTGGGACTCAATTAGCACGCTAACTGGGGAGGTCGAGAATCCTGGTCGGACACTTCCGAAGGCTCTTTTTTATGCCCTTATTTTAGTCGTGATTTCGTACTTTTTCCCACTTCTGATCGGCACAGGGGCTAGAAATGTTCCCCTTGATCGTGAAATGTGGACTGATGGGTATTTCTCGGATATTGCTAAAATCCTCGGAGGCGTATGGTTGAGACTTTGGGTACAGGCGGGTTCAGCTCTGTCCAATATGGGCATGTTCGTGGCTGAAATGAGTAGTGACTCATTTCAGCTTCTCGGGATGGCAGAATATGGCATGCTTCCAGAGTGCTTTGCTAAAAGGTCTATTTATGGCACGCCTCCTGTGGGGATTTTGTTCTCCGCTTCAGGTGTAGTGCTCCTCTCGTGGCTCAGCTTTCAAGAGATTGTGGCAGCGGAGAATTTCTTGTACTGCTTTGGGATGATCATGGAGTTTGTGGCATTTGTGAAGCTAAGGATTGAGCATCCGAATGCATCTCGCCCTTACAAAGTTCCCGTGGGGACCACTGGGGCGATTTTAATGTGTGTGCCTCCATCGCTATTGATATTGGTCGTTTTGGCATTGGCTTCTTTTAAAGTAATGGTTATTAGCCTCTTTGCTGTCCTAATAGGGTTGGTCTTGCAACCCTGCCTGAAGTACAGTGAGAAGAAACGGTGGTTTAGGTTTCTGGACAAGTCAGATTTTCGTTCGGCTAATCAAAGGATTATGGTACCCTAACTATCTGAGATGTGGATAATGAAGGTGTTCTATGTTTGCAGTCAACCGTCTCCACGTTTTATGTTGTTGTATTGAACGGTTTATGCTCTGAAAAGGGTTAATATGTTGGCATTTTGTGAATGTCTATGAATATCAATCAGAACTTGCCTGTGGTTCATCAAATCTTTTTCTATTTTTACCAAATGAACGAGTATAAGGTTCCAAGTATTTTATATATGATCACAAACAAGTATTCTGGTGCAATTTTTTTTTATTTTTTTTTTGGCCAATTTCAGATTTTGTTCCCTATGTTTTTCTTGTAGAGATAATGCTTATGATTGTTTTTAGGTGTGTAATGTTCCATAATGAAATTTACATCTCAACAGTAGCTATTTTTTATAGTATGAAGTGGATACAAAATCATGCCCAGAGCAAAAGCTGTGGAAAATAGAAAGGAGAAAAACTAGTAGGCAAAAGAACATTAAATGAGCAACAGATTATTAAATGTAGAAGAGCAAAACATAACTTCCTACAAAGTGATGCACTAATAAATATGAATAGCAAGACTAACTAGTCTTGTTTCAAAAGAATATCAGCAGTCTTTCCTGCCAGAAGGCTTTAGTGGTCTCGTACACAGAAATCTCGTCGCTTATTTTTTGGAGTTGGGGGAAAAACAATAATAAATACACATTCAACCAATATATATCACCACTCATGCGTGCCAAAATGACTCCCACTTTATCTCCCCTCATAATTATTAAGTGAACGCGTCCCTGCTGTAGAATGCGTCAAGCGTCTTTGCTGGAATACGATGAAGAAGTTCTCGAGGAAAGATCCGAAGCAGTGTCCAAGCTAAATCCAGCGACTGGAAGATGTTGCGGGTGTCATACGCCCCCTGTGCCACAAACTTCCTCTCGAATTTATCCAGGAACTCAAGATACAGCTGTAACAGGCATCCAAAAAAACAGTGGCACAGTCAATAATCTATAATAACCATTATTCTCTCTTAAAATTGATACAATATAGTATTTGCAATTATCGCTACTTGTTATGCTCAAATAGCATACCAAATCTTCGGAGGAAAGGGCTTCTTCTCCAACCACAGCTTTCATTGCCTGAACATCCTTCCCAATGGCATAGTTTGCATATAGCTATGCATAGCAAAGCAATAAGGGGTATCAGCCAAATTGATAAAAAAAATAAAAATGAATAGAAAATAACTTGAAAGGAAAATGGAATTGATTCCTATAATAATTAGAAATTTTGCCTGGTTAGATACATCCGAGTGATCCCTACGAGTCATGCCCTCACCAATGGCACTCTGCATGAATCAAAGTAGAAATATTAACATGACACTGACACTAGTACTACCCTCTCATTCCTTCTGCTTGGGACAAACCAAACGAATTCGCACATCTTTTCTACTTACCTTCATTAGACGAGACAAGGACGGCAGCACATTAATTGGAGGGTATATCTGTAAATTAATACAGAAAAAAAAATACTAAGTCCAGATGCAAAACGCTCTATATTTCTAGTGGAATGATCGAATCAAATACACTCCTGCGTACAAATAATCCACCAGTTTTTAAGCATCAATATTTGGTAATTTGATATGGCAAGAGAACACCATTTAACATATTGTGTAAAGCATCTTAGTAGTTAGTACAATCAACTAATTATATAGTTCACAAATATTTGAAGACGGTTTGTATATGACTTATTTTAAAAGTAACTGAAGAGTATATGTGCGTCTGCTCACCTGCCGATTATGAAGTTGCCTGTCAATATATATCTGTCCTTCAGTAATATAACCAGTAAGATCTGGAGTTGGATGAGTAATATCTGACAAATTGATAAGGAAAAGAAGAGCGTATGATTAATTCAAAACTAAAGAAAATAACTATTTTCGAGATGGCCAATGTTTACACTGAAGAAGTCTTACCATCATTGGGCATGGTTAAAATAGGAATTTGTGTGATGGATCCCTTCCGTCCTTCAATACGTCCAGCCCTTTCATAGATTGTTGCCAAATCAGTATACATATAACCAGGATATCCACGTCTTCCAGGGACCTCCTCCCGAGCAGCAGACACCTAAAACAAAAATAATTTTATTTATCTATAACCATGGTACTAGTAAGCATCTAGAGATAAAAAAATGAGACTTGGACCCAAATATGATTTACTAAGAAAAGATACACCGAGCCTCATCATACATAAAAACACATTTAAAGAAAAATATAGATGCAGTCTATACCGAAAATAAACTGTTAAATCATCAGTTGATATATAGTTAAAAGGCTTTAATGTTGATGGAGAACTACCTCACGAAGAGCATCAGCATAAGAACTCATATCTGTCAATATGACAAGTACATGCTTCCCACATTCATATGCTAAATATTCTGCGGTTGTTAGAGCAATGCGAGGAGTAATAATTCGTTCAATTGTTGGGTCATTGGCCTACCAACAAAAGAAAGATATTAGAAAAATACAAAATGTGAGGACATGTTCACCCAAGATGTATAAAAAAAATCCTAGTTTACCAAGTTCAAGAAAAGGGTCACTCTCTCCATGGATCCATTTTCCTCAAAATCACGTTTGAAGAACTGAGCTGTTTCCATGTTGACTCCCATAGCTGCAAAGACAATGGCAAAATTGTCTTCTTCACCACCCTAGAGCAAAAAGAGTGGATCATAATGAGTACAATGATACAGAAAAAATCACCGCTGGGTATCAAAAAGAAGGTGGCTAATGAAGTTAAGATACAGGACTAGAAATTGAGTAATATATAAAAATATATTTTTTTTCATTTTTTTTGGGAGTGTGGGGGGTGGAAGTGGTATGGTCAGAGAATTGCTTTTGTTATGGTGATCATGTACCTCAAGAAGGTTGTCAGATTTCTCCAAGCGTTTCACCAAACCAGCCTGACGGCAAATCTGGGCAGCTATTTCATTGTGGGGAAGACCTGCAGCCGAGAAAAGAGGAATTTTCTGTCCTCGGGCAATTGAGTTCATGACATCAATAGTTGAAATCCCAGTCTGTATCATTTCTTCAGGATAGGTTCTCTCGCTAGGATTAATTGAACTACCTGAGACAAACAGGTTGGAAATACATGATAAGTAGCCACCTGACATGTACAAGAAAGACACTACTTTATACTTCAATGAAACTTGCCGGATATATCCAGGTAAGCCTCAGGAAGAATAGGAGGGCCATTGTCAATGGGTTTCCCAGAACCATTAAAAATACGACCAAGCATGTCCAATGAGACGGGAGTTTTTAAAACCTGAAAACAAGTTGTAGCACAAATGTTACTAAAGCAAAGTTTAGAAACAAGAATAGAAATAAAAGGTTATAAAAACTCAAAATTGTATGTACTCTTTCCACAAAAATGACAATGCATTAACTTGAACTTGATAATAGAGATACAACAAGGTCAAATCCAGGGGAGGGAATCCCGGTTCAAGGGCCAGGTTGAAACACCGAGTCATATTGCATCGTTGAAAGAATTAACATGATTCTTATAGATAAAGCAATCACAAATCAAACAAATGTACCTCTCCTGTAAACTGGACGGTTGTATACTTGTTATCAATTCCAGAAGTTCCTTCAAAAACCTGGTAAACACAACAGAGGAAGGAAAATAGTTCTTGGAATGAGTGCCGCTTCAAAGTTCAAGTAAATTACTGGAAGTATTGAAGCTATGAATTAAAGATGAAGACAGTACAAAAATCTGAGTTCAACAATTCTAGATTAAAATAATCTGAGTTCACTAGGCTATAAAGAGGCAGAGGTAGTAAAAAAACATAAACAAGAAAAGAAAAACACGCACCAGGAAATTAAATAATACCACAGTTGTAAAGATCCACAGATATTTAACATATAAAAGGAATGAATGCATTGAAAATTTAGGATGAGAATTTTTGTTAGTGATCACCTGAACAACAGCCTTTTCTCCATCGACCTCCAGCACCTGTCCACGTCGGGTAGTACCATCTCCTAAGCGAATATTAACGATTTCTTGGTACTTGGGTCCCTGCCATAGATTTCAGAAAGACAACTAAATGAGATTGTTCCCAGATCTACATTTCAATGACCTAGAGAACTATGTGTAAATGTCACAAAGAATTAATGATAGCTGAGAGAACAACATTCACCTTGACTTTGTCAAGAATAACCAGAGGTCCAGCAACTCCAGAGACAGTTCTATATTCTGCAAATATTTAGAACATAAAAAGGGTGAGCTAAGATTATTTTAATGTGTAGAAAGCTCCTTGCTCATTCAACCAGACTCAACCATTTTAAAAAAATCCTTTTTAAATTAATTAAGAAAATAACTACATAGACTCTACTTCCGGCCTTTCATGATTTTCTTACCTAGTTCCTAAAAACTTGAATGATCAAGATAGCAAAGACATGCAAATATGGTGCAAGAGATTGAAATAGTGAATTGTTAAAGGAATGGTTAATAGGGGTACATAAGCATCTACTTATGCTAACATACCAATTCCAATCTCTAGAGTTCCCTCCTCCGTGTTAATGTTGTTTTCTGCACCCATTCTTAACCTACAAAATCCACAACATCCAAAATCACACGAGAATTGAGAAAGGGCCAACCAAATACAGTAGAAATGAACTCAAAATCACATGTCATACATAACGGGAGATACTATTATTGCATAAGACCGATAATCGAATAATGTCATCCAAATTGCAGTCAAACTTCATACGTTATCGGAAACATTCAGTCACTTGATAACCAAACATTTTTTCATTTTTTATTTGGAAGGCACTAAGCTCGATATCTCCGTACTTAAGCAAGTAACTTAAATGAAACCGGAATTAACCATCAACTATGAAGCACCGAAGCTTCCGGATTGAATCACGGCAACGAAAATGCATCACATGCAGTAGCAATTAGAGAGACGATCGTGGAAACTAAATGCAACCTATAATTTGTTCGTATTCTTATCGCCTACCCAGCACCGATCGATGTGCCGCAAAACAATGGCAGGAAAATGTCAATCGGTTTTCCATTGAAATTAGACATCAACACAAGCGATCATACATCGGAAAACAAAATCAAAAACATGTCGAATTCATTTGAATCGAAGGTTTTCGAAAATTGGATCTGGGAAGTTTCATACCTTCTTTTCGTCTTCGAATCCGAGAGAACGAGACAAGATGGATGGACCGATAAAATGAAATAAAATCTGAAAGGGAGACCTGATTGATTGAGTAGTGAGTGGTTGAGGTAAAATAAGTGACGTGTGATAAAAAATATGTATTTTTTCTTATTAATTTATTATTATTATTTCTTATTTATCTTCTAGGATAACATTATGATTTGCACGTTTAAGATATTATTTGGTAAAAAAATTAGAGATAACCCTAATATTTTCAATTTTTAAATATTTTATAATTTATAATAACTTATTTTTTACTAATATATAGTACTAGTATTTTTTATAAGATTAATAGTAATAAACAAATTTTATACAACTCTAAAACATTCGAGTATAAATTTTTTAAAATAAGTTCAATCAAACACCACATAAATTTTTAAACCAAATTAAAATGTCAATGAGTTTGGTCAAGTTTGTGTCAAGGTTATTCAACACAATAACACAATAACACAGTAACATTGTTACTTATCTAACTAAATTGAAAGAAAATTAAATTCAAAATAACAAATTTCATGTTTTTTTTAGAAGTATTTAGGAAAAAGGTATTATGATTTATAATATTTTTACTTATGCGGCATAAATTTTCGCTTTGAATTTAATGTTTAATTTTAATAAATTATTTATTTATTAGAATAATTAAAAATTATAATTACATAATAGTGTAATAACGGCGTGCTTTAAATAATAAATAATACTCCACTTAATAACTGTTGTTTAAATTAATAATATTAAATATATAGAAAAAAGGTGAATCACTTAATTTTAACAAAACTTTAAAATTTTCACTTTATCCAAAATCTCATTTTTTTTTTCTAATTTTGTATTGTGTTGAGTATGGACTCTATTTATTTGAATGAATTTGTGACAATCAAGTTTTTATCAAGATTTCCTTTAACCGTGCCATGTTCTTACTACAGTACAGTACTATGAATTTACACTGTTTTGGAGTAAAAGCAAGCCAAGCAGTCTCCAGGAGCATAGCCGAGTGGTAAGGGCCTGTGATGATGTGGGTGTAATTCCCCGGCGACGCAGGGTTCGAATCTCGGGTGGGACAAATTTTCATTGAAATATTATGAAGGTTTGTCCTGGGGTTCGACCTGTTGGCTCTCTCGCACAGGTGTCTGCTACTCGGGCACATTCCTCGATTTACATCCTACCCGAGGCTCTCTCGCACAGGTGTCTGCTACTCGGGCACATTCCTCGATTTACATCCTACCGATCGAGGGACCTCCGATCGGGTGGGGTGGAGTTTCTCGTCTCTCCTCCTTATCAAAAAAAAAAAAGCCAAGCAAATACTTCCAAGACAGAGAGCGCCACGTCATCGAGTTCCTTGTAAATTACTGCACTCAAAATAACTTCGAGCACCTCACCACAAAACACCTCAAGGAAATCTTATTTCCTCTTTACCACACAGACAGATCACACACTAAAATTAGCACATGGCCACAGCCCTCACCGTCCGGCCCAACCGCGCTATTTCCGGTTCCGACCGGCCGAGACCATCATGTTGCCGTCGGTCCGGCCCTGAATCGATAGCTAAGAGGGCGCTCGATTCGGGTCGCCGCCTGCGCCCCTGGAGCATGCTGTTCGCCCGCCGATTATTAGCCGCGCCGATGCGATCCGGCTCGCGAGCCGACGACTCAGCGCCGTTCGAAATGTCCGTGGAGAGTGCCCTGAAGGTACTGGGCGTATCCGAGGGCGCGTCCTTTGAGGATATTCTCCGAGCAAAGAACTCAATAATCACCTCTTGTAAAGATAACCAGCAAGCAATTTCTCAGGTCAAATCTTTTTATTGTTTTTTCCCTTTTTTTTTTTGCAGAAATTGTTACTCAATATTTCAATTTCAAGATGAGAATTGTGGGTAATAATTGATTTTTTTTAAATTAAAATTGGGGTTTTTTTAACCCTTGTTCAATCCCTTATGTGTACAGGTTGAGGCAGCATATGATATGCTGCTGATGCAGAGCTTGTCTCAAAGGAGATCAGGGAGAGTTGTGGATAGCAACATTCGATATGCCGATGTGAAACCTGTAGCTGTTCCTAATAAACTTGGGTCGATGCCTAATTGGCTCAAAGGCTCGCTCGTCTCGGTTGAAACACCTTCGACTAATGAGTTAGGAGTGCAAGCTGGGGTTTATGGAGCTCTGATGGTGTTAACATACGTGAATGGAGCTTCAGCATCTTCTGTGGTACCTTATGCAGGGGCGGACGTACCTGGCCTTATTTTAGCCACTAGCTTCGGGGCATCCTTGTACTTCATGACCAAGAAAAACGTCAAGTTAGGTAAGAAAATTGTGATCTTTTTCCGTGTTTAAGCTAATTTGTGTTTGTGATGGAACTGAGAAAGGCTTTAGATTTGGATATCAGTAGTATTACCTGTCAATCGATATTAAGTCAAAACTTTTCAGGACTACTTAAACACTGTTAAATTGTCCGAGTGTTCATTAATATTCCTGAGACTATGAGATTGTGGATTTGGATGGAGAATTAAAATGACTTGTCTGAATTTTCTTATTTTGATGAGTATTTACACTTGAGAATTTGTGCACAAATGTTTGAGGGACAAAATAGTAGGCATGCCGATAGGTGGAGAGTGGAGACTAAGGCCTTTAGTATGTTTGTATGTAGTTTTGGAAAGGACGGTCGATTTGCGATTGCCATCTTTTAGAAAACGATTATTGTAAATTTTACTATGGTGAGTTAAGAAAAAGGCTCCTTTGGTTTACCCTAATTACAAATAGAAAAAAACACTTTTTACAATTGAAAAAACTCTCAGGGAAATTTTGTAAAAACCCCATAATTTTAGTATTATGGTGTGATGGGTTGTTATTGCTACCGACTAAAAAATGATCGGGCTTGTTTCATGCAGGGAAGGCAACGATCATAACAGTTGGAGGGCTCGTGGCTGGTGCAGTGGTCGGCTCAGCAGTTGAGAACTGGTTGCAGGTTGATATAGTCCCGTTTATGGGAATACACACTCCAGCTACTGTCGTGAGTGAATTCATACTCTTGTCACAGTTCTTCATCTCCTTGTACTTACGATAAAACGAAGCACATTCAAGTCTGGGAGGCCGACTGTAATTCACCCCCTAAAGCTTAGCAATCCTTATATTTAGGATTTGTATTTAAACATACATTGTACAAATGTATAATGTTTTAGAGACCTATGTGAGTAAATACATTTCTTTATTTGCATGTTGTGTTATATGCAGATATTCAGCCTTTGTTCTTTCTTTAGTGTATTTTTATTAGTCTACACCTCAACAAAAAACATTTGTCTAAAAAATAATTAGATAGAAAACAAACAACACACAACAGTCTACATGGAAAAAAACAATCATAAACAATGTCTCAGCGAGTTGCTTCGACTCAATCTAATGCACACCTCTAAAACAGAAAACTAACAGTCGAAAACCCTACAACATACAACACCAACAAATTCAGTCAAATATGTTTTTCTCCCTGTCATCTGCCATTAGTGACTACCCTCCTCTATACAAGTTTTTCCACCATTCTCAAAAGCACTCAAATCATTATACATCTTCAATGCTTCTCTCGAGAATTCCGACATAGACTCGAAAACCCTACGAAACCCCGTCTGAAAACCACTCAGAGTAATCCTCTCCGTTTCCTGCATAAGCCCAAGGTGTTTTTCCCTCTCCAACTCCACCTTCCTCCGAAAACCATCCAGTGTTTCCCTACCTTCAGCTACAGACTCAGCCCGACCCTCCGTTTCAAACCCCTCATGATCTTTTTCAGTGAGCCTCAACTCAAGCATCCTATTCTCAGCCTTCTGAAAAGCCGAAACCCTCTTATCCAATTCTTTAGACAAGCCATCGACTTTCCTCTTCTGCATGTGTTCCTCTCCTTGCTGGGCTGCCAGAGCTCTGACATCCTTAGCGCAGCTTTTGATCGCGAACAAGACCGACTTATCCGGTAACATGTTGGCGAAATCCAACCAATCATGGCATACTGCAAGGAGGCGGGGCCCGCTCGACCTGCAAGGCGGGGAAGAGTTCTTACCTCCGGAATAGTACTCAACCTCGGGAGCAACGAATTTCGACAGCCATTTATAAAGGGCCTCGACGTATCCCTTTTGGGCCTCGATATACTCTTTGAAGCACGAACGCCAGTTCACAAGCTCGGTTTGCAGTTGGAGTGAAGCGAGGCGGTGAGAGTCGTTGCAGTATTTTCCGTAAGATGGGCAGGTGAAGGTTTTCACTTCGAATATGATCTTATTCTGGATTTCATGAGACTCTAATAAAATTTTCCAGGTTCTTGTCATCCTGCAGAGAATGGAAAGAGAGAGGTATATTTTGAGGTTAATTTCAAAACTTCAACCCTAAGTGATCATGTAAATTTACCCTTGTAGTAATTCCCTTATTTGTGGCTCCAATTCTTCGTCTCTCAGCTTCTCGATTTTGTTTGAAATTGTTTCGGCACTACGAATCGCCACAAGGATTCTGCTATAGAGATCCTTGACGGCTGATCGGCTTTTGTCCACCGTAAGCCCCTCATCTCCTCTAACGTCTTGATTTCGAAGTTGATTGCACTTCCTCTCGTAAATTCTTCGGATGCTATCTCCATCCTAGAGACGAGAGCACAATCAATCACTATTGCTACTTCAAGTTACAAGAGAAAGTAAATCTAAAACTTCACCTTGACTTCTTCGTAGAGTTTCTTCTCCCATGCATACAGCCTTTCTAGTGTCAACGAATGACTTCCGGAAGCCATGCCTCCATAATCATCAAACAGCCCATTGCTGAACTCAGTCCACATCGACGAATTTTTGGAACCTGCGACCAAACTCTTACACGATGCGGAGCGGGATGAAGTTGAACGCCACACGATCGATTGCATCAGTTTTGCCGAGTTTTCTGTGACATCAAAAATCGAAATAAACACAACAATGCAGAACGAGATTTCAATGTAACCGCAAAAAGAATCACCTTTGATTTCCTCCAAATGAGACTGCAAATGCACCCTATTGCACTCCAACATTCTGGAAACTTCCTTCCCGGATTCGTGAGCCCTGAAAAAGTGATCTTCGATGTCTGTCAAAGCTTCAAGAAGCTCTCTACCTCTAACGGGCGTATCAATAACACTCAACCCTTTCTGGGTCATCTTCTTCTTCTCCCCCCGGCTCATTTTAGCACCCTCCCCTGCTTCCCCATTCTCTCTCTCCGCCTCCAAATGAAAAGCCCTTTCTTTTTCCACCAAACACTTTCTCTCTTCATCTCCGTTCTCGTCTTCGAGCTCCGGAATCCCTTCCTCCTCCCTCACAGCCCTCAAATCCTCCTCGGAGATATTGTTATTGTTATTATTATTCCTGTTATAGAAAGTTTCTATTTCCGGCCGCCTCGCCCCGCTGTCAAAAGGGTTGAAAAAATCCCACCCGAAATCCCTCTGCGGCGAGCCGCCGCCCTGAGGCATGTCATTGTAGAAAAACCCGCAAGTTTTTCCTTCGCTCTTCTCTTCCGTTTCGGAGGAGGCCGACGAGCTTCTGGAACAAGTGCCGGCGTCTTCGATGGCCGGCTCCGGCGGGTTCTGCTTCAGGAACAGAGGGTTCGAGACCAGAGCTTCCTTCTCCGCCGCCGCCGTCGGCGGCGGCATCGTGATGAAAAATTGCGAGGAATGGGGCGGGCGGCGGCGAGACACGAAGAAATTAATGGCGGCGGAGACGCCGTGGAGGGACTGGAAGTACCTGTAATGCGCGTCGGCGAGAGCGTACCTTTTCTCGACGGCCAATTTCATTTGCTGCTTTCTCTCTCTGCAGATGGACACCACTTCTTCCTCTTGGTTCAGCCTTGACGCAACGCAGCCCATTGCGAGTGAGAGTGTGTGTGTGCTTTTTTCTTTTTTCTTTTTTGGTTTTTTTTTTTGTGCTTTGGTGAAGAACAAAATGTGGGGTTGTGAAAAAGATTCAATTTTTATTAAATTTTCTTGACATTTGAAGGGGGGTTTGAAGAGCCCATTTGATGTCTGAGCTTTTTGTTTGTTTGTTTTTTGCTTTTTTTTTTTTTGCTTGTGAAATAAATGTGGGTTTGGGGTTGGGGGATAGTAAAGAAAGGTGGGTTCTTTGAGAGGTTTTTTGAGGTGAAAAGTGGTGGGGGAGGGTTTTGTCAAGAAAACAAAAATGACTTTAAAAGAATGTGACCCATTGACCCATTTCCGTTCTTGGTTTTAATCCATTGGGCAAAAGAGTGCATTAGCAGAAAGAAGGAATGGAAAAAAAAAAAAAAAAGGAAGCTTTGCAAAACAGAGGAGGAGGTTCACTTCTTCACAGATTCAGAAAAGGAGGAGGATAAATAAAACCTGTGCAGGGATAAGGAAATTAAGAATGCTTGTTTCCCTTTTTACCCTTTGCTTCTGCAGAAGAATAGAAAAGATGAAAGCTAAATTTCTACTTCTCCTTCTTCTTTTTTTGGTACCCTTTTTATATATATTATAAAATACAGTAAGTGATTAGAAAATTAAGGGGATGTAGAGAGAGGATGTTGTCCAGGTGATAGGGTGGAGGACACAGGGTTATAAGGTAGGAGGGGCTCGAGGTACTACCATTTCTTGTGCTGCTGTACCACAATGTCAATTCTACACTATTCATAATTTTACAAATATTATTTATTAAAGTTTTGTGTAGTGAAAATGCATTTTCAAGAATCAAATTGTAAAGTTTTTACAATGAATTTGAAAAAAAAAATGTGGTGAGTGACAGAAAAAAAATGTAGTGAGAAGTGAGAGAAAAGAGGAGTAATTAAGTAGCAAAAATAAAAGTGTAGTGAGTCAGTCAATAAGACCATTCAGATTTTTTGCACTGATAGATTTGTCCCCGCATGCATGTGTGTATCTGTGAGTATGTGTAGTATATGTGTATGTAGGATGTATAGTATCTAACTATCTATCTCTACGTTACTACGTACGTAGACGTACCCACTTGGTCCCGAAGGGGTGCGATCGCACCCCTCAACTTTTAAAAAAAATTATTTTTATACTTTAATTTTTATATATTAATATAAATAATTATAATTTGTTTAAAAATAATTAGAATTTAATTGAGATTTTGTTAATATATTGATATGGCTTATCTAAAAATAAATAATAGATTATTTATTAATAAAATATTACTTCTAAAATACTAATTTATCACGCTTTAAAAAAAATTAAATATTAATCAAGTATTAACGCCACATAGTAATTTATCACTAATCAATTATTAACGTCACATAATAATTTATCACGCTTTACAAAATAATAATTAGAATATTTATCAATTATCAACTCCCCTATTTTATCGATTAAAATTAAGTCAATAAAATTAGGTCATCTCCAATCGAACACAAAAACCTAAACTAAAAAATAAGTTTATTTTTAAGTTTACAGTAATTTGGCTCCAACCGAGATTCCAATACTCAAACTTAAAAGAATATTCTTAAATTATTCTTCTTATACAACTTTTTATACTATTTTTATAAATATTCAATATCTTTACAAATTTATAATTTAACCCCGTAACTTTTTACATTAAATTTAAAAAATCTAATAAATATTATTTTCAATTAAAATTTTTAAAAATAATAAATATAAAAAATAGAAATAAAATATTAATTAAATATGACAAAATTCTGCAAACATGAAATATTTAATATTTAATTATAAATATTTATTTTTATTTTAAAAATAAAATTTTATTTTAATTATTAATGATATGATTATTAAACAAAATTGCATTACAAATATATTAAATAAAAAACTAAAATAAAAGGTTAATAAGTTTTTTTTATTAACTTGTAAAATAAAAGGATGATTTTATAAATAATAAATAGATTTTGGTTTGTGTTTAAGGTAAACGTAAATCTAAGTATTTTTTAGGTGGGTCCCACCATAAAACCTATAATATGTTTATGTTTTGGTATCGGTTGGAGCATCTCCCCTACTCCAAAATAGGTTTTTGGTATCGGTTGGAGATGCTCTTATGATTTAATTTTAAAATTTGACAGTTCTCCTTCAAAAGTTGTCATTTAATTTGATATTTAAAATCTTCACAAATATTTTTATCTTCTTATTTTAAAATACAATTTTACCTCTATTTTATCTCATACATTTTCAAATTTACTCACAATTACTTTAATTTTTAACATAAAAAATACTTTTATACTCTTCACTTTTGGTAAAAAAAAAAAACACATTTTTCTAAAGTATGAAAAAATCAAAAAAATATATATATTTTAAAGTATGTGGAAAAAGGGTCTTATTATGAAATGGAGAGAGTATTTTTTTCAAATTTGCACATCCTGACTAGTATTTTTGGGTACGTCACTGTACGAATTGACAAGTTTTTTTATTCGAAAATACTCCTGTTTTTTTTTTTCATTTTGAAAATTTATCACTTTTTATTTTAAATTATTTAAATATTTTTTTATAAGGCTGAAAAGAAATGCAACACTCTACTTATTGTTTCAAAATTTTGACATTCAGTTTAATAGACTAAAGATTAAAATATGTTTTTAAATTAAAAAATAAAATAATTAAAATTAAAATTTAAAAAGTAAATTAAAAAAAGAGTAGTGTTTTAATTTTAAAGTTAAAAGTTAAAAAAATAGAAAAAAAGCTATTATTGCTGAGATGTTTGTTTAAAAAAATACTTCTTCAAATCCTTACAAATGAAATAATAATTCGAATTTTTTTTTTTAAAATTCAAATTTATTTTTATTTGTCAATTTAATCATTTCATTTTGAATATTAAAAGTAAAATTTTATATAATACAGTACTACTGTACAGTGTAGTATTTAAATACAATTAAATGAGAAGAATATTTTCTTTTATGGCACTGTGAAAAGTGGCTATCCTATTTGCTAAACTGTAATTATGAGTATATAATGGTTGGTGTTTATTGTTGTCAGCTTGTTATTATGGGCTTAAATGCCGCATTAAACAAATCGGTCGGATTATCATTATTTAATTCGGAAAAGACGAATATGCCCCCATAATTATGAGGACCGTAGCAGCAGGTGTGCTGTGCTGCCTGCTGGAAATGGTAGGGTTCACAACTAAAAGTAGAACAATACAATACTTGGCAATTTTGCACCTTTAGCCGAGAGATTTAAAATATCGAAGAAGAAGTCGAAGATGATGATCGAAAAAGCTAGAGTAAAAAAAATCATCGAGGTCAAATGGTCGATGTTGCCATGAGTACTCTTCTTAGTTTGATACTGTATTAAAATTGTGCTAATAAAACCCACATTGAGAGGGACCGTTAAGTTCTTTCGCTCGTTGGAAACCTAAAGAGGACTTTTTATTTATTTCACAAAAATTATAAAGGGAAGTTGGGGAACATACAATCTACATATCATATAACCTATAGTTATTTCGAATCCATTAATTCGTCGATCGTTGAAACACGTGGCCGTGTGACTTCTTGCAGCCGTTGGATTCGTGATTGTAAAACTTTGTAGATTTGGGCCTCTGTCTAATTGAAAATTGGGGTATTGGTAAATGGGCCTTATAAAAATAATTATAGTATTAAAAAAAAAAAAACAATTCGTGTTTTTTATTGTCCAATTAAAAGAGGTACTTTCATGTCTAAAAAGTCATTTGTATGGGGTTGCGAGACAATGACCAACACTCAAATCAGTGTAGGGTCTCCCTCTCTCTCTCATAAACACACAACCGCACAAGAATTTAAAAAGAAAGACAACATCAAACCCAAATCTGAGATGGGCTTTTAAATTAGGCCCAGTTTATATATATATATATATATATATATGAAGTTTTTTTTGGCAATTTATGCAAGTTTTTGTAACTAACCATTTTCAAAATCAATATCCAACCCTACTACCTTCTAACTACATGTTCATGAATACTTCCATATAACCACCAAAAAAAACATTACTTCAATTCATCTACAAGGCTTCTTCATTGATCTTCATCACTGAAACTTGATCAAAATTAATTAGATCTGTCATCTTCAACGTAACTTGATTTACAAAAACATAGTAACAGATATAGAAAGGCTGACATGAAAAATAAAAGTAGAAAAAGAAATAGATATGGCCGTAAAATACAGCTGCTACGGTAAGTGTCACCTTGGAAGTTAACGATTCCAAGCCTCTCCTGTGTTCCCAACTATTGCCGAGTATTTCAGTCTTCGGTTAAAACAAAAAGTAAAAAAAAAAAAAAAAAAAAAAGTGCACATTTGAAGAATACAAGGGCTGCTCAAGCCCTCTTCTTATCCTTTTTAAATAGAAACCTGTATTCACATGAGATAATTAGTACAACAGGTAATAATAACAAACTCTTCAAGTGGTGGCTGGTCCCGTCGGTGCATGGAAATTTGACGGCAGACTAATGCCTCCTCCTTTGACGGATACATTAGGACTTCGCACCGAACTAGCCCTGCTCACAAGATGTGAGTCGAGAAACACCACAACTACAGTGATGTCGTCATGGAAATGCCGACGGACCCCACGATCAATTTTCTTCAAGTCCAAGTATCTCATCTCTCTCTTCTTAGCTGCCTCTTGTAATGCTGTTTTGACTAATCTCTTGGCACTCCCCTGCTCAGTACAACAAAACAAACCTGTTTACTTGAAAATAATCTTCTACGTAGTATTTCATAAAAGGGAAAATTAAAGAATCAGTCATGATACTTGTCATATTATCGTCAAAAGCGGATTACAAAATTGAGCCTGTTTACTTGAAAATAGGTTTTAAAATATGAGCAAATTTGTAATTTCAAAAGATAATTTAGTTGATTAATAATTAGTCTAAACCTCGGGTAGTTTTTATAATTAATCCTCAGCAGGGTGATCATCAATCACAATGTACATATAAGTATATAACCACATAGAACCATTGCACTGATTAAATGAAAGAGAATATACATCATTTATGTTGGTAACTACTTGGTCATGTTATTACCAAAGAAAGCATTATTTAACCAAATTCTTAGTTTAACTGCAGAATAAAGCATTTTTATACTACATCATGGCATGATACTAAATGAAAAGGTTCACAAATTTCTGTAGTAATTAGAGCATAGAATTAAAAGCCAATTTCATAGTTTTACAACATGTAGACTCAGTCTGTCTTTAACCATATTATAAAATTTTAAGGGCGTCACATACAATACAGTTCAGTTAAAATTAAAAAAATGAAGGCGTTAAGGCTTATCTTACATTGCGCGGATGATTTTGGACTAGATCGACTGCTTCTTGGTTGGTGAGGTGCTCCCAGAGGCCGTCTGATGCAAATATGATGAACTGGTCGTGAGGGAGCAACGGGTGGACCAAAATTGATGGTTCTGCACTCAAAATTGGCTTTTTAAAAGGTTCACGAAGTCGAAACTTTTGAATTAATGGTTCCCTGTTGTATTCAGTCCTTTTCAAATACACATCTCCAATTGATCTTGATATCTGTAGAATAACATACTCATTAGCCATTACCAGCATAACATGGATGGCAACCACAACAATTTTCTTATGGGGATGAAAAATAGACCAAGTGGTGTGAACCAAAATTTGATTCAATCTTAATTTAAAGAATACTGCAATTCTTTACACACACGTCATGGTCATGAACTTCAAAATGAGTAACAAGAGATAGTTGAAGATCATATTGATGAACCAGGTTAAACTGAAAGCCACGGCATTTCATAACATAAGAAACTAGCATATTCAGGTCAAATGTTAACATGAGACTAAATAAATTCAAATTTACAGACCTCCGCAAAATCAATCACACCAAGGAGAGTAACATTAAAAAAGGAACATTTTTGTCACAAAGACAAATCACCGTAAAATTCAATGTTAGATTTTTCAATAAAAATGGCACAAGTACAGTGAATCATACTATTATATTAACGTAGCAAGGTCTTTAGTAGCCCAACTAGATCACACTTGCAAAGCCGCTAAGTTTTCACCATATAAAATAAACTTGTTGTGAAGGAAAAATATGCCAACCACAGTTTTGAAAAAATCAAGTTTTAGAGTCCTTCATAGACTTGATCAAACATAAAAATGGAATAATGAAAATAATTTTTTCATCATAATGAGATAAAAGGAAACAAACCTGTATAACACCTTTCACACGCCACACATTATGCTTCAAAACTACAATTTGTGGGTCATCAGGGTGTAGGGCCTGCAGTTCTTGTCTTACAGACTCAATGCTCGCATTATGCTCGGCCGAGAGCTGAATAGCAAGCACCTCTCCTGTTGCTTTAACAAGTCTCCCCAAAACAGCACGTGAATCGCCAAGGTTGGCCACATAGAGAGTTCCACCGCAGATGATTCCGACAAGGCAGCACGATCCAACAGCGGCGATTTGCGGTTGTGTGGGCCACTGTCTGCTCACGACAGAGAAAAAACCATCTTCTGTTGCTTGAAATGCCTTCCTAATGACCTCTACTGACATAGATTGGTGTTCAGCAGTGAATCCTATAACATATGAAATAAACAACCGAGTTAAGGCTTTCCCAATATCGTTCTTCCCACTATTTGGACTTCATATTCCAATTAAATGTTTCGACTAGCATTTGCAACAATAATAATAACCGTTAATTAAAAAGTATACACTACTTCAATCATAGTTATTAGCAACATTAAACAAACAAAAATACTAAGGGAGCATATGAAATCATAAAAGACATGTGATATCCAATTTTTGCAGACAAAATAATAATAATAATAATAATAAATAATTTGTGTTTACTTTTTAGTCTTTGCAAGGCAAGTTGGGTTTCTACTTCTACATATTTCAACTAGAATCTAAAAGCTGAGAGAGAGGGAGAGAGTGGGTGCCACTTTATGGCAATTATTTGTACACACTTCCATATTTCTTATTCTTAACTACTTTTAGCTTCTATTAAAATAAATCACTTATAAAAGCAAAAGTTGGATAAAACCCAACCTATGTAACCAATATTACAAGAAATTCCAAATTCTAATAAACACCACGGTACTTACTCTTTAGATGTTGGAAGAGATGATCATTGACAAACCGTGCCGTCTCAGGACCACCATGCCCATCATAAACCCCCACAAAGGTACCGTAAGGCCCCGATTCATTTAAGCTCAGACAGCCGGATTCGAGCTGGCTCTGATCCTCCAGTAAATTATTCGCTTGAACTACAGACATCGAGAATTCCCCATTAAAATGTTGGCCCGAGTCCTTATACCATAGAAGCCCATCTTGACGGCCACCGGACTCTGACCCCGAGTGTACATATCTATCTGCCTTTGGCCGAAAACAGGCCTTCAAAAAGTTCATTAACCCTGATAACATCCCTCATTTCCTCCAAAACAACCTCCGGGTTATTCGCATCTACCGAGCACGCAAGGTAGCATTTAACAAAAAATTGAACTCAATTGTACAATTCGTGTATCTACTCCTCCTATAATCGGCAGGCAGACACAATACAGGTTTTTATTTCTGCGAATACCAACCCGAACCATCAAGAATTAGAGACTGAAGTCTGAACTGAAATAATATTACAACGTATGAAACGCAGTACCATTAAGCAATAACTACTTCCAAAGCGAATCGGATCTTTGACCCAACAACAGGAAACCATGATTACTAATCCTAAAATTCAACACACCTTTCCTTCTAGACAACCATTTTCAGTTCTATAAGGTCCAAATCCCCCCAAAACCCCAAAAATTAAGATTGCCCCAATTTCATGAAAATCACAAAACCCTAAAAAAGCAATTCAATCAGTACACAACTTCAACAATTGTAAAATATCAGTCGAGAAATACTCGGTGGAGCTAAATAAGTTACCTTGAGAGTTGGGCGAAGATCTGAAAGTGGAGGAGGTTTAGAGCTGTGGATCCAACGAATCAAATGGATTAATTAGCAAAGAAGATGATGCCGATTACGAATGAGTATCGACAGAGAAAGCAAAGTGTGAACGAGAGAAATTAGGGAGAGAGTGATGGTATTACTGTAAATATGATGGCGTGCTTTGACTGTGACAACTGGACTAAGGTCTTTCTCGCCGGACAGCCTCAATTAAAAACCAGCAACGGAGGAGCTTGAATCCAGCAAAGCAGAAGACCAGTAAAGGGGTCCACACTCTTTCTGGAGAGAGAAAATGTGAGAAAGAAAGAAAGGCGTGTACTACTGTATAGCAAAGAGGGGAGGGATGGGGACGAAAGCAATTTTTATAACTGAAAACAAATATGAAAAATTAAAAATTAAAAATTGTCAATGAGGTGACATGAGTTGATGACACGTGGAGATTATAAAAAGAAGGGCCAATTATATATTGGTTTACCTTTTATCCAAATTAATTATCTACATTTTTTTTTCACAACTAAATACTCTTTTGTCCAAAGACACTTGACATACTTTCTTTTTACAGGTGTCTAACAATAGTTCACACACCCAAAAAATGAAATAATTATTCTAACTTTTTCATTTTAATATAGTACAATTTTATTCTATTTTACCCCGACATACTTTTTAAATTTACTCACAACTATTTTACTTTTCACTTTTAAAATATATTTTTACTCTTTACTTTTTAATTAAAAAATTAAAAAATAATAATTTTTTTAAACTCGTCCAGTATAGTATGACATTTATTAATGACCGGAGGAAGTAATACAGTAAAAAATCATTGACAAACAAATATTTTATTTACTTTCACACTTTAAAATGCAATTTACTCTTATTTTATTCATTACTTGTTTATTTACAATTATTAAACTTTTTTAACTAAAAATTTTACATTTACCTCTCACTTTTTAGGTGAAAAGATAAAAAAAAACATTTTTTAATATTAATCTACGTACCAATCAATGTATAAATAGTTGAAACATATATTTCTTTTAATTTTGATCCTTTTTTTAATAAAAATTATCATATTCGAGTGAAGTTAACACTTAATTTGATACATAAAAATAAAAATAAAAATATTGTTATTTAAAGTGTATTTGTTGATTCCTAAAAAATTAATTTATTTCAAAATTGATGAAAAAGTAAATTACAAAAGTAAAGATGGAATTATTTTTTTAAATGAATAAAAAAAAGTAGTATTTGTATTATTAAAAAAATGACCATATATGTATATCAAAGTAGTACAGTACTACACTAGTATTTTTTGTTATAATTCGAGTTGTACATTTGATGCAAAAACAATTGTTGTGGGTGTGTTGTAGTGTGTGGACTGAAGAATAGATTGGACTTTGGGGGAGCTAATTTATTGCAGCTGCAATAATGTGTAGGTATGTCATCTCATATGGATTGCCATGCGCACTGCCCACAATTCATGGCTACATTTTTTAAAGATTTTAAAAAAATAATATTGGTTAAAACATTAGAAATTTAGAACTGTCTTATTTTTACAAAGTGTAGTAACGATTAACCATTTGATATCTATTCATATTTAAATACTATTCAAGTGTAACAGTATGTTTTCGAAAAGTAAATGTGTGTATTACTGAATAGTTAGAGTTTAATGAATATTATCGTGTATATTTATATTGATTTGTTTTCCTATATATATAACTATATTACTGTTATATATTTGTTGGGATGAAAATATGACATCACTATATATGGTTTTTGACTTCGTTCTGCATGTGCACAGTGATGAGTGATGATATTAATTAACAAGTTTTCAAATCATTTTTTTTCCTTTTGAAACTGGCATTTAAAATTTTTATAATGATTTGATATTGAAAAATATTCGTTATGAAAACAGATAATTAGCTGATTTTTAATAGAAATTCAAAAAAAAAAATTATATAATATCATATTGAATGAGTGCAATCATTTTTGCAACATAAATATTTTTCAAATTAAATCTTAAAAATTACTATGAGTTAGAAACAAACCAGTATATATATACTAGCTGTTATATATAAATGCAAGAAATTAATTAGAGAATAGAGGTGACAGGGAAAACTGTTGATGTGTCATACTAGTATATCAACATCAAGTTTAATGAAATGGGAGTGCTCATTTAATTAATTAATCATTCATCTGTATCATTCATTCTACAATAATAATAATAATATGAGTAATAATACAACAAGTTGTTCGTCTATTATGTCTTGCACCTTAAATCAATTATTTTTTTGCCAATTCAGCTGTTTAAATTAAAAATCAATATTTTTATACATAAATGAAATATGTCAAAGTGTATATTTACTGGTTATTCAGGGTAAAGTGAATAATGATAAACATTATTCTGTTACTAAAAAGACGATGGAAATAATGTTATAATTATAGAAAAAGCAAAACAAGACATGTACCCTTACCTAACAATTGCATATCAGCAAGTCCCACTAAACAATTCAGTGTCCAAACTCTTTCATTATTGCAGTTTTTTTTAGCAACTGAAACAATGAAATTATTCTATACTCAACCACTTTCACATAAATTCAACTATATTATTTATTTTAATTAATTAATTATAACTGATTGCTATTACTACTGTGCATATTGGACCAGTGTATAGTCCATAATTAAAATATCACAATTTATCGAATCGTCGCTTTTTGTATATCGAAAACCCGAATGTGTTTGTTCGGATCCGGTCGAATAAGTCGGCATCAAAACCAGGGTTCCTATCAACAACCGAGACATACATACATGTATGAAATTAAATAGAAACGACACAAACGCACGACCGATCATATGTGCGTATCCTTATCTTAACCACCAATCAGTCAACCACAGTCGATAATGTCGTGTACCCATTGATTTCGATCGGTGTAGTATACACACGTGACAACTCGATCATTTATATTTCTTAATATTTAATTTAGTTACACAATACTTGCATGAAATTATGCTTCTTGTATTTATTTATCAATCTCCACTAATAGTAGTATATACTTTTTATATTTCAAACCTATACTTACATTTTTTTCAGAAAAAAAAAATGTAATTGTAAATTTGAAACGGACTGAGTAAATACAGTGTTATATATTCTTAAAATGATTTTACTTCGAAAAAGATCGATGAAGTCATAAGAGAAGCAACAATTAGCTAGGAATTGAGAGTAAATAAAAAATGGTCTAAACGGGGCAAAATGTTAGAGAGTATTCATGTGTCTCTAAAATTTGTTGGGATTTCATTTGTTTTGTAATAATCACGACTCTCCATGCGGAATAATATCACAACACCATAGTACAATCATGCATTTCATGCATGAAATTAAATTATTTTCATCAACCAATTATTAATGTATCAATAATCGTTTACACAACTTGTGATAATCAATTAATTAATCCTTACCCAACCAATGCAGTTCCCTCACGATCAGCCCGCCGGAAAATTTTCCGACGCTATCGACCATCATCAGATCACCGTCTCCTTCAAGGGCCAAGTTTTCATCTTCGACGGCGTCCCCACTCAGAAAGTGCAAGCCGTGCTCTTGCTCTTGGGAGGCTTCACGTTCGGGCGGAAGCCCGTGGGCCCGGCCGTGCCTCACGAGGCCAAAATGGTCGACAGCAAGAGGCAAGAATATCTGAACAAGTATCGTTACAAGAGAAACCGAAGGTGTTATGACAAGAAAATAATGTACAATGTTCGTCACGAGGTTGCGGTTAGGATGCATCGTAAGAAAGGTCAATTCGCTCTGAAGAATAGCGGTTTGGGTGATTTGGAGGAGGAAGAAAATAGCGACGATAATATTGCTGCGAGTGTGTGTGAGAATTGTGGGATTGCTTCGAGTGATACTCCGATGATGAGGAGAGGGCCCGACGGCCCGAAGAGTCTGTGCAATGCTTGCGGGCTTCAGTGGGCTAGCAAGGGAGTGATGCCTGTGATTTCGAAGAGGGTTCGAAACAATGGCTCGTTGATGCCTCTTTATGCATATGAGCATAATAGGGTTTGAACTTAATTGAGTATGATTATGCATGGTTTTATTTATTTTATGTGTTTAGTGAATTGTGTGAGTGTCATGTGATATGTGTGTTTTGATGTAATATGAATTAAAAAAATATTACTTTATGTTATTATATTATTGTATTCATTTTATTGAATTTTTTTGTAAGTAAAGAAAATTGAACCTAAATTCATTACGGCCCATCGTATATATCCACATATGGGCTTTTTTCCGGCCCATGTGAGATCAATGTTTCATTCTCCCCCAATTATTAGATTTAGGGTTTCTGTAACTGAAGAATCAACTCAATAGCAATGGCGTTCTGGAATAGATTGAGACAGTCAAAACTCCAATTGAATCTCTTACCGAGCGTATTCAAGAGATGCTATACTCTAAATCACGGCACAATTTCAGCCAATCAACACATACGTTCGCACAACATAAATCGGGCTCTGAGTAAGCCCGATTCCATAGTTCAGGCCAGGCAACTGGAGTTCCATAATGTCAGATTCTATGCCAAAAAATCTTCCAAGGTAATATCGGAAGCTCGTGCTTTCAGTTTCATGTTGGTGATTTCCACAGAGAAAATGTTTTTTTTTTTTACTTTGCGTGTGTAATATCGCTATTTGCATTTATCAGACTTTACAGAAGAAGGAAGAGAAGGATCCGAGCAGGCCTAAGTTGAACGAGGAAATCACGGCACCGATAGTTAGGCTTGTTACCGATGAAGGTGTGCGCATTATCTTTCAGTTTTGATGAGGAAATGTGGTACTCGAACCTCGAATTCCATTTAGGTGGAAAACTTTGAATATGTAAAAACATTGGATGCATGTGATTTGTACGTTCTGTTCGCTTTATTATATTGTTGAAAATGTTATACTATTTGTTTGCATTTTACAGGTCATTTTGTAATAACAAGGTATGAAGCAATGGCCCGTGCCAAAAGCCTTGGTGATATGGATTTGGTTGAGGTAATGTTAATTCTTTTGGTACCATAATGAAAACCCCCATGTTAGATCGTCTTATTTTGATTCAAATTTGTTATTTCTTCAATAGTTAAGAACATGCAAAAATGTATCATTCAATGGTGAAAACGTGGGTATTCCTTCTCTTCTGTAGGGGAACTTCTAATACTCATTTATGTGAGAAACTATGCCTCAATTCTGCTGGGGCTTAATGAAAGGACTTCACTCCATAATATTTAACATTTCGCCCATTAGCTAGTTTCTTAGTGTTGCTTCATTAACATTCTATACACGCCTTGCCTCGTAACTTGTAACTTTGAACCACTGTAGAATTGCGGTCAGCAGGAGTCTATTAATCTTACCTCTTCTGTAATTTCCATACAACTAATCTATTGCACGATATGCATGATATTTCTTTTGTCTCTATATAAATTTTATGCTTAAATTCTGCAGGTTGATAAAAAACCCGATACACCTGTTTGCAAAATCTTTAACTACAACAAACAAAAGTATGCTCATCAAACAAAGGAGAAGGAACTTGCGAAAAGAAAGGTAGATTGCTTCCCTTTTTTAAGAGTGTGTAGGTCTGTGTTCAGTGTTTGTGTGTGTACACACACACACATAGTAGCTGACGTATTCTGTGAATACTTTTTCATAGTGACATTGTAGTTTTCTTTAATTGAGTATTGAAATGATGCATTAGATTGTGCCCATTGTTTGGTGAAGTAAGCTCCGTTAGTTTATTTTAATAAACGGGAAAAATTGATCTAACTATTTTGAATTTTTTCAGGATTGCAAATTTTCTATAAAAATGTTGCATATGGTTATAGGAATCTCTAGTGTTGTTGAGATACACTTGGGGTGATGAAATCCGTGAGAGCTGCATGTTTAGTGTATATAATTGTATATATATATATTTATTTATTTAATTCACCAGTTTTTATTTTTGCAGGACACGCTAAAGACAGGAAGCTGTAAAGAAGTTCGCTTTGCTGCTAAAATTGTGAGTTTGTTATATTTCATTCCCTAGTACTTTGAAAAAAAAAATAGAAGTAATAAAGGATGTAATACTGTTTAGCAAGGTCTGACATAATTTAATCCTCTATACTTGCCATTTTTTTGTCAACGCTTTAACATGCTATGATGCTTAGTAAATGAAATTGTTTTAACTTCATTCTGACCACAAATTGTCTGTTACCAGAACCAGAAGGACCTGAAAATGAAAGCTGATTTGGTTAAGAGACTCTTAGAAACTCGTCATAGGGTCAAGGTAATATTTCTACGCGTGGAAGCAATGAGTTCATAAATTAGGATGTAAAATTAATGAAATCTGATATGTAAGATTGGTACATAATGGTTGATATTTTTCTACAGCTGTGTTGAGCTTCAGAGTTCAGCATATAACTAATTTTAGCAATGTTGTTCTTTTTCGGTTTTGACAGTGTACTGCCATTGAGCCTACTGAAAAGTGTGATTTGTCAACACTGTTATCTCAGTTTCGTGCTCTGGTAAGAGTTATCTCCCATTTTTGTAGTTTCAACTTTCAAGTAGAGCTGTTGAAGTGACAGCCCGATTGGTCCCACTACACCAAATGAGTTCTTTTGGTTTCTCTTCTGTTTGATGCATGATATTTCGTTTTCTCGTATTAGATTAAAGATTTTGCCATAGAGGAAAGTGCACCGAAGGTTGAAATCAAGCAGGCATTTGTGGTCGTGAGGCATGTCAAGTTTGGTCCTGCTAAAAGTGGATCAGCCAAGAAAGCCCCCAAGATCGATAACCAACAATCAAACGAAAATGTATCGGATGCGGATCCTGTGGATCCTGAGCAACAACACTCTGATGAAGTCGAAGACAACAACGATGATGAAGATGAAGATGACAACATTAATGAAGAAACTGGGTATCAGCTGAAAAGTCAAATGCCTGAACAACCAGCAGCGAATCCAACGGTAAACAGATATGCAAGAGCACCTACGCCTGGGAAACCAACAAGATTTCCGAACCAAGCAAAAGAGTCTCAATTTAGTATGAACAATGGTTCACCTCAAACGCGATCTAATCGGCCTTATGAAGCTTTTAATCAAGATTCTCCCCGCACAAATACTCCCAATTCGCCACCCAAAGGTTTCGGTGTGTTCAGTGGAAAGCAAGGGAATAACACACCCAGTGATCAAAATGCACCTGGCCAATTTAACAGATATAAGAAAAGTGGCCCATCTGATTCTGCAAGAAATCCAACGGCCACAGATTCTAGGATGAACAGAGGGCCAGGTGCAGGTAATCCCAGGGACGGGAAATGGTGAATCTTTAGTACAGATAATTCGAAGGGGGATTCGCAACAATAACGAAAACCAAGTAGAATTCGACCGAGGATGATTTGTGGTTTTTACTGTCTGGTTTAATTATAGGTCCTTGGATTTTTGAAAGGAATTTTATTTGTGATGCACACATTAGAACGGTTTTTTTTGTTTTGTTGCGTTGGCTGGTAAGTTTTGTTTGATAACATAAATAAAATTAAATGTTTTTTTACACATTTAAATAGAGTTTTTCTTGTAATTTCTCAATTTAATTTAGAGTAATGAGTTTGAGTTGAGCTGAAATAAATTGGTTTGAATTGATTTTTTTAATTTTTTATATTAAATTATTTTATTTTATTTTTACATTTTTCTCAAAATTTTAAAATGAATACAATTAAACAGAATTAAAAATTAAATCCAAAATATCACAATTTAATTCATCATCCATTATCTATAAAAAAATCAATTGTTTTTAATAAAATTATATAAACTCAAATTTATAATTTCCTATTTAAGCAATCAACTTTATGGTTCATTTGTTCCAAGGAATTTGCGGGGGGAGCTCCACTCTCACTCGACACAGGTTTTGCTGCTCTTCCAGTGAAGTGAATTGTTGTCCGATTGTAAAACCCTAATTTTTCAGCTTATTCACTGTCACGAAACTTAGGGTTTCGTAATTCTCGTCTTCGCACACTGAACTTTTCATGCGCGAAATTAATGCATTAGAGCTTTATGTAGTTGCAATGCCCACTTTTGTTGAGGAATTCAAGTATCATTTTGATGAACGAGTTCGTGTTATTAATTAATTAGATATGTGTTGTTCAGATATTCTAATTCTGGGCATTTTGATCGGTTGATGCAGATATACATACAAAATTACTCTGTTCCAAGATATTAATGAAATGGATTTTGATGAGTACGAGTATTTAGGAAATGCAGTGGAGAGTCCAGGGCCGAAGAAGTCGGAGAATAAAACGAATGGGAGTGATGAACTAGGCGAGTGTGGAGATAAGGGCCTGAGGCGGAGTTCAAGGCTTAGAAGTGATGATTTGGACGGCCCATCCAAGCGCTCTAGTTCAAGGAAGAAGAAGTCTAATGACCATGAAAAGGATAGGAAGTCCCGCAATGGCGTGTCGTCAAGAGACAGGGAGAGAAGTACCCGGAAGGATAGAAATAGGGATAGAGACAGAGAGATGGATGGTGACAAGAAAAGGGATGGAAACCGAGAGAGAAGAGGAGAACATGAATATGAAAGGGAGAGAAACAGGGATGAAGAGAGAGAGGGTTCCAAAAGAAGCCGAAATCATGTAGAGAGGCATGGTGATGAACATGGACAAGAAAAAGGTTGTGACGTGGAGAGGACGAAGAAAGATGTTGTTGAAGAAGTAAGGAGAGAAAGAGGTTTTAGAGGTCGAGATAATGATAGCAGGTAAACTGTATTTTTTTTAAATGGAAATATGTAGATTGTAGGGAAACTGGATATGCTTGTAGATTGTAGAAGGAGACTACTGTCTTTCTAGGAAATGGTTACAAAGGGAACTATTGTCTTTCTAGAAAACAATTTTAACGCGTCTTTAGATTCAGGTTTCTATTGACACTTGTGGTCATTGTTTTCTGCCATCAGGTCCTTTGCTTAAATGTCAGGTGATTATACTTTGCAAAACCTGTCAAAAGTTTATCATGATTTTTATATGAATTTCACACTTTCCTTTCCTGTAACATTTGCCGAGTACCACATGTCACCTTTAGACAGGTACATCTTTCTTTGTCACAGTTATTTTGTTTCCTTCCCATAGGTTGCTAAATATTCCTACCCTCAACGAAATCATTCCCATTTTCATTTTGTTACTGTTGGATATGGTTATTATGTTGGCTAAGCTAGATTGTTTGGTGATATTGTATATTTTTCATTTTTTTTTATATTAGTGCAAAATGTAACATTAGGTTTGCCATAGAGAGACCAGCCCGTTATTAATTCAATGACTGAAGTTTCTCACTGTTCCACATTTCTGTTAATTGCCACTTTTTTCTCCAGGTTGGTCACATTACTTCAAAAATAATAACGCTTCTTGTTTTCTATCAAATGTATGTTAGTACAGCTTCTTGACTCTATGGAGGTGCCTCCATGGTTGTGATCTTCGATTTGTGATCAATTATAACGATTTATTTTTCACAGGCCAAAACAATTTACTGTGACTTGACTTAAGAGATGGTCAAGGCTTCTGATCATGTCTTAGTTATCAATGTCATTATTTAATTGTATTTTTGGTAGTATGTTAGTTTATTAATATAAATAAATATATTTCTGCAGAAGATGCAAGGAAAAAAAGGAAGAATTGGAGAAGCAAGCTGACCCCGTACAGGATCAGAGGACAGTTTTTGCTTATCAGGTGTTTGAACTGGAATATAAACTATTTTCATCTTCTTTTGTTTGATTGCGTCAGGAGACCTGATACTTTTTCATGGGTTGCAATTTCCATAGATTTCTTTGAAGGCTGGTGAACGAGATGTCTACGATTTTTTCTCTAGTGTTGGAAAGGTTGAACCACTTACTCATTATCTTATCTCTTGCATCTTTATTTTGATTATAGATAGTTTGGTAAATTCTGTGAAATGAGTTTTTTTTTTTTGGTGCATATTATCTGTTAAGATGCTTTTTATAGTTGAACTAGGATTCATATGTTCTTGCTGTGGCTATGTGACGAATCTTGGATGGAGTTTGAAGTTAGTACCTTAGAACTGAAGAGTTACTTAGATTTTTAATTTTGTATAAAAAAAAAATCACAACCTTATTCTTGTCCACCCAAATATAAGGGGACACTTGCACCACACCTTCATACCTTTATACCTGTTGCACACATATACCTCAAATTATTCTTTAAGACTGATGATATTTTATACTGTATGTTAAATTCTTAGGTTAGAGATGTACAACTCATAATGGATCGCAATACCAGATGCTCCGAAGGAGTTGGGTAATTAGTTATCCCTACACATCTAATTTATATTGCTTGGAATCTAAGTACATTTATCCCATATATGTATTGCTATTGTGACACTTCATTTCTGTCATCTAGGTGAAGTTCAGTTATCTGGTATTTGGTAACACTTTCTCAAACCCTTACATTAAATTCCGGGTGATGAGGAACAGAAGTTGGTATGTGTGGACAATGTTTACTGATAATGAGTGTGATTATCTCTTTAGTAATTCTGGCTGGTGGCGAGTTAATATTTTTAAGGGGTTTTGTTCCAAAATAGAGCTTCTCAAGACTCAACGTGAATTGCAGCTTAGTTAGGCTTTTCAAGAGATGGCATCCACTCTAGAAACACTATTAACTATTAAGTGCTAACAATCCAATAGTCATTATTCTTCGATAATTATAATAACATAAATTTTTTATGTTGGCTTTGATAGCTTTTCCTTCAAAAATTGATAATTCTTGTTTGTTAAGGCGAACAATTGCTCCTGCATTGTCAAAAATATGTGCCTGGTCATGGTCTAGTATATATTATGTTCTATAATTGTGACTTCTGTAATATTAGTATGTTATTATCCCCTTTTAATTGCTAGTGTTTTAACTTCACTATGCCCATGCAGATATATTGAATTCTATGATTCAGTGTCAGTTCCGAGGGCAATTGCTCTCTCTGGTCAGCTTCTACTTGGTCATCCAGTAATGGTTAAGCCATCAGAAGCTGAAAAGAATCTTGTTCAGCCATCTGTAGCAACAGGAGGTGGTCTTGGCCCATACTCTGGCGGGGCTAGAAGGCTGTATGTTGGGAATCTGCCACTCACTATCAAAGATAACCAGCTTCGGGAGGTGGAACGTTTTTATGTCTTTCGATTAGTAGATGATATCATGATAGTTGACCAAGAGATGCTAATAGGCTTCATTCTTGTTTTTCATTGTTATGGGTTATTGTGTTTTCATTTTTGTAGGTGTTTGAAGCTTTTGGCACCATTGAGCTTGTGCAGATGCCCACGGACCCAGGGACTTTGAATTGCAAGGGTTATGCATTTATACAGGTGAATCGTAGTTTGCTTAAAGATGATCTTTATTCTAGTAGCGTGGACAGTATTTGATTGTACAGCTCGTTATGTCAGGTCCATGGAAATCCATTATATAATATAACAATGTATATGTCTTGGAGCAATTTATTTTTTCTTCTTTGTCAAGACTTTGTGACTTTTGTTTCTCTGCAGTTTGCATGTCTTGAAGATGCAAAGGCTGCTCAAACCTTAAATGGGAAACTGGACATTGCAGGTCATTCAATCAAGGTAATGCGACTTTCCCTTTTTTCCCTTTTACTTGTGTATTTGAGGTAAGTAACTTCCGCTTATTTATCTGTTCTTGTATTTTTCATCACTGCAGGTCTCTGCTGCCACTGATCAAGCTGGAATGCAAGATGCTGGGGCAAATATGGTTGATTTTGATGTTGATGAGGATGAGGGCACCGGATTGGTTAGTCATTTGCTCTAAATTTTGATGCCTTACGTCTTCTCTTTTGTTGCTATTATTAATCTTCCATTGTCATTAGCAGATTATATGCATTGTTTTGTGATGCATCTTTTAATAAAAAATATCAAAGGTTTGTATTGGTTAATTTGGTTCAGTTTGTAGATTCTACTCATTCTATTATGTGTGCTTCTTCAGCCCTTGTAACTTCTTGAGATTAAAGGAGCTTCAGGCAAATAAAGATGAGCCATAGTTCTTTCTTCCATCATAAGCTAGTCACCCCCGCCCTTTTGCATCTAAAATTTTCCATTGTCATGTTTTTTGCCAGAGCGCATACCATGTTCGTCATTCACACCATTTTCACTCGGATTTGAACCTTTGAAACTTCTACCAATCAAGCAGTCTGTTACCAGTCTTCTGCTGACTCTTAAAAACTCCATGTTGTGATATGCAACTATTCTATGTCTATCAACCAAGCTGTGCATTTTGTATTTATACTTTCTCAAAATGCTGATTTGTGTTCTGTCTGTTGGCAGTCTTTGAATGCACACCCCCGGGCACTTCTTATGCAGAAGTTGGATCGCACGAGGTTAAATACCTTGATGTTTTAGTTTGTAATCTGTTTTCCCACTATTATTAATTATTCACGTGTGTTTGTTTGTTATCTGATTATATTTTCACCTTGTGCAGTACCAATGGATCATCAACCATGCCAGTTCTAGGACAACCCACTTTCCCTGTGCTTCCTGGCTTGCCAGCTGCAGGTCTTTCTATGCCTCCTCTTACTGGTCCATCCATAGATCTTATTGGTCTTCCCAGTGAATGTTTATTGATAAAGAACATGTTCGATCCCAATGCAGAGGTTAGTAGAGCAGCAAACCATGTGTTGTGATCCCAACTAGTTTTTATTTTCTTACTGCTGTTTTTGGGATTCAATGGATTCAATGTGCATTTTATTATTACAGACGGAGCCAGATTTTGATCTAGATATAAAGGAAGATTGCGAGAATGAATGTTCACAATATGGAAGTTTGAAGCATATCTATGTAGAAAAGTAAGTTCATACTTGTATAGCAATGATGCTCTTTTCATTTTTTTCCCATCTTTATTTTTTTTGTGAGATTTCATTTCCCAAACTTGATGGGCAAATGGGTACCTTTTTAGCTTCTCGGCAACAAATTTTAGAAACTAATCGATTCATTTTTTCAAATATTAATCAGGAACTCTGCTGGGTTCGTATACCTGCGGTTTGAACACATGCAATCTGCAATCGATGCGCAGCTGGCACTCCATGGTAGATGGTTTACTGGAAAGATGATCACTGCAACTTTCATGGTAACATTTTTTTTTTCAATTTCAATTCACCCCTTGTAACTCGTAGTAAGAAGAGCCCAAGGCTTAGTAACCCTTTTGGCAGAAGATAGTTCTTGTGGAACTAGGTTTGCGGGAATGAACTCTTTTCTGTTTTCATGCAGCTTCCCCAAGAATACGAGGCTAAATTTCCCGAGTGCAGGTAGAGCTAGTGTACGCTTGGCTAGAATACTCCCGCGCTATCATGTTTTGTGCTGTTTGGTTAGGGAAGAACTCGGTTACAATGTGAGGACATGTGGATCATTTTTTCGTGTCGACTGTCGATGATAATATAATTCAACGAAATCTATGACGATCTTGCTAATGATTTTACAAAGTGCAGTATATACCTTGGATAAGAACTCAAAATTTCAAGTGTATAATCAATCTGGCGAGGTATGTATATATAGTTAAAATTGTTTATCAACATTAGTTGATCAAAAATATTACTCAGACATACATCCATCACCATGACTTAATTATACTTTTTTCCATAATTATGATTAAGGGTATGTGTTTATATAAGTTTAATAAAATTATAAAATGGCTAATGGCTAATGTATAATGCATTTTTTTAATATATCAAACAATAAAAATATTGGAGTAATACACAAAAATTGATTTTTAACATTAATTATAAATAAAACATATCCAACACAGTGCAGTGATTGATATTTTCTTCCTAAAAGAATAAAATATACCCAAATAAAAATGATCGCAAATGAAGACACGTGGCAGTTTCTCATCAACAAACTTGAGGAGTAGCAAAATGAAGACTGCACTGTATGTATGTAAGTATAAAAAAAACAAAAAATGGAAATCGTAGAAGAAGATACAATAGTGATTGTTGGAGCTGGAATTGCTGGCCTCACCACTTCCCTTGGACTTCACAGGTATATTTTATTTACTTTTTTTTTAGTTCAAGAAGAGGTAAAAACTAAAAAGTGTAATTTTCCGATTTCTTACGTAGACTGGGAATTCGGAGCTTGGTATTGGAGTCATCGGATTCCCTGAGGACATATGGATACGCTTTCGCGTTGTGGACTAATGCTTGGAAGGCATTGGATGCCATCGGCATTGGTGACACTCTCCGAGAAAAACACAATCGCCTTAGTAGGTAGTTTTCACAACTATTTTCAGATGAATCCTCTCGATCGAGGGTCTGATCTTACTGTTTATTAATTAATTACCTATTTGATCGTTCAGATTAGTGAGTACGTCGTCTGTTTCAGGACTACCAACGGCACAACTGTCTCTTCAGTGAGTCTTATTGTATAAGCATGTTCTCTGGTTATTAATTGTAAATGAATTATTAATAGCATTGGCATGCATATATGCAGGGTTGATCATGAAGTTCGACGTATCAATAGGAAGGTGCTGATCGAAACCTTAAGCGACCAACTTCCGGTTGGAACAATCCGATTTTCATCCAAAGTAGTGCATATTCAAGATTCCGGTTTCTTCAAGTTAATTCACCTCTCAAATGGAAACATCCTGAAAGCCAAGGTAGTGAGTGCATTAAGAATGTTCTAGAATGAAAAAAATATATATATAGGTATTTGAAAAATAGAATTTGTTGTTGTGCAAGGTGTTGATTGGATGCGATGGAGTAAACTCGGTGGTGGCGAAATATCTAGGGTTCGGTAAGCCGTCGTTTGCAGGGCGAGCGTCCATAAGGGGACATGTGGATTTTAAGGATGGACATGGTTTCGAGCCTGAGTTTCTGCAGTTCTTTGGAAATGGGGTTCGATATGGCGTCACTCCTTGTGATGACAGCGGTGTCTACTGGTTTTTTACATATATACCCTCTCCCCAAGGTAGTAGTAGTTAGTACTAGTAGTAACATTTATTGGAAGTCAAGATATGAACTAAAATAATGGGAATAATGTGCAGAAACAAGCATAGAAAAAGATCCAGCTACAATGAAGCAATTCGTACTGAGCAAGCTCGGTAACACCTCAGAAAAAATCAGGGCTGTCTTCGAAAACACGGACTTAAACAGCATGATATGGTCCCAACTAAAATTCAGAAACCCTTTGGAGTTGCTTCGTGGAAATATCAGTAGAGACAATGTCTGTGTTGCCGGAGACTCGTTACATCCCATGACGCCGGACATAGGCCAAGGTGGTTGTTCGGCGCTTGAGGATGGAGTTATTTTAGCTAGGATATTAGCGGAAGCTCTTAGGGGAAAATTGGGAGGTGGGGCGAGTGATGAAGAAGTCGAGGATGAGCAGCATCGGAGGATTGTGTCCGGGTTGAGAAAGTATGGGAAAGAGAGGAGGTGGAGAAGTGTGAAGCTTGTTAGTGTTGCTTATGTGGTGGGGTTTGTACAGCAGAGTGATTGGGTTCTGATCAGGTTCTTGAGGGATAAGGTGTTGCCTACATTCTTTGCTGGTTTATTGTTGAGGATGTCTCAATTTGATTATGGCACTCTGAACTGATTCTTGAATGTTTATTGTTAAATCTTTAAATCTTAAATTTTAAATTTATCTTATATAATTTGCATATTCATTATATATAGGTTAATTAATAACATTAAGGGTCACAAAAATTAAGAAATACGGAGTACTCTTTAAGAAGTTTTTTTTTTTTTTTAATTACTGTATTTTTTATTGTGTGTTAAATAAATTATGAAATTGTACGTAATTATTTGTGAGATCATAAATAAATATTAAAAAAATAATAAACTCTTGGTGTGGGAGGAGTATTTTGTTATTATAATTCTACACCATATGTACTCAACTCCGATATTAATAAATATACTCCCTTGTGTGTTAATTATTAAAAACTTTTTTAAAATAGCAAAAAATAGTAAATGACCAAAGTACCCCACACATCCCTGTTAAGTATTTTGACAGTAAAACCCGGAAGAGCAAACAAGCCCTTCGATTTCTAGGGATTTTGGCTTCAAAATTCTTCTCGCCGGTCAATCAGATTCCAGGTTCAGATTTTGATTCAGATTCTTAACAATTTCAACTTATTATTGAGAATTTTTACTTTGTAATGGAAAACCCTACCAATTCAGATTTTCCAGCTTTTTATTTCTGTATTATATGTATCGATTTGGTGGCTTTTTTTTCTTCTCAGATTTTGACTTGAAATGACTCAAGACGTTGAGATGAAGGAGGAGGGACCCGTCCCCTCCAATTCACTCTCATCCACTACTCCTTCCATTCTTCAGAGTGAGTATTTATATATTTATTTATTATTTTATATGGGTTTCTGTAAATCTGTGTTAAATTTTGTACTCTGAGTGTGTAGATTTAGAAAGATTAAAACGAGGGTAGTTGTCTTCTGAATTTGGTTTATAGTGATGTGCATATATTTTTTTTTGCTTATGCTAGATTTGAAAGATATTGCTGGGTGGATTGAGGTGGGTTCGTACAATCGAGAGGTTAGAAGGATTGTTAGGGGTATCCGGTGGACAATTCAGTTGAGGAAGAAACTAACGGCTTCTCACGTTTCTGCTTTTCTCAATTTCGCTCTCGTTCCTGGATCTGAGGCGCATTCTCGCCTGTCTTCATATGTTCCTCAGGTAATAAGCGAATCGGACAGTTGATCGAGTTATTGAATTGATTGTTGGAAATTGTGATGCACATATTTTACTTGAACAATTCAAAAAAAATATCATGGTTCAGATCAAATTTTCAGATTTTCCTTTATGATATCTCATTGCTTGCTTTGCTTGTGTTGCGAATAAAAAGAGGTTTGGTGTATTAATCAAGTGAAAATTCACCATTTCTAAATTGGAGTACCTTTGTTGTCTGTCTGGTTCACTATTTTTGTATTATAGACATGTTACCGTAATTGTTTGAAAATAAAAACCATGCGGTATGTAGTATTTTTTTACTGGTGTATAGCTTTGTTGGTAAATTTTGGTACTCTGCAAATTCGTTTAATCTTTTTGACTTTTAGTATAGTTGGTGATATATAATGCTACTACCTTGTTACTTGAAATAAGACAATGAAGAAGTTAAAAAGAGTATTGTATTTTTGGATAAATAACCATTTTATGATTTGTGATGATGCTTGTAGGAGGATGAGCAGGACATGGAAATTGATAGTGCAACTTCTGGTTCACAAGCCTCTGCAAAGCACTCCTTGCCTGAAATTGAGATCTACTGCTATTTGCTTACCCTAATATTTCTTATTGATCAGAAGAGATACAATGAGGTACGTCTGCATCGTAGATTATGTAGAGGTTTTTCGCTATAATCACAAATGATGCGTGGGCATTTACATTTGCAATCCATTTGTGAATTAATTGTTCTTTATTGTCAGGCTAAGGTTTGCTCTTCAGCCGGCATTGCTCGTTTAAGAAACCTCAATAGAAGAACTGTTGATGTCCTAGCTTCTAGGCTCTACTTTTACTACTCTTTAAGTTATGAACTTACTGGAGACCTTGCTGAAATACGAGGGTATGCTTCAATGAGACTTTGCCCATATGCTTGATGGATGTATTTGGAATTATGTTATGTAACTTATTTTAAATGGAACATATAACTGGGTTTTATACTTTTTTATTTTCATCTTCTGATTGAAAATAGCATTTATTGACAGTAATCTTCTTGGTTTGCACCGGACTGCAACTTTGCGCCATGATGAGTTGGGGCAGGTATGTTGTTAGTTGATCGTCTAATTACTTGACTTTCATGGTTGTTGATGACTTGGCCTATTGAAGGAAACTCTTTTGAACTTGTTGCTGAGGAACTACCTTCATTACAACTTATACGATCAAGCAGAGAAACTGAGATCTAAGGCTCCTCGGTTTGAAGCTCATTCCAATCAGCAGGTAAATTCTTTTTTGTTAGAGTTGTAATTTGACACGAATGTCAAAATGAATTTTCATACAAAAAGATACAATAGTGGCATAAACTGTGAATAATGTGTTTTGTACCTAAAAGTACTTGGCCAAGTATAATAAATATTTGTAGACTGTAGTATGCGATGAAAATTGGAAATGATCATGCAAATGGCGGTTACAAGACACTTTCATGGTGGAAGACATGATACTTAAATGCTTTAAAATCTTTTGTTATTGCTGTACAAGTGTAAACATTGTATTTTATGATGAAAAAATGGATGGTAATAATAATTATTACTATTACTATTATTGTTAATTTCTTTCATTTTTCCTTTTTAATTTGTTAATATATTTATTGCTACTAACCTCTGATTGAGCTTCCTGAACGGTTAATTTTATCCTCTGCAGTTCTGTCGTTACCTGTTTTACCTTGGAAAGATTAGGACAATTCAGTTGGAGTACACTGATGCTAAAGAGTCCTTGCTCCAAGCTGCCAGAAAAGCGCCTGCCTCTGCTCTTGGTTTCCGTGTCCAATGCAACAAGTGGGCTGTGATTGTCCGCTTACTGCTCGGGGAAATTCCAGAAAGGACTGTTTTCATGCAGAAAGGGATGGAAAAAGCCCTCCGCCCCTATTTTGAGCTTACAAATGTAAGTGCTTTTGTACGAAAAGTCATTAATACCCATGGACCATCCTATTAGTTATCACATCTCATGTTTCATTTTATATTTATTTTGTATTTCCAGGCTGTCCGAATCGGGGATCTGGAGCTCTTCAAATCCATCGCTGAGAAATTTGCAGACAGCTTCGGTTCTGACGGGACCAAGAATCTAATCGTGAGGCTTCGCCACAATGTGATCAGGACTGGCCTTCGCAACATCAGCATCTCCTACTCGAGAATCTCTCTGCCCGACATTGCTAAGAAGCTGAGGCTCGACTCCCCAAACCCAGTGGCCGATGCCGAGAGCATAGTGTCGAAAGCCATCCGTGATGGTGCTATCGATGCCACGTTGGATCATGATAACGGCTGGATGTTGTCCAAGGAGATGGGGGACATTTACTCCACCAACGAGCCTCAGGCTGCTTTCAACTCAAGGATTGCCTTTTGTCTGAACATGCACAACGAGGCTGTGCGGGCCCTACGCTTCCCGCCTAATTCGCACAAGGAGAAGGAGAGTGCGGAGATGAGGAGAGAGAGGCATCAGCAGGAGCAAGAGCTGGCGAAGCATATAGCGGAAGAGGACGAGGATGAGTTTTGATGGATAGAGGTTCAAATGTGGGCGGGTGTTTTTAATTTTGGATATTTTGCTGTTTAAATGTTGGATTTCAGAAACTTGTTAAATTTCGTTGGAAGGTTGTTTCGTCTCCTTTTCTATAGACGGGCGAGGCAAAAAATAGTATTTCGGCCTATTCACTATTCAGTATCTGAACTTAATCCAAACAACTTAACAATTGTGTTCAACCTTTATGCTAGTATTTTTTTTTTGTGTGTATATTTAATTTTTAATTTTTGAATACAAGTCTTTGAAATTGTCAATCATAACACAATAGGAGTACTAAATATTTAACAAAAGTTGAAACAAACTGTTTTGCCATTGTTGATATTCTTGTGACAATTCAATTATACCAAAAAGTATTGTTTGTTGTTATGTGAACTAGAAGATCTGCATTATTTTTTCGCTCTAGTTTTATTCTACTCCCCAGAGACACCCAAGGGAACCTCGACAGAAGGGTCTTAACTTCGATGGTTAAAACAAAACAACAAAAGAATAATGATCAAGTTTAGATACTTAGATATGAGATTGAATTTCGCATTATTCGATCAATGTGTTCATAATTTTGATGAATCAAATTAATTGTATATAAAAGCTAATATTAATCGAAAAGTAGCTAGGGTTCAAATGTCTAGTACGTACTCAATAATTATACTAAAAAATATACTAATGATCATATCAATTAATTACGGCCGTTTGCATCACGGAAAGCCCAAGCGTTCTCCTTACGAACCTCCTCTTCCTCTTCCGGAGTGAAGTCGTTCCTTATATTGAAACTCGTCCGAACTTCCTCCATACTCTTTCCCTTGATTACGTCTGCCACGTACTGAATCGTCAGATCAAGCAAACTATTAATGTGCAAGTAGTTTGCAGCCTGCAGATCGATCATCAAAATAAATTAAATTACATTAAATTATGCGTAAAATAAATAATAATTATACGAGATAATGAATTAGGGTTTCAAATAAAGGTACGTACCAATATGAGTTCAAACATGATGTCATGGTTGACCTTGGCGAAGTGAGTTCCGAAGGCGGAGTCGGTGTGATGGTGCGTGCAGAACTCGATGACTTTGGCCAAGACGTTGGAGGTGACGTTAGGCAGAGGGATGACGTCAGCGCACTTCACGTCCTCGATCATGTTCTTTATCGTCGACGATTCGCTTAGGACACTCTCCTCCACCTCGAACCTCTCCTTGTCCGAGCTCGTCAACACGATCATCTTCGAAGAAGAAGCCATTGTTTTTGTTTGCCTTTGGAAAAAGAAACCCTAATTAAGATCGAAATACCTTTGATGGGGGCGGACCCCTTTATTTATAGGGTTTTAATGGGGTTTAATGGTTTTTGGTTTGTGTATTATCAAGAGTCGTGTTTTTATCGAGATATATATCTAAATTAGGAAATTCTCCATAAAAATTATAGTGTAAGTATTAGATCATAGTAGATAAATTCTTATGTAGTAGTACTTTTTCTTATATCAATTTTTAAATTTTTTAATATAATTAAAAAATAAGTGCTAGGTTTTAACTAAAAAAATATTTTTAAACCATCTCATAAAATACTTTTTAAATTAAATTTAGGATTCATTTCTTTTATTATTATTATTATTATCAGGATAGTAATAGACTTATAATTATAAAAAAAGATACGTACATTTCATAAATGTTAATTACTAAATTGCCCCTAACATTATATAACAAGATAAAGTTAATTTGAATTAAATTATTTTAAAAAATTAAAACTTACAGTATTATTATTATTATTATTATTAATTAATTTGAAAATGATCGACTTGATTTTGGTTTATGAGTGAGTCATCACCATCATTATGTTCGTGCAATAAAACTTTTATTTAATTATGATTATTAGTATTATTTACCAGATTCTTGCTAACTCGCAATTCTTTTTTGTAGCATGTGATTAGCAATTAATATTGAATTAATCCCATGTGATTATCAGGGATTTAAAGATTTAAATTTTGTAGGGATTATTAAATTTCAATTTTATTTTAAAAATTGAAAATGGTAATTTTGATATTTAACCCTAGTTTATATTTAGAAGAAATTGAGTTATTTAATTATAAAAAACATTAATTTTTTTCTACCTTTTATAAAAAAAAACTTTAAATTTTACCACTTTCACTATTTGACTAACAATTGAGGGGACTAATGCATACAAAAAAATAGCAATTATTCTTCTTTAATATCATGTTGTTTTGGATTTAATTTCGATTAATAATACATTTCAGTTCAATTAGATTCGATCAATTACGACGTAAAGAAAACCATCGTTGTCGGGCAATTCATTGGCCATTAGTGATATGATCGAGATACACTTTATTTTATCAATATAATTCAGCATCTAAATCGTAGACATCGTTTTTTGGACTATCAAATTTCAATGCTTGGTAGCTGCAATAATATACTAGCATATCTTGCGACATCTAAGGGATGGACCAGGACAACCTCTATTATAGGATCACTTTATTTATTTTCCTTACTAGGGGATTAAACTGCAGGGGGTAATCATTTTCGAACGCGCTTATAATTAGAAATTAAATATTTCCAAGATTACAAGTGAATAAATAAAGGAAAGGCAAAGAAATAGTTTAAAATTCCATCTAAAATCAACATCAGAAACATACTGTATCATATATGCATTCATTTGTTTGACAATATATATATATATATATATATATTCAAATCAAATTAAAGCACAAGCCATGAAACATGTAGGCCTGCTGCAGCAGATGGATGGATGGATGATTTACCACAGTAAAACCAACCCTCAAAATGGCAAAAAAACAAGTCATTTTGAGATGAAAAAAAAAACACTTCTAATGTGGGTGGGTACCTAGTCAATAGTCATTAGACAAAAAAATGGTGTTGGGTAAAAATACACGCATAAAAATAGAAAGATGATTGGTTGGTACATTAATTCAAAACATTATCATATCTTGAAAAAATTGCAAAGAAAATGAACTGTGCATGTACCCACACATTCAAGAAAAAAAACTACTTTCACGGTATGAAAAAGCGATCGGGAAATACATAAAAAGCAAAAGGACATTTTAATGAATGTTCATATAGCTAGCGTCCTACAAACAGCCAAACATGGAATAAGAAAAAGTCCCCTTATCTCTCACAAAAGCATGGCATGGATTCTGCTTTCGCAGTCAACGGTCAACCCATCTTATTTATACTCATCATCTTATTTTTTGAGTGTCTCCAATATTCAACACACTTCAAAAAATAAAATAAATATTTTTAAATTTTACTTTAAAATTTAATTTTAACTCTATTTTATCTAATAATTCTTTTTAAATTTCACTCTCCACTGTGTTTTACCTTTTAACCTAATAATATATTTTAACCGTATTTTTTTGTCAAAAGTTAAAAATAATAATAGTATTTTTTAAGGTTTTTACAGAAGTCTTTAAACTCTAATGAAACAGAAATAGTGCAGTCAATTTTTTTTAAAGAAAATTATGTATACTATATTTTTAAATATACTCCCTCTATATCAAGATAATTCCCATACTTTTTTAAGTGTTTTTATTCTATTTTATTCAAATACTTTTTAAACTTTAATATACTGTAATAAATTTATACAATGATTATATAAGTATATTTTTGAAAAAATATATAATAATTAATACACAATTAATATTGTAAATTAAAATTTAAACGAAGAGTTTATTAATTAGGGGTCAAATTTCGTATTATTATAGATTAATCACAGCACCATTTTGAATAAATAAATAAATAAAAGAAAATAAAAATTAAAAGAAAGCCTGTATACTGGCTTTCTTGAGCGTGTTGCAAAGGGGGCAGGTATCGAGGAACGAATCGCAATCCCTGCAGCAGCACAGATGCCTGCAAGGCACCATAATCACGCACGACTCCCGTCTCCTGCACCTCTTGCACGCCAACCTCATCCTGACGTCATCGTCATCATCCCAATTAGACCTGCTGCAGCACGACGACGACTCGGCGGCGGCTGACGCTTCTCTCAGCCGCCGAGCCAGCGACTCGTTCTCCCTCGCCGCCTCCTGCCACGCGTTCCTCTGTTCCTCCATCCTATTCAGGAATTCCTGAAGCTCAGCGCTCCTTCTAGAAGCAATCTCGATCTCCCTTTCCTTTTGCCCGATCAGAAATCGAACCTTCGATTCGTATCTCTTCATCACCGCCTCCGCCTGTCGCCTCCTCTCCTCCTGCAGCGCCGTCCTTAGCATCTCGCTCTGTCCAATTTCAATTTCAATTTTAATTTTAATTTCCAAAAAACGAAAAATAAAATAAAATCAATCAATTAAAACCTGCGCATTGATGTAGGTATCGATCTCGATTCGGTGGGCGTCGAGGATGGTTTGAGATAATGTTGGCGGCGGTTGTTGTACTCTCTGCATCAAATGTTGTTCTTGAGAAATGAAGCACAGAGCGCCGTTATCGGGGAGACCCGAATACATCTGAGTCTGGATAGCCATTTTGGATTCGGATAACGAATATTTTGATAAATAATGAACAAATCACAAATTTTATTTTGGTTATAAAGAACAGTGGATGATTTTCGGTTGGAAAGAAGAGTAAGTTTTACGGTGTGAAATTTGTGATATCTGCGTGTTTATATATATACTCAATAATCTAAATTATTTATATATATTGATATATTTATATTTTGAGGTGACACGTCGTAGGGGAAAAAAAGATGGTGGGGGTTGCTTGTTTTTCGTGTATTTATACTGTATTCACGAAAGTATTATAGGGTGATTTGGATTACTCACTTCACAACGTTAGTACACAACCGTCTTTTCAAGTGACTCGTGCTTGAGTTAGGTTTTGAAATAACTCTTGATGGACTATTGACTAATTATGCATTTTTATTGTCGGTTAATATATCAATAATTAAACTCATTTAAGGAAAAAAAATTATTCCGTATTTTTTTATTGTAAAAAACATATTTTGTAAATATTATTACTCTCGATTACTTAATTTATAAATTTAAAAATATATTTTTTTTATTATTTTTATCAAAAAGTTAATAAAACAATACTATTTGTATATATCTCACAGACTGCTTGTTATATTTATCGGGAAAAGAAAATGTACTAACATTGAGTTAAATGTTTGAAACATTCAAATTGAGGTAGCAAGAATGGAAAATTTACATTGACTATTTCCCTTCTTTTTTTCTCTTTCGTTCTGTATTCTTGTGATGCAATAAAGAAGGGTGAAGAGCTAAGGGCGGTACACATGCAGAAGTTGTGAGTAAGATATTCAATTCCTGGTGGGGTGTTTTTTTTCTTGTGGAATAAATTTCTACATTTACTTAATTAATAAAAGTTTTCTTTTGGAGAGAACGGATTGAAAAGAAAGAGGGCATCAGGGGATCTGTCGGTATTTGTAAAAGGCTAGAGAATATGATTCCAACTGGCCATGTTTTCAAATTTTCGCAAGGTAAAGACATGTAATTTTAATATATATTTTCAACTAATTTTATTATGTAATTAAAATTAATACTCACTATACATTTAGTTTATATTAATCAATAAAAAAAATATTTTTTCCTAGTGAAAACAACAAAGATTACGGGACGGAGTGGAGTGAGTATTGAACATCTACGTAGAGAAAAATGTTCGTATTGACTTTATCACTATTAGTGTGAAATGCCGGCGTGGAAATGTCCTTTTTTGACCGGAAATAACCCATAATTGACTTGACTCGCTTTCACTCCATTACTCCTACTGTAATTAAGTACGTTTACCAAAATGAATTTAAGAAATATCCACAAATTTCTGATTGACTCAACTGAATAAGAATTGTTGAAATTATATTATTATTAAAATTTTGTAATTGAGTTTACTTTTTTTTTATTCAATTATTATTATTGGACTTGTTTTTCAATTTAGGTATATTCAATTCAATAAAAAGTTATTTTAAAAGTATTTTAAATGTATTTAAATCATTTAAAAATTTATATCAAGATATTTTAAAATGTTTAAAAGGTATTTTAAATAATTCAAAGCTTATTTAACAAAAACACTTTAAAATATCGTAGGTTTACTTAAAAATTATTTTTAATTCACTTTAAGATGTTAAAATGTACTGTTTCATATCAATATTTTTACATTATTTATGTGTGTGTATTGTTGATACGTGTTTTAAGCCCGACTTGTAATAGAAAAAGGAGGACCCGTTAACTAAAAATATAAGCGAGTCCAACAAGACCCAGTCGTACCTTTAATTTTTATATTTTATTGGGCCAAGTTGGGCTTGAGCCCAAGGAAGAGAAAAGAAAGGGCCCAACATAAAAAAACACATACCTTATTTCTCTTGCTATAAATAAGAGAACCTTGGTAACTAAAAGGGGACAATTCACAATTCCCAAGATATAGAGATATAATATAAATATTTCTGCTCTCCATTCTTTGCTTCTGATGGCCGTATTTTGTTGTACTAGTTCGTCCAATCCTCAAAATCTCTACATATGTTCGGTCGGGTCCTAACAGGATTTTTCGACTGTCAACATGTATATATACAGTATACATATACTTTAGAAAGAGGATGAATGAATGCATGCATATGTTCCATACTTGGTTGCCCGAAGCAGGTACATTTGGACCAATTCACATGCATAGCCATAACTCGTCACCATATTTTTTGTAAATTCATATTTAACGTTATTATACTACTTCTCATCGATGAAATATTCAAAATAAAAGTTATGACGAATATTACTAAAAAAACAAATGACTCATTATTGATGGGCTCCTAACCATAACCATATGTAATTGATTTTATTGTCACTCCATGAACTGTAGGGTCGATGAAAAATTTGAAGTGCTGGAATTATTACAAATACAGTATACAACATTTATTTCAATAAAATATCATATTTGTCAAGTATTAGACGATGGATCGATATTCAAATTCGAGGACGAGGACCGGAATTATTATTATTTGGCAGTTTGTTCGTGACTTATAATTTCCACATGCATGACTTTGTTACTGCCGCGCAGCTAGCATTCGTATTTTGAATTTGACCACATTTTATACAGCGCGTACTTGATTTATTGTTGTCATGATTTCGATTTTTCTTATTTAATTTGAGGAAATTAAACATATTACATTAAATTTACAGTAAAATAATAAAGTGTTGAAATGAGTTGGTCGATTAATTATGAAGCTGTTGGTGTGAATGAGCAGAGCCATAATTGAGGTGGACACACACAGCACCAATAATTTTGTTTTATCTGCAACGGCAGTGGCAGTGCAGTAGCAATTAACAATAATTTCCTATCAACAAAAATCAATGGTCCCAAAAATTCTTGTTAATTAGTACGGAGTACTACATAATTATTAATAATGCCAAGTTTACCCTTGTAATATACGAGGATATTTACACTTTTCAATAAAATCTATGACACTTCAAGTCTTCAAGTGAATGTTTTGAACTCAGGATAAATCAACACTAAACAAGAACTTAATTAATTTATCTGCAAAACATTTCATTAACAAACAAAAAAATGATGTACATATAACATACATATATATACTTACTAACTGTGATCTTTTTAATTTGTTGAGTGTGAAATTGCATTGTACGTTAAATAATTTTGAAGGGGTTCCAGTTAGACATTATACAACTTCGGGGATTGAGTAGCATTTTTATCTATTGATCGATCGATTTGATTACAACTCGAAGGGGTACGGTGTTGAAATTTATGGTTTGATGAAAACGTACTCCAGATAAAAAAATACAAAGAGTTTGTTGAAATTAACATCAAATTTATTTGACTTGATTTTGAATATATTCCAAACTATGGGGTTCACCTAAAGTGGATCTTGCTAAGAAATTCCTTAACACTGATCCATGCACATTGAATTTACAAATTTACATTGTAAGTTGTTGCATACATACATTGTATGTTGACATTTTTGTGTTTGTTTTATGTTCCATTAATTGCAGTACTTGTACATGATGACCAAAATAATTACTAATACACTACTATATAGACACAAGTGCATTGGAATAGAACATGAAAGTAAAAACTGCATATTAATTAATAAAAATATTACTATTGTTTATGCTCTTGACAAATTGAAATTAATTAGGGGCTAATTTTTATAGTACATTTTACGCTAATAATCACAAATTGAAATTAATTAGGGGCTAATTTTTATAGTATATTCTTGAAATTATAAAAAGTTAACACACAATTTAGTAGTAATACTAAATTGTTAGTGTCACTAGCTCCATGTAACTTTGACTATTGAAGTTTTTAAGAAGAGCTTATCTATGCACAAACATTTCACACACATAAACACGCATTTTGTTTGGAACACATTATTTATATATTTTGTGGATTTCACGTGCTTACGTGCATATTGATTTTTTTTTCCTCAATAAAATACAAATTGGGCTGCGGTCCAATTTGTTATGGGCCTATTTGTTGAAACCCTCTAGTAGCAGGCCTCTAAAGAGCCTAACATGGAAAATTGACACGTGTAACTTCGGTACATTATTTGTTGAATTTAGCTAAGGGTGTCAAAAGTTTGGTTAAACCGATCAAATCGAACCAAATTGACACTGTTCGGTTAAACCAAACTAATTCGGTTTGGTTTTCGATTTGAATTTTTTAAACTTTTCGGTTTTCGGGTTGGTTTGGTTTTTTAACCAATAAACCGATAAAAACCGAACCAAACCGAATGAAAAATAAATAAATCAATAATTATATATATATACATCTATAATTATTTCTAAATAAAAATAATATACTAATAATTTTAAATTTTTATGATTTTATTTTTTCATTTTTTTTATAATTTGTTTTTTATTTTTATATTTAATTTTTTTATTAAAATTAATAATTATTATTTTAAATTTATTTTTTTTTCTAATTTTTAAAATTTTTAATTAAAATTTGGTTAAATTCGAACCAAACCAAACCAAACCGAAATAATTCGATTAAAACCGAACCAAACCATTTTTAAAACGGTTGAGTTTTTATTTATAAAAACATAGCTTAAATGGTTCGATTAACCGAATTTTTGATCCGATTCGATTTGATTAAACCGAATTAACACCCTCCGTGCATCGACCGATTCAATATATATAACCATATGTTTGAAACCAAACATTTATAAGGTGACTTAACTACATTTTATACTAAATAAATTGTTTTCACTACACTCTTCAATCAAATGTTATACAAAAATATACCCTTTCATTATTAACTTGGTTAACAAATAACTATTTTAACAAAATATTTGCTACTTTTATGTGCCTTTTTTTCGTAATTCTTACATAAAAATTGTTGATGGAACATACTTTTATGTCCCAAAAGAATGGTTCTACTTCATTTGTAGTATTATATTAGACATTTGTTACATTTCACGTAGATCTACTTTGATTTTAACGAGTAGGACTAGGAACTAGGAACTAGGAAGTCACTTCCTAATTATTGAACCTAATCATATGGTTGACTCAAGTCAATGACTGTCGTAATTTAAAATCTTACTCAGGCCCAGGCCCAAGCCCAGGCCCAGGCCCAGGACCAGACCCAGGCCCAGTCCCAGGCCCATGATAGGTGGGTGGATCCGAGCCCAATAAGTACCGATAAGGAACCTTCCTTGTTCGACATCGTTGTTCCCTCCCCCTCTGCCTTGTCTTTTAGGCGATTGCCGACTTGGAGTAAAATCGGGTCGGTGCATAGGTATCCATTTTCCAACAGCCTCCCTATAGCAGATCAACACGTGGCACTCCCTCGTCGTCACTGTGTTGTGACTGTTGCCTCTTTCTATTTAAATGGATACACAACACACTCAACTAAATTACTTCCGGATATTTCCAATTCCAACAATAATTCTAGAGAGAGAAATTAATTATAATTATAATTAAAATTAAAAATAATTGAAAATGGGCGCCTTGGATCATCTCTCCAACATGTTTGATTGCTCGAGCGGCCATTCCAAGCACAAGCGTCGCAAGCAGCTCCAGGTACGTGTGTCTGTGTTTCCAAGTAATTAATTAATTAATTCCTTTATATATTTGATTATAAACGAAACAGAGTTATTTGCTGGGGATTTAATCATCTGCAATCACAATCGATGTAGCAGTACTTCAGTTTTAGTATGTAATTAATTGTCGAGTAGAATAAGATCTGAGTTCTGTTCAGATCTGGCAATTATTTTATTAAATAATTGTAAATAAAAGCTTCTGATTGTGATGTCAGCTTTAGACGTTTCGCCTGACATCTCATTTTTGTGTATACATATATATTGTTGCTATTCACCTAATTGGTTTCTGTGTAATTAATTAGTGTGAAAGGAAAACCTGTAAAAAAAATGTGTTGTGAGGATTCATGTTTGAAGATTGGTGGTAGTTTTTCATTTTAGATTTCCCCCCTTTTTGATGCGACAATAGCGTGCACTGTGGGGTCCAAAAACAAAACTCTCATGTGAAGTTTTCCAGAATAATTTTCCATTGAAAACAATGGTTTTCAAAAATGATTCCATACATAGTACTAGTAGTCTTCAACTCTGGAAAGTGAAATATTCAAGAATATTCATGATGTTCAATCCAATTAGATCTTGATGATTCCCTATGTTGATTCGTGTGTTGTTTAATGATCAGACGGTGGATATAAAGATCAAGATAGACTGCGAAGGGTGCGAGAGGAAGGTTCGAAGATCCGTCGAGGGAATGAAAGGCGTGACCTCAGTCGAGATCTCGCCTAAGCAGCACAAGCTCACAGTCATCGGTTACGTGGACCCCGAGAAGGTGGTGGCCCGCGTGGCCCACCGCACGGGAAAGAAGGCTGAAATCTGGCCTTACGTTCCTTACGACGTAGTCGAGCACCCTTATGCACCTGGCACCTATGACAAGAAAGCACCGGCTGGGTATGTGAGGAACTCGGAGGATCCTAGGGTCTCGCAGCTCGCAAGGGCCAGCTCGACTGAAGTTAGGTACACAACTGCTTTCAGCGATGAAAACCCAGCGGCGTGTGTTGTCATGTGATTACCAACTATGTTGTAGTTTGTTTTGTGAGGTTTTGCATAGGATTTTACATGTGGTTTGTTATTTAGGGTATGGTGTGATTTTGTTTTTTGTATGAAGTTGTGTGATGGGATGATATTTTGTGATGTCAAAGAATATGAACATGGGGTGTGTTTGATCTTTTAATTTTTTTTTACTTTAAAGTCTTTGATTTGGCATCATCATGTATGGTGCTGTGTTGCTTTCTGTGCATGGTTGGAGACAGGCTAAAAGTTTGAAATGAGTGAACTTTTGATTGAATGACATCTCTATTTTGTTATTTACTGTTATACAAAGATTTCCAAATTAATGTTATATGATTTGATATTTTGTAGTACTACAAAGATTTGAAAATTCATGTATAATAGGTACTAGTATGGACTGCTACTTAGTTAGTAATATTAAATTTAAATTATGTACTATACATTATGATAAAAATAAATATATACATACTACTTATACTAATAAAATTCTAATCTTGTTTTTTTATATTTGATTACAAGTATTTCAAAGTTAATAATTGTTCAAAGGACTGCTGTGGGTCAACTTTAACATAATTGATCCTAAAATTTGGACTCCATATCATTATGTAATATAAATGATAAACGAAAAGCATCTTATTGTAAAAAATGATGTAATTTTACACCATGTTCTTTACAAAAAACTCCATTGAATTCTCCTAGGCAAGGAGAGTTTGGCTGAAGTTAAAGCCATTGAATTAATAGGTTGTGGGTGTTACAATTCACACTTTAGTCAATCACATTTGACATTTTTAAAGTATTAATCCGTATTTAACTCATTTATATTGATGTTAAATATATTTTTAAAATAGCATCAAAGGGTCGGCGGATAAAAGTTAATTCACGTGCATCACTTGACTTATTTAAGAAAACCTAGGCAGAAGCTATCCGATTCCACGTGCAGGAACAAATCGAAGGTTTTCATTAATGTTTAAAATATGAAATGTTAACTTCACATTAACTACTAATGAAACGAATCTCGAAATATCAAAATCACTTGTTCATACTTCATACCGATTAAAATTGGGCTTTCTGATACAGCCCATTAAAGCTTACGTATTCCAGTCCACTTGGTTATACCCATTCGGCCCAACCTAGTAAACCCCACTCTCGATATATTTCCCTCCCATTTCACATTTGGCGGGAAACAAAACATCTCCTCTGTAAATTTTATACCGCTACTGTGTTTATTGTTTCTTCTGTTCTTGGTAGAGAGAGAGATAGAGAGATAAAAATGGAAGAGGTGGTGGAGGAAGAGTTTTCAGTGTGGAAGAAAAACACGCCGTTGCTGTACGACCTCATGATATGCCACTCGCTTGAGTGGCCGTCCCTCACCGTCCAGTGGCTGCCGTCGCCTCCCTTATCCGACGGAGGAGATATCGCCGTCCACAAATTAATCCTAGGGACCCACACTTCCGATGATGTCCCCAACTTTCTCATGCTCGCGGACGCGTACCTCCCACGCGACCCATCCTCGGCTCTCGTGATCGACCCCGACAACTCGATTGTCCCTAAGGTCTGTAGTCCAATAATGCTTTTAGTTTCTATTTTGGATTCTATGTCGGTGATATTCGTGGGTGAGTTCGTGCGTGCGACCCAACTGTTTGATTAAATTACCCAATGAAAATGTTAGTATAATAGTAGCATTTTTATCAATATGGTTAACAAATTTAGCGATTAGGGTTGTATGATTACTGATTAGCCCAAACGGATTTGATATAAAAGTCGAAATTTTTAGAAAGTGCCCAAGATGAATAAGTTACAACAAGTGTGAAATTCCTCAAACTTTCCTGAATTGATGATAGAAATTCGCGGGACCGGTAATGTATTCTTGATAGAAACAAGGATGTAGACTATAAGAGATTTCTTTGCCTTGTATTTCAGTTGACGGTGTCCATTTTCCTGTATTTGTAGCACGATTGACTCTGGAGTTGTGCTTTTATGCAGGTAGAAATAGTTCAGAAAATTCAAGTTGACGGAGAAGTGAATAGAGCCCGCTGTATGTCACAAAACCAAGCAATAATTGCTGCCAAGACCAATGGTTCTGAAGTGTATGTATTCGACTCTACTAAGCAGCTGGAGGATTCCGAGCGTGGTTCTTGTGATCCCGACTTGAAGTTGAGGGGTCATGACAAAGAAGGATACGGTTTGTCCTGGAGCACATTTAAGGAAGGATATCTTTTGAGTGGTTCAAATGATTGCAGAATTTGTTTGTGGGATGTCTCTTCTATGCCTCAATCCAAAGTTCTTGAAGCAAACTACACTTATGAGGTAACCAAATATCCCCATGTTATCTATGTCGACGTTGTAACATGGCATTTTAACTACTCTATATTCATGATTACTTGCTTGCTATAGGGTCATGAGAGTGTGGTAGAGGATGTATCGTGGCATCTAAAGAACGAAAACTTGTTTGGGTCTGTAGGAGATGATTGCAAGCTTATGTTATGGGACTTACGCACGAACAAGTTCCAACACTCTGTTGTTGTGCATGAGAAAGAGGTTTAAGGATTAATCCACTCTACTCCTTTTTTCGCTGTCTACTCATAATACTGCTTTGCTCTTTTCAAATTTCAGGTGAACTATTTATCTTTCAATCCATTCAATGAGTATGTTTTGGCGACTGCGTCCTCAGATACAACAGTTGGTCTGTTTGATATTCGTAACTTGAGTTCTCCACTGCATGCTCTAAGTAGTCATATGTAAGTCTCTGTTCATTTTCAGTCGGTTTTTAAATAACTACTTAGCCGACTCTCATTTTAGTCAAAATGATGCCACAAGAATTTAGCGTTCTTGATATAAAAATGTTGGCTCGTGATGAATAATATGTTGTGTCATTTTCAGTCCTCATTCCAACTGTATTAAGTATTTCATTTTTATATACAGGGAAGAGGTATTCCAGGTAGAATGGGATCCAAACCATGAAACCATTTTAGCATCTTCTGCTGATGACAGAAGGTTAATGGTCTGGGACATTAACAGGTACATAATAATTTATTTATTTATTTTTGTATGGAAGCTATAGTCTATAAATATTATTGTGGTCATGCTTTGTTAGGGTTGGAGATGAACAATTGGAAGGGGAAGCTGAAGATGGTCCTCCTGAGCTGCTATTTTCTCATGGGGGACACAAAGCTAAGATTTCTGACTTCTCCTGGAACAAGAATGAGGCATGGGTTATGTCGAGCGTGGCAGATGATAATACGTTACAGGTTTGGCAAATGGCTGAGAGCATACATTGCGACGAGGATGACAACTTAACCGTTGCTTGAGGTTTTAGTTGTGTAGGATATAATACATCGACTCTTTTTACTGTTTCGGGTGTTTTGATTTTTAAATGTGTCGATGAACTGGAATTATGCAGCATGTTTTTCGTTTTGGATTTTATTTTACTTATCAACAATCTTACTCAAATTTTAGATAATGTATCAACTTTAGCTATATTGAATAATATTCTTAGAAAAACAACAGAGTAAGCAAGTTCCATAACCTAGACATCATATGTTTAAAATTCAGGAGAATTGAAAATGAATATTTTAAATTTGTCGAGGGTTGTGTGGCATTCAAAAAAATCACACAGCTCTTCAAACTCAGCAAACAAATAAAGATGTAATTACAGTCGAAATAAACCAAATAGAAACCCAAATGTCAGCTTTTGCAAACACCAAAATCTTAGGTCAACTCTTTTTCTCCAGAGTTCTGCTAGCTATGCTCCAGGCGACTCACTTCACTTTACAATGCCTTGTCAAATAAAACTACTATACACAAACCAAACGGACCACACAGAGAGGGGTCATAAGTGTCACCAACTGTAGCTTATTCATGCTAGGGCTAATCTGAATTCTGAAAGACTTTAACGAGCAATCGCACCTCGTACCCCTGCTGACAAAACATATGTTACAACATCAAGTTCACCAGAATTAATAAAAATAAAAATAAGGGTTTATGCAGACACCTAAAACAAACCTCAAACAAATGGGCAAGCAACATATACACATCAATTATATTAGGAAGGTTTAAGCTCTATAAGCTGTACACAAGTGTTTTTATTTTTGTTTTCGTAAAGGGCTAAAGAGACTGTTCAGGAGCTTAGAAACACGTTAGAAGAAAAGTACGTGTACTATTATGTTATCGTGATTAGTAACATCTTAAAGCTAAATCATATTAGTAGACTTTTCACTTCAAAGACATTTTTGATAAGTTTTCATATTTTGAATGCTCTAAAACTATCTCATAAGATAAAATGTTAACAGGATACTGTACCATCCAAGAGGAACACGAAACAATTTTCATGGCATGCTTTTGGTGCCTGACAAAAGTAAAAGATTCCATCTAGGATTTCATGAGAAGAAACCACTAACATTTTAATCAACTCCAATACATACAATTTCATAACCGTACATCACTATCAGCAACTGAAAACTTCATTCGAGCAATTCATAAGTTCTGAAATAGTGCATTCACTTGTATTTGGCACCATGCATGTGATCATACATTCATACCCATAGAGAGAAAACTACAAAGCACCTAATGAGGAAAACACATAAGAGACTCAAATAATGACCAATACACAAACAGCAATAGTTCTCTAGGAACCATCTACGACAATCCAAGTATACAAACTGGAAGATAAGCAAACACACATAAGGCGGCAAAAGGAAACTAATTAGAGGCATAAGTTATATTTATACCTTTTCTGCTATTGTTTCCAGAAGTATTTGCATTAAAACCCACGTTATCACAGACCCCACAATCATCAAACTCCTGCTGATCACCATTTAGATTCCCCAAACACCGAAGGTCATCAAATCCACAATCCCCATGGCCAAGACCCTGACCACTAATCCTGTTACTGTTTTCTGGCCCCTGGCGAAGGCAGTAAAGCTGATCATTACCACCTTGCAAATGACATGGATTCACCACATATGTACCCGTATTATTAATATTAGCCATATAATTATTATTTGTGCAAAAGAAACTTAAAATTAGAAATATATTACATACATTATACATACATAAATAAATACATATTCAAATAATAATACACAAAATAAATCTAGACGCACAAACAAGCACATATGCATACATAACATGATAAGAATACATAGTAGTACATACGTAGACATGAATAAATAATTTCAGTCTGGGCCACTGTAAACATACATACATAAACAGACTTATATACACATACATACCACGTACTATATATATAATACTAGAAATTTTAAAATTTTCTGGGTGGGCCAAGGCCCACCCTCAGCCCAACGTAGGTCCGCCCCTGGCTCCAAGTCATTCCATGTAGACTGATATTTATAGAACATCTTCTTCTTAAACTAGAGGATTCCCAAGTAGCTAGTTATATTTTCTGTAGCATTCAAAGAGAAATGCCAAAAGCACAAACAATGTGAAGTCTTAGGAAAAATGTATCTCTTTACAATGGATGTGTTGAATAAATTGAATTGATTTAGTGGCATGTTGAATGAGGGTTGAAAATGAGTTGAATTAATTCAAATTGTAAATTAAACAAGTTTATTTGTTGTGGTATGTGCCACTTTCTTCAAGAGAGTGGGTGCAACATCCCTCTCTCGTAGAGAGAAGATATAAAATGAGACATGTTTGTATGCTATTGTTGATTTGAATTTTTTTATTCTCAATTATTATTTTATGATCAATTATTTTATAATTTTTTTTAATACTAAAATTATTTGTTTGGTGATTATAAATAAAGTTTTGTTACATTCAATTTGGATAAAAAATAATTATTTATTCACTATAATTTATCTATTTTAGCAATAATTTGTTATTGAATTGTAATTAAAAAATAAAATTACAAAACAAAATAAAAAAATAAAATAAAAGTGATCTTTTAACTAATTTAATTTTAGTCCAAAAAAATGTCCTTACTCATTAAATAGTACAAATACTTTAGAGGTTATATTTCTTCTTCAATCAATTCAATTTATGAATTGGAAAAAATACAAAAGAAGATTGTGTAAAAAAATATTTATTTTATTGTAATAATTTGTTAAAAATCATAGGACAATTTTGTAGTGAACAAAAATTTCAAGGGAAAAATGGCAATAAGGCAAATTAATTTTCAACATTTTTTCGGCAATAAAGCTTTCGAGAAATTACGCGTGTGAATTAGGTCGCTTATAAATGTGTAAATACACTATTCTTAAAATCAACATCCCAAATCCCAACCCCAATCCCCTTATTCCCCTCATTCCATACCAGATTCACACATATGCCAAATTCAAATCGGGACGAAGCCACCGCCGTGAAGAAGACGATGACGAGCAGCAACCCCTCCGGCCCGATCAGCCGCAAGCTCGCTGACAAAGCGGACGATTCTCTTCGGCGGCACGCTCCGCGGCGTCGACAGCGCACAAGGAGGCCGAAATCGAATCCCTAATCTCCAGCGCACGCCGAGCCCCGACGCTTTCTCGACGTCGCTCGCGATTCGTCATCTCTCTCAACACGGCCGATTCCAGGAAGCCCTCTCTCTCTCTCTCTCTCTCTCTCTCTCTCTCTCTCTCTCTCTCTCTCTCTCTCTCTCTCTCTCTCTCTCTCTCTCTCTCTCTCTCTCTCTCTCTCTCTCTCTCTACCGACAATCGATCAGCTGTTGGGGACTTTTCCCGACCACGTTCGTCGTGTCCTCGACCCTCAAGGCCTGCGCTAGGAATCTGTCCGCGGTGGGTGGATCGCTGATCCATGGGCAAGCTCACAAGCTAGGTCTGTGCGGGGTTGTCTTTGTTCAGACCGCCTTGGTGGATTTCAATTCGAAAACAGGTGACATGGCCGTCGCGCGCAAGGTGTTCGACGAAATGCCCGAGTGAGGGTGAGTGACAATGGGTGGCATGGAGAAGTGGGTTGGCGCAACGGCTGCGGCTACGAGTACGACGGAACTTGTCCGCGAGAGAAAACAAAAGTTGAGGTCGAGAGGGCAGGGGCATTGTTCGTTGAATCCGGCAACGAACAACGGGCGATATCGATCGTAGTTTTGATGTGGATTTATTAATGCTGCAGCCCATTCAGTTTGGGAAATGTGTAATAGGTAAAGATCACTTTCTTCACACTATTCACTATGCATGTATAAGATGATTTATTTCAGTTTGTGTGAGAACGGTTATTTATTGAGGTATAAATTCACAGACACTATTCACTATTGAATGGGTTAAGCCATTCAATGCTCGTTTTTTCTGGAATTGTGTGGTTTGAGCTCTTGTATGTTAGCCTAAAGTTTTGAAAACAATGCAATTATCACTGTGTGTGTTTGAATTGCTTGTAAATCACTGTGTGTATCGGCAAACGAAACATTGCCGGAGATTGGCTCATGAAGAGGTACAATGGTTCTTTTATTCATCTCAGTAGTTAGCTCGAGCCGAGTCGAACATTCAGCTCATCATACCTTAAGCTTGAGTTGATAAATATGATGTCCGACTCGGCTCGTCCACTTGTAATGCTTGTAGTTGCATTCCTGTAAGGAACATCTAGTGGGCTACCGTAAGAAATTATATACAGTTTACTAAAATTGACAAAAAAAAATTTGATTGAAATTCGAAGGGGCGTCGTAGGGCATACACTGATGGTGGAGGAGGTAGGTCGACGCAAGGTTACCCATGAGGTAAGTCCTCTAGAATTGTTCTTTGCTTCTTGAAGTAGCTTCAAGATTTAATAATACTCGTTTTCCAATTTGTTTGGTTACAATGCTTCTATTCAATTTCAGTGTTCTCCTACTTCCTTGGTTAATGTTTTATTTACAAGTATTTGATGCATATACAATTACATTTGTTTCTCTCTTATTTGATGCACTGTCACAATTTTGTGAGCTGCTACTTTATGTTGTTAAATTTTATTATTCATTCAACATTAAGCTATTATATTATTATGATTATGATTAGGTTTGAAGAAGGTGCCGAGCAATTCAAATTAGATGTTGCACAAGACCCCAATGATACTGAGAAGTCAATATGGTGCTTTCTTTTTGAAGCTCAATTGTATGGTATTGATGAAGCAGGAAAACGGTTATTAGAGGTGAACCACTTTATGAATATTTATAACACTACCTGAGATTATTTGTGAACGATGATATATGCCTGCTCAAGTTTTCTTAAAATGAAGTGTTGTTATCATAAAGTTTAATTTAATCAAGCAATATATATTTTCAATAGGCATTTTCCAGGTATTTGGTAGTTTAGAATGAAGATATATTAGATACTATCTTGCCAGTTTTCAGAATGTAAGTGCTCTGAGTCGGCAGCGTGAAAACATTTTCATGAGCCTTTGAATTGCTTATTTGCTGATAAATTTCAGGTTGGCACATATTCTCGAACATTCATGAGGGAAGCCTACCACATGTTTAGAGAATGCTGGGAGTCAAAATAGCCACTCCCAAAGTTGCCTTCTTTATGTTCCATGAATTTTGTTTAATTTCTTAGTTATACCATTTTAGAACATTTCTTCTTTTTTTTCACAGGAAGATACGAGAACATCATCAAAGAGAGTCACCAGGATTTTTATTGGAAGAATTCATTCTATTTTTTTATTTTTATTTTTATTTTTATTTTTATTTTTGAGATATTTATTTCATTTTCAGTGTTTTTTTACGACGTTCAGTATTTTTTTATGACATTCAGTGTTTTTATAATATTCTGTGTTTTTTATGAGATTCAGTGCTTCTTAAGTTGTTATTATAATATTCAATGTAAAAATCAGACATTCAGTTTTTTTTCAATGATATTCAGTGTTTCAGTGTCTTTTAATGTAATTCAATGTTATTCAGTGTTATTTAATGTATGTGAATGTTATTCAGTGTCTTTTAATGTAATTCAGTGTTACTTAATGTACGTATGTGTCTTTTAATGTTATTTCAGTGTTATTTAATGTATTTTAATGTTTATTCAGTGTCTTTTAATGTTATTCAGTGTCTTTTAATCTTATTTAGATATTTTAAAAAAATGTTGAAAATTGACCTTGCCATTTTTCCCAATTTTCAATTCAATTATTTTTAATTAATTACTTAATTAAATTCTAATTGGTACTTTTTTTTAATATTTAAGTATTTTTTTAATTTCCTTCAATTTTTTCTTTTTTTTTTCTTTTCCTCTCTCTTCTCTACGAATTCAATTGGTTCAGTTCCATTCACCTGCTATAACGATGCAATTCGCCGGCGCGACACCTTCAGTTCCTTTCATACGAGAATGAAATTTGCCGGTGCTATACCTTCGGCCCGGGCTCCCGATGAGCTTGCTCCCCAACGGCGTTACCAATTTCAGTCTCGACGCGTCCGGGAAATTCGTGGTGTACCTAAGGTCCAAGTTCCAAGTTCGAGAACGAGCTTCAATACGACATGAACGTTTCCAGATCGATCCGCTCGGCCAGATCGACGGACTCTCCGGCATTTCGGACCAGAATTTGTTCGAGATGAAGCGGATGCAGGCTGTCACGGTGGTTTCATCGGCCAACTGTGGGAGAGGAATCGATTTTTTATGTGTGGAGATAGTCGGTGCGCGAATTTGTGTGTAGGCAGAGTTAGAGTTGAGCCGATTAGGTTTTATATTTGGGCCGAGGTACCATACTGTTCGTAGGGTACCGGTGCCGGTAACCACAGTATAACGTCTCCTTAACCAATCTAATACCGACACGTCATTAGGCGCATCGTTGAGCGCTCTCACTCGAAAGAACCCACCATCAACGCCTCCAACATGAATACAATTTGCGCAAAAACAATTTGCGCCTCCAGAAACCTTTCCTACACACTCCACTGAAAACCTAACCTCAAATTTAATTGAGATTTTTTTTAGTTTAAATAATTATTAATTCAATGGAGAATAATAAGCTGCGGGAGCAAGATGTTTTGGTGGCATCCATTTCGCAGCTGTCGATTTCCGGCGGTCCTTCGCCGCCGGTAGTGGCTCGGTTTCGGACCGATTCGCTTCAGTTTGCCTCCGAGTCGGGTTCGAGCGACTCGGTTCTGTTCGATCTCCACAGCTGCCAGGTTAAACAAAAAATTCTTCTTTCGTTAATTTCACCAGCTCATTGTCAAATTAACCATGGCGAACTATAATTGCATTGAGAAAGTTCCATTTTTTTTTTCGGTGGTATTTTGCTTGAATTGATTCTTAGTCGAATACTCGAATTTTCAAGATGGCGAGATCTTGGAATTTTTTATTAGCACTGAAGAGAATATCGGGACCCCGGAAAATATTGATGCTTGTAGAAGTTCAAGTAAAAGAAAAACAGCTTGAATCTCAAGCTACCTAGTACAAGGAAAAGTGTATTGTAGAGTGGTTGGTTGGCGGGTTGCAATGAAATACATTTGCATTGTACTTGAATAGAATGTAACCTTAGTATAAAATGGTTATTTCACATAATAATGGAACTTTTGGAGTTCCCCGCTAGGAAATTATTATATTTTCTCTAAGTGTGGCCACCTTTTTTTCTTGATATAACACGATGAATGATCTAGAGTGTAGACTAATGTCTAATGCCAATTGAATTCACTAGTTGTTTGATAATTTGTTTCATCATCTTGTTCTCTGTCTCTCTTCCTTCTTTTCTACTGTTCGTTTGATTTCATTTTTTTCCTCTTATTACAGCTTTTCAAGATAGGTTCTTTTCAATCATTGTGTATATCTGAAGGTTCAGAAATAAATAATGAGGTATGTGATCATAACATTGCCTATTATCTAATTACATGCTTGTCTAATTTCAACCTATATAATAAGGTATTGTGTATTTTCAGTGGATTTTCCAAAAATAAGAGAATAATGATTTTTTTTTTCCTTTTTTTTTGCCGTCATTGCATATTGAAGCCAAGTTGTTTATCTGTTGATCTTCTTCTGTGAATCAGAAAAACTATTCAAGAGCAATCACCATACATTTTAGAACCGAGGATGAAAGTAGTGCTTTCCATTGTGCCTTTGAGCAATGGAAGAAGGAAGTAGTTGTTCAAGGTTGGCGTTAAAATATATTTGTTGGTGTGTTAGATAGGATTGCACCTCATGATCTCTTATTTAAGTTTTATTTTTATCCGAGAGCTGATAAAGAATGTGAGGTGAACTCCTTTGATTGGTAATTGAGCTATACTAATTTTGAGTTGTTGCCGATTTAATAATTCACACATGCAGATTTATTTAGTGTTGTTGCAAATACAATCTAGTATATAAGTATATTAATTCAAACTCACCAGAAACCAGTGTTGTAGTTGCTACATGTCCAGTGATTTATTTGCCCAGTTTCCCTTTATCTTGACGATAATTAGCGCTATTAACAGTTTCACATGCATGTCTATCAACCCATGTCCGTATGAGGCGTGCTCATTTCCGACGTGTTTTTTAGGATACACATAATAAGTGCTATTTATTTGTGAATTAAATATGATAACGAGGTTATCTATTATACAGGAAATCTGAAAATGTGATTATAATTTATTTTTTAATATTAAAGGCAGTGAGAGGTGGGGTGTCGAAGGACGTCTCACGTGTCATTCTATTTCTGCAGGGTCATCTTTGCAAAATGGAATTGTGCCATCATCAATAAGCAAATTTGATGACAAAATAGAGTCAGCTTCGGCCAAAATGTACTTCCATTACTACGGACAACTTCTACATCAGCAAAATATGATGCAGGATTATGTGAGGACAGGTTACATCTCTGAGCTGAAAATTACTAAGGAACTTATATTTGTAGGAGATTGTAACTCTTATGTATGGATCCATGACATGGTATAAATCTTGTGTTGTAGGATCTTATTATGCTGCAGTACTTGAGAATCGTATTGATTTTACTGATCGGGTTGTGGTTGATGTTGGTGCTGGTAGTGGGATTTTGTCATTATTTGCTGCCCAGGTTCTGAAGTGCACTTTTCTTACAACACTTCTGTAAATATATTATGATTACTTTCGCATCATCAATCAGCAATTGCTGATTTAGAGCTTTCTCTCAGGCCGGTGCAAAACATATTTATGCTGTTGAAGCATCAGAAATGGCAGATTATGCTCGTAAACTTATAGCTGGGAATCCATCACTCAGCTAAAGAATTACAGTGAGTTTGTTGTTTGCACACTCTTGAATATTCCCGAGACCAATAATTATACAGTTTCCTTTCTTAGTGCCATGTCTTCTGCACATTTTATATTGTAGGTAATCAAGGGTAAAGTAGAAGATGTTGAATTACCTGAGAAAGCAAATATTTTGATATCTGAACCAATGGGTATGTTTAATATCTTTCTCCATCTGCCATAATATGATTTGAAGGCATTTACAGATTACAGATTTTGTCCTGCAGGCACTTTACTTGTCAATGAAAGGATGCTTGAGTCGTACATTATTGCAAGAGATAGATTCCTGGTCCCAAGTGGGAAAATGTTTCCGACTGTTGGAAGGTGGTAGCTGTTGGGAATTATCCTTTTGTTGTTGCTTTTTCACTCTATTGGGACTCTCTTTATTATCACGCGCTGATAATCATAAACATTTGCTCTTGTAGGATACATATGGCACCATTCAGTGATGAATATTTATTTATAGAAATTGCAAATAAGGTAAGTATCTGTTATGGCTGTCTTGTCTCATTCTTTCTTCTTGACAAATTTGGGGAATAATTGGTTAAGCATCCATTCATTGCACGTAAAATGTCCATTCATTAAAAACTTAGATGTTTTGTATGGACAAAATTTTGACTTTATCAGGAAAGCTTCAATTTCCCCAGAATTTTGCCTTTATATTGCTTTTGCTTTTTAAATAAGATTGAAATTTGTTGTTTCTGTTTTCTGTCCAGGCTTTGTTTTGGCAGCAACAAAATTATTATGGTGTCAACTTGACACCTTTACATGGCACTGCCTTTGAAGGATACTTCTCACAGGTCGAATTCTAATCGTCTTTGACCCCGTCTGCATTATATGTCATCAATCATATACCATCAGCTATGTTGCTTTCATAGACGATGTGTATGATTCCATCACTTTACTCGATTGAAACTCACTAATGAATTAAAACTTTCTTATATTTAAACCTTGTGTTTTTCTTGATGTATGAGTTTTACTTCTCTAAGTTTATAAATAAATAAGCAATGCAATGAACAGTAATATACTATTCTTTAAATGACTCATTGTTTTTTCAGAAATTAGGTAGTGCCTTTCTCATCTAAGATGCCGTACTAAAACATTTGTTGCATAAGTTAAAAGGGTTATAATAAAGCTCTTTTTTTGTTAGTAATTAATTTAGTATGCTTTTGAATTTTTTGTGCCATAATATTAAAGTTTTACTAAATTTCTACGTTAAATAGATTTGATCATTCTTTAGGGTTTGTAAATGTTCTTGTGAATGCTCCTTCACTTAAGCTTGTACTTGGTATACTTAAAAGTTAAAACCAATACGGAGTATTCTTATTCCTTTGTAATTTATCGAAGCATATTTTCTATTCTTATTCCTATATATATGATTTATCCAAGCACATTTTCTCTTCAAAATGCTGCTATTTTCTCCCCCATACTCATCCCACTTCCCCCAAATCCTGTTTGCAACGCATGGTAATCTGCTGTAAATTTAATGCATGTTTTGGTATGCCCTTTCCGAACATTGCATCCAGTGGTGGATGCTTTTGATCCTAGGTTATTGGTGGCCCCCGCAATCTCACATGTGATAGACTTCACTTCTGCTAAGGTAGGTGCTATAGAATTTTTGTCACTTTCAGTTTTGAATTTTGATGAGGCTTTTAATATGAATGAAGAATTTCTATTAGTCTAATTTCAGGCTCTCTATTTAGAAATTTGTTGGGAAGCAATATGTTTAATTATTTCTTGCCATCAGCTTGGAAATAATAAAGCAACAAATTCCCAAAATATTCCGAAATCCGATTATCAGATAGCATCATTGTTGAAATATAATTTTCTTGCTCCTGCTGCTGATGATTTTGTTTGCATTTATTTTAGGAGTTTTAGTGAAAAGGGCAAATTGGTTTATGAATTTAGAACTTCATAAATTTCACGTCACAAGTTAGTGTATGATTTTTTTTTACCTTTATTAGGAATTAGGGTAGCATTATTCATGTAATTGTAAATAAGGGCACATTTTGAAAAGTTCAATCACTCAATTACCCTCAACCATGCATAATATATCTTTAGATAAAAAAAGGTTATTTGAGGTATTTCACCTTATTATGTAATTATGAATTAGTGAGATAGTTAATTTGTATAATATCACTTAGGAATGCCCCGTTTCGAAAATCCCCCTTTATTTTAATCTTTTCTTTTGCTTACTGTTTACAAATCTGCTAGATATAATTTATCAACATGCTATAAAGAACCCATAATTTGACAGGAAGAAGACTTGTATGAAATCGACATTCCTTTGAAATTTGTATCTACTGTTGGCACCAGAATACATGGACTGGCATGTTGGTTCAATGTCTTGTTTGATGGGAGGTAATAAGCTTGACCTTGCATGTATTTTGACTGCATTCTAAATTGTGCTGACTTTGTCAAACTATTTCATCATTAGCACCGTACAAAGGTGGTTTTCCACTGCCCCTGGTTTGCCTACAACACACTGGTATCAGCTGCGGTGTGTCCTAGCCCAGCCAATTTATGTGATGCCTGGCCAAGAAATAACCGGTCAACTTCGGATGGTCGCCCATAAAGCTCAAAGTTATACAATATACCTAACATTGTCAGGTAACGTTCTGCAAGTTGCCATAAAGTTTCTTAGGTCTGTAAAGCCCAAATTTTGTTTAGCCCGATCCAAAGGGATGCCATTGCAGTTTGAGGTTTAGCCTAAAGTGTTTCCCACTCTTACGAATTGTGTAATTAATGTGGGTATTTGTTAGTAATTACCGACCTCAAGATGTTTGTGATTTTCGGATCAATTACTGGATTTTTTTTGTAAATACTGTACTGATTATGCTAAATTTAGGTGGATACGTTTTGTCATTTTCTTAGTGACCTGACCATTTTATTTAAATAGCTAAAATGTGGGGCCCTGGTGCTGAACAAGGAGGGATACTCCATACATCATCTGGCAAACTCGATCTCAAAGAGCCTTATTATCGGATGTCTCAACCTCAGGCATATCCAATGTCCCAAGATCAGCAACCAAATCAATTATTACAATCACAGGTAACAAGTAACAACTAACAACCATGCCACAATGCTGGATGTACAATTAGTTCGCCTTGATACATTTTTACTACTTTATCCCAAATTATTTTTTTCACTGACATGTATTAAAAATGTTATTTCAATAAAATTTGAACATTTTGAATCACTTGAAAATCTCTCATTTGTAATGCAGTTATTGCAATTTAAATATATTTTGTGCATTGCAGGATTTACACGTACAACAACCCCAGGATGAAGAAATTTCGGACTTATTGCAACCAGTGACGTAGCTAGAAAAATTAGTTATCATTTCCATGCCCGAGCCCACAGTTAAAAGTTAATACAGAAGAGGTTTCGAGTGCTGCCCAAGGAACACCCATTGTTATTATGCCTGGGATGCTACCGTATTTACTTCTCTGTTGCAAATATGCCAGCTTGATGCTTATATTTTTTACGAGGTTTTATGTTACTAACTTAGCATGTACTTTCTCGTCCAAGCTGATGGATAATGGTTTCAATCTAATTCAAATTTTGAGTGTTTTTGGTATAACAATGAATTTGAATGATGCAGTTGGATTTTCTTATATGTTCTCTGCTTAAAATTCACATTTGATAAACATAGTAGAACAGTATATCTTTATGTAGTTCGAGTTTGAATATAATTTGAGTTTTAAAATTGTGTTCGAGTTTTTTTATATTAAATAATCAAATCGAGTTTAAACTAAGCTTCTATCCAATTGAAGCTGACTTGAGAATTGAGATTGATTAGGAGGGAGTAACAAATATCATGAATGTATTTCAATTAATAATAAATAAAATGGGATGACATTCTGATTTACACATTACAAATCTCAAATTAAGGAATAAAACAGAAATTTATTTTGAACTCAAAAAATTGCTTTATCGGTTTTTCCTTATCCCTGATCGGAAAGAAGAAAAATCTCAACTTGCCGCTGCCAGAGCTGGGACAGGATGGCTGACGACACTATGACACCTGCTGCAAAGTGATGGGTGATCATTGTATGTACCAACTTGAAGTGAGAAGTTCCAACACCTTTCACATTTCGACCCGTTGGCACGCGACCCGCCGATCCAAACCCTGTTCTGGGTTTCCGTTAGATACTCTCCAGTGCAAGGTATATCGTCTTCGCTCACGTTCTCCAACGAAGGAAGAATCTCCACCTGAATAATTTTCAGAAGAAATTAAAATTGATTCGAATTCCTCATCACAATAATACATATAATGCATCTGCTGCTTAATTGAAGGTTTTTCTGTTAGGGGATCATACTTTTTGAACAAAAACTACATACATTTGAGGCTAGAAGTCATCCTCACTATAAACGAGTTTTGTTGAAGATAGAGTAAAGGGAATGCAATGTACCTGGGATGTTAAGAAGATGCGATGCAATGTATCAGCATCATTGTCTGATGCACACATGTTAACTAATCTTGTAACCAGGCCAGCATCGGAAGCATGGAGGTACACTTTCGACTCCAAACTGGAACCAATCAACTTCCTAGTACGAGCAATCTCGAGCACTTTGTTTACCTCAGTTCTCAGCTGTGAAAAATTAGGTTAACATAGACATGTGATTTATGCCCAGTGATAAATGGAAAAGAAAAAGGGAAACCAATGAATAAATGATAACCTTGCTTGATTTTTAAATCCAACTACAGTATCTTTCAAAATTACAAATACATCATTTTGGGTGTGAATTGTAAATTTGAAACATCCCTATTGAAAATTTGCTTCAAATTTACTATTACTATTGCAATTGGCAAACTGAATTCGCCATAAACAGATCACATAACAGAGAGAGGAGAGAGAATTACCTCAAGAATTGTTCCCCAAAAGTTAACCTCTTCCTCTGGGAACGCGAGATGCCTTTCATTTAACAGGGGCCATCTTGATTCGAAAACAAAGTTAGCTGTATGTCCATCTTCGGCAGTGAACGGAAAAGGAAGATTCAGCCAAACATCCTCAGACAAATGTGGCAAAATCGGAGCAATGACCCTCACAATCGAAAGTAGATGTGCTGCAAGGACTGTTTGACAACTTCTCCTTGTAGAACTAGTAGTTCCCCTGAAGCAATAATGATCACTAGTTTATCATTCACAATCCCTAAGCAGTTGTTGTCAAAGGGCAAAGGATCCAAGCAAATCGAGAATTTCTTGATCCAACCCGAAGGAGCTCCGGTGTCATCCATCACCAGAGGAGTCCATACGTCGTAATAATCTATATCAGCAGATAAGTTATATGCTCCCAAAAAATTTCCCCATCAGGTTCCCAAAAACAAGAAAGAGTTACTATTATTCGGCAATTGCAATTGTCGATTGGAAAGTGGAGCGAACTTGGCGAGTGCTAGTGATTTCAAATCGAGCGATTCTAGGATAATTTTATCATCACTTACAACACCATAGTCGTAACCATTATCACAGCGGACAACAATCCAAAAAGCAGCGAGCCCTTCTCGATAAGGACATCACAAGCGTGGAATCCACAAGGGTGAAAATCGAATTCGAAAGTAGAAATCACAGTCCACTTATCGAGAGATGTCGAATCCCAAAGCTCGAGCACAGCGCCTTTGGGATAAGTCGAGATTTTGGCCAGCTTGTAAACGCCATTGATATCATCATCACACCAAAAGGCAAATTTAATAGTTCGACAGGTGACATCGAAAACACTGAGGGGAATAAGGAAGTTTACTGGAAAGGCCGGTGACAGGGTTCCATATCCAGATGTCATCGAGTGACAGTTCTCCCCTTCCGGCGACATGGAGCAAGCCGTTGACTGAGCCGACGATAGACAGATCCTTAGATGAGAAGCAGATTAAAGATGAGAAGGGACCTGCTACTGCTTCTGGTCGGTGGTTGCGAACAAGGATGTGGTGGCTCGACCGATCGGATTTCGACCGTTGGAGGTGCGCCGCCGCGAAATCGGCCGACGAGATTAAGGACCTCCATACCTTGCAAACAGCCTTGCATCGGACGAGGTCAAACGCAGGTACTCCGAGTAAGATCTTCTCTATCACCTCTTCCGGTAGACTCGACATTAATAGATTCGACGACATTGATAAGAGGTTTCGGAGGAGGTGTGTCGAAGGAGATGGGGTCTGATTAATTAGGGTTTTGAATTTAATCCAATAGATTATTTTAGGAAAAATAATACTAGTGCTCGTGGCGTAGATACTTTTTATAATAATGTATGTACTTCAACCCAAATTTGCCTCTAATTATTAACCTATTTTCTTATAACAAAAACTGTATAAAAAAGAAAATTTTCCTGGCAATTCACCGCGTTTGAGCTTACTTTTTATGGCATTCAGGCAATGTCTAAAATCCTATGAGATAAAATCACAATTGGTCTCGTAACATTAGCTTATTCCACAATTAGTCTCGTGTCTATTCGAAAAATCAAAATTGGTTTTTACCGGTCAAAAATGACCGGTTGACGCTGACATGGCAGTCATTTCCTGCAGCTCTCTTCGTTGGACCCGTTTGATTGGTAAATGAATCCACGTCATTTTGCACCCAAAATTTGACTATTAAAATGGGATTACCCCATTTCTGAAATCCACAAATCGATACGAACCCTAAACCTAATTTCCAAATACACGAACCCTAAAAATCGCCCCTTTCCCCAAATTTTCGAAAACTGAAATCTCCGACCAAATCGACACATCTACAGCCTTGCTTTATCCATAATGTCTTCCAATTCAAGCCAGTTCGACGGATACGGGAAGGCGAGTCACCTGAAGTTCGAGGAAAAATTTTGCGTCCACTGCGCGAGAAAGCTTCAAATTCGTGTTGTTTCGTCCAGCACCCCCCAACTACCAGAAGCTATTTTACTATTGTTTTGAGCATAGTTTCCAGGCATGGTGTCATCCGTTGAATGAGCAAGAAGCTGTGTCGAGCATTTTTGAGAATTTTTGGTCATCATCCGTATCCAGAACAACTGTTGAACCAGGGTTGGATCTCCTAATCTCCTCAGCATAATCCCATAGCTTTGAGTATTGCAGCTCAGGTACACCCTCAATTATAGTCAATGCCTTGCTCTTTGCCCTGTATGCCTGCTGGCTTGATACATCCACATTCAGTTGCCTCATCACTTCAACTCTGAATCCTTTAACATTTCTTTTAGGATCACACTGGAATTCTGGCAGATGCTTCTCTCCCAACCATGTACTGGACATATTGGACACATGAAATTGAGCACTGCACTTATGGATTGGATTGTACATCCTTATCTGGAATGTAGCTGCATCAGTCTTCTTGAGAGCATGGCAAGCCCAATCACAACTCTCATCCTTGCACTTAGCATAAATTCTGATCTTGTCATTCTTCAAGAACCTAATAGACCTCTTTGTGTTGATAGCATGTGATGTAATGGCTTTCTTAAACAACTTCTTCTCTATTAAAACTCTATAGTAAAATTTGTTTGGGAAACATTTTTAAAATAATTTATAAAATATAAAAATAAATTTTTTACAACTTATAATTATTTTTAAAAAATAATCTATGAACTCTTATAATCTTACAAATAAAACACAACAATATCAATAAACTTATTGCATTATACTATGCATATTATTATCTTCACTCGACTATAACTAGTATTCAATTGGTTAATTCTTCACTGTTTGTATGACTGAATAATGTATTTTTTGTAATTATGTATGTAAAATTTTAAATTACAAAACATATTATTATGTTACTCTTTTTGCCTACAAATATTTGCAATATTTTTATTGGTGTCAATAATAGTTGATAAAAATTAACCTTTTCAATTTAAAATAAACTTTTACTAATATTTTTAAATTTACTCACTATTTACTTTAATTCAAACTCATTATTTACCTTTTATTTTTTATTAAAAATAGTTCTTAATATTTTATTTATCTTCGGTGTTCAAAAAATATCTGTAAACTTTTTGAGATAACTATAAACTTACATTTATTTTATATTTTAAATAAGAGTTATATATCTACTTCATTTTGTGCTTACATTTTGACTTATATAGTAATAACTTATTCATAAAATTAATATCTGAATTTTATCATGTTAATGGACATTCGTTATTAAAGTATTAATGTGGCGCAACTAATCGAGTCCCTTCGTGCCCTTAACAGTCATAACACCCTCAACCCACTAAGGCACCCAGTACCCCCCGGATGATGCACGCGACGCCCTACCCACATCCAACGGTCACAACGCACTCCGCAACAAGCACACAGGAAACACAAAACCAACGAGGCGACTGACGACCAATGAATGAGCTCCTACGGGAGAGGCGCGGATCGCTGACGTGGCCGATAGAAATCGAATCCCGCCCAAACCCCCGGACTTCAATTTGGTTCGTGAAACCCTTTATCCCTTCCCCTTTCACATACAACCCCGAATTTTCATTCCACTATCAAATCAAGCAATCTCTCTCTAACACTCGTTATCACAAGGTGAGTTCCGAGCTGCGTTGCCCCACCGACCGACTCCGACATGTTCTCACCGTTTTTTTTGGTGTTGTTTCTGTTCAGGCGAGACATGAGGAGCGGAAGATCCAGGAGCGAGACGAAGAAAACTGATGACAAGTGAGTTTCTCTGTTTCTGGTAGATCTGAAAATTCATTTTGATTTATTATTTATTATTTTATTAATTTTGTGTTTGGGATAATGGAATAGGCTCTCCGTTAAGAAAGGAGCTGTGGTGAAGAAGGGGAAGCCGGAGAAGGATCCGAACAAACCGAAGAGGCCTGCCGGTCCTTTTTTCGTCTTCATGTACTTATGCTGTGTTTTTATTTTATTTTATTTTATTTTTATTTATTGAAGGTATGTGATTAATGGAGTTTTTTCGATGAATACAGGGAGGACTTCAGGAAGACGTACAAGGAGAAGCACCCTCACAACAAAGCAGTATCCGCTGTGAGTGGATTTCACTTCCATTGTATTTTTATTTTTTGGTTTTTGCTATTGAATTTTCATTGAATTGATTACTTCTGTTTACGAATCGAAGGTCGGAAAGGCCGGTGGCGAGAAGTGGAAATCGCTCACTGAAGCTGTGAGCATCTTTTGTTTTTTTTGGAGTAATTCATAGTATGACTTAATTTACATATTCTGATTTGAAGCGTATTTGGGTTTTAGGAGAAAGCTCCGTACATAGCCAAGTCGGAGAAGAGGAAGGCTGAGTATGAGAAGACGATACTGGCTTACAACAAGAAAACTGTAAATAATTTCTTCTCTCCCTTTTTAATAAATGATATTATTGAGTGCTAACAATGGATCACTCAACAGAGTGAAGGAGCTGGAGTGGAGGAGGAAGAGGAGTCGGACAAGTCGAAGTCCGAAGTGCACGATGATGAAGAAGGCAGTAATGAGGTATGGTGTTCATCCTTTTGGATCTGCTTATGTGTGTTTCCTGTTTTTACACTGATTAAAATCTTTTATTTCTGTATTGAAGGAGGAGGATGGAGATGATGATGAGTGAAAGTTAGAAATTCCATCTGAATTAGCTGCCCCCTTCTTTTGTTCGTATCTTGTAATTTTTATGTACTCGTTTTTCGGTAGTAGGTATACAGAACGAAGGTAGCTCCTTGCAGATGGGATTTTAGTTTATGAAGCGTTTATTTTGTCTTTTAAGATATTTCATCATAATCATCTTCCCACTGGAATTTCTTTTTTTTTCCTGATTTCAATTGATGTGCTTTATTTCTTACTTGTTAAAGCTTAAAACCCGAGACTGCATATTGGCATAATTGCAATAATATGACTAGATTAAGCTTGTACATAAGATGGGACTCTTGGATGGTTATGTTTTGTAGGTTGATTATCAGACTTGTTAGGGCGAAATGGTTTGTCAGCCAACATCGACTGTTAGTGAGAAAACAAATCAATAAACATTCGTTTAGGTTGATGATTATATCAAACAGTGATCACTTGAGAAAACAAATCAATAAACATTTGTTTAGGTCGATGTTTATATCAAACAGTGATCAAGTCACTCGCAAATTAAATCACTTGATCAAGTGACTTCGAACTAAATCAGGTTGGATGACTTACAAAAAATGCAGCATACCCATGATGCAATCCATTGAATTGCATGTGTTTTCTTCAAAGTGCAGGTCATTTGGGTGAGTGTTCAAGTCCATACACTTGTTATCTTCGATTTTGCAAGTCGAATATCGCTGAAATTTCGGAGGAATGAAAAATGCGTTTTCAATACTAAATAATCAATTATCAGTGAAATTGAATAATTTTTGAAAACTTATTACTGTTTATTTGTCTAACACAATTGGGGTTCCTTTTTATATTGCATTACTGCTAATTTTTAACATAATCTTTTCGTATGCATAATTTAATTTAGTGATTTTATTGATAAACCAAAGATTTTTTTATAGTGAAAATACGATCAAGGTTAACGATAGGGTGGATGTTGAGTTTTTCTTCTTTCCTTTTTATTAAAAAAAAAATAGCGCGGGCGAAAAGTGCCAGATAAATGTATTTAAGGGTGCAAAGTGCAAAACGGAGAAACAATTTAACGGTGCATATTGTCACATAAGTATAACTGAAGGGCGCAACTGCAATATTTCAATTACGCTTGGAAAGAAGCGCTTGCAATATTTCTTTTTATTTTTATTGTAAAAAGGAATACCACCAGTAGAAAAAGATGTTTCTCCTTTGTTAAATTTGAAACTAGGGTTCCGAGTTTTTCCCGTGCAATTGGATTGCAGTTCTGATCTAGAAGACAGCAGAGATGTATGGCCACAGGGGGTAAGCTGAAACCGACCTACCTTGCACTTTCTTTAATTTCCCCCTTAATTAGATAAAAAATTCTGTTTTTTTGTACAATTAGTTTATGCAATTGATGCTGTTTCTTCGACATTTGAATCTGGGAATTCTCAACCTCGTTCGTAGCCAATGTTTCATTTCCATTACGTTTAAATTAATTGATGGGGTTTGTCGGGCTAATTGGAAATTTGTTTCTGTTTCCATAGTGTCATAATCAGCTGGTTTTCTGGTCATTAGATTTTTTTTGTGGATCTTTTATTTGCCCATGATCTTTATTGATATCATTAGAAGCACTAGGATATCTTTTTTATGAGTCAGGAGCTAAATGCTGATGTTTCTGTTGTTATTTTTCTTTTGATCATTGATGGGTAGAGTTATATTTATCTGAGAAGTTTGTAAAAAGGAAAAATTTAGGCTTTACTTGATGTCAGAATCTGATCTGTAACTAGCTTGGAATTTCACTCGTCTTCTTTTGTATACTAGATGATTATTAGTACTAGATTCACCATTCAGATATCAATGAACTGCGTTGTATTGTGGACCTGATTTACAGTAAAAATTTGAGCTGATAACCCCGTCAAAGCTTCTACTAATTGTTTTTTTAAATCTCATTTTTGGTGTTCTATAAGTGCTAGCTAAGTTTCTGTTTGTTATCCTTGACTAAGATCGAAATATGGTCTTTCCTTGTTTTCTTGCTCTCTGTCCTTGTTGGGTGTGAATAACTGGAAGGCCATTGTTTGTGAATGAAACTCTATTGTTTTTTGACTGTTTTAAGCAATGAAAGTTTAACTTATAAAGCTGTTCACTCTTCAACTAATTGTTGCAAGTGCTACATGAGTTTCTGTTTGCTATCCACTTATCCTCGGCTATGGCATGCCATTTTCTTGTTAAAGCTGCTCTCTATGCATTTTTTTCCCCTGTCCATAATGATGCTATCGATTTTTCTCTATCTGCAATTGGGTTGTGTGTCGGAGTGCTGTCAATCAAAATTACAAAAAAACTAGGCTATTGTCAATAGGAGAACAAACCAACAAACAAATAAATAAATAAATAAATGGGTTGGGACTGGCTTTATTAACAAGGTTGAGCTGGGGGGAATTTCTCCTTTCTCTGGGTTTGAATTAATTTGGAGGTCATTTTTTGGGAGCGGGGGTGGGGGGGGGGGGGGGGGGGGGGTGGGGGGGGGTGGGGTGTTCGGACGGGTACGAGATCGGCTCAAAGAGACCAAGATTGATGGAATCAAATAATCCCTACTTCGCAGTGAGCAGCAGCAGCATTTACCACCAACCGCTTTCGTTCGGCTATGTCGGAGGAGCCAGCCGGAAATACCAGCAGCAGCCGCCCCCTCCAGCCGCTTTCCCCGTCGTCCGCTTACGAGGGCTCCCGTTCAACTGCTCCGATGTTGACATCTTCAAGTTCTTCGCGGGGCTCGAAATCGTGGACGTCTTCCTCGTGAACAAAGAAGGCAGATTCTCGGGAGAAGCTTTTGTCGTCTTTGCAGGCCACCTGGCGGCCGAGCTCTCCCTCCACAGGGACAGGCAGAACATGGGCAGAAGATACGTTGAGGTTTTCCGATGCAAGAAGCAGGAGTATTACAACGCCATAGCCGCTGAGGTCAGCGAAGGGACTTACGGAGGTGGCGGCGGGGGATCTTCGCTGTAACGACCGAAAAATCTAAGTTAATTATTTAAGTAATTTTGGTCTCATTAATATTTCCGTATGAAATAATTCTCTAAACATGTTTACTTAACTGTTAGTGTATTGGAACAGTTGATTATTGCATTTAGTTTATTTTATGAAAAATGGGATGTTACATTCGCCCCCCGCCGCGAGGAGAAAGAGGTCTTCTCCGGATAAGGACAGCATGGAGTACACGGAGGTGCTGAAGCTGAGGGGATTGCCGTACTCTGTGAAGAAGTCGGAGATTGTGAAGTTCTTTGGGGAGTTTGAGGTGATCGAGGAGAGGGTTCAAATCGCGTGCAGGCCGGATGGGAAAGCGACGGGAGAGGCGTATGTTGAGTTTGGTTCTTCCGATGAGGCTAAGAGGGCGATGTGCAAGGACAAGATGATGATTGGGTCGAGGTATGTGGAGCTTTTTCCTTCGACGCACGATGAAGCTGGACAAGCTGCATCGAGATCACGGCAGTAGAGATAATAGTGTGTGTGGGTTCGACGTTTTTTTCTGTAATGGAGTGTCGTCGGTTGATGTTAGCTCGCGTTTTTTGAAAACGAAATCTGTATGCGGTGTTTTAGTCTTTGGATTGGGTGTTTGGGAACTTTACTAACTCTTTTGATTTGTTGTTTCTTAGTTGATATATGGATGGATATGGTTATGGTTACTTCCATTTTTTTTTTCATTTGAAATTGTGTGAAGGGAATCCTTAGTCCTTACTCAAACAGTAATAACTACCTTTTTATCTTCATTTTTTTTAACGGGAACACGCATTGATAACATAACAAATCAATGGCAACGAAGGTAATTTTGATTTCCACTTCTTGTGATATTGAAAACAAGTTACTAATTCAAGATAAATTTGGTTTCCACTTCGTGTGATATTGAAAACAAGTTACTAATTGAATCGAACATTTACTAAGTAGAATCGATATCCTTCAAAATCTTTCAATGTGGAACATACTGAATTACTGGATTGTAAATGAGATATTGTATTGTAAATGAAATATGTTACAATATAGCTTACAAAACAATTCTAATAGAAGTAATAAATCAAACAACAATAAAAAAAAGAAGAAGAAAACAATTCTAATAGAAGTAATAAATGAAACAACAATAAAAAAGAAGTTGGAACTAGTCGTAATGTCTAGGGAAAATTATGGACTAGATTGCTTTGAAGGTAGGAAATTGGGAGATAGGTTAATTTGATTTTGTATTTTTAGGACTAAATTGCAATGCGGAAAACATATGCAGGGCTCATAGTGCAATTTATGAAACAATTTGGGGGTACCGTCCCTCCCGTTTCTTTTTCTATTTTGTAGTCTTTGTGCAAAAACAACTTCGACTGTATTTTTCTGCTCAGTGCTCACCCATGGAGGAATCTACGTCGTACCCACCGATCGAGCCCTCCACTTTCGACCTCATCGTGATTGGAACAGGACTCCCGGAATCCGTAATCGCCTCCGCCGCGTCGGCCGCCGGAAAAACCGTCCTTCATCTCGACCCTAATCCGTTTTACGGCAGCCATTCTGCCTCCCTACCCCTCGACGGACTTATCTCCTTTCTCCGACTCCAATCCCAGTCCCAAACATCCGATACTGATGGTGTTACTACTCCCCTCTTGACTCGCCCCCTCTACTCCGACCCTGAATTCAACTCCTACTCCTCTGAACTCGAAGAATCTTCCAGAAGCTTCAACCTCGATCTGGCGGGCCCTCGCGTCTTCCTATGCTCTGACTCCATGATTAATTTGATCCTAAAGACTGGTATTAATCAGTACATGGAGTTCAAGAGCGTGGGCCCCTGCTTCCTGAGCGACGCGGAGGGTAAATTAGAGAGTGTGCCCGACTCCCGGGGCGCCATTTTTAAGGACCGCACTTTGTCTCTGCCTGAGAAAAACAAGTTGATGAAGTTCTTCAAGCTCGTGCAGGGGCATATTGGGAACGAGAGTGAGGAGGATACGATTTCCGAAGAGGATTTGGAGAGTCCATTTCTCGAATTCCTGACCAAAATGGGATTGTCCGAGAGGCTGAAATCGTACATATCGACTCCTCACCTCACCTCTCCATTTCGTTAGTTTGAGTTCTTATGTTTCTGTTATTTCTTTTCTTATGCTGGTTTGATTTGCTTCTTTTTCGTGCACAAACAAATGTTGCACGTGCCTTGATTATTTCTAATGTGATGGCTTAGACGATTCGTTGTTTTTTTTATTAGGCACTTTTGACTTCTTTGCTTTCATATATTATCATGAATGTTGATCCCTTCATTGCTTGAATTTGCAGGTGATTAGTTAGTGATATTTCACAGGGCACACAAACTCATACAATGTTTATGTAGGCATTTGTCTTCGAATGGAGTCTGAATAGATTGTATAAAGTTTTTGTGTTTAATGTGTTAAACTAGTACTAGATTGATCCACAATAAGGCATGTATCATATCTCAACCTAGTGTTTTGCAGTAACCATTTTATGAGAATTTTCAAAGATACTGAGCATAATGAGGTCTATATGTCTCCTGCTGATTATTTAAATATGAACAAATATCTTATATAGTTTCAATGAAACAAAAAGAGGATGAAAAGCAGTGACAATCTTGTGGAAGCTCTTAGTTTTACTTTTACTTTTTGTCATTTAGTTTGGTATTTGCTTTTCAGCATGCTATGATGATGTTCATTTGTTAAAGATGTATGCATGCATTTACAAGTGATCTACACTTTTCATCTGGTTGTTTTCCCTACTAGCTTGTAATCTTTCTGACTTGCATACTGTTTATCCTTCAGGATTATCTTGTACGCAACAGTGTTGGCTGATTATGATCAGAGAAACTTGGAAGTCTGTAAAGATGTTATCAATACTAGGAATGGGATAATTCGATTGACACTTTACCAGTCGTCCATTGGCAGGTCAGTTCTCATCCATTGAGTCACCCTAAGATTGATGATACTACCTTTAAACCGAACTCATAAATTATTCTCTTCGATAATATAAAAATCGTCAAACTAATGTCACAAGACATATATTATGGAAAACCTTATCTACCCACAATTTGTCACATAAAATTCCTGATTTTTTTTGTATGTTTAATGAGTGGGCTGTATACTCTATAAATCCTTTACTATTTTTCTGTTAGTCTTTGGAAGTTCTAATGTGCGATACTGTGTTATTTTGCAAAGTCAAGTTTAGTTGGCATAGTCTTATAAAGTAAAGTTCTGGCTGAGTTATATATTTTGATGAGCTTGATGGTAGCACCTAGGAGCTACCTGCTGTAAAATGTACCATAAGTTTAGATTCATGAACATCTTGTTGCTCCAATCTTGAGCATAAATATTGCATTTGAGAAAAATTTCATAGACGGTCTCTCCAATTCTAGGAAAAATGACTTTTAAAGTGATACTTATTTCATATTTGCAAGAATTTGTTTATTAAGATGATACTAAAAAAACGCAGAAACACTTTAGGAGCCAAGAATGAGGAAATTACCGAGAAGCACTATTTGAAGAAACGGATCAACTAATCTGGAAACGAATATGTAACCTTTTGTAAAGCTTTCAAACTCTTTTTATTTTTCTGTAATTTTAATTTTGTCTATAAGTTCTGTTCGATGTATTTCGATTTAGCAAGAACAAATATTACATGTTTTAGGGTTATGATGTAGTCTAGTCACGGAGTTTGGAATTTTTCTATCAATTTGTTAAGGGGTTTGTGTTTCTTAATTGACTGTTCTTCTTCATTCTTAATGCTTTGAATTTTGATAAACTGATAGTTAGATTATCTGGTAAGTATTATGATCTAAAAGGTGATTTGTGGTAGCTGAACACTGTAAATTGTATGTGAGATAGGAATATACTTGTGTCATTTTTGTTGTAGCTTTAACTAAACAATATTTGTTTTAACCCAACTAGCTCACAGTATGTGTGATACTGTTAAAGTATGTAGTATACCATTGTACTTCTATACGGGCTCCCAACGGGGTGCTGGTCTCAATACAGTTTCTAAAAGTATGAATACTTATTATATTTTGAAAATTATATGCTACTGGAATGATAGGTAATCTTGTTTAATATTTACTGCAGAATATACTTTCTTTAGGAAGATATCTTTTCGGACCATTATCTTTCCTTTGTTAATTATGAGATAATTGTTGTAGATCTGGATGTCAGATATTACTATATTAGTAGATAACTTATAAGCTCTGTTTAATAAGCGGTTGTTGGTGTCGTACAATCAATGTTCTAAAAGACGCTAGGCGCTAGCAGGTCGGTGACCAGGGGCCTAGCGCCTAGACGGCTAGGCGGGGGCCTAGACGGATTTAGACGGGTCTAGGCGGATTTAGTTTTTTTATTATTTTTTTAATATTTATGTATAAAAATATGATTAAATTTAATAATTTATAACTTTTTTCAGTAATTTTTCTTAACAAAATATTAATTTATTTATGTGAAAATTTATTTATAAGATATATTGTATTTTACACAAAGATATTAGTATTTCTTAATAAGCTAAATAGTTTATAATATTAGTATCTTAATATAATATAGTTTAATATACTACTAGTTAGTAAGCAGAAAAGGAAAAAAATTAAAAAAAGGAAAACTTAATTAATCATTAATGGAATACTGTATATGAAAAGGAAAATTAAAAGAAAAAAGGAAAATGAAACAGGGTAGGAAAATAAAAGAAAAAGGAAAGGTAGTAAAGAATTAAAGTCCAACATAGCCTACGTTAGAACTTAGTGTAGAAAGAGCAAAATGAAAAGAAAAGGGAAAAGAAAAAAAAAAGTTTCCGGAACGCGGTAGAGAGACAACACGGAGCTGGAATGTGAGATTTTATTTTTTTTATTTTAAAGTCCGCCTAGGCCGTCTAGGAACCCTCTAGACCGCTCAGAAGCGGTCTAAACCCCGTCTTGCTCAAGACCCGCACAGATCAGTCCGTCCAGAACTGAAACGGAGAGGTATGCTGTCGCCTAGCGCCTAGGCGCCGCCTAGGCGGCCGCCTAGGCCGATTTTTAGAACACTGCGTACAATGAGTGAATGTGTCTTGAAATTTGTAGAAAGCTGGATTCGTTATTGCTAGAAAGTGTATGATGTGGATCAAGGATGGTACAATTGAATGTGCAGAAAGATTTCATATGAATATTATCAGAAAATGCATACCCCAAAATGATTTCACATACTCTTCAAGGGTGAATCTCATCAAAATGCTCTTTCTTCTTATTGTTGAGTAGTTAAATGCACTTATCAACACATTACCCTCCTTTTAATTTCAGAAGAAAGCAGATAATCCGTAAAATCACATCGCATTATACATATGTAAAATTATTTACTGTAATGTGCTTTTATAACTATAAAAACTAAATTTTTTACCACGTTATACAAAGCCATGTGATAATCTCAATATTCCTAACTGGCTATAGAACTGGAGTCGAAAAGGGCCTTAATTAGAAAGTTTTGCTCACATTTATAGGTTTCCTAATGCAAATGGTGCTATAATATACCCCATTTATGGTCAAGGGGAAATATCTCAAGCCTTTTGTCGACGTGCTGCTGTCAAGGGTTGCATTTATGTAAGTACAATTTGCATATATTGGGTTCTTGGACGGCTGACCATTTGTGCTTATTCATTGCATTCTGCCGATGCTTATGTTATTACTAATTGATAAGCCTTGCTTATTATGGCCAATTTATTATATTTGCCTTTTGTGGTATTTATGTGTGAGTGTGCAAAAATGATAGTGTAATACATATCTTTTTTTAACGGTGGTGAGAATTTCTAGTTGAAGGCAATCTTAGAAGAATTTTGCATTAGCAAGAGTTCAAATGAGAAAGCCGAAGGGAGTAAAGTGAACTTGTAAGAGATAGCATAGGAGAACCACAAGATTAGTGATTCATATATACTCAATGAAAAAGGTGGAGTATTGCTATATTTGGCATATTGATTCTCTTCTTTGAACTACGGCAGACCGCAGACCACAGTTTCCATTTTGAGTAATTCTTTGGATTCCACAGTTTCCATTTGACTAATTTTGCAATGTTTCTAATTCACTCTTGAAGATGGGGTTCATTCCTATTTAGGAGTCATTATCTAATTTGTTAAAACTTCAGTAATATGGATATACTTATTACTATGTTTAATGAACATTGTTTTTTGTAATTTTTGTTGTTTTTTCACTTCTCCATTACCATTTGTCATTTATAGGCAATATAATACTCTTGTAGTGACGTCTCGCCCCTGTGTTATATAAAGTATACGTTTCTTATAAATAATACTCTTGTTGGATTATTCTTTTTTCAAAAGTTTTAATGGATAGTGGTTATTTTGTTTGTACCTGTTTCATGCTACTCACTACCATGATCATTTACAGCGCTTTGGTACTTTCTAATGCACTAATTTTATTTTTTATTTTTTACACTTGCAGGTTTTGCGGATGCCCACAGTTTCTGTGCTCATGGATAAGGTTTGCATGTTTTTTTTCTTGTTTCCAGATGTATTGTAGATCTCCACTTTTCAGCCATTAAAAATAATTGTTTGACCGATTGGTCTATGGCATGTCATCATCAGCTTTATACTTTTTGTGACACGTATATTTCCCTATCTGATATTGCGAGGAGATTTATATAGTTTCTTATTGATTTGCTTCCTATTGATTTGGATTTTTTCCTAGGATACTGGTAACTATAAGGGTGTGAAGTTAGGTTCTGGTCAGGAGTTATTCAGCTCTAAGCTGATTCTCGCCCCTCATTTCACAATCCCATCAAGTTTGGCACCTACTGAACAAGTGACAACTTCTCATGATGTCAGATTTTCTGATACCAAAGAGAAGGTTGCCCGGGGAATTTGCATTTCGAAGACTTCAGTGAATCCAGAAGTTGCTAATTGCCTAGTGTTCTTCCCTCCCAAAAGTAAACTCTATTTATTTTAGTTATTAATATATTATTGTAAATAATATTTCATTTGCTAATTTTTTTTCTTCTGTGCAGCATTGTACCCAAAACAAATTACGACTGTTCGTGCACTCCAGTTGAGTGGCAATGTGGCTGCTTGCCCCTCTGGGATGTACGTTCCATGTCATAATTGCCTTAATGTGTCATTTATATTTTAAATTATAACCTTCACCTGAATTATGTAGTTCATCTGAATATACAAAATATGAATCATCTGAGTATGAGTTTACGTTTCACAACTTGAGGTTGTTCTTTTGACTAATTGAGAGTTATATTTAGTACACAGAACAACTATAATATATTTTGTTGCGCTATTTAGAGATTTTAGTCAAATGTATTTGTGTTGGTAACCAGATTATGGTTTGACATGCGTTTAAATTAAATGTTTCATTCTTAGGTTTGTCACTTATCTGTCAGCAATATGTGACAATGCTGTAGAAGGAAAGAAATTGATAAATGCCGCCATAAATGCACTGTTCTGTAAGCCTATATCCGGGAACCCTGAAAACATTGGGACAGAAAATTCATGTGAGCATACGGAAGGAAAACCATGTTTGCTTTGGAGTGCCCTATATATTCAAGAACTCACTACGGTTTGTGTCTTGCCCCTCACTTTTTCATTAATTTCTTCATTGTCTTGAATGTACTCTGTTCAATCCTTTTTCGCACATGAGATTACATGCGGGTAGTCATTTGTTCCAAGCATCACTTGGAAGTTAATATTTGTGTTTGGCTATCAATAAACTTTTAGTTTCTACTTTCTAGCACACAAAATCTGTTGACATCTACCTCCAGAAAAAAATGTTTGGTCTGAGGGTTTTGGTTTTATGGAAGGTAACAACTTTATAGACGAGTTGCCCTTTTTCGGAATCTTAAGAGGACACCTTTTTTGATAGTTAAATTGAAGTGCCTTAGCTCCGCCTCTTCTAGTACCTAGCAAATTGAGCCATGTAAGAGGAGGTTCAATAAATAGTTTTGGGCATTCTGTTTGGACGATGACATGGAGGTGAGATGGGTCTAAATTCTATTGTTGTTTGTTTCTCAACCTCCGGGAAGAGATAAAGACTCCATGGCAGACTGATTATCTGATTTCTATCACTCTATCTTAACTAACCATTGAAAAGTAACAAAAGTGATGATAGTCTGTGGTTGATGACTCTTTATCGCTCGATATGTTTGTTTTATTGTTTTCAGTCTCAAGTTGCTTTTCCTTCCATCATCAACACGCCCATGCCGGATGAACAGCTACACTATAATAATCTCTTAGATGCAACAAAAAAGGTAACGGTTACGAACCACAGTTGCAAAGATTTTGCAGATTTAGTTATTTGTAATTTCACTATCGAATAATCACTTATCGTTTCCCATACTTGTATACCCATGCCTGACTCATGAATTGAGAATTCTGGCTTCTCCTGATCTTAAATTCCTTTCTGCTACTTATGACTAGTTAATGAGACCTTTTTTTTCCCTTTTCCCGCAGCTATATGAAGAAATATACCCCAATGAAGAATTCTTCCCATCGATAAGTGTATCTGATAATCTTCATGATCATAGTGATAACGAGGAGCCATAGAGAAACATGACTGCTTGAATTTGGGCAAGCGTGTCCCCTCTTCTGGAGTTCTGAATTGGAGTCATTAGCTACCGTATTGAAGAATGAATTTGCAGAAGTTAAATGCTTCAGATTCTCTCAGTTGTAACGAATATATCACACACTGCTTATCCTCTAATCTTAGCCATGGACTTCAAAAAATAAATTGCAATCAATTACTAATTGAACTGGCTGTTGACTAATGTGATGGGCTCTCCACCCTCATTATGTTTTTCTTCGTTACAGTTCCGTTTGCATTTTTCAAGTCTGACCTTGTATTTTGTATGATATCTTTCAGTATGGTTATTGATCAAATTCGATAAGCAAACCAGATGATAGAGGAGTTTATGCTTGCTGCTAATTAAGTATTTAAGTTGCTAAAAATGTTTTATAACATTTTATCTTCACTTCTCTATATAGGTAGTGATTAATAAATTATTTTAATATAACATTTTATCTTCACTTCTCTTAATTAATTACTTTAAAATTTTAAATCAAACACTAAAATAATTCACATTTAAATAATTTTAATTAATATTGAAGGCAATTTTTGAATAAATACTTAGATAATTTAAAGGTTCAAAAACATAAACTTATACTTATAAATAGATGTCATACTTTTTTGGGACGAAATTTAAGAAAATTATTATATTCTAATTCTTTTAATTAAAAAGTAATTTAGTAAAAATATATTTTTAAAATGAAAAAATAAAATAGTTGTGGATAAGTTTTTAAAAAGTATGTGAATAAAATAAAATAAAATTGTATATTAATATTAAAAAGTTAGATTTTTTTTTTTTGGTGTATCAATTGTTGGAAACTTTGAAAATGAAAATATGTCAACTATTTTAAGAGTATATATATTTAATTTAATATTAATTACTCAGTATTTTTTATTTAATATTATAAAATTAATTACTCGGTATGTGTATACACATAGTTGAATTTAGGAAATTGAATTAGTTTAAGGAAATTAGGCTATAAATAGGGAGCTGAACACCTCCGCCTCCCTTTTCCAAAACTTAGAAACCCTAGTAACTTCGTTTCGAAATCGTCATGGTTACGATTTCGTTTGATTCCGGCGAAGACCTTTCTAAAGTCAAGACAGGCGTCGAGCTTAGAGGCACCTATGACGACATGAAGTCCGTAATGATGGTGTACAAGAAGGGGGTTGATGATGCGAAGTATCTTTCGAAACTCAACGATTTGGCTCTGCTATCTAGGGCAAACAATGGAGGTCAGTATAGAGGTGTTGGTAGTACCAGTAAATTTAATCTTCTCGTATTCAGGGCTTCTCCAATGAATATTCGTCGGTTTCGACCTAAACCCTACTCTTTCTCTCATAACCGCACTTTCTTAATTGCGATGATTAAAAGTTTGAAATCGATTCATGATCTTGGTTTTATTCATACTAAATTGACTGAGCCATCATCGTACATTTTCAACCAACAAGGTGCTTCGATTTCAGTGGACTTATCTTTGAGTTCTTGTCATAGAATCGGTTCTGATGAAGCTTTAGAGCAGGCTCTACAAACAAACATGAGAGACTTGGGTATTTTCGTATGCTCGTTGTTTTTCAAATCCACACCTGTGGAAGTTTTTTCTGACTATAAACTGGGTAATACCTTGAATATGAAAAGACTTCGTTTGGTTCCGCATTTCAATGGCATGAAATTATTCGTGACAGAATTTGCACATTTTGTCATCGTCTTGACATCAAATGATATCTACAAGAACCTAAATGATATCGACAAGAACCTGTGAGTTTTGTTTATTTGTTTAGTTTTAAAGTTTTCTTGCAATATTCATTCTTAATCTCATTTTCCTATTTGTTTTTTTTTTTTTACAGGAATTTAAAACCCTCAACTCCTACTGAATTGCTCAATTTTGAACTACCGACAACCACTAAATTGTTGAAGCATAGATTACTGTGGAAATCTAACAAGCATCTGAGGTTTTTTAACGATGCTAAAGAAATTATAAATCGTGTACGAGAAAAAGCTCCCAACCATGAATTCCTTAATGTTCTCCGAAGCTTGTCCGAAACTGAAAGTAAAGAATTTCAGTATAGGTCCCTCGGAATGCCTCTGCTTCAGGATTTGGAATATATAAATCCTCAACTTACTGATTTTCGTTACGATGTTTGGAAACAAAAACGTTCTGCAGTAGACATTCCAACAGGAGATGCCGAACCGACAGTTGCTGAAGTAGACAAGAAGCTTTATCTTAAAACTGGTTGTCTGGCCAGCATTATTATAGCTGCTAAGCGTCCTAATCCTAAGCTTGTTGTCCCTGATCAAGTAGTTGATCCTATACCTACCAACCCTCCATTGTCTGCTGCTGCCCCTCAAGAAGAAGTTGCTCCTCTGTTGTCTGCCTCTGTAAAAGAAACTCCCCAGCGCCAACATTCTGGAAACTCAAGTGTCCGCAATTCAGATACATTTAGTCTCCAATCTTCTGATGCCCGGCGCCAACATTCTGGAAACTCAGGCGTCCGAAATTCAAAGACTACTCTCCAATCTTCTGTGCAACAATCAGCTGTTGCAGCATCTCCACAAAAAGATGTTGCTCCCACGTATACTGATAGTTATCCTCCGTTGTCTGCTTCATCAAGCAAAATTTCTCGCTGCCAACATTCTGCAGCCACAAGTGTCCAAAATTTAAAGACTTCTAGTCTCAAATCTTTTGCTACCCCCCCTGCGCAACAATCAGCTATTGCATCTCCACAAGAAAATTTTCCTCCGTTGTCCCAAGCTTTAAAGAAAACTACTCAGCGCCAACATTCTGCAGCCACAAGTGTCCAAAATTTAAAGACTTCTAGTCTCAAATCTTTTGCTACCCCCCCTGCGCAACAATCAGCTATTGCATCTCCACAAGAAAATTTTCCTCCGTTGTCCCAAGCTTTAAAGAAAACTACTCAGCGCCAACATTCTGCAGCCGTACCTCTCAAATATTCAACTGCTTTGTGTCCGATTGTCCCCTCTGTGCATGCTGTCTCCACTAACAACCCCCATTCTGATGATGACTCGTCTGAAACTGACGATGACTCGTCTGAAACTGATGTACCTAAGATATTCGAGCTGGACCCGAACATTAAGTTTAAGCTGGATATTGATGCATGTCACCTTTTTGCCGCACTTCGAAACTTTGCAACACACAACATGGTCGTTGAAGATATGATTGAATTGAAAGGTAAATTCATTTACGAGGCATTATCTTCAGATACGTTTGAAGCTGTGATTGTGATAATTTCTGCCTATCTCCCTTCGTATCTTATGAAAATACATGAAACCTTTTGTTTTCAAGAAAGTCTTGAAAACATTCGACCGTTTTCAAGTTATTCTGATCCAACCTTCAACATCAAAAAGCTAATTGAGAAGGCTGGATCCAAGCCTTAGGAAGAAACATTGATATTGAAACATTGATATTGAAGATGATGAAAAACATTTCATTTGGTTATTAGTTTATTTGTAAGACTTTTTGTAATGTTGTTGTTTAAAGACTTGTAAGTTTGGAAGACCTATCCCAGATCCAAGTTATTTTCTGCTTATATTGCTTATTTTATTTATTTCTAAAGTGTTCCAAGATATCCATATTATAATAATTTTTGCCTCCTTTGAGAATCTGAAATATCCTTTGATGGTAGGGTTCTAAATGTTTATGTATACATCTATCTATACATATATAGAACTGCCCTCCATAAGGATAAACATAAGAAATATTTCATGTGCCTTATAAACTATTTTTTTTAAATATATCTTACAAAGATTTCAATGTGTACCCATTGAATATTGTATATGTTTCAATTGTGCAGGTTTCTATGCATTTTTTTATTTATATTTATTTTTTTAATTAGTAGACTTAATTATAATTATAAAAATTCCAATATGACAATATTATAATTCATAAATAAATAAATCAGTTGTGTTTCCTTTAATAGTTTATTAAATCAAAATATAAATTAATAAATTATTTAGACTTCAAATAAAATAAAAATCTATCCATCATAATATATAAATTAAAAAAAAATCTATCCATCTTATATAAAATTATATATAATATATTTATTGATATTTCCTTCTTTTTTTTTTTTGTAACCAATTTTATATAAGAATATATTTAATTTGTAATATAATTTAAAATTGAAAAATATGTAAACATGTATAGATAAGTATGATATTATTGTTTTCTTATATTGTATTGGTTTAGTTCCTTAATAATGTTTTTTAATCAAAATTATATTTTGAAGGAAAATTAAATATTTATTTAATTAACTATTTTTTAATTAAAGAGTACACGTGTTCTCTAATAAGTATTATTTAATCAAAATTATATTTCCATACCGGATCAAATAAGTATATATAATCCGCAGCCCGCCCGCACGTAGCCCGCAGCCCGCTTAACCCGCCCGGTCAAAACATCACCTGCAAATTCAGTAAATTCGCCATGGTTTGGGCTCGGGCCGCGGATTCGGCCCGCATCCTCTGCAAATTCGCGATCTCGAAATTCGGCTGGGGAGGAATCGGCTAAGATGGCGGCAATAAACTCGTGCGTCTGAATTTCAATTCGAGAGGATCGTAATTGTTGGATAGGGGAAAATCAAATCCATAGCGGTGGTTTCCGGCAAAGGAATAGGTGTTGGGTGGCGGCGGCGGGAAGGTGTACTCCGGTGTAGTAGGCGGAGTTGAGAGACGGTGCGGAAGCTCGGAAGAAAAAGTAGATTCGATTTGGCGATCCTGCGCGAGAAAAAGTAGCTTTGATGTGTGATTAATTTTTTTATTTTTTTTTATATATGGTTTAAGATGCTCATCTTGCACATAAATGTAAGATATAACGTCTCGAACATTTACACAGTAATAATGTTCAGATTTTAAATTTTAACAATCTATCGGAACACATGAATAATTCTTTGCAATAAATATTAAATCGGAAAATCATGAGTTTATAAAACGCAGGCTCTGATACCACCTTTAAGTTTATACATATTATTAAAGACCAACTTCATGAATCTCACAATCATATATTTAATATTGATGGAATCAGAAACTTACATTGAGCAGCAATAGTCCTTCGTCTTGATGTTTGTTTTTTGTAGGAAGAATCGATTTCTATCTACTGCCTTTCGTTAATCCCTTAGATTATAATGATTTATTATAATCAATCTTGATGTTGATTATATAAAATAATCTAAATCAAATAATAATTAATATATATATAACACAAGACCATTATATATAAAAATATCTTACAGTTTTATCAAACCATATACTAAGACTATAGTGCTTGTTTGGTGGGGCGGATAAGTTATCTATATATAATCCAAGATAACAATTTTTTTACTGTTTCACTCCTACACGACATTTTAACTCATGTTTGGTTGATATTTTGATATTTAAGATTGCACTACGATTTAACTTTGTGACTTTATTACAATGACAACATTACCCTGCTCTTTGAATAAAATAAATTTCCATTTTTCTTTTTCTTTGAATAAAATAAAATTTCATTTTTTTAAACAAGTCCAATTATTTCATCGAGCTAAATCATATTTTTTTTTCAAATAATAATGATACCCGTTATAATTTGGAACAATATCAAATCGAACAAAATATGAAAAAAAAAATATAAATATGAAAATATGGAATCGAGTAGATTACAGATCCAAATCTTATAATTATAATTATATATATATATATATATATATAGAGAGAGAGAGAGAGAGAGGAGAGAGTAAAATAATAGATTCAAAACTGGAAACTATGAACAATTTTTTCTCAATCCAAATTTTATAGTACTAAACCCTAAATTATTCACAAACTTTATTAAAAACAAATATCGCTGTGAAAGCATATGAGCAAGAAAACTAAATTATTAAATAAATTAAAATAAATAAATTGATGAATAAATTAATAGAAAAATAAAAAAAAATCGAAACCTTGAATCGTCTCCTTGATCGCTTCCATTGACCAAAAGATAGAGAGTAGAGCAAATGATAGCAAGCTTTCAATTGCTTTTTTTGCTTTTAATATTGAAGGGCATTTCAGTCATTAATGACATAAGTTTTGTTTACTGTTTCAATGAGACAGCCTATCTGACCACTTTGGGTCGTTTAATTCTTTGAAGAGCAATAGTAAATAGCGGCGGGCCCTATATGTGACGCAGGCCCAAGATAATCAAACCGAACAACTTATAACTCAGTTAACGCAACTAACATGATGTTATCTAGGCAACCAAACATGCCCTAAAGAGATTAGAGAACAAAAACCCATATTAACCGACCATTGCTCACAATCTCACATGCTATCCCCGTCGGAACTTCCATCGTTGGCCACATCATATCTGCCAATCACCGGAAAAGAAGCTGCCGTTGCCGACACCCGGAACGACCTTTCCCCGCCACTACCACTTCTTCCATCCACCATTCTCCGGCGAACATCTCTGCACACGTTATCCAACACCAACAAAAAATCCCGAACGATCACAAATATACCCAACGGCCGCCCCTCCTGCCTCGCGTGCTCGCCGTGGAAATAACGCGTCACCTCTCTCACCAGAGACATTGCCTTCCTTTCCTCAGCCCTAACCCGACAAATCTCATCCGAGGCCTCCTTCACAAACGCCCTCATCGAGTCGAAAAATCTCCCTTCCTCAGTACTCTTCTCGTTTTGAAATACCCGTTTCGCCCTTTGAAGCCCCGTCTCAAGCTTCGAAATGTAACCGCTCAAAACGTCGAAATCCATCCCCGCGGCCCTCTTGACGTCTTCGAGCTCTCGGCTCAAACCCGACACAATCTGAAAGCCTCGCCTCTTGTAATCGTCTTCATTGTGATCGTTTTTTTGAGGACATTCGGACCGGATTATTTCTTGGACCACAAAGTGGAGTAAGGTCGTCTTCCCATCGGTTCCTTTGATGTCGACTAGTTTTAGTAGAGTGTCGAGCTTGAAGGCTTTGGCACTGCCTCGGTTTGTGCCGTCGTTCATGCGGTTTCCGGCCCTCAAAACACCTTCGAGGAGTTTAAGGAACAGCTGACTGTTCTTTAGTTGTTCGCTCGCTTCCTGCGGTTAGAAGTTGATAATATTTCAAAATACGAGCTCGAGAATTCGAAGTAAGTCGACGTAAGATATTTTTGGTGAATAATACCTCTAAGGTTTGAAAAGACTTCCTCAGATACTCGACTTCTGTAGCGAAGTTCGCTCTGTACAGCATCGCTTCTACCCTTTGGAAGGCAAATGGAATATCGAGTACTGCCCTTAGGAATCTCTCCGCCGGGCCCAGTTTCGAGCTTCCCTCTTCGCATTTCAAGAGCCGTATCTCTTCCTCCTTGCTCGGTGCCATCTTCACTAAAGTCTCGAAAAGCTCTGGATCCAATCCCTCTGGATTTCCTGAAACATAAACTCTTAGATGACACTGATGATGGAAAACAAATCAGAGCGATACAAGTTAAATGCGTACCATCCAAAAGCGCCTCACACACCTCCTCTCTTGTCACATTCAACGCTCGTAGTAATATAGCAATGTTTTGGGACTTCTTCGAATCCAGTATTCGGTTTTCGTGATCCAGAGAAGGGAATACCAATTTCCTAGTTGCTTCTGGTTTTCCGGACTTACGTCCGAATAGCGACTCCATAGCATCTTCGTTCAAGCTGTGCACAAATTCCTTAAGGCTAAATAAACTACATATTGTTTCCACTTTCCAGATAGATCTATTATAGTTTACTTACTCGAATGAGCTCGACTTTAACTGCTCCCAAACTGTGCCTGATTCCGGGTTGGGTCCGACCCTGTCCCAATGCAAGGGCTTCATTTGAGGCCTCGATTCGACGATCTTATCCGCAGCATCAAAAGAACATCTTGCCATTTGCCTGGTAACAGTTTTTTTCGCCCAGCTGCTCCGTGTCGTTGACAGCCGCAGCGGTGGTGGCGGTGGCGGTTGTGGGATCGGGATTTCAGATGACTGCAGCTTGTTGTTGTTGGTGGGTGGTGGAGAAAATTTTGTTCTTTTAGGGGAGTATTTAAGTGTTCTGCTCGGTTGTAGTGGGCTCAGGGAAATCGCCGGCGGCGGAGATTGCTTGATCGGAGGTGACGGTGAGAATCGAGATCTCGGGGAAGTTCGTTTGGAGTGAGGTGTGGAATAAGAAGCACGGTTATATGGGCGGGTCGGAGGGGTGCGATTGAAACTGTTGTCCTGGCTCTCGTCGGAGGAGGACGATGAAGACATTGGCGGTGGGGAGTGTTTTGAGATGGCCGGAGGTGGTGGCGGCGGTTTCGTCACGGAATTCCCGGAGGGTGCGTTTGGCAAGATTCCGGCGGAAGGCGGCTCCGGCGTGTTTAGGAGGAGGCTGGACTGCGGCAATCTCGATTCTGCGTTGATTATTCTGTGAGGACTTTCGTCGAACGGTTTCCGGGCGTTGTCGGAGGAATGCATCTGGCGGTGCTTGTACAGGTAGAACGCCATTGCTGAGAGCATTCCGAGAGTGAGGATCACGGACGCCGCCACGACTGCGATTTTCTTCGCCGGATTAGGCGGCGGGTGAGTGGGGAGTGGATTCGACACCACCACCGCCGTCCCGACGGCTGGAAGTGGCGGCGGTTGGGGCTGGGTTTGGTATGGCGTGGTTGGCGTCCCGGAGGGGAGTTCGTTTGCGAATGGCTGGGCATCGTCGTCGTCGGGGAAATCAGGAGTTTCCGGCGGAGGTTGCGGCGGGGAAGAGGTGGCCGGAAACAAAGGTTGGTGGAGGATTCTCCTGTTCGGGGAGTTGGACTGTGCTTGTATGGGGAATTGGAATTCGAAAGAAGTGAGGAAGAAAATGGTTAATATAAAATGTGTTTTCATGTTGTTGTGATTATTATTTAATTTATATATATGTGTCCGGCTTCTTGTGCTTCTTCATGTCTGTTTTTTTGTCCTAAATTACGGTCAAGTGTGTGTAAGTGTGAGAGAGAGAGTAAAGCAAGAAGGTTTCCATGAGGGAGATGAGGTGCAACTGCGATATCTTAGATGATGTAATTCATATATAGTCTCTCACTTTACTACCAAATATTCTGCACATGTAAGCCTGGATGACTATTTTCTAGAGTGATATCTTGAGTTCTTGACTTCACAAACAAGAACACTTAATTTAGAAAAGGTAGAATTCCAAAGTTGATATGATATATCCCAAGTTTAGAATCGATACCTTCGCTTGTATCTGATGGATTCGTGGCTTTACAGATTAGAATCATATCACAATCAACCAAACGAAATACTGAACATATATTCTTTGGAAAAGAAATACGCAATCTACAAATTCCAAAAGAGCATTTGCCATGCAAATAAAGGACTGAGCCCGGCCCGGGCCCGAACGAGTACTACAAAAATCGGAAAAATTAACTGGTCTTCTCCGAGCGTTTGAAACACTCTTCCTACTTTTTTCTCCTTTTGTTAGAAATATGGAGTAGTGGAGTACTGATTAATTCTTGTAAAAGTGGTACATTATTGGGTGTTATTGAAATCTTTAAATTATTCCAACTGCAAAACATATTCTTGTTAAATACGTTAATTGATACTAGTAGTATCTATATGAAATTATAAGTTGATAGCTCATCCAACCATTTTAAAGTTTAAGGTAATCCAATTGCTAGAAATTAAAATCTTGAATCTAATGTCTATTAATCTTTGAGGTACCATACCTATAACTGTACCTTAAAAATATGGAGTACATAACTTCTCGGAAATTGTTGAACAAGCATCCGAGCAAGGAATAGGATAACTAGGATTAAGCCTGGTGCAAGATGTTATCTATAATCATGTTACAAATATCATAAAGTTTTCGGCCAACAGGCTTCGAAATGTGCAACAAACCTTACAGTGTCTTCCTAAATTTTCTGATTTCCAGTTCGTTTTCAAGCACAATGTTACATTCAGAATAAGTTTTTTTCAAAACACATCAATATCTACTTGTAAAAACCACAAAATGCCGACACAAATGAGACTCAAAGTGAAGTTCAAGAAACACTATCAAATGATCCAAATGGTAAGCACAAACACAGAGTGAGTGAACTCGAATAATTAGCACAAAGTTATTAGTACTTGAGAAGCATATTGAATCAAAGGGCCGATGATTCAACAAAGGCAACTTGCTCAGCTCTCTACTGGCCACGGGTTCTGCGACCTTCTGCAGTCCTAACAGGGTTGAAATAAGGATGGGCCTGCGTATATTACAACCATTATGTGAAATGTAATCTAATCAAATTAAACGGTAAACCACATTCATTTACAAGAAACCAAATGAGACGATATTTGTTTTTTTACCATTGCTTCCTTGGCAGTTGGCCTTTCTTGATGATCATATCGCAACAATTTGTCCACAAAATCTATTGCCTTCAGAATCATTAATTTGTAAGAAAGATATCAGGTGGCAATTGCAACAAAAACATCATCAACTAATTTTACTGTACTTGTGTCAATTTACCTCTGGAACAGCCAAGTGCTGGTTATCAGCGTTGATAAACTTTGTCAATGGTTTCTTGCTGTGCCTGTGGGGATCAACAAACAAGGTGAATAGTACAGTAGTATTTATTTCGAGTAATAAAATAAATATATTTGAAAAAACAAAAAGTGTCGAGTTGCATATATTAATTAAACCTCCCAACTAGTGCAGTAAGATTTTGGTCCAATTCCAATTTATATTTGCTCAAATAAGCTTTCAACTCATCCGTACCCAGTATCTGCACCATTCATTCATCATATGATTTTTTGATATATCGACGGTTTATAACAAAACACACAAAAACAAACATACCTTTGCAATCTTAACTAGTTGATCATAATTATCATGCCCATAAAAGAAAGGCTCCTTGCGGAATATCTGCGGACAGCAAACACGATATTAGTAAATAAAACTTTGGAATATATTTTAGTACGATAAAATATTTTTAGAAAACAGAAGGGGAAACCCAACTTACTTTGTACATATCTTTTAACAGACTTTCTTGAACTTTTGACTATTCTAAAAATACTGTAATTACTAACATCTTATGAGCTTCCGGGCCGTTTTATTCATTTATAGACCACTTTTTCCCTTATAGGGTGTCATATAAGTGTCATTTTTTATAAAATTTAAAAGTTTATAAGATCATTTAAATACGCTAGCCAAAAACCCTCCAAGTCCTTTCTAATACATATATACTAACAAAGTCTTGTATATAAACGTATAAAACAATACAAGTACAAATTACTGGAAAAGGCATTACCATTCCAGCAAACATACAGCCAAGGCTCCACAAGTCCAAGGAGTAATCATAATCTTGCAAATCAACAAGGAGTTCAGGGCCCTTAAAATACCTGCACTTGGTGGAGCCAGAATTATGCATTTAAGAACATAGGAAAATTTCATGCTTATATTATTATCATTAGGAAGCAAGAACCTCTGACAAACAGCCATGAAACTGAACCATCCGTTGGCAAGTAGAGATAATCATTACTAGATTTTAATAGAAATTCTTATACAACTCTGAACATAGCCAGGATTAAGACTCAGCTTACGTCTCTAAATTCTAAACTAAAGTTCAAACAAAAAGCAATGTAAGATCTCCCTACTGTTTTTCTTAGATCTAACACTATAATCGTTCTCTTTCTATAGAGCTCACACAGAATATATCAGACATGGGAAAACCGGCTGCACTTAGAATTATAGTAGGTGACCTGGTGCGTAGAACGCTAGTTTGACTTCAATATTAAAAATAAAAAAGTCAGGGTTTCTGAGGCTAAGAATAATACAGAATATACAAAATGAGGATAATCTTCTTCGGTCCAGTACAAAATCAAGTTTAACCATAACCTGTATCACGGAGCAGGCCATAATGAAGATATTGACTTTATTTCATCAAAAAATTATTTAAATTTAATATGGCCACAAAAAATCTGATTACTGTTTCACTTTCTATAGAAACCTTAAAAGACATAGTAGTATAGGACTACAATAAATCTCTAAAATACAAAAAAAAAAAAAAAAAAGCAAGCATACCACAAAAATATCAAACATAGTAATATACATTAGGGCTGGAAATTCGGTTACCCGAAACCGAACCGAACCGAATTGCCGGTTAACCGAACCGAATAAAGATAAAAATGACTAACCAAAACCGAACCGAAATATTTTTTCGGATAACCGGTAACCGTTCGGTTCGGTTATCGGGTAACCAAGAAAAACCAATTAAAAACTGATTTTTTTTGGAAAATTACTGAGATGTTTCTACAACTCACCGTCTTCAATTTTTTTTGCCGTAAAATATATTTTTTAGAGTATTTCTTTTTTAGAAATTTATTTATTCAGTTAAAATTTTAACTTTTTTTAGAATGAGTATTTTCTATTTATTTTTTAGAGCTTTTTTTTTTGGAAATTTATTTATTCAGTTAAAAATTTAACTTTTTTTTTAGAATGAGTATTTTCTCCGAACTATTTTTTATGTCACAGCATCTCACCAAGTGTTTATGTGGAGAAAATTACTACATTTAATAGTATCATCTCCCCCATAAACTACTCAATAAGCTTTTATGTATACGGAATATATATTCTGGTTATTCGGGTTTTTTCGGTGCGTTAACCGAATAACCGATAACCGAAAATAATTATTTTTCTTTACCGATAACCGAACCGAACACCGAATTTCATATATATGGTTAACCGAAAACCGAAATTTTCGGTTCGGTTTCGAATTTAACCGATAACCGAATTCGAAATTCCCACCCCTAATATACATAATGTGGTAAATCAAAATACAAAGATAACAAGGTAAGAAGGCAAACCTAGAAGCAACTCGAACATTATACTCTTTCCCGGGATGGTAGAACTCAGCAAGTCCCCAATCTATAAGGCGAAGCTTACGCTGCTCATGATCTATCATCACATTGTGAGGCTTCACATCCCGATGCATGATCCCTTGAGAATGGCAATAGTCTAAAGCCTGCATGTCAAAGTAAAATAAACCATTAAGCATTTTACCATCAGAATAGATCACAGCTCGAAATCACAGAAGTGACATGATATTATAGAGAAACCACATTCAATGTGCACATGCCAAATCACTAAAAACGTATTCATAATGAAAGTTTTTCAAGTGGTCCCCATTATGTTTCTCTCTGCCGGCAGAAATAACAACCTGTAAATAATAGGTCTCAAATTTTGGCTTTTCGTGTCGATAGTGGATGCATGGGATAGAGCCAACTCAAGTAAATCATCTTTAGATGTTGTTAACTCTAATTGAAGATCATCTTCCCAAGATAAGGTTAGAAGAATAGTGGATAACAATATATAAAGCAGATTCCATGATAAGAAAATATATGATGTCAAACAACCAATCAACGTCGCTGAATTATTTTGCATCAGTGCACATCACCAAACATAAGAAATTAGGCACCCATCAAAATTAAAAATCATTTGCGATCAAAAGATGTTTAAGGTGCACATCTCAACGAAATGGGGGTTTTTTTGAATTGTTTTTACATTTTTTGGCTAATTATGTATATTTTGGATAGTTATGCATTCTTGCCATTAGGTGCTTATAAGTTCTAGGTGTATTTTATCTCTCTTTTTTCTGACTAATTTCTGTCAGCTGCACCATGCACCTTTAATGGATATATTGAAAACTTTAACTAACTTTCTAGAGTTAATGAAAATAATGAAGAAGAAAATGCAAGGTTATAAGTTACCGATCAATGCGTAAGCAAAATTAAAGGCAATGAATAGAAACATGAAAAATTAAAACAAAATCAATCTCCAGAGATAATTACATAAACTTTAAAATAAAATATAAAATAAGAGACTTGCCTTCAAAAGTTCATAGATGTAATATCTAATATCAAAGTCCGAAAGTGTTGGGTATAGCACTTTGAAGTCTGTATTGTTCACATGCTCAAAAATAAGACTCAGGGTTTTTGACTGCTGGTCTCTTACTATATCAAGCAACTTCACAATATTTGGCCCACCACAAAGATTCTGTAAGATTTTAATCTCCCTCTTGATCTGCACAATGTAATTATATTTCATAAGACCATGCTTGGTAATTTTCATAAGTCCTGAGTTTTAAGAACACACAACTTTTTCAAACAGGGATTAAGTAGAGCCTCTTACCGGTTACAATAAACGAGATAACAAATGCTGCAAGTATGAAAAGTAAAAACGGAAATATGATATCAAACAGGAGCAATTCAGTGACACAGTTCTCACTTCTCGCATAAAATCCATTTTAATGATATTTGGATGATTAACCAATAAAGATGCACTCTTGAGGCAGAAAGTCTTCTATAAGATGCCTTAACATTTATCGTCTAACACAAAGAGTCAAAGATTAATGATGCAGAAGCAAATATTTTTAATGAGTAACCACCCAGTGTAGACTTGGGAAGGATTGGGAAATTGTCTATGTTGCCTAATAAGTACTGTAATAAACTTGTAAACAGTATCAGAAGCATATAAAAGAATACTCAACAACATTCTGAACTCAAAGTCAACTTGGGATGATCAACTCTCATAGAAGACTTTAGATACAACTTTTTTTATTTAAGAAACATATACTTTTATATGTTTATGCAAACGAGGGACGCGAAGTCCCTAAAACTGACTTCAGAGTCAAATTATATTGCACATGACCAATTTCTGGATACATCAGAAACAAAATACCCCTAAAAGCATTACGGATTTATATTTTAATTCTATCCCATTCTATCCCAGATTCAAAAAATCTGCATCTATACATAATTCTACTATTCCTCTATAATCAAATGTGCAATATTTATTATCACTGAGACTGCAATCCTCCCTAATATTTTCCAGCTCTCACAAATTAATTATATACATGCTAAGATCTGATTTACGATCCTTGCACATTAGTCAAACATTTAAAAAAGCTCAGGAAGTGGGGTCTTACAAAAAACAGCCATAGAAGAATATTTGTATATATAAACAATTGTAGTATAAAGCATTGCAAAAGTGGCACAACAAATTAACAGATTCTTTCTTTATTACTTTTTACTGTATTTGATAATTTTAGTTTAAACTTCAAACATCTGCTTTCTCTTCTTTGTCCTGGCAAACCTTATTCACTTGTGTGTCCTTTTTGTTTTTCTTTTTGTAGCCTATGTTCTACTTGTCTCTTTTTTTCTGCTTCTGCCTTTTTCTTCTTTTTCTTTTCTTATTCTTTACCCCCTTCTCTTCTCTTTCTTTTCCTGGTCTTTATGCTTTACCCTAAAAGCTATGATACTCCAAGCAAAAGAAATGGCTCCTGTTTTCTAATACATATAGTTCATTTTTTCCCCTTTTTCAAATACCATTTTCCTGATCTTATTGATTATCTAACAAGGAAGGATAAATAGAAATGACAGATTTACTAAGCTACAATGATCTATAACACATCTGCGTGCATATTAATACGTAGCAATACAACGAATTATAAAATTATCATAAAAGATCTGTTTTTTATAGTTAAATATAGCATAAACAGCAGTTCTGGAACCAGAAATGGCCATACCGTTCAAATTTTCTCATATACATTGTTCATAGCTTAAATTTGAAATTATTAAACCATAACATTCTAGAAAAAGAAAGATAGAGAGAGAGAGTTGCCTTCTTCTTCTTGACAGGTTTTAGGATTTTGATGACGCACTTCTCGTTGTTGGCGGTATGAAGCCCTTCGAACACCTCGCTATATTTCCCCCTTCCCACCTTCCTCACCACCTCATAATCATCCTGCTCCCTGTCGCAAACCATTCAAATAACATGATGATTGTACAGAACAAAAAATATTAATTGAAAAAAATAAAAATAAAATCTTAATTTTAGTACCCCCACTGAACAGTGAGAGACTCGTAGTCCCAATACTCCTTAGGGCGGATGACATTGACGTCAGGGTAGACCAGCGCCTTCGACGGCGCTCCAGTCCGCCTAATCGCTTTTCCAATCTTCTGTGACATAATCTCCGGAAAAAATACTTCGCGGGTGTCGCTGGAGGAGGTCAACTGCCGCGGTGGAGGCGATGGAGCTGGTGACGATGACTTTTCTTTAGATTGGTAGCGGAGTTGTTTTTTATGTTTCTGTTGATAAAGGAAAATCGGCGGCGGCGGCGCTGCTCGGTGGGAGATGTGACGGAGGAGAGAGTGGTGGTTGTGGGTAGAGAGGAGGATGAGTTGGAGTGGCCTTACGGCCATCAAATACAACACGACGAGTAAATATTATACTCTGTGTTCTCTCTTAATTTCTAAATTGCCCCCAATTGGTAAGCCCTCCTTTCTTGTCAACGACGTCGTTTTGTGAATTTGAAATTAAACGTTTTTTATTTTAAAATTTTATTTTATTAAAAACATTTTAATTGTTTTTTAAAAAATTTACTCAAAATTATTCATTTATTAATTTTAATTTTTTTTTACTTTTAATAAAAAAAATCAAAAATACTTTTGTAAATAAGCAAAATGAATTGTGAGTTGTGTGAACTCTCATTCTCATAGTCATATCATATCCTCGCATGTTGATTTTGCAAATAATTTCATCTCATAAAAATCAGAAGAGAAGAAAAAAATCTGTGCAATCGATCGCCAGCTGGCTAACTATCCCATACTCCTCCTCCCTATCTCGTTAGCGTGCGCCCTCGTCGCCTTGCGTGCGCCGGATGCGCAGCTCCACACGCGGCGGCTACCATTGTTCTCGTCCTTTGTTTCAGTCTCTAAGATCGACGACGACGCCGAGTCGTCGAAGATCTACGCCTCGGCCATGTCGAAAGCGCGGGTCTACGCTGACGTCAATGTGCTGCGTCCCAGGGAATACTGGGACTACGAGAGTCTCGCTGTGCAGTGGGGGTAAGTGATTATCGGAGAAATTCCGGCGGTTGATTTCTTTGGTTGCCGGCCCTAATTCCTTGTTAATCTGCACAATTTGTGATAAATGATTCCTTTTAGAGAATCTCGAACTGGATTTGTTGATTATGCTCATTCAGATTTTGGTAAAAATACTAGTGTAACTGCAAATATAGAGTGTTCAAGCTTAATATTTCTTATTTGTGGAGTAATGTTTCCTTAGCGTTTTAATTTAAATTGAATTTGCTCATATGTTAGTTCCGTTGATGGTTCTTTGCCTGTTAAATTTTGTACAATATGAAGAAAACCTTTAGAATTTTGAAGCATATATGGACAAACGGAAAGAAAACTAAATTTGATCATCGTGTTCCTTTTAGACAAAGACAGGCAAGAGAAGTTATATCTGGAAAGAAGAAAAGAAAGTATACGAGTTTATCAGGGTGTTTGTTACATACTAAAATTCTTGAATCAAATAAGTTAAGTCCATAATACTTTTCAACATTAATTGTAGTGACTTGTATCAACATGAATAGCTGTTTCTATTCTCAGTTTATATGAAAAAAGTAGCAAAGGTTGGCGGAAGTCCACGACTTTTTGATCTTCAAGTGAAATTCAGTTACATGCTGAGCCAATAAGAATTTGTTTATTCTGCAAAGCTAGATTTGCTAAATTATTTTGGTGTATGCTCCCAGTGACCAGGATGACTACGAGGTTATTCGGAAAGTTGGAAGGGGGAAATACAGTGAAGTATTTGAAGGTGTAAATGTGAACAACAATGAAAGGTGCATAATAAAGATTCTGAAGCCTGTTAAGAAGAAAAAGGTAATAGTGTGTCCTATTCATTTGATCAAAAGAATCGCATATAACTTTATAAGTTCTTTAAAGAGGACTTGTTTGACAATTTCAAAAAAATTGTTAGTTTATCATATATGATCAAGCATATGTCATATTGTCATGTCAAAGTACTCCCCTTGTTGTTTACTACAGGTTTTGGTTGACATAAATACTTTGAATAATTCCCAGAACTGATTTCGAAGCATCGAAATATAGTTCAAACAACCTGCGTATCATTTTTCTTATGAATTAAATGTGACGTGCACAAAAAATATGAGCTAGTTAAATATTTTGATACCTCACATCGAAGTTCACGTATTGACTGGCTTATAATGTCACGTGCAGATAAAGAGAGAGATCAAGATATTGCAGAACCTGTGTGGTGGACCCAACATTGTCAAACTCCTAGACATTGTTAGAGACCAGCACTCAAAAACTCCTAGCTTGATATTTGAATTTGTGAATAGTACAGATTTCAAAGTTTTGTACCCTACATTGACAGATTACGATATACGCTACTACATATATGAGCTTCTTAAGGTGAGGTGATAGCTTCTGATGTCATATTGATGTATAGTCAATCATCTATGTTTCCTTTTATGTCAATTTGTTTCTATTAGTTAGTGGCATACATAATCATTACTATGTTGCTCCTAAATTGTTGGGTGGAGTGGATGTTTTGGAAGTAATTTCACATGAAGACACTTATAAGCAGGATTATTTACTTGTTGCTTATATGCCAGGATTTCATTTTCTTTAATTTGGCCTATTTCTAAGTTAAATTTCTTTAATGCTCCTATAGGCACTTGATTACTGTCATTCACAAGGAATAATGCATAGAGATGTTAAGCCTCATAATGTTATGATTGACCACGAGCTTCGAAAGCTACGTTTGATCGATTGGGGTCTTGCTGAATTTTACCACCCTAACAAGGAGTACAATGTTCGTGTTGCATCTAGGTAAAATAGTGTTATTTTTTTATTTAGTTTTTATTTTACTGTTTTAGTTACACTGTTATATACTGGGGCTGGCTCAAATCACATGCTCTCTCTCTATATATATACTGAGTCATTTACATGGAAAGTTGTTACAAGTCTCTCTTAAATTCTTACTCTCCCTTCCTAACTGTTGCATTCCCATCATTTACTGAAAAAAAATTATTGGTTTACTAAAGATATAACAATTTTGTTTTTCATTTCCTTTTGGATTAGTACAGTTTCTCACCTTTTGCTTGTCTTCAAAAGTTAACAGATGCTTATTATACTGGTTTGTGTTATTCACATAGGTACTTCAAGGGTCCAGAACTTCTTGTCGACTTGCAAGACTATGACTATTCTTTGGACATGTGGAGCCTTGGCTGCATGTTTGCCGGGATGGTGAGAGTTTTGACTGGGATGATTTTTTCTTACCCTTAGTGACCCTTCCTTTTCTCATGTCCACGCCACACAACTTATTTCCTGTGCAGATTTTTCGCAAGGAACCTTTCTTTTATGGACATGACAATCAGGACCAACTCGTAAAAATTGCTAAGGTAAAACTTCTTACTAAAGTATTTGAATTTTTGATACTCTACAGTCTACATATGTTATTTTATTCCCTAAATTTGTATTAGTTAGACATTACACTGTTTTGAAGCTTTTAAAACTAATTTAGGTTATACAAGCTGCTGAGATAAATTTATATTTTATTTGATCTTATTAGGTTGATTTTAGTTATTAATCGGCTTCAAGCTGGTAGACTTTTTCTTAGGATTCAGAATATATTTCTATTTGAGAGATTAATGACTACTAGGGTTTTGCGTAGGATACTTTGATTTTAATTTTGTTTTGGTGGCTATAAGTTGAGCTGGAGATCCACTGAGCAGAACTTTGTATTCTACTGCAAATTGAGGATTCCTGATATATTTTTATCTTATTTTCCATAGATTAACCCTCATTTCTGTCAGAATCAAAGTCAAATTGATAATGATATGGATATACTTACAAAAATACCCCTGAGATTTGACATAACTACAAATAACCCAGTTAACTTTCAGAATTACAAACATAACTTTCAAAATTACAAAATGCCCCTGACACTGACACCTTAATAAGGAGAACTAACATTTCAACACCCTTCACATTTATAAAATTATTACAATTATCCCCTAATTTAATAAATATATTAAAATAGACATGCCTGACGTAGTTGCATCGGAATATTTACAAACTGTAGATATGCAATGTTTTGAATCCGGATTTGCGCATATTGGTTTACGGAATTCCTGTGCTTCTGATGTAGTTACTCTCATTCAAATTTATTAGTACCATTGTTTTGAAAGAAAGGTGCATAACATAGTACTGTCTTTCTCAAGAAACTCACGTACATATTTCCTGATTACTTTGGGTTAATTGCAAAAACTACCATTGAGGTTTAACCAAATTACCCAAAATATAAACTCTTTATTACCCCTGCTGTTTGATTCAGGTGTTAAAAACTTACCCAAATATGTAAACATGAAGGAGGGTTTTGAAAATAAAACCTCGGGTAGATTTACTGTTTTTTGTCCTTTCTAATTTCTAGGCCAAACCTGTAGGGTAATATGCAATGAACCATGGTAAAATATTGTTATCTGATGTGAGATTGTTGTTGTAGGTACTTGGGACCGATGAGTTGAATGCATATTTACACAAATACCGTCTGGAGCTTGATCCCCAACTTGAAGCCCTCGTTGGGAGGTATGCCATTAGCAAAGAACTCTGATGTTTTTCTAAAGTTATTGTGTGTCTTAGTTTACATATAAATTGTCTATGTATTTGTTTAATTTGACAGACACAGCAGAAAACCGTGGTCAAAGTTTGCCAATGCAGACAATCAGCATCTTGTGTCGCCAGAGGTCATGCATTCATTCAATCCTCTATTTGTGTCCCTCCAAAATTTCGAGTTGCCTGATTTATTATTCAAAAATTTATTCATTGGCCTTTTTTTCCCAATCAAATTACTTATTATCTTGATTCATTGTAGCAGGCCATTGATTTCCTTGACAAACTCCTGCGTTATGATCATCAGGATAGGCTCACCGCCAGAGAAGCCATGGTAATCTTAATGCTTTGTTAATTGATACTACTTTTGGCTTAACTACCGGAAATCTGAATTTTTGTTAATTAAACAGCTATATCTTCAAGGGGGTTGTTTGTGCATGTGTTTCTTAACAAGGTTTTTGGTGTTCTTCATAGGGTCATCCATATTTCCAGCAAGTGAGGGCTGCAGAAAATAGCAGGGCTCGGGCTCAGTAGCCATTTTACCACCGTGGTCTCGGAATACCTCCGTGTTGATTTCTGTTGAAATTATATCAAACTTGTTGTTCACAATTCACATCCTGCAGGACTTGTTTTAATCAGATGATGTTTATTCTTTTTAAGTTGAAGTTTGTTTTGTAGTGTTAATAACATTGTTTGAGTTAGTTATTTTTCTAACTAAATACTGTAATTTTATGTGATTTTTGTTGGAGTGATTAAACTTAGAAAATATTACTAGTATATATAGTATATCCATTGTGTTGTGTAATCATATTTTGTTTTTTTACAGGGTATTGTAATATTATCATTATATATAGAAAATGCATTTATGACTATTATACACAACATTAATTATTACTACTAAAGTAGTTATTCAATATACTCCTCCTAGATACCGTGAACAATCAAAACAAGAAAAAGGTCCCCCCACCATATAATAACAATTGCTTCTACGTCCCTCAAAAATAGATTACTGTTACAAAGTTGAACAAGGAACTCTAAATGAGGATTTGATTCCATAATATCTTGCTCAAATATAGGAAATTTCTCAAACAATAAAATTAAATATTATTTTTACATATTATTTTTACATGTTTTTAAAATACTAATACTAAAGTATTTAATTTCTCGTGTAAATATTTGTAAAAACACTAATTTATTCAATTTTCTTTGTGCGAATATACTCCCTTTCCTTTGGAATAACAAATAAATAAATAAATTCCACTTTTCCCCCTTTTTTATTTGTTTATTCCATTCTCCACCTCCACCGTCGTCGTATTCTCCCTCGACCTACGCGTGATTCCTTCTCCGCTGAACCATGGACACCGTTGAGATTTTACTTTCCTGCGTTGTGGGTTTCTCTGTCTCCGTGTTTCTAATCATCGGCTTCCTCGAAGAGAGAACAAGAAAAACTGCCGACCCTGGTGAAGAGGTAAACGCTGTCGCCGGAGAAAGCCCGAATAGCGGCCCGAATCGTTCGGATCTAATACGGGAAAACGAAGAAGACCCCGTCGATGATTGGGGTTGGGAAGGAATCGAGAGGACCGAGTTAGAGAAAAATTTCGGCGAAGCTCTGGTTTTCGTGAGCTCGAAATCCGTCGACGGCGGCGATGATCAAATTCGTCAGGATTTGAAGCTGGAGTTATATGGGCTTTCCAAAATTGCGCTTGATGGGCCTTGCCACGAATCTCAGCCCATGCCATTCAAGCTCTCAGCTCGCTCAAACTGGTATTCATTGCTTTTCCTTTGTTTCAGGAATGTGTAATTACGGAAAAGCCCCCGAGGCTTCGGATACGTTTGTTTATCGAAGGAATCGTCGATGAATTTGGCAATAATATTTTCAAATTTTACTTGCATTGCTCTGTTGTGTTATTATGCTTCTTCTTCTGTTGTTGTGTTGTTCTATAATTAGTGATAATTACAATTCCCACCCCAAGGTTTTGCTTGATTATAAATTGGCCACAGTTTCAAACTTTCCCTATCTGCTTGATGTTTCTGTAGAATGAATGGGAAGACATATAATTAGGCCTTCTTGTAATTCTGATAAACCTTAGGGGTGGCTTTGTAATTATCTTAGCCATATAACCCTTGATTAACGAGGAAGTCGCCTATGACATGACAGGAATGCTTGGCAGCAGCTTGGCGACATGAGTCGGGAGACGGCGATGCAGAAGTATATCGACATTTTGTCAAAGGAGATACCTGGTTGGAAGGTAAATATGCATTTCACCATTTCACCCATATGGCTTTCAAAATTACAAAAACAAATATTGCGTTTTAAGGGATTCTGAAAGTTTACTTTTTTTGTGTGTGTGTGTATGGCACAGGGAAAAACAGAAACCATTCAAGATGCAGAGAATACATATGGAGCTGAAGCTGAAGAATGAGCTTGATCGAGTGTTGAATTTTTTATTTCCATGCCCCGACTATTGGAATGTATATCGAATTTATCGATAGGGGGATGCATGTTAATTACAAGACAAGTTCAATTGGATTTTTGTAATGCCCCGAAAATGCAAGGCTTAAAAGGATTGAATATGCTACTCATACCAACAAGATGCATCTTCTTTTCTGGGCATCCTCCTATAAGAACTCCAAAGTTAAGCGTGCTGGCTCTGGAGTAATTCTAGGATGGGTGACCCCCTGGAAAGTTTCCCGGGTGCGCACGAGTGAGGACAAAGTGCGCTAGAAAAGACAAGTGTTGGTACAGTGGGGCCAGGATATCACTCCCGACGGCAATCATTGGTAACCGAGCCGGCCCATTAGGGTCGGGCTTCGACCCCTCAACGGGCCGGGGCGTTACAATTTTATTTTAGGCTAATTAATTACTTAATTATACAAGAGGTATTGCATTGAAAGATGATTAAAAGAGGAGAATACATGACTTTGACTACAACAGCTACTCATGATTCTGCAAGAGTTGGTTGTATACCTTCATCTCCAACCGGGGCTTAACGAGCGCTCTCAGCGGCTCAGCCAAGAACATGTCGTTCTCCGACTCAGCCAGCTCGATGCAGCCCGGCCCGCCAGGTGGCGCCTCCCAGGTGAACCCCTGGAGGAGCCGGGCCAAGAGCATGGCCGACATAGTAGAGCCAAGCACGACACCTGGACACCCTCTTCTCCCCGTCCCAAACGAGATCATCCGATACTCCTGATCCAAAATCACCACTTCCTTATCTCCATCCATGTGGCGCTCCGGTTTGTACTCCAGAGGGTCTTTCCAAACCCTCGGGTTTCTCCCTAAACCGGGCCGGCTCAGTAGGACCTGACTCCCTTTCGGGATCAAGTAGCCACCCACAACCGTGTCCCTCGTTGCTACATGAGGGAGATTGAACCCGTTTATCGGGTGTAACCGAAAAGATTCCTTTATGCAAGATTTGATGTAGTTCAATTTCGGAATGTCCGATTCTTGGACTAGTCTCTCCCTGCCCACGACCCGATCCAGTTCCTCCCAGGCCCGGTGGAGCATGCTCGGCCGATTGATCATCTCGGCTATACCCCACTCAACCGCATTCGACGGGTTATCCACAGCTGCCATCATTATCTCCTGCAGGTAAGTAAACTTAATGGATTCTGAATTGTACTGAACTGAGAATAAGTCCAAAAGAACATGTCCTTACAGTAATCTGCGCTCTGATCTCCTCAATTGACAAGGAGAGGTTGATGAAGATGTCGAGAACGTCGTCCTCTTCCGTCTTGATCCCTTTCCGCCACATCTCGACCCTTTCCGTAATCTCCGGGTCGTGATATTTCTCGACGCTCCTAACCGCGTCGTTAATAGCCTTCTTGTACCCGTCGAAATCGAACACCTCGAGCCAAGGAGCGTAATCCGCGATAGCGAACCCGTACAAGTGCTCCAGCATCGAGAACAATCCGGAAACATGCTCTGTTTCCTCCGGGCCGGGCCCGCCGTCCCCTGCCCCACTCCCGAAAAACCTCTTCCCGAACACCATCTTCCTGACCACGTTCCCGCAGTAGTGCTGAGCTGCGGTCCTCACGTTCACTATCCCGTTTTCGTCGAATCGGTTCAAGACGTACCTCACGAGGTGATCGGATTCGTCGAGCCTTTTCTTGTGGAAGAACTTGTGCATGGAAGGGGAGAGGACTTCGGAGGTGAGGATTCTCCGCATTTTCTTCCACTGGGGCCCGGCGAGAGGGGACATGACAGCTGTCAGGTAGTTGGCGCTGCATCGTTTTCCGGACATGCAATCGGGCCGGGAGGCGAAGGCCTCGTCTTGCTTGCGGAGGAACTCGCGGGCCAGCTCGGGGGAGGCGACGGGGATGACGAGGGTGTTTCCGAGTCGGATGCATGCGATTTCAGCGTTTTTGGTGCCGTGTTTCTCCAGGAGCTTGTTGATCCACGAGGATATCGGGCGGTTTTTGAGCATTTGGGGGAGGCAGCCGACGACGGGCCAGCCGGTTGGGCCCGGAGGGAGAGAGGGCGGGCCCGGTGCGGTTCGGGTTCGTGTGATTGTTGAAAGTATGGTTGATAGTGCTTGGAGGATTGCGGAGGTGAAGGTGAAGGTGATGCTGCTGATGAGTGATAGGAGATATAGGACTTTGGTGAAAGTTTTTTCCATGATTACTTGTTGTGTTGTATTGTAGTGTGTGAATGTTGGTATTGTGGTGTGAATTAGGGCTTTTTATATCACAAAAAGTTGTTGAAATTCACTTGACTAATTGCTATGTATTGAAAAGTGTAATTAAGCCAAATTATGAAAATGTTAATTATTGCACTTATGATTAATTAAGGTGAAATTAAACTATTAGTAAAATAATAATTTGAAAATTAATGTACACACTATATATCATATCCCATATTCTTGGAAGCTACCATAATCTTGGAGGAGTTATGAAAACCTGCCGTATCTGCTAAATTGAATAAAATATTACTCTGTCTTGTCTCAAATAATTATGCACTGTCATACAAAGAATGTTAAGAAAAAACTGTATTTATTACTCAAATTAACTACTCCAAAAATAATATTTCATCCAAATGAACATAGTATAAAAACAATATATCTAGATAAAAAATAAAATTAATTGCAATATCTATTTTATTTTATTTTTAAAAGGCATAGTAAAGGCCTTCCATCACTTTTCATGTGAATATTCAATAAGTCAAAAATAAAAAAAATATGTAAAAGAAAGAAAAAAAGGAAAGAAAAAGAAAAAAAAGCAAAGTAGAATATACCAAAATTAAAAATAAAAAAAAATCTTCCCCCTTCCCCGCAAGCAAAGCAAAGAAGAATGGGCGCATTTGGAGAAGCTCACAACGTCCGAGTGTTGGGATCCGGCGAGACCACCATCGTCCTCAGCCACGGCTTCGGCACCAATCAGGACGTAAGGTTCAAAATTCGAATTCGAGAGAGTATTTAAAATTTTGAAATTCACCAATAGGAGCTTATTTTTTTCTTGTATATATTTTTTTGCGTAATAAGAAAATTAATTAATTTATTCAATTTATTTTTTGCATTCCGTAATATATGAATTATTTTTTCATATTTTTTAATGTTGAAAATTTACTTAATTTATTCAATTTAATTTTTTGTGTAATGAAAATTATTATATTACTTGATAAAGATTTAATATAAGTATTTTTTTCATTACTATAACGAAGATGTTATATTTTTTTAATGTTGAAAATTTACTTAATTTATTCAATTTATTTTGTTGTGTAATGAAAATTATAATATTACTTGATAAAGATATAATATAAGTATTTTTTTTACTACGATAAGATGTTATGTAGTCTGTAGAAGATTGTTTTATTTGAAGATTTGATTGATGATGATCTTAGGTACGATGAATGAAGATTGTTTTATTACGTGATGAAAATTTGATTGTTGTATTAAAAAAGCCTTATATATTATGAACTCGCTTGAACGAGTTTATTTAAAAGACCTTATAAAATATTACGTCTTATAATGTCTTATAAACTATTTCAAGAGCTCAGTTATGTCTTATTTAATAAATAAGTTCTTAATAAATAAGTTATTTAAACTGTTTGGATAAAATAAATATTTAGATTTATATGATAATTTATTTGATAATTTAAGATCTTATATAAATAAAATTATCAAAAATAAATTGTTATATATGAAAAAAAATAAAAAATTATATTAACTGAATAATAAAATCTGGAATTTTTGTATATATATAAAAGTAATAATTTTAAGAGTAATTTGGTCTTTTATTATTTAAGTTGGAAGAACTTATAAGATGTTTAAAAAAGTACTTATTTTTTTTACTTTTTTTACACGGCCGTTAAACAACTTATTTTAAAGTTGTTTTTTTAACTTTACCAAACAAATTTTAAAAGCTTATAAGCTGTTTTAAAGAGCTTATAAGCTCAGTCAAACGAGCTCTATATTACACAACTATTCTGCAGCTCTGATACCAATTGACGCAGGCGAAAGCTATAAACACAAAGATTAGAACTCGTTGATTCCAAAGAATACCGAAAATTAATTAAATCAATGTTCGTTAATTCGTCAGAATACCGAAAATTGATAAACATTAAGAAAATCTTGAAGACAAGAAAACTCTCTTTTTTATTTCATATCAGAACAATTATTCAACACAAAGACAATAACAAAATATAAATATTAAAAAAACCCTAAACATATTGGGGTTATATTAAAAAGATATGTAAATAATATAATTAACTATTGGGCGTTCAATCCACATCAATTTCAGTCTATCTGTTTATAAAAAATAATTTAAATTAATAATTTTAAATATAGTTAATTTCACAATATTATTAATATTTTTGGAAAATAATTTAATGATTTATAATAGTTATTATTATTTTTATAAAAAAAACCAATTTAGTTCAATTTTTTTTAATAATTTATAATAATTATTATTATTTTTATAAAAAAAATAATTTAGTTATGGTTTGAGTTTAGTTCAGTTCAATAAGTTTTAGAAAAAAAAGAACATGTTCTCCAAGTCATATTTCACAAAATTGACAAATTTACCACACAAATTGCTAAATTTCCAAAATGTCATTACTTTTTTTTAATGAACTCCGGAAGAGTCTCTACTTCCCAAAGAAAACACCGGAAGCTATATTCGCCAAGCGTCTGCTCTCAAGATTATTTCGGTTAAAAAGGACTCACCCTAGTTATCGACACGTGGTATTAATACCTGAAGATAACCTTTAAGACCTACGATTGTTGTTGTGATTACAAACTTACGATTTCATCTAAATGCAGGATATATTTGCGGGGAAATTTCTTGGTGCGGTAGTCTTAGCAGGTAACGGGGCGACAGGCGTGGAATCTGTCGATGGACGGATAAAAGTGTTGATCGAAACAGAGGGCGTCCGGTGAAAGTGCTACTTCGAAACAACTAGAAGCCCGGAATCAGTCTGCTGTAATCCGAATGCTAACAGTTTAATTCCAAAGTGTTAAATTATTATACTTTTGAGTAGTATAAAATGCAAATTCAAAGAGTTAATTAATCAACAACTGAATAATAAATAATCATTCAAGCTGATACATTATATAGTAATGTTAACAGCTCAGAAAACATGTTACAATACCAAAATCAATCCCATTTGATTTAATAAAAGCAAACCACACAACAGCTGATAAAAAAACAAACAAAGAGCAAATCAACCATCAAACATTTATTTCGAGAGAGGAGCACAGATTGAATTCTAGGGTTGACGAAGATAGGCTCTCTCAATTGTAGCTTTCAAAAGAGCAGACGTTTTCTTATCATTGGGGCAATTGTACGTGTTGTGGACTTCATCTGATAAACAAACTCTGCAATATATGGTCTCAAGCTTTGGTCTATGCAGTCCACAACGCTTTGACAGGCACTTCCAAGTATCTTTATCAAAAAACGGACAGCCACAATGACAATGGATTTCAAAATATTCAGAGTTAAAGTTTACTTCTCGTGGCAAATCCCTCATGTAAGGGCAGCGAACATATATATGGTCTTCGCTATAGCAAGCTTCACATGATTGACCATTGCAGGGACCAACAGGGGAGTGAACACATTTACAAAATGTGCACATTATTGGCTCCCGATTTGGTCGGGGTTGTTGTTCTTCTGTTTTGGCTTTGTCGTCTGAATCATCTTCATATTGATAGTAGTACTTGTTATCTAATTGAATTCCAGGTATCAATTTCACGGAATAACAACCAAAAAACAAACAACATTAATTAAGAATAAAACCAAAAGAGACATTATATATGTATATACCTTCTTTGAATTTGGCTTTGGCTTTGGAACTCAACTTTGATTTCTTTTTTCTGCGTGAACAAATTTTCCTACCTGAACACCGATTGACCGACCGACCACGAGATTAATGAATTAATTTCATGGATTAACAAACAAACAACAAAAGAACTAACAAAGAATGAAACCAAATTAAGAGAATAGATACTGGATCTCAACAATTATTTCTAACCGACCACTAGATTAATCAATGAATTAATTTCATGGATAACAAACAACATTATAGAATACTATATAGGTTCTGGATCTCAACAATGATTTCTATGTTGACAACAGTAATTTGGCAAGGCGAAGAAATTTTGCTATAGCAATCTTTTTTAATTTCAATTACAAAATCAGCATAATTTTAATTTTAACTGCAATATCAATTTTATTTTATTTTTAAAAGGCAAAGTACACTTCTAATGTGAATATTCAATAAGTCATCAGAAATAAAAATAAAAAATATAAATGAAAAAGAAGAAAAAAGGGAAAAGGTAAAGAAAAAGAAAAAAAGCAAATAGCAATAGCATATACCCAAAAATCCAAAATTAAAAATAAATAAAATCCTCGACTCCCCGCAAGCCAAGCGAAGAAGAATGGGCACAGTCGGAGAAGCTCACAACGTCCGAGTGTTGGGCTCCGGCGAGACGACCGTCGTCCTCGGGCACGGCTTCGGCACCGACCAATCCGTGTGGAAACAATTGGTCCCACACCTCGTCGATCACTACAGAGTGATACTCTACGATAACATGGGCGCCGGCACCACCAACCCCGACTACTTCGATTTCGACCGGTACGCCACCCTAGAAGGCTACGCCTACGACTTGCTCGCCATCCTCGCCGAGTTCAACGTCCACAGATGCATCTACGTCGGCCACTCCCTCTCCTCCATGACCGGAGCAATCGCCTCCATTTTCCGACCGCCTCTGTTTTCTAAGCTCATCATGATCTCCGCTTCTCCCAGGTACACCAATCGGACCTTCAATTTCGCCTTCTGTTTCTGATTTTGATTTCCCCCCTTTTTACCCCGATTAATTAGGGTGAATTTGATTTACTGTAATTAGGTTTTTGAACACTGTGGATTACTTTGGGGGATTCGAGCAGGCGGAGATCGACGAGCTGTGCGACGCGATGGAGACGAACTACAAGTCATGGGTGGCCGGATTCGCGCCGCTGGTGGTGGGCGGCGACATGGAGTCGGTGGCGGTGCAGGAGTTCAGCCGGACGCTGTTCAGCATGCGGCCGGACATAGCGCTGAGCGTCTTCCGTACGATATTCACGTTTGACCTGAGGCACTTCCTGGGCCGGGTGACGGTGCCGTGCCACATCGTGCAGAGCTCCAAGGACCTGGCGGTGCCGGCGGCGGTGGGGGAGTACATCAGGAAGAACGTCGGTGGGAGCTCGGTCGTGGACTTCATGTCCACCGAAGGACACTTGCCGCAGCTCAGCTCGCCGGAGGTCGCCATCCCCGTGCTCCTCCGCCACATACAGCACGATATTAATTAGTTGTTGAAGCGCTTTTTACATTTTTCAGATAATTAACAAAACGTTAATCATGTTTTTATGTACAAACAATACAGCATAAAAAGTGTTTTATGCTTACTAAAATAATTAATTAACAATTTAAATAAAAAATAAATTAATTATGAATAAAATTTAAAAATTAATAGAAATTTGAAAATATCAAGGATGAATCGTAGTGGATCCTCGGCTGCTCGAGTCAACGCTCGGATTGAGTTCGGTCAAACTCGAGCTCAAGCCGAGCAATATTCTATACGAGTCGAGCACGAACCACAATCTTGAAGAATCGAGCGGCTCGCGAGCCACTTGTATATATACATTTTTAATTAAATATTTTTAATGTGTATATATATCGCGTCGAATCGATATTTTCGAGCAATTCGAATCGAGTTTAATTAAATATTTTTAATGTGTATATATATCGAGTCGAATCGATATTTTAGAGCAATTCGAATTGAGTCGAACTCGAGCCACACTAGCAGAGTCTCTCGAACAAGTTAGAGTTGAACTAATCGTGCGAGCAAAAGTCAAGCGGCTCGTTCGAGTTGAGCTCGAGTATGAAATAAAATTCGCGAGCCGAGCATTAACACCCTCTCGAGCGGTTCGTCGAGCTCGAGCCGGCTAATTTTTTTTCGAGCCGACTCGATAATCTCAAACTCGACTCGGCTCGGCTCGTTTCCAGCCTTAAATTCGCCGCCACCGAACAGCCGTACACGGTACACCCCAGCTACGACCATGATGCTGCTAGCCTGCTACCATGTCGCGGCCACCGCTGCTACCATGTCGCGGCCACCGCTGCCAACTCTATATGAGTCTAAACTTAAATAAAGTTTCATAACAAAATTCTAAAAATATTAATTAAATATATTTTTTAGTATATAAAATTTTTAATACTAGAAAACTATATACTAACAAATAATTTATAAAATATATTTCGTGCACGATCATAAATACTGGAGTACTACAGTAGTTTAAATTTAATTTGACAGTAAATTTATTTTTTGTGAGCTCAATAAATTAGTTTGAAAATCAAAAAATTATGATTAAAACTGGAAAATGATAATTTTGGGAATCGACTAATATACTTTACAAATGCTGTAAAGTCAAAATTAAACTTTTGAAGCCACACACCAAAGCAAACAGAGAGATGAAATCAAACGGTCCACGTGAACTCTGTTAGGGTTTCGGCTGAAACTGAATTATCGCCGACAGCGCTTTAGGACTCGATCAACCGAAGATAAACCCCGGCCGGAGCGACGGCGTTCACCATGGATGAGCATGAAAACGGTAACGAAGTTGACCCTATGGCCGACAGGGGAAACGAGGACGTTCCGAGAACTCCTGATAACGCGAACTCTGAGAACTCTCATCCTCATACTGGCGATGGAGCTAGCCCTGGGTAAAATTTCCGATGATGTTTACTTTGTTTTATTTTAATTCATTTCATTTCTGTGAGAACAAATTAATATTTGATGGTTTTGTGCGAGGTAGTAAAATATTTATCGGAGGTCTTGCTCGAGAAACAACGTCTGGTAATTAGCAATTCACTGGTCATGTACTTTCATATTGAAAATTTATTTCTACTGTAATATGCTGATGAGAAGAAAAATGCAAAATGAATGTTGATTTGGTATAGAAGTAGTAAAAAATCTTAGCTCAAAAGGTAGCTCTAACATTCGGTTTATTTGTTTATATGAAATGCAGCACAATTTATAAAGCATTTTGGTACATATGGAGAAATCATGGACTCGGTAATCATGAAGGACAAGTTAACGGGTCAGCCCCGTGGGTTTGGGTTTGTGACATATGCTGATGCTTCAGCAGTTGATAGGGTCATTGAGGATGCACACATCATTAACGGAAAGCAAGTATGTAGTTTAATTGTGTTATTTGTAAAATAAAGTATCGAGCTCTTTTTGGTCTGATGTGCGGTGATCTCTTTGTATATTTTAAGGTAGAAATCAAGAGAACTATACCAAGAGGAGCTAACTCCAAAGAATTTAAGACCAAGAAGATTTTTGTTGGTGGAATTCCAACAACCATAGGTGAAGGTAATTTATCATATACTTTTGAAAGATTAATATATGAGAAGGATTTTGATTTTCCAGGAATTTATTTGTCATTTGTTGTGTGTTATAGATGAACTCCGGGACTTCTTTACAACATTCGCAGAGGTAAAGGAGCTACAGATTATGAAGGATCGCGCAAGTGGCCGGTCTCGAGGATTTGGATTTGTCACGTTTGAATCCGAAAAGTCTGTTGATGATCTCTTGGCAAATGGTAACCGGCTTGACTTTGCTGGAGCTCAGGTATGTTACAGTTGAGTTTAAAATAGTCTTGAATCTTGATAGCGAATGATGCCTTTTCACCCTACTCAATTAAGCTAACATACCTTTCACCAAAACAGTTTATTATGAAAGACTAATTCACCTTGCTAATTATGAAAATGTTTTTCATAGCTGAATTACAGAATTTGTTATTTTAGTCGATTATTTTGCTTTATCCTGCGTAGTGATTCAGTAGAGATTTTAGATCGTCTGCTCGTAAATTAAAACTAAAACCCAGATATCTTTCTAAACCAGATAAGAGAACCCGTGTCATGCACAAATGGTGTACGTGTGAGAGATTTGGATGTTGACATTCACATTTTTCTTATGTTGGCAACAATTTTATCATTTTGGAACATCCCTTGAAATATTCCCCTAAAAAAAGGCGCAGTTTTGTAATTACTCCCTACTTTTTTAATTAGACTGAAAAATGTCCATGATACACTTTCATTTCTTAATTTCCCTAAAAGTTTGTAATTGTGTTGTTAAATTTAGATATATACGACATTCATGAGTATCTCTTTCATCTATCACCAGGTTGAGATCAAGAAGGCTGAGCCAAAGAAGCCAAACCTTCCACCTCCTCCGCCATCCAGATGGCCTAGTAATCCTAGATCCACTGCATACGGTGGGCCCCATGGAGATGCTTATAGCAGATATGGTAGGCTAGGTGGGGACTTTAGCGACGGTGGTTTTGGTTCTGTCGCTTACAGATCAGGCGGAACCTATGGAGGTAGAGCTGGTGCGTATGCCGGTGGATATGATGAGGGAGAGTTTGGTGGCTATGGTGGATATGGTGGTGCCGGCCCAGTTGGTGGTTATGGCAGCTACGGTGGTGGTTATGGACGTTATCGGACGGACCCTTCATTAGCGTACTCAGCCCGTTTTGGGGGTGACTTTGATAGACGATATGATCTAGGTGGCGAGTATGGTGGGCCTGGGGACGGATATCCAAGTTATGGTGGTGGTAGAGGTTATGGAGGTTCGATGTACGGAAATAGAGGAGGATATGGTGGTGGTGGGACTGGGCGGTACCATCCTTATGGGAGGTAGGGGAGAATGGAATGGTGTAAGAGATGGGGGTTAGTCGATTCCATTGTTATTGGGATATAGATAGATTGGATTTAGAGGTTTCGAATTGAATATTTGTCAAAAATTCGTATTACTAATTCGTTTGTTCTCGATTTAGAAATCAAGTATTATGCTTCTTCCATGTTTACAAAGGAGAAGCATCTCCTACACCCTTTGAGAATACAAATATGTTTATTATAATAAATATTATAGGCGAACTATATTACCCACAAACATGATTTTCAGTTTATTTTATTTTCTAAAGATTTTTCAAGGTGCTTAAATGATAGTGTCTTTTGTTTTAATTTGTATTCTGATTGTAATTTGTATTGTCTTAGTTAATATTTATATAAAATATGAAATTATACAAAATTTATACCAAATAATTATATAATTAAATTAAAACACTGAATTTGAACATATAATTATTCTAATAATTATAAGTAATATTCTAAAACCAATTGGTAATATGTAGAGTAAGCTCCTATACTTATCATTTAAGTCTCCTTAATAATAATGACAATTGTTTATTATAGTAAATATATCATAGGAGAACTATATTACCCCAAAACATGATTTTCAATTTATTTTATTTTCAAACATTTGAAAAAATTTCAACAGAATGTTGGTGGTTATATCTTACGTAATGACGAATTGGTGGAATGGAAATGATTCTATAGAGTGGGGCAATGTGCGGCAATGTTGAAGTTTGTAACTGAAATGAATAAGAAGTGGATGGTTCATTCGATAAGAATAGGCCTGTAAATCCAAATATGTTAAAAAATCACGAATATGGAGCGAATTCGGATAAAACTAGCTCGAGTTAAGGGTGAGAAGAGCATGAGTAAGTATTTTAAAGGCAATGAGCCAATAGTTTAGTTGATAATGAAAAAGAAATGTAGCGCAAACATATGTTGCTGGTTGATAAACAATTACATGCTTATTATTGTTTTGATTTACTAACTCTATGAAATTGATAATTATTTGAAGTAGTAAAGAATAATAATTTTAGTAGAATAAGAAAATATTAAGTGAGGGTTGGAAACGGGTCATAAACCTCTTGAAAATTTAAAAAAATTTAAAATCAAAAGGTATTAAATTTAAATTACTATTAATTCAATTAGGGTTCTTTAAATAATAAGGTAATAAGGTGTAACATATCAATCACGTATACTTTATCAGTTAGTAATCACAGGTAGTATAGTCTTAGTTTTAGTCATTTGAAATTTGTTTTTATATGCTATTTTTTATTTGTTTTTGCATTGAAGTAATGTGGTGGACAAATGTCGAGCAAGTTGAATGTGGTAGAAGTCTTGTGGAGCAATGACCACTTGGATAATTATATGTGGTTTGTATTTTTTCAGACACTCATCTAGTTATAAGTGTGTATTTAAGGTATGTTTGTATTTTAATTAAGGACGTGCATAATTTAAATTTAAAAGTTTCAAGGTCAGATTGTAATTAATTTAAGGGCCTTGTTGCAATTATTTTATTTTTAGATTTATTATAATTCAATTAATTGATTTTGACAATTCAAGGTGACGTGTCAATTTATTTTATTTCATTTTTTCTAGAGTATTTCCCGTGGAAGAGTTGGCCGAAAAAAATTGGTGGCGTGTATTAACAGAACATTGTCATTTATTTACAAAAATTGGAATCGTATCGCAAAAAAAAAGATATTTTTTGGAATAATCTCTGGTCGAGGAAAAGGTGTTCCTTTGTCATTTTAAAAGCTATACAACTCGTCTTAAGTCTTTACAAGGGCGTTGAATAGATTCAAAATTTGATGTATACTATATTTTCTCTTTTACTTTCTCTAATTTTAATTCATGCTAATGAGATTAATTATTTTTTTTCTTTCTCTCTCTAATTTTAATTTATGCTAATGAGACTAATTATTTCTTTTCTTGTTTTTTGACGGTGAACTTGCCAATATTGGTATTAAGCTGGAAAAAAATGATGGAATAAGTACATTTGATCTAATAAGTACATTGTATAAAAATTGATAATTTCCGGAAATTTTAGTATTCTCTTAATATCATTCTATAAGATCGAATGTACTAAGTATCTTGTATCAAAATTGATAACTTCCGGATTTTTAGTATTCTCTTAATATCATTTTATTAGATCGAATTCGATCTTATACGTACATTGTATCAAAATTGATAAACTCTCTAACCAATACATCCTACTAAAATTATGTAACATGTTAATTAATGTCTTATATATACTTCTTCTGTTTTTAAAGAACTAGTAACAACTGTCCCGTGCGATGCACGTGATAGTAATTTTTTTTTTTTTTTGACTTTTTTTATTAAAAGAAGTTTAATATTTATTAAACATATATAAGAAAAAAATATATAACAATCTTAATTAATTAATATATTCATACAAACTTTTTAGATTGAATTTATAAATCGTGATCATATGTTTAAGGTTAACATATAATTTTTTTTATCAAAAACCCACTTTAAAAAAAAATCTAATACAATTAGAATAAAAAAGATTAAAATTTTATATTAGAATTTTTCTTATTACTTAATTAAAATATGATGGACATGACAAATTAATATTTTCCAAATTTAAAAATTAAATGACTAATTTTTATAAAGCAAGTTTGAATAAAACAAAAATTATAAAAATATAATAAATTATTATGGCAAATTTGTTTTAAATTTTTTATATAAATATAGTAAATTATTATTGTAAATTTTCAAATACTTATTTTAAAAATATATTCACGTTTTTATTTAATAGTTCTTCATTCTTATCGCAACGAAATAATTTCAAATTGTTTATATTAGTGACTTTTGAAATTGCAATGTACAAGTGCCCGTGTAAACATTGGTTCCGTAGGGGATTTCAGTTCTAAAATTAAAATTCAATAAATATGATGGTTGGGCATGTAGGGCTATATTTTGTGTGTCACGTGTGCACTCCAGTAGTGTCAATAGGCCATCACGTGATAAAAAAAAACGTGACTCCCATGTAGAAAAAGTGATTGGAATGACATTTTTCGATACAAAAATGAGATAAAGGACAATTTTGAAATCGAGCTAATGAAAAAAAACATAATGATATTCGCTCTAGATATTAAGGAGATTGATCAATACTTGAACTATAATGAAGAAATTATTTTTGAATTATTTTGGATAAAATGGATTGTTGGTTATAATTAATAATTAAATTTATTATTAATAAACAAATTTAATAATATTTAATCATACATTAAAAAAAGAATTATTTTTTAATTAAATTTTGTACTTATGAAAATCGATCAATTATAAAATTATATTGAGCATGTTAACGTAAGAAATATAAGAGATTAAAACGGTTAGAAAAAGTATATTTTATAAAATTAATAAAAATCATTAATTATTTGATTTAGAAGTTTAAATTGAATTCTCTAATTTTTGTTATTATTATGAATTTATTTAAAAATTATCATTGTAGGAGATAACATTAAGTTTATTTTTTTTCTTATAGTAAAATATTTATTATGAATTAAATTATAATTATTGTTCAAATTACATAAAAAAACCGATAAAAAAAATATAAAGCAGATTGTCAATCTGCAATTAGTTTTTAATTGATTTTTGTCATTAAGAAAATAATTTTTTAATAATTTTATTGCATTTTATAATTAATATCATAACATATTAATAATCAACAAATTTATTAGTTTTTAGTCATACATTAAAATAAGAACTCAATGATACAAATATAAAATAATGATATTTAAAATATAAAATATATTAAATTACACTTGACAAATAACTAAAATTACATTAGAAGAACTTTAAAATTTAATGTACATTTTTTAATACTAATTATGTCACAATCTCCTGAATTGAATAATTGGCTTTTTAAATATTTCATTTGTACAAATTTCATTCTTTCTTTCTTCGTAAACTTCAAATTTTATTGGTTTGACGGTAATAGAATATGAACAAACCTACAAAAAAACAAAAAAAAAAACCAAAATTTAATGAAAACATATAATTGGATGAGGACATATAATTTAATGTGAATTTGGACATAAATTGTACAATAATACATAAACAAAAAATATATGAAAAGTAAAATACATACCTAAAAATTAAGTTTAATAAATCTCACTGCCTGGAAAAAATAAATAAATTATGATTTATAATACTAATTTAAAAAAAAAAAAAGAACTTACCATGAAGGGTGAAAAAAATACAAAGAATAATGTTAATAAATCTTTAAATATACAATAAAATCGTGAAAATAAAATACTTACGATGATCTGCAAAAAATCAAAAACAATAATCATGAAAAAAAATATTAAAATCAAATTAATAAAAGAATGTTCACTACACAAAATACAAATCATAAGTAAGCATAAATGATAACAATCAATAATAAAAGAGAGATATAAAGAGAATTATAATATACATATACATTTTCAAAACCTGCACACAAAAATTTAGAGAGATGAAGAGAATAAAAGATATACATTAAAAGATATACATGTATAAATAATCATTGAATTTGAACTTGCCATAAAATAGATATAATAAGTATTATGGAAAATGTACAAAAAAATTGAAATTAACTTTGATTGTGAAGAATCATAATTATTAATTGAAAAACTAAATTGGGAAGTCAATTGACTAATAGTTTATTTCAATTTTAAAATTTCAAATTATTAAATTTTCATATATAAATTTCCATACATAAATTGTTAATATTAAAATAAATATTACAATGAATAATAAATAATACTGTAATAAATAATAATATACGTAAATAATAATAATAAATAAATATTTTACAATAAATATATTTTAAAATTAATATCTATTATGGTGAAATTTAGTCTTATAATTTATTTTAAAAATATATTTGAATGCTACTATAAATAAAGAATATTTGATTGATTGATTTTATTTTCTTACTAAAATTAAGGATCAAATTTAATTTAATCAATTAATAAATTTATTAGAGAGAATATAGACCAGATTCATTCCCCCATTAATCGATTTTACTACTACTATAATTAAGGAGGGGCATTATGTATTCTATAAAATCAATAATCAATAATTAAAGAATTGATTAAATAATTAATATTTGATTTTAAAAAATATTATAATTATTTTTAATATAATGGTTGACATTTAAACTAATATTTGATTTTAAAAAATATTATGATTATTTTTAATATAATGGTTGGAATTTAAACAGAAAATTTATATTTATATATTAATATAATAGTTGAAATTAAATCGAATAAGCATAAAATTTTTATACAAATTTTCATGGTAACGAAAATCATAATAATATAATAATAACATTATTGTGTTTTTTTATATAGATTGAAATATTTATTGTGTTTTTTTATATAGATTGGCAATATTTTTTTACATTCATTAATATCAAGCCTTTTGTTAGGTGAAGATTAAGTTTTCCTAATATATATATATATATATAGTATAGAGAGAGAGAAAAATTGACCGGCAATAATTAATATACGTACTATAAATATATATTCAAGCATACATATTAAAATTAAGAGACAATTAATACCTTTTAGAGAATAGTATTATTAATTATTAAACTGTTTATAAATGGATTAAAATAATTAATTTTTATTTGTTAATTAAAATTATTTTATAAATGCCAGTAGTGTGAAAATGCTCATTTTTTCTCGTATTTCTATTGGTACACCTGGCTGAAGAAAGCCTGGATTTATATATTGATAGATAAGTCAGGTCTTATTTGTAAATTAAAAAAAAAATGCGTCTACTGTGTTGTCAAAGTATAATTTTATATATTGTGGGTACTTTTGAAAATACACAATTACATTACTAATTTTCATGAATAAATTAAAATATCGAACATAAATATATCAAAATGTTTGATTCAATCATACATCGAAGTAAATTTAGTGAGATAAAAATAGTACAATTACGTTTTTAATTATAACACAAACCATAAAAATTAAAATTAAAAATATATATATTGTTCGTAAAAAGAAGTCCATATGAATGAATGACGGCACTACTCGACTTTGGATTGAAATCGCCTTTTTTTTTCCTGAAAGAGTGTCATAATACTTCATTATTATTTCTTTTTCAATGCCAGATTTTTTTTTCACGAAAGAGTATCATAATACTTCATTATTATTTCTTCTTCAAGGACTGGGTGGGGCCCACCAACTACAAAAGCAACGTTGGGGCCCACTAAGGATTGAAAAAAGAATTTGATCCTCTACTAATATTTTTTTTCTTAATATTTTTTAATAAATAAACCTTGACCATTGATTTGCCCGTTCAAAATCTTTCCTAATAATTAAATAAACACAATATTTTTCTCAACAAAAAAATACTCAATTTGGTGGCTATGGCGGATATGGTGGTAGAGGTTAGGGAGGTGATGGTGGTGGTATGATGTATCAAATAGAGGAGGATATGGTGGTAGGGAGAATGGTGTAAGAGATGGGGGTTAGTCGATTCACATGTGCTTTGATTCAAATTGTTATTGGTATATAGATAGATCTATTATGGATATAGAGGTTTGACATTGAATATTTGAAAAAATTTCGTATTAATAATAATTTTATTGTTCTCTATTTAGAAATCCTCTATCTAGAAATCAAGCAATATGTTGCGTTCATATTAAATGGCAATCACATAATCACATTTCACATGTATATTACAAAAGCAATGTTCTTTGTCCTCAGACATAATTAAGTGGTAAAGTTTGTGGTGAGTTTAGTGATGAGGTTCAAATCTTCAACGATGTAAATTCAATTATTAAGTGAAACAAATTTTCCATTGAAATATTATAGAATTTGTCCTGAGGTAAAAATCATGTTAACTATTTTCCACAAATCTCTACGACTTGAGCATATTTTTCGATTTACATTTCACCGATCGAAAAAAAAAACAATGTTATTTGAGAATTCAAATAAATTTTATTTATAACACTTTGTTGTCTCGTACTTTTTTCTACAAACCAAACATGATTTGGTTAACAATAACATTTATAAAAATTGAAAGTATTATATTAGACTTAGACATATAAAACAAACTAATCGAATAAACAAATTATATATTGAATAAATTTATTTTCTCACACTTTATGTAAAAAACATGATTTGGTTAACAATAACATTTATAAAAATTGAAAGTATTATATTAGACTTAGACATATAAAACAAACTAATCGAATAAACAAATTATATATTGAATAAATTTATTCTCACACTTTATGTAAATTTTAAGAGAAATACCTAAAAAAAATTATCATTCACAAATCACAGAGGTATTTACATGAATGAACTTTGATGTGCTAATCAAGCAAGAATTTAATCATTACTTTCATAGTATTTCTTTAGTAAGTAGTATATTTAATTTAATTGGTGGTATAACAGCATATTCAACCTAAAATCTAAGCACGAAGCAATTTATAATGAAGGAATTCTTTCACATGATTGTGATAACTTTATTAACCCATTAAATTAATTTCGTCATATATATATACCCACATTTTCCCAATTGGTTCACTATATATATATATATATATATATATATATATATATTATTTTATTTTTTAATTTAATTTCACGTGCATGATTAATTTCTTGGGGAACCTTGCAGTCGTAGTAGTACGTAGTATTTTAATTGTTTGACCGTTGACTGAATATTTAGTTGTTATAAAAGTCACGGGCAATTATGTGTAATGTCCGACAAACATTTATGTCTCAAATGCTCGGGCTTGACGAATTAGTTGCAGTTAATTACTTAATTATATGCTTTAAATCTGAGTTCGTGCTATTTGGGCAGAATCTGCCCAAAACAGAATTTTTTTTAAAAATTATTTTATTAATTTAAATAATAGTATATTTATATTTAGATAGGAATTAATATATGTTATACTATTATTAATTTATATAATTTTAAAAAAATTAAAAATATATTTTTTTAATTAAAAATATTACATGTTTTAATATTTTAGTTAAAAAAACAGTTAAATAGAAAAAAAATATTTTAATATATAAAAGTAATAAGCAAAAATATTATTTTTATATATTTATTAAGTAAATTATATTCTTAACTTTATATAAAAAAGAAACAAAAAAATAATGAAAAATACAAATTCTGTCCATGGACAGATTCTGCCTAAGAAGAATTACCCTTAAATCTGATTAATTGAAATTTTTGATTAGTATGAGAATGCCGCATTTTTTGTATAGTGTGATTATGATGAACGAGTGACATTAATTGCAGTACAACAAACAAAACGTGATGGATGGAGTAATTTTTTATTTTTATTTCGTTTGTTTAGTTTTAGTTGATCAGTAATAAATAATTAGATTAAGGTTTTTTTTAATCAATTAGTAAGAACTGAACTCAGCTAGTAAATTGTAATACTTCACTAATTTAAATTGAACAGATTTTATTATTATAATAATAATAATTTTTATATAAATTATTATAAAAAATTATGAATAATATTACATGTCTTAAGTTATTTACCTAAAAGTGTTATTTTTTTACATTTTTTCAAGAGAATTATAAAGTAAATTGAAATTATTTAATCAATCTTATATGAAATGAATTACGTTGTGTATTCAATTAGCTAGTGTGAATTACACAGTCATATACTCCGTTTACTCGGCTTAATTTCATCAAAAGTTATCTATGTCATTCAATTTCAAGCCACCGAAGTTCTGTACTGGGACCCTATTTTTTCATCCTTCCAATTCAACATCAATATTTTTACTTAAAAAATACCTTTTTTTTTTAATTCATATTGAATATATATGCTCATAGAATTTTGAAATTTCGAATTGAATAACCAAAATCTTTAAATTAATGTTGTAACTAGTCTCATTTCACATTATAATTTTTTTGAAAAATCAATATTAGTTTGTCATATTGATAATTTTTCATTGTTTGTTTTTTCATGTTAATTACATTTAAAGCATATATTTTTACCGTCTACATAGCCGTCACACAATACAAAACCTTATACAGTACTACTATACTATTAAGTTGTTACTTAAATTTTACTTCTACAAACATGTGAGAGATAATTGATTTTTAGCTACACGTGAAATAATCAATTTGGCTTTTCATTAAATATATACATATATGAAATAAGAATCCAACTACCTAGCTGACTAATTATATTAATAGTCAAGAAAACGAAAACCCCCACAGGCCACAGTCAAACAAAGAAAAAATGTTGTACAAGTGTACAACCTAAAACATTAATCATTTTTAATAATTAATTAACAACGTTTAAATTCTATAAATACTCGATCAAATCTTCATTTCTTTATTTTGTGCTTAACCAAACTAATTAACCAAAAAGAAAAAAACAGCATGAGAAACTCTAGCTTAGCATTAACACTACTTTTCTTGCTAATGCTAAATGTGCGTATCATAAAATCAAGGTCACTGGCTCGTGTGACCTTATCATCTTCGGTAAGACATCCTCCCATTGTAGTATCTGATTTCCGATCATCGGAAGGGCATCAAATTAAAAATGCACGTCGTGTGTATAGTCGTCTATCTGCCGGGCCCAGCGGCAAAGGCGGTGGCCACAAGTGAATTTGAAGGAGTAAGAGTACAAATTTGATTTTTGATTTTATGTTTTACAAATATTAAGTTTTGATGTATGTATAGGATATTTTTTGTAACCGGTTACAAAGATGAGGCGTTTGTATCATGATCATCAGCATATGAGACATGATTCTTGCAATATATATATTCGAAAACATCTATTTCGTTTTTTTGGTTTCCTATTAAGTAGATTAAATCGAGCAGATTTTTCAAAATTCGCAACCCGTTCAACCAGGTTCATCGACAAATCAGAACATCGAGACGAGCGACACACACATAGTATCATTATTAATATTAATTATCAATATACAATTTTTAAAAGTGGGTGAAAATAATTAAGGTCCAAGTCGCAAATATTCAATACAGTATTTCCAAAATTTCTTGGCTAGTTTCAATTGACAAAAAGAAAAATGAAAGTTGATTAATTCAAACAGATACTAAACTATATATAGACTACCATGCATCATCAATTTGGCATGCATCCAATTTAGACTCGCAATATCTAATAGTAGAAACTCACTTGCACCTTCCATTTCCTCTGTTGAATTTTGAATGGGATAGAAATATGTATATGTATATATATAACTGCCCACAACTCCAATTTTTGTATACTATTTGCTTTGAACTCCCAAGATATATATATATATCATATAATGAAAAGCATAGATTTCTTGACAATATTGTTTTTGATACTAATTAGCTCGGTTACTCTTGCAACCAAGGCTCGACCGCTCAACGACGCCAAGGCTAACTACATGTTGGGAGGGATTAAGGTTTCAGGCCCAAGCCCTGGCGATGGGCATAAGCCTACGAATGTTGTTCACAAGCACTCGCTAGGAGGAGTTAAGGATTCAGGTCCCTCCACCCCTGGGACGGCCCACTAGCTAGCTAGCTAGATACATACACACATACATACCACACACTGCATCACATTTTTTTTATATCTTGTCAAATCGTTTTTCATTCAAATGTGAGTTCGATCAGATTCAAAGAATGTAACTCTAATGAATTTATATCTTCATTTTGTTGTTTATTCAAAAATATATACGAATATATATATTTATTATTGATACGATCGCGCACGCATTGATTGTTGCCGCCGAATACAAACCCTAAACCTAAAACATAACTTGAATCAGACCTTGATGCGTATATACGCACATGACATCCAACTGTCTCGTGCTGTTGTGCATGACCAGAACGATATAACGGACAATTAAGTAGTTATACATGATCATAAAGGATTAATTTAGAGCTCAAATTAGGGTTTCATTTAAGTTAGGACTATTTGGGTTACAAATACAAGTGTAAAAAAAAGTGTAATTTTTCTTGATGTTAAAAGAGTAATAATTTCATGTTAATTTTAAATTATTTTAATTTATTTTTTTGTTACTAGTATAAATTTAATTACGCGCGTGTAGAACAAACGGCGGATTTCATATAACCCCAAACTCCGAGTATCAACCGAATTTAGAAACGGCAAACAAGTGAGAAAGACCGAGGTAAAAAAAGTATAAAATAAAAAATGGTCAGCAGTTCGAGAGAAGAGTCGACGAGCGACGGCGAGGATTCCTCCGGCGACGCGCAGGAATCCGTCTCCAAGAAACTATTCTCCGAAGGCGAAAAGGTTCTCGCCTATCATGGCCCCAGCATCTACGAAGCCAAGGCATGCCCTAAATTTCTTTGTCATGTCCGTCCTTAGGGTTTTAATTGAATTACTGTACCTTTTTTTTCTTCATACCGACCTAGTGAAATATCAATTTGTTGGAAATGATGGAGAAGTGAATGAAGTTTACGAGTTTCTGACGATTTTTCGACTGTCGAATTTATTCGAGGGAGCTGGAAATAAAGATTTCCTTTTAAATTTATGCCAAGTTCGTATGAATGAAGGTTTTATAACGCTAAAATGTGTGATTTAAGCATCTAGTTACTTCTTTGAATTATGAATACTGTATAATATTGAGGATTATTTCGAGAAATCTCATTTTGCTGGTACCATTTATTGCACGATTTTCATATACTCCGTATATTTCTGTTCAAATTCACAATGATTGATTAGTTTCTATTTGGTGTGTGTAAGGTTCAAAAAGCAGAGATTCGGAAGAAACAATGGAGATATTTCGTCCATTACCTTGTAAGTTAGTAACCGTTTTTTTTTCTTGGTGGTTGTGTGTGTGGGAGGGGGGCTCTGTATCAACGAATTAATACGTAGTATGTTTTTGTCGTTGCACAAATTAATTAATTCTGCGTTTTTGCAGGGTTGGAGTAAGAAGTAAGTATTCTGGCACAACAAGGTCAATGAATTTTCTAGTAAGACAAGGAAATAGAGGCAATACTAACAATCAGGTATTCAGACTCTCTAGAATGCAATCAGGCCACCCGCCCTGAACAAGTAGGAAGTGTGGGCCTTTCATAGTCGTTGGGGCTAAAGTTAAAAAATAAATGAGACATATATTCCTATTAGGTCATAAAGTTTCTTACTCGTATGAGAGGATGATTTACAAACAATTACTCAGGTTGAATTGAGATTTGAGAAGGTTTAAATTGGGGTAAATAAGATATTCGGAGAATGAAAACTAAGAGCTTTAACTGAATACATAAATGAAAGATTTTCACGAAGAGGAAGTAAGGGAGTTTTAGAAGATGGATTATTGAGAATAAAAAAAAGTGTTGACAAATTCTGGAGGAATTCGCAATGGTATGTAAAAGGGTTAGTTGGTACTTCGTAGCTCTTTTAAGTTTTACGCGAACATGGAAACAAGAACTTAAAACTGAGAGGAGCACTTCATGGAGGAATGTCTCAGAACTGGTTTCACGAGTGATTAATATGTATAAATTTGTTTCTTTCTACAGCTTCATATGTTGTTTTTATCCCTGCCAGGAGTATCCTTACTTTTCAGTTAAACTTTCTGTTTATGAATGAAATTGTGTTTATTATGAAACTAGAATCAGGTATTTGGAGGAAGCATTGATTAATATTTATCATTTTTAAGCTATACATAACCTTAATTTACTTTACAAAATCAATGTTCTCGTCATTTCATTCTGATTTTTCTATTATGATTCACTGATACCTACTATATGATATATTCCCATTAAAAAAACATTTATCTCATGTGGACGGAGACATACAGATCTTATATCTATTTAAATTAAATATTAGAAGTATACTCAAGCACACTTTTACAAAATATATTATAAATAAATCCACACAGTACCATAAAACACAAATAAACAAAATTTTGCTTTAATCCTCACTTTTGAAATTCTCTAAAAATAGTCAACCAACATATTCATTTCCTTGAATAAGATTTCATTTCCACTTAGACATAATATCACTACAGTTCTCGATTGAAATGCTAAACCAATTCTCGATAGAAATATTGGAAATGAGAATTCAAATTAAAAACACTAACGTATGAGGTATTAAATTGGCCAAGACTTGGTTTAATGTGTGCATATTAGGCAACCCTAGTAATAGGCTTATAGCTCATTGTTAGAATGTAAGGGCATCTTTGATGCCAAACTTTCAGAGATCAATAGAGTTGCAGACAGTTTCTTGAAGACTGTTTGTTTGCTAGTATTCCCTTAATGTACCTATACGAATGTTCATTCTGGTAGTACAAACTTCCTGAGGATGCTCATATGCTCTCTCAAATGAGAGAAGTCAGTCGTTTAAAGTTGCATTTAAAACATTTTGGTCTTGTGCTGGTAAGATATGGTGTTTGGACTTTAGTGAGTGGATTCATCTTCTCAATATCTGTATAGCTATTGGAACTGTTTTCAAATGCACAAAAACTGAGTTATGTCTGAAAACATTTTGTATTGTCCTCCGGTGACTCCAGAATCCTTGCTGCTTCCTTCAACTACGGATCATCACTGCATATATAGTGACTGATGTAGAAAATATTTGTAATGAAAAACTCTTACATAGTTTATTCAGTTCAAATTTAGATTTAATTTGCCAAAGGGCTAAGTCAAATATATATTCTAGTAACAGATGCTATGATGATATCAGTTCTGATTCTCAATGTTTGTAGTTAATTCACCCTCTACTTAAGTTCTCTAGTAAATAAATAGGATGTTGATTATTTTGATGATCATGCAGAATCACTAACAAAATTCTTAAATATTTTGCCAATTAGTTGGGATGAATGGGTAGGCATGGCTCGGTTGTTGAAATATACTGAAGAAAATATTTTGAAGCAAGAGGCCCTTAATAAGAAAGCTGGTGTGGAGAAGAACACTAAATCAGGCCGGTCTGCTCAGACAAAACCAAAAAGTTCTTCTGGTATGTCTGTTTTTGTTTTTCGTCGAAACATTCTATGATGGAAGCGACTAGTTTATGTACTAGCTTGGTTTGTTATTGGCGTTATGGATTTTGCAGATGCTAAAGTGGATAAAGAGGTGGCAAAAAACATAGGTATGGATTTTCTAGTTTCTTACATTTTAGTGACAACTTTTCTTGATGTAAATGGGTCTTCATTTGGCTAACTGGACCAGTAATTATCTAGCTAGGTCAAGTGATTCAAAAATGTTTGTTCCGATGGGTCCTCTTATAATTGAAGAAAAAGTGTGAATTTGATACAAAGTATTGACTTTGTGAATTGTTGAGCAGGCTAAACTAGAATGCCAGATCTATACTTCTTTCATTTATATAAGGTTTCGTCACCCTCTTAGTTGAATAATAAATCTTTTGGCTTTATCTATCTTTATATTTTAATCATTTACCCTGGACAAGCTTATTTCTTTTCGTGATATTGTAGTTACAAAGGGGAAGAAACGGAAGGCTGATTCAGGCACCGAGGTTTGTCTGACTTGTACTAGACATAGTTCAAAAATATTGTCGAGTTGACATTATTAAACTTCATATGCACATTCATTTGTTGCTTTCATCTATACATTTCTCATAAAATGTATAGTTACCAATGTATTATTATATCTTCAACTCTTGAAAATTGATAATATCTCTTCTCTACTTTATTCTGCTAAGCTTCTTTTGCTACTTAGTTTAGTATTGAGTGATCATTCAGATTCATTCTTAAGGGGTGCGACATCATCAAAATTTTGAGCAGAACTACATTTTAGTATATGAACAGAGCTAATGTTATTTCTTGAATCGATGACCCAAGCTTTGGCCTTTGCATTGATAGGACAATCCAGCGTTGGAAAAACTCATCAAGGTCCAACTCCCACGGAATCTGAAGAAGCAATTAGTTAATGATTGGGAACAAGTCACTCAGCAGAACAAGGTACTTGTATAGTGTATTTATTAGCTAGAGACATGATCCTTATTGAAAGGGAAAAAATGATACACATGAAACGGTGAAATTCTGAAGGCTTGGATTAGGAGATGTGAAGATTAGTTACTTCATTAATACCAATTTGATTACAATTGCATCATTAGAAATATGAATGCAGTGCTGTTTAGTTTACATGATTTTCACAAAAAAAACTGCTTTTCCTTGTACTGAATTGAACCCATGAATGAATTTGAACTCTACCCGCAACGTATATACATGCAGATTAGCCTTTTTTTTTCCTGGACCTCTGTTATCTAATTTCCATCAACGATAGTGTAGAAAAAAGTGGGGTGGGGTGGGCGGCGGGCTTTAAAGGAGTTATGTTGGGCTTTCTATTTTGTGCGTGCTTCCTGGTTTTGTGAGTTTAGTTCTAGTTTGTCTGTTACAACTTACAAGTAAAATAATGCATTTAGAGGTTCCTTTTTGTTGCAGCTTGTGAAACTCCCACGATCCCCAAGTGTTGATGACATATTAACAAAATACCTTGAATTCAGGTCGAAGAAGGATGGAATGTGAGTTTCTGATCTTCAACTTTCTCTTGGTCTTTGAATATGCATCGATTTATTTTAAACCTAGTTTCACTAAAGTCATAAAAAAACTGCAGTTTTTGGACAGCGAAGATTGTGCTTAAAACTTTTGGTTCTACTTGTACTGAAGGTTTACAGTATTATTTTCGTATATTTTTGGTGGGGAGTTGACGTGTTGTTGGCATATAACATGGTGCAAAACCGTATAGGCTGTTTGTTTTTTCTTATTGGATTTCCTTTCTTTTTTGTTTCTCTATTCAAAACTACAAGAAGAAACTCCAGTAAAATCCAAAACAAAAATATTGATCCATGATAATGTTTTTTCCATTGATACAGGATGTCCAATGCTGTTGGAGAAATCTTTCATGGTATAAGATGTTATTTTGACAAGGCATTGCCATATGTCCTTTTGTTCAAAAAGGAGCGCCAACAGTATCGAGAAGCAATTCAAGATAACATTTCTCCTTCGAGTGTGTACGGAGCCGAACATCTGTTGCGCCTCTTTGGTATTATGCACATCATCTCTTCTATTTTTCACCTTTTCCAAAGCATGCTCCATTAGTTTCTTTGTTTTTCGGTATCGACCTTTTGTCATTATTGGTACTTGATATTATTTTGCAGTGAAACTACCCGAAATGTTGGCATATGTGAAAATCGAAGAAGATACTTTGCTTCGATTGCAACAGAAATTGCTCGAGTTTCTCAAGTATTAAACTCTTAAAACGATGTATCAAAACTAGCAAGTTGCAATTAAAACTTTTGTTCAATATAACACCTTATTGTATAGTGAGGTTGTATGTTGTTGTATAGGTATCTGCAAAACAACGAGAGCAGTTTCTTCGTTTCTTCATATGACGGCCCTAAAGCTAAGGGGAAGGAATGAAGGATAATTGGCCCAACTCGACCCAACCGAAATCGTCTTGTAGTGGCACAACAGCTGTCAGTCTAAATCCTTTCACTCTCATATTTGGACCTAAGGTACTGTGTTGTCTATATTCTGCTATAATTTTATTTCTGAGATACTTTACTTTCTTCTTCCTATTGTATTTTGAAGTTGAAATAGTATTTTAAAATTCCAAATATTGATAAAATGTGATAAAATGCTAATGTTGTATGATAGTGTTGTCTGTTCATGATTTTCTATTTTATGATTTACTTTAATTTTGGGGTGTTTTACAATATAATGTACCTATTGACTATCTTTTTTCTTTTTTAAAGAATATAAGGAAGATTTTTAAAGAATAAACAAGGAAATTGAATATTTGAAACTCAATTGATTTGGTAGAAGTAGAATGATTCAAGAAAATTAGGTAATTGGATTGGAAATCATTGCGCCTTTGAATTTGAATTATAACTTAAATACAGTAATCAAAGTATTATTCTCTTTTTTACCTTCAAATCTATTTTTTACAAGTATATGATAAAATAATGATATTAAATATAAAAAATTTGCAAAAAATAGTACTAAGTACTTATTTAGAATGAGAGCTATTAAAGTTACATTTTAAATATTATAAACTAAATTTAACGTGTCTACAATCTCTTGGTCCCTGCGGAAACGAAAAATAATTTCACTCTTCTTTTCGCGAAGAAAAGATTAGAAAAATTCTATTGATTGCAGCTTTCTCCAGACCTCAATTTTCAACAGTACGAAGATCTACGAGGTGCAAGTGAGTCGAACTCAACTCTTTGTCACCCCTAAACAAAATTTTACACCTCTACATTTACCCACACTCATGGGATTAAGACCCTCTAATTCAACGGTATGAAGATCTATGAGGTACAAGTGAGTCAAACTTGACTCATTGTCACCCCTAAACGAAATTTTACACCTCTACATTTACCCACATTCATGGGATTAAGACTTCTCGGGAATTTAGCAACTGGATTGACCTAATGTTTAAAGAAGCTTAAACTTCTCCAATTGTCAAAAGGAATATTTTGGTGAATCTTTGTTAGCTTTCTTAAACACACTTACGTGTTTGTTTGTTTGTTTGTTTGTTTGTTTGTTACGTACGGAGTGTTTATTTATTTAAGTTGGTCAAAGACAAATAAATACTACAGTATTGTACAGGATAGTTTGCCCACAATTCAAATTTAGTTATTGTGGTTACACATTTAGCTTTATTTTGTTCTTTATCAATAAGTTACACTTTCATTTTTGAATTATCCAAAATCAATGGTCAAATCCATTTAAGAAATTAATTAATTTATTCTTATTTTAAAAGACATATAATTTTATATTTTCATCTATTTTTTATATCTACCTTTAACATTCTGGTAAAAAATATTAATAAAATTATATATTTTTTAATCTTTGTGCTTAGACACAAGTGAGCATAATAAAAAAACAAAACATTGACAGCCTGCCCAACATGAAAAAGCATTTTCAATTTAAGAAAACCCATTGATCTAACCTAGGTGTAGGCATTCTTTTGTACAGCAAGCATGCAAGGAGGCAATATAATGTTGTCCTGGAACATATACATAAATCTCTGTTAAATTACAAAAACAATCCTATGAGGTTTAATTTAATTACAAAAAGGTCCCAATTATCTTTTCTATTAGAATTTAGAGTACCGTCTGCAAGATAAACAACACCAGGGGTATCTGGGTTCAAAGTCTTACTAGGCTAAGCCTCCGGTGTGGTTTTCACAGTTATCCCAAAACATACATTCCGTATTTATCAACAAAAAAACTCGAATAACCAAAGAGGATATATGTTCGAAGAAAACAGCGAGCAATGTCGCATAATTGCACCGAGTTCAGATATAAAAACACAGCAGTAAAAGAGTGATTTTAAAGAAGTACCATTCCTAAAATCCAATTTCAATAGAAACAAAAAATGAATCAAGGAGAGAGCAAATGATAACGTTTTTTTAGCCAAGCCAACGCACAGTGCTAATTGGACCCGATCTCATGTGCTGATCCCCACCTCTGCTTCTCTTAGACAAATGCTCCGGCGATGTTGATGATGACGACATGGATGATCCATGGCCCCACGAGTCATTAGAGCTATCCGAGCTGAAATATGCATCAATGACACCACTCGGGCTACCTGGAATCGAGCCGTGCTTGCGCTTGTGATGGAACTGATGACCATGATCACGCATTATCACCTCCGTGATGAGTTCATAGCAATCATCAATATCTTCCTGTTATAATAAATTTGTATATCAAGGATGGAAGTATGATTGTATGGTATTACTTAATTTCCACCGTGATGTATGGAGGACCACCCGAGAAACAAATGAAGCTAACCTTGGTGGTTCTGAGGGCACGCATGATTCGGTCCTGGTATGAAAGTGGATCGTCATCACAAAGCTCGGTTTCATTGATAACGCATTTCATTACAGCAGCAGCAATTACAGAAGGAAGATAATGTACAAATCTACAATCTGCGTATGATAATAATCATTACGAGCTCTGTTATACATTTCAAGAATAAGACGATGTATGCATACAATCAACAATTGATCTGCGTTACCGGTGATGATCGAGAGAACTATACTCTCGCACTTGTTTACAAAATCCGAATGCAGATTTGTTATCAACTCGAATCTCCTCGCGATGTGGTCGACAAATGAGATTGGGGTCACCGGGTTCATCCTCCATTGAAGTGTAGAAAGAACCAAGAGCTCCATCCTCTGAATGGTTTTGGATTCAAACATATACTTGCACTCTTCCACCTGAAGAAAAAGAAAACAATCAAACATCAATTTTCACAGAGGCATTTTAACAAACACCTACAGTGCGATGCAGAAAATGAAACGGAGGAGAAGAAAACGTACCTGAAAATCCAGCAACAGAGGCACGTGAGTCTCCTCCACCTTGGCAGCTACAGAGAGGCAAGCCACAGCTGCCAATTGACTCATCCATGGCTTATCCCTCTGAAATCGGAAATTGCTGATAAATCTATCGTAATAGTTGACGGCCAAAACAGCGGTGACGGCGGTGAACCCATAACGCCCAATGACTTTCAACATCCATCTGACGGCGTCGTTTCTGGTCGTTTTCAAAAGGCCATCTGAATCGAAGTGGGTCGGTGTTTTCTCCTTGGAGAGTAGGGTCAGAAGCTCTTCGTCTTCCCAGAAAAGGTCGCGAATCTGGTTAGAATCTCGGGCGGAGTAGAGATCGTCGTCGAAGCGATCTTCGTCGCAGTAAAGGGCATCGCCGTGAAGGGGTTGTTGCTGATTTTGGAAATGCGAAAACATCTTCTTCGGGGAAGAAGGCAATGGAGGCTCTGCTCATTATCTTTTAAAAAGACAAGAACCTAGGAAGACTCGGTCTTGGGCTCACCCTCACCATCATATCTTCTCTGTGTTTTTTCTTTGTTTTCTCTCTCTGAAAAGTGAGGGACAGGGAGAGAGGATTAGGAAAAAGTTGATTCCAAAGTCTTATCATATTCGTACACACAAACCAGTGTGAATTTGAGTAAATTATTTCTTTAAAGAAAATAAAGAATTTGAGTAAACAAATAAACAATACACAATTATTAGAGTTCAACTTTTGAATAAAGTTTCACTGATTTCACACTTTTGCTGCTCAAAAACCAAACGAGAGTGTAGATTATTTTGAAGAATGTTTGATTTTTTAGATCAGCCTAATATCAATTTTACTTTTGATTTTCATCTTTTCTTAAAAATAATACTAAAAAATAAATAATACTACTCCATAAAAGAAAAATTATACAAAACATCAAAAGATGGATTACTTGTGATGTTTTAAAATTTAAGCAAGAAAGAAAAAAGATCGCTCCCAAATAAAATAGCTCATCAATCAAAGTTGTCATCCGGTCATCCCTTCATCTGTTATCAAATATTATCTAATGAATGATTCTAATTGTAGAGACGAGATAATTGAAATCGTCGAATCGAGACAACAAAACTCAATTTTTTTACTTTACTCATCATCTTGCCCATTGTTCGTACAAAATGTCTCATAATTTTATTTTATTTCATTTTATAAGTACATTATTAATAAAAGAGTAACTAGATTTAACTTAATTTTATTACCTTTCAATTCACATCAATTTACACAAATTCAATTTTTTTTATAAAACATAAGAAAAGAAAATTGGGAAATTTCATGTTATTATATTTAAAAAAATACTCCTATAGTGCAATAAATAATATAATAGTGTTGAATTTTTAATATTTTGAATTTAATTCAAATTCAATTTCATTTTCTTTCGAAATCAATTTCCCACTTTTCAAATACAATCCCCAAATTAAACTCAGGGCGCCCTTTTCATACATCCCGAAACCCTAATCGGCGATTGGGTCAAATCTTTGCCACCTGATATTCAAACCTCACCCGCTCCATCCCATACGACGTCGTACCTTGAACCCCGACCCATCGCTTCGCCTTTTCGATCCATTCATGGCTACACAAACGCAAACCGTCTGCTCACAGACTCTGCCCAGCCATGGCGAGAACGATGCCGACGACTGTCTCTGCTCTTCCGAAGTTACCGTTTCCCCATCCGAGCTGGAAGCCGTCCCCCTGGGCCGCCCGAACGGGTACCTCACCGGGGAGGCCCGCATCGAGAGAGCCTGGGCCCACTGAAACAAACTGGGCCGGCCCAAGCTCATCGTTGCACCTATGGTCGCCAACTCCGAGCTGCCTTTCCGGATGCTTTGCCGTAAGTACGGCGCGCAGGCGGCTTACACGCCTATGCTCCATGCCAGGATTTTCAGCGAGAATGATAAGTATCGGTCCCAGGAATTCACCACATGTAACTATTTTGAGCTTTTTTATATGAGCAAAAAAAAAAAAAAACTGTTTTTTTTAAAATATTTTTTGCTGGGAATTGACAGGAAGATAGGCCACTTTTTGTGCAATTCTGTGGGAATGATCCGGATGTGTTGCTGAATGCAGCACGGAGAGTCGAGGCGCACTGCGATTACGTTGACATTAATTTCGGGTAATTATTTGACGGTTTCGTACTTATGTTTATATTATGAGCTTTGTTTAATCGAATATTGGTTCACATGGATGGTTTAGCAAGTCTTGCTTTGGACGTTGTTTAAATGTACTAGTATTCACAGTATTTCTGTGTTGGGCTTGAATAACAAGAATTAGAGACTAGAGAGTGTGTTGGATTTGTGATTTTTGGTTGATTCTAATTCTCTTCATCTTTTGTTGTCATTTCCTATTCTTTTGTTGAAATCTTTATTCATTTTCTTAATTGCATTTAATGAGTAAATTAAAAATCAAACATCCTTTTATTCTGCAATTGGAGTAATGATCTATGAATGTGTAGCTGCTGAATGTCTTTGGTTTGGAAACTTACATTTTTACTGAGCATATTGATCTTTAGCGACTGTGGAAGACTGGTAAATTCTATGAACCACCCTTTTTCAATTTGTGCTATTGCTATGCTTCCATATATCTGGCAACCCATATAAAATCGAGTAGGAGATGCTTTTTAAGAACTAAGAACAAATTATTTACTCTTCTAAACAGAGCTTTTTGTTTTTCTCCACACGATTTTTGTAGATGCCCACAGCGGATAGCCAGACGTGGCAACTACAGAGCCTTCTTAATGGACAATCTCCCCCTCGTCAAATCCCTAGTCGAGAAACTGTCCAACAACCTCAGCACACCAATCTCCTGCAAAATCCGAATCTTCCCCAATCCACAGGACACCAGGGGGATTTGGTTATGGAGTATTTGGGGTTGTGTGAAAGGTATCCAGTGCCATGGAGGATGGTTCGTTCGCACGTGCATAATATGTCACAATAACTAAATGTTGATTGAGAGTGCATTGGTAATTAATCAAAAATACAAGTAGGTAGTTACAAATTTACCTTTCAGGTCGGAATATTCTTCTGAATATTTCATTTAGGCATGTCGAATGTAGGTTTATGTAAATGTGTTAAGGGTTGGAATCGGTAACGATTTTCCGCCCAAGTTGTAAAGTATAAAAACACGTAAACCTCAGTTTGAAAAATGTAATTATCCCTAAAAATAATTAACCAATGTCTAATTTATTTCCCAAAGTAAAATATATCCCTAAAACTAATTAACCAATGTCTAATTTATTTACAAAAGTAAAATAAAATACAGTGTTACATGTACCAGATATACTACGTTATTTGAGCTCTCAAAAGTAAAACCTTTACTCCGTATTTCCCTTCTCTCCCTAACCTAGGGCACGCCCTGCCATCCCAATCGAGCTCCGATGGACGACCTCTCAACTTACTACGCCCCATCACTCCACCACGCCTATTACCAGCCAATTCCGCCGCCGGGGACCGCGCTTCCGCCTCCGCCCGCCGTGGCGCAGCCGATTCACGTTCCGCCCCAATTCGTCGCCTACGCTCCCCCGGTCAATCCGCAGGACCAGCTCCGCACCCTCTTCGTCGCCGGCCTCCCCGAGGACGTGAAACCGAGAGAAATTTACAATTTGTTTCGTGAATGCCCCGGGTACCAGTCATCTAATCTCAGACCTCCTACCTCGTCTAATAACCAGGTATTTGCAGCGAATTATCGTTGTTCCTAGCCTCAACCTAATCGAAAGTTCATCAATACAATAGCTTCATTAAATCTCGTGAAATGGTGGTGATTCTTATTGAGTGGTGGTTGTGGAATTAGGGTGTTGTGATCTGATTATTTGTCTCCTTGGGATACTTTGTTATGTAAATTCGTAACTGTATTTCTGATTGAAATAGTCACAGTATATTATTAAACTCACCGAAGTTGTGTCTGTTATCGCATTCTTTGGTTGGTAGGAACTCAAAAACACCCTCACCTGAATAGAGGTTATATCATATGTCTGCACTGTTTTATATTTAAGATTCTTTATTTGCAAAAATGCTGATATGGAGAGTTGTTTGTTTAGATTGTCGAGCCTCTAAAACTTTGCTATCTGAGCTTTATTGTAAATTTGTAGTATTTGTTAGTTTATGCTCTAAGTCACGAATGTGTATTTCATGTGTTTCCAGCCATTTGCTTTTGCAACTTTTGCGGATCAACAATCAGCGGTCATGGCTTTGCATGCAATAAATGTAAGACATTATAAAAAGCCCTTATATAATTCTTTGTTTCTCGTGTGTGGAGACATTGCCCCCATCAATAATTTAGGACATGCTGAGGTTGCTTTATGTTGCTCGTAAATTATTATGAATCAATGTATGTCACACAGATGTACATGTATAAATCTGAGTATTATATTTATTGTTCAATTTACTCCATTTTCTGTTTCAGTTTCAATTCCCCCACCATTTTTTATTTGCTTGAAATTCGTCTTGTCAGGGGATGGTGTTTGACCTTGAAAAAGGGTCTACTCTGTATATCGATCTTGCAAAATCTAATTCCAGGTCAAAGCGCTTGCGAGCAGGTATAATTGGATATGAATAAACTTTTTTTCCCTTGTATCATTTTTCAGCTGTTTGTCTGTTCTGTATTATGTTTCTCAGTAGCTAACCTTGTTTAATTATACCGATAATCAGACAATGGGAGCCAAGGTTCAGAAAAGAGGTTAAAGGGATCTTCGACTCTTTTATGGAACGATGATCCTGGTAATAATATATGCGCTATGATTATTCAATGCATAATTTTCTGCTTCTATTGGTCCCTCCTTTACATTTGAATACCTATTCTATGTCCATTTATGAAACATTGCTTCCATTTTTAGGCTTTTTAGTTTTATAAATTCGACTGATATATAACATTCCTGGTTGAATTGTAGTATTTATTTATGTCATTTTTTAGGCATCAGCTAGTTAGTCACGTGAGGACACATTATTATAAGATCTCACCATTACAATTTACACATGTTTGCACGCTTGGGCGCACTTAGCAGGTTATGGCAGCATTGTTCACACGCCTGGAATGGCTAATTCTTCTGCTTACAACACGATTGCTTATCCTTCCACACAAAGGTCACTAAGCACTAACTACTCATGCACATTTATACTGCTTGAAAGGGATTATTACTCCAAATATGATTCTTTTAGATGAAAGGTTGAGGGGCGAGCAGAAAGCAGTTGCACCTTGCCTTATTCCCTGAAGCTGGAGTACTTATTTTATTTATTGTGTCAATATTTGATAGGTGCTTATAAACATGTTTTTTTCTGTCTGTGGTCCAGTCTTCGGAATGTTGACAGTGGTTCGACAAAAGGAGGTTCTACGAAGTCGGTAAATCCTATATCTTTGATATCTGAGATTTTTTCAAATGATCTCCCTGCTTGTATATGTATATTAATTGTTTTTCGAAAATTCATGTCCTACACTTTCTCAGTTGTTTCGTATTAGGAAAGAAGGTAATGATATCAGATTTATTATCTAGGATAAAATTATTAAAATAAAAGGCAAGAAATTAATATTCCAAGTTTCCAACTTGAATTAGCCTGATTTTTCTAGTTTAAAATTATGTTTGAAAACTACATTTTACTTTTTGCCAAAAAAATATTTCATACACGTCCCCCAAGAGGAAATTCAGATTCTTCTCCAGTAGTCTTGTTCATTGCATATATATAAATATCTCTTGTTATTTTAATTCTCAATATTGCTGCCTATTACTATTACTCGTTCATCCTCTCCAAAACTACAGGTTGGTATTCCATGTCCCACGGTTTTTGTGGCTAATCTTGGTCCGACTTGCACTGAGGAAGAGCTGATGCAAGTGTTTTCAAGGTGTGTGTGTGTATAATGTATCTTCTGGACAAACTTTTCAAATTTGAATATGATCAAATTTAAGTAATTTTTTCTCTTGGGGGATTTGTGTAGATGTCGCGGGTTTCTAAAATTGAAGATGCAAGGTACCTATGGAGCTCCTGTTGCATTTGTTGACTTTAAGGTATGTTAGTCTAAATTCTGATTTGATATCTATTAACGATTATTTACCATTATCACACAAAAGCCACAAAAGTAATCGTTATATCAGGATACTGCCTGTTCGACTGAGGCTGTAAGTCATCTACAAGGCACAATTATATATTCCTCAACATCTGATGAAGGGATGCGTCTGGAGTATCCTTTTTGAGTTTATTAACCAGTCTGCCCTTTTACGGTTTACCTCTAGTGTTATTATTCTTCTATATCACGAATAACTCTTTTTAATTAGTCACTTAAGGTTATTGCTTAACCAGAAACTAGATATGCAAAGTCTCGGATGGGCATGCGTAGTAAAAAGTCAAGGTAAAAAATGAAAAAAGTAGAATACCAAACTGAATTGGAAAAAAGTTGCTTGCTAAAGTGAAAGAAGGCCTGTAGCAGACCGTGTCTCTGCAGCGTAACTTATTTTTAGAGAATTAAAAGTTGTTGATTTTGGTGTGATGGAGGCTGTTTGGCTTGTATTATGAGTTTAGGAAAGAGAGAGTTCACAAACAATAAGTACATTGTGAGCATTGTTATGGAATGTGGAAATAAGTGGTAGTCTCTCCTCCGTCCATGGGGTAAGGGATGAATTCTTATAATACCATGTTTATCAAGAAGGCCCGACCTTCACATTTATAACATTTTTCACCCATCCAATTTTTCTTGGATGATTCCACAAGTGAAAATCAACATTTTGAATACTCTTATAAAAAAAATACTATTAAATTTTCCCAAAACATAGCCATTGGTTTATGAACAGGTACTAACATTTTGATTTGGTTTAGGAAAAGGTAGGAAGTAGATAAATTCCCAGATTTGTAAATACCGATTCCACCTTCACCATAATTAATACTAATGTTGATCTGTTTCCAAAAAAAAAAAAAAAAAAAAAAACAAACTAGCTCAGAAGAGAGCGCGAAATGGAAGTAGTGTGACCTGCTGACCGGAATATGGCAAGTACTAGAAACAACAGATTCTAAAATCGATACCATTAAAAGGTATTTTGTTCATGGATTTGTGAGGAGCTTGGTTTCGATGGATGAGTTTGCATTTGAAATACGAGTATCAGATATATTCTTGTGTATGTTATCTTATCATACTATAACAAGTCTTTTAACTCGTTATTGGTTTAATTTCAATATGGTATTAGAGTAGCTCGAGATGATGATTGGTTTCTAATCGATGAAATTTAAGACTAGCTTCGTCCAAGAGTGTTTATGACAAAATCGAGTCTGCTCGTGAGTGAGCTCTAGAATTTCTAAATTGCTTCGTCAAAGAGTGTGTTTAAACTTTTATGGAAAGTGCTATTTGGGCATATTCTGGCCAAGACGGAAAAAGTCAATTTACTCTAAATACATTTTGCCACCTCAGGATAAGGGGTTTTTACACTTTGCAACCTAGTCGGAAAACTTTTACCGATCAGTACCACATGATAAGCAATATTACAATTTGCAACCTGCCGGCTGCCGGATCGGAATATTATGTGGAATATTCCGATTACATCTAATATATTTAATTTTTAAATTGTATTTTACAAATTTGCCCTCACCTTCACTAAAAAAAAATAAAAATTAAAAAAAAAAAGAAAAAAAAACATTTATCGTCTTTATCTTTATCACATTTCTGAAAAAATATATAAATTATTTTCAATAAATAAAAATATATAAATTATTTTCAATAAATAAAAAATTCATTTTATGAAATTCCAGATCCAATTGAATTATCAATTAGTAGGAGTAGATCTCAACTACAGTGCAAGATTAACACAAATAGTATCCCAAAAAAACCTCCATGGCCGCTGCTCGCAACCCATCTCCAGTCCTCTCCCACCCTCGCATCTCCTTCTATGCGGACTTCTCGATTGCGATCGAAAGATGACGAAGCCTGGGGGGTCAACAAACAATGAGGATCTCAATTTCGAAGTGATGAAGATACTCTGGTCAATTAGGGTTTGTTTGATTTTTTTTCCAGAATCACAGTGGTGAAGATGGAAAATCACAGTCCGGTGGAATCCGGACTGGAAGAAGTCGTCTGAAGTGGCGGTTTTAGGGTCCTTGCACGAGAACGGCCGGACGGTCGCGCCCATCGGCGTGAAGAAATCAGCGATGCAGAGTCTTGCAGCGGGGTCGGGTCGTAGGCGGAGGCAATGGTGATCAGTAAGAGAAAATAGATGAGAGTTGCTGCCATTGTAGATTTGATGTTTTAATTGATTGATTTTGGGTGTGAGAATTGGGTACGAAGCTTGTTTATAAGGAGTCCCCTTTTTCGTGAATTCAAAGATCTTGGATATGATACTGTATTTGCCAATTATCTACTGCTTTTTTCTTTTCTTTTTTAATTTTTAATTTTTTTAGTGAAGGTGAGGGCAAATTTGTAAAATACAATTTAAAAATTAAATATATTAGATGTTATCGGAATATTCCACGGAATATTCTGATCCGGCAGCCGGTAGGTTGCAAATTGTAATATTGCTTATCCTGTGGTACTGATCGGTAAAAGTTTTCCGACTAAGTTGCAAAGTGTAAAAACCCGATATCCTGGGGTGGCAAAATGTATTTAGCCTTTTTATTTACGTGATTATTTACTTCATTTTTTATATATAATTTTATTTGTTTTCAACGCAATTAATTAAAATAATTATGACAATTAATGAGCAGAGATTACATTAAAATCACATATTTTCATTTCAAAGCAACGATCATCATCTCAATCCGTTTTTTCAATGTGAATGAAAAATAATTTTAAAGTTAAATTATTCATTTTTGTATATATTTCAACATTAAATTACAGAAGTACAAAACATAAAATTACGTCAACTACGTGTATATATATACACTACATAATCTAGAATTTATAATGTATTAAAAAGATACCAATCACATATCTCTACTTTTATTTACATTCATTATAAAAATAATTAAATATTTATTCATGTATTCAATTTATTATTTTTTTATTTTCTATATTTCATGGGAAAATCAACTATTTTCAGTGTTATTATATTAAAGTGTGCAATAAAAGATTAAGAGTGATATTTTATTATCGTTCCAAATTCTAATTACGTACTATTTTGATTATCACGGATTAATTGAATTGAAATTCGAATTGTATGAATTGCTCATGCATTTTTCACCGATCAATTACTATTTATATTATTACGTTAAAATATAAAAAATAAGAACAACTCAGAATCAATACTATAATTTTTGTAGTAATACAATATCATATACTAGCTAATCAACAAGAATGCATTATATCAATTTTATGAATCTTATGATTATTGTTGTTTGATTGTTACCGTCAACTACTCAAGTTGACTTCGTGTTTTTTCTATTCTAATTATTTATTTTTGTACAATTTTCTTTCACTTATTATGTTTTTTTTTTCTTCTAATTATTTATTTTTGCACAACTTTCTTTCACTTAATATTATATATACTTTATTTTGTGGACAGGTTAATTTTTTTATTATTATATTCTTAAAAAGATTTTGTTTTTCATATCAATTTTATTGTGAATTTTGATTTGACAACAAGATGTGTTTTTAAGTCAATTTATAATTTGTTGGTTAATTTTGCTGAAAAATTTATAAAGTATTAAAAATATTGTTGATTGTATGGTGGTATTTTTTTAAAGAAGAAAAAATAGAAAAATAAAATAAAATTAGACATGTAATTATTGTGAATTTAATATTGTGTGTTAAACATGTACTCCTTCGGTCCAAAAACACTTGATATACTTTCCTTTTAGGGGTGTCCAACAATAGTTGACACACCCAAAAAAAGGAAATAATTATTCTGACTTTTTTCATTTTAATATACTCCCTCTATCCAAAAACAGTTGTCATACTTTCCTTTTTGGGGTGTCCAACAATAGTTGACACAAAGTATGACATCTATTAATGGCCGGAGGGAGTACTAGTAATTATTGTAATTTTATTTTTGTGTTGATTTTTTTAATTAATTTTTTTATTTTATTTTTTGGTATAGGTCAATTGCAGATATTTAAATACTCACAAACACAGGTTCGAACTTTGAATTTACGGTTCTTTAAGTCAAATGCGAAACCAACTGAGCTAAAAACTTTTGACTTTTGTGGGGATTCCTGAACTGCGTGCATTAATTAAACAAGTAGATATTTATATAGATACATATATAGAAGGGTATTAGAGTAATTTGATATATCATTTAGTATTTTAGTTAATAAAAATGTAAATTCTGCCGGGGGCAGAATCTGCCCAACTAGCGTTAGCAAACTTTTATTGCCCAACTTCAATAAAATTAATGTAAGACTCACTTTTATTGTATTATATTTTATTTATTTATTTATTATTATGCCCATAAAGAAAAGGCAAAGGGGAAAAGGAAAGGACACTAATACTCACACGCGCATATAATATAGTCAATGAATATGCGATAGAGAAAGAAACAGAGGAATATCGATCGTAATGTCGGTGGAGATGGAGATCGGCGGCGGCGCGAGCCGACGGAGGAGCGAGAAGCCTTACAAGGGCATACGGATGCGCAAGTGGGGCAAGTGGGTGGCTGAGATTAGGGAGCCCAACAAGCGCTCCAGAATCTGGCTCGGCTCCTACTCCACCCCCGTGGCGGCGGCGCGGGCTTACGACACCGCCGTCTATTACCTCCGGGGGCCGACGGCGAAGCTCAACTTCCCTGGAGCAATCGCCTCCGCCGGCCTCAAAGACCTATCCGCGTCCTCCATTAGGAAGATTGCGGCCGAGGTCGGCGCCAGAGTCGATGCCCTACAAGCCGGCGGCTTCGGATCGACTACGTCGTCGGCTGATGAAATTGATCTCAACAAGAAACCCGAGCCGGAAGACCCGAACCGTGATTATTGGTGAAAAAAAAATTTAATTAAAAAAAAAATGGATTTTTCTTTCACCGTTGCAATTGTTTGATAGATAGAGCAGTTTTGTTGATTGAATAATTAGTAATTTTAAACTTAAAATATTTATTCGCATCAATAGAACGAGTTTTGAATCCATGTTTTGTGCCGCGTATGTTTGATCGATGGATCCGCCAAGTGGCGGTTGGGAGCGGAGTCGGTGGTGAACGGCGGAGGCCGGAGGGAGTTGGTGGACCTACTACCGTTCCTCAAGATTGGTATTTGGTGCTAACGGTGCTTGCTATTTTTTATTATTTTTTATTTTTTGGAAATAACAAAAATATACTCTCACGATCATTCCAATATTCCACATTACACAAATTTGATTGGACAAAGCCATTTGTGTACTGTACCAATCTTCAAAATCATACTACTAACCTAAAGGCTCGGCCCAATACATATAATATCAATCTCCCAATCCAGAAGCCCACCAATGAAATGTCAAATTAATTTGCCCACTTCTTGTCAACCGGTAAATGTTTTAATACCAAATTTTACATTCAAAAAATAAAATAAAATATTACAGTCAATTTTGAATATTCGAGTAATCAATTATTGACTATTCAATTCCGGTATTAGGTAATGGAATTAAAAAAATGAGATGAGTACATGATGAAAAAATTCTTTAATTAATTGTGTTCGGTTATTCAATACTTTTGTGTACAAGTATCGACTCGTATGAATTTGTAGGGTTTGTGAACGATTTGAATTTCGGATTCGATTTACAAGTATGCCGTTGTCTTCAATCAAAGGTATGAAATAATTGGGTTTAATTATTGTTGATTCTGAAATTAATCTTCTTGACGTCAACATAGAAATCATTGATGAGATGCAGAACCTATAATATATTCTATAATGTTGTTTGTTTGTTATCCATGAAATTAATTCATTAGTCTCGTGGTCGGTTAGAAATAATTGTTGAATCTGTTCTCTTAATGTGGTTTTGGTTCTTTGTCTGTTTTGTTGTTTGTTAGTTAATCCATGAAGAAATTACTCGTGGTCTCCAGGCAGAAAAAGTTGTTCAAGCAGAAAAACCAAAATAAAAATCATACAAGGTATATATGTTTCTTAATTAATGTTGTTTGTTTTTTGGTTGTTATTCCGTGAAATTGATACCTTGAATTCCATTAGATAATTTGTACTAATAATTTGTAGTGCGTCGAAAATCAAATAAAAATATTCCGAACTTATTGTCGAATCAATTCGCCCGAGTCGATCTCACGAGGAACACTACTATCGGCACGTATTCTTGTTTATTTGTTTGCAACGAGAAGAAAGAAAGAGATATAGCATAATGCAAAGTTTGAGTTTTTGTTTTAAACTAAATTATCTAAGAAATAAAAAGCTAAAAATAATCAAGAAATAATTAATTAGATTTAATTAATAAAGAGAGAGACTAAGGTTTCGGGTTCATCAAACACAAATATTGGATCGTCAATTTACGAGATGCAATTCAAAACTAAAACGTCCGTCTCCGGTAAATTTTAGGATATTCGATTACATAAGTCTTGTAATTGCTCCTAAGCCTCGTACAAGCATTAAAAATCAAGTTGCCATTTAATTAAGCGAACACCTTGGATGCGATCGTAAATTTTTAACCCTAATTCATGTTTGAATCCCCCAAACATTGGCGAGAAAATTAGCTACTCATAACTAGGGTTTGGAAATTGTGAACGTTGAAAGAATTCATAAACGAGACACAGGAATCAAGCAAGCAATTTGGACAAAGAGAACAAAGCAATAAAATTAAAAACTAATTAAGATGAAAATAAAACAACTTACTAAATTACTTGTTCGAGAAATTAACCAAAATCGGGTGTCACCCCCGATCGAATATCCACGAATCAAAGCAAGGAAAATCGATGTTGAAAACCTAGAGAAACCAGTCTAATGTGTTCTCCTAATATGCACGAACAAAGTGAAAAAGACGTCTGTGTTTATTCGGGTCGAAACCTTATACTACGAGAAAATCGACGGTCAAAACGCGGTCAAGCTGAAAGTCACGCCGGGCGGGCGCCTGGGGGTCAGGCGAGCGCCTGGAGGAGGTCGCGGGCGAGCGCCTGGGAGGCAGGCGAGCGCTTGCACAAAAATAGCTCGTTCTGGAATCAAGAGCAAGCGGGCGCCTGCTGACTGCTGCGGGCGAGCGCTTGGATGACTCGGTCATGTAGAGGACTTCAAGAGCTTTCCGTAGAGGTATAGATCGTTGTTGTAGGTTGTCGGAGTTGGGAGACCCAAGCTCTCCAAGTTCTCTGCACAAACTCTCTAGGGCAGCTGCGTACTGGGTTGGAAACTCGTGCATTACGGCCATATGACGGGGAACCTGACGCAGGGAAGCAATAAGAACAATATTAAAACTCGTTGATTCCGAGGAATGCCGAGAATTAATCGATCATAGATCGTTGATTCATATGAATACCGATAAATGATAAAACAAAGAGAAACTCTTTTATTCAATGTCAAAAACAACTGTCTAATTCAATGAACAAAACAAAATATAAATACTAATGAAACCCTAAACATATTGGGCTATAAAATAAATAAGATAATTAAATATTGGGCCTCATTATAATACTTCTAATACCCACATCATTCTCCCCGTCTAGGAGAAGGTTCGACCGCGAACCGAAAGCATTCGTATAATCGTTGTCCTAATCCCCGACGTCATGAAAGACAACATAAAGATGCAAGTGAGAAGGAAGACGAAAACGAGTAGCAATAAGAGTAAGCTTCACAAAGACGTCTAATGGGTGAAAGTTTCGTTGGGAGTACACAATGTTCCCAATGCGAAGGGAGCACGACTGGATGATGAATACAAGTTGAGGCGAGTCTGAGTTCAAATCAGCAACATCATGTGCAAGTCTCCTATTAGTGGAGGGGTAAAGAATATGTAAAAGCAATTTTCCAAGCATTAGAAAAATATTAACCTCTGCCGCAACGGGAAATGAATTGTTGCTTCCCTTTATTTTGGAGTCTTACAGATTATGCCCAATAGCTTGTGCTCCCCCATGTGCAAAGAGATATGCCACAAGAACAAAAATTCCATGGACACGGTCATTGTCATCCCTTTCACTAGCCTGTACATTTGCCAAGTTCTCATATTTAGGGTCCTTATCACAAGCTGACAAGTTTTCATCAGATTCTCTCTGACGAGCAGCCTGCGTATTGTCGGAGACCCAACCAAAGTCGTCGGGATCAAATGTGAACTAGTGGCGACCATTATCATCAACAGACTTGTACATGACAGTGGAGGCGACCAGTGTGACTGTCGACGTCAAGCATGAACGTCTTATCACAACTAGTGCTCTAACATCATAGAGAGCGGGTGCTGCGGGTGGTTGAGACGGGGACTCCTCATCGAACTTAGACTCCTCATCGAACTTAGAAGGATCGTCATACGTAGAAACAAAACCAACCCGACGAGCAGGCTGTTGCTCAAGATTAACATCGCATTGGGGGTTCTCCGAGACGGGCACTTGGGCTAAGGGGGAGATTGTGTACTGGAGGTTACAAAATAGAACACTCTCTTCCCCAATCTCGTGTTCCTTAGGAAAGTCCAAGAGACCATCGTCATCAAAACGAGGTGGACCATCATAATAAGGCGTCTCCTCCTCATCGAGAAGTAGCGCACGCTCGAACAAGACGAGGGGGGCTCCACGCTGGATGTGGTCAGCGGCCTCGGGGGGGGGGGGGGGGGGGGGGGGGGGGGAGTGCGATCTCGCAGGGACTGATCTCGCAGGGACTATAGACGCCGATCTGGTCCGTTCGCGACAGCAAGCCGGTGAACTCTGGGATGTCGCAGGGGGGTTGGCGAACAGGCTGGTTGGAGAGGGTGGTGGTTGTCGGTGGTGTTGACGAACGTCACGTGCGCGGTCGGGCACGAGACCGTAGCAGGGTGGAGGCGACGATAATTTGTTGGAAACAGCAAGGCGGAGCTCCTCGAGATCGACGGCGAGGGCTGCGATTTGACGACTTAAGGCGGCGACGTCGGCGTCGCGACGGGCTGTGGCCTCAACGGCAAATTCGCGAGCAGGCCGGGGACGGGGAGGCATCGTTCGGCTCTGATACCAACTGACGCAAAGGGAAGCAATAAGAACAATATTAAAACTTGTTGATTCCGAGGAATACCGAGAATTAATCGATCATAGATCGTTGATTCATATGAATACCGATAAATGATAAAAACAAAGAGAAACTCTTTTATTCAATGTCAAAAACAACTGTCTAATTCAATGAACAAAACAAAATATAAATACTAATGAAACCCTAAACATATTGGGCTATAAAATAAATAAGATAATTAAATATTGGGCCTCATTATAGTACTTCTAATACCCACATCAGAACCATGAAAGTAAACTGGTAGGGCCGTGTAGAAGATTTAAATAGCTTCCCGAAAATATATGGATCATGTTTTTAGGTGATCGGAGTTGGGAGAACCAAAGTGGCCAAGTTTGCAGCGCAATGTCGATAGTTTGTCGGGCAAATCACTTTTATCGTTTTTCAACTCGTTTTTGCTCGTTTTCGCATCGAACATGCTCATACACCTGTACACTCCACAAAACATCAAACCTACCATAATCCATGAGAACGATGCACAAGAATGACACAAAATGGCACGAGACGACACAAAACATCATAGAAAAAGTAGCACAAAAACATGTGAATCAACTATCAGTATGAAGAAGATTCAGAAGACGAAGACAAAACAGAAAAAAAAAAAAAAACAACCTCGACCAATTCCGGAGCCAGAATTGTGCAAATGGTGTAACTTTATTCACTTCCCTACTGGTCTCTGCGTTGGTGATTCCTGTCAAGCTTGCTATAGCAAAGAGCATATATCAGTTCGTTGCCCTTACAAGAGAGACTTGCCACGAAGTGTAAACTTTAAACGCTAAACATTATGAAATCCATTGTCATTGTGGCTGTCCATTTTTTGATAAAGATATTTGGGATTGCCTGTCAAAGCATTGTGGAGTGCGGAAACCAAAGCTTGCGAGCAAGAATTACATAGTTTGTTATAAAGGTGATCCTATCCATAACACGTACGAATGCCCCAATGACGAGAAAATGTCTGCTCTTTTAAAACGTGCAGTTGAGAGAGCCTTTCTTGGCAATTCTAAAGTGAAACCCTAGAATTCTACCTGTGCTCCTCTCCAAATAAATGTTTGATGGTTGATTTGCTCTTTTTTTATCAGTTGTTGTGCTCCTCTCAAAATAAATGTTTGATGGTTGATTTGCTCTTTTTTTATCAGTTGTTGCGTGGTTTGCTTTTATTAAAGCAAAATGGGATTGATTTTGGTATTGTAACATGTTTTTTGAACTGTTAACATTACTATATACTGCATGTATACATATATCAGCTTCAATGTTTATTTATTATTCAGTTTTTGATTAATTAACTCTTTGAAATTGCATTTTTATACAACTCAAAAGTATAATTTTAGTGAAGAGTTGTTAGCTTAGTTGGTTAAATACTTGAATTGAGAATCGTAAGGTTCAAGGTTCGAACTCGAGACATGTGTGTGAGAGTATTTAAAATTTTGAAATTGACACATAAAAAAAAGTATAATTTTACACTTGGGAATTAAATGGTTAGCATTCTGATCAAAGGGTTTTCCATTTCGATTGTTGATTCAAATTTAGAAATTTAGAATGTTCAACTTAGTAAATATATGTAAAATGTTATGATCATTAGTTAGTTTTGTAAATCTTAATATGTTTTTTCAATTATGATTAATAACTTATTTGGTCATCATTTAGTTTGAATTTATATTTATTTTATGTTTTATTTATATTGAATAATTTGGCGATCAAAACATATTTAAAAAAATCTAATTTTTTAGTTTTCGTTTTTAAAAAAATGTAAACATGGCTATAGAACATTTGAAGCTCTCTTAATCCCAAAAAAAAATGTAAATATGGCTATAGAACATTTGAAGCTCTCTTAATCCCGCAAAAATTGTAATACTACTTGTTTTTTAATTTACAAAAAAAAATATTGCAATTTATGCGAGATTGACAAAATAACTAGTTGCCTACTATTTTTAAATAAGAGATAACGTGCTCAAAGTTAGACAAGTGTACCAAGCTTTTATATATACTATTTTTTATGGTCCCCCTTTGGTGTGCTTATTATTTTACCTCCCTAACTAGAAAAAGTTGACATAACATTTCATCGACGGTTGTTGCAGGAAAATAGGTATATTTACATCTCCGTCTCTTTGTGAATTGGAGGTTGTTTTGTCCATCTCAATGTCCCTTTACTTGCAAAAATAAAAATAAGAAGAAATTGTGACCACCCTATTAAAATTATCAAAGTGCATTAAATATCATATTCATTAAAAAAAAGATGGAACATAGAAAATTATTTTTGTCAATTGAAATTTGAAGATAGTATTTGGGGACCATATACAGTTCTAATGTACAATGTCTAAAAGAGGGGACCACATACTTTAGGTTTATCGAGAAAAGAATGTGTCCTAATAATATAGCCTTAAGTGTACTTTTGGGCTCTGAGATAGTTAATTTCTTAACAGTGACGTGTGGTGTACAAATATCCAAAATACTCTATTACTGTATTTTTCACTCTATACATGAACTTGAGTCTATGTGCATTGCACTTAGGTTTACTATTTGCAGCTTTGGTTATGAACTGATAATTACATTAATCCGAGTACAAAAATTGCAAATATTTGTTATAACTTTTTGACTAAATATTAAAGATAATAAAGTAAATTTATGAATATGTATAAAACATAGATGAAAAAGTAAAAATAAAATTATCTTTTAAAATAAATAAGTAAAATTAATTGTTTTCAAATTGAGTGTGATTATTGATACACTCAATTTCATTAATCTTATTAGTGTATCAATGTATCATTCTCATTATATTTTTAAATGTATGATATAAATTTCTATCATAATCTGATGAAAATTTGATGTATTTTTAGGTATGTTAAGTTTGTTGTATAATACTTCAGCTTAATTGTTCGTTTTTTTGGACACAAGTACAGCAAATTGTAGATCCTGATTTCATGATACAGCCTTTCCTTGCTAAACATAAAAAAGGGAAAACATTAACTCTTTGCACAGTTGCATGCCCTATTATGGAAATTAATTTAGTGATTGATGTGTCGAAATTTGGGATCAAATCTACAAAAATAATTGAGAGACAAACTGCTCCAACCCTATAAAATAAATAAAAATTAATTCTACAGTATATTATTGGGGGCTAACAAAGCAAAACAACAAAAGAAAATTTAGTGCTTCCCAATTTTTTTTTTATAATAAAATTTATTGGCTTGCGAATTCTATAAAATTTAAAATTTGTATTTGGACTTTGATGTAATTAATTAATTAATTAATTTGTTTATATTCCATTGTTTTAATTAATATAATTATGGTGGTTTTAAAATATTGATGTACATTTAACTTATATGTCAATTGCTTATAGTTAATACGTAGTTATTAATTATCAGATCCATTTTAGTATAATAATATGGATATTAATATATGATATAATTAACAATTATATTAATGTCAAGCATTGCAACTTTTATTTACTGGAAAAATTACAATTCGGTCACATAACTATTGGGTCATACGTCAAAAGCAGTCAAAAGCAATTTTAATTTAATGTACGTAGTTAAATTCTAATGCGATATTTAATCAATTTAATTTCATAAATAATTTAAGGTTTGCATTATATATGGTACAAAGGGATGTCCGAAACATAATAGTACCATATATTTTTTAATTAGAATTGATTGTTTTTTTCTTTTTATGAAGGTATTTCATGTGAAGTCATAATATCAAACTATCAATTTTGTACTACTATAATATATTATTGGAGGGTGAAAGTAGGAAAGAATAGTCAAATAATCATGCATTCAAAATTATTGTGTTCAGAGTCAAATAAATTGAATTGAAGCATTCATTGAAGGCGAAATAAAATTAAATACTAGGTAGTAGTAACATTTATTTGAGCGTGGAATAATTTTAACACGTAAAAGAGTTGTTGAGAAATAATAGAGTGAGTTATAGTTAGAATTAGGGTTAGGGTTAGCTAGTCGCTCTATCGATCTAGATTTCAAGCAAGGTTGGGGGTGACCATAAATAGTAATTACTACACATGGAAAAATGGTAAGCTAGCTACAATATGTACTAAAGAGAACTATACTACTTCGATTACGCCCCAATAATGGTCGACCATTATTTTAATTTCATTCTTCGTCAATCTACGCAATAATAGTGTTTTTCTTTACAGTAGTACGATATTTATACATAAGTTGGCATACATTTGTGGGACTTCACCAACCTTGTTCATGCATGTGTTTGTGGCAAAAAAAATCTATTAATTTAAATTATATAATGATTTGTATTTAGTTATATAAATCCTCACACTATAAAAAAAACTACTACTACTATACATAATTAGATTTTTAGAAATATATATTGAACTCAAAACAATTTTTAAAAGTATTTTATATATAGATTATAATTTTACACTTTTATTTTTATTTGCATTTTTTTAAATTTATTTATTTTACATAATATTAAAAATAATAGTTGTAGATGTTGGGTCTGCTCACCACCACGACTCTGTTGCATTAGAGCATCCTCATTGCTAGAGACAATTCCTAGTTAGCACATATTTGTACCTAGGTACACTAATGGTGAGAAAAATACAATTTAAGAGAGAGAATTTTGAGTATCAAATATTAAAAATTAGGTACAAATTGGTTTTGTGTCTAATTAGCTTCCTACATGAATAAAACATAAAAGTGAATAATTGTACCTCAAACCATTGTGATGGTGAGGTACAAATTGACAAGGTACAAATTATATGTGATGTGTCTAATGACATGTCACTTATTTGTACTTATGTTTAGGTATATCATTGGAGATGCTCTTAGTATGATATTGTCCGTTTTAAGAAAAGCTCTCACGGTTTTCACTTTGGTACTTTTTTTCCAAAAGATTTTATACTAATGGAGTGGTGGGTCTAGACCTGTAAATGGGGCGGGTTTTTATCCAGATCCGCTCTTGATCCGTTACATTTAAACGGATTTGGATCGTAAAAATTGACCCGTTGACCCGTTTAATGACCCGACCCGTTTACCCGTTTAATAAACGGGTCGGATACGGATCAATACCGATCCGATCCGTATGTGACTCGACCCTTACCAAATATTATATATATAGCTATACATAGTATTTAGTTACTATATAATAATTAAATAATTTATAATTAATTAATAAAAAATATTAAAATTTTCATTTTGTGTAATATAAAAATATTAATTATTATTGTTAGCACTTTAATTTATAATTTAGTTTAATAAATTTTAATATTTTATTTTATAATTTTTTAAATGTTAAAAATTATTGTTAAAAAATTATAAAAAATTATTAATTATAAACGGATCGGAAAACCCGTTGGATACCCGTTGATCCGGCGGATACGGATTTGGATCGAACTTTCGATGATCCGGCGGGTCGCGGAGCGGGTACGGATCGAAAATTTAAAATATTAAACGGGTACGGATCAATGCCGATCCGCTCCGAATCCGCCCCATTTACAAGTCTAGGTGGGTCTCTTTGTAAACTTGTGAAACTCTCTTTTATTTTTTGATGTGAGACTTAATTTGTACTCAACGGTAAACAAAAGTAGTTGCACGTCTTTTTACTACCAATTGCTCAAATTTCGATTGTAAATTGAAAAGATTGTCGATGTCAAATGATGGTAAAAATTTACAAAAATAAAATTGATTTTGATTCAATTTTATTTGTGATTGTAAATTTTTTGATACAGATGTGGATGACAAAACAATATGCATAGTGACTAGTAATTGACTTTGATTCAATTTTATTTGTGATTGTAAATTTTTCCATACAGTTGTGGATGACAAAACAATACACATAGTAACTAATTAATTATAGTAATTTTAGGTTAATCAGACCAATTGGAAAATTTTGAACGAAATATTTTGATAAATTCAGGATGTGGGTTTTGACTTTTGATTAAGTATATGCATGATAAATAATATTTTATCTATTTTATAATAATATGATCATTGAGTTTAAATTGATGTTTCACATGATTCTCTAAAAAAATAGAAAATAGTATTATTTTTTACGTTAAAATATAATTTTAATTACTTTACTTAACTTTACTCGTTAATTATATTTTATTTTTTTAATTTAAAAATAAATTTATATTGTCTCAGTCAAAAGATAATTGTCATACTTCTTTTTAATTTTTAAATGAAAAAAAAAGATAATTGTCATACTTTTTTTTAATTTTCAAATGAAGTTTGACAACTGTTTTTGGGCGGAGGAAGTAATATTTTTTTCTTGGTCAAAATGGTAATATTATTAAGACATGGAAGAAGTATCTATACAATTATATACATATATATATATATATATATATATATATATATATATATATATATATATATATATATATATATATATTTATAATATGGGAGTAATAAGTAGTAAAATTAAAGAAATAGTAGTACTCTTTCTATTCCTCAAGACAGCACGTGAATTAAGAAAAAAATATTTTTTGTGTGTTTTATAATATAAAGTAATAGTTAGTTAAAAAAATAAGTAGTAAAAGGGTAAATAAATGTTTATTAAGAGGATAAAGTTGTAAAAATAAATTTTATTTATAGAATGTGCGCTATTTTAAAGGATGATAAAAATAAAAAAAGTGTGTGGGATGAAATAATTAATAACTAAGAGGACTAGTATGTGAAATAATTACTCTATATGGTATAATTTTACACATTTGATCGTATTTATAACTTTTAATCAGGCTTCTGACCATGGCCCAAAATTGGTCGTGGGTCGGACTCAAATCGATTGTAGGGCCTTAAAAGGATAGCCTGTAAATAATACAAGTCGGCCCAATTACCTATTAATTATTGAAGTGAATTTTAGTATTTTTTAATAATGTAAAATAATACTTAAATCGCTCCTAGAAAAGTTTTAGTACAATGATTAAAACTAAAATAAAATTACTGTATATATATTATTTCATTTTGGTGTCTATATTGTTAAAGAAATACAGTAAATTTTAACAACTTTAGTAATTTTGATATATAGAACTCAAAAATCACAACTTTAGTGATTTCTCTATCTCGACCATTTGACTTTGAATAATTTACATAAAAATTGACTACTCGTCATTTATTGTTAGAACAGAAATTATGAGGTTGAATTCAAATTTCAAAATATATATGTTGTCGCACTATATATATATTATATGGATTACTACAACTTATGATGTTTGAATATTCAATTTTGCATTTCTGACATTCATTTTAGTTCCGTCCAAGTTGCTAAAATAATGGTCAATGTCCTTTCGATCAATTTCACAAAAGAGGTCAAAACAATTATTGGAGAAATGGCACAAAAAAGTTGGTTAAAATATTAACTTCTGCAATAGAAATCTTATTATTTCAACAACTTTTTTAGTAATTATTCATACTATATATATATATTAGTAGTGTTAGTAAGGAGAATAAATTCAATTATTTTCAATTGTCTTGATCAATACCTTCCAAAAACAATTAAATTATGAAATTTGACATTCAATTACTTAAATAAGGTGTCAAATGAAAAAATACATAGTAATAGAATCGAAGAGAATGATGAAGCTCACATAACTATATTTACACAAAACACTATTTAAATATAAAGCTCACATCAAACTATTCATACTTACAATGAGCTCCAATTTTAATTCCTAAAAAGACTTGCACCAAATCAAATACTCCTTCCTCAAAATTTGGTATCATAGTACGAAAGAAAGTTGGGTAGACATACATGCCGAAAAAGAGAATATATCACATGGTAAAGTTAAAATAAATAAATAAATGTAGGCATATTTTTGCATGACTTTTTAAATGGTGGTCCTTAAATTGCTATATCTAGTAGAAATTCTATGAATAAAATGTAATTATGGTCCTATAATTGTAGAGGAAGAGGAGGCAAAAGTAGTTAGCTAGATATGAATAACGCCTAAAATTATTATTTAAAAAAAATAACATTATTTATCGTAAGTATTTACATTAATTTAAAGGAGCCGTAAGTAGTAAGACATTGTTACTCTTAGTAATGAATTAAATTGTCCGCAATCAAAGCATCGACGGAGCGTTAGTGCGACGCGCGGGGAGGTCGAGAGTGGGTGTAGATAGATATTATTAATAAATACGAGGTACACAGTGAAGATAGGCATTGGTCGACGGGGAAGAACAAAAGTAGGGAATGGTGGGCCCACTCCCGTACTCTTGGATTGGACTTTTCTGGAAAGTTTTTCCTTTTATTGCCATTGTTCCATTTTCCTTTTCTGAGACCAAACCCTCTTGCCCTCTGCCGTGGCCCTGACTCGCAATAATTCCACCCCCAACCCCTCTTTTTTCTTTAAATTCCATAAATACCCCTGCTCATCCCAACATTTACGTTTTAGTATTTTCCTCAATTTTTTTATTAAATGTTTTCACGGACGTCCTATGATTTACTAATAGTTTTGGACTTAATTGGTGTTCTGATTATGATCTGAATTATTGTAGTTTCATCGTTCGTACCTCTATCTAATTAAAGCAAAATGGAAAGAAGAGTTTTGGACGATTTAAGAGTGTGAAAACAACGTGATTAAATTAGTGTTGCTAATAAGGGCAATTGAGTAATAAGTGATCTATCTAGTCTTGGTACTGTCTGTTTCTATTAGTGGTGGTGGGATAGAGAGAGAAAGCAGGGGAGTGGTGGGGAATTGCTTTTCGATTTGGTTAACGTCGGAAAGTTGCGTGAGAAAGAGATGGTTCTTTCTTTCCTCTTGTTCGTATTTTTTCATGTTAGGCACAAAATGAAATGAGGTTAATTACATTTGATGATACGAACTTTGGTAGTACGGTTTATTACTTTTGAACGTACGAATAGATAGGTTACGTTTCTTAATATACGGGTTTGATCGTAATTTTTTACAATTTATACGAGTCGAGTCGAATTGAGTTCACATTAAAAGTGAATTGTTATTAGATGGTCTAAAAATAGTCAGTTTTTTTCACAATGTGATATTTCAACATAAAAGTATTGACAATTTTAAGTTGCGTCTTCGTTTCGGAGTCTTGACAATAATTTCAGTGTCTAATAACGATTGGATTTGACGGCTTTGTACTAAATCGGATTATTAATGCTTGATGTGAGAATGGGGTTTAATTTGATTAATGGAGTACAATTTGATTATCTAGCATAATCACTTTGTAATTGTATAACCCCGATTAATTCATTATAAATTAATAGGTACTCTCTCTAAGTCAAAGAATGGTCCCATGTAGCTTGGTGATTGTATATGTATTTTTTAGTGTTATATGTTTAGGTTGGATGATTATAGATCTAATTTGTTAGCTCGCTGAATTTTCATTCTACGTATTGTATCATATATTTTTTCTTTTCTATTTGATTGAATTTAAAGAAAAAAAACAAGTCACATTGTTTTTTATAAATTTAAAAAAGGATGTAACAATTAGTTTGAGACGAAAATATTATAATGCAATTATTTATTATATACATAATTAATTAAAATTTATACATTAAAAGTATTCTTAAACAAGTGAAGACGCGAAAATTTACTCTTCCCATCTCTATTTAAGCCGTAGGTTCTTGATTTATCAGAATAGATGAATTGAGTTACGGTTCATTTCGCCATCCCAACGAGTGAATCAGTAAGATTTAGTTGTTCAATAAAATCTTGTGTCTTCACAGGTTTCATCGTTCCCACCGCCTCGTACGTAATGATTAGGTCAGAATTCTACAATGGAGCTCACAATCAAATTTATTCTTGAGTCAACCTTCTTAGTCTTTATTGGCTCGAAGCTCTTGATTTTTGTCTTCTATGTGGGGCCGGACCCAAAATTTTCAAGACTCAGCCCAAAACTAAATTTTTAGGGTCTGGGCCGGACCTAGTTTCTTGATATGAAAGTTCGACTTGAGATCGAGCTCGACGATTCGAGCCGGGTTTTCGGGCTTTTCGGACCTAATTTTTTAATTTTAAAAAAGTATTTTTAAATATTAAAATAATTGGAAAAATGGCAATAAGGCCATTTTTCAACATTTTTTAACCAATAAGGCTTTCGAGAAATTACGCATGTCAATTAGGCCGCCTAAAATGTGTAAAGACATCGTTATCCTTCCATATATACACATTTGAACTGAGGGTTTCCTCATTTCACTCTTTTCGCGCACGACTTCCACTCTCTCACTCCCGCTAAAACACACGAACACACTGAAAACCCCTCTCTCACTTTCTTTCAACTGCATCTCAAAATTGATTTTCTTCTCCTCTCAACTGATTTCGAATCCAACAATCGACATGAAGACACAAGGGAGAACCACTGCCGCGAAGAAAACCGCCGCGAAGAAATCCACCGCGCCGACTCCAACCACCAGTTCTGTGGCTGCTTCCGAAAACACTAAACGGAGGCTTGTTCAGTACACTCCGTCGAGTGAAGAGCAGGCGAGCCCTAGCCCTCAGCTTGTCGCCGGCCAGAAGAAGGAGCGGAAGAAGTAAGTATTTCGAGCCCTAATTCGATTTTCACTTCCAATCGATTTATTTCCATTTGCATGCCTGAATGTGTAGTGTTTTTTTATGTGTTTTGATGGAGGTTCGGTGTGATTATGTGTTTATCAGCTTGATTGTGTGTTTTGGTGGATGTTCAGTGCTTTTATGTTTAGTTTAGTGTTTTATATGCCTGTTCAGTGTTCTACATGCCATTTCAGTGTTCTACATGGCCACTCAGTTTGATTGTGTGTTTTGGTGGTTGTTCAGTGTCTTCATGTTCTGTTCAGTGTCCTTCTGTGCCACTCACTGTCTTTACATGTCACACAGTGCCTCTGCATGCCACTCAGTGTTCTACATGCCATTTTTACTGCATGTTTTGTTCAGTTATGTGTCCTTCTGTGTCAGTCAGTGTCTTTACATGTCATACAGTGCCTCTGCATGCCATACATTTCCATTGTCTGTATGTGTGCCAGTCAGTGTCTTTACATGGAATCCAGTGCATCTACATGCCACTCAGTGTCTATGAATCTCATTCAGTGCCAACAAGGTATACTTGTCCTGTCATGCAGTGTCTCTGCATCTCACTCAGTGATTTTACATGCCTTTCAGTGTGATCAGTCCTTTATGAGCCATTCAGTGCTTTGTGTGTGCATTCAGTGTAGTACTCACATCAGTGTGTGTTTTGGTTTTCCAGGTATTATGATCAGAAGAGGTCCAACTTGCTCACCATCCTCAGGACTTTTGATGATATTAAGACCAGTATGAAAGCGAGCCACGATGACTATTTGGCGACAATGTTCTAAAAATCGGGCCTAGGCGGGGCCTAGGCGCTAGGCGGAGGTAAACCGCCCCGATTTTCCATCTTAGGCGGCTAGGCGGGTTCAGGCGGATTTAGGCGGCCTAGGCGGGGATTAATCGGGTCTAGGCGGCCTAGGCGGGGATTAATCGGGCCTAGGCGGTTTTCAATAAAAAAAATTAAAAAAATGTTTTTTTTCGTCTCTTTGCGAATTTAATGTTTTTATTGGCTACAAAAGTTTAAAAAATAATATTTTCTTGTTTTAGAGAGCTTAAAAAATAATATTTGATATGATTTATGAAATATAATTGAAAATTTGTGTAATATTTTAACTTTATTGAATATATAAACAAATATGATATAACTAATTATTATAATTAAAGTAAAAAAATTGTTATTTTTTCAAAAAATATATATATAAATTATTTTTGAAATATAATATTAATTAATTAAATATAAAAATGTAAAACGATTAATCCCCGCCTAGTCCCCGATTAATCTCTCTAGGCTCTAGGCCCCTAGTCACCGCCCGCCTACCGCCTAGCGCCTTTTAGAACCTTGTTTGGCGAAGACCCCGTTCTACCATCTGTTCAAGAGCATCAAGGATGAGAGGCTGACCATCTTCAACACCCGAAAGAGCGACGCAACGATAACTGTCGTACTGGAGGATATAGATATCTCGGCTCGTACGATAAAACTGGGCAGCAAAGAAGTCCGGATCACTCCCGAGGATGTCGATCTTATTTTCGGCATCGTTGGCGGCAGTAGGAAGTTGGATATTACTTCCAGGCCCAAGCGTAATAACAACTTCAAGGAGAGGATGTTTCCGGGAGAGAAGGTGCTGCAACCGAAGCTGCTGAAGGACAAGCTTCAGAGTTTGTTGCAGCGTCGGAGTCGCAAGCCTGAGGCTCTTGGTGATGCAGCTCGGCTCCTGTCGTTGATCACGATCGGCACTGTCTTCTTCTCCACTTCCTCCGCCACAATCCAATGGAAATGGTTGGATTATGTGGAAGATTTGGACTCGATGCCGATATACAACTGGGAGAGGCGATTCTGAAGGCCCTTTGCGACTCAACAACTCTGAACAAGGACAACCTGCAGAAAACACAAGGTTGCACGATACTGCTCCTGGTATGTCCTTCGTCTTACTGTACTTTTACTTGCCGTTTTTTATTTTTTATTCATTGATATTTAACTTTAGTTTTTTTCTGGAATAAAAATAAAATAAAATATGCACTACTGGCTTTGTGAGCACACGAAGCTGGCAAAAAAGCTGGATAACGATCACCTCCCCCGGGTTCTGAACTAGCATCTCCATCATATTTCGAATATGACCAAGGAGACTCTAGCGGGCCTTGCGGACGAGGAGGTAAATATCTTCCTTCTTCTTCTTTTAAGTTTGTTTTATGATTCAGAGTAGGGTAATTCTGATTCAGAGTGTGAAAAATTAAGGTTCAGTGTTTATTGCTTGTATTCAGTGTAATATTCATGCATACAGTGTAATTGGAGGGACATGAATGATATTCAGTTAGGGGTGTTCAAAAAACCCGCCAAACCCGATCCGCCCACCAACCTGACCGAAAGCCGCCTGAACCCGTCGGTTTTATTTTGAACAAACTACCCGACGATTAAAATTTCTAAAACCCGCCAAAATTCGGGTGGGTAGCGGTTTCGTTAGTGACTACCCGCAAATAAACCGACCCGCCCGCACATAATATATATATATATATATATATATATATATATATATATATATAATAGGAGAATACTACAGTACATTTGTTAATATTGAATGTACCGTACATTTATCTTTTAACCAATTAAAATTTGACACTTCATTTTGTTAGCATACACCTAGATGCACCTGATTACAACTTTAAAAACAATTATGACCTGTTACCTTCTATAGCAATTTTTTTAATTTATTTATTAATATAATAAACAATATTTTTATATTCTTATATAATTAAATTAAATTATTTAAAACAAAAAAAAATTACATTAAATAATACACTTAATAATACATTTATCTAAAAAAATATTTTATAATTGACTAATAATTTTCTAAAAATAAAATATTTATTTTTATATATTTCTTTTAAACAACTTAAAATTACACACAATCCAATTAATTTATTTCACATAATTATTAATTTATATCGTTTAATATTTATAAATAAATAATTTATTATTAACTATGAAAAACATAATAAATTAATTTTTGAACATATTTTATTTTTAAATAAATTTTAAAATAGAATTGTTTGTTCCCGAAATGACCCACCAAGAGTTACGTATTCGTTTGAGTTCAACAATTTTTTTCTTTACCGAATAGATGAGGCAAAATTCATGAACAAATGAAGCAATAGATATTAGTGAAGCTTGATAAAAAATCACATTTCTAACAAAAAAAAAATAGTGTTCATTGACGGAAACTAATTAAAATATTTATATTGTTTTGTTCATTTTGTTCTAGTTACTTAGAAATTGTTGTGTTTTCGTTTGTTCATAAAACAATTCGATTAATTTCAATCATACTTATATCAAAGAGATTATAGATCATTTAATTTGTTGATCCATGTGAATACTAGAAAGAGAAGTTCCCATAATAGAGGGACCAACCTCAGTGTACAAAAAAAAAATTATTGAAGAGGCTATAAGAATTTCTCAGCATATTGATGAAATGAGCTTGTTTGGAATTATAATTGATACAAAAATAGTCGACTTGGGAAATAAACAAGTGTGAATCATTGATATAGTCACTAAGTTTAAAGTTGAGTTAGATGAGACTTCATATTTGATGTAAAATGCTTGACCTGATTCCATCAAAAATCGACTTTGTGAAGACTAGACGATAGAGTTGCAGAATAAAAAAAAAAACGACGCGATTTGTGATTCACTAAGTCTTTTGATTATACGTATTAAAAAAAACTGAATATAAATGTGAATCACTTAATATTTGCTTCATATATTATACAAATAATTTGATTTGAATTAATATTTTTATATGTAATAAATAAATAAATAATTATATTTTATAAAAAATGATTAGAAAAAGAAACATGTACTACTTTGTATTATTAATTTTTGTCCATGCAAATTTTGTCCTTCTCCTTAGAGCATTTCCAATGGAGAGGTAGAAGTCTACGTGTACTTTTACTTCTCACCCAAAAAGAGGTAGAAATCGTTGGAAGTGCGCTCACATTAGAAGTCCCTAAAAATTCTGGAGTAAAAAAAATAGAGATAAAAAATATTATTATTATTATAATTATTATTATTATTATTATTATTATTATTATTATTATTATTATTATTATTATTATTATTATTTAGCGTTAAAAATTATTTTATATTTTAAATTTATTCTGTATTTTATATAAAAATTAATAAAATATAAGAATTTTGAATTAATTAAAATTTTAACTTGGATTATTTGTATTTTTATTTTATATAAAAATTAATTAAAATTAATTTTTTTTTAAAATAGTTAAAATTTGAACGGATTATTTGTATTTTTATTTTATATAAAAATTAATTAAAATTAAAAAATGTGAAATAGTTAAAATTTTAATGTTAGCGGAATTATTTTATATAAAAATTAATTAAAAATAAAAATTTTGAAATAGTTAAATTTTTAGCGTTATGAATTATTTTGTATTTATATAAAAATTAATTAAATATTTATTTTATTTAATTATGAATTATATAAATATTAAATATTTATTTTATTTTATCTAAAAATCATTTTTTATGTTTACTATTATTATTATTATTATTATTATTATTATTATTATTATTATTATTATTATTATTATTATTATTATTATTATTATTATTATTATTATTATTATTATTATTATTATTATTATTATTATTTTGGATTTATTTGAAGTTTTTTTTGGTAGAAGTAGTAAAAATATGATTTAGCGCACTTGTGGCCTACTTATCAGCCAAAACTTTGAGATGCTATAATATCTTCTTCCTTGATCCGCAATAAAAAAAATTATAGAGAAACTCAATTGAGATTTGAAAAATTGACATCGTGTCGGCATCGTGGGTAAAGATAGCCCTCTATTTTTGAAACACGCCGCCAAATTTTTGTTCTTAATTCTGAAAAATATTTATGTATATTACCGGTTAACAGGTTAGTCAATACAGTATATAGAATAATAATTGTGTGTTGTAATCTCTACGCTAACTATTGTATTCTGTAATAAATCTGAACGGTTCACATTAATTAATTAAATCTAATGGTTGAAATAAAAACAAAGTACCGTGCCTTGACTGTACTGTAGAAGCCTCCTATATATATATATATATATATATATATATATATATATATATATATATATATATATATATATATATATATATATATATATATATATATATATATATATTATTAGCATATAATAGTAGTATTAGTTCATTTTTATTAATATCATTACTTAGTATAGTACAGTAGAAACTCCCTACAGTCATATCGTTGGGACCGGGAAAAAATATTACTATAGGGAGTTATTCTTATATAGGGTTTTACAAAATAAAAATAATTTTTTCCTATAAAAAAATAATATAAATATAAAAATAAAATGCATTGTATTTATCTATTTTAAAGTTCACATAACAAATTTAATAGTATTTAATAGTGTTGACTATGAATATTTGACCATAAATATGTAAAAATTATGTTTAATGTATATATTAAATAAAATACTAATGAATCTAAGGATTATAAATCTCGATCATATACTATATCTTATTGATTTTAATAAATATTGTAAGTCATTTTAAACATATTGTTGATTTTGATAAATAAAAGTATTATTAATAAATATTTTTATTATATATTAATCATTTATTCTTATATAGAGGTATAAATCTTTAAGGCGGGACTTGAAAAATATATGACTTATGACAATGTGGAGTTTATTCCTATTTATAACTGGTCCCAAGTCGGGAACTGGATTTTTTATTACTATAGGGAGTTTATTCCTATATAGAGTATTACTATATAGAGTTTCTACTGTAGTATTAATTTATGAGATAATTTTTAAATTTTTCTTAACTAATTTTTTATGTATGCTTTTGATTTTTTTTTCAATTAGGCACAACTCATAAGTTCATATCTTTAAAATCTTAAATTAATAACATTTTCAATAGTTTGTGCAATTATAGGTTATTATTTTATAATATTTTACTTAGATATTTAAATTAATGTTTTTTTTTTTAATTTATGTTAGTTTTATTTTTCGTTTCTTTAACTTTTTATTTTTTTAAAAATTTACAATTTAAATATTTATTTAAACATGTCATTTTACCCGCCAAACCGCCCGCACCCGACCGCACCCGCACTATATGGTTGGAGTAAAAAAATGGGCGGGTATGGTTGATAAAATTGAAACCCGCCATCAATGGGTCGGGTGATTTTTTATGGATGTATCTGCCCAAACCCGCCCGTGAACACCCCTATATTTAGTGCTTATTAATGCCATTTAGAGTCAAAGTAGGATAGTTGTGATATTCAGTGCATAAAATTGCCATCCAATGTTCACTTGATGATGATGTTTTTTTGAGTTTTAATGCGTGTGTCCGGGTCTGACAGGTGGATGCTCATGCTCTGAAACACAGCAAGACGGTGGCGAAGATCAATGCGTACAAGGGCCATCTTTCTTATACAGCAATCGTGAATGCTCCGCGTGCGGCGGAGAGCGAGAATGACGAGCAGCCTGAGGAGCTGTCTTCTGGAGAGGAGAGTGACGATGACGAGCATTCGGGCTCTGATTCGTCGAGCGAGGAGGAGGAGGAAGAGGACAAAAAAGGAAAAGGCCCGGAGGGCGAGCCTTCTGGAGACCAGTCATTTGATGGGGAAGACGACGACAGTTCTTCCGGGCATCAGGACATGACCTGCATAGTCCCGGAGGAGGGTGGTGGGCCTTCTGAACAGCAGCCCGATGAGGAACGCGCTGCTGCTGCTGCTGAAGTTGAGAGATTGCTCAACAGCCTCCTGTCGGAGAATCAAGCTCTCTCCGACACTGTGAGGGATTTCCGAGCGAAGCTCGATAGCACGACTTCTCAGCTCCGGGGAGGAGGAATTATAAATTATGCGGGCGAGAGTGAAATAGCTCGAGGATGAAGTGAGAAAGTTGAAGAATGCGTTGGCTGACCTTCAGTGCTCGACGGTCCTGAATGACTACGAAAAAGTCCAGCTCGAGTCTCTGGAGGCGACCATCAAAGCACAAGAAGAAGTCCACAGAGCCGCAATAAATGCCTCAACTAACATGGCAGACATTTATTGAAAAAGAGACATGTAAATGACTCAAAGAAAACAAAGTCAACACACACAGATTTCTATAACACATTAATTACTGAGTAGGTAACAGGTATTCATTCAGACACAGAATGAAGCAAATCAACACTGACTGCATATGGTTAAATATGGATTCAGTGTGCAAAAAGTGGATACAGTGTGTAAGTGCAATTAGTCCAGTTCAGTGCACACTGAATCAAGCCATTAAACATTGACTGAACGCATAATGAAACCAAGCGCATGGTGAATTAGACACCAACTGAACCAATTAAGCACTGAATGGGACGCTCAGTCCACGACCACTGAATGCATGCTCAATGAACACTGAATGCAACGAAAAAACACTGACATGCATAATAAAATACACACACAGTGCATGCATGCTGAATCAAACATTTAAGCATTGATTGGGTGCGTGGAGAAATCACGTACCTGGATTTGAAATCGCCGGGAAGGAAGGCGGCGGCGTATCTGACATTTGAACTGTGCCAGGAACGGCGGCGGCGCCGATAAAATCGATCGATCGATCGATGCCGATTGAGACGGACTGCATGAAATCGATTATCGCTGCGGAGAATTCAAGGTGCTCACCGGCGGCGTCCTTCCCCCTACTTAGCTTGATCGCGGCGGCGGAGATGAATTACCTCGGCTCGGAATTGAATTGCAGAATCGAAATCCCCTCGGCTGGAGTGAGTGAGTGAGAGAGAGAGAGAGAGAGAGAGAGAGAGAGAGAGAGAGAGAGAGAGAGAGAGAGAGAGAGAGAGAGAGAGAGAGAGAGAGAGAGAGAGAGAGAGAGAGAGAGAGAGAGAGAGAGAGAGAGAGAGAGAGAGACGCAGAATTGAATGCGTGATTTTCCCATCGGCTCGAATGCAAAAACAGCTGGAAGGGTATTTTCGTCCTTGCAGGTATATTTTTTTGGCCCAATTGACACAAAATGGCCTAATTGACATGAAAATTAGAGATTGACCTTATTGGTTAAAAAATGCTGAAAAATGGTCTTATTGTCATTTTTCCCAAAATAATTTTTATTAATTTTTTATAAAAAAAATTAATTTTAAATTTAAAATAATACTATTTTATACAATATTTATAATTTAAGTTTTTAAAGTTGAATTATTAATTAAATATTAAAAATTATATAAAAATATATAATATTTATTAAAAAAAATAATATAAAAATCAAAAAATAGGTCGGTCCAGACTTTCAGTCCCAATTTTCTTTTTTTTTTGGCCCGTGCTTGGACCAACTTTTTATTTTTCGGTCCGAGCCCTTGATGGCTGGTCCCAAAAATTTTTAGCCTCGGCCCGCAATGGATTTTTTTCGAGTTTTCGGTCCCGGCTTTCGGATTTTGGGCCAAAACGCTCAACCCTATATATAATAAATCTCATCATCTCATTTTTAACAACTCAAGGTTACCTTTCACAAATTAAGTAAGAATTTCTCAATTAAATGTTCCTAAAAATATTTCAAATATTTGTTTTACAAGATTAATTACAAGATAGCGAGTCACCGTGAAGTGTCACATGTGTGCATGAGTGAAGATAAAGTGTCTTGAGATAGATATGTATCAAATCAGTATAGTGAGATCAGTATGTCATTCCTAAATATAATAATTAGTGATTGAGCGAGTCCAATTAGGGTCGATGTCGAGGTGTTAAAAATGATTTTAGAAAATGTGACGATCAGAATTGCAAAAGGTAAGTATCATTCAGTTCAGTTCAGTTCAGTTCAGATCGTTTCAGTTCAGTTCAGTTCAACCGATTTTAGTAAAAAAAAACAAGTTCTTAAGTAGTATAAACAGAGATAATAGTCAAAACTTTATACAGAAGTTGCAAATTTAATGATACTTCTCTCTTTAAAAATTATACTAATTGTAAAAGATATACAACCATGACCATTTGAATGCTGAATGTACGTAGAGCTATAAGAAAGAGTAATTAAAGGGAGGAATAGATCATATGAGAGAGAGAGAGAGAGAGAGAGGAAAGGAGGGATAGATTTTGAGGGGGTCAGAAAGTAAATACAAATGTGTAGTAAATACAGAGATGGAGAGAGAGGAGAGCAGCTTAAGAGAAAAAAGGGTAAATGTTAAAATGAAACACACCCACAGCACAAGCACAGCAGACTTTTTGTATAAAAATAGAAAAAGTTTTAGAAACCATCCATACCATGCCTCTCTCTATAAACTACACTATTGAGACTTGATTGAAGCTCCAAAATTTATACAAAAACAACAAATTAAAATCCATGCATAGGTATAGGGGTCCTTAAATTGGAATTAGACGACCCACCTCCTACACCTCGATCTATACCCAGAAAAGAAAAACCCAACAATATACCACTGTTATGTATGTATGTATGTTGCCTAGAGACAAGAAAATATATACTCCAATTAAAATTGTTTAATTTGTTGGAGTAGTGTAGACAAGAGAAGATCTAGTAAAACAGTCATTCCCAACATCATTTTAGCAAAACTCTATGGGGTCTTAGGTTGTTATACACATACACACACTGTTCAATTCAACAACACCAATTATTACTAAAAAAATAATATATTATTTATATTTATATGAAAACACACACCACCAAGGAATATATATATATATACTATGTATCTACTGCATCCACACAAATATATATTTTACTAATGCAACTGACCGAGTTGTAGAGAGAGAAACTTTTTTTTTTTATGAGACTGTGCTGATCATATCATTTCATTCATCTCTCTCACCGTATACTTTTCTTTCTTAAAAAAAATACACATATTATTTGTCGCAAATAAAATGTGGGATCTCAACGATTCGCCGGATCAAAGGACTCCGGCAGAAGCCGAATCGGAAGGGAAACGGGTCGGATCCGGGTCGGACTCCAACTGCTCGGCGGTGGAAGAGGAGGAGGAGGAAGAAGAAGAAGGTTGCGCGGCGGGGAAGAAGAGGAGCAGCAAGGTATTCGGATTCCCCGTCTTGGCCTCCGGCGACGATAAGGGGGTTTGCTGCTCGTCTTCGCCGGTGACGAGGCAGTTTTTTCCGGTGGACGATCCGTCGACGGAGACATATTTCCCGGCGGAAGTCCCGGCGACCGGTTTCCCCCGGGCTCACTGGGTGGGCGTGAAGTTCTGCCAGTCGTCGGAGCCGCAGACGGTGGTCGGGAAGGCGGAGGCGGCCGCCCAGCCCCCGAAGAAGAGCCGGCGCGGGCCGAGGTCCCGGAGCTCCCAGTACCGCGGCGTGACTTTCTACCGGCGAACCGGGCGTTGGGAGTCGCACATATGGTATTATTGTAATTAAATGAATGAATAAATAAATTAATTAGGATGGAATTAGTAGTTAATTAGAGGTGTGTGTGTGATTGGATCAGGGATTGCGGGAAGCAAGTGTATTTAGGTGGATTCGACACGGCACACGCGGCAGCCCGGTAATTATTAATTAAGAAAAGATTTGATTAATTGTGTGATTGAATGAATGAACAATAAGTTAATTGTGGTGGTGGTGCAGGGCTTACGATAGGGCAGCGATAAAGTTCCGAGGGGTAGAGGCGGACATAAACTTCCGGCTGGAGGATTATGAAGACGACCTGAAGCAGATGAGCAATCTAACAAAGGAGGAATTCGTGCATGTACTTCGCAGACAAAGCAGCGGCTTTCCCAGGGGGAGTTCAAAGTACAGAGGAGTCACTTTGCACAAATGCGGCAGATGGGAAGCAAGATTAGGCCAACTCTTAGGCAAAAAGTATGTTTATTTGGGTCTATTTGATACTGAAATTGAAGCTGCCAGGTCAGATTAATTGTTTTCTTCTTTTTCTTTTTCATTTTCATTTTCATTTCATAATAATACCAACCAATTAACATTAATTACCAGCTTAATTAATTAATTTTTTGTGGATATAGGGCGTATGATAAAGCCGCCATAAAATGTAATGGAAAAGAAGCTGTTACCAATTTTGATCCAACCATTTATGAGGAGGACCTCAAATCAGCCGCAGCAGCAGGTACTGGATGCTTATTATCATTATTATTATTATTATTATTACAGGTATTATTTATTTGTGTATTTAATAAAAAAAATGAATATTATTATTTGATGGATGATCAGAGTCGTCATCGAACAACGAAGGTGGGAGTGGGCACAATTTGGACCTGAGTCTGGGAAATTCAGCTCCACAAATCTATTCTTTCGGTGACTATTGGAGACGCCAAGGATCCACAACTCATGAGGTACTTTATTTATTTATTTATTTATCAATATTTAAGTAATTAATTATATAATCTTTTTTTTTTTATCTAATTTAAAATGATTGTAGTTGAACTTCCAGCAGCAGCATCAGCAGCAGGCGCTTGAGAATGGATCGTACGATCAACCACAAACGTTGCAGCTGCTTCATAATAATAATAATAATAATAATAATAATGAATTATTGAAGCATCACCAGCAGCAACAGCAGGAGCACAGATTTGGGCAATTGAGGAAAACAGATAATGGGCCCCACATGCTGCTTCAACAAGGCTTTACTTCAACTCCTAATTACCAAGTCAGTACCTTTTAATTAATTATTCACCTTTTCATATTTGCTTAGTACGAGTAATCCTTAATTACAACTGCATCTCTCCCTGGAAAATGTATTTTTTTTAATTATTTTATTTTATCACTTTAATATATAATTTTATTTTTATATATTCAATTATTTTTAAAATTTTTATTTTGAATTACTTTATTTTTTAATAAGTACTAGTATTGTCTTAATTTGTAAGTAAATAAAAAAACTTTAATGAAATATATTTACATTGCCAATATAAAATTGTACAAAAAACTTTACATGGGGTGAAATAAATAAACTTTTTAATAAGGTAAAAGTGTTAACTATATCCTAAGAATTTATTAAAGGGCTAATGTATATGGTTAAATACATTTGACTTTTGTATATTTGACTAAGTACATAGTTTGAATGTTGATTATTTGAGCTGATCCACGTGTCGTATTTTGGTCTGATAAAGGTACCTCATCATCAACCGTATTCATACGAATATGAATATCCAGGGGGGAGCAAGGGCAACATTGACAATTGCAGTAGTTATAATACGAGATCTAAAGGAGGAGATGACGTGTCATCACAGTGGCAGCAAATGAATCGCGACCGTCAATTGTTTGCAGCAGCAGCATCATCAGGATTCCCACAGCCGTTCAGACCACCACAACAAAATTGGATTGACAAAAATGGGACCCACCATCTCATGAGACCCTCATGAATTTGATCATCATCCAACCCCAACTAGTTAATTTAAAATTAATATTAATATTAATAACAATATTATTATTATTATTTCTATTTATATCATGTCACTTTTTTCGTATTGAAGTCTTAATCTCAATTTTATTTTAATTATTCATTATAAAAATAATTATACAAATGTGTTAAGTTAGACAAACATATGAATAAGTTTTAAGTAAATAATTTAAGTTTGACCATACTCTAATCCTACATGTCTTTGGTAGTTCACACAAATTTAGATCTTAAATACTACTACGATTCTTGACGATCTAATTTGTACTATATATTTGTAGATGTTTTGAAATGACCATTAATCTTTCGAAATTCACCACAAGAAGTAGTAAAAAATAATTTGCACTAGCGATCACACACGAATATTGATGTTTCGATTTTAAATTTACTTAAAAAAAAAGGTGGAAAATTAAAATAAAGAAGAGGAAGGAGTATTGTTATGGGAAAGATCAAAGGATCGCGGAGGGATGAATTGTCACAATCGGGAGTGTCCTTCGAATCAGTTCTCTCATGAGCAAAAGCAAAAAAGAAATGGAGACAGAGGATTGGTATTGCTATTATGATGATGAGAGTGACTTAACCTAACTCACACTAAAGCTTTCAAACTACTGTATGTACCCTCAAACTCCTATTACTTTGCCTTTCAATTTTACCATTTTTATTTTTATTCAATCGAGTAATCTATTCGTCTCACAATCAATGGTTGCACAATAAATTAACTATTTAACAAAAAAAATGAATTACTAAATAGCTCGGTTTAAGATTAAAATAGTATACTTGAAAATATAGTTGTTTTAAATTTAACTTTAGTTCAGTTTAATTCAGTTAGATGAATAATTTCATGTGACCAATCCACTCAACGTTAAATTTATAATTTTTTCATAATATTTAATAAAGTATGAAAATATTATTTTAAAAAAAATTTAAAAAAAATTTTGGTTAAAGATAAATATCATATAAGAAAAAAAATAAAAAATTTCTAAGCATTCAATTGACTTTTTTTCAATTTTAACTTATTTAATTTAGATTAATCCACAACAAAAGAACATAGTCGATGTATACGGACACTCATATATCAATCGCAACGAACAATTTCCTTAATTACGAGGTTGTTTACTTATAATTAAATTTAAGAAATAAAGAAGTACCAATAGGATTTAATTTATAAGTATTGCAGTATACAGATCATATGATTTGATTAATTGTTTTTTGGTGCAATTTACATCATTCGAGTTGTCACACGGACTATATATATTATAACCAAATCTTTTTTTATTGGTGCAATTTACGTCATCCAAGTCGTCACAAAAATTATATTATAATCCAATCTTTTTCATGTTGCAAATATTTTAATAATTTACGTACGATAGATGCTTTTGTTAGAACTACGACTGTCCTACACAATAAAATATTCTGTTTTTTTTATATTTTGATTTTTTTTTTGATGATTTGAGGTTTCAGGAATCTTCGATCCTACTAATATTATTTTACAATATCATACACTTCGATTCGAGGTTGTTCCAATGCTTTCACGTTTTCACATACTATTACAATATTATGTCGACGACTCGCCTTTTAATTAAAATATTGTGATCGTGCAAATTAATTAATTAAGGGTCATTTTCTGAATTTAATTAATTTTTATGTGGTTAGGTGACGAATGAGAGATGAGATGTGCGGATTGAGTAGGTCGACCGGAATTAGCCTTAATCTCATATCCTAAAGTGTGCTTAATTATAAGGATCTAGAAATCTTAGTTGAACATTAACCCCAGCTCCTTAATTTGAACCGAATTTGATTAAACCGATGTCAATTAACTTGAATTGAATTGAAATAAGATAAATAATTTTTTTTATTCTGAAATAATTTACATGTTTTTTTTTTTAACGGTCAATATCATATAAGAGAAAAATAAAATAAGTTGGAGATACATGTTTTTTTTTGTCTCTTAGGTTTGACACATTAAAAAATGAATATATATATATATATATATTTTTTAAAATATATTTTTAGTTTTTAAATAAATTTACTCACAATCACATTCTTTTAAATTTATAATACACGTTTACCTTTGATATTTTAAGTAAAAAAAACAATTTTTTTTTTATTTTTTCGCACAACAAAGTATGTCAATTTTGTTGAGGAAATAGAGAGAATATATATATATTGAATATTTTGTAAAATTATGAATAATATTATAGCATGAATTAAAATTTATATTTTAAATCATTTATTTTACTGAATTTTTGTTTAATTTTTATAATTTTAATTTGAAATACCCTCAATCGAGAGAGGAACTAAATTGAAACGAGCTAAATTGAAAATAACTAGTATCGCTTGCCCGTGCGATGCACGTTATATTTTTTTTGAATTGATGCGTATAAATTTTTTATTTTATTTCATAATTCTACTATCACTCTAATTTGTATGGTGGACATGAGACGGGATTATGTGAATCTCGTATCATCCTGATATTTTATATTCGGGTTGAAATCGAGACAGGATCAGGACCTCCCAAAATTTAAATAAAATTATAAAATTAACAATTAAATTAGATATTATCGACTTATAAAATAATTAAAATACAAATAAAATAAAAAAATTTAAAAGTTTAAGAGAAATAAAATTTTAATTTAACAATTAAATTAAATTGTTGAATTATTATTTCTATAAGCAAACTATTTTTTTTTTATAATTCAAACTTCATAAGTATATGAGGTGATCTATTAAATTAAATTGATAAATAATAATTATTATTTTTAGTTAAATTATATTTCATTCTCAACTAAATAATAATAAAATTATGAAAATAAAGTATAAAATCTCATTATAGAAGATATTTTATTGATTTGATTATTTTTAATATTTAAAAACCGACACCATCATATTAATCTCACTTACAGTGAAAAAATTAAGCTGTGAAGGGGACAGATCAAGGTCGAGAACTACCGCGGCTGCGGCCCGTACCTAATTTGCTCATCGAAAATAGAACTGTAAAATAGAAAACGTTAATTTATTTCTCTTCCGATCGATTAACATTGCAATTAGCAAATAAATATGCAAACCTTTCCATAGTTGTCGTTTGTCAAATCTTGTATCAATTCTACACTTACTGAAAAGAATTGCATTTCAAACGGACTGTAGGCTAAAATTCCAATTCAATTTATGAGATATTGAAAAAAACAATCTATTAATAAATTATACATGAGATTCTCCAAAAAAAAACCAAAATTTTTAGTTAAATTATATTTCATTCTCAACTAAATAATAATAAAATTATGAAAATAAAGTATAAAATCTCATTATAGAAGATATTTTATTTATTAGATTATTTTTAATATTTAAAAATTCGACACCATCATATTGATCTCACCTACAGTGAAAAAAAATATAGAACGAAAAAAGCAAGATTCGAGAATCGTGATTAAGCTGTGAAGGGGACAGATCAGGTCGAGAACCACCGCGGCTGCGGCCCGTACGTAATTTGCTCATCGAAAATAGAACTGTAAAATAGAAAACGTTAATTTATTTTTCTTCCGATCAATTAATATTGCAATTAGCAAATAGATATGCAAACCTTTCCATAGTCGTCGTTTGTCAAATCTTGTATCAATTCTCTACACTTACTGAAAAAATTTACATTCCAAACGGACTGTAGGATAAAATTCCAATTCAATTTATGAGGTATTGAAAAAAACAATCTATTAATAAATTATACCTGAGATTCTAAAAAAAAAAAAAAAAAAAAAAACCAAATTTGAATTAGAGAAAAACGAAAAAAAATGCATAATGAAATAATTAGAACGTACATGAAATTCTGAAAAAGATAAAAAAAAATACTACGAATATATATACGCATGATATTGAAGAATGAGAACATTGAATACCTCGTCGAATTGATCTCGAGATTTTCTGTGAAACGCGTCCGATTTTGTCTTGAAAGATGAGCGAATCAGTTGAAATTTGGGAATAGGAGGAGAATATGTTAGATGAGAAAAAAAAATTATACAAATAGAAAGAAATAAAAAACTTATAATTAATTAGAATTACATATTCTAAACCGTGGAAATTTACTTAATATAAAACCCCCCAACGAATTATATTAATGTATAAATTTTGACTTAATAATAATAATATTATTATTGTTTTTATTTATAGTTAAATAATATTATTTTTATTTATAATTTATAGTGTGAACCCAACAATATTAAACCTTTCTTATTGGTCTATGTGGCATGGAGAGAGATTCAGAAATTATATATGTATAGATTTCAAAAAGAGTATAACTTAATTCAATAATGTTTTTTGTAAAAATTAATCTTATTCATATATTTGATTTATATTTTCATTTATTTCAATACGAGTAGCTAAGTGTTAAAGCTGATGGTAGATGAAGCATGAATAATTTACTAGTGAGGATTCACAAGCATAACAATTATCCATAGAATTTGTGTTCTTGAATATTAGGTCAAAATCCTATATGACTTAATTTGGCTTGAGTTTAGTAGTTAATACGTGGATAATTACTTAGACAGGGTTATATTGCAAATAATTTTCAAATAAACTCATGAAAAGTATGAATGACATGAATGAATGGTGTATGACTATTTGGGGGTATGTCTATGTTTGATTCTGGTATAGTTTATGATGCGGATAATCAAGATCACATGTTGGATATATAGTTGTTTCGTAGATGTATTTGACAACGTAGTTAATATTCATAAGCATATATAGTATCGTCATTAACATAAAAATAAATGAATAAATTGAAATGGGTAATGCATGAGAACGTGACATTAAAAGTACACTTGATTTGAAGCAACTTATAACCGAAGAATACAAATTTATAGTAACAATTTGTTTCAAAGATCAAAATACATGATGTAGTAATTGTGTTGCTCATATAGCACAAAAATTAAACCACACCATCTTCCATTTAAAATGGATGACTTTGCAAGGTCGTTAAGGGAGACAAAAAAAAGTTGAGCACGAATAAAAAATAAAATAAAACAATAATTTAAGGCAAGGGCGGATCTAGGGGGTGGCCGGGCCGGGCTCTAGCCCCCCCTAATATATTTATACCTGCTAAATTTTTCATACTTTTTTTATAGTTCAAGTGGTCAACCTCTTACATTATGACCAAAAGATCAAGGGTTCAAGCCCTTTAGCCCTCTAATTTTTTTACATTGTTTCTCTTTTAGATTTTAGCCCTCCTAATTTTTTTATCCTAGATCCGCCCTTGATTTAAGGTAGTGTGAGGCATATTATATCCGTTAGGTAATGGGGTTTCTCCTCCAATGATTTGTGTTTTTTTAAGAGTTTCCATGTTTGGAAAGTTTAGACAGATGGATGGACAAACAAAATGTATGTATTCTAAGTGGCCACGAAAATATGGATCGGATGACACATCACTCATTTCTGGCCATTCGTTCCCTTTTGGGTGGTAGTAGTATTTCTGATATTGAAGCTTACGTACCTACACATCTTTTTCTTTTCTTTTTTAATTGACTACACTACACTTTTTAACAAAATAATTTACCAGTAGATTTATGCAGAGATTAGGTGCTTCGGCCCACTTTTCAAGCCCATCGAAAAATCCTTAATGTCCTAATTTCTGAATTGATTTTTACATGGGCCTGGACTGGTTCATTTCTTATAAGGCCCAAATCTTAAAGAAGTGCTTCTCTGTGATTTTAATGTATATATTCCGTATCTATCAATTTTGACATGTGTTCATCAATTTTTGATTTGTAAAAACTGTAGAGTAACTGCTAAAAACTACTATTCTCTTTGTTACAAATCAATTTTCATATTTTATAATTTCATTTATATCAACTTAGTGATCACATTTCATTTATCGAAATAATTTTTTTTATTTTTGTATTTAAAAAAATAAATTTACTCATAATTTGTCATTTTTTTATAAAATAATACGTTCACTTATTCATTTTATTAATTTTATATTATATTTTAATGACAATATATTTTTATATATTTATTGAGATAGTGTTTAAGTGTTTTTTATACACTCAATTAATAATATATTTTTTACACGTATAATTCATAAAATATTTAAAATATTCTTTTAGTTAGTTAAAGACTAATTTATTTGGTAAAAGAGTTTGGTAGACCGAATACGTAACTTGAGACCGAATATGTTGTCCGGGAACCGAAAAATGTTGACTGAATACCGAAAATGTTGCCCAGTGATATAAAACATTGTTTGAGAACCGAATTAATTATCTGGTGGTCAATATCTTACATTTTCGGTCGTTAAACAATATTTTCGATTCCCAAGTGATATTTTCAATCCACAAACAATATGTTCGGTTTTCGACTTAAATATTCAGTCCCCGACTTACATATTCGATTCCCGAAACTCTTTTATCAAATAAATTAATTTTTAATCAATTGAAAGGTATTTTTAGACACAATGATCCTTGTAAAAAAAACATATTATTAAGTAAGCGTCTGAAAATATTAAATATGTATCAATAAATATTTTTTAAATTGGCTTCCTTTATTTTAAAACATTTTAAAACTATTTTATTAGTTTCAACGCGTGAGCTAAAAGTACAAAACCGAGAAAGAGAGAGTACCGGACATGCAATTTTTTATTTGACTTTTTTGTATTTTTGGTTTCACTCAATTAAAATTTCATTCGAATTATAACTTAATAAATAAAAAATCCAATTAATTTATTTAAAAAGTTGTGATTGCTTAATTAGTCGTTAAACAAATTAATTATTAATTAATTAAATAATTAAGCAGCATCGACATCAACACACATGAATCATGAAAATTGATGACCAATTTTGACAATGACTCCCGCTCTCTTTTTCCCACTCTTCACAAATCACACTCCCGCTGGATCCGCCGTAACTCCAGATCGGAGTCGCTCAGATCCACTCCACAGTACTACAGGTAAAACCCTTTTGATTTTTTATTGTCAAATTATTCACTTCTTTTCCGTTAGCTACTTAGCTGTTAACGGCGGCGATCGATTAGCTTCCGCCGACCACTGCAGTCGCTGTTATCGCTTTCTTCACTTTACCGTGATTATTGTTTTGGGTCTTTTCCTCTGCACATAATTTAAGCTAAATTGCAATTTTGGTCCCGGTATTTATTGGGTTTTGCTTATCTAGGACTACTTGTGGCAGATAGCAATCTTAGTTCTGCAACTATCATAACCATTTTCTTTTGGAATTTCGGGAATTGATTTTTTGATCATCGTTACGGGCCGATTTTGCAATTTTGCAATCTTGCGGTGTGCATTTGGTAATTCGTTTATTGCACGTTCGGTGAACGTTACAAACCATCGTTTTGGGCATGTTTGTTGACAATGGTTTGAACAAAGTTTTTTATTTGTTTTCTTGAGCTCAGGAGGTACTGAAAGCCCACAATGGATCAGAAGTCGTGGGCTTGGAAGAAGAGATCTACAGAGAAGTCCTTAATAGCCGCGAGCAATTCTCCAAGAAAATGCGAAGAAGAAGAAGCACTCGAGGTCCCAATATTAACTGCATTTGCAACTATGTAGTTCGAAATTATCGCGTAATTAGTTTTATTTATTTGCAACTATATGTATAATGCTGTCCCGACATAGTCTTCCAAATTATTTACCGGAAAATTTACTGACTTTTACAGCTTGTTTTTTTTTCCATATACAGAGGATCAATATGATTAATGCCATGGGATTTTTGATTTAAATTGATGCATCGAAAAACTTGGTCTGAAGATTTCTTTTACTAACAGTCAACATGGAAATAATGTCTTTTCTTCTTCTGCTTGTTTACTGAAGGCACAAAAACATACGGGACATTTGTTTTACAGGTACAGAAGCTTGTGAGCGAGAAAACAGATTTAGAAAGAGAGCTCGGAATGTTAAATGAGAAGCTTTCCTCTGCTCTCTGTGAGTGTGATACTAAGGATGCTATAGCGATGAAACAGGTGAAACTTGCAGAGGAAGCAATCGCAGGTGATTTACCGTTATAAACAATATTGGGTGTGAAATCTTTGTACTTTTTCACTCGGCTGTGGAAAGAATAACTTTTTAACATTTTCTTGCAACTTTCTCATTGTTCCTATGGGATGATTAGAAAAAGTACATTGAGGGTTTTGATCTAATTATTTTATTTTTTAAAAAGTTTTCAAAGCTAAAAAATTCGACTGATTTTTAATTTAGTGTTAAAATGAAGAAGTTGTATGCAATAATTCATAAAATGTAAAGGATCTTTTTTTCTTTGGTTATGAAAGAGTAAATAATGAATGTTTTATTTTTAATCTTGTCGAACCTTAAGGGTATATATTTTGTAATTAACCTTTTTTTGCCCTATTATGGAAATGAGAGTTTCTCAAATTTGTTTGCACCTTTTTCATTTATAGATTTTGTCAGTTATGTATTATGTTGGTTCTTTTATCATTTTTATAGTTACCGTGTGTTTCAATAATTTTTAGTTTCGACCAAATCTCAAGGTTACTCGTAACCATTTCCTCAATTTATATGTATTTCCACATAGGCTGGGAGCAGGCAGAAAGCAAAGCGGCATCTTTGAAACAAGAACTCGACAAGGTTCGAAAGCAAAAAACTGCCTTTGAAGAACGAACGGGCCAGTTAGACGCGGCATTGAAGGAATGCATGCATCAATCCCGCCTCCTTCGTGAGGAACATGAAAGTAGAACTCCCGATACGGTTTTCAAAACATCGGAAGAATTCAAGAATATAAAATTTGCCTTGGACGAAAAGCTATCCGAAAATTCCCAACTCATTAAAGCTCTTTCCATAAAGGAAATGGCGATTGGAGATCTAATTAGATACAAAATTCAAGCGGACGCAGATTTTAAAGCTCTGAGGTCAAGAGACGAAACCACTGAAAAGGAAAACGCTTCCCTAAAATATGGATCCCGACTTTTAGAGAAGGAGCTCGACATCAGGAATGAGGAGAGAGAACTCAACAGACGGGAGGTGGATGCTGCTTTAAAGCAGCATGAGGAGAGTTTAAAGAGGATTGAAACTCTGGAAACGGAATGCCAGAGGCTTCGTCTCCTCGTGAAGAAGCGGCTGCCGGGGCATGCCGACCTGGGTAGAATGAAGCGTGATGTCGGATTGCTCGGGTCAAAGGAACGAATTGAAGCTGGGAGAAAAAAGTCTAACCTCTCTCCGGCTAGCTCGACAGAGTCGTCTAAATGCAAAAGAAATGTAGCACGAGGTAAAAACTTGTGTGTTTGTGTGTGTCTTCATGTTTTTATGTTATCTACTTACTCTCTCGATCGGCGTTCTGTTTGTCACTTTTTATAAAACTAAATTTGTTTTCCCCATAGTCTTTATTTGAGTTTGAATGGCAAATAGGACGACAATCACGACATAGATGTAGTAATAATTTATTTTATAAAATTGTTTTTTGCCCCATTACCATTTTTAAAATCATGTTTGCAAAAATGTAAAAAAATAAAATATTTTGTGACAGATTTTTCTGATGTGGGGAGTGATGATAAAACTAGTTATGCGGAGTCTTTGATATCAGAGCTTGATCATTTCAAGAATGAGAAACAAATGAAAGCGTCGCCTCCCGGAAATCTGATTACTCCCGACATGAATCATCTCATGGATGACTTTGCCGAGATGGAAAAGTTGGTGGAATTACCCTCTAATAATAATAATAATAATAATAATAACAATAATATCACAATCAGGAAAATTCTTGAGCTTCTAGAAGGAATAAACGTAAAGAAACCTCAAGACAAAGGCTACACAGTCCGGGTGTTTCAATGGAAAACCGACGAACTCTCTGCTGTTTTGGAACGATTTGTTCTAACCTGCAATGATTTATTATTAAACGGGACATGCGATTTTGGATATTTTGCTCGGGAGATCGCTTCAAATTTGGAATGGGTCGTGAATCATTGTTTTTCAATTCAAGATGTGACATGGGGCCGTTCAGATTGGGACGAATCGAGGAGTGAAGGTGAGGTGGAGGGTGGATGGGCAAATAAGGAAGCTCAAATCTCTGAACATGAATCTAAAGTCACGATTGAGGATCTTCGTTCAGAAGGCGATATCGGAAGTGGAATTGAGAAACAGAGGATATTGAGACAGGACATTGAAGCCCAGGTTATGGCAAACGGTGATGAGTTGAGAGAAGCTTGCCAGAAGATTTCGGATTTAGAAAATGAGTTGGAAAATAAGGATAAGTCTTGTAGGAGACTGGAAGAAACTTGCCATGACTTAAAGAAACAGATAAATAGGTAGATTTTTACAAGGCCTTTTTTTTTTTCTTTAATCTATATTATTGGGCTTTCAGTTTCCTAACTTTTTAGTGATTTCAGCATGGCAAACAACGAAGCTCCAGATCACGGAAGGTACTCAGAAAAACAGCTTCAAAATGTAAGTTTGCGCAATACCGATTTTAAGGATATACTATTTCCGTCTCAGACTAAAGGTCACATCTACTTTGTAATTTGTAAAGGAAATGTGACCATTAGTTTGGGATGGAGAGTATTTTAGTGTATATGAATACAAAGTAACAAACCTTAAAATGAGGAATTATTTCTAGAAGCATCCTTGAGGTTTGGCCTAAAAGTATTAAAATACAGTACCCCTATTCCTATGTGTGATTCTATGCTAAAATTTAGGAGCTAACTAGATTGAGGATTTGAAACGTTTGATGCTTATCAAGGAGTGAATGTAAGACAAAATGAAGGCATCTCAGGAGTTTGTTTTTGCAACTTTTGAAGAATGTTTGCTTAATAAGGTCAAATATCAAGTATACTTTCGTAACAAACCGTAAAAGATAAAACTAAATAGCGTTAATAATAATATGATCTCTTGTGAACTGCTGTTTAGGATTGGGAAATCAATGCAGCTTCGGAGAAACTAGCCGAGTGCCAAGAAACTATCCTAAACCTCGGGAAACAATTGAAGGCGTTGGCTTCACCTAGCGACAGGCCTCTTTTCGATAAGGTCATTTCATCGCTAGCCCGCGACTCTGTGCTTGCCAGCTCATCAACTCCTCCGGTTAAAGATATGAGCCGGCGGTCGTCATCTCTGCTCGATAAAATGCTAGCAGAGGATAATCTTTCACCCAGTGCTTATACTGAGACCGAAAATGATTCTGAAACTGGAAACAGGGATTCGGGAGTCGGTACTAATGGAGGAGTGGAGATATCGAGCAAGTTTATTAATGGGAACGGAATAATCAAACAAGAAGATATCAGAAGTAAAAGCGATATTGCTGTGATGGATATCGTCACTTGTAAGAAGAACGGAGGTAAGGATTTTTTCAATAAGTTGTTTCGGCGGCGAAAGAGAGGTGCCGGCTATAGAACTACCCTTCTCATAGGCTGCAATTGAATTTGATGCTGTGGATTAATTTATTACTAATTAATACTGTAGAAGTTTGTTATGACTTAAGCTACACAGAAACAAGATGATGAATTAACATGCTGTTTATTTTTTTGTTATTTTCGAGATTGTAAATATGTGGGACACTCAGAAACTTCTAATCTTCGTATCAAGTTTTTTTGTATTGATTGATTATTTGTTTATAAAAAATTAAAAAAAAAAAAGAAAGCTTTATTAAAATATTAAATTTGGAGAAGTAAATAAAATTTGTAAGAAATTATACTTAGGTAAATTTATACTCCCTCTTTCAGTCTTTCTCATAATAATAGGATCATGTCCATTGTATTTTAAAAGGTCATGACTCATGTTATAAAACAGAAGGGGTACTATAAATCAAATGCATATTCATCTTTTATAAATATATATTATTTCTAGAAAAATGACTAAATCATATCCCTAAGTTTTTCGAAAGCAAGATGCTTCATTTTTTGTAAAATTTGTCAAATGTAATATGTGATGGAATGCAAATAATTTTACACAATGAAGTTGAACTTTTAAAATATTGTACATTTGTACAATACAATAAGTTAAGTGAATAGAGAATGATTTTTCAAGAAAAAATTACTCGGCAATGGTCGAAACTTGTGTCAATAAGTAGTTTCAAATTAAACAATAGTTGAGTCAACAAATTAACGAAGATAATGCGAAATTGTTAGAACTAAAGAACTCAAAAGATGAAGACATAAAAACATACATTGTTGACTAAATACATAATTTTTTTATTTAAAAGACAAAGATGAACTAAAGTTAATAGATAAATGCAAAGACATTTCCAAATTGGGTGATTTTTATCAACGATTAAATAAATACAGACGAAGATTCACAATTAAATTCAACACTCAACGAACACACACGCCATTCACAATTGAAGCGTGAAATTCACTAATCAATCACTCCATAGAATGAGGACAACAACATTGAAATCAAGACAATCAGATCCAAGAAGAGATCAATAGTCATATTTCATTAAAAATAAATAAAATAAAAAAATTATCGTTAATTTTTCATTTTTTTTAAGTTTACTAACTATTTATACATTTTTTTCTCTATTTTATTGTCAAAAAATCAATAAATCATTGACTAAAAAAGTGTGACAAATAAGTGATATATATAAGTGTGCACACTACACACAAAATTGAAATCTTCGACACTAATTAGTTTGTATACATTAATTAGTCGAAAATAATAATGTCGATGAATGATTCGGAATTGACGAGCGTGGCAACGTCTTCGCCGCAGCACAGGGCGGTTTACTACGTGCAGAGTCCGTCGAGGGACTCGCACGAGGGTGAAAAGACGACAAACTCCTTCCACTCCACTCCCGTTCTCAGCCCCATGGCCTCCCTCGCCCGCGACTCTTCCTCTACCCGCTACTCCGACTCACTCAAACCGACAGCCTCCCAGAAATCCAGCAACGACTCCGGCCGCCGCCACCACCACCACCACCACCACCGGAAGGGGGGAAAGGAGTTCGACGCGATAGAGGAGGAGGGTCTTCTCGGCGAGGACGGCGGTCGGCGCGTCGTGCCGCGGCGGTGCTATTTTTTGGCGTTCGTGGTGGGTTTTATTGTGCTTTTTTCCTTGTTCGCGTTGATCTTGTGGGGAGCCAGTAGGAATCAGACACCTGTCGTCACCATGAGGGTACGTAATCATATCATTTTTATTTTTTAGTAATTGGTTATTATTAAAATTAATGCAATATAAATACACTTTTCTCATGTTTATTGTACTTATTAATCTTCAACATAAATGTATGATATTATGATGATATATGGTTTTGCTATGCAAATCGAATCGGAACTTCGAATTTTAGGTTTTAACCACTACGAGTAAGAGTGGTTTGCAAAGTAAAATTAATGATCAATTGAACGTAGTTGAAATTAATTAACCTAACTATGATCTTTCACATTTATTTAATCACACACATACATGCATGCTTGTATATCTTGCGTTGAAATTAGGGTAACGGAGCGTGTATTCTAATTTCAAATGTTTGACAGAAACATGCATTTATCGAATCAAAAAATATTTAAATAATATTTAAACTCTTTCTTAACGGTAATTTCGGCACATTTTATTGGGGTGGAATTTTGCATCCAACATTTTCGTATAATTAATAAAATAATTTTGAAATAGAAAATGATAAGTCATTGTCTCATTGACATTGTCTATATGAATTAAACATCTTATTTTTTGAATAATATTGCAGAGTATAGTTTTTGATAAATTTGTGATTCAAGCTGGGTCTGATAATTCGGGCGTAAATACTGAGATGATCAACTTAAATTCGACGATCAAGATGATTTTTCACAACAAGGGTACTTTTTTTGGAGTGCACGTTACATCTACGCCGTTGGATCTTGTCTTCTCCCAACTCACAATAGCAAGGGGAAGTGTGAGTAATTAGTTATGATCGTTACATGCATCTTATTACACTAAAAATGAAAGTTATTTTATAAATATAATAAATAAGGAATTAATTATGGAATAAGTAGATTTGATTTATATATAGAATATTTCAGATGAAAAGATTTTATCAATCAAGAAGCAGTGAGAAAACGGTGACGGTGATGTTGCTAGGTAGCAACATCCCACTGTACGGCGGAGGCGTGAATTTGGGCAGCCGAAACGGGAAACCGGTTACGCCGGTTCCATTGGCTTTGAATTTTACGGTGCGGGCTAAGGCTTATATATTGGGCCACTTGGTGAAGCCCAAGTTCTACAAAAGAGTCCAATGCGCATTGGTTCTGGACACCAAGAAAATGAATGTCGCCATTCCTTTGAAAAACAAGTGCACCTACGATTGATTTTTTTTTTTTTTTGAAAATAAATCTTATTTAATGTACTTTTTTTAAACACATTCTGATGAGATTATTTTTGTTTAGATGTCAACCTACTTTTAAAGATGTTCAATTTTCATTTTTGTTTAGGTGTGAACCTGAAGTTGTAAAATTAAACTTCAATTGATTTAAAAAAAAAAAAAAATTAAAATACACGTGCAGACTCTAAACTTCAATTGATTTAAAAAAGCAAAAAAAAGTAAATACACGCCCAGTGGGACTCGAACCCACAATCGCTTAATTAGAAGTCAAGCGCCTTATCCATTAGGCCATGGGCGCTTCTTGAAAAACTATAGTAATATTCCTTACTTAACACGTTTAGAACAAATATCCCGTCCGGTTCCGATAATTTATATTCGAGACGGGACGAGATTGACGTTTAAAAAGTTATCCCGCTGTCGAGTTCGGGTCGGAATCGAGACGTTTAAAAAGTTATTCCACTGTCGAGTTTGGGTCGGAATCGAGACGTGATCGAAATAAAATTATAAAATTAAAATAAAATTAAATATTATCGACTTATAAAATAATTAAAATATAAAATAAATTTTTTTAATTTTTGAAAAGAAATAAGTTAAATTATTCAATTTAAATGATTTTTTTACAATTTTTAAAATATAAGTATTTAAGTATTTTCAAAATAAATTATATAAAAAATAAATTATTACTCCCTCCTGTCAAGAATACATGTCATATTTTTATGTTAACTTTTTATTTTTTAATTGAAAAGGAAAAAATAAAAATGTATTTTTAAAGTAAAAAGTAAAATAATTGTGAGTAAAGTTTAAAAAATAAGTGAATAAAGTAAAATAAAATTGTATATTAAAATGAATAAGTTAGTATAATTGTTTTCGTTTTTTTGGGTATGACAACTATTGTTGGATACTGCGAAAAGGAAAATATGTCATCTATTTTTGGACAGAGCGATCGAATACGAGATTTGTGAAAAATTTAATTGAATCTGTGATATTTTTATTAATTTATGTGAAAATATATATTATTTATATGTATATTAATAAATTTGCGGGACGAGACGAGATAGAACCGATCCCGATCCTATCCCGTGCTATTATAAAAAAAAATCGACCCGAGACGAGATTGCCATTTTCAAAATTGATTACATCTAATAATCTCATCCATTCTGGATGAGATCGAGATGAGATCAAAATTCGAGACAAAATATCCAACCCTAAATTTTAACTATTGCCATGATAAGTCCATTGAGATAATGCCAAGTACAAACCGAGTTCAAGTAGTAGAGCTCAACAGACAGATTTTATTGACAAGCCAAGGCCAAGCTCAATAATGCTCAGTTCATCAAGCTCGATCATTTTCAAAAAGTAAAAACCGAACCTTCACGATAGGCTCAATGCTCGACTTAGTTCGCTTGCTGCCCTAATTATTGCCCATAGCAACAACACACCTAAATCAATACCGATGAAACGAAAAAAGAAGAATACAACATTTCAGGGTAAAAATACAATTCTAGAGAGAAAAAGAAAGGATTAAAAATCAAGCAAGAGGAACTACTTAATTCCTCCGACGGATATAACGATTATCTAGAGAACATGTATCAACGCATATGCAGCACGAAAGTCCCATGCGGGAAATTCGCGGTGCGTGGTTTCCCTTGGACAGCAAGTTCCTCGTGGCTTCGGCTTTCATTTGAGCAGCTCTGAGCTTGTTCAAGATTCTGTCCATAGATGCTGACCTCTTCCTTTCTAGCTTCATCTGAGTATAAAAAATATAGTACCGACTCGTAAAGTTCGATAAAGAAAATATCATTAACAAACACAACAAACCTCAAGTTCTCGAATTTCTGCCTCGGCTTTCGCCTTCTGCAAATTCTCCCAAGCAGTAATCTTGGCTTCCTCTCTTTGTATCCTGCAACAAAAAAGCGAAGCATGCATTAAGAACATGAATCCTAATCGCGTATTATTCATCAGAAACCGCTAGCTTACTTCGACGCGCTTCTCGATGCCTCGGAAGCATTCCAAGGAAAATGCGAGCCTCCAACCTCGCCCGAGTCCCTTTTTGCTCTTCTCAATCCTTGTCTCCTGGACTGTTTTGCTGTAGTCGTTCCTTTGTCCACCTGTACATCTCGTATTTCGTCCTTAGCCGCAAGATTTCTTACCGTGGGACGCAAAGTAGAGAACGACACCCTTCCTTTCGGAGACGAATTACAGTTAGTCCCTCTCTCCGAGCTCGTTTGAGTCATCATGTCCCGCGAAACCAGGGCTTCATCTTCATTGCCGACGTCACCTTTATCATCTGCTCAAGGGGTAAATCAGTCAAAAACCAAAACCCGAACATAGGCCCCTAATGTTGCACAAACAAAATTAAACACACCATGTACCTCTCGAATCAGATATCGAGCTCTCGCCTAACGAACCCGACAAGCCCGGAACACTGGTGCCCCGTGATACATCAGTTGAATCGGGGACCAATACACCGGCAGCAGGGGGCGATTTCCCCGCGGTGGGGGAATAGTTCGATAGGTACGCCAGCTCAGCGGGGGGCAAGGGCCCGCTCTTCGACTTGGGCCGTCTCTGAGGCAGAGCGACTGGGCTCTTTAAGGGCCCGTCGCCCGAAATCGGGCTGGTGATCCATCTCTCGGCATCATCCCATTTGGAAGGAGGATTCTTGGCAGCGTTGAAGGGCATTAAAGGCGAAGAACTGATGTGGGTTTTGTGGTTGTTCGTTTGAAGTGGGACCCTCTCCGAGCTCCAATACTTGGGGGTTTCCCGGAGATAGTACTCGGGAGTTCCCGGGCTGGTGTATGTGCCGGAGTATGCGTTTGACCGGGTGTTTTTTCTCATGGTTTTTCGGTTGTTAAGATCAAACCTAATTAGAATTCAAAGTTTGAAACTTCAAACACAAATTCTCAACAACAACAAAAAAAATAAAAATCAAACGCATTGGTTGATATTTCTAAAAGGTCAATTCTTGAAATTATTTACCACGAAAAAGAACAAAGAAAATCCCTTTCGATGTCAAAATGAAAATGAGTGCACATTGTACTAAAGTCTAAATCCCTTTTTTTCCCCTAAAAATCGAATTAATATAATTTCCAGCTTCACAAAAAAAGCACTTAGTACAAATATGCAGAAAACAAAATGGGACCAGAAAACGACAACCGGGATTATTAGCCCAAAAGGAGAGGGTAAGAAAAGAAACAAACTTTTGAAAACAACGTACCTTCGATTGGGTCGAAAAAAGGCTACTGTACTTTTTTCTTTCTTTCTGGTTTTTCTCCTTAAAAATTTCGGAGATTTCCTTCTCAAGCTTCCGGAATAGTTCAAAGCAGAGAGAGTTGAAAATAATTGAGAAACAGGGGATTAAAGAAAGGTTTGGGGTTTGACGGGAAACAGTAAATAAATATATTTATTAATTTAAGGTTTTTAGATTCGAAGTTCGATACAAGGTTGAGCACCATTGGATTGCGTGGAAAGACGATAGGTTATGAGCGGATGGCTGAGATCGGGTCTGGGTGTATTGGACCATCACAGCAGAACAGGAGAGAGGAGTGAAAGGGACAGGTGGAGCCTCCACCGTCCAGCTGAGTTGGCAAATGTTGTCCGAAAGCCCAAACATAGTACTAGTAGTGTAAGTTAGTGAGTATGCATGAATTCATATAGTAGTAAATTAAATTGAATGAGCTACTACGTATTAAAGAATTTGTTGGATCTAAATTCAAATCTCCCTTTTGTCCTTAGCTTTGGAAAGATATCGGAACTCACGAGCCTCGTTTTTTTACCAAACACATCAAAAACTATTATAGGTCATCAAAAACTATTATAGGTTTGGTGAATATAATAAGCACTTTAAATTAAGGAAGACTATAAAAATAAGATACTCATAAAATAAGATATAGAGCATAAAGATAAATTGTTATTTTAATAAATTATCGGTAAGACATGTGGCGATGTGGGTGTAATTCTTTAGCGACGCAAGGTTCGAACCTTGAGTGGAACAAAATTTTATTGAAATTTTATGAAAGTTTATACTGTGGTGAGACATGTTGGCTCTCTCGGACACATCCCTCGATTTACATCCTACTCGATGAGGGACCTCCGATTGAGTGGGGTGAAGTTTCTCGTCTCTTATTTTTATAAAAAAAAAAAAGAATGTAAAGGACTACATTGCCCGTTCTAGTTAGAACTAATAGACTAGTTCAAATTCAAAATCGAAAACTTGCACAATAAAACATGTGAGAACAATGATCACATTTTTTTTGTATTTTGTGAAATAAGTGTAATCATAACTTTGAGACGAATTTTAATAAAAGTCAATAATTCTTATTTGTAAAAATAATTAAACATAAACGATTTGGGTTTGGTCAAGACTCAAGAGAGAATACTAGTATGAGTTAACCGGATTAAATGGAGTATTAACCGGTTTGGTCAAACTTGGATATTCAGAAAGATTTAAGGATCCAAACGAAATTGTAGTAACTATAGAAGTCTAGTTGTAAACCGACGTAATCAATAGGGACCCAGTTGCAATGTTTGGAAAACTCACAAAACCCCAATTTTCAGCCCTAAATTCAGCAGAAATTAATTCCAACATTTTCTCCTTTCCCGGAGCATAACTTGCGGCTCGGCAGCTTCGACCTCCTGTCCCCGGCGACGATTCGACTGGATTCGCAGCGGCCTCCTTTACCGCCACTCTTCCTCCCCCAGCGGCCCGATGGTAACTCGACAGAGGACAGCTTCGGCGTTCGAATGTGCGTCTCTCCTTCCGACTCGATGCGCCGGCGGAGAGGACACCGGAGTCCTGATTTGAATTTCAGAAAAGGGCTGGGATATCGGATAGTTGGATTTGGGTATTGACAATGGTTTCGAGTTGGGAGCTGGGGGATATCCGATAGTTGGGACTCTATTGTTTTCGGGTTGCTATGGATATGAGAGTCAATGTTTTCGTGCAATGAGGAATATCATTCTAAATACCCGAGATTCGGATGCCCGTTTTGATGCGTAGGAAGTAAGAAAGAAACGCATAAAAATGCAGAGTACATAGACATAGAACTTGTTGCCCGTTAAATTCCGCAATCAATCTTGCATTCAAATTTTATTTATTTATTTCCCCAGCTGATCAGAGTAAATGGATAGTTACTTGGCAAGCATCAGCCTTTTGAATTCCTGGAAACTGACCTTGCCATCACCATCCAAATCTGCTCTCTGAATCATCTCATTCGCTTCCTCCTCTGTTGTTGCCTCCCCAAATCTCGTCAGCACATCACGAAGCTGCAAAAGAAGAGTTAGAGATGGTTATGAAGCATGCATGCCTTTCAGATGTAGTGATCTAGCTAGTTACCCTGTCACGCACCGAAGTTATTATGAAGGGGACAAATATATCAAGGGACTTTCTGTGAAATTTGACAGAACATAATGAAGGGTGTCTTCCGAAATTAATCCGACATATTAGGTTAACTATTAGAAAATGAATACCTACCTCTGCAGCAGAAATGAAGCCATCTTGATCTTTATCCAAGGCATCGAAAGTTTCTCTGAGTGATTCATCTGATTCGGGCTCCTTCACAAGTAGAACAGACATACGTACATACATATAAACTAGCTAGTTAGTACTTCAATTCGGATATCAAAAAAAAAAAACAGTTAATATTTGGGAGTGATCATAGACCTGAAGTTCATGCGCCATCATGTTCAAGAACTCGAAAAAGTCAATGACGCCATTTTGATCAGCATCTACGGTAGCAATCATGTCTCGCAGATCGTCTTCTGTGGGGTTCTGCCCAAGTGCCCTCATTACTGTTCCCAGCTTCTCACATGTGAATATGTGATAACACCTATTAATAAATCAATACCAAGAACTCAATTAGAATACCCACAAAGATATGATCAGAAACATGAACGGACTGCAGAATTGAATTCATGTTTGATTCGATCGAATGGCCAACGAGATCGAGGTTTCAAAATTCTCTGGGCTAATCAACATTAATTTATTAGAAGCCAACACAGACATGATCATCAAATTCGAATGTCTAAAAGATCGGATTGAACGAAATGGAGGAGGTTCTTCATGATCCCAATTCCAGAATTCATATCATGAAACAGTCTAAATTAGTTCTTCCAATACTCAATGCAGATTCTTATGAAACTAAAATCAACAGCACGGGTACGGATGTACATTTGAGAAACGTTCAAGATGCATAAATCATCAAGAAATTAACTGAAACCGAACTCATTTTCTATATATCCACCAAATACGAATTTAGAAAAGACAAGAAACAAATCGGGAAGCTCCGCACACAAAAAATATAACAATAATAAATCGGAATGAAATAATTAATACCGTTGTGATCCTTATCGTAAATGTCGAATATTTCCTTGCACCCAGCGATCTGCTCGTCGGTCATCTTATCCGCCATCGCCAACTTATCCACACACGGAAAAAAAACCTCTAAGCTTAATTTCTGTTTCCTAAATCTTTTTTTTTTTCAGATTCTCTCTCCTGGATTTGGGGTATAGAGAGACTCTGATTGCATGCATGTATAAACAGTATAGTACTGTAACCGATTAGCTATGTGAACCTCCAATTCTTTGGTACTGTAGCGATTTAAAGCGAGGCGTTTTAGTGGGGTCGTTTTCTATTCAAACTGTAGGAACCGGAGGCTATATGACCGGAGAGACAATGAGATTAACTGCCATTATGTTATTTATAAAGCAAAATTAGTTGTATTTGATTCTCTTTTTTACTATCTTGAAAATTCACTGACTACAAAAGTCAACATGTTTTATTTGTAGGCTGATTCTGAAAAATTGTTATTAATACAAAACATAAAATATTCTCTCACCTTTTTAAAATTAAGTAATTAAATATAATCCAAAAGAAAATAGAAAAAATACATTTATTTACCCTTTGAATTAGTTTTAGCAAATTAATTAATGACATGATTATAAATTATGTAATTAAAAGTAAAACAACGTCTTAACTCTTAAAAGAGATAGTGGCGACTGGCGTACGTTGATACTTTATGGCCCATCATTGTTTTGGAAATTAATTTGAAATTTGGACATACAGTATATGGTAGACAGTGTGAGAGAGAGTTTAATTTAATGTCATCTTTAGGGGGCTAAATTGAAATGTTTGCGAACCCCAAGGGCTTATTTGTAATTTGGATATGTTGTATGATGTGTGTGTGTGTGTGTGTGTTTGAGGTTCATTCCATTCGATTGACAGGACATATTGAGCATAAGAAATCTCCGGCCTTCTCGTTAATTGAGGGTGTTGGGTCTTAGTGTTCGCGATGTCGTGCTGCGTGTACTATACATCTGCTTCGTGTGTTTGAACCAAATCAATGCGATTATGAATTGTGGCCCGCACTCAATCTAGCTAGTTATAAACCGTTAATCAATTCAACTTCGTTGGTGATGGATCCAAAGCTCGTGGAAAAGTTGGCCTTGGAGGCATTGGATCACTTCAGCCGAACTAGGCACATCCCTGTTTATTACGAAGATCTCATAAAAAACCGAACTGTGAGTTACGATTTTCAAATGTTGTCAATGTTTCCTTGAGAAGGAATAACTAATTGTTTGCAGAAACTGATGGTTGTTCAAACATTTCTAGGGCTGCCGAGAAAGGAGTTGAGTAGTCGGCAGGTCAAGATACACAGAGGTTCGTTGTCCGATCATATCAGCAAGGTTCGTTGTACACTGACTATGCAAATTAGAGACAACCAACCTTTTTCTTCTTACCAATTTAATTTTGACCCTGTTAAAAGAAAGCTAGTAGGAGTATATAATTTGTAGTATATTTCTAAATTATAGTAGGATATTAATTTGGAAGCTGAACTTGCATTGGTGATCAACCTTTCATTCGGGTCATGTTCCTCCTGTGTGCACCCACGATCTCTCGACAGTAAGGTTTAATCCTAATCGATTACACTGCACGGACGTATTAGGTGACAATAATGTTTGAGTAAACATACGGTACGGCTGCATTTCAATTATTGAACCCATTTGTTTCTTGAAACATTGTATGTACCTCGCTAGCTCTTAGAATTGCACACGGCATCTCCCAAAGTGTTTGGGGGGGCCTCTGCCTTAAATGCATCAACACTGATCAGCCCTTCTTTAAATACATACAACACACACATACTTCCTTATACTCCCAGACAAGTACATTTCAATCTTCTGAGTTTCTTCTCTTACTATAAATTGTCACTCCAAATCTTGCCCAATTAAATGGCCAAAACACTTGTTTATGTGATGATATTCATGATTTTAATCCTATGCAGCCAAGGAAGATATTTGATTGAGAAAATGGATTTCGACATCGCGAAAGTCGGTCATGGACATGTTGCGGCGCCTAACTACAGATGCGTCGATGCTTTTCGACCTACGAGTCCGGGTAATAGTCCTGGTATAGGACATTCTATGCATGACTAAACTACTCTATTATCTTATACAGTATATGTTAGAATTATATGGAGTAGTATGTATTGGATGAATGAATTTATGATGACATTATATATCTTGAAATTATAGAATAAGTGAAATTATAGAATAAGTTGTATTAGGGAGAGAGAATAAGTGAAATTATAGAATAAGTTGTATTAGGGAATAAGTTGTGGAGTACTTAGTTACACTCAGATTCCACTAATTTTGTACATTTTGATGTTGGTGATTTTGTGTCGATTTTCCGTGTCTTTTTGTGCGTGAGTTGTATTGTGTGAGTTGTTATTTGTTTATTCTTCGTGGTTTTGGTATGTTTGATGCTTTTGTCGAGTGTGCAGGTATTCGAGCTTGTACGTGTTGGAAAATTCGAAGAAACGAGCATAAACTAATCGAGACGACGTCGAGCCGCAGGCCGCAGCACCAAGCGCCCGTCAGCCCCTCGAGCGGGCGCTTCACAGCAACTTCAGAGAGGCTGATTTCGCACCAGGCGATCGCCAGCCATCCAAGCGCCCGCTTCCTCGCCGTCGCGAGCGGTCACCTCCCTGCCAAGCGCCCGCTTGCTCATCAACTTCAGAGAGCTGATTTTTGGACCAGGCGCCCGCCCTCCTGCTAGGCGCCCGCCTGCCGCCCGCCGCGGGCGAGCGCTTCCTCCTCCCAGCCGCCCGCTTGATGCCTCCGCCCAGATTTGACCAGAGTTGACTCTAGTTTTTGACGAGCTATAAGTAGGGTTTCGTTCCAATAAAACAGGACGCATTTTTTTTACTTTATTTTCTGGGGATTAGAGAGAAGACATTAAACTCGCTTTCATCGAGGTTGATCAATCGTTGTTTTGGATTTCTCTTGTTTTCGAATTCGGCAAAAGTTGGATTGCCTCCGACGGATGCCCTAGGTTTGGGTTTGATTATTGATTAGTAAGTTTTATTTCTTCTATCGCTTTGTTCGTTCTTCGTTTCTGTGTTCGATTTATTTGTTTTGCTAATTTTACTTTATCAAAATTGTTTTCATGAATTCTTCTTTTCAAAACTCTAATTACTTTTTGCGTAAAAACATGATCAACTAATTCCATACCTAGGGTTAGGGATGAACGAAGGTCTTCTTTGAATTCGAGTTTGAATTCCGTTTTTGAACTAACACCAACCGGGAACGGACGTGCTAGAATTATTTCATGAACTCAAACTTTAACTCGATTAAAATAATCGTGATTCCCGAAACCCTAGATTTTTCTCAAATAATTCAAAAACACTATTTTTCGCTTTCGTACTTACTTCCTCGTCTTTTCAAATTCCTTAGATAATTTTAGATTAAAACAAAAACCAAAACAACTTAACGCATTATGCTATTTCACTTCCTTAATCCCGTTGCAAACAATTAAACGCTTTTACGCCGATAGTAGTGTTCCTCGAGAGATCGACTCGGGCAAGTTGCTTTAGCAACTAGTTCGATTATTTTATTTGATTTGACGCACTACAAACGATTTAATCAAATTGGCGCCGTTGCCGGGGAACACTTTAGGCACTAGTATTAGTGTTTAGGTGTTTGCAACAATTTCTTTTTATTTTTCCTTTTACTCACTTTCATTGTTCAGGTGCGTTTGATTATTTTCTTGGTTTTGTTGGTGCGTGGTAGGTACAAGAAGTCAAACTACCGAACTTGCACCCGTGATCGAGAATATCAACCGACGCAGGAGCATCAGTCGGTGCGCGAAGTTAGGCGACGACACTTTGTCCGATTCTTCCATCACCGATTCCGAACCCGAGACCGAAATCTCAGCCATGGACGGGGCTATACCCAACAATGGCAACAATGGGAACAACGGAAACAATGGGAATAATGGCAATAACGGAAACAACGGAAACAACGGGAACAACGGCAATAACGGAAACAACGGGAACAACGGAAATCGTGCCCAGCCACCCCTCTTTGGAGATTTGACTCATCCGCATATCGACGGAGCCAGCTCGTGCATCGTCCTGAGTGACGCCGCCCGGAGATACGACCTCAAGGCACACCATCTTGCTCAGCTTCCTCAGTTCTCCGGAACCACTAACGAGGATGCCCTCAACTTCATCAGGGAGTTTTACACAGCATTGCAGGCCTTCCCCATCGGAGCACTAGATGATGATCAGCTCCGGTTGAAATGTGTTCCGTATGCCTTGAGAGACAGGGCGAAGAACTGGCTGCTATCCTTGGAGCCAGACTCGATCACTACCTGGACGGACATGTACCGAGAGTTTATTACTCGGTTCTATCCTCAGCAGAAGACCTTCGACTTGAGAGGTCAGATATGCGCCTTCGAGCAGGAACCAGGGGAGTACTTTCATGAGGCTTGGGAGCGATTCCGGAGCCTATTAAGGCAATGCCCACACCACGACCTCACGCCCACCTCGGTCATCCAATTCTTCTACAAGGGTTTGAGCAGAGAGGACCAGAGAGAGGTGAAAACCGCAGCTGGCGGAAATATCAGTGGTCGGAACAGTGACGAGATGATGGAGATCTTCAAGTCACTATCAGCTGAGTCGAGACAAACGAGCTCAAGGGGAAGCAGTAGCTACGCTAGACCCGAGGGGAATGTGAATGCCCAGTTGGCGAAACAGGTTGCCGACTTGACAAAGAAAGTCCAGATGTTGGAGACTACTGAGGAGCAACCTAAGAGGCAGATCTAGCTATCACGTGGAGCCGTGTAGCTTATGTGGGGAGATTGGCCATTTCTCCAGCACTTGTGGACAGAGCATGCCGTCTCCACCCCAAATGATGGACCCGAACTACGGTCCAGAGGTGCAGGTGAACGCGATGCAGGGGTACAATCAGCAGGGCAACCAGAGGAATGACCCCTACTCTAACACTTACAACCCGGGCTGGAGGAACCATCCTAACTTCTCGTGGAAGCAAGATCAGCCACAGACTCAGGGGCAAGGATCTCAGACGAACTTCAACAACCAGAACCGACCTCAGAATCAGGGATACCAGAATGCCGGGAACCAGAATTGGCATAATAATCAAAATTATCAGCGGCCCCAGTACCAGCAGCAACATCAGTCATACCACCCACCTCCACCTCAGCCACAGCACGTGCCACCAAAGACTTCAGACTTAGACGAGAAGTTCGCATCCTTCATGGCCGCGACTCAATCCATCTTGAATAACAACCAGCAAAAGATAGATGGGGTGGAGAGCAACATGACTAACCAGAATGCGGCGATCAAGAGAATCGAGACGCAGGTTGGGCAGATGGCTAGCCGAATGAATGAGATGGCACAGGCTAATCAGAAGGATCGGATTCCGAGCCAACCGTATCAAGCTAAGGCGGTCACGGTGCTAAGGAGCGGACGTGTCATTGATAATCACGTCGAAATGCCAACCGAGGAAGTAGAAGAGGACATTCCGGCTCCTGAAGAAGCCGAGGAGAGAGTCCCGATCGAAGAACCGTTGGCGAAGCCGGTGGAGAAACTGGTAGAAAATCCGATACCAGCACCCGAGACGAGTCGGGCAGCCTTACACAAGGCCGATAATCCTTATAGACCTCCCGTGCCACCGTACCCGCATCGGTTGAGGAACGAGAAGCAAGATCAGCAGTTCTCGGAGATTTATAAGCTTTTATCTAAGGTGAATGTGAATCTCCCTCTCCTCGACATCATTCGAAACATCCCATCCTATGTTAAGTTCTTCAAGGACCTCGCTTCGAGGAAGAGAAAGTTCATCGACAACGAGAAGGTTGTAGTTTCCGAGGTGGCGAGTGCGATACTTCAGCACCAGCTCCCCGAGAAACAGAGAGACCCCGGGAGTTTCAACATAATGATTGCCGTTGGGAATGACAAGGAAGTGTCCGGGATGCTCGACTTGGGAGCGGGTATAAATTTGATGCCGTACGCCGTGTACGAGAAGTTGGAGTAGGGCGACCTCAAGCCCACTCGTATGTGCCTCCAGCTCGCCGACCGATCGATTCGATACCCCAAGGGGATTGTGGAAGACATATTGGTACAGGTCGGAGGATTGATAGTACCCGTGGATTTCGTGGTACTCGACGTTGGAGAAGTTCCCGAGAATGGGCGAGATCACGCCATTCTTTTGGGAAGACCGTTCATGGCCACCACAAATACGGTGATCGATGTGAAGAACGGTGCGCTTGAGATGACCGTTCTTGGCGAGAAAGTCTCGTTCTCCGTCCGAACGGGGAAGGCCATTCCCGCTGCCCTTTACGTGGAGAATTGCTCCTTCGTCGACCACGTTGATGACGAAGTTGAAGCCGCATTCGTGGAGGAGAGCAGCCCCGAGGTGTTGGACGGAGAAGAGGAAAAATTAACGGATCCCACCTTTGTGCGACCTAGCTCACAAGAAGCCGAGATCGAGGCTTCGAAAAATAAGGTGGAGTTGAAACCGTTACCGAGCCACCTAAAATATGTTTTCTTGGAAGACGGGGATCAAAAACCCGTGATCATCTCAGCCACTTTGAGAGCCGAAGATGAAGAGGCGCTCGTGGCGATATTAAAGCAGAACAAGAAAGCGTTTGGGTGGAGTCTGGGAGATATCCGTGGCATCGACCCCTCGGTGTGCATGCACAGGATCATTTTAGAGGAGGGATCGATCCCTAAGAGAGATGGGCAGAGGCGACTCAACCCGGTTCTGATGGAAGTCGTGAGGACGGAGATCTACAAGCTCCTGGACGAGGGGCTGATCTATGCCGTTGCCGATAGCCGATGGGTGAGTCCGGTCCACGTGGTTCCGAAGAAAGGAGGCATCACCGTGGTGGAAAACCAGAAAGGAGAGCTCCTTCCGACTCGGATTACTACGGGGTGGCGGATGTGCATTGACTATCGGAAGTTAAATGCCGCCACCCGAAAGGACCATTTCCCTCTTCCCTTTATTGATCAATTACTTGATAAACTATCGGGACATGCATTTTATTGTTTTCTTGATGGCTTGTCAGGTTATTATCAGGTGGCGATAGCACCGGAGGACCAGGAGATGACGACTTTCACATGCCCCATTGGTACCTATGCTTGGAGGAGGATGCCCTTCGGCTTGTGCAATGCACCGGGAACATTCCAGCGGTGTATGATGTCCATCTTCTCCGAGATGATAGGTAACTTCATGGAAGTCTTTATGGACGATTTTTCTGGTTTTGGCTCTTCTTTTGATGATTGTCTAGGTAAGCTCGATAGAGTCCTTAAGAGGTGCATTGAGAGTAGTCTTACCTTGAGTTGGGAGAAGAGTCATTTCATGGTGACGAGTGGGATAGTACTAGGACATATGGTGTCTAGTCGGGGGATAGAGGTTGATAGAGCCAAGATAGAGGTTATTGAGCGACTACCCCCTCCCATTAATGTTAAGGGCATCCGTAGCTTCCTTGGGCACGCCGGGTTTTATAGGAGGTTCATTAAGGATTTCTCTAAGATTAGCCAACCTTTGTGTCATTTACTAGGGCAAGATGTTGAGTTTAAGTTCGACGAGTCGTGTCTAGTAGCTTTTAATACACTTAAGGAGAAGTTTACCTCAGCCCCGGTAGTCGTAGCACCTAATTGGGAGTTGCCCTTTGAGATTATGTGTGATGCGTCTAACTCAGCGGTAGGAGCGGTTCTTGGTCAGAAAGTGGATAAGTTGCTTAGGGTTATTTATTATGCTAGTGTGACATTAAATAGCGCCCAAACCAACTATACCACCACCGAGAAAGAGTTGTTAGCCGTAGTGTTTTCCTTGGATAAGTTTAGGTCCTATATCATAGGTTCTAAAGTCATCGTCCATAGTGATCATCAAGCCTTACGACACTTGCTAGCCAAGGCTCAAGCCAAACCGAGGTTGATTAGATGGATCCTTTTACTACAAGAGTTTGACGTAGAGATTAAGGATAGGAAGGGGTGCGAGAACGTAGTAGCCGATCACTTGTCTAGGCTAGAGCCACCCCCCGAGATTATAGGTGATAGTATTGATGGTTCGATCCCCGACTCTTTCCCTTATGAGCTTGCTATGGCTATGACTCCGGTACCTTGGTACGCGGATATTGTGAACTTTTTGGTTGCAGGAGCTCTAAGAGAAGGGATGACCTCTCAAGAAAGGGCGAGGTTCGAGCATTTGTCCCGGGAGTACTTCTGGTCGGACCCCTACCTCTACAAGTTCGGGAAAGATGAGGTGATTCGCCGTTGCCTTCCGGAGGAGGAACAAGCTGATGTGCTCAAGTGTTGCCACCATGACGAGAGTGGAGGTCACTTTGGGGGCCATAAAACAGCCCACAAGGTGCTCCAATCAGGTTTGTATTGGCCTTCTCTTTTCCGTGATGCAATTGATTATTGCAAAGCTTGTGACCGGTGCCAACGCATGGGGAATATTGGTAAGCGAGATGAAATGCCTTTAAATATCAACTTAGCGGTTGAAATTTTTGATGTTTGGAGTATTGACTTTATGGGACCCTTCCCCGTGTCTTTTGGTTTTGAGTACATATTGCTAGGTGTTGATTATTTGTCCAAGTGGGTTGAAGCAATCCCCACTAGGACTTGTGATGCTAAAGTGGTGCTTAAGTTTGTGCAGGAGAATATCCTTTCTAGGTTCGGCTTCCCGAAGGCCATTATCAGCGATGGCGGAAAGCACTTTTGCAACAAGCTCTTCGAGAAGTTGATGGTCAAGAACGGCATCAACCACAAAATTGCCACCGCATATCACCCACAAACTTCCGGGCAAGCCGAGACTAGTAACCGTCAAGTGAAGGAGATACTCGAGAAGACCGTGAAAACCTCCCGCAAGGATTGGTCGGAGAGGCTTAACTCGGCTCTATGGGCTTACCGGACCGCGTACAAGACGGTGATCGGAATGAGTCCCTACCGCCTCGTCTTTGGAAAACATTGCCACTTGCCGGTGGAAATCGAGCATCGAGCCTATTGGGCAATCAAGGCTACAAACATGGATTTAATGGAGGGCGGAGGAGCCCGAGCTTTGGAGTTGTCCGAGCTTGATGAGATGCGCAATGAGGCCTACGAAAATTCTCGTATCTATAAGGAAAAGGTGAAGGCGACTCACGACAAGAGGATTAAGAACAAGGAACTAACCGCCGGGATGAAGGTACTCTTATTCAACTCGAGGCTCCGGTTGTTTCCCGGGAAACTCAAATCACGATGGAGTGGACCGTACGAGATAATGGAGGTGTTTCCCTATGGAGTAGTCAAGCTTTATAACCCGAAGACTAGAGGAGCGATGCTAGTTAACGGGCACCGGGTAAAGCCGTACGTCGAACCTTACATGGAGGGAGACAAAATTAAGTTCGGAGTAGAGTCGATTCTACTCGGTGACGTCTCTTATGAATAGAGCTCGTTAGTCGGGCTCGAGACTCTAAACGAGCGTCGCGTGGAGACTAGTCCACGGACCGTGTAGCTCTTTCGGTTCCCAAAATGAGCGCTTCGTGGGGGCCTACCCACGACTTGTCAAGCTCACGACGTAAAATGAGCATATTTCAGTCATGGTACCAAAGGAAATGAGGAGGAACGAGGAATAACGGGGTGACGAGAAAAAAACGAGATGACGATCGGGACTGGAAAAGTGCAGTAACTTCACGTCAAAAACTGTTATTGCTCACAGAGAATCAGAGGCTATGAAATATATGGATGCGAAGATCTTGAAGTCTAGATTGTGTAGAATTTCGAATCGAGGCAATTGGAGTTCGGACGAAAAAGTTATGACGATAATCGAGAAACTGCACATTTACCACCTAAGCGCGCCCCTTCAGGCGCCCGCCCATGGACCGAGCGCTCGCCTGGCCCATTTTTGAGAATGAAAAATCTGTGAAACGCGAGGATCAGCCCGAGGCTACCTCGCGTTTCTCCTTATGCATCCCGCGGAATAAAAAAATAAAAATAAAAATTTTATTTTTTATTATATTTTTTTTTTATTTTGAAACTAAAGGGGAGAACCCTAATTCCATAACCCGCCTCCTTTCTCTTGTTGTGTTCTCCTGCAGATCGAAGACACAAACCAGCCGCCGCTGTTGCTATCTCCGGTCAGACATCACCACCACCCGTTCACAGATTCCGGCCGACGTCTCCTGCCTCAGCCACATTACCGAACCCACCTCGCTCGCAACCGCCGCCGATTCACACAAGGTTCGACCGTCGCCTTTCAGCCACCCAGGTCCTCGTCGTCGTACCGCCGCCCGGACCAGTCGCCGCCCACTAACACCGAGTCCAGCCGCCGCGCGCTCTCCGGAGAATTCACGGCAATCCCGTGAAACCACCACTTCCGCCGGCCGAACATCACCTCGGCACCAGTCACCGCTGCCCACCGCCGACCGAACACCCTCAGCAGCTCAGACCTCGAAGTCGACTCCCGGCTTCGATTCGATTCACGGCAGTCCCGTGAACGTTTCACGTCTCGGTTCTCGACTCACTCCGACAGCCCCACTCCCGGCTTCGACTCGATTCACGGCAATCCCGTGAACTTCGACTAATTCAATTCGATCCGCCTCGGTTTCTAGTTCACGGCAGTCCCGTGACTCGTCTTCGACTCCGACTCTCGGCAGCCGGTCTCGACTTTCGTTTGTTAACTCACGGCAGTCCCGTAATTACTACCGGCAATCCCGGTAACTTCTTAATCCTCGGGCTTTGTTTTTTTTTTACTAATATGGTTTTCACTCGCAGCAAAAAGAAAACCCCGGCATCTAAAAGGCCTCGAACCGACGAGGGCCCTTCCAACGAGTCCCCGGACTACGACGAAGAGGAGACACAGCCCACTCCTCCAAGGCAGCCCACTCCTCAACCACAACCGCCTCCGGGAAATCGTCGGGTTGATCTCCGGGATCAATATGATGCCGACTTTCCCGTATACGACCACAAGGAAGGCGAACGGCTACTCGCCTTCCGTAAACACACTTTCGAGCTCCTTCGCCCTTTCGATTGGAACCTTCTCCACAAGTTAGGTTTCGCCAGTGAAGTGAAGAGGTATCTGCAGTTGCTAGGGTTGTACACGATTGCAAAACGACAAAATCACGGATATTCGACGAGATTGTGCTTAGAGATGCTCTGTACGTTTGAGGAGCACTCCAATGGAAAATTCTACACGTGTCGACTACTGGGCAAAGACGCTGAATTTGACGCTGATGCATTGCGAAGCACTTTCGGATTCCCATTGACGGAAGTGCAGCGACAGGTCCCGAAGACTCTTGACCTCAACGCATTATGGAAGAGCCTTACATCCGTGGATGAATATACAGGGAAGAGTGTGCAGATTGCTGACCCGGCCCTTCTACTTGTGCACCGGTTCATCGCGTATAACATTTCGGGAAAGGATGAAGGCAGCAAAGTAAATAGGTCCGAGCTTTTCTTTCTCGAGCAAGCACTTCGGGGGCACGAATGTTCACTGGTAGACTACTTATGCGGGCAAATCAAGAGGACATGCGACCGCCGTGCTTCTCATGCTTCATTTTTCTTCATTGCAACTCGCCTCGCACACCAAATGAATTTGATAGACCTCGACGACGACCTCCCGGCTGACCTGCCTTTCAACCCGAACCCTCGGCCAATTGACGAAGCGGATCTCGTTAGTTCAAAACTTCTCGACAAAGGAGTCTTTCGATCACATGCCGATCGTCTCGGTTCGGCAGCTGCTACAAATACCCAGCCCACGAATGCCTCGACAAGCACTGAGGCCCCTGCTCGGCTCCCACAGCCGGCTGCCCCCCTGGGAGTCAGCGCGCCGATCGCCTACCCGCGGTATCCGTCGTTCACGGCCGGTTTCCACGACATGATCAACCAGTTCCAAGATATGCGCACGAACTTCGAGGACGCGGAGACTAGTAGACGAGAGATTGATTATTCACAGCAGGAGGGATTCCGAGGTTGGGCGGGTGAGGATCGCACGTATATGGACGGCCGGCTTAATCAGATGGAGGACCATTTTAATGGTCGGCTCGACCGTCTCGAGTCCCAGCAGGCCGCCAACCACGCCTACTACATTGCTGAGAACGCCCGACAGCAGACTCGTCAGGACGAGGAGCATGCTTTCCATGTCGCTCAGTACGCTCAGATGATGGCCATGTTCCGAGGGCCACAATATCCACCACCCGAGCCATGAGGATCGACCGTACCTTCGTACGGTCGCGGTATGTATATAGTTTCTTTCGTGTTTTTCTTTTTCTTGAGTCGTGTTTTCCTTCTTGTTTCCCTTCTATTACTTGGTTTGCTTTTGTGGTTTTCTTTTAGTTCTTGGTGTGTAGGTTGTTTATCCCTCACTTGTGGACATTCCCGATGACGACTTTCTTTAGGCGAGTGCTTTCCTAGGAGGGTGCTTCATCCACGGGGACATGGATTAGCCCAAGTGTGGGGGGGGGGTTTGTTTTCTTTTCTCCCTTCCTTCTCCCTTTCTATGTGATTTGTCGTGCTTTAGTTGTTTTCTTTTACTTGTTTGGTGTTAGTTGTAATAGCTCCCCCTTTGTTGAGATATGATTTTCATGAAAGTATAGTGGTTATGTCCCCCATGCATGTTAGTTGTGTTATCTCGTTTCTTGGAGTACAATGGATTTTTGATGCTAGAGGTCGGTATGTGTATGATTGTTGACCTCGTGTTTAGATGCCGTAATGTCACCTTGAGATAGTTGCATGTCATCGTTTCATTTTCCAAATTACCTTGTGAGAATTTGAGCCATTATAGCTTTCTTCTTTGTGTGACACTTCTCGTTGTTGTTTCTTGAGCTTCTCATTTTCCTTGTTCTACATCGAATGCGCCCGTACGGACTAGAGATAGCTAAATCATGTCTACGTTGTTACTCGAGGCTTTACGTCATAAATTACTTGATTTTGAAAATGATTGGGTATTGATCGACTAGGATAGCCACTTTTAGCCGCTTTTCGATGTTTTGACCCCGAGCCCGTCGTGGGACACCTTAGTAGCCCCGTTGAGCCTACGTTTAGCCTTTTCTTTTTGTCCTATGCTTCGTGAAGGAGAGAAGGGAGGTTTTGTATTTGGGGATATAAGGTGTTACTTTCTACGATGTTTGCCACTTTTGTAATTTTGAGACGTGTTATAAGTCTCCAAAAAAAAAAAGAGACGAGTTTAGTCTCCCAAAAAAATAAAAAAGAGTCGAGACATGTTATAAGTCTCCAAAAAAAAGAAAGAAAAAAAAAAAAAAAAAAAAAGAGAGTCGAATAATAATACTAGTTAATTGCTCGGTTGTTTGATGTGGCTTTGATGAGTTCGTTGGTTGTATTTGGTGTAAAAAGGGGTGTTGAGCGTTAGACGGATATTTGATTGGGTTGGAGGTACGTGTTTGTTCGAGTTAGTCCACTTTTTCCCAAATATTCCCGAATACCTTTAGCCGAGCCCCGTTACACCCATTTTTGTCGATCACCCATGATTCTTAAGATAGTAGACATTGATTAGTGGAGAGTGCAATTTGAGCATGTGTTTAGTTGGTGTCCTTAGGTGCATTTGATGTTATTTGAAGCTCGTCGTTGATCTTTTTCGTGCTTTCCTTTGTTTAATACACAAGTTTATGTCTTGTTCTTTCGCTTGTGTGTGCTTATGAGTGAACCCGATTCTTGAGAGAAAAAGAAGAAAGAATGAATCTTTGCGAGGGAACTTGAAATTGTGACATGTGATGATGCTCATTTGATATTTATTGCTCTATTTCATTGTGGGACGATAGTTGTTCACATTACTTTTTCCGTACGCATCGAGGGTCTATTTGTAATTTTGAGAATTCGAGTGAGTGATTGGCATGCATGTGTTTGGGAGGTACTTCTTGCTTTTATGATGGCTTGCTTGAGGACAAGCAAGAAACTAAGTGTGGGGGAGTTGATGTTGGTGATTTTGTGTCGATTTTTCGTGTCTTTTTGTGCGTGAGTTGTATTGTGTGAGTTGTTATTTGTTTATTCTTCGTGGTTTTGGTATGTTTGATGCTTTTGTCGAGTGTGCAGGTATTCGAGCTTGTACGTGTTGGAAAATTCGAAGAAACGAGCATAAACTAATCGAGACGACGTCGAGCCGCAGGCCGCAGCACCAAGCGCCCGTCAGCCCCTCGAGCGGGCGCTTCACAGCAACTTCAGAGAGGCTGATTTCGCACCAGGCGATCGCCAGCCATCCAAGCGCCCGCTTCCTCGCCGTCGCGAGCGGTCACCTCCCTGCCAAGCGCCCGCTTGCTCATCAACTTCAGAGAGCTGATTTTTGGACCAGGCGCCCGCCCTCCTGCTAGGCGCCCGCCTGCCGCCCGCCGCGGGCGAGCGCTTCCTCCTCCCAGCCGCCCGCTTGATGCCTCCGCCCAGATTTGACCAGAGTTGACTCTAGTTTTTGACGAGCTATAAGTAGGGTTTCGTTCCAATAAAACAGGACGCATTTTTTTTACTTTATTTTCTGGGGATTAGAGAGAAGACATTAAACTCGCTTTCATCGAGGTTGATCAATCGTTGTTTTGGATTTCTCTTGTTTTCGAATTCGGCAAAAGTTGGATTGCCTCCGACGGATGCCCTAGGTTTGGGTTTGATTATTGATTAGTAAGTTTTATTTCTTCTATCGCTTTGTTCGTTCTTCGTTTCTGTGTTCGATTTATTTGTTTCGCTAATTTTACTTTATCAAAATTGTTTTCATGAATTCTTCTTTTCAAAACTCTAATTACTTTTTGCGTAAAAACATGATCAACTAATTCCATACCTAGGGTTAGGGATGAACGAAGGTCTTCTTTGAATTCGAGTTTGAATTCCGTTTTTGAACTAACACCAACCGGGAACGGACGTGCTAGAATTATTTCATGAACTCAAACTTTAACTCGATTAAAATAATCGTGATTCCCGAAACCCTAGATTTTTCTCAAATAATTCAAAAACACTATTTTTCGCTTTCGTACTTACTTCCTCGTCTTTTCAAATTCCTTAGATAATTTTAGATTAAAACAAAAACCAAAACAACTTAACGCATTATGCTATTTCACTTCCTTAATCCCGTTGCAAACAATTAAACGCTTTTACGCCGATAGTAGTGTTCCTCGAGAGATCGACTCGGGCAAATTGCTTTAGCAACTAGTTCGATTATTTTATTTGATTTGACGCACTACAAACGATTTAATCACATTTCATTCCCTTTTATGTAATTTAATTGCTTTGATAGATTGATTGTATTTGTATTTACTAGTATTATTCTAATAGTACACTACATAGTAGTGGATTTTATTTTTTTCACAACAATTATTCAACTTTTCTAAAATATAAACAATCGAAACACATTCAAACCATATTTTTACTCGGGAGATCATTCAATTCAAACGCGAAAGCCATCGATCGAAACCAAGCTGCCCACAAAGTCATGAGCAAAATCATCATCAATCGTGCTGTTTTTTCGTACTTGCCATATTCCAGTAACCAAATCCCACAAGCCTACTTCCCTTTCGTACTGACTTATGAGTATTAGTGTATCATTCACAATCCCCAAGCAATAGTCAAACAAAAAAAATTTGAAGCAAATTGTGTAGTTCTTGATCCAATTAATTGCAGCTCCAGTGTCATCCAGAGTCCAGAAGTCGTAATATTGGACATTGCCCGAGTATCTATATGCTACCATAACAAATTCTCCATTCACATCTCCACCAAACAAGCCGGAATTAGTACACTTTCCTGTGCGGATCTTCCAAGAATAACCGTTGTTCGTCGAATACCATGGTGGAACGAACTTGTTCACTGCTAGCGTTCTAAGATCGAGCGACACCACCATAATTTCATCTTCAATTCCATCATAATCCGGATTTTCATAACGGTGTTGGTGATCACAGATCCAATAAGCAGCAACTCCTTCAATAAGGACATCACAAGCATGGTGGCGGTAAGGGAAGTTGTGAAAATGAAATCGAAAGGTAGATATCGCAGCCCAAGTGTCGGGGGATGTCGAAACCCACAGCTCGAGCACATTTTGGCCATTTACATTTGACAAGAACTTGGCCACTTTGTAAACACCATCGTCGTCGCACCAAAAGGCGAATTTAATTTTTCGATCAGTGTGGAAGGGAATATCAGAGTAAGGAAGTTTTCTGGAAAGGCGGGTGACGGGGTTAAATATCCAAATGTCGTCGGGCGACGGTGTCGTCTTTCCCTTCCCGGCAATACAGATCAAGCCGTTTGCTGAGCCGACGACCATTAGCAGATCTTCAGGTTCGAAGGGATCTTCAGATTCGAAGGGATCTTCTACTGGATGAGGGAGATCGAACATACGATCCTCATATGAGAAGCAGATTGAAGATTCCAAGGTCGTACCTGATACTGGTCCACGGAGATCGAACAAACGGTTAAAAACAAGGAGGTGGTGTCTCGACGGATCGGACTTTGCCCGTCGGAGGTGCGCGGAGACAAAATCGGCCGACGAGATTAAGGACCGCCAAACCCTGCAAACAGCCTTGCATCGGACGAGGTCAAACGCCGGTAGTCGGAGTAGGATCGTCTCTACTAAATCGTCCGGTAACATCCTGAATTAGGTTTCGTTGGAGAAATTGGGGTTTTTCATGATACACTGCGTGTTTTTTATAGCTCTCTCTTAATAATTTGTTTTTTTTACGCATTTATACATATTTTATATATAATTTGTTATACATATTTGGAAATTAATTTATTTTGTAAAACAATTCAACGATCAAATAAAAAAGTCATGAACCGCATATATGTTAAGATATCGAAAAATATTAATTGAGGATCGAAAATATTGATCGATCGAATTAATTAAAACATTTTTGGTCCTGAAATGATGTTTGAAGTATTTTATGAGATGTATAAAAACTTTTTATTAAATGAGTCTCTGTAGAAAATAAAACACTACTGTATTTAATTATGTGTATATAGTAGGACTGTCAATTAGGTCGGGCCGGTCCGAACTCTGCTCGTTCGGCTCTAAAAAAAATCCGTTCGTTTAAATTTTTTTAGGGCTGAGTCGGGCTAGAGCCTAAAAATTAAGCTCAAACTATATATAGGGCCGAACTTGGGCTTTGCTAGGCTCGCCCTTCTAAAGCCCGGTCTATTTTATAATAATTATATTATAAAATAATTATATTATTTATACATATAATTATATTTTTTCAATGTGTTCATATAAGTAAATTAAATAGTGATTATATATGTGTTACAAATATATTATTTATTTTTTATTTTGATAAATTAATCATTTTTCTTTTGTTAAAGTAAGTTTTTATAAATTTAAAATTGTTAATATTATTAATTTATTTTATTTATAATTTATAAATTCACGCGATTATTAACATTTATAAAGTATTCTAAAATATATTTTATAATTTTTTTATTTAATTAATATTATAAGTATAATATAAGTATTATTTGTTTTTCTAATTGATATATTTATTTCAAAAAAAAAAGTAAGAAATTAGGGCTTAGCTCGATATTGGCCCGAAGCCCAAATTCTCATATAGACCGAGCTTGAGCTTGAAATTTATAAACCCAAAGGCCAAAGCCCGAAGTCCATAGCCCTTTAAATTTCATGGGCCGAGTCTAGGCCAATCAAATCCCGACCCATATGGCCCGATTGACAGGCCTAGTATATAGATATATTATCACTTTTTTTTTATTGTGATATTACAAATCGTCATATAAGTAGAACTCACTCTAGGATTCATTGTTGTTGTAGTCAATTGAATTAAGTGAGTATCACGAAAATATTTTAATAAATAATTTGATTATAATAAATTGTATATAAGTAATTTAAATTTTAATAGTATTTATTATTCATTGAACATAAAAATAAATATATTCCTAATTTTTAAATATAAACCTAACATAGTTCAGGAAATGCACTAAATCCAAGTCCACTGAAAAACAAATGAAAATACAACAAAATATATGAACTCAAATCAACTGCATTTTCATACAAGATTCTTTAGCGCCATACATTCCTCTTGAGAGTGGGAATTATATTCCAGAAAAGATAATTACAATGTTGGAAATGAGCCATTGAAAAGCACATCCCAGAGTCCCTGTGTGTGTGACACTTTTGTCATCCCGACAACGAAAGCAAAATCTCCATCTCCAACTCGACTCCTATTAGCTGCAACATTCTAGAAAATAGCACATAGAAGAATGCCGAGCTTTATCTCTGATGGCTTTCAAAGCCAGGTGGAATGAAAAAACGGAAGGGCCTTGCCGCCTCGGAAATTTGAATTACTAAACAGGCGCTTGGTCGAATTTATGGCGAGGCCGAGGCCGCTCTCTTTGTATAAAATCCTGTTGAATCATAGTGCATGAGTAATAAATTCTATTGTAAGAAATAGTAAAAACAAAGTGCCATAATAGAGAAAGGAGAACCAATATTCTGGTTTAGAATGATAACTTTGAAAATTAAAAAATTAGCCTCAAGGGTTACATCCGCTGTGTTGCCGACAACGACAGAGACATCTTCAAATATTTTTAGTCAAATAACGGTTGGAAGAGAATGTATGGATGTTCAGGAAACAAAAGCAATCACCCCAAACCTTAGAGTAAGTTTTGTAATTATACCTTACCCAAAAAACAAAAAAACTCGAGGCCCTGTCTAACTATTTTTTCCACACAAAAGGAAACAGAAATTAATTATCTTTGAAATCACTTATGCACAAACCCCGTCAATACTTGTTTCTCTTTTACAAATTGCACCCTCGGCCTCCAGAGGGTTATGTGTTAAGAAGATACAAACTCCATTTTTCCTATAGGGTAATTTGAAAGTAACTAGTATGGTAAAACCTCGATGACAGTCTTTTGCAATTATCCCTAGTATTTTTATTGAAAAGAAAAAGGCAGTGTGCTGATTAGAAAACATACGGTTAATCGCATCCCTTTAACAGAGTGAGTGCAGGGATCGGGGGCTGTCTGCTGCTGCGTGTAATTCACAAAGGGATGGTCAAGAAGCTTGCTTGCCGTGCCCGTGGGCCTGTTTGCTGGATTTCTTCGAAAGCAGCACTTCAAGAAATCCTTGCCGTCCGATGAAAGTGAGTCAGGTATTGGTGGGGTCTCCTTTAAAACCTTGAACAATGCTGCTGCCTGGATATAATATTCGGTTATGGAGAATGTTAGTGAGAAACTCTAATTTTTCTTTTTTGTAATTTTCAAATATATATGGGTTCTACGGTAATCTACCCAAATCATGGGGGTAGATTGTGTAATTATCCCTAAGAACTAACATTAGGATATAGTTTAGTTAAGAAACAGTTTTCCTGCAAGAAAAACTTCGGGGTCCCGGTCATTTACCGATATCATGTGCTATCTATCTTACTCTTACCCCTTCATACTCACTCCAAGGAGGCTTTCCATCCATCATTTCAATAATCGTACAGCCCAAACTCCATATATCCACTGCCAAAGCAACATCCGAACTAGCATCCTTGGACATCACGGAATCCAAGAGCTGCAATAATTAATTATTTTCATGTCAGAATTAGACAACAGCTGCCACCCCCTCCCCCCACTCCCTCCAAAAAAAAACACAAGGTTATCTACACACCTCGGGAGCCAGCCAATATGGACTACCCTTCAATGATAGATTTGCAGCTTCCCCATTCAACTGAAGTTAAAGTAGAGTACATTTTCTTACAACACTGAAGAATATTGCGGAATTTCAGAAAATAAATATACTCACGTGCTTAGCCATCCCAAAGTCAGCAAGCTTAACAACTCCATATGCATCAACGAGTAAATTAGCACCTTTGATATCCCTATATTTAAAAAATAAAAATAACAACTGGTTGTAATGAATAAGGATGCACAATAGCTTAAATCTCAAAAGGGGGGAGGTCTCCAATTTGGTTCACTTCACGAGACTTGAAAATGACGTGTAAGAGGATGCCCCACAATCACTACCTGTGTATGGTTTTCGTGCTGTGCAGGTAAGCCAAGCCACAAAGAATATGGCGAGTGAAATTGCGAACAATGGATTCCGTAATAGCCCCACAATGGTCTTGAATAAATTTATTGATTGAGCCAGGATGGACATATTCCAGGTATATATGAAACTTGTCACGGACCTGCATGAAAATAAATAAGTAGAAGTAGAACCCTAATCAAGAGGGTCAATGCAGAAAGCCACCAAGCAGACAAATTTATCTTTTATTTACGTAACCAACTTACGATTTCACTGCCAAGATACTGCACAATATTCGGATGCTTTAGACTGCTGAGAACGTTAATTTCCTGAATCATACCAAAAAAAAGAGCAAGGTCATATTAAAAACAATTCAGAATTACTAAATACACCAACGGCACAAAGTGTACTCGACAAATATATCCTAAGTACTAAAAGTGCATTTGCATACAACAAGTACTAAGTGGAACCCAACCTGTTCTAGCTGTCGCATTCTCTCAGCAGAATTCGAATCATCTGGTAAGATTTCAACTTCCTTCATTGCACATAAGGCTCCAGTCTCCCTATGAACATAGTAGTAAGAAATTTAGAAATTAAGAAACAATCACCATCGACTTTCAAAATACTGCAAACAATCACCATCAACTTTTGAAACTATTCCTTTTTGAGAAAAACGATATTACACATATTCCGGTGATACCTGTTGGAAGCAACATACACACTTCCAAACGTCCCTCTCCCGATGAGCTTCCCTTTCCGCCATCGCGATTTCATCGGCTCACCCCCACGACCGGAAATCGAAACGGGATGTGAAGGCGACGAAGCTCCTGAAAATTCCGTTCTGGAAGACACCGGGCTTATTGGACGAGGCTGCGAATGCCCTGAAGCCCATGGAGGACGAGGCAGAGGATGCACAGTGGCCTGTGCATTACTTTCTCGCCTCGCCAGAGCTGAGTTAACTGTCGGGCTGTGGAGGGGAGAGTTATCGACACTCAACCCAATCCTCTCGAAAGGCATTTGATAATACAAGCTATGGCACGAGTTCCCGTCAGAGGAATAAGGCATCTCGGGGGCGGACCAGACATGGAAGATACTCGGAGGAGTCATGTAGTGAGCAGCCAACGTTTCACAGCCGGGGGGACTCAGCAATGGGCTCGAGTACGGGCTAGTGGGGGCACTGGTGGGGATATTTATACGGTAACCGTTTGGGGATCTTGCTTTTGGGATTTGCTTCTGAGGAGATTTTTTTCTACTGCTACATGAACGGATTTGGGACTGTTCTGTATTTGGGCCTACTGATCTATTGATTCTGGGGGAGAAAAAAACACACAATATTCATCTCTAAATTCAGAAGAAAAATAAGGAAAGCTATTAATTAGTACCTTTTATGCCCATCGAGTCCATCAACCTCGTACGCACCCCTCTGGTTTTGAGCTGATGCACCTCGAGACGGCAGGGGAACGGTCGGGGAGGCGGATTTGGGGTCCTTAAGCAGCAGCACCTGCAGCTCGGGCATCGGAAGCGGCTGAGGATTCTTCGGCTTCTCGGACGGCGGAGAACTGGCGGAAGAAGGATGGTCGGAGCGCCACGATTCGACGCCGCGCAATTTCCGAGAGCGGGCGAGGTTTCGGGTCATCCGCATGGAGAAGAAGCCAGGTTTCATGGAGTACCTTCCGCCGGAGACGATGACGCTGTCGTCGTCGGAATGCCTCTTCGACGAGGGCGTGAATGCGCCCTGCCACCAATGCATGATTGCGTATCGTCGATATATGTGTTTATAATACAAAATCGTTTAGGATTGTTGATATCGCAATTCGCATTGGGGACGATGAGGAGGATGTTAGGGATTTTCCTGGGCACAGAAAATGGTAATGTGCCCAATTGCCATTTGCCATGCCCTCCGTATAAACAAGGTTATACAATTTCTCAATTTCATCATTTTATTTTTATTCTCTACTTGTTATTTTTACTAGTACTAGTAACTAATCCATTTTTATTTTTTTACTATTAAAAGCTATATTAAGAGAAATAAATTACACCCTACCATGCATATTTTCAATATTCATAAGTGCATATCTTTTAATCTGCTGTGAAATAAGTATAATTTTTTTTCTTGAAGTGGTTGAAGAATTCAAATGTAATCGGAGAAAAAATTATGCATATTAATGTGTAGATTTTCATAGTGGGATTATTGGATTAAGATTATCTGGAGGGTTGTTTAGCCGAAGAGAGTCGTCGTGGGGGCTTGAACCTTGAAGTAAGTTTTAATGTTTTATTGATTTGAGACGAAAAGTACAGTGTTGTGTAAATGATTATTATGAACTTGAACATTTTAAGGAGAATTTGAATGTTTAATGATATCATACTTATTTGATTTTTGGAAGCTATCGACTTGTCATCATTTGTGTTGAGCATTGGATCAGACCAAGCTAAACCAGTAAGAACAGATGATCATATAATATACTCGTACCAAATTAAAATTTTAATATGTCACATAATACAAAATTATTATATATGTCGATTTATAGTTTTTCAAATTTAAAAAACGGAACCGTTTATGGATCGGGGTTTTGAACCCGACGTGAATCGAACACGCAACCTTCTGATCTGGAGTCAGACGCGCTACCATTGCGCCACGGATCCCGGTTGGAACAAAACTGCTAAAAGTTATATTAATCACTGTAAAGAAAAATTAGAAAATGGGCCAAACTTTGTGAATCCGATACGGATCGGGCCGGACTGTAATTAGGTCCATTATGAGCTATGGATCACAACACTCGTGTTACTGGGCTTCTGCTATACTAGTAGTTAGTATACTATCAACGGAAATGTAAGCCACGTAAAATGAAGTTCAATTTTTCAATAGTAAAAAAATAAAAATATGTGTGATTTCGGAAAGCTAATCGGAGTAATAATATGTGTGATTTCGCTTGCTTCCGTGTTTCGGGATTCGGTAAATCATTTTCAAGATTTTTAACTTCGAAAATCATCAAAAATGATTTCGAACAACCTTGTGTACGTATCCAAAATGAATGGCTTTTTGAATAAAAAAGAAGTTACAGAATGTTAATTATTCATTTTAAATTTTACGCAACAACTTTTTACCTAGAAAAAACGACCTTTTAGACATCATCCCACACACGTTTTTAACATTAATCTTAATTATTAAATTACACTTACGCATGGGCCCCTTTTTCCAGGAGTTCATGATTTTGTAAAATCAGTCAACCGTCCACAGTCAATTAACGTAGTAGTATAAATCTAAACACACTTGTGAAAATTATAACAACACATATTCTTTTGCATATAATCTCATATACATAATTCAAGATTTTGTTGTTTTGTATTATAATTTCCATTGTTGAGATGTGGATGATAAGTTTAGTGCTGTGGATGCTGGCCTTTTGGGGCACTGTTTTAACGACGGTGAACGCGGAGGATCCTACAAGAACTTTTGATTGGGACGTTACTTATGGATGGGCTTCGCCACTCGGCATTCCACAAAAGGTTAGTTAATACTACCTTCGTCTCAGACTAATATGTGGTCACACTTTCTTAGTAATCGATCTGATGTAATTTGCCTATACATATGTTTCAGGTCATCCTGATCAACGGCTTGTTTCCTGGTCCCCCCATCGAGTGTGAGACGAATGACAAAATAATCGTCAACGTATTCAATCACTTGAACGAGTCCTTTCTCGTAACATGGTGAGACTCATGAGAAGCCATATTCACAATCGATCAAATACAAAAAAAAAAGTCGATTTACTAACTTCAAGATCGATTTTTTTTTTCAGGAACGGGATTAAACAAAGAAAGAACTGCTGGCAAGACGGTGTTCTGGGAACAAACTGCCCGATCCCACCAAACACCAGCTGGACGTACATTTTCCAAGCAAAGGACCAAATCGGGAGCTTCACCTATTTCCCATCAATCAAAATGCAGAGAGCCTCCGGGGGTTTCGGCATTTTTAACGTCATCAGAAGGCCAGTAATCTCAGCCCCGTACGACCCTCCGGCGGGAGACTTCAGTCTGCTTATCGGCGATTGGTACAGAAAATCTCACAAGGTCAGATTCACCAGTAAACACCTACTGATGATCTTACTTACTGCGCAAAAAACAGTCGATAATTACCAAATATAGGCAGTCAGTATTTACCTACTGATTCACTGATGATCTTACTTACTGCACAAAAAAACAGTCAATAATTACCTAATGTTTTATAGACAGTCAGTATTTACCTAATGATGGTCTTACCTACTGTGCAAAAAGCAGTCGATAATTGCCGAATGTTTTATAGGCAGTCAGTATTTACCTACTGATCAACTCATATTATGCAGAAATTGAAACACATTGCCAAGTCAGAGGGTGTACTGCCCACCCCCGACGCCATCCTTATAAACGGTTCACTCGCAACGAACGTTTCTGGCGATGCAGGTCGATCGACATCTAACTTCCTAACACGACTACTTCAATACGACTAAAAATTCCTTACCATGTGTGTGTATATATTTCCAGGCAAAAAATACATGTTCAGGGTTTCAAACATAGGCCTGTCGACTCACTTCAACTTCCGAATCCAAAACCATTCGCTCCAGCTCGTCGAGATCGAAGGTTGCCACGTCAACCAAACTCATGTCGACTCTATCGACATATACGTGGGCCAGAGCGCGGCTTTCCTCGTAACCTTTGACCAAACCCCGAAAGCCTCTTACCACATAATCGCATCCTCAACCTTCACGGACTACAAACTTATCGGGACAGCCACGCTGAAATACACGAACAGCACATCCGATCCGGTGGGGCCCATACAGCCGGGCCCGGACGGGAACATCACTTGGGCCATGGAGCAGGCCCGACTCGTCAGGTGGAACCTGAAAGCGAACGGTCCTAGGCCCAACCCTCAGGGGTCCTACCATTACTCTAATATAAGCGTGAACAGAACAATCACTTTGGAAAACTCGGCGCCTCGTTTCGGGGGGCTGCAGAAATACGCGATGAACAAGATTATATACGTCAATCCAAGAACGCCCTTGAAGCTAGCCGATTACTTTCGGAACATTACGGGTGTTTTCAACGCGACTTTCCCTGAGAACGCGACGATATCTGAGGGGGACGATTATAGGCAGGGGACGTACGTGATTGAAGCGGCTCTTCACGAGTACGTTGAGGTCGTGTTTCAGAACAACGAGGGGGTTCTGCAAACGTTCCATTTGGATGGGTACGATTTCTGGTTTGTCGGGTAAGTATATGTGATGTGTAATATAATGTTTGATACTATATATTATATGCTTATGTTTTTGTGTATCGGTCGAAACAGGATAGGGATAGGGCTGTGGAACGAGGAGTGCAGGCGTTTGTACAACATGGAAGATGCTCCGACTAGACATACTGTACAGGTGTACCCTAAGAGTTGGAGTGCTATACGTGTGAAGTTGGACAATATGGGTATGTGGAATTTGAGGTCTGCGATTTGGGCGAGGCAGTTTCTCGGACAGCAGCTGTATGTGAAGGTGAACAATTCGGTTAAGAGTATAACGATAGAATACCCGATGCCTACGAATGCTTTACGTTGCGGCAAGGCTCTAGAGAATAATCTTGTACCCAAAATTATATTAACTTAGAGAGCAATTGTTCATCATGATTATCTATGTTCATCATGTAATATATATACATACTCTTTACATGGAGTAGTAGTATAATGTATCCTTTAATGATTTATAATTAATACAACTGCTTTATTTAATTTGGCCAAGAAATGGGAATTCATATGTACCTTATACCTTCCCTTCTTGAGGGATAGTTCGATCAGAGCAATGTGATCTGAGCTACAACGTCCGGTTGATTAAACGTTCTACTCTAGGAGCGAGCGATTAATCGTTCGAAAATAAATCATTTTGTTAGTTATTAAACCCAACTAAGTAGATACTAGTATTAAATTTGGAATAGGGGTTATAAAACAGAGCAAATTAAACACATAAACAAATTAACAGAGAAAACACAGGTCATATAATTGGTATCCAAAATCAATGAAGGAAATTTTCATTTCAAAAGAAGAGTACTGCTACCGGTACTAGTACTAGTCCCCGGTGTGGATATAGCAAGATCCGGCCATCCGAAACAATCTCCGCCGTACATCGCATCACCATTCTCCATCTGCCACGTGTGCCCTCCCTCGCCGTCCACACCTCCCACCGCCCCGGTGAAGGGCCAAACCTCCCTCCCCAGCCCAAACCCCACGTCGCCGATCCCAACCCCAACCCCGCCCAGCGCCAGAAACCCGCTCGCCGGACCGCCGCTCAGCAGCGAAGTGAAGCTCCCGGCGCCGCCGCAATCGACGCCGATCGGACCAAGGAACTGCGGCGCCGCGGCGGGGAAGTGCCGGAACCCGTCGTGCTGAGCCGACGCGCCGCCGCCGGGTGAGGCGGTGCGACAGCGCTTGGCGTTCTTGCGGCTTCCGCCGCCGACCGGGACGTCGCGGAGGGTTCCGCCGCGGGTCCAGTAGCGGCGGCACGAGCGGCAGAAGTGGCGCGGCTGGGAGAAGTTGTAGTTGTTGTAGTAGCAGAATTTGGTGTTGGCGGAGTCGCAGCGCGGGCAGGGGAGGGACTCCGGGGGCGGCGGCGCGCCGGAGATTTCGCAGAGCTTTGTCGCCTTTCGCTGGCATGTATCCGTTCCCATTTTATTTTTTTTGTCGATGCGAGTGAGAGTGGAGACAGGGAAGAGAATCTTTGTAGGCAGAGGTTGTGCAGAGGTTTTTTGATTCTGTTGTTGAGAAAGCTACAAAATGTGTGAGTGTGATTTAGAGTATTTATATTACAAAATGTACAGTATATAGTAAATTCTAATTTTTCATTATCAATATTTTTTTCAAATGTACATTAATGTAATTTGAAAATAATAATAATAATAATATTGTTATTCAAATTTAATTTAAGGGAAAAATGGCAATAAGGCCAATTTTCAACATTTTTTGACCAATAAGGCCAAATTCTAATTTATGTGTCAATTAGGCCTTTTTGTTCCAATTAGGCCAAAAAAATGTATATGGAAGGACGAAAATACCCTTACTCTATTTCTACTCAACCCACCCCACACCTACCCCACCCCACCCCTGCCCAGACACTGAATACCATGAAAAAACACTGAACGTCAGATTTTTTTTTTTCTACTCAACCCACCTCACCCCACCACAGACACTGAATGTCAGACACTGAATACCATTAAAAGACACTGAACGTCACCCCAGACACTGAATACCATGAAAAGACACTGAACGTCAGATTTTTTTTCTACTCAACCCACCCCACCTCCAGACACTGAATACCATTAAAAGACACTGAACGTCACCCCAGACACTGAATACCATGAAAAGACACTGAACGTCAGATTTTTTTTCTACTCAACCCACCCCACCTCCAGACACTGAATACCATTAAAAGACACTGAACGTCACCCCAGACACTGAATACCATGAAAAGACACTGAACGTCAGATTTTTTTTCTACTCAACCCACCCCACCTCCAGACACTGAATACCATTAAAAGACACTGAACGTCACCCCAGACACTGAATACCATGAAAAGACACTGAATGTCAGACACTGAATACCATTAAAAGACACTGAACGTCAAATTTTTATACTCAACTCACCCCACCCCAGACACTGAATACCATTAATAGACACTGAATGACAGACACTGAATACCATGAAAAGACACTGAACGTCATAAAAAACACTGAACGTCATAAAAAAAAATACACTGAATATTATAAAAAATACTGAATGTCATACAAGAAGTAGAAGGATCATATGGATATCACGCAATCCTCTGGCTGATTCAAACTTTGACCTTTGTCGGCTTGTAATCGAATACAATCACTTTCTCTAATTGAGGAAGTAATAAGTTTGCGAATTCAACATGAACTGGATGAGAAACATATTCAGCAACCCCTTCTGTGCTTTCAAATGTTGATTCGAAGACATGAGTGAAACCTTGATGCATGTTTTCAGCACTCACATCTTTGCCCCTGTTAAATATAGTACAAATTCATGATAGAGTTAGCTTTGTAGAGAGCCTAAAAAAGAACCTGACACGACACGGATTAAAAACAAAAAAATAAAACTCTTCAAAATTACAGAACACCCTTCAGTATTTGTTTCTCTGTCACAAATTGCAAACCTAGGATAAACGGTATTTGACATGAAAATAAAAAACTTGTGTGTATACATTATTTCTTAAAACATGTTTTACTACTCTGCCACAAGGAATTGTACTAGAATTATCCAATGCATACAAGTGCACCCGTTTAACCGACACATGAATCACAATTTCCAATACATCAAAATATTGACCAGAAGACAAGCTAACCAAATACATAGACAAAAGAATGCCTGATCAACAAAAACCGAGGATGATAATTGGTATTATAAAACCACCATAATTAACAACAGATTATACAGTAGTAGTTATAAAACTGAAGGACTTCTATAGGGTACTTACATGGAATAACACACTAAAGTCTTGCAAGAAATCGAGCTACACAAAACCATATCCAGGAGACCACATTTTCACGATCCAATTCATATATACAATTTTCAATTATTAATATTACTAGAGCTGGTGAAAGTATAAACCAACAAATTTTGATATTTGTACGACGAAGCCGTAATCGTTCAAATCATGTTATCTCACTCAAACTCAAGTAGACTAATGTTCTCCAAGAGGAAGAAAAAATGAAAAAAATCCTAGGTCCCATTTCACGAAGTCGAAATTTTTTCAAATCCCTAAACACAAATTCACGATGTTGCTTGGATAGGAGACTAAATTTCAAGCTATTCTTGAGCGATGATTTGAAACCCTTCACTGGAACAATTTCCCTAAATTCAGATTCTTTCCATCGAGATGAAACACTATTAAGATCTTACATGCGCAGAAGTATATAATGCAGCAAATACGTGAAATTGAATCCCTACCACAGCTTATCGTGGTCGCGCGTACAGATAGAGAGAAAGAGACTGTAAAATTACCAGACGAAGGACTTCATTGAAGGAACGTGATTGACGAGATTGGCATACTGTTTGGTGTATTCTTCGATTTGTTGTTCGGTGATTCCTTCTTTGAATTTCGCAAGCAATATGTGCTTCACTTCTCCATTTCCTTCCTCCATTTTCGTCTGATATTTGTCTTTGTGTCGCCGGATCGGACAGCGGCGATGGAGCCCGCGGAGGCGCGCCGGTTGTGTCGATCGTCATCGTCGGTCCACAGGAGATGCATCGAAGAGAGGAAGAGGGGAGGTGAAATTTGGGGGTTCAGTATATGTGTCGCAAGGAAGAGGGATAAAAATGAGTGAAAGGGTATGGGGGTGGGAGTATGAATAATAGAGGGGTAAGGATGTCTTTACACATTTTAGGCGGCCTAATTGACACGCGTAATTTCTCGAAAGCCTTATTGCCGAAAAAATGTTGAAAATTGGCCTTATTGCCATTTTTCCCTTAATTTAATTATGTAGAAAAAAAATGTAAATTATAAAATTTTGATTTGAATAGTAGTTTGGTTTTAAACTTTCTTCTATAAGCTAGCATATTTTGTAGATTCAATTGACGTCTACTCTCACCCTTTTAGGATTGTGCCCGAAGGAATGTCTATCATTGTACAAGATTGAGCTTCGAAATATATATTATCATAGAAGAGCTCATACCTAGAATTTGATTTTCATTTTCGGTGAGTGCAAAACCAAAGTATAGCTTGAAAAATCACACATTTTGACAACAATTGACAATTGATCCGAGTATCCAACTACATTATTGTACATCATCCAAACATGATATCAATATTTGTTTATAGTTTTTTTTTTTCTCAAAATTAAAGTGAATTACTTTTATATACTATTGGAGAATATATTCAGCCCACTATAAATGTAAAAAAGTTCAACTTCTCTACTAGTTCGAGCTATTAGATGATGCGACATCTAACATGGTATCGGAGTCTAGCCTTGTGGCAAGTTCTGGGTTCGACTCCCGCCATGTTCGACTCCACCCGAATTAATTATCCACTTTTTGGGCTTCTTCCTCTGAGGTTGAAATCGGCCCACAAGTGAGGGGGAGTATTGGAAAATATATTCGAACCACTATAAATGTAAAGAAGTCTAATTTTTGAAATCGGCTCACAAGTGAAGGGAAATATTGGAGAATATGTTCGCCCCACTATAAATGTAAAAAAGTTCAACTTTTTTAATTCTAGCTTTTAGATTTTTAGATGAAGAGTTTTTAATAGAATAATATATTCTCCAATATACACTCTTCTTAAAGTTAGCTTATGGATATTTAAATTAAATATATTGCTTTCTTTCCATAAAATATTCACACTTTTATTTTAATCAGAAAAAACAACAAATAGAGTAGTATTTTCTTTTCTCATCTAATTGAACATGGTTTTGTTATTAAAAATATTTATCAAATGCTATTTTTATAACACAAATTATTACACTTATTTAGATATGAAAATCAAGGGAAGATATCATAAGAGAGAGTATTTATTCTTTGATTAATTTGAAAGAGTTAATTAATTAGAGAGAATAAGTAGTGTAATGAATAATGATGAGTGTCGGGATAGCGTGTGGGTGCAATTATTGGATTGTTTCTATTCGGGACCCGTCGCTTTCTTTCTTCTCTCTCTCCTCTTCTTCTTCTTCTTCTTCTTCTTCAGATTCCAGCCGTACTGTTTGTTATTCTTTGCGGGTTTTCCGCTATTATGTCTCCATTACATACAATGTTGTCTATGTATTTCGATGGGCGGGTTCCACGTATCCTATCGTATCGTATCTGATAAATGGGCTAGCCTGATCCGCTGGGCCAACCTCTTTCTTTCGGCCCAGTACGACGTGACCCAAAAAAATCGGGTCAAGTTGAAGAGTCCATATTCGAGTCAAATGTTGAAATATTAGTTACCAAAACTAACATTTACAAAGATATGATTTGTGATATAGTCAAACTATAAAATTTCAATGCAAGTTTGTTTTTTGAGTGAAGTTGAACGACAATCCGTTTTGTAAAACAACACACACAAGAATCTTCTCGACCATTGCAGCCTTACTAGTTAATGAAGATCGAGCTTCGAAACGTTTTGAAATCGATCGAGTAGAATAAATACACCAAATTAGGTCATCTTAATTGAAAATTTCAAACAAACAAAGTGTAAATGATGGTATTAATTTCAAATTAATTAATTTAATTAGGTAGCTTTGGAAGGATTGAGGGGCCGTGCAGTGCACTTTTGCACTGCACTTAGTTAAGCATTTATATGTTCACTTCATATTTCTTTTTAAATTTATTTTCATCTTATTTAAAATAAAAATAATTATAACAAATATATTTTAACGCAAAATAAGATTATTTTTCAATGACTCTTAGCAAAAATAATAATTATAAATATATTTTTAACGCAAAATAAAATTATTTTTCAATGATTAGTATTATCAAAAATATTTTAACGCAATATATATATATATATATATATATATATTAGTAACACTTAGCAAAAATATTTTTAAGTAATATATACAAAAATAATTTTAATAATATAAAAATAATTTTTTACAATTACTTAGTTTGTATAAATTTCTATATAATAATATAAAAATATTTTTTTGCAATTTTATTACGTAATTTTTATTATTTTTTATTAAACGTGTTGTAATTTTTATAATCATATAAAATATAATTTTATTTTATATTAAAAAATATTATAATTATTATTTTTATTTTAAATAAGATTAAGATAAATCTAAAAAGATATAAAAAGTGAACAAATAAATACTTAACTCTATCTTACGGTGGAGAAATATGTCTAAATAAATGAATGGTATAAGATTACACTTGTTATGGTGCAGTGCAAAAATGCACTGCACGACCCCTCAATCCGCTTTGGAATAGTACTGTTTAATTTGACTAGGGAGACTGCTACAAAACATAGTATAAATGTATCACTCCATTCCATTCCATCAAAAGTCATTTTCAGTGGCTAACATATTTATTGCATGCCTCTGTACATATACACGCTCTCAATTTTTTTTTTTGCCATTTCTCTTTCGTTTTAACATTTGTTTTGTCACTCTTTATAATTCTCTTTTTTTGGTTCTTTTTGTCGTATTATATATATAAAACAAACAAAACAAACACACACTTTTCCAAATTCTTTAAATTCAACAAAATAAAAACAATGTAGAGATAAGAAACATTAATTAAAAGGATATAATACTTAAATGAACTACTACCAATAATTTAGGACAGTAAAGGAAATACTACTTTATATTTAGTGTTAATATATTCATTAAATTGCTGGAATAATAAGATATATATCATTCTCATTCGGGTGGTAAGGAACCCAAAAAACAAACATATACTACATCAATAAAATCGATTAATTACTTCGAGTGGGACTCGTTAGTGGGACGGAACGAGTAGTATTTACACGGCAATCTCATATGCATTCAACAAAAAAAATGTGAGATTCTCGTAGAGTTCAAGAACAATATGAATATTCTTCAATTAAGAATAAATAAAACGAATATACCATATTTCTATTTATGGGCCGGAGGATGCTAAGCCTAAGTTAGATATTTGGGCCGAAGGCTTTTATAGTTTTATGGGCTCTAAAGTGGACTCTCATGGGCCTTAACTACGTAGACCATAGGCTTGTCCCAGCACGTGGGCTTTTGATCGGTTCATCGGCCCATGGTTTTTGAAGAACAAAAGCTTTTCAATTCTCTATTTGCCAAGTTGATTTAAAATCAACAACTCTTGATTAGGTACTAAGGTACGTGCTAAGTTCAACTTGATTAGGATCAACGATTCGTGGCCACTTGATAACAATGTTCTAAAAGTCGGTAATCTCGCCCAACGTGTGATATTCCAGCCAAGAAATCTAAATTCAACAAAACGTGATATCTGAGTTATCGACACAGCATGCATGGTGAGTGAGTGCTAATTTAGACTTTGGGCGTAGGTAGACCGACCGCATCCGGAAACCACATTTACTAAAAACTAAAAAGGCAGCCCATTATTTGACTTCGAACCGATGGTGGGCCAGCCCAAAAGCAAACATCTTATGATTATTATTGAATTTCATCTCAATTACAGACTTTATTTCGTGGAAATATAGTGTACTAGTATACTAAATTTTTGCCTTTTAAGTTTGAGAAATCATAAGTTGTTAAAGCTACATTAAGCTTGATGTGGTTTTCATGTGTCAAGCATACCAATCATTTAGTAAGGTTTATAGAGTGTGATTTTTCAAAATAATTAAAGTGTAAATACCATTTTTAGACGAAATAGAAAATTAACTAAAGTTTTGTACTTTTTGTCCTATGTTTTCCAGTTTGAAAAATCATAAATTGTTATCATAAATTGTTAAGCTACAAAGAAACTGAAAAACACTCTGGAATAAATGGACTATATTATAAATAAATGGCAAAAATCTTTATATAAATACGGTACACAATTTGAGTAAGCCAATAACAGCAGGTCAAAGTCAAAAAGACTCTAAAGCAAGGAAGGCAAAGAAAGATAGTACAAGTAGTATCATGCAATTTGCATTTTAATTGGAGAGAGAATATCATGCATTCAATCAATTCATGAAGGGGAAAGGGCACTTCTTTGTTTGATTTTTCACTTATATAATTAATTTTATTTTATTCTGTTCTTGAAAAAAATTCCAGTCTTTTTTATCTACCTGTTGTGCATTACCTCTTCTTTTTGCTCATGAATTTCTTGCAGCTTTACTAATTAGGAGTAGTATCTTGAAATGTAAAAACCCAGCGAGAACGAGCCTTTGGATTTCGACTTCCACTAAACCATCAGGTATGCTATGAAATCAAACACTATCCAATAAATTTCAAACACTGCATTTCCCCCTTTTTTTAATTTTTAATTTTTAATTTAGGGTTTTGAAGTAGCCCTTTTTCCCGGGTTTTAATTTTGTAACAGAGAGAAGAAAGAAAGAAAGGAAGAAAAAAAAAAGAAAGCTTTAATGCATTTCTCATTATGGAAACCACTATCTTCTCTAATCATGGACAAAAGAAGCAGAAGTAAACATGGGCCCACCCATGATTTCTCCACAGATGAATCAGAAACAAACCCATCCATCCTCGAACAACCATCCGAAGAAGATGGCTCTCTTGTCAAGTCCGACTTCGACTCCGGCACACTCGCTCGACCAAATGCCCAAAAGGAATTCGTCGCAGCCACCGCCCTCGCCGCCGGCCCCACGCTCGACTCCTTCCACTCGATCCCGATTCTCGACCGAGCCTTCTCCGAATTCCTCACAATGTACCCCAAATTCCTGTCCTCGGAAAAAATCGACCTCCTGAGATCATCCGAGTACTCGCATCTCTCGGGCCCGAAAGTGTGCTTGGACTACTGCGGGTTCGGGCTTTTTTCCCTGATGCAGACCGTGCATCATTGGGAGTCGTCTTCCTTCACTTTGTCCGAGATCACCGCAAATTTGACCAATCAGGTTCTGCACAGTGGGCCCGATGTCGGGATGGTGGAGCGTGACATGAAGGCCCGAATAATGGATTACTTGAACGTACCCGAAACTGAATACGGGCTCGTGTTCACCACCAGCCGCGGGTCTGCGTTTAGATTGCTGTCGGATTCGTACCCTTTCCGGACCTGTGGGAACCTGTTGACCATGTTTGACCACGAGAGCCAGTCGGTGAACTCGATGGCCGAGCGGGCACGAGGGGAGGGGGCCAGGGTTCAAAGCGCCGGGTTCGAGTGGCCGACCTTAAAGCTCTGCTCGGCTGAGTTGCAGAAGCATATTGTTTCCAAGAGAAGGAAAAAGAGGAAGGGCCTTTTTGTCTTTCCTGTCCAGTCGAGAGTTACGGGAGCTAAGTACTCGTATCAGTGGATGGCTCTGGCCCAGCAAAACAACTGGCACGTCTTGCTGGACGCAGGAGCTTTGGGCCCGAAAGACATGGACTCTCTTGGCCTGTCCCTGTTCCGGCCCGATTTCATAATTGCGTCGTTCTATAGGGTGTTTGGATACGACCCAACTGGGTTCGGGTGCCTCCTGATTAAGAAATCCGTGATGTCGTGCCTTAAGAAGGGATCGGGAAGGGCCGGGCCGGGAATGGTGAGGATTGTGCCCATTTTCCCTACGTATCTGAGTGACTCGGGAGATGATTTCACGGGAGTTGGGGAAGAAGATGGTGAAGTGAGTGCAGATGGTGTTGAGGCTAATTCACGATCAGGTTCTCAGTTGCCTGCATTTTCTGGTGCTTACACGTCCGCACAGGTTAGGGACATGTTCAAAATCGAAATGGATCTTGATAATAGTTCGGATAAGGATGGGTCGAGCACACTTTTCGAAGACAGTGAGAGTATTTCGATCGGGGAGATGATGAAAAGTCCTGTCTTTAGTGAGGACCAGTCATTTGACAGCTCACTCTGGATTGATTTGGGCTTTAGCCCGTTCGGGTCCGATAATGCAGGCCATCCTTTCAAGCACAAGGTGGCATCGTCGTCTCCTCTACCGCCAGCTTGGTTTTCAAGCAGAAATAATAATAATAACAAGCTCGCTAAATTATCACACAGCCCGATACATGAAGAAGGATCAAACCTGGGCCATTGTGAAAATTTGCCCGTGTTTCAGGAAACAAAACATTTTCAAGATATTGCCGAAGAAGAAAAAGTTTTCGAAGGAAATAACCAGCATTTTCAAGAGATCAAAGAAGAGCCGGAAATTGTTGTTACGGGCCCCACTTCCGAAAAAGAGAGCGCAATAAGAAGAGAGACAGAAGGCGGCTTTAGGTTGCTCCAAAGGCGAGAAAATGGCCGCAGCAGAGAAGGGAGAAGGGTGTCCTTCAAAGTGGAAGAGAATTGCCCAGGGAAAATTAGTCATTCTGTCAATTTTGACGATGATGGCTACACAAGCAACGGGGAATATGGAGACCTGGATTCTAGCCGAGCTGATGAGCCCGAGATCCTATGTGAGCATCTTGATCATGCCGATACGCTCGGACTTAGCCGGACCACAAGCCGGCTCCGGTTCCTGATCAACTGGCTTGTGTCGTCCCTGCTGCGGTTGAGGCTATCCGGTTCGGGAGGGAGCGAGGATGGACCACTCGTCCACATCTACGGGCCGAAGATCAAGTATGAGAGAGGTGCTGCAGTTGCATTCAACATCAAGGATAGGAATAATCGTGGCTTGATTAGCCCAGAGGTGGTCCAGAAGCTAGCTGAATTTAATGATATTTCGTTGGGGGTTGGGATATTGAGTCATGTACGGCTTCTTGACGGGCATGGGGGGTCTTTGAATCTTGATGAGACAACCCTTTGCAAGCCTATGGAGAACGGCGGTAGAAGTGGTTTTGTGAGGGTCGAGGTTGTGACTGCTTCTCTTGGGTTCTTGTCTAATTTTGAGGATGTGTATAGGCTGTGGGCCTTTGTGGCTAAGTTTCTTGAACCGGATTTCGTGAAGGAGGGTGAGGTCCTTCCGACACTCGCGAAGGATGTCCAGGAATGAGGGTATGGAGCAAGGGGGTGACGATTTACAAAATTTCCCTTGTTTTTTTTATAGTAATTTTTCAGGTATTAGTGATGAAGTTTACATAGATAGATACAAATGAAATGTTACTTTACTGTCCACAATGAGTGTTTTTGGTTGTATAAATATCATCATACTTTGCTTGGTTTCAATTTACAATGTAGTGATTTTGGTTGTATGAACATGTACTTGCTTTAGCATAGATAGATATAAAAACTGTTTCATTTCAATCTCTATCTGACTCGGTTTCAAGGTATTTCTGGGGCGTATAAAAGAACTATACTAACTGAAATACTACTTCATTTTGTGCAGCAAGTATTTTTTACATGAACATATAATTCTTTGAACTATGAGAAACTAGGGCGTCCACAGTGTTCCACCATACATGTTATTTGAATACACTATGCATTGCATAGCATGTCAGGAGAGAGCATGCCCAAATACGTTTGGGCCACATGCCACGACAGAGTGACAGACAGCACTTGAGAAATCGAACAAGCTGTGATGTGTTTGTTTAGTTAATCACTAAATGAACAATCTGAAACTGAGTTTCAGAAACCAAATGAGCTTAAGAATGTAACATTTCTGAGAAAAGTTGCCCTCTTCATTCTTTCAGTGTCTTGATTAGTTTTGATGCATCAATCACTCTTTGGCCCCACTCCTGCCTTCCGTTCTTTAGTGATCTTGCCAGTTCCTTACAAGCTTCAGAGAGATCATTGTCGGTTATAGGATCTTCCGAATTCATGGCAAAGATAACTTCATTGACATCTGAGGTGGAGGAAAGCGGGAGATGAAATATGTTGTTGAATGCCTGCACCATAATACACACGGGGAGATGAGAACCAGACTCTACAAGTATCAAGAACCAATACATGCAATGCAACAAATACTGTACTGAACATGATTTTGTAGTCAAAACTTGTGTTAATTCAGTTCTCACCCTTTTCAGTCTTGAATATATCGTAGCCTTAGCATTAGAGGACCACACGATGAGGTTGAGGATGAATAAACCATGCAAAGAAAGTGATTTCTTCACAGCCAAAAGAAAATCATCGTCGAGAAATTCTACCGCGGGTGCTGTGAAACCATCGCAAGAACTGCACAAGATAAAAGTATTTATCATTAGGCGAAACAATTGGAGGTGTCTGGATGGGCTTATTATATATTTATGATTTGATAGAAAGCTACATTACCTTGCATATGGTACCTCCACATCAATTACAAGTATATCAATTCTGGAAGTGACTCTCCTTGCTGCATGAAGAATAGAGCAATCATTCAGTTACTTCCTGTAGAGATTACCATCTTTTTTTCTACAAGCAAAACTATTACCTGAGACGGAATCAGCTTTCTCAAGGATAAACTCAGCCCCATCACCTATATGAACCTTCACAGGAAAAGAAAGAATGGAAAAATATAAGCAATGCTTTTCGCACTTATATTGAAAAATAGGTGAAATTAAATTATATTAAAATAAACCAACATAAATAGTACTATCACACATTAGTAAAATTGGAAGAAAATGAAAGCTTACATTAAACAAACTACACAGGGAGAAATAATATTTTCTTCATAGAAAAGCAAAGAACCAACTCTAATTAAAGTGCATACCTTTAAGCCTTCATCTTCGCTGAAACCAAAATATTGTCTAGAAACATCCAGAATCACAGGATCTGGCTCAACAACCTGACAAGTTGATAATTTGCATAAGAACAAGATAACAGAATAAAAGAGGTATACAGTGATTCAAACTTTTATCACACCTCAATCTGTAGGTAAGGTAGGCAGTTCTTCATGAACATAGAAAGTACTCCTGCCCGAAGACCAATGACCACTGTTTTCACTTCCGAAATTTGGACATTCTTAATAACAAGTTTTCTCATCTGAAAAGAAGGAACATGGTAAATTCAGTTCAATATCTTTTTAAAACTTGGAGCCATGAGCTCAAGTGTGGCTGACAAAAAACTGCACGAGTAGAGGCCCTTTAAGCTGCTGATAATAATATAGGTTTCATGAACATTTAAGCTAAAGAAGGATTTTAAGAGGAAGTAAACAGCTCACCAAAGTCTCCACCGAGGTTCGGAAATGCCCATAAATCAACATTATTCCAGTAATAATGCCATTGTGGTGAGGACTTGCCAAATAGCTGTGGTCAAAATTGAGTACTTGATCATCACTACCTGATCCTGCCCCATAAAAGATGACCAAATAATTTATAGGCTGAAAAATCGAACACACAAATATTGAAATATTAATTGACCAAGTACTCAATATGCTACTGGTGTCAATGGAAAAAAATTGGAGAGAGAGAGAGAGAGAGAGAGAGAGAGAGAGAGAGAGAGAGAGAGAGAGAGAGAGAGAGAGAGAGAGAGAGAGAGAGAGAGAGAGAGAGAGAGAGAGAGAGAGAGAGAGAGAGAGAAATACTCCAGTCTCTAACAAAATATTCACAAATGAATTAGACACATCCCTAATGTCACTTTAATTTCCAATCTATCCGAAATCAAATACAGATGCTTCTAACAGTTTCTTTACGACAACAACTGTGAACATTGAGCAATAAAGATCGTGAACCTGCCCAAAGAACAGCCCCTCATTTGCTATAATCAGCTTCCAGATCCAAAGATAATTTCAAGTGGATTGACCAAATTTTATAGTATTAACAAAAGTATATGAAACTTGATGATTAAACATGAAACATTTAAAATTCAAATCACAAGTTCCTTCAGTCATCTAAATGAGTTGTGGTCCATTTAGTTTCCATAGAAGATTTAAATACAACATACTATTGAGGTACTCTATACAATGCATCTAAGAAAATGAACACACAAAAAGGTGAAAAGAGGGATCATACCTTCACCATGAGACTCAGATGGGCTTGAAGCTGATCGATCTACTGTAAACAGAGCTTCACATATCATAAATGTCTGAATATTGAGACGTCGGACTAAATACTGCTCTGGAAAGCGAGGCACTGCGGAGATCACATCATCTACAACTATCAGACCACTCAGATCAGATTTAACCTGGAAAAACCAAAATCAAAAGGAAAACAAGAGATGAATATACACAGCTAAGATGTGTCAGCCAAATCATAGAGAAATGAACCCATATTTAACTAATGATTATGTTGGAAGCTCCCTTTCGCATATAAGGTGCTGCAGATATTGTAAGTCAAGCAAATGTCCTAATACTTCTACGGTGGTGCATTAGGAACATTAGTATATTATGTCATCATTATTTAATGAATTAAGAAATAGTAATTAAAAAACCTGGTGCATGATATCTCGATCCTCAAACCCATCAGATGCAAATTTAACCCTGCAGAAGATTCATGTCAGAACATATAGTAACAATATACACAATGATGAAAAGAATGAACATGCATATACTAATTGTGTTGCATTTATTTTATCAACCGATCCCCACCTTCGTAATCCCTTAGAGCTGATCTACAAATTACTTTAAAATGGAAAAGACTTAATGTGCATACACTAAAATGGCTGAGATCAAATCAAGAGCTCAAATAACGACTCAAAAAAAATCTGCACTGATATCTATAAGTAGATGCCGATAGATACTTACACAATTTCACCCCCACCACTTGGAGCCAGTGGCCGGAGCAAAGGATTGATATCTTCCTGGAACAAAATACATAAACGAAGCCATCATAGTCAGAACATCGCTTCCTGATACAGAAAATAAAATTGAATATATTACCAGAACGTCATTATTGCTCAAAGCAGCATGTCTGGTATCTAGTGTAATCTGAAATTAATCAAAATATTCAGTGATTAAAAGATGAAATAATATAACGAAGAAAGGTAAGTGGAGAGGATTACCATCAGTACACGGGCAGCACTACGAGTCTTAACAGTCACCCACTGTGCCTCTGTTGGTTGGAGGAGCCACTTAAGAGTGGGAATCTGAATTATAAAGTTCGGTCAGATAACAACAACATTAAATGGATAATCCGATATCGAAAAAATTGTACCTTTGGAATGACGTGGACATAGAAGTTATGGGATAAAGGTCCGATGTCTCTGGGAGCATCAATAAGTATGCCGTCATAGAGGAAACGGGATGCTCCGAAATCACCTATAGTAATCAGTAGCCTACGACCTGGTTCAAGTTCTGGGAAGTTCGCTTTCGCCACAAGAACCAGATCTTCATATGGGGTGTATATACTTGTATAACCTTGAGTAACAAACTCTTCGCGAAGATCTATTTCGTCTTTAAGCGCTCCAAAGAACTCCTTAGCCTTAAAAACAAAATTTCAAAAGAATAATTACATTTTCCAAAATATTGTTTTCGGTTACAAATTAAATAAAATAAATTTTAACATAGCACTAATAAGTAATAACCATAACTAAAAGAATGAAAAACTACAGTTTTTTTAAATAATCTAAAAATGTAAGATAACTAATACTCCAGTGAAACAAACAAGTAACACTAGAAAAAACAAGAAAATAAAAATATATAATTACACAATATGTTTATTTCTGCCCTTGAAAAATAATCTTTAGGATAAACTAAAGTATAATGACTTTACAAGTTAGAAGAACAAAAGGCATTCGATCTGTGAATGAAGATGGCATGATATTTTTACCTTCTCAAAACCATGACGCTCAGGCGAGTATCTAGTCACCACAAGTAATGTTATCTGTGAAACAACAATAGAATCAAGCTTCTCTGCAACCACCATAAAAGCCTCTGGGCGGTCGGATGATGGTTCAAAACGTAATCCATAAAGGGTCATATTCCACCCAAATCGGAACTTGTAATACAGTAGAGCTGGGAAATTTGAAAGAACATCTATCAATGTAAAAAACTAAGAGCATAAAACACGACTACAAATATATTATATATATATATATATATATATATATATATATATATATATAGTATAATATATCTGGCTCGTTTTAGTTTACCAAAGGCTTGTGGTTCCCCAAAAGTGACACAGATGTATTTGCCTCCAACTTTTAACAACCTTTTGACCTGTTAATACACAAACTAAATGCATCATGATTCATGAATATCAGACTTTTTCATGCATGCATTTAGTTTAACTGATGTGAAAGGCAGTTCTGTAGTAGTGGCACCTCAAACAAATATGAAGTGGCTGGTCTGATTTCAGAATTGAGATCGACCAAAACATCCAATCCTCCCTTATCGATAATCGCATCGAAGGTCTCGTCTTTAAACTGAGTCAAAGAGAATGAAACTGGTAGATTAGAGATAAGTTGTTCTGTTGTCCCACACAAATAATTGACACAGAGACCATGGAAAGACAATTGATCATGTGGAAGCAAGAACATCACATTTTGCACTTAATTTGGTAGGATTTTGCAGTCACGTTGGACTGAAAAGACAATCTAACTCCTATTTTTACCAATAATTTGAACAATCAAGTCCAAATGCATTCAGAAAATAAGCCAGATTTCTTAAATTTTTACTTCAAACCAAACTATCCTACAGGTACTCATATCAATCATAACAAGCTAGACAGCAATCAATCGATCGATCTGATTTTAATTCTTAGAAACAAGCTGGATAGTAATCACAACATTAATTCCATTTGAATCCTCAAACTTATGTGTGTGTTCGAGTTCAAACTCAGATTTCAGTTTGATTTAGATAGAGACACATTATATTCCTACTCAACAAGCCAGATTTCATATATACATTTACAGTTCAGAGTATGTACAATTTCATGTTCTCATATCAATCATATAACAAGCTAGACAGCAATCGATCCATCCCGTTTTGATTCGTATACAGTTCAGAGCACAATAGATCGATAATTCAATATCATTTTAATTCGTATACAGTTCAGAGCACAATCGATCGATAATTCGATGTTCATTTTAATTCATATACAGTTCAGATTAGGATCGATCGATCTCAATTAATTCATAGAAACAAGCTAGATATAGCAATCGCAACATTCCATTGGAATAATCAAACTCAATTGCAGTCGGATTCAGATATAGATACATCATATGAACTGCGTAATAGTAAATACCTGCTCCAAATTCGTCATGTCCGCAGCGCGCCATTTCATATGCAGTCGCTCTCTCACGTTTCTCTTGAGCATGTGCGTAATGACCACCGGGGAGATGTCGACGTTTGTGATGCCCGTGTATCCGGCGTCGTACAGATTCTCCGACAGCCTCGAGTTCCCGCACGCAGGCACCAGAATGCTCTCCGGCGACGGCGAAGACGGGAGGTGGTTTGCGATTAAGGGCTGAAGTTGAGACCAGTCGGCGTACGTCTCCCTGTCAAAAACGCAGTTCGTCGTGGTGTAAATCTGATCCCATTTCTCTTTGGCGGAAAGCTCCGGATGCTCCTTCGTGAGTTCATCGAGTAGTTTTTCCACTTCCGTCTCTCTGTTCGCCATTTTCGATCGCTCTGTTTCGGTGAAATGAAATGCAGTTTCAATTCAACTAACTGGGTTTATATATCACTGTTTGCACGTGCACGGTGCTCTCTCTCTCTCTCTCTCTCTCTCTCCTCTGTACGTATATGTGTATATATATATATATATATATATTGAAGTGCAAGGCGGTTATGATTAACGCAGCTCGCTCCGTTGAAATTACGCGTGACTGTGTGACTTGGTTGTTACTGAAAACTAATTAAACAAACTCGGTTTAATTAAATTGTAGTTTTGGGGTTTATTTTTGTTCCAATTTGTTACTTATAGACTACATACAGTTTATGGAGTATCTTGATATATATGCACCCGTATCAATTTAGTCGACATTTGCGTTCGTTTACACCATTTTTCGGCTAATTCATATTTTGACGTCGTCTGGTTGATCCTTTGTTGACATTAGGAAATTTATGATAATCTTAAAGAATTAATTTGTAAATTAAGAGTTACTCGTACTTATAAGATTATGACAAAAAGGATGAGGGACTATGAAAGCGATAATTAGAACAATTGCGCTATTTTTCTCCAAATTCTTCAAATTTAGATATTTGTAAGATTCTTTTCCAACTTAAAATTAAACAATTAATTGCTTTAATGTATAAAATTTGCACTTGAAATTTCATTATTCAAATTTAATGTAAATTTAAATAGAAAATCAAAATTTGATAATTATATATATAATATATATACAGATTATATAAATCCCAAAATATCTTAAATGCCCATGGGAACTAACGGAATCCGAGTGTATTGTTTTTGCTGCATCACCTGCAATTACAAGTATATACTTATATAGCTCGGGGCATTTTTTTTTTCTTTCAATATTTTCAGAATTCTAAGAAATTCTGTAACCACCCCAAACCTCAAGGATCTGTTTGTAAATAACCTCAACATACACACATATAATATAGTCCCAGTTTCAGCTAGTACTCTTTCGTTTCGCCAACCTCAACATTAGAAAAATCCGCCCACGAGTTATTCCGATCCTCCACCCGAAGCTGACGTGGCAGCGACGTCATCGCCGTCGGCGGCTGCATCATCGCCGCCGCCTCCGTGGCCCTCCATATCTTCACCGACTTATCTATGCTTCCACTGTACACTATATACTGCTTGCTGTCTCCACCACCACACTCCTCCTCCACGGCCAGGCACTTCACGGGCCCGCCGTGCCCGATCAGCACCGACAAGCACACGTGGGCCCCACCCCCGTCCCTCTTCCACACGCAGATATTCGTGTCGGCCGACCCGCTGAAAACGAGGCTCCCGGCCGTGGCCAGGCACAGCACCGCCAGCTTGTGCCCCCTCAGCACCCCCCCGTGCGAGAGTCCGTCTCGTTCCCAGAAAATCACGATCCCGTCCGAGGACCCTCCGTACAGGAATCCAGCCGAGTGGTCGGCCGCCAAAGCCGTAACCGCCGAATCCTGCTGTAATAAAGTCCGTGAAAGGTCGTGCTTCGTTTTTCCTTTGTTTCCGACCGTCTCCCTCTTCCAAACCCGAATGCTCCCGTCGGCGGACCCGGTGAAGACGGTGCCGCCGAAGGCGGCAATGATCGAGTTGACCGCGTCGTCGTGGGCTTTGACCGACTCGAGGCATTTCGAGTCCGAGACTCGCCACACCTTGAAGTTCTTGTCCCACGAGCCGGAGTACAGGAGCGATTTGTCCTCGCTGAGCGTGAGGCAGGAGATGACGTCCGAGTGCTTGATGGAAGGCTTGAACGAGCGCTTGATCTTGGCCTTGAAAGTCGGCATCGACCCGATCCGCTTGTACACGTTCGGGCTCTTGGGAGAGGGTCTCCATATCCTGATCTTACCGTCCTGGTGGCCGGAGAAAACTCGATCGTCGGCGATGACGATGGCCTTGACGAGGCCGGAGTTCGATTTGAAGCCGGAGAATTCTCGCTGGTTTTTCCAGACCCTGATGTTCTTGCTCTCTGATCCCGTGTAGAGGAGATCGCCTACAGCGGCCAGCGAGTAAATGTGGCCCTCCTCGCGGACAAGGGAGCCTCTGAGGCCGGTGTGGGCGTAGCTGTCGGGGGCCACGTGGGAGGACCAGGGGGATTTGGACAGGGGGGAGGAGGAGGAGGCGTCCCATGAAGGGGCGGCGATGTTCGATGGGGATCGGTCGAGAGACGGGGTATTGGATTGGAAACCTGATTTTTCAAACGTCTGTTTCCGGAGGGCGTTGGAATCTGATTGGGTTGCATTGGTGTAGCCGGAGCTTGATTTCTTCATCGGCGATGATGGAATGTCCGTGCGCTCGTCGTCGCCCCCCCTGCTGATTTGATTTTTTTATGAAGAAAGAAAATTAGAGAGAGGAAGAACAAATTTCTCCTTTGATGAAAATAGAAAAAAAACATTTACTGCAAATTTTCCTACTATGATCACTAGGGTATAAATATTTTTTGACGAAATTAATGGTGAAAATAAATTCACTTATTTTATATGCTCTAAATTGATTATTGTAACATGATTTTTGGTCCATGATATAAAAATTATCCACACAAAAAAAACTCCATGATTACTTGTATGAATTAAGTTCTCATACTGCATAAGTTCACATCTAATTCAAGTATAAAATGAATTTATAAATACCATGGTTAGTAATCTCCATCTGTACTTTACTTGAGCAAGCCGGATTTTGACAGAAGACGCAATGCTTGGTTTGAATTATTCAGAACTGCAGAGGATCTTGGAACCTGAATTTTTCGCTTCCTTATGAATTCCAGTGAATTTAGTACGCATTGATCAGGCAGTATTTGTTTCAAGATAACGGCATCAAAACTACTGGACCAAAAACAATAGCGAGGTTTGTCAAGACAAATTAAAGGTATAACTACAAAAACAACTCCTGTAATTTGTGATTCATACCAAAAAACTAACTATAAAACGACTAAACAACTCTTGAGGTAACTATGCTTACGTTTTTTATGTCCATCAACTTTTTGAATACCACATAAGTGTCATACTCTCGTAATGCTAACATAAACTGTAGGATTGAAAATGTAAAATTTATGATGATAATTTGTGATTATTTGTAATATCTAGAAAAGTTGGGAAAGTAATTGCAAAGACAGAATCAGCGATTTCTGTCAAACCCATTGAACGATATTTCCAAATGTATGACGGATTGACGGGTGTAGCATCAATGGTGATTTTTTGCAATTTCCTAAGTTAGTGGGTCTTTGGGTAATTTGGCCAAAGTTCACATGGACTTGCAATTATCCTAATTTTGTCAAAATAAAACTTAAAATGATATTATCCTTGGCAATTAATCAATGAGAGGGAGATGGGCTGACCCAGTTTTCTTCAGCTTTCTCTTTTTTGAGGCAGGCTTCTTGTCAACATCCTCACCCTCAGAGTCTGATGTTAAGACTTTTCTGCAGATAAATTTCCCTTGGAGTTAGAACTGAAATACATGATACATCATGCCTAAAAAAGAAAACAGGTCGTGTTGAAATGGTTGGGGCCTTTCTTCTCAATTCCCAAAACAGTCCCATGCTAAAACTCAGTAGGAAATATGGCAGGCCAATACGATCAACATTACTCAGAGTCATATGATAAACTTGCAACACAAATTAATACATGATGTGCAAGTAAAGGATACATACTTTTCGCGAGCCGCGAGTAGTTCGACGAAGCTGTCCGGCAGCATTCCTTTGTTAACCTGAGAGTCTTCGTTGCGGGCTTCGGTTTCAGTTTCAGTTATGTGCTCTCTACTTTGGGTAATGAACGCAGGGTCAATTTCTGTGCCCATTGCCTGTGGCGTTCTTTTCCCTCTCGGGCTACCCTAAAATAGTTTTCATCTATCAGAACTCAAAAGTGATGTTCCGTTCGTATTGAAGCTCGAACGAAAGACAATTATTCAAATCAAATATTGAAAAATAAGATTAACAGACTCAACTTTCTATACCAACATTTTCAACAAACAAATTCACTAATCAAATGAATAATAGCAAAACACCACAAATCAAACTTCCACACAGAATGCTTAAACGGTACAACCAACAGAGCTCATGGTACGATTATAAAAGCAGCAGAAACATTGCGAGATACCTGGCTTTATTTTCTCTTGGGACATTTTTTTATCTCTTCGTCTTGTTGCATTACCTGAAATAGATTCGGAATATGATTCCAATTTGTATCAAAAGAAAAATGAAAAATAAAAGAAATTTCGCGAACCAGATGCACGGTAAACTCCTCCGGCGCATCGGAATCACTGGACGACATTTTGTTCTGGAACTAGATTAAAGCCTTCGGAATTCAATTGACTAAGGAGAAAATAATTTCAGGAATTTAGGGTTTAAGCTCTGGCTAAAGCCTGAAGGGGTGAGGTTCGTGAGGACGAGAATACGATTCTGGATGGGCTGGGGGTAATATGGTCATTCATTAATTATACATAAAAGAAAAAAGAATCTCAAATACTTACGATTTTGGCTTCTTTTTTTTTTTAATTTAAAAAAAAAAAAACTGGGGGTTATTTGTCTTTCTTCTCCGTTTGCACCACTGTTCAATCGAATTAAACTTCTGTAAATTTGGTTATTCCAGCAGCAGCACGAATTTACCACAACTGATCAACACAGAAACGCCAAAATTATTTTACGGCATTAAAAAAAATAGCAATTAATTATTATCTTCCCACCCAACATCAACTGCACCACTTTAATTTCCGCCATTAATTTATCATCTCCGCAAAGTCAACCCTCCACAGCGCCGTATTGTTTTTTCGCACCTTCCTTCTCCCTCCCCTTCATATTCTTTCGTCATGGCGATGAATTCCTAATTTCCCCCTTTTTTTTCTACCTCACAATGATTCTATTTTTTCACCAAATAATAATCATCGTCGTCGTCGTCCCTTCAGTCATTTCATCGCTGAGCATCAACTCGACCGACTGCGACCGGTCCTGCGGCGGGAACTGGGTTCAGCACCCCTTCGGATTTTCCGATGCGTGCAAAATCAAGCTGAACTGCAGCTCCGGCGAGATCCAGATCGGCGATTTCGCACTCCGCAACCTAACCTCCGATCATATTCTGATCAATCTCCCGTCTAATTGCACCCGCCCGATCTCCGATCTGTCCCGGCTTACCGGCGCGAACTTCGCGCCCACGTGGCGCAACGGCCTCCTGCTGGAGGGCTGCAGCGCGCCAAGCACTGACTGCGTGGTCCCCACCAGACTCGTCAGCTCCAGGTTCGGCTCGCAGAGCTGCCCTTCGGGCGCGAGCCATCGCGACAGCAGCATCAGTTGCTTTTGGGCCCCGCCGAACAGAGAGAACGCGACTGGGCTTTTTCTGGACAGTGAGAGGCTCGGGGAAATTGGGGACTGCAGCTTCCTGTATTCGTCGGTCATGGTGAATTCCGGCGCGAACGCTAGCCTCCGTATCGGCGACAACGACTCATTTTCTATCGCGCTCGATTTTGGGATTGTGGAGCTCGGGTGGTGGGTGGACGGTAGCTGCGATTGCCATCCCGACGCGAGCTGTGGGAATGTGGCGTTCGAGAGACGGCAGGGGTTCCGTTGTACGTGTAATCACGGCTTCGCCGGAGATGGTTTCGCCGCCGGGAACGGTTGCCGGAGAGGTTAGCTGACCTCATTAATTTACTTTTCTTAATCATTTTAATTGCAATTTTGACCAATGTGAAGCGGAGATTATTGACTTGTTGTTGGCCATCTTTCTGGAATGCTTACTTAGTCAAATGTATTTGTTAATTAGGATTATAGTCAACTTAATTAAAATCATTAAACAATGATTGATTTGATTTTATAGACCATTGAATTCATGAGCTTTTAATATTTCTACAAAATCTTATTCACATGCTACTGTACTCTACTACCTTCGTTTTTTATCCTTTGATTTTTTCTTGCATCAGTCTCAGAATGCAGCGGGTTGAGCTCCATATCCGGTCGATGTGGAAGTAAAGTCGGCATTCTAGTTGGAGGTGATTTCCTGATCATCAATCTCAATATCATTACCTGATTTATACATCGAAAACTTAGTCATCCATTTCAAACATTACAGGGATCATCGCCGGCGCCTGCCTGGCAGCTGCCCTCGCCGCTCTCTTCTACTTTCTAAAAAAACGCAACTCGTCTCTAAACAGCCGTCTGAGCGTGAGGCGCCTCATATCCGAGGCCTCCGGTGGTGGGCCCACAGTCCCCTTCTTCCCGTTCAAAGAAATCGAGCGTGCCTCCAATAACTTCTCCGAGAAGCAACGTCTCGGCACTGGGGCCTACGGCACCGTCTACTCCGGAAAAATCAACAACGGCGAATGGGTCGCCATAAAAAAACTAAGGCATCGAGACAACGAGAGCGTTGACCAAGTCATGAACGAGATCAAGCTCCTCTCCTCCGTAAGCCACCCGAACCTCGTCCGCCTGTTGGGATGCTGCATCGAGCACAACGAACAAATCCTCGTTTACGAGTTCATGCCAAACGGGACCTTATCCCAACACCTACAAAGAGAGAGAGGCTCCGTTCTCCCGTGGAGTGTTCGTCTCAATATCGCTTCGGAGACTGCCCACGCAATCGCACATCTTCATTCTGCCACGAGCCCTCCGATATTCCATCGAGACGTGAAATCGAGCAATATTTTATTAGACTACAATTTCAGCTCGAAGGTGGCCGACTTCGGGCTGTCCCGTTTCGGATTGACGGACGATTCTCATATATCGACGGCCCCGCAGGGCACGCCGGGCTACGTGGACCCGCAGTACCACCAGAACTTCCATCTCTCGGACAAGAGCGATGTCTACAGCTTCGGGGTTGTTCTTGTCGAGATAATCACGGCTATGAAGGTGGTTGACTTTTCCCGGCCCCACTGCGAAGTCAATCTGGCGGCCATGGCTGTTGACCGGATAGGGAAGGGGCGGATGGACGAGATCGTGGATCCGTTCCTCGAGCCGAACCGGGATGCGTGGACTTTGTCGTCGGTTCATAAAGTGGCTGAGCTGGCTTTTAGGTGCCTCGCGTTTCACCGTGACATGAGGCCGTCGATGACTGAGGTGGCGGATGAGCTGGATCAGATCGGGAGGAGCGGGTGGGCCCTGCTGGACGAGGTGGGGTCATCCTGCTCGTCCCCTTATCAAGGGAGCGAGAGGTCATTTAGTTCAATGAGGAAGAAGATGTTAGTGATCCCGCAGAAACCAGTTATGGTTGGGATGCCAGTGGTGGTGACGGAAGAGGAAGAGGAGAACGATAGGTCGCCTGTTTCTATACAGGAAGTTTGGCTGAGTGAACAGAGCTCACCCTCTTCAAATAGTTTACTTGGTCATGTAGTTTGATAATTAAACCCAAGTCATTTTTTTCCCTTTGATGTTTTGTTGTTTGATACAGTGTAAATATTATATACAAGGAAAAACTTCCATAGCTTTTTGTCTTAAGATTAATATTACATTTTTGAGAAAATAACATGAAATATATCCACAGTAGTTTAACATAGCATCAGAGAATGAATCACATAATCAATTTAGTATTAATTTTGATGTTAATATATACAGTAGTTGTAAAAATGGATAAATAATGTTTAATAACAATGACCATTTCAACTACTTTGCATAGAAAGATCACATTCCTTGCAAAATAAATGGTCTGCACAATTTCTCAGACCAACAACTTGACTGAATTCCCAAATTCCCTATCCGTGACTTCTCGGATCAGAAACAGGACGTACTTTCCGGGACGCGGCATTCGAATACTGCCCCACAACACGAGCATGAGGCACAGTTGCTTCCCCTTGAGCAAGCGCATTCACATTTTCAAGCAGATATTGCTTGGGAAGGCGGCCCACCACATTACCCTCCTCGTTACCTTCCCTGTCCAGAAACGCAAAATGAGGGATTCCTTCCACACCAAACTCGTCGAGCTCTTGCTCCCACCTTGTGTTATCAACATTTAGCATAACAAAATTTACTCGACCCCTGAATGATAAAAGTAAAAGGTGTGGATATTTGGAAGTAAGCAGAAATTAAACCTCAAGAGTCGTTTTGTATTTTTCATAAACAATTTTTTTCAATAGTGTAACTATCCAAAGTTTTTACTACAAAAACCAAAAGCAAATATGCTAAGTGAAGACATTTACTTGTATTGCTGTTCCACCTTGTAGACATCTGGGGCTAACTCTCGACATACTTCACACCAATCCGCATAGAACTCTACAACTGTGGGCTTGCCATTCGAAAGCGCCTACACAGTGAAATGCAAAAGGAAAAAAAAAACTGAAAACTAGAAATGAAATATGAAACCAAAGGTCGTATCGGCAAAGAAACAAAATTTAGGCAAACCCACATATAAGTACTAGTTTCGACAATCAATATCAAAATTATTCCAACAAGAAAATTTAGCCAAATCACAAGATTGCCACCAAAACATCATACACAACGATCACAATCCTGAATTTTAAGTAACTATAATGATTCATAAGTTGTCCTTAAATGCGATTGATCGTTAATGGGAAACAAACCTCTTCGTAAGGCAACGCTGCAGCGGTGATATCCTTCAAAGATACACCGCCGATATCCAATCGAGCTGATAAGAACAAACCAACTGCTGCAACGGTAGAAGCCACCGCTATTCGCCTACTGAAAGTTTTGTCGGGATATTCCGGAAATAGAGAACCAGTGGATGAGGCAGTTTCTGTGGAGCCTCCTCCATCGGTGTCGGAATCAGCCCCCGGTCGAGGCTTTTCCTGCACACGATGCTTCTTACTAGTTAATTATATAAGCAGAAAACCTAAATAATCATCACCATTGAAACTAGGGTTAACAAACCAATCTAAACTACTACTAGACACTGGTTTGAAGTCGGTGGATGAAATAACCAAACAAGCTTTAGCATTACTTTTAATTAATTTTATTTTCCATTCTATTAAATTCGAAGCGGAAGAAATAAGTGTATAACCCCAACAATAAGTGTACCTCGGCCGGAGTGGAGTCAACGGAATTCGGTTTGTTCCGGCAGGTAATCCCGTGTTTTTTGTTCTGAGAATGGAGGGAGAAATTCACGAATCCCGGCGGCTGGTGATGGGTTTGGAGGGACGAGGGGCATAATCTGGGAAGGGCGACGGAACTGGAGGTGGATGCCAGTCGAGCCATGGTAAATCAGTGGAGGCGCGGCCTACGGCCTGTTTGGTAGTACGTTGTGCTTGCTATCTTGTACGTTTCAAGTTTGCGGATGCGGATCGCGAGGCGAGTTGTGGTTGCACGCCAATGATATGCGGAGTTCTATGATTAAGATTATACTTAGACGTGTTTGGCTGAGTTACACTATGTTTTTTTTTAAATACGAGTAGTCATGTTTTATCAAAAATATTGTTAATATTTTTAAAAAGAAGGTACCAAACTATAAAACCAAGATATAAAAAGATCCAACTTAAAAAAATGTGGATATAAGTTACGAAATCCACAGAGAAGCCATGAAATTTCAATCATTTCCAAAAAAAAAAAAAATTGTGTGGCTGAATTGTAATCAAATTTGAACTCACAATTCTAATTTGAAATGAGCTTCCATGGATAATTGTAGTTGAGCTCGCACGAGTCACGAGACTCACGACTATGCTCGTTTGTCTAATGATGTAATAAAATATCCACATGATTAGTTCCAATTATCCAAAGAAAATAAACCTGGTAATAAAATATAAATAATTGACAAAAAAGCTAAAAAAAATGGCCCATGCAGGTCTCGAACCTGCGACCTTCGCGTTATTAGCACGACGCTCTAACCAGCTGAGCTAATGGGCCTTTTTAATAAAATATCCATGCTTAGTTTAAATTATCCAAAGAAAATAAACCTGGTAATAAAATGTAAATAATTGACAAAAAGCTAAAAATATGGCCCATGCAGGTCTCGAACCTGCGACCTTCGCGTTATTAGCACGACGCTCTAACCAGCTGAGCTAATGGGCCTTTGAATATATTAGCTTTTTAATACTTATATAAATAAATAATTGTAAACCAACACTATATAGGTTTTTTGAGTAGTGATTCAAAAAGTAAGAGTGGGGTGATGTAAGATACTATACACGTATTTGGAGTATTATATTTTTAATAGAAAATCTCATCCAATATTATTTTAGTAATTTTATTATATAATTTCCTTTAATAAAAATAACCCAAGGGCGTTGAATAAAAGTTTGGCAGATTTGCATTACTCAACAATACAAAAAATAAAAGTACAGTAGTCACAAAATCTCATTCTCCCAATCCGCATTAAATTCTAATTTACGAAAATAAAATAAAAAGTAGTAAAACTTTTAACCGGCGCCTCCCTTTTCTTTCACCACCGCCAAACTTTTAACTTTCATTTCAATCCCTCCAGAATAATTCCCTGCAATTCGTTATTGTACAATTTTTTTAGTTTTTCTTTAAATAAAATAAACAAATAATAAAATGAAATAGTTAGTCCGATTCGATCCGGACCGGTGCGATGAAATTGTTTGGGGCTTTGGGGACAATAGGGAGCTTGGGCCTGAGATTGGGCCAGGCCTTTTTCGCAGTTGTCGCATTGCTCTCCATGTGCTTGAATACCCAGTTCTACGGCTACACTGCCTTCTGGTAATTCAATATTCCATCTCTCGATTTTATTTATTTTTTTTTTATTTTTGAATTATCAGTAATTAAAATCAAATATTTCTTCGATTCGCAGTTTCATGGTCACAGTAATGGGGTTGGTGATTCCTTGGAGCATGACGTTAGCAATGGCTGACGTGTTTTCCGTGTACGTTAAACCTCCCTTCAATCCGCCGGGGATTCTTTCTGTTGTAGTCATCGGAGATTCGGTAATACTTTTTTTATTATTATTATTTATTAATTTTTATCATGGATGAAAATAATTTACTTAATTTTCCTCATAATTAATAGGCCCTTTCTTTGTTGTCCTTGGCGGCATCATGTTCGGCAGCCAGCGTTACGGGTTTTTTGCTCGTTTCCGACGACACTTTCTGCATCGAAACGCTGTGCACGAGGTACCAAGTGGCGGCTGCCTCGGCCTTATTGTCTTCGTCGATGCTGTTGTCGTCCAGCCTCGTCAATCTCTGGCTTCTCGCGTCTGCTAATTAGTTCGTGATCAATTTCGACTATTTAATTTGGTCATTGTAAGATCTTTCTAGTACAAAGTAGACTAGTGTTGCAAATTCATACTACCAAGAAAGGAAAAAACAAGTTGACTCATTTATAATTTCAACAATAAAACTACTATTGTTGAAGGATCAAAAAACAGAATTATACAAAAGTGTTGTTCCATATAAAAGCATTATACACTATAATACTATATTTGATCAATTGTTTTTAATAGACTATTTCTGAAAAACAAAAAAAAACATGAAAATTAATTCTATCATATACAATTTGGCGATTGATTTCATAACAATCTATTAAATTGCGAGTTATATATACTATTTCACAATACTACAAATTAACCAATTGCTGGTGTAAATATTTTTAATTAGAAACTTGAGGAATTCCCTTAGCGCCCACTTGATCTCTCTCTGGAATATGATCGATGATCGTCTAAAAGAATGGAGCCCTCACCGGAACACCCTTCCGACTCCTTCTGCGGTAGTTGATCGGCTCAGTCGACGACTGTTGCGGCACAATCTGTGGAATAACCCTCTGCCGGCGAATTCGAATTACATTTGTCCGTGGTCTTTCTTCAATGCCCTCATTTAAACAGTTGGTAACATAGTTGTACTGCATCCATGTGTGACAAAACAATATATCAGAATTACATTGAATCAACAACTCAATAATATTAATTACAATTAGTAATTAATTATAAAGTAAACCCTAATCAATTAATCGTACCTTGCATGCGATGGAGCAAAAAGAGAAGTCAGATTCGATGAGTTTTCTTGTGCAGTTTCGGCACCTTGGGTTTTGATCGTCGACTCTGGGCCTCTTTGATCCGGATGCCGACTTGTTGGGTTCCAAGTGAAGTATCGTCGTATGGTTGATTTTGTAGACTTGGATATCAGAAACATCCCATTTGCACACCTCTCTTATGTTTTCAACTCTGATCGCAGTCCGTTTCGATGCAATGAAAGCCTATAAATTACAACAACAAATATCATGTATATATATATATTAAACTCCGATCAAGAACAACGTACAGATTAAAATACATAATGATTTGAAAAGTTTTTGAGAATTAAATAATAATAACCTGTAAAATAGGTCCATGATTCCGGTGAGGCTTGGACTCTCCGCCTGTGTGCCAACATTTTTGACAATGTGGTCTGCCCAAGCACTCCCCGCAGAAGACGGTGGTGTAACTGCCGCCGTGCTTCTGGCACTTGCAACCCTCGCCGTACATCCTAGTCTTCAACCACGGACCCATCCATTGGGGGGGCGCCGAATTCTTCATCTCCGCCATTCTTTGATTTTGAGATATAATATTTCTGCGTATGTTATGTATGTAGTCGTCGATAATGGAGAAATAAAAAAGTATAGAATGTGTGCTTTGGGTTTATGCGATGCATATATATATACACACACGTGTATTTAGGGTTTTTGTGTTGGGTGATCGATCATCAGGATCGACTTGACTCCCAAGTTTCCCAAATTTGAAACTAGTTGCGATTAACAATTATATTCCAAATATATGTCTCAGAATCCAAGAAAATCTTTCAGGGTTAGATATCAACTGTATATAAGGAAATAAATATTTATTCTTAATATATCCTTGTTTTAAATTTAATTATTAGTTAATTTAAAAACCCAAATACCCAATTAATTAACTCTAAAAAATTACTAGGTGTCAACATTAAGCAAGAGACGTTATTCTTCTCAAGTCGTATCTATATTATATACATATATAAATAAACATAATATGCAACCTTTTGCGCAAACTCTCATCAAAACGGCCTACTGACGTGGCAAATCACATTATCCCTCTCTCTATACATACGGAGTACGTACAAATATACTGTACATGTATACGCATACACTAACATGTAAGTACACCGTCACACCATTAATTATTTTTCAAAAATAAATAAATAAAAATATTTATTATAAATATTTATTATAAATAAAAAGAAAAATTATTTTATAAAACTCGATCTCTAAATGGTTGACGTGGCACAACCGCGCGTGGTGTGTACGCACGCAACTCTCTCTGTTTAACTCAGCTAGCAAACTAGCTTCATCTCTAAATGAATGATGAACAACTTAACCGCAATATTGCTAACAAACTCCCTGCCGACGTGGCAAATCACGTGATCTCTCGAATCTTTCCTCCCCTCTCTCTCTCTCTCTCTCTCTCTCTATATATATATATATATATACATACATACACTCACACTCACACACACACCATTATCTCCATCGCTCAAATTCTCTCTGTTCAACCGCCAAACAGCTCGATCAACAATGGCGTCCTCCAGCTCCTCCTCCTCCTCCTCCCCCACAGTGTCCGATCCAAGCGAGTTCACGCTGATAAGCTCCGACAACCGCAGGTTCTTCATCCCGTCGACGGCGTCCGCCCTATCCGGAGTCATCAATCACAGGCTGCAAAACAAGGCGTGGCCGGAAAACGTCGTCGTTCTGGAGAAACACAACGGCAAGGCCCTGGAACCGGTGGCGGAATACCTCCGCGGGAACGGGCGAGCAAGCTACGACGCTGAAATGAAGAGGAGATTCGACAGCGAGTTCCTCTCCGCCCCCGGATCGGTGGGCGCGCTCTTCAATACCGCCCTGGATCTCGAAATCCCTGGGTTGGAGGACTTGGCTTCTGAAAAGCTAAGCGACGTCCCACACGCTGGCAACGTTCATAGACGGATTCCGAAGTGGGGGGATCTACCTTTCCTCGGCGTTCTCACGTCCTCGTCGTCGGACGAGGAGGATGATTGAAGGCGCTGAGCAGTTATTAATTGCCGATCCAGGACGTCAGGATTCTGCTGCTCCTAGGCCTGCTTCTTTTACTTGGATGAGGATCGTTTCAAATTTTATTGATGGTACGTAGATCGATGAATTTGAGGGATTTGATTAGGAAATTCATGAATCTGAGGGGTTGATTAGCAATAACTAATAAAATGTGTGCGTGTTTGTGTGTGTGTGTTTTCAGTTTTCTTAGGAAATGTTCGTTGTTGATGTGAATTTTAGTAATTGGAATTCAAGCATAGGCTTGCTAGCTACGCCTAGCTCTGTTAATAATTCAGGTTTGCAAAATATGCTCTGTAAGTAGATACTAGCTACGCCTAGCTCTGTTAATAATTCAGGTTTGCAATATGCTCTGTAAGTAGATACGCTACTGCCATTGTAGTTCAATAAAATCCCTCTCAATTCAGTACTTAATTTGCTCATCATGATTTGTGTTAATTTGTTGTACAACGCGATTGTGTTTGTCGAACAAAGCGATTGATCGATCATAGAGGGTGTCGATTCGACATTGATTAAGGACACAACAGTTATGTTGCTCTGATCCTTCGTTTTATATGATTTTTGCAGTACACATGCAAATGTAAACTACTAGCTAGTTAAATAGACTGTTATATAAAATACTTGAAACAATAAAAAGTTTTATAAAATACTAAACAAAAAAAAAAAAAAATTACAATTTGATCTTAGTTATAAAATAAAAAATAAATTCCAAGATAGATACTAGTAGTGTAAACTAAAGCCACAATGAAATGAATTAAAGAGAGAAATGAGAGAGAAGCAAGAGCAGTAGTTAAGCGGCTGCATTTGGCTTGTGGTTTTGAGACTTGTTGACCATACTAACCATGCTAGGAGTGACAAATGCACCACCAAACCCAGACGGCCGGGCCCCACCACCTTCCATAGACGACGACTCCGTGGCTACACCAAAGCCAAAGCCCAGACTGGAACCATCACCTCCATCACTAAGGCAAAAGTCCATGGAATTAGCTTCTTCATCGCCACTCGAGGTAGCACCAAATGTAGGGCTTGGGGCACCACCGTAGCCTGCACCAAAGGCAGAGCTCAGTGCACCAAAGGGAGAGCTCGATGGTGCATATGAACCACTACCCGAGGCGGTTGAACCAAACTTAGGGCTTGGGGCACCAAATAAGGTAGAAGAACCAAACCAAGGGCTTGGGGCAGCAGCATATGAACCACTACCCAAGGCGGCTGAACCAAAGGCTGAACCACTACCGAATGAAAATGAACCACCATCACCAGTACTATCACCAATGGGAGAGCTCGAGGCTGCTGCACCAGGCACGGCAGTGCCTCTAGTGGTGGCCCTCTGCATACCATACGAGCTCATTCCCGACAACGCAAATGCCTGTCCAGCACCGTAATACATTTCTTTGCTCTCAAATCTCTTCTCGGTTTCTTTCATGTCCTTCTCCAGCCATGCGCAAAGCCCGTCCCCTGCCTGCCCAGCTACCGACCCACGCACATAATTCCTCCTCTCCGCCAGTAGACTCCTTGCATCAGCCAAGTTACCCATCTCCGCCATCTTCCGAGCTTCTCCGATGCCCTCGGCTGCATACACGAGATTCCTCTGCCTGTCCACCTCCAAATTCACTACCTTATCCTCAGGGGACACCCTCTCCGGGCGTCTAATCTCAACCAGGTTGTCGCCTTCGATTCTCACTTCCTTGTTCGAGACAACCTCTCTGTACCAACAACTGATGTCCAGGAGCGACGTCTTGTCGTTATCGTTATCAGCCTCCTGCTTCGGAACAACCAAATTGACGAGGAAATCTTTTTCCTCGTCAGCATACAGGTCGTCCACACTGATTACGCCTTGCGACCCTTCCTTGGAGATTTCGCTCGCGTACGTCCCCGAAGATATGCTTAAAATATCAACCCCGTGGGATGCTGACCTCACAGTCAGACGAACCTCCTGAGCCACGACGCTCAAAAGCCCACCGATGCAGCTGGCGAAAGCATCCTGCACCATCGGGTAAGACTCTATGAACGAGAAAGTGCCGCCCGAAGCCTCTGCAATGGCGTGCATCACGACGGGATCGTGGTCCGATCCAAACCCAAACGAATGGACAGGAATCGTCTGCACATCCTCCTGATTATCGCCTTTGTTTTTCGGGAATATAGCGGCAGGCAGCATGTGCAGATACTTCGGAGTCCGACTCGAAATATCAGGAGCCCGAAAAATATTACTATGGATCGACATATGATTGCAAGTGTCGTTTCCGTCGGACAGGAATATGATGCTGGTCACCGGATTCTTCTGCCGCCTGCCGTCGAGGATCCGCACGCCCATCTCCAGCCCTTGGACGATGTTTGTGGCGCCGGTGGCGTAGAGAGAATTCACGGCCTTCTCGGCTTCCACGCGTCCGGAAGCCGTCATCCTACGCAGGGGAAGGACTCTCTGAGCTCGATTGTGGAAGGAGACTATGGAGAGACGGTCGGAAGGTCCCAAGTTTTGGATCACGAACCGGACCGCCTGTTTCAGGAGGGACAGCTTGCGGCCGTCCATGCTGCCGCTGACGTCGAGGACAGTGACGAGGTCGATCGGCGCGCGGGATTCTTCCGAGAGAGACGGGGGCGCCTTGAGGCCGACGAGGACGGCGAAGGGGGAGGCGGAGTCGGAAGATGCGACAGCTGGCAACTCCGGGATGGATTTGACGGTGACTTTGTGAGAAGAGGGCGACGAAGCGGGGGCAGGGGCGGGCAGGGGCTCGTCGTCGGACATGGTTGAGGGCAGGCAAATCGGGCAATTGGAGAAAGGGGTGTTGTGGCACCGGGTGTGAAAGGTGTGCGAACACCGAGCTGTGATGAAGGCTTCGCCTGACAAAGATCCGTAGCAAACACCGCAATATTGATGATGAGGTGAATAATAAGAAGTCATGGGATGAGGTGGATAATAAGCCATGTCCGTGTTGATCGAGAATATTACTTGGAAAATTGTGGGGTATTGGGACGGTATTTATAGAGAAAGCTTTCCCACGGTACGCGTTGCTTAAGTCTTAAGCTGTAGTAGCGTTAAAATTGCGATGACATAATTGATTAAGGAAATTAAACCTAATTGCGTATTTATAGAATCGATTAAAATATATTTATAATCGTAGTCGGTTATAGTCGGTTAGGTATTTTTTTTTTTATAAAATCGTACTCAGTTAATATTATGATTTATAGTAGTATTTTTTTATAAAATCGAATTCGATTATGGAAGTATATAGTAATGTTTTATTATTATTATTTATTTAATAAATAAATAAAATTTATATAAAATTAAATATTAATCAATAATTTTAAATATATTTGTTTATATTAATTGTATTTTAGTAATATTGTGTTATTTTAAAGTTAATTAGTTTAGGAATAGTATCGACTTAAAACAAATTAAGATTTTTAAAGAGAACAGCGGGAACTCCCACACAAGGATAGGGCTTACCCCACTTGCTATCTGTGTACTGTCACAGTCGCACACACGCGACTACTCGACTACCATTCTTTCACTTTCTCCTCAATTGTCATCACTATCACCACTACTGTTACTGTATCGCTAAAATAACAACTCCGATGTCGGCCCGGTATTCTCCCGCCGACGAACCCCGTCTACCGGATTCAGTAGAGACGTTGATCCAAAGAATTCGGACGGAAAGAGAACCGAGCGCATTGCGGAAGGATGCGAGGATGATGCTCGCGGAGATTGGGGAACAGGCTTCTCTAAAGCTTCTCGAAACCATATTATTCTGGAAGACACCGATCAAGAGTTTCGGTGGACTACTCATTTTTTTGGTTAGGAAAGATCACCCGAGCGTTGCTTCCAGAGTCCCCGCCGCCCACTGCAAACTCAGTGTGTTTTTTTAGTTACATATATAATCGTGTGATTATTGTGTCGATAAATTGAGATGGTGATTTGATCGATTGGAGATTCTATTTATTTACTGTTAATTTTAGCTACGCGGTGTTTTCGATATCTTTGTCATCTTTAATTGATTCCTGTCACTTGTTAATAACATATCCTTCACGCTCAGACGGCGACGCTTTGCCGCCAGACTCTTTGGCGTGCTCTCCTTCACAACATTCTGGCTCGACACGCCCTCAGAGTATCGGTCGTCAACTATCTTCGGAAGATAGGACTCAAGAAAAGGGGAGGTCCGGTATCAGACACCGATCACCAGTTACTAGTGCCGAGTCTATGACAATCAGTGAGCAGCTGGTGATCCTTAACAAATTAGAATACAGAAAATTATTTTTGGTTCTAAGCTACATTGGGAGGTTAGTTCTTGCCCTTATACTGTCTCGTTAAGAATACACGTGATTATTAGTCGGAATTCAAAGTAAAACCAATTCACTTCATAGGGAAAAGTTGGAAAATGTGGTGACCCTAGCTGGCGCCAATGAGATTTATAATATGAAAGACCTTTCTATGAATGATTTTGAGACCAAAATTTGGAATGATTATGGTCAGAAATCAAAAGCGGATCGCACCCAGGTCAGTATAACATTTCAATCGGTGCTATTTCCTTTTTTCGTAGCATGTTAAGAACAAATTCTTTGTTCGGGCTCACACAAAAACTGTGTCCTTGTTTAGATATTCCACCTCTAATATTGTGCATTTTTTGAATTTTTGTCTTCACAAATTGCCATTTATTATATTTTTTTAGAAAAGAGATATTTAGTACTCCTATAAAATAGAAGATTTTTTTTTTGACATTTATTTGTATGTCTATGTTCTAAAAAACTGTCCATTTTACAATCAATTTCCCTATTTCCTTTGTGATTTTTTTAGCAACAAAGTTCATTAATCATCAATGTGTTAATAAGATAACTGAGTGAACCTATGATTGGATAAGATATTCTTTATCATCCAATGTTCAGTTGCATGACCATTTTCGACTTTCTTTGTAGTATCTGACTTGGAATTCAGGGAAAACACATCTTTACTATTGTTATATTTGCAACGATGGAGGTTATTATTTTAAGGTTAGTCTGAAGTCTCAACCTCTATGTACTTTGTGTATCAGCTCTTGCTTATATCCTCTTTTATGATTGTCAAAATGAATAAATTTTGCACAAACATTTTTATTGTTCAATATTTCCAAAAGTAATATCATGTGTACCTTTTTAGGCCTTTTTAGTACTGTTTTATTTTATTTTATAATTTTAGTAGTAAGATTCGACAATATTATGTCAAAGCAATTAGATTTAAGAATACTATGATTTCTCAGATCTCCGAATTTGAGAATATTATTCAGTTGCAATTTAATTTTCCGAATCATTTTTCGGCACTCAACATCTTTTGGATAATACAGGGACCTTTTCTGAATAGTACAAGAACTCACATGCAAAGGTCATTGGGAGATGATAATATATTGACAGTTAAGTTTCCCGAGGATGAGGCAGGTGTTACAGATAAATTTGTGGAAGAAGGAATTCTTGTTGGTCTGAGACGCTATCGATTTTTTGGTGAATATTCCATTATACTATTATTTAACAATTAGCATAGTTTTATTTTCATGTTTCTTTATGTTTACAACATGCAGAGTTTTAGATAATATGGAAACAACACAAATCATACCTAAACTCTCATAATTAGAATGGGATTAATGCCTCATTTCCCTTTCTCTCACACTTGATTGAGTGTTTCGGTTTTTCTATTGTGAGAAGTGCCACTTTCAGCATTATTGTGTAGTTTCATGTGGAATTAAAATTATTTCTGATTGTGTGCATGCATTCTGATAAGACAATATATTTCTGATTGAGCTGGATTATTTCTAAATTGTTTCTAAGACCATCGAGAGTGTGTTATTAGAAAATTTAAAAGCTGTACATGGATATAATATATCCTTATTGGGAAATGAGAATCACAATCTGTTAATTAGAAACACAAAAGATCTATTTGAGTGCTATAGAAAGATATTATTTTGGCGTGCATAGTGCATAAATTCACATGCACTTCTAGATTAATTATTTGGTAATAGTACAAGAATAATTTTTTCAGAAATTCGTTTCAAAGAGAACCGTTAAAAAACTACCGAGTCAAATAAATATATTCTCCACACACCATGTGTGTCCATTCTCATAGCGCCTTTTTTCTCATTTGTGAATAAATAATCTACTTTATGTACCTCTCTCAACCACACGGCAACTTGGACTAAGTTACTGTATTGGTGCATTGATAGTGAGCATGCCGGACATTGATTATGAGGTCTTAAAACTGCTTTTGTAATTGTGAGATGTTGAAAATTTATTTAAAGCTATTGATTTTCCTTGTATTGCTGTATCTAAGCTCTTTAGGTTTCAGAACTAGGCATTTGAAATTAATTTTGGAAGTATTATACAAGTCACAGACTCACCGTCCACTAAAATTGAAATTATCGTCTTTCCCTTCCGTAAGTTATTTTGTTTTCATTGTTTTATGATAATTGGAAGATTGACTTTTACCTTGCTTTGTTTACAGTATCTTCTCTCTTCAATATCTTCTATACATTTGTGGTCTGAATGTTTTAGCTTCTGCTAGTTACTTTTCAAAATCTAGTTAATATGCATAGCAGAAACAACTTTAGTCCTGTTACCTCTAATTTTTATTGAAAATTCCCTCGTAACCAGGAAGTGGGTGATTGCTTATGACATTTTTTTTTTTTTTTAAATTGTTAAGCAAATTTAATACTAGGATCTCCATTTTGTCTGTTGTACAGTTTTCAAAGGTGAGCGCAAGAAGGTGAAGAAAAACCTAAAAGAAAAGGACAAAGAGGCTTACTCTGCTGTAAAGTGCTACTTTGTCCATATTGATTCTTTTTCACCTCATCACTGTGACAATAATTATAAATTGTTTGGAAAAACAATAAGTGAAGCACGGGGCCTGTTCATGCATATACACACTCTCTCAACCATAGAAAAATACATGGCAAGGTTGATAATAATATATATTTCCTCTTTAGTGTGATTATTGAAGATTCTTATTCAAAAACTTGATTTTTTTATTCATTGTTTTTTTTATTTAGATTTTCCCTGATCCTTTCGAAGTCAATAAAGCTGGATATTGATCTTGCTGCTGTTAATATTCAAACAATCGACGACATCCCTTTTCAAGTATAATTTATTTTGTTTCATTTCAAAATTCCTTTATGTAGATCTCTGACCTCAGGTGATTTTTTCTTTTCATATTCTGGGAATGGAAAATATATGCTTTATCTTTTTACTTTTAGGATGAGAATGGTTCTATTATTTATGATGAAGATGGGAAGCCTATTTTACATACGGATGGAACAGGCTATATCTCCGAAGACTTGGCAATGAAGTGTCCGAAAGATTTTTCTTCGGCAAAGTATATCACAGATAATAGTTTTGAGGTTAGAGTGAATTTTCTTTTAGTATAGTACTTTGTATTAGTTTGAGTATAGAGAGGACTGGATCAATATATTCTTCAAAACGTTGTCCTGAAGTTGAACCTTGCTAGCAAGCAGTTGACAATATACTTCACTTCATATTTGTGGATTATTCGTTCTTTTATAAGTTTACGGATGATTGAGTTTTCAAACTTTACTGGTCCATAATGGGAAATTTAGCTGGCACACGAAAACACTTTTTATTTCAAGTATCGCAAGTTTCCTCCTATACGTATTTAACTCGTTTTCTTGTTTATAAATGTTATCCTTAGAAATACAATCAGTATGCTGATTTGGAGCACATATCCTGTCAAAAGGGAGGAGCAGAAGCCAATAATAAAGAGCCGGTAGTGGTTTAAGTTATTGTCTCCTGACTCGGGTTTTGGACAACTTTTTAATTCACAAATCAGAACTTCAACCGTGTAATCTTTCCTAAAATAACTTATGTGTTCTACTCTTTCAGCCGTTACTGATGCAATGCCGTTTATTTCATGACGGTTGTGCTGTTAAGGGAACTCTTCTCGTCAATAGAAAGGTATAACCAATTAACACACTACTTCATTACAGATCACTATATATCAAGTTTGTGAAACAAATTTTCAGTTTAAAACAATATATTGTGCTTGAACTAATCAGCAGTTAGATGAGTCAATTAGGGATTGTAAATTGACGAGCATTTTTATTATGTTTTATGTATTTGCAATTATAAAAACATTACGCCAGGAGGGTCGATTTGGAAATGCTTGATTATGAAAAAGTGTAAGATGCTTAGAGTGTAGACTTTAAAATATAAATTGTATAATTATTTATCCAGTATGAAAGCTGAGTCCTTTTGAGCAAGTGCTAGCTTATTACTTATTATAGTACTATTAAAAAGGGATCTCTATTTGATTCATCAATTTATTATAAAAATTGCTGCTGAGTAGAGAGCAATAGTATATCCAGTTCATTCAGTAGAGAGCTGATTTATTGCTGCTGAGAGCTTTGTTTTTTGTATCTTACGTTGGTGGCCCATTGCTTTCTTAACACCCGACTACTGTAGCTTCAACCAGGAACAATTCAGATTAGACCTTCCATGATTAAGGTTGACAAGGACCAGGCATTGCCAATGAAAGAGACTTTTAACTCACTGGAGATTGTCAACATTAGGTATCTTCCATGATAATTCATTTTCTTGAAAACTTTATCTTTGCTATATTCTTGTGCTGCATGGATATGGAAGCTTCAGCACAGTCAAATTCTATGTAACATTGATTTAGCAAGGTACTACTGACAGTCTGACACATGCTGATGCATGTGTAGTTTTGTAAGTAGTTTTCCTCCTAACCATGTTTTTGTAAAACTTAAAACAAAGGAGGAAAATTGCATTGTCACATAGTATATGTTATTGAAATGAAATCAATTCATGTGTATTGATGTCACCTGAATTAGAATTTACTAGCATTATTTTAAAATCTCATTTATTTGTTCCAGTTGCTTTGTATATGTTGCATCTATAAACACACTCTTTTGTTTCCTTTTCTATAAATTAACCAACCTATCATGAAAGGAGGCTGCCCAGTGTCAGAGACTCACAAAAATGATGCCCATCACGCTTGTAGCTCCTAAAGCTAGTCCCATGCATTAGAAATCCTTCCCAAGTACAAAAAAAAACCTTGCATATAGATACAAAGTGTTTTGTTTGAAAGAAAAATGCGTATCGATTATCGTCTAAGATTCAATTAACACTTGGCATTCCATTAAATATATCTCTTAGCACTGTGGACTGATTACACTGGAAGAAAAGTGGGATTTCCCTTGGAAATATCTACTAAGTCTTAAATTCTTCTTTCAGTCGTAGACCGGGAAGAAATTCCTTTTCGAAATACTTGATTTCTCTTCTAAGTTATGGTGGAGTTCCTCAAAAATTCTTTTTGGATTTGCTGAAGAACACATTGGAGGATACTCGAAATGTTTACTCCAATAGGCGTGCAGCTCTGAGAGGTATTTTCTAGAACATGTCTAAGAGTTGTTATAATTGAACTATATGATCCCCCTCACTTGCCAGTTATTGTCTGAAACAAATTATTGTATCCTTAACTTGTTCCTAAAAATTCTCTGGTCACCAATAGAAATTCTTTTCTTAGCATAATTATTACTTCATTTGTTACTGTAAAAAAATCTTCTTGCAGTTGCATCCAACCATGATGGACTTGATTATGGTTTCTTGGCCCAAAGAATGATATCTTCCGGGGTACCTCTTAATGAACCATATCTCCATTTTTGTTTGTCAAATCTGGAAAGTGGGGAGAAAGTTAAACTCAAAGAAGGAAAGATACCTGTCAGTGAAAGCTTTTACCTGATGGGTACCGCGGATCCTACTGGTGTATTGGATGATGATGAAGTCTGTGTTATACTGTACGTAGAAGTGCTTCACTAATCTTACTTAATATTTGGTTCAGTGCTAAATTTAGCTTAATTACCAGATTGCATGTCAAACTGATCTATCAAACTTCTAGCAGGGCCTATACCTAAGCATTCCAAACCACCCCCTATAAATTACTCTACTACTTTTAGAGATTATACTTTTGTTCTTTCATCTAGGTATCAATGGTGAACCTAGGTACATGACTTTCCTGCATGATGTATCGAAACCAATCCGTGTTTTATTTGTATATTTAACATTTGTAATAAATCTCAAAGAAGGACGGGGATTAAGGTCACGTCGCAACCTATTAAATTAAAACATTTGCATAATGAGTAAGGTTTAGTGAACCTTGCTAATTCTAAAGGTCATCCATTGTTCTATTCTAACCACTCCCTCTAACATTAATATGTGAAAACCTGAGTAGTATGGGTGTATGAATGCTTAATCACGAAGAAGGCAACATATCTGCAGCCTGGTTTCCTTCGCTATATACTTGTGTAATCATGAGATAAGTGTTTGGCCAAACTGTTATGAAATTTTACGAGTCTGTTCTTAAAGATCCAATTGACTGGTAGATTGTTGTTGATGGTGTTGCATAAATTAGTAAATCCACTTCAGTCAAGTGTTATGGGAACAATGTGAGTGCAGTTTCTATAGCAAACTGCTGGTAGGGAATTTATCTTTCTGTTGATATGTTGCTAAATGTGCAGTGATAACGGTCCAATCTCAGGGCAAGTGTTAGTGTATCGAAATCCTGGAATGCATTTTGGGGATGTCCACATCATGAAGGCTGTATATGTGAAGAAGTTGGAAGAGTTTGTTGGAAATGCGAAATATGGGATTTTCTTTTCGACCAAAGGATGTAAGTCGGCAGCTTATGAAATGGCAACTGGTGATTTTGACGGAGACATGTATTGGGTTTCAAGAAACCCTGAGGTTTGTTTTTGACGTATTTTCAGATTACTTGTGGAAACTGACAGTTCGTTATTTTCATAGCTATTCATTTAAGATTGTTATTGTGAAACTTGGATAAGATAGCCTGACAATGATCTTCTCGCACGCTGGAGAATCCTCATATATATACAATCTAATTACAAGCTGTAAAGCTGATTTTCAAGCCACTAAATTAGCTACCTAATTACAAGCTGTTAAACAGAGTTTCTTTGTGAATTCTTTGAGCAAATTGGTTTTGCTATCTGATGTGGCGAACGCTAACACGATTAATACTCGTTGATTCTAAAGAATACCAGAGAATTAAACATCAAAGTTCGTTGATTCTATCGAATACCGAAACTTGATAAAACAAAAAGAGAAACTCTTTTATTCAATCTCAAAAACAACTGCGTAAATGAATGACAAGAACGACATATAAAGAGTACTACTGAAACCATAATAGAATAAGATAAAATAAATGAAATAATAATAACTTAGAGAGCAAGACACAATCTTTGACTTCTTTGTATCCACATCACTATATGATGTTTGAAAACTGTTATGCTTCATTCATGTGTCTACCTGTTGTGCCCTTTTCCTCTATTACCATTTGTTAATTTGTTAGAAATGAATGAAAATAAGCGGAGGAAGAATTCATTCAGATGAGCATAAATGATCAAAGGAACTCTATATTAAAAACAAATGAGTATGTGTGTACAGACATACACAAAAGACAAAATGATCTTGCATTCTTCGCTTTCAATTTATTTTTTCTTGAATTTTGAGACCTTATTTGTATAATTATCTAAAAATTGTTAGCTCCATGTTACTGTTTCTGGGCCATTTATTTTTTGAGGGAATAAAAAATCCCAGATATGCATTCTTACCATTATACTTTACTAATTATTGTTTGGATATTTTTTTCTCCTGAATATCAGCTATTGAAGTATTTTAAGGCACATGAACCGTGGAAACGTGCCCACACAGTACCAGATTCAGAGAAGCGAAATCCTCATGATTTCTCTGAAATGGATCTAGAACATGAACTTTTCCAATTATTCCTGGAATCAAGGACACCTAGGTACTCAGTTTTGTTCGTTAATTATAATATCCTGTATGATTTTGGTAATGAGTTCTACACCAGACCTGCTTATCCTTGCATTCATTTTCTTTTGCAATTGCATCATCTGCCTTCCAATTTCTGATGAGTGACTATTTTCTGATTCAGCTTCATTTCCCTTGGATAGTTGTTTTTGTGGGGTTCATATGTATAGTACCTTCTGGCATTCTAGGGGTTCAATGCTAACTCAGAGCAACATCATCCTGTTAATTGCATGATAATTCCTATGTTTATATACTGTTAATTGGCGTGCCTTCACTCTCTTACTTGATTGTTCTGTTGCTTCTTGTTCAGCAAAAGTATATATTGTGCAATGTGCATGTTCGAAGTTTTTTTTTTTTTTTTTTCTTTTTTTCTTTTTTTCATTTCTTTTCTCTTTTTATAAACTTTTGCTGACTTTAGTTATTTAACTTTTTGCCTGCAAATTTCACTTTGCCAGCTACAGCATGTCTACAGCTGCAGATAGCTGGCTTTCATATATGGATCGGCTGTTGACATTAGGTGATGATCGTGCCACTGAAAAGAATTCTTTGAAGGATAAGATGCTTCACTTGGTCGACATCTACTATGATGCCCTAGATGCACCTAAAAGTGGGAAAAGGGTAAAATATATTCCTATTGGTTTGTATAAGCTTCTAATAATGGTCCCTTTATCCCTTTGTTTTAATTTGAACAAGTCTACAGTTCTGGAATGTTAAATGCTCCCAGCAATGCACCACACTTACCTATCATTTTATATTCCTGTAAAACAGGTCCCCATACCAAACAATTTGAGAGTCGAAATGTTTCCACATCACATGGAAAGGGAGCCTGACTTTAGCTATAAATCCAGTTCTGTATTGGGTAAAATATATGATAGTGTACAGGCATTTAAAACTGAGGCTGTTCCACAAACAGGTAAGTATTTGGTGAATCACATAATTGGACTAATGCTGAGTAGTTGATTTTCTTCTCGAAGATTTGTTTTCTCAACTACCTTTTGAACCACATTTCAGTTTGAGTAACATCACTTCCATTTGGTGCATAATATTTGGCTAAAGTTATTAGCTTGCCTGTTGTTATCTTGTGCAGAAATCTGGAAACTTCCATGCTTTGATGTTTCAGTTCCTGAAACATACATCGACATGTGGAAAGCCAGGTATGACGACTATCGCAAAGACATGGTAAAAGCCTTGAATTCTGGTGACGAGTCTAAGAATGATGCTGCAAATGACGTGATAAAGAAGTACAAGCAGGTAAAGTAGCTGGTTGAAATAAATAGGGCAGTAGGCCATTTACACAACCGATTTTTCTTGGTAACCAACTTGAGAAAATGCAGTTTCTGTACGAGGCTCCTGAGATGGAAGAAAGTAAGAAGGACAGTGAAGTGATCTACGATGAAGCCATTGCTATATATAACGTGACTTATGACTATGCGATGAGTCATGGTGTTGAGAAATGCAGTTTTGCTTGGAGAGTAGCGGGTTCTCCCCTATGTAGCCTATATGCATGGAAATTAGCTGGTCCAAAGGACAAGCCAATCGTGATGTTACAATCTGTTCTTCGTGAGATATTGAGCTAGGGAGGGTTGGGATTAAGCATAAAATGGAGTATTTAATAATCCATGCTGTTAATAGAAATAACATGCTTGTACAGGTAATGTTAAACCTTGATACTGATAGATTGTAGAAGACAAAAATATTCAGAGTTTTTTCTATGTAACATATTAGTGCGTTGAAAATAAAACAGAGCAATAGAATTTACAGAAATATGTTGAAAAATAAGGGAGGAGAAAATAAGTAAAAAATAAAGTTATTTATACTATAATTTGATCCAATATGAATGATCGAAATCAAGCTTATTCCTACCTCAGTTTAAGCATTATATTTTCTGAGAACATTTGGATTCTTTCTTGTAATCACGTTGTCATTACATATGTCTATCTCCGCTCAAACAATGTAACCATAAAATATTACATTTAACACTTTTCGTGTAAACATAACATATAATCTAATTTGGTTCAGTGAATCGAATTGAGATCACGTAAATTTTAAAGATTGTAAGTTTCTGAATTGACAAATTAAAAGTTTTGACAGGCCAACTTTAATTGAAATTGGAACACTCTGAACTGAATAGTGTATGCCAACCCCTCAAAATAAGACCATGTTATGATAGCATTATTGAAGAGTTGGAGTGTGATTTGCACCATGTAATAAAATCCAAGAGTACTCAATGCTAACTACCTTTAATTCAATCGTTATCAATCTAATCTACACACCCTAAATTAATTAAATATCAGAAAAATAAAACTTCAAAAGAAAGGAAAATGACAACTCTCATCATACACAACTTGCATATTTAATTTGTTTTCCACTTGGCAATTGCAATAGAAAAGGGGGGAGTATATTTTTTTTATAAATATTTGGGCTAAATACACTTTGCCACCCCAGGATATGGGGTTTTTACACTTTGCAACTTAGTCGGAAAACTTTTACCGATCAGTACCACAGGATAAGCAATATTACAATTTGCAACCTGCCGGCTGCCGGATCGGAATATTCGAAAGAATCAGTACCACAGGATAAGCAATATTACAATTTGCAACCTGCCGGCTGCCGGATCGGAATATTCGAAAGAATATTCCGGGAATTTGAGATTCACGCTCCATTGAAGAGAGTGAAAATAAAATTAATTATAAAGTTGAGGGGTATAAGTGTACTTACACAACAATAATTAAAAATAAATTCATAAATATAAAATATTAATACATTTTTCATTTTAATTATTAAAAAAATAAATTACGTATATCTCTACTCTTCTCCGTCTTCTCCAACAATTACAGAATTCAGTTTCTATCAATTATCATCATCTTCACAGACTAGGTTTATTTATCATCATCTTCGTAGACTTCGTTGAGATGGGCTCACGATACCCCAACACCCGTCAAATCTACCTGCTCGAGGACAACATCGACGCCCAGCGCCGCGAGATCCAAACCCTCCTCCACGACAACCAGCGCCTCGCCGCCGCCTACATTCCCGAAGCAGGAACAGGTTCCTGAAGAGGCAGATCGATTTCTCCCTCCGCACATCTCTTTCGATTGATTGACGTACATTTCAATTTTCACAGCAATTTCTCCCTCTTTTTTCTCGGCCATGAATCTCAGCAGAACCCTAATGATTTTCTGCTCTCTCACCATTCGGGCCCTCCTCAGTGAAGTTCGGTCGGAGAGTGAAGTTCGGTCGGAGATTGAAGCTTGAAGCGGGCTCGGGCCGAGCGTGTGTTGGATGGGATTTGGGTGTGATTTAAGTTTTGGATTTGGGGGATTTTGAGGATGAAACCTAGGTTTGGGAGGGTGGAGAACACGATTTATGTTGTTTAATTCCAAGTTTTAACAGTTGAAATTGGGTTTGGTGGTCAAAATCGAAGGTGGGTTATGGCGGATGTATGTTACAGTGTTAGAGAAAGGGAAGAAGAAAGAAGGGATACGTTTATTGAATTTGTGTATTTAATTTGTGTATTTAATTTGTTTATTTAAATGGGTATTTTACTTTTTTTTTAAAATAAAAATAAATATATTTGTGTATTTAAAGGAGTATTTTACTTTTTTTAAAAAATAAAAATAAATACAGATATTTACTTGAGGGTAAAAACGTAATCAGTCTTTTATTTGGGTTGAAATTGACCAAAAAACCCTTCAAAACGGAATATTCCATGGCATATTCCGATCCGGCAGCCGGCAGGTTGCAAATTGTAATATTGCTTATCTTGTGGTACTGATCGGTAAAAGTTTTCCGACGAGGTTGCACAGTGTAAAAAGCCCATATCCTGGGGTGGCAAAGTGTATTTAGCCCTAAATATTTTCTGTTTAATTTAATGATCCATAAATGTGAATTTAAGTGAAAAATAAAAAATAGTGGTAGTAAGTAAAGGTCACCATCTTTTGACTTCTCTTGTTTGTGTTTTAGTCGATGATGAGAAAGTATAGAATGATCTAATACATACTGTAATTATTTTTATTAAAGTTAATAATTTATAATTCGAAAAGTTTGATAATTTGGATCGAAATCGATAGACTTGCTGATAGCATTAGTGTCAGCAAGTCATATTCAGTGTCCAAAGAGGAAATATTACTAGTATTTCTCTATGTCATCTAATTCTTGGTATTTTTTTAAAAAAATTGAAATTTTGTGTGGGTTCACCAGATTTCCTGAAATTATTTCAGCAAGCTCACCACCTGTTTGTGGTAAAGCCCCAGAGACTTCGAAATTATTTCCTTTAGAATAATGGGTTGGCTAACGAAGTTTCTGAAAGGGTCGACCCATAAAATCGAATATCAAGAGAAACATGAAGAAGTAGAAGAAGAAGATGAGACCAAAACTTGGGAAGAAGGCCCTCGTACTTCGGTGGTAATAAATTTCTGTTGTTTGCTTTTCTTTCTATGCATCTATTTATATCATCTCTTTATAGCAAGTTTTTGTCTGAGTGTGTAAGCATAACATGCCCAGGACTCATCGGATTTCGACAAAGAAGAAATCGATCGGGCGATCGCAATTTCCATTGCCGAAGAAGATGAGAAGGGCAAACAAGTAATTGGTAAGAGTCTATAGGATGTGCATATATAGCTGTGTAAAAAGTAGAAGGCCTAGGAAAGAGCTTTTCTTGTTTAACTTATCAAGCCTTGATGAGCCCGAGCCAAAGATCGAACGAGTAAAAGAGCCATCGCTCGGGCTCATTCGTGAGCCAAAGCTGGTTTACGTTATTCTTTAGGCTCGTATAAATAAACGAGCTTTTTCTTAAGCTCAAGCCGAGCTTACTTAGCTCAAGAATAGATCGTCTGGTTTACTATTTTATTTTATTTATATTTCATAACAGAAGTGTCATGATTTCCCACAGAGAGCAAGTCTCAGTTGGAAGAAGATGAACTTCTTGCCAAGGCACTTGAAGAAAGTCTGAACATGGAGTCTCCAACCCAATCACCTCGACATGATTACAATAGTTTAATCCCACCTAGCCCATTCTTCAATCATTCAGGATATAGGTAAAACCTCTCCTGCCCTTTTTTTTCACATTGAATTTGTTCAATGATTTGCCAGCTGAACCTGACATATGTTTTATGCTTTTATTCATAGGATGTGTGCCGGTTGCAATAGACAAATCGGTCACGGAAGATATTTGAGTTGCATGGGGGCCATTTGGCATCCGGAATGTTTTTGTTGCCATGCTTGTGATAAGCCAATTTCTGAATTCGAGGTTTTTAGAGATATCTGTGTAGAGCGTTTATTTTTTGTTTTTGTTTCGGTAAACGGACTAATCTCTTTCTTAAATTTTCCGATTTCAGTTTTCGTCGTCTGGTAATCGACCTTACCACAAGTCTTGCTATAAGGAACTGCACCACCCCAAATGTGATGTTTGCAAGAACTTCGTAAGTGCCTAATTTCCAAACTTTATTGCAGTGATTAGTTGCAAAACTACCCTAAGTCTTTTCAATATTATGAAATCATAGTTTGATTTTCTTATTAAACCTTACCCCCTAATTAGAAAAAAGCATTTCGAATATTTTCTTTATTTTGGTATTGGTTTCTTCTTACCTTTTATGTATTAAAGCCTATAAGTATGTTGTTACTATTTTTGAAATATAGATCCGGACGAATGGTGCGGGACTTATTGAGTACAGAGCACATCCTTTCTGGCCTCAGAAATACTGTCCATCGCATGAGCACGACGGAACGCCTCGTTGTTGCAGCTGTGAAAGAATGGAGGTCAGTCCAGGAATAGTGCTTGTCAATTTTTGGCTGAAAAATACTTGGTAGTTTCTCATTTGTATTCAAATGCCAACTATTTACGATTGGTAAATAGTTTAATGAGGATAAACTGGGGCACGGGTGCTTAACATGTTTAATCCTGCTTTTGGTTTGCTTAACATACAAATAAAATACCTACTTGTTCATAATATTTCACCAAATACTCAAATTTATTTAAATAAAAGAAATACTAGATCTAGAGTGTCTTTCTGAACACTCAAGAAATGAATAGAGTTTTTAGTGATTTCAAATGCTAACAGAACACTTCTAATTCTCTCTCAAAAATTAAATTTTAAAATTAAATTATATTTTTTATGGCAGCCAAAAGATGCCAGGTATTTGATACTCGAGGACGGAAGAAAGCTCTGTCTCGAGTGCTTGGACTCGTCAATAATGGACACGCACGAGTGTCAGCCTCTTTACCTCGAAATACAAGAATTTTACGAAGGTCTGAATATGAAGGTTGAACAGCAAGTCCCTTTGCTATTGGTCGAGAGACAAGCTTTGAATGAGGCCATGGAAGAAGAGAAAAAGGTTTAAACCCATTTTTTTTCATACTCGACACGTAAATTTTAACTTTGGGTGTAAATACAAATGAAAATGAAAACTTTGCTGACCTTTTGCATTATTTCATTCAACGAACAGGGCCATCATCAGTTAGGCGAGACTAGAGGACTTTGCCTTTCAGAAGAACAAATTGTTACCATGGTAATAATTACTTTTGGAAAAATGCAAATGATTCCTTTAAGCTGTTCATAGTCAGATCTTTAACATTTTTTTTCGCAATAAATTTGACTAAAATCTACCTGCAAATGGACTAGTTTACTTTAAATTAGTTTGAGACTTTTAACTATTATTTACGGGAAATTATAGGTATCCAGGAGGCCGAGAATAGGAGGGTATCGGATAATAGACATGTTCACCGAGCCATATAGGGTTGTCCGCAAATGTGAAGTAACAGCAATTCTTGTTCTGTATGGTCTTCCTAGGTAAGATTTGTTTTCCACTTTTTTTAGAGTTCTGAATTTTCAGTTTTACATTCAAGGACTAAAGTAAACTATTTCCCGTTCCATTTAGGTTATTGACCGGATCCATCCTAGCTCACGAGATGATGCATGCTTGGCTGCGGCTTAAAGGTGATTAGATTCATCCTCTTTGGTTCACCGGTCAAATAATAGTTGCCTCGATTATTTGCACCAACTTAAAACTCTTATACCTTGGACCTTATTTGCACAAACCCATAACTCACATAACTGAAATTGTGAATGAAAATAACAAAACAAGTCATGTAAGACTAAAATCGTAACATCAAAAGTACAGGGACTTATTGAATCGACTGAGTCTCGGATTTCAGGTTACCCAACTTTAAGCCCGAACGTGGAAGAAGGCATTTGCCAAGTGCTTGCGCATATGTGGTTGGATTCCGAAACCTTTTCTGGTTCGGGTATTAATGTACCATCATCTTCATCTTCCTCTTCTTCTAACACATCTCCGCCTTCTTCTTCTGGCTCTTCAAAGAAGGGTCAAACATCGGAATTTGAGAAAAAACTTGGTGAGTTTTTCAAGCACCAGATTGAGTCGAACACTTCAGCAGCATATGGAGATGGTTTCAGGGAAGGAAATGCGGCCGTGCTCAAGTTTGGCCTAAAGAGGACTCTTGATCACATTCTTCTCACCGGTTTCTTCCCATGATATATTTACTAATTTTTTTTTTGTCGAGCAGAAACGCTCAGCTCTATATTTGTAGAATACCCTCTATTTTCTCTATCTTTTGTTTCATTTTAATTGAAATACATATATTTTTATCACAATGTTACTATGAACACCACTTCTTTCTGTTAACACATTACTCTGTTCATCAATAAAGAAAAAGATCGGTATGGGAATACAGAATTGTAGATTCTCGGGCCGGGCCCGGGCTAGCCCGCACTGCTGTACAGATAAATTTTATCTGACGTGTCATCCTCACACAACTTTTGTTTTTGGCTGATCACACCATTCGCATGCGAGGGTATAAATGTAAATTGACAACGCGGCCGAAACTCTTTGGATCCCGTTATAATTACTAGCTAGCTCTACTCCATACAACACAGAAAAAAAAATAAAAAATGGAGCAGCAGATAGTTCACCGGCAGCTGAAGGTCAACGGCATCGAAATGCACGTGGCCGACCTCGGCCACGGCCCGTCCTCCGTCCTCTTCCTCCACGGCTTCCCGGAGCTCTGGTACTCGTGGCGCCACCAGATGGCCCACCTCTCCGCCAAGGGCTACCGCACCCTCGCCCCCGACCTCCGCGGCTACGGCGGCACCACCGGCGCTCCGCCCGTCCCCGGCGCCTACACCGTGCTCCACGTCGTCGGAGACCTGGTGGCGCTGCTGGACGCGCTGGAGCTCGAGCAGGTTTTCCTGGTGGGCCACGATTGGGGCGCAATCATCGCCTGGTGGTTCTGCTTGTTGAGGCCCGACAGAGTCAAGGCTCTGGTCAACAGCAGCGTCCATTTTCAGCCCAGAAACCCTCTGCTCAAAACGATTCAGGGTTACAGAGACGACTTCGGTGACGGATTTTACATGTGCAGATTCCAGGTATATATATAAATTCCATATCCGATTAATTGTTTCAGTAATCGATCCGATTAATTATTATTTAGGAAGGAGAAGAAAAGGGAAATTTTGGTTTTTGAAATTTTCCCTTTTTTCAAAATGTGTCTTCAGAAAATTGGAGAGGCGGAAGCAGCTTTCGCATCTACAGACACGAAAACCGTAATCAAAACATTCCTTTGTTCACGGAATTCTGATCCGCCGGTTATTCCCGAGCCGATTAGTTTGGGCGCAATGTTCATGGCGCCTCCCTCGCCTCTGTCGCCGTGGCTCACTGAGGAAGATGTTGACTATTACGCTTCTAACTTTGATAGGACCGGATTTACCGGGGGACTCAACTACTACAGGGCCATGGACTTGTGAGTTAAAACTTAAAACATTACTATATATTATATACTTATCGATCTCTGTAATATATTGTATCTGCAGGAGCTGGGAGCTGACAGCACCTTGGACGGGATCGCAAGTGAAAGTGCCGGTTAAATTCTTGATCGGTGAACATGACATCACCAACCATTTCTCTGGGGCGAAGGAGTTCATAGCGAGCGGTGGTGGTAAGAACAAGTTAGTTCCGCTCTTGGAACCGGTAGTGGTGATGGAAGGAGTCGGCCACTTTCTAAACCAGGAGAAGCCTCTCGAGTTCAGTCAGCACATTTACGATTTCATCTCCAAGTTTTCTGACTGATAGCATATCTCGTGTTTGAATGAAAAATAAATGACTGAATATAATACAGTATATAATAATCGGTTTGTTATTGTCCACAACAATTTAGAGTGATTTCGAGCTTATTTTGAGTCTTTAATTGAATTCGAATCACCTGATCAAGTTCATGGATTTCTTATTTCAACAATTTTTTCAATTTTATTAAAAATAAAAAAAGATTAAAGACAAAATTATTAAGGATATAGGAGGATTAACGATACAAAATAGATTTACAAAAATTGAAAAGTAATGGCAAATAAGATTGAAAGTCGTAGGCACTAAATAAAACGCAGTGAAATGCGCTGCCCAGACAAAGCAGTGTTCTGCGGCATAACAGCGTATGCCGCAGCGCGATGCAGAACAGCGTATGCCGCAGCGCGATGCCTTGTACAGAAAATGTTCGTTTTAGGTAATTTATATATTTTAGCGTGTGTCTTAATGTTTCAGTTTAAGCTTTATATATGTTATATATGTATATCGTTGCAGCGGAATTAATTAAAAATAAATTACTTGTAAAAACGAACTCACACACACATACGAAAAGTAAATGACAAGGAATTAAATCTTTGTATGTGTATTTAAATTATACACATACGAAACGGCCTTACGGCCAGAAACTTTATTAAAGAACGAGTCTTTACAAAACGATACTCTTGGATTTACAATGATATTACCAAAGGCTATACACATGTATGCCTTCGTATTAATCGTATCCGAAGAGTATGAACAATCAACAACAAAACCTAGCAACTACTGTAGAACACCTATACTAAGCCTTCGATCATCAGCCGAACAAAAGGACACTCCCAGAAATGAGAGATACTGTAAATGTTTATTTTGGCGACAACGTTTTTGTACTTGTGTTTTTGTTGATTGTCAGGATTGCAAGTGCATGGAAAAGGAGACTAGAATCTCCGGTTTCGGAACGATGGAATGAGCATGGAACGGCGACAGGAGTCGCCGCTGTTGGCATGACAGGAACGGCGACAGGAGTCGCCGGTTTTGGACACGCATGGAAATGGAGTGGAACGGCGACTGGCGTCGCCAATTTTGATGCGAGACATGGAATGGAGACTGCAGTCTCCGGTTTCTTGCATGACATAGGAACGGCGACTGGCGTCGCCGTTTTTGGCATTCTTTGGAACGGCGACCAGAGTCGCCGTTTATGGCATTTGGGTTTGACATGGAATCGGCGACTCCTGTCGCCGGTTTTGGCATTTGGCATGTCATGGAATCGGCGACTCCTGTCGCCGGTTTTGGCACTGGCATGGGTTCCGCGACGCTTGTCCTCAAGGCACGGTGCCAGCGACTATGACATTCTTCAACGACGATTTTCACCTAAGTACTTTCAACGTGATCTCTTTCACCAAGTACACAAATCAAGGAATGAAGAATGGTTCCAGTGTTTTTCTACTTCAATGATATCGACGACCATGAAGACGATGAAATTCCGAGGCTTCAACACTTAGAGTTTTTCACGAGAGTTTGAAGATTCAAGAATCAAAGATTCAAGATTCCAAGATTCAAGAATCCAAGTTCTACAAGAGTGATGTCATCCATGGAGAAGTGACATCAGCCAAGCATGTGACCAACCAGAACGTGCCACGTCATCACCTCACATGTGCGGGCTGCCTATATATACCCATGGATTTCGATTTCACCTTTGACGATTTTGAGAGAACGAAATCTGATTTTTAGAATCGTGACCGACAGCTTCGTGCTTCGAGTTTGTGTAGTAGCGTTTGCGCCTTGTGCCAAGATTAGAGTTAGGAGATTTAGCTCTAGGCACTAGTGTGCTAGATTGCAAGTTAGTGGGAGTTGTTGCGACACTCGGGAAACTTCTTGTAATCATTTTGCCTACCATACTCAGTGTAATAGTTTAGTTTCGTTGTTTCAATGGAATGAAAACATGTTACATAACTTTGTCTTTGTCTTCCATCTTTCATTCCACGAACTTGTGTGATTGTTACCTTGACTGAAGCTGGTGTTCATTGTTTAAGTCCAACTTCGCGAAAAGTTGGTATCATACGTCGAAGACGTAATTTCACTTGGTATCAGAGCGGGACGTCATACGTATAAGACGTGATCCGTTACTTGACTTCATATTTCCGCTACAATGGAGTCGTCCATGTTTGTCCAGAAACCGATTATGCTAACTCATCAGAACTACTCTAACTGGAAGGCAAAAGTTTCTGCTAGGATTAAGGGTTTTGATTCCAGATCTTGGATAGCAGTGTTAGAAGGATGGGAACGCCCATATACGGAAGACGCCGATGGCGTGAGAATTCCGAAACCAGAACGTAGTTGGACGAGAGAGGAACATGACTTTTCCACGGCTAACAGCAAAGCCTTACTTATTATCTGTGAATGGCTGGACCTCAGTATGTATCAGCTGGTCAAAAATTGCACATCTGCCAGAGATGCATGGGAAACTTTACAAAGAACTTGTGAGGGAAGTCATGCTGTTAAGCGATCGAAAATTCGAACTATCACTGCTCAATTCCATCAACTCCGGATGAGGGAAGATGAAGATATTAATGATTACTTGGACAAGATCATGAGATATGTGAATGAAGCTTTTGAACTTGGTGAAATTTTTCCTGCTCCTATGGTATATGAGAAAGTTCTCTCCAGTGTTAGCACTAGGTTCGAAAGCAAGGTGCTGACTATCGAAGCACGCAATGACGAGAACCAAAACTGGGACTATGCCGACTTGATGGCTGATTTGAGAAACTATGACCTGACTCTCAAAGTTCGAAGCAACCCAGACATGTCTCTTGTCTACGAACCGATGACTGCTCTAAAAATTTCTGAGAACGGAAAAAGTTCAAGAAGCTCCAACTCTCGAAAGACTCATTTGAAAAATGAGAAAACTGAAAGTAGTTTTTCTGCTGATCTGGGTGAATCTGATGATGAGGAAGCTGAAGAAATTGAAAAACTAATGAACTCAAATAATCCGGACAAACTGGCTGCACTGACTGAGATAGTCACTTATCTTGTGAAACAAGAGTTTAAGAGAAAGAACCGTGCGCGAAATTTTCGAAAATTTCAGAAAAGTTCTAACTCCTACCCAAATACTCCTGACAACCGAAATCAGGGATCGTCGTCGGACAAAAAGTTTAAAGGGACAAAGCTCTCACCATATTCCTCTACTGGCAAGGATGTCTCCAAGATGCAATGCTATGAGTGTAAGGGATATGGACACGTTAAAAATGAATGTCCAAATTTACATCGTAAGAAGAAGCTACCAGTTAGCTATGTTGTAATTGACGATGAGGATGTCATTTCTGAGAACGACGAGTCTGAGGACAACAATTCGGACGATGATGAAGACAACGCTCTAGTTGTCACTATTGGTGAATCTTTTGACCTCGAAAATGTGGAGGTCGAAAACTTTGTTTTTGATGCATTTCTGAAAGACACTGCAACTGCAGACAACATCTTCCGTGTGGCATCGACAAACCGAAATTTCTGTGATGATGATATCTTCTCGGATGATGAATCAGTGTCTGATGCTGAAGAGATAGAGAAGACGACCGAAATGTCTAAAACTGAATATGTGTGTATCGAGTTGGTCACTTTGAAGGAGAGTCACTCTATGCTTGAAAATCTATATGATGTTGCTATCACTGAGAATAGCACACTTGAAGTGTCTCTGAAGTGCCTGACTGAATCTTTTAATGAACTCTCGAATGAACAACTCAAGATGTGTGATGAAGTGTTAGTGTTGAGAAACTCAGTTGAGAAGACTGAGGATGAGAAGAAGAAGTTGAACAATTCCTTGACAATTCTCAAAGTCAAATTTGATGACCTGTTCGAAGAAAAACATAAGTATTTCAAGGAAGTTGTGGAACTGAGAGAGTTGTGTGACAAAATGAGTTCTGAAAACTCTAAACTGAAGACGTCACTGAAAAAAGAGTCAACTGAAGTGAAGAAACTGCAGACTTTGTTTAAGAACTCGGATGCTGAGAATGATGAACTGAAGTCATCACTGATGAAAACTCAAACTGACCTTGCCATGACTGACAAGGAACGATATGCATTGAAAGAAAAACTTCATATGACTGACGAGCTGTTAAGTAAAATGAACACGAACTCTTCCGTGTTTGACAATGCTGCTTCATATATGAATCCTAATCGTTACGGTCTTGGATTCCAAAAAGTTTTTGAGTCTATATACTCAACACCTGAAAAGAAGAAGGAAGTGAGTTTTGTGAAGGCATCGGATGATTTGCCTAAGGATAAAAGCAAGGATGACGTTGAATCATCTAAACGGAAGGAGATTGCTGAAGGGAAGAAGATTGCTAAGTCTCCAGAACCTAAAACTCAAAAGTCATCCTCGACTTCAAAATCAGAATCTGAGACATATCAGTTTCCAAAGAATATTGTCAAACATCCTCGTGGTATCCTACCGTATGAAAAGACGTTGCTGAAGAACTTAGACAAATCTCAGAACGTGAAGAGAAATGGACAATCCTCTCGCACCAAAACTGCCTTGGTCAAAACGTCTATGAAGGTTGAAACTCGTCAAAAGCGTAAGTATGTTTGTCATTACTGTGATCAACCTGGACATATTCGACCATTCTGCTATAGGATGAAAGAGGACATGTACAGAGAACTTATGACACTGAAGAAAAAGTCCGAAGTAACTAAGGAAGTGAAAAAATCCATTCCTCAAAATCAAACAGCTAAGGCAGATCTGAAGACAGTGACTGAGAGAAATGTCAAAACCTTGAATGTTAAGAAGAAATGGGTGCCAAAATCTCGGAAAGCAAATGTTGAACATAACTCTACTTCCAAAAGTAGTTGGCAACCGAGGGAACTTATTTTCTGCAATGTCGCACTCAATGCCTCTGAAGCTGGCAACAAAGGCATTTGGTACTTTGACAGTGGCTGCTCCCGACATATGACCGGCACTAAGAAATTCTTGAAAGAATATGAGCCGATGACAGGTTCCCCCGTGGTGTTTGGAGGGGGAGAAAAAGGTGTTGTCAAGGGCAAAGGGACGCTACAAATCAAAGGATTGCCTCCTATCAGAAATGTTGTCCACGTCAAGGGACTTGTTGCCAACCTTATCTCTATCAGTCAGCTGTGTGATGAAGGATTCAATGTTAGTTTTGATAAAGAATCCTGTAGAGTTTTTGATGTTGAGGGAAAGTGTATCATGGAAGGTCCACGTGCTAAAAACAATTGCTATACAACTGAGTATAGTTGCTTCTCCGTGACCGTTCCTGATGAAGTTGACTTGTGGCACCAACGACTTGGCCACACTAGCACTCGCAATCTGAGCAAACTGGTTAAGGGGGAGATAGTTCGAGGAATCTCTCAACTCCCCAAAATTGAGAAAAGAGTGTGTGGCGACTGTCAGAAGGGCAAGTTAACAAGAACTCCTCATCCAGCACTTCCAACTCTAATGAGCACTTCAGCCCCTTTTGAACTTCTACACATGGACTTGATGGGTCCAATGGAGGTGAAGAGCATAGCTAAGAAGGAATATGTGTTGGTTGTTGTTGATGATTTTTCTCGATATACATGGACGAGATTTCTGGCATCCAAGGATGAAACTTTCAATGCCTTTAAGGGTATTGTAAAATGGATACGAACAAATCATGAAGCTAAGGTTAAAAGGATCAGGAGTGATCATGGAACCGAATTTGAAAATTCCAGCTTCAATGAATTTTGTATGATGAAGGGAATTCATCATGAATACTCGGCCCCAAAAACGCCTCAACAAAATGGGATTGCCGAACGAAAGAATCGTACACTGCAAGAGATGGCGCGTGTGATGTTAATTTCTAAAAATCTGGCTCGAACTTTTTGGGCAGAAGCCGTCTCTACAGCTGGCTACATTTTGAATCGAATAAGTATTCGATCTGGTACTACTGCTACTGCCTATGAACTTGTCAATGGCAAGAAACCTTCGGTGGCTCACTTTCGTGTCTTTGGCTGTACTTGCTATATTTTGAAGGATCGTGATCCTCTAAAGAAATTTGAAGCCAAAGCTGATCGTGGAATTTTCGTTGGCTATAGCCAAAATAGTCATGCCTACCGAGCCTACAACCTTCGAACTAGGAAAGTCATTGAGACTGTGAACATCAACTTTGATGAACAAGACTTTCTTGGAAAAGATGCAGAGGCTGATTGGATTAAGGAAGGAATTCTTGAAGTTCGAACTTTTCCTTCAACACCCACAACTGAGACTTCCGAAAATGTTACTCCTAATACTTCACCTGAAGTTGGAGAGTCTAGCAACTGAAATGATAACACTTCGGGAACTGAGGATGACGATGATGATCAAGTTGAAAACCCAGCTGATGCTCCGAGAGAAGCACCGGGTCATATCCAAAAACTTCATCCACCAAACCAAATGATTGGAAGTTTGAATGAGCGAACTACACGCTCAAAGAAACAAATGAATTCTCCCGACGAACTCTACAACATATGTACTTCGGCAGTGTGTAATGAAATCGGCATCACTTGCTTTCTCTCCGAAAATGAGCCGAAAAATTACAAGGAAGCCATGCAAGATGATTTCTGGATCATGGCCATGCAAGAAGAGTTGAATGAGTTCACGCGGAATAATGTTTGGTCCTTAGTTCCCCGAACTTCAAACATCAATGTTGTTGGAACTAAATGGATTTTCAAGAATAAAACAGATGAGCATAACCAAGTTGTCCGAAACAAAGCTCGTCTTGTTGCCCAAGGATATGCCCAAGTGGAAGGCATAGATTTTGATGAAACGTTTGCTCCGGTCGCACGAATTGAGTCCATCAGACTCTTGATTGCTATTGCATGCCATCTCGGCATCAAACTTAGACAGATGGACGTCAAAGCTGCTTTCTTGAACGGTGTCTTGGAAGAAGAGGTCTACGTTGCCCAACCTAAGGGTTTTGAGGATCCGAAGAAGCCAAATCATGTCTACAAGCTTCACAAAGCTCTATATGGCTTGAAACAAGCGCCTCGCGCCTGGTACGGATGTCTCACAGATTTTCTTCTAAAATTCGGTTTTGAGCGTGGATCGGTGGACAAAACCTTGTTCATCAAGCGAGATGGCAAACACATGATTGTTGCCCAAATTTACGTTGACGACATTGTCTTCGGAGCGACTTGTTCCAAACTCGTGACTTCATTCACAGAAGCTATGTCCTCGACTTTTCAGATGAGCCTTGAGGGGGAGTTGCACCAGTTTCTTGGCCTTCAGATTTCTCAACGACCAAATGGGATATTTGTATCTCAAAGTAAGTATGCTAAAAACATGGTTGAGAGGTTTGAAATGCATCATGCCAAGCCAGCTAACACTCCTATGGCAACTACGGAACGCTTGTCGACGTCAACAAAAAGTCGGAGTGTAAACCAAACTCTTTATCGTTCCATGATTGGGAGTTTACTTTATTTAACTGCCACTCGTCCTGACATTATGTTTAGTGTTTGTATGTGTGCCAGGTACCAAGCTGATCCAAAGGAGGACCATCTAAGAGCTGTGAAACGGATTCTCCGCTACATCTCTGGAACTTCTCAGCTAGGTCTATGGTATGCGCGCGACACTTCATCCAACCTTGTTGGTTTTTCTGATGCCGACTGGGCGACGGACACGGACGAACGAAAAAGTACCTCTGGCTGCTGTTGCTTCCTTGGCAATAACATTGTGTCTTGGCATAGTCGCAAGCAAAACTGTATCGCACTGTCCACTGCCGAGTCGGAGTACGTTGCGGCTGGAAGTTGCTGCACTCAACTACTTTGGTTGAAACAGATGTTGAATGACTATCTTCTTGAGAGTGCTCCATTAGTGTTGTATTGTGATAACCAGAGTGCTATCAAAATCAGCGAAAATCCTGTCCAGCATTCAAGAACTAAACACATCGACATTCGGCATCATTTCATTAGAGATTTGGTTGATCGTGATATAGTCAGTCTACAGCATATTTCAACGGAAAAACAGCTTGCTGACATCTTTACCAAACCTCTTGACTTTGAGAGATTCAAAACCTTAAGGAATTCTCTCTGCATGTGTTCTCTCTAAGAGTTCACGGAAAAATTTTGAAGTCTGAAAGAGCAGTTTCTTTACTTCTGAATATGCACTTGGCATCGTCGTGGATTAGTCTAGTCAGACATGTTGTGCCCAATAAAACGGTCACCGACACGTGTCAATAATGAGGAAGCCACGTCGTCAGATATGCAAGTCAGAGTTAATCTATGGAAAAAGACCTAGAGAGGCAACCAGCAGAAGTCAGAAAAATGCTTGGACGGGAACAACCGCTCGGTAGTGTCAGACTTATTACACGGGAATATCCGTGGGGGAGGTGTCAGAGTCAACAGGTGGTCAAAAGACATTTGACGGGAGCAGAGGATAAAGTCTTTGTTTAGAGTTAAGTGGGTTTTTAATGCAGGATATTAGTGGAGTTGTGGTCCAATCAGGAGCTGATAAGTGGGCATTAGGTGGCATAATCTAGCCATGCATGGGTTAGTATAAATATAGGGTGTTAAAGGAGAGAAGGGACATGCAAAACCTTGTATTTTAATATGATTTCTAAGTATGAATATATGAATTAAGAGGTGCCTTGAGCATCCATGTTCTACTTATGATTTCTGCATTTTAACTTAATACCCTTTGCTTTCTTACCTATTACATATTTATATTTTGTGTTGTTTATCAAAACCCTCAATTACCAGCAAATACTACCGACAAGTACAAAAACAACCAAAACATTTGGCGCTAGAAGGAGCGAGCATCAGGTATTAAAGTTGCAGAAAAGCTCGATTAAAATCAAAAATGGTGAATGAAAACGAAGACACCACGGTGTCAGGTACGTCTGGTACAAGTGGCAGGTGGCGGGCTGTGATGGGTAAGGCTGTGATGGTGGAACCCGAGGTTCCATCTCCACCTAAAAACCCAGAACCTGAAAATAAGGAGCCGCCGCCGCCGCTTACCCAAATTAGCTCTGATGAGCAGAATAGCAAACATGCAGGGGCCGATGAGCCCACAGACAGTCAGGCTGATAGACGACGACGTCGACTTCGGTCACAACGTCGGAATCGCCGTCTGCACCCCTATGATCTCGGAGGGCCGTCGACGCCGAAAGGCCCGCCTCCGATTAGATTTGGAAGTCTTGATACTCCACAGAAAATAGATGAAGCAGTTGCAGAACTTATGACGATGAAATACGTCATGACAACTCCTGTGATCCCGGTGAAGGGCACGCATGCAGCCACCGGGGCAAATCTGAATCTAGCTCCCGAGCAAACCGGCCGCATTCCCAGAAAGAATCGTAGAATGCGTCGAGCGTTAGATCTGAACAAAAGAGCCGAATCTATGGCCACATCTACTGATCCTTATCGACAGGCAAGTAAAAGTGACATGCACGGGCAACGTGTGAACTTTTCACCGGCAAGGGCCCATAGAGCCCCCGGTGCTGATCTTGAACTGGCCGATTTAAGGCAGAAGTACTCTGAACTGGAGAGGCGATTGAACGAAAATCAAATTCTCGCCGCCCCGGCAGGTCGTCATAACGATCCCTTGGCTCCCGAGGTTGAACAAGCTCCCATGCAACTGGAAATTCAGCCCATGCAAACTACTTTGTATAACGGCAAAACTGATCCAGAAGCACATTTGAGCAGATTCAGGACATATATGTCCGGTCGGGGAGCCACAGATGCTACCCGGTGCAAATTGTTCCCACTCACCCTGGGCGATACTCCTCACCAATGGTACGTCAGTTTACCTGCACATTCTATTAAGTGTTTTGACGACTTGGTGCAAAGGTTTGTGTCGTATTTTGCATCCAAAGCTTCCTATATGGAGTATAGTCAGAAGCTGCTTGGAGTCAAACAGGGTGAGAACGAAACTGATGAATCTTATGTGGATCGCGTGGGGGAATTACTGTTGGCGGGCGGAGAAGAAATTCCGGATAGCCTCAAACTTCACACCGTGTTGGGAGGTATGAGAAGAAACTCTAAAGTGTTTAAATCTGCAATGCTAAACTATCCCCGATCGTATGAGGATTTTAAGAGGAAAGCTGGGGCCCAAGTGGCGTACCAGCGTCTCATTGCTGGTGGGGGACACTCCCCCGAGCAAAAGAGAAAACTTCCCTTTTCCTCCGATCGAAGGCCAAACTATATTGGCAAGAAACCAGGCCCTAGGCCAAATGATCCACGAGTAGATGAAATCCGTGAGTTGGAAGGAAAACTCACTGCTCAGACTGGTCATACACCAGCAGATATTTTGAATATCATGGTCATGCAAAAAACTGATTTGTTGGTAAAACCACCACCAATCTTAACTCCCCCGGACAAATTGGATCCCAACAAATGGTGTGCCTTTCATGAAAAGATTGGTCACAACACCAGCCAGTGTAGGCAACTGGTAAAACTGTTGTGGAAACTTTTTCAGGATGGGAAGCTGTGGCAGTTCTTGCCCAGGCCAGGTGCTGGGGGAAATCCGCAGGGGCCTCCTCCCCGGGAAGTACCCGCACCAGCTCAACCACCGCCTCCTGTAGCTCCAGACCCACCGAGAGTGGGCCAGATCATGATGATCGGCGGTTTGAGGCCAGTAAATGAGGAAAGCCACCGAAAAAGGAAAAGAGACTTCCAGATGTGGGAAGTTTGGTATGAAACTGCCCCGTCAAAAGAAGCAACAATCAACGAAACGGCGGTGATAACTTTCACCCCGGAAGATCGAGCCGAGACAAAGTTCCCGAAGGATGTGCCTTTAGTGATAAAAGCAAGAATCCTCGGCCTGGACGTGTCTCGCACGTTGGTGGACAATGGCGCGCATCTCAATATTCTGTATAAGAAGACCCTAGATCTGATGGGGAAGCTAGCGCGCTATGTCAACCCGTGCGATATGGTGTTAAAAGGTTTTGGTGACGATGTAGTCATTCCCTATGGAGAAATCATTCTCCCGGTAGAAATGATGGACGCGAAGAACCCAGAAGTCATGATGGTTAGGAATCTTAAGTTTGTAATAGTAGATAAGGTTAGTGGCTATAATGCTTTGTTAGGCAGGCCCTTTCTGGACGCTTTTGAAGCAGTCGCCTCGTCCTATTACTACTGTATCAAGTTTCCAACACCCTCCGGTGCAGTTGGCACCGTTAGGGGGGATCTAGTAATGGCTAAGAAGACTTTGATGTATTTTCGCGATCTTGATAAAACTAAAATCAGAGAAAAAGTTAACATTCCCCAAATCAATTTGGAGGAAAGCAGTGTAAAACAAATTCATCACATAAAAGATATCATTATAATACCCGAGGAAGGAATGAGCTCTCCCGGGAAAAACCCGCGTAGAGAAGTTCTTCAGATTCCCTCGGATGACATGGATAAACCCCCCGAAGAAAAATCCAGTGAGAACTTAGCATCTCCTGGGGAAAAACAGCCTAAACCCAAAACAAACTTAGAGGATTGGGGCTCACGGGGAGGATATCAACACAAGAAAACACCCGTTGTGGAAATGGTTGAAACTTTGGACTCTATAATTGTAGACCCAGAGCAAGCTGAAAAGCAAATACTTGTGGGATCTCGTATGGAATCAAATACCCGGATCGGGATTATAAACTTCCTTAAAGAAAACATCTCTACTTTCTCATGGTCCAGTGCCGATTTAGGAAAGATAGATCCTAAACATGCCTGCCATCGATTGAAAATAGATCCCTGCAAGAAACCAATCGCACAAAAGCGCAGAAAGATGGGCCCCGAGAAGTGCCAGGCACTCGCCGGGGAAGTAGATAAATTAATTGAAAATAAACTGGTCAGGAAAGCTTCGAGTGATGTCACTTGGCTATCCAATGCGGTAATGGTGACAAAAACGGCCGGGGCATGGCGTTTGTGTATAGATTTCACAGACCTAAATAATGCTTGCCCGAAAGACCTGTTTCCCATGCCGCATATCGACCATGTGGTTGATAATTTGACAGGTCACGCGATATTCTCAACACTGGACGCCAAGGCCGGATACCACCAGATTCCCATGCATCCGGATGACGTTGAACATACGGCTTTCTACTCAGAAAAAGGGATCTATTGCTGGGAAAGAATGCCTTTTGGCCTAAAGAATGCTGGGGCCACCTATCAAAGGTTGGTAAATCAAATGTTTTCTGAATTGATTGGTAGAACAATGGAAGTGTACATTGATGATATCATCGTAAAAAGTAAAAACGAATCAGATCATGTCAAAGACCTCGAAGAAGTTTTCAAAATTCTGGGGCAATATAATATGAAATTGAACCCCAAGAAATGTAATTTCGGAATCAAAAAAGGGATGATCCTGGGGCATGTGGTTAGCGAGAAAGGCATTGAGCCCAACCCTACCAAAGTCCAAGCTATCTTGGACATGCAAGAACCCCGGGACGTAAAAGGCGTACAACGACTCACGGGTCGTCTCGCCGCCCTGAACAGATACATTTCTTGCCTGGGAGATAAAACTCGACCGTTCTTTGCTTCCATCAAAGGACAGGAATTTCACTGGAAAAAAGAGGCCCAACAAGCTTTTGTACGGATAAAGGAATACTTATCCCATCCGAAAGTAGTTGTGGCACCCAAACCAGGAGAGAAATTGTATTTATACCTAGCCGCCTCAGAACATGCCATCAGTGCAGTTTTGGCAAGAGCGGAAGGAATCCAACACTTTCCGATTTATTTCGTGAGTCAAGTGTTACATGAGGCAGAAATTAAATACACTCCACTGGAGAAATTAACATTTGCTTTAATAGTATCAATAAGAAAACTCCGGGCGTATTTATTTGAACACCCCGTCGAAGTTTTGACTACTATGCCTTTAAGGCAAGTATTGCATCGGTCAGATATCTCCGGGAGACTCCTGCGTTGGGCATTAGAAATTAGTCAATATGACATAACCTTCGCCCCAAGGACAGCAATTAAAGCACAAGCCCTGGCAGATTTTATTGTGGAATTAACTTTCCCTGAAAAATCCCAGAGTCAAGCACGCGCCTGGCAGCTGTTCGTAGATGGATCATCTACCACCGCGTGCTCGGGGGCAGGGGTGGTATTACTCAGTCCTGATGGAGACTCAGTAACCCATGCGGTAAAGTTTGAATTCCCCACATCGAACAATGAAGCAGAGTACGAAGCTCTCATTTCTGGGTTGGAATTAGCTATAGCCGTTGGGGCCAGGAAACTCCATGTGTTTATGGACTCTCAGCTAGTAGTAAACCATGTAAGTGGGGACTACGAGGCCAGAGGGGAACAAATGATAAAATACCTAAAATTGGTATGGGAACTCTGTGAAAAAATCCCTGAAGTTCTAATCGAACAAATCCCACGGGAACACAATTCACAAGCAGACGCCCTGTCAAAGTTAGCATCAGCTGAAGGATCAGCAGACTTCTCAAATATTGTGTTAACAAAATTAATGTCCCCATCAATAGAACAAAGAGAAATGCAAATGCAAATACTCGCTGGGGCCGGAGAAGACTGGCGGATTCCCATTCAACGGTACATAAATACCGGGGAAGTACCAGCAGATAAAACTGAAGCAAAACAACTCCGCTCCCGAGCGGCAAAGTATACTTTAATAGATACACAACTTTACCGAAGAAGTTATTCCCTTCCACTACTGAAATGTGTGTCGAAGGAAGAAGGATTTAAAATCCTGGAAGAAATACACGAGGGTGTGTGTGGAAACCATGCGGGGGGAAGATCCCTAGCACATAAAACCATGGGGCAAGGATTTTACTGGCCAAGCCTGAGAAAGGAAGCAGTCGGATACGCACGTAAATGTGTCAAATGCCAGACGCATGGGCCTAACATCCGTATTTCCCCAGAAGCCCTGAAATCCATTTACAGCCCGTGGCCATTTGCTCGGTGGGGTATCGATCTGATCGGACCACTGGCAACCGCACGGGGCGGAGTAAAATATGCGATTGTAGCAGTCGACTATTTTACTAAGTGGGTCGAAGCAGAACCATTGAACAAAATTGATCAACCGCAGGTTATCAAGTTCATATGGAAAAACATTATATGTCGATTTGGTTTACCCGAAACAATCATCTCCGACAACGGAAAACAATTCGATGGGGCTGAGGTGGAGGAATTCTGTGAAAAATGGAAAATTAGAAGGCTATTCTCTACTCCTTACCACCCCCAGACGAATGGTCAGGTTGAAGCAGTGAATAAAATATTAAAACATACTATCAAATCAAAATTGGAAAGTCGCAAAGGAAAGTGGGCGGATGAACTTCCAGAGGTTCTGTGGTCATATCGTACCACAGCTAGAAATGCCACTGGAGAAACCCCCTACTCTTTGGCTTTTGGAACGGAAGCAGTAATCCCAGCGGAGATAACGGTGTTATCACACCGGACCACTCAGGGAATTTCCCCGGAAAATGAACTAACCCTCCGGAAAGAGTTGGATCTTCTTGAAGAAAGAAGGTTAGCTTCCGATTCTCTAAATGCTATGAATAAACAAAGAATTGCAAAATTATTTAATTCAAAAGTAAAGGCACGAGAATTCCAAGAAGGAGACTTGGTGCTGAAGAAAATCTTAGGAACGCACCAGGGAGCACTGGGGCCGAACTGGGAGGGACCGTTTAGAGTAAGCCACTGCCTCCAGAACGGAGCGTACGAGTTAGAGCTTCTCGACGGGACCAAAGATCAGTATCGGTGGAATGCGTTGCACCTAAAGAAATTTTATCATTAAAAGGTTGATCTTTGCTTTTGGTAAAGATATTATTTTTGTAAAAACCTTTTATCACTTTTATAATGTTTCTCAGTATTTATCGAAAATACCTAATGGGTTCTAAAAAGTCATACTTTGTCTAGTACAAAGGAAAAATATTACCCCGGGAAAGAAATAAATTTCCCGGTAAAAATAAGAAATATTGAGTATTCATAAGAGAATACTAAGGTTCGGTAAAGACCCAAAAATCTATAGATTATGGGGCCGAACACTTCTTTCTGCGTACGGATTCAACAGAGTAAAAGAAACTCAAGAATCGCGCGGGGAGAAGATATAGGTCCGAAGAAAATCCTAAGAGGTATTCATAAAGAACAAACCACAGGATCGGTCAGTCTTTGTAAAAGGAGAGATGGAGGAGAAAAATGTTACTTAGAATCAGAGAGAATTCCAAGAGGTAACTAAAATCCGAAAATCACTTTTGCAAAGACAAAGAACTCACAAAGACTCCCAACAAAGTTTTAAATAAAAACTTGGGTGTGAGCCAAAAGTTATCTATTTACAAAGAATTACGATTCATCAAGCAAGCTAAAATTGACTTGTCAAAATTATAGATAATTATGGTAAAAAGAAACCTGAATAAAACGGTGGAAGGGCCATGAGTAAGACCCAAAGGATAAATATCCAAAATAACATACTAAGTTATTACACACCAGCAAAATATAAATACTTGTTCCAGGCAAAAACTGCCTGTATAATTCAAATACAAAATAAGCAAATATTGTTTTTGGCAATTAAGCCCAAACTGAACAGAAAATAAAGATTAAAATCCCTGAGCTTTTCACACTCAGGGTAGTCATCAAATTTTTGCAGACTCCTGAGCAATTATACTCAGGAGGTAGAACCACCATCACCTGGGGGAGTCGTGAGGGAATCTTTTGGCTTGCCATCAGGCCCGACACCAAGAGTATCCATCTCCTCCCCTTCATCAACACCTTCATCATCAGAAGCTTCCACAGGAGCTTTAGCAGGATCACCAGGCATGGAGAGAAGACTGTATGTGGGCCACCATTTCATATCTATGCCGTGGACAACTTCCAGATCCATAAAGGGCTGTGGAACTCTGGAATCCAGAGTACACCCTTGCATGTGAGCTTTGAGAAGTTGTAAACCATAGTCCCTGGCCCCATCATTCTTCTCCTTTGCTGCAGACCTGATGAGATCAGCATAAGCAGTAACATAGAGTAAGTCAGCTAATACCCGGGGATTGTGAGCAGGAGAATCTAACAGGGCTTCAAGCTCTGAGACCCTCCCCATGGATTGACCAAAGTCATCCTTGGCCTGTTTCAGCTCCCTGGTAATTTTGGCCGCCTCCTCTTTGAGCTCTTTCTTCTCCCTGGTAAAGCTGTCCTGGGCGTCCTCGATCTCTTCTTCTTTTTCTTTTATGGTCTTCAAGGCCTCCTGCATCTCAGACTTCAGCTTCCCTACCTCAGCCCGGGCAATATCAGCAGCCTTCTTCCACCTATCCCTGTCCCCTGCAGTGGCAGTGTATGCCGCTTTGAGCTCCTGTACCTGTGCCTCTTGCTTGCTGCTGGTAGTTTTGAGCTTGGACACTTCAGCTCTGATCTTTTCAGCCATGTTGTGAGCCCCAGAAATGGCAACTGCACTTTGACATGCCAATTTTAGGGCCAGGGAAAAGGCATGCTCCTCATGATCCATCATATCATTGAGCTCTGAAGTCCAGCACCTACCAACAGCATCAATTGAGTCACCTACTGGATTGCCCAGGGTAGTGACAGGGTCAATGGGGCCTTTTCCAGAGAAGAAGGGAAGCAGAGCTGAGGGGAGATTCTCCTGGGAAAACCTACCAAGAAATAAAACAGAAGAGTTAATTGAGTGAACCATGTAATATGATAAGTGTGTAAATAAACAAAAACTTACTTGGTGAAAAGTATTTTTTCAACTCCAAAAACAGACTGATTTTTATCAGCACGAGGGGGGGAATCTGTCACCTCAATAATACCCTCATCAATCTTTTTCCTTTTCTTGTCGCCTTCGAGCTTGACTTGCAAAAGAGTTGATGACCCAGAAGGGGGTAAACCTTGACTTGGAGTAGCATCAGTCATCACCACGTCTGATGGCTGGGAGCTCTCCTTATACGAATCCACGACATCCATAATCCCCAGAGGATCTGTTTCACCACCCTGAGCCGAAACCGTGTGGGATCTGGTACGGGAAGCCGGAGCGCCTGGTGTGCCGCCCCGAGTTTTAGCAGATCCCCGTCCACCAACACTGGTGGAACTGGTTTTGGCCCTACGAGCCTTAGCGGCCAGGGCTGGGTTTGGGAGTCCCAGGCGATCAAATAGTTTGTTGTCTGCCATCTCAGTAGGTTTCAATTCAAAAATAGTAGAGAAAAACTCTGCACGGGAAAAGTAATACAATTACTCCCGACAAAAATATTATAGTTTCCCCGGGAAATATACTCCCAGGAAATAAAATAAACTTATAAAAGAAAAATAATAAAGAAAAAATACCAAAACAAGGTTGATCCTCAACGAACGGAGGGCAAAACAAGCCTGCTGCGTCACGAATGCTATCGTCGTTCAGATAATCTGAATCTCTTTCTTCGGCCGGAATACACTGTGCTAAAAGATTTGCAGTCTCCAAATCCCACGGGAAGGAGCAGGTCGCTCGCTTAAGCCGCGCACCTACAAAATACCAACGAGTTTAGATCAGTTAAACTGTAAAAAATTAAAACTTTAAATGCTTACTTTCTTCCTTAACACCATAAGTAAGGGGGATGGCGATCTCCCCTTCCCGGGTCTGAGTCCTCCATCTCCCCGAAACAAAAAACCATCTATCCCAACAAGTCGGATCTTTCTCCTCAGGCTCTCGAATTTTCAACATATATTTCCTGTGGCGGACGGTATAGTCTCCCAGCGAATTCTTGTTGAAGTTGACTGGACTGAAGAAAAGATGGAACTCATCCCCAGAAATGGGTCGAGAGAGTCCCACCTGCCCCAATACAGTCAAAACTCCATAGATCTGTGCCCATCCATTCGGATGAATCTGATGCGGAGCCAACCCCCAGCGGTTCAATAAGCCTGAAACCGAAGGATGCAGGGGAAACCGCAACCCTTGATCCATTGCGTCGACGCCGATGGCCACCATGCCCGGAGGTGGACAACAGGCGGATTCACCCTCTTCTGGCGCATGCAAATGCACGTTGTAGGGAATCCGCCAATCGTCCCTCCAGTCGGCTAGTTGTGCCGCCGTCACCGTGCTTTCTCGGCCGTGTGCACCCCACTCCTGGTGGTTCGGGTCTGGTTGAACCGCTGTGATGATCCTCTCGACAGGTACATAAGGGTGGGCCTCTTCCAATTCATCTAAACGGAACGCCGGCAGCGCCGGCGCGGCTTCTTCCATGAATTTTTTGTATTGACGGGCGAGAAGAACTTCTGGTGCTTCGATTTTCGGCCGAACGACTTTGGAGATTTTCGGCATGTTGATGGGTTGGTAAAAAAGGATTTACACAGTAAATAAACAAAGGAAATTTACAGAGGAAGAAAGAATTGTTCTTACCAGATCTTGAATCTGAAAAGTCGAAAAACTTGGAGTGAATTTCAAAATTCTAAACTCCTATATGTTTATTGATTTCAAAAATCAAATTTCTGCCGTTTTTCCATCCAACGGTGAGGATTGAAGGAGGGGAAGAGATAGCAGTTACCGAGGAAAAACGCACTCAAGTACGTCTCCACTACCCATCAAACCCTAAAAATACTTGGCCAGGATAATGCCACGTGGCAATCGTCTCCTGACAAGGTAAGTTGAAAAAGTTACCCTATTTTTCAAATTTATTATTATTTTATTGCGATTATTAATGGATAAGTATCTGAATACTTATCTCATCCATATAAATACATAGAATCCTTTAAGGATCGAAACTCTGATTTATTTCACCGGGAAAAATCCCAAGAAAAGAAACCTGGGAGATAAACCCAGGAAAGGTAATCTTACATAAGAAAATGCCAAAAAATACTTCTCGAATAGATTTCACGGGGAAAAGAAATCCCAATTATCTTTTGCAGGAGAATTTTCCAGCTCAGAATTGATAGAGCTATCTTCAGAATCAGTTCCCAGGTCAATGATCTCCTCTCCATCCTTTCCAAATACACCAATGCTGAAAAACTTTTGCCCACACAACTCCAGAAAGATGATCCCGCTCACTGAAACCAACCGATGCTCACAAAACTTACTCCAACCGTCAGTCAGTACCAGCCGCCGACCATCCTTCTCCACTTTCACCGTCCAGATTCTTTCAAAAGCATCTACCAAAGCGACATCCTGTCCAGCAAGCTCCGGAAACTTCTGTGAAAAAGATAAAGACAAAGGCAGCTTAGCCTTCATCAACCGATTTCTGATCCGGAAGGAGAAACTCGTGATATCATTCGGGTATACTTCTCTATTCCAAGTAAAAGCCATGATATGAAGACGTAATACTACATGAAGAGCCTTTAAAAGGCGTAAAAACAACATTAAATGAAGAGTCAACCGCCGACAGAAAGTCAGAATGCAGATTCCAAGGCGTACCAACCGAGGTATTCAAACACAATCTTCAGGGAAATCGAAGTTGAAAACTCCAATTTTCCTGGGGGCCTATGTTGTGCCCAATAAAACGGTCACCGACACGTGTCAATAATGAGGAAGCCACGTCGTCAGATATGCAAGTCAGAGTTAATCTATGGAAAAAGACCTAGAGAGGCAACCAGCAGAAGTCAGAAAAATGCTTGGACGGGAACAACCGCTCGGTAGTGTCAGACTTATTACACGGGAATATCCGTGGGGGAGGTGTCAGAGTCAACAGGTGGTCAAAAGACATTTGACGGGAGCAGAGGATAAAGTCTTTGTTTAGAGTTAAGTGGGTTTTTAATGCAGGATATTAGTGGAGTTGTGGTCCAATCAGGAGCTGATAAGTGGGCATTAGGTGGCATAATCTAGCCATGCATGGGTTAGTATAAATATAGGGTGTTAAAGGAGAGAAGGGACATGCAAAACCTTGTATTTTAATATGATTTCTAAGTATGAATATATGAATTAAGAGGTGCCTTGAGCATCCATGTTCTACTTATGATTTCTGCATTTTAACTTAATACCCTTTGCTTTCTTACCTATTACATATTTATATTTTGTGTTGTTTATCAAAACCCTCAATTACCAGCAAATACTACCGACAAGTACAAAAACAACCAAAACAAGACAAACATGGATTCGAGGCCGCTTTTAGTCTTCGGACACAAGAGTATTTATTCCGCTGAATGCGAACATGTGAACATGGCTTAAACTCCTCGCTTCATCTGCATAGATCCATAAAGCCAAGTAACGGAGGACGCCGGTTACCCCGGCTCCCCTCTTCGAAAGGTTGTACATGGACGCTGATCTTTAAGACACTCTCCCATCACACCTTGGAGGACGCAAGTGAACCTTGCTCCCCTCTGACTGCTGTAATGAGTGTCTGTTGCATTTCATTTAAAGCGAAAAACTCGTCTGGAGGACGCCGGTTACCCCGGCTCCCCTCTGATTGAAGTAATGCTAGTTCCTGATCGGAGTGCCTTAAGTGTTCACCTTGCATTCATGAATTAAAATCTCTTGTGCGGTGCTAACTCTGCCAATATGTTTCGACGAAACACGACTGCTTCCTTGTGACTGAGACGAAGGACAAGTAAACATGTTGATTAAAGTCGTTTTGTAGCGTCACAAATCAAATAAAATAATCGAACTAGTTGCTAAAGCAACTCGCCCGAGTCGATCTCTCGAGGAACACTACTATCGGCGTAAAAGCGTTTATTCGTTTGCAACTAGGTAAAGAAAAGAAATAGCATAATGCGTGAGTTGATTTGGTTTTTGTTTTAATCTAAAAATTACCTAGGGAATTTGAAAAGACGAGAAAGTAAGTACGAAAGCGAGAAATAGTAATTTTAAATCAAAGGAAGATGAACTAGGGTTTCGGGAATTTCAATTCTACACTTCGGTTATGAATTCGATTTTATCAAATAGAACGAATACGTCCGTCGCCGGTTGGCACCAATTCAATATCGAAATTTGAATTCAAATCCTAGTAGGAAGAATCGATCAACCCTAACCCTAGGCAAGGAATTTAGCTACGCATGATTTTAAATGAAGAACAATTAAAGTGTTGAAAAGATGAATTCATAAAATCGATTTTCGGAAAATAAAAAAAAGTATGAAAATAATCAAACAATTAACCGAAAAAGAACAAGCAATCAAAAGTAAAGAAATCTTACTACGATTAATATCCAAGAACAAGCATAGGCACCCGTCGGAGGCTAATCCAACTTTTGCCGAGATTCGATTACAAGAAAAATCCAAGATGCAGAGATTGAATTCAAAAACTCCAAGCTAAGGGTTCCCAACGTTGTCTCCAAGTCAGAAAGCTAAGTAAAAAAAAGTGTTCTTAAACCTAGGTATGAAAACCTATTAAATAGTTTCGAAAACTCGGAGGTCAACCACGGTCAATGCTGGAAAAGGATGGCGAGCGACCGCTAGGGAGGGGGGTGCGATCGCTCGCGCTGACTGGCGGGCGAGCGCCTGGCTGGGAAGCGGTCGCCTGGTGGGGACCAGTGGGAGATCAGAATCTGGACAAGGAGCAAGCGATCGCCTGGCATGGGGGGAGCGATCGCTCGCGGCGGAGGAGGCGATCGCTCGGTGAGGGAGGCGATCGCCTGGTGTCTTTGGCAGGTTCCCTGGAATCTGCCATGCGATCGCTTGGGGGGACATGGGCGATCGCCTGCTTCTGGCTGCACCGAACTTCGCTTCGACTCGACTCGTTCTAGCTCCTTTCTTCGTCCTTTTCGACATCCGCAAGCTCACGTACCTGCAAGCTCAACAAGCGCATCAACGTACCAAAGCCACGAGAAATAAACCAAGAAACAACTACTATGAAACGACTTCTCACACAAATGGACATAGAAAATCGACACAAAATCACCGACATCAACTCCCCCACACTTAGCTTCTTGCTTGTCCTCAAGCAAGCAATCATAAAAGCGAGAAGTACGTCCCAAACACATACATGCCAATTACTCACTCGAATTCTCAAAACCACGAATAAATCCTCGATGCGTACGGAAAAGGTAAAGTGAACAACCGTCGACCCACAATGAATTAGACATAATAAAGATCACCTAAGCATCATCACATGTCACAATATCAAGTTCCCTCGCAAAGATTCACTCTTTCTTCTTTAACTCTCAAGAATAGGTCACTCATAAGCACACACAAGCGAAAGAACAAGAAGTAAACTTGTGTATTAAACCAAGGAAAGCACGAGAGGATCAACGATGAGCTTCAAATAACATCAAATGCACCTAAGGACACCAACTAAATACATGCTCAAATTGCACTCTCCACTAATCAAGGTCTACTATCTTAAGAATCATGGGTGATCGACAAAAATAGGTGTAACGGGGCTCGGCTAAAGGTATTCGGGAATATTTGGGAAAGAGTGGACTAACTCGTACAAGAACGTACCTCCAACACAATCAAATATCCGTCTCGCGCACAACACCCCCTTCCACACCATATGCAACAAACGAACTCATCAAAGCCACGTCAAACATCCGAGCAATTAATTAATACCATCATTCGACTCTTTTTATTATTCCTCTTTTTTTTTTTTTTTTTTTTTTTTTTATTAGAGACTTATAACATGTCTCGATTCTTTTCTATTTTTTTTTTGGGAGACTATTGTCTCATTTTTGTTTTTCTCATTTTTTTTTTTTTTTTTTTTTTTTGGAGACTTATAACACGTCTCGAATTATTACAAAAGGCAATATCGTATCAACACCTTATATCCCCAAACACAATACCTCACTTCTCTCCTCCACGAAATATAGGACAACAAGAAAAGGCTAAATGTAGGCTCAACGGGGCTACTAGGGTGTCCCACGACGGGCTCGGGGTCAAAACATCGAAAAGCGGCTAAAAATGGTAATCCTAGTCGATCAATACCCAATCATATTCAAAATCAAGTAATTTATGACGTACAAGTCTCAAGTAACATCCTAAACATGCTTTAGCTATCTCTAGTCCATACGGGTGCATAAGATGTAGAACAAAGAAAATGAGAAGCTCAAGAAATCAACGAGAAGTGTCACACAACGAAGAAAGCTATAATGGCTCAAATTCTCACAAGGTCATTTGGAAAGTGAAACGATGACATGCAATTATCTCAAGGTCATTTTACGGTGTCTAATCACGGAATCAACAATTATTCATAAACCGACCTCTAGCATCGAAATTCATTGTACTCCAAGAATCGAAATAAAGCAACTAACAAGCATGGAGAACATAGCAACTATACTTTCATGAAAATCGTATCTCAACAAGGGGGAGCGATCACCACTAACACAAAACAACTAAAGCACGACAAAACACATAGAAAGATAGGAGAAAGGGAAGAAGAAGGCAAACCCCCCCACACTTGGGCTAATCCATGTCCTCGTGGATGAAGCACCCTCCTAGGAGAGCACGCGTCCAAAGAAAGTCGACCTCGGGATGTCCACAAGTGAGGAGTAAACAACCTACACACCAAAAACTAAAAGAAAACCACAAAAGCAAACCAAGTAATAAAAAGGAAACAAGAAAGAAGACACGACTCACGAAACTGAAAAACAAAGAAAAACTATATACATACCGCGACCGTACGAATGTACGGTCGATCCTCACGGCTCGGGTGGTGGATACTGTGGCCCTCGGAACATGGCCATCATCTGAGCGTACTGGGAGGCGTGGTAGGCGTGCTCTGTGTCCTCACGGGCCTGCCGACGGGCATTCTCGGCCACATAGTAGTCGTAGTGAGTGGACTGCTGGGCCTCGATCCGGTCAAGCCGACCGTTGAAATGGTCGTACTGAAGGGTGGCTTGGGCCTCCATTCGGTTGAACCGTTCATCAATGTAGGTCCGAGTAGCTCCCGAGGTCGTCCGAAAGTCCTCCCGCATATCATACTCGATCTCCCTCCTACTAGTCTCCGCGTCCTCGAAACTAGTACGCATATCTTGGAATTGGTTGATCATGTCATGGAAACCGGCGGTATATGACGGGTACCGCGGGTAGGGAGTCGGATCTCCATACCCCGAGGCATACCCTGGCTGCGGTAGCTGAGACGGGGGCTGAACCGGGGGTACGGTGCTAGTTGAGGCGGCATTCCTCGGAGCTCCTTGCGCGATACGTGCAGAATGAGGGCGGAACTGGCCGTCCTGGTCGAGGAGATGAGAACCGTGAAGCTCCTGCAAATCAATCGGCCGGGGTTCCGAGTTGTAGTCATCCGGAAGTGTGTCGGGGTCGTCCAGGTCAATCCAAGTAAAGGAATGGGCCAAGGCAGTCACAATGTAGAAGAAGGATGCATGATGGGCTCCTCGCTCGACTGTCCTCTTCATCTGTCCTAATATGTAGTCGGTGGGAGAAGAAGGGTGATGAGCCATTTTATTTGCTCATCTTGAGCCCCTTTTTGAGTCAGTTTGAGTCTGTTTTACGTGTCTGGGAGGGCACAGTAGAGTGTTTGGTCAAAGTGTGCAGGCAAACAGGCAACAGGTGGCGCACTGGGCAAAAGAGGCAAGGAAAACCCCTTCTTTGGGCAAACAGCGATTTGGAGTGGTAGTGACTGAACAAAGATGGCCAAACAGGCAAGTCAAACCATTCAGGGTTGAGTCATGAAGCAGAAGACCCAAATCGACTACTAAGTACCGTGCCTGGTCCGTTCACCTGTGGAGGAGAAGAATACCTGAAGAGAGTTTGGGAAGCGGATTGCCAGCGGGCAAAGTCAAAGGCGGCTGGAGCTAAAGATGGAAAGTACTTAGCGGCGCCTGGAAAAGGAAGCCCATGCAGCGGCCCATGCAGCAGCGATTCCGCAACCCTAATTCAAGCCTATATAAGGAAGAGAAGCTGGAGAAAACAGGACACACAATACACGACCCCGTTCACGAAGCAAGCCGCCGGCGATCGAAGCTCTTGGAGATTTCCGGCCAAGTTCTTTGTTTTGAAGTTGATCGAGCCTTCGGGCATTAAAACAATTTATTGCTTTATGTTTTTGTTATTCTGATTTGCTATTTCAGTTTGAACAATTTCAGATTTCAGTTAATATGAATTTCAGTTTCCAATTTATTTCTTGTTTTATTTATTCGCATATGAGTAGCTAAACTTGCAGGGCGTCTGGGCAAAGGCGAATCGAAGGGAACTCTGGGCTAAGATAGAACCGTGAGGTTGATAGGGCTTAGTTAGCTGCCTGGGGTTTGTTCCCGATACATAGTTGAGGTTTAACTTTATTCTTGCAGGTTTGGGCGGACTAATTTGGTCGTTAGGAAACCCTTACACTTTGAGATACCAGCGATTGATCAACCGAGTATTCCGCGTTAGATGTGCTCGGGCATAGCGTTAGAACGTGTTGGAGTTGCGGTCGTATGATTCGGATTTCCGGACATGCTATTGGCCGAATTGGGTTCGTCGAGAGAGTAATGCGAGTTTGGGCAAACTAGATCCATGCGACCACATAGGTTATCGAATTGTCTGAGTTCAGGGGATTAGGCATAAGTATACCTTGCCTTCTCTTTACCCAGTAAGGACGGATTGGGGTGGGGTGACTGTAGGCGTGACTTAATAGGACTGCTTTCACTTTGTTAGACATCCTATAACCGATTGACAAACCAGCAGTTAAAAACATAAGTGCCAGGGATCGGTAGTTTGCCCAGAGAACCCAGAGAGAAGCCAAAGCCCAGAAGCCTATTTTCTCTTATTTGATTTCAGTTTGATTAATTACTTTTCTGTTTACAGTTTAGTCAAAGTGTTTAGTTTATTATTTCTGCATGTTAGTTTGGGTTAATTAGTTTATTTATTTCTGTTAGTTGTTAGTTTGATTAAACGCTGTGACCCAGCAACCAAACTTAAAACCCTTTTTATTGTGACACTATTTGGGCAAAGCCGAGATTAACTAAATTGCAATTGCTTCCTCGTGGGATCGACCCTATACTTATCACTTGCTATCTTGTGTTGAGTTTAGGAATCTTTATAAATTTATTTTGCGCGCGTTAGCTTCCACGACAAAGTTTTCGCGTCGTCAAAATTGGCGCCGTTGCCGGGGAAGCAATATTTCAGCTTTTTAGTTTTTCTGTGCTAATTGATTTGTTTTACTTCTTTGACTAGGTACCCTAAACACGGTGGAAGGCGACACGGGATTACTCTTTGATCCTGAGATCGAGAAAACCGCCAAGAGACTAAGAAAAGAAGCGAAGAACAAAGCGTTAGCACGTGCATCCCAAGGAGAGAATTCTGCCAAAGTACGTAAGGTAGAGAAGGCAAAGAACAAGGAGATCATACCAGTTGACACTCCTAGTCAACCAATACCAGAAGAGATAGAAGAGATGGGAGCAGAAGCACCACGTACTTTGAGGGACATGATGTTCCCGTCAGAGATGAACTTGAGGCCATTGGGCATCACTTTGCCCACCATTCCTACCCCCTGGGAGATGAAACACAATTTCATACAAATCCTGCCAAAGTTCAGTGATATGCCCGGAGAAGACCCACAGAGGCATTTACAGGACTTTGAGCTGGCATGCGGGACGATTCAGGCAACCGGGGTATTAGCGCAATATATACGACTCCTGGCCTTTCCCTTCTCTTTGACTGATGGGGCCAGAGAGTGGCTGTATACTATTCCGGAGGGCGAAGTGACCACCTGGGCACAACTACAAAAGAGGTTCTTGGAAAAATACTTTCCAGCGGCACGAATCCAACAAATGCGTAAGAAAATCAATAGCATAAGGATGGGAACCAACGAAAATTTCCAAGACTATTGGGCAAGATTCAAGCAACTGCTAACTAAGTGCCCCCAGCACCAGATCCCGGACCATGATCTCATCCAATACTTTGTGTCCGGATTGAGACATCATGAGAAGACTCTACTCCTAGCTGCCAGTGGAGGGTCTCTACTCAACAAAAGTGCCGCCGAGGCATTCAAACTGTTCAAAGAGATGGCAGAGGAATTAGGCGAGGACACTGATATGCCCAAACAAAGCCTGCTGGTACAATCCCCCTCTGACTCAAAAATCGACAAGCTGTGCAGTGCCATGGAAAAATTCATGACCAGTATGGCGGGAGGACCAAAGAAGGCAGTCAAAGCGTGCCAGATTTGCCAGGAGGTAGAGCACGCCACTGATGAATGTCCATCCTTATTCGACGAAGAGCTCAAAGCGATGGGGCAATCTAATGGAAACGGTCAAGGCAGAGGGAGGCCGCACTTTGACCCATACTCAAATACCTACAACCCAGGATGGAGGCACCATGAGAATTTCAGGTATGGGAATAATAACCAAGGAGAAGGATATCAAGGCAACCTGAACCAAAACCGTTACAACCATCAGCAACAAGGAAATTCCCAGCAGAATCAGGGCAAAGGGGCATCACTATCGGACATGATGGAGACTTTGGTCAGAGAGAACGTAAAGTTCCAGCAAGAAAGCGTGAAGTTCCAGCAAGAAAACATGAAAGCCATGCAAGAAAACGAAAAATTCAAGCAGGAGACTAGAGGGCAACTGAATAATTTGGGAGCTCAAATGGCTCACTTGAATCAGGTCGTGGCAAAGCTGGAACAGAGGAACGGAAACTTACCACCACAAGTCGAAGTGAAAAGTGCCCACTGTAATGCCATCCAATTGAAGAGTGGGAGAATCTTGCCAGAAGTCAAAGCACCAACCCAGGGCAAACACCCTCAAGAGACAGACCCCATAGAGATAGAAGACATAACTATTGAAGATGAAAGAGAAAAGGAAGAAGAAGTAGTCAGGGCAAAGAGAGATAAATCACCACCACCAAAGATTCGAGTCCCCTTTCCAGGAAGGCTGAGCAAGAATAAAGAAAGGGAAGAGACTTACGAGATGTTCCAAATGTTCAAAAAGGTGGAGATCAATATGCCGCTACTGACCATACTGAACACTATGCCCAGGTGTGCCAAGTTCCTCAAAGAGCTATGCACTAAGAAAGTAAAGTATCAAGACGATGCAAAATTCGAAGTGGGTGAAAACGTCTCAGCAGTGCTCCAACGAAGCGTACCTACCAAGTGTGGAGACCCAGGCATGTTCTACATACCATGTATCATAGGCCGAATAAGAATCGAAAAGGCAATGTTGGATTTGGGGGCATCAATCAATGTCATGCCCAAAACTATGTACGAAGACTTAGGCATAGGGGTCCTCAAACCCACAAGAGTGGTGATCCAACTGGCTGACAGATCCAATGTCTACCCTGAGGGCATACTGGAGGACGTATTGGTCAAAGTGGAAGATTTAATCTTTCCAGCGGACTTCTACGTACTAGACATGGGAAGATCAAGCAAGGAACCGATTATGATCCTGGGCAGACCATTCCTTAAAACCGCCAGAACACATATAGACTGCGAGACGGGCAAACTGACATGTAAGTTCGAGGGAGAAACAGTTACCTTTGACCTTTACAAGTCCATGAAACACCCAGCCGATACTGAGGAAGTTCATATGATCGATCAAATAGAGAAGGCAGTAGAAGGCAAAGTAATGCAAACAGGTATGTATGACGAAATAGAGGTAGTGATTCAGCAAGGAATGCTACACGATGAATTTGAAGACGAACCGGAGGGAATACAAGAAGCAATCACGCAATTGGGGGCACTAGAAAATTACAAGGGAGACCCAGGCAAACTGCCTATACTGGAGGAAACGGTTATGAAACCATCTCTGGAGAGACCCCCACTACTGGAGCTGAAAAATTTGCCAAAGCATCTGAAGTACATGTACTTAGGAGAGCACGACACTTTGCCAGTAATCATCAACTCAGCTCTATCTGAGGAGGAGGAAGTTAAACTCAAAGAAGTACTAGGGCGCTACAAGCTGGCTATAGGATGGACTTTGGCCGATATAAGGGGTATAAGCCCGACGATTTGCCAGCATCATATACTCCTCGAAGATGAATCTACACCAGTAAGGGACCCCCAAAGGAAACTCAATCCCGCCATGAAGGAAGTGGTACTCAAAGAGATAAAGAAACTCCTCAGTGTGGGGATAATCTACCCTGTCTCAGACAGTAAGTGGGTTAGCCCTGTACACGTCGTACCAAAGAAGTCCGGGATCCAGGTCATAGAGAATGAGAAGAAAGAACAAATCGCTACCAGGCTACAAACAGGATGGAGGGTGTGCATCGACTACCGTAAACTGAATAAGGTAACCCGCAAAGATCATTTCCCTTTGCCCTTCATAGATGAGATGTTGGAACGTTTGGCCGGGAAGAAGCATTTTTGCTTCCTGGATGGGTATTCGGGATACATGCAGATCTGGGTCGCCGAAGAAGATCAAGACAAAACAACGTTCACATGCCCCTTTGGCACCTTTGCCTACAGGCGCATGCCCTTTGGGCTGTGTAACGCACCAGGGACCTTCCAACGTTGTATGATGAGTATATTCTCTGACCTATTAGAAAACGGGATTGAAGTATTTATGGACGACTTCACGGTCTATGGTAATACCTTTGACCTATGCCTGGCAAACTTGGAGCTAACACTGCAACGGTGTGTAGAGAAGAGTTTGGTTTTGAACTACGAAAAGTGTCACTTTATGGTGGAAGAAGGAGTAGTCCTTGGACATGTGGTGTCAGCCAAAGGCATAGAAGTCGACAAAGCAAAGATAGAAGTTATTTCCAAACTGCCATATCCGAGGAATATCAAACAAGTAAGGGGATTCCTTGGCCACGCAGGATTCTATAGGCGCTTTGTGAAGGACTTTGCCAGTATCGCCCAACCGATGACAAGACTGCTACAGAACGATGTAGAGTGGGACTTTGATGATGACTGCCAAAGAGCCTTCAACCATCTGAAGGAGAGACTAGTGACAGCACCTATCATTCAACCCCCAGAGTGGGGGATGCCCTTTGAACTAATGTGTGACGCTAGTGGGTATGCAGTAGGGGCAGTACTTGGGCAACTGAAGGGCAAAGAGAGGCACGTAATATACTATGCCTCGAAGACACTTAATGCCGCCCAAAGCAACTACGCAACCACCGAAAAGGAGCTGCTAGCCATAGTGTTCGCTTTTGAGAAATTCAGGTCGTACTTATTGGGAAGCAAGACCATAGTGTATACTGATCACGCAGCACTCAAGTACTTAATGGCAAAGAAAGAAACCAAACCGAGACTAATTCGATGGATCCTACTGCTACAGGAGTTTGACATCGAGATTAGGGACAAAGCTGGCAATCAAAACTTAGTGGCGGACCATCTCAGCCGGATTTTACAAAAAGAAGAAGACATACCAATAACTGAGACCTTTCCAGACGAACATTTATATTCTATCTATGCCATGCACGAGGAACCATGGTACGCAGACCTAGTAAACTACATGGTAGGAGGAGAGTTCAGGGATCAAGCCACTCTCTACGAAAGGAACAAGATGAAACGGGAGGCAAAGAGCTACATATGGGATGAGCCGTATCTATGGAAAAGATGTGAAGACCAGGTGTTGAGAAGGTGTGTAGCCGAATCGGAACAACAAGCTATAATGAGACACTGCCATGAGAAACCCTGTGGAGGCCACTTTGGGCACAGGCGAACAGTTAGAAAAATCTTGGAATGCGGTTTCTACTGGAAGACTTTGATTAAAGACTGCATCGCCTGGTGTAAGGGATGTGATCAGTGTCAAAGGGAAGGAAACATGACTAAGAAGGACGAGATGCCCTCTGTGCCCATACTACCAGTGGAGGTATTTGATGTATGGGGTATAGACTTCATGGGGCCACTCCCAAACTCCAAGGGCAAAGAGTATATATTACTGGCAGTAGACTATGTGTCCAAATGGGTCGAAGCCAAAGCGACAACCACAAATGACTCTCGAGTAGTAGCGGAATTCCTGAAAGCTAACATTTTTAGTCGTTTCGGTGTACCCAGAGCATTAATAAGTGATCAAGGCACGCACTTCTGCAACGCAGTGATAAAGAAGCTACTTCAGAGGTATGGGGTGACGCACCGAATTTCAACAGCTTATCACCCCCAGGCAAATGGGCAAGCTGAATTATCCAATCGAATCATAAAAACTATTTTAAGAAAGACAGTTAGACCCGAGGGCAAAGACTGGTCTGACAAATTAGATGATGCACTTTGGGCATACCGAACTGCATTCAAGACACCCTTTGGGATATCACCATATAGGATGGTATTTGGGAAAGCATGCCATTTGCCCGTAGAGATTGAGCATAAAGCGCATTGGGCAGTGAACAAAGTCAACTTTGATTGGGACCTCGCAGGGAATGAGCGCAAGTTAGACCTTGTGGAACTGGAGCAGATTAGATTCGAAGCATATGATCAGGCCGCCCACTACAAGGAAAGAACCAAACGAGCGCATGACAAGATAATAAGAGGCAAAAAAATTGAAGCCGGTCAACTGGTGCTGCTACATCAGACAAGGAATTTATTCAGAAAGGGCAAACTGTCCACCAAATGGGAAGGGCCTTTTACTGTTCATAGGGTTTCCCCTAATGGATCAGTGGAGCTAAAGAGCAAGACAGACAAGGGCAAGGACTACATTTTCAAGGTAAATGGACAGCGAGTGAAACCTTACTTTGGGCAAGAGGAGCTGGAAGGGCAAATTGCCTTCATCGATCTCTAGCCAAAGTCAGCAGCAAGGTCATGCCTAGGACCTAAAATAGGGCGCTGGCCAGGAGGCAACCTGGTATGTTTTTCTTATGCTTTATTTACTATTTAGTTTTTGCTTTTCTATTTTTAGGGATAATAAAAAGATCACTTCATACCAAATTAACAAGGGCGGAAGAAAGGGTGTATTGTATTTTTGATTTTGCAGGGACAGGAGCTTGGGCAAAGGGCATCAGTTTGGGGGATACCATACTGGCTGAATGGAAAGTGCGAATTTTGAGGAGACGTCCCATCATTAGGACTCTGCAAATTCAACTTTCCATAACTTCCCCCCACGAAACCCGATAACCACCCTCATCCACTCCCCTTCCAAAATTCAAAAATCCCTATAACCCTAACCGCCGTCGTCAATGGTGAGCACTCGACCGAAAAACAAATTGAGAGGAATCCCGGACGGAACCCATATCGATCTTACTACACCACCACCACATACCACAACAGCCAAATCAAAGCGCAAGAAGATGACAGAGCCAAAGAACATTGCCGCCGAGGAAGACAACAGGGAGGAGGCACCAGTCGCCGCCACCACCGAGACAACCGAAGAAACTTCCTCCGCCGTACCGCTCGTCACAATACTACCAACATCCACCACGCCAAATAGCCCGCCGCCGATCGACCAGAATCTAATTGCGCAACTTAGCGAAGAGCTCGACGTGCCCCAGCTTTCCGAGCAGAAGGACTTGGAGACTCTGGCCGATGCAGCGGAGGGGTCCGAGCAGCCAACCGGCGATGTGATCGAAAGCCCGCCAAAGAAGAAATCCAGATCTGACAAGGGTAAGGGTTTGAAATTGTCTGATACAGGTTCAAGCGCCGAGGAAAAGAAGGAGGAGGAGAACTCGTCGGCTGCCGGCGGCGACGATGAGGAAGAGGAAGAGCCAGAAATCGAAGTCACCCACAACCTTCCAAAGACACCGAACACCAGAGCTTCGACTAAGAAGCGCAAAGCTCCGACTCCGGCAACTACCAGCGCCGCCCCTCGCAAAATCGTGGTACCCAAGACTGTGTGTTTCGACACACTGAAGCTGATGGGGGTGGAGGCCAAAGTGAGGGAGTACTTTGCGAACATTGGGTGGAGTCAGTTTTTGGAGTGGTCTGGGCAAATCAGTGACAAGGTGGTGAGAGAGTTTTTCAGGACGTTGGTGATCAAAGAGGACAAGGAGGAAGGAGTTACTGGCATCCAGTTTGAGATACTGGGAAGCAAGGTCAAAGCAAGCTGCACCGAACTGGATCTCAGTTTGGGGATGGTGACCTTTGAGGAGTGGAAGTCAAAGGAGTACCAGAGGGCACTGAAGGCTTTGCCCGAGCGAACTAAGAGCGAGTTGAATGAGATCTGGAAGGTACTGGGCAAAGGGGGAACGTTTATTGCACAGACCACTAAGGGGCATCAGCTGAAGGATGATGCGATGAGGGTTTGCCACAGGATCCTAGCTGTCAATTTTTTTGGCAAACAGGACACAAGCAATGCGATCTCCCAGATTGAGTTGGGCATGCTGTGGTGTATGGAGAAGAAGATCAGGCTGCACTTTGGGTCTTTCCTTTGTGCACAGATGAAGTGGTTGAGCACCCACCCCCTGCAGCGCCACTCTTTGGCCCAGTTCCCTATGGTGTACGCTGCGAAGATGGATCTGATGGCAGGGAAGAAAGTGAGTTTGGTAAGCGAGGAGAAATTTGACAAGGCTTGTTTCAAGAGGATGCATGACATCAAGGAGAGCAGTGAAGGAGTCATAGTGTTTGATGACAACAAACCGGTGAAGGCAGAGAAGACGGTGCCAGCTAGGGCAAAGGTGAAGCTGGAGGAAGTTAAAGGAGATGGCGCTGTGGAGGAGCGCCTTGAGAGGATCGAGCAGAGGCTGGAAGAGCTTGCCAGCATGGTGAAGGCATACTTCGCCCATAAGGGATTCAGGTACCCACCTGAACCTAGCACTTAACTGACCCTCCTTTGTTTTTAGTTTTTTTTTATTTTGTTTATTTTGTTTGTTTTTCGTGTTTCTGTTTGAGTCAAACAACTCGGGCGACGGGGTTGATCTCCCTGCTGACACACTTTGCCTACGCAAAGTGTGTGAGGGGGCAGGTGCGCCAACGTTAATTTAGAGTTGTTGTTTGGTCGAGTCAGCCCCTACTGATCTTATTACTTTCACCCACTTTGCCTACGCAAAGTGTGTGAGGGGGGAAAGGGAAAGGGCAAACCTCTGTGTCTAATCGAGTCAGCATGATTATGTGAATACTTAGGGCAGTTAGAAGCATCCCATTTATACAGCGGTTCAAAATTTGTAGTTAAAGGCATGAAAATAGGGATGATGGAACTATACTAGGCAAACTGTGAGATTTGAGCCATACATTGAATTAAAATTTCTTTCTTGAGAGAATCTGTTGTGATATTTATGATGCCTGACTTTGCCTATTTGCTGTGATAAGTAGTTTTGTTGAGTGGGGGTTATTGTGTGATTAGGGCATTTTCTTTCAGTTTGACCTTATGAACATTGATCCCTTGATAGCCCCTTTGAGCCTGTTAAATTTTCTTTGTATACCAGTCTGGTACTTTGCCAATGCGCAACCAGACAGATATTGAGAGGGGGGTGGAGAGATTGGTGTTGAAAAAAAAAAAAAAAAAAAAAAAAAAAAAAAAAAGAAAAAAAAAAAGAGAAAAAAAAGTAGAAAAAAAATATAGAAAAAGAAAAAAAAAGGGGAAGTAATAAATTGGTTGTGTGCTAAGGCCCGTAAGAAAAGGGGCAAAGAGGTAGAGAATAGGCTAGTCACTAAGCCCTCTACCCAAACTGTGCCTACTCCTCAAAATCCACCCAAAGAGCCTACATTACAACCCAATAAAAGCCCCTTTGATGAGACCCCCCACTCAGTCAGAATAACTTGATCAGCAAACTGTCAAATTTGGGCAAAGTAGATTCACAACAGAAAAAGAGTAACATTATACCCATCCACTAAAAAGAGAGATACACTTGTGAGGGTGTGACCCAAAGCCCTAGTATAGACTCTTGACCAAATTTTTATGTTTCTAACTTGAATTTTGACTTGCCTGTATTTGCTTTGCCCATTTTATATTCTGTAATCATGCTAAAGTCCTTTGAGTCTCTGTTTATTTTGTTTCCCCTCTATCTTGATTTCTTTTTACTTTGGTCTTGAGTCCGGTGAGTCAAACCCCACGCTTGAGGACAAGCGTATTGCAAGTGTGTGCGGTTTGATGAGCCATTTTATTTGCTCATCTTGAGCCCCTTTTTGAGTCAGTTTGAGTCTGTTTTACGTGTCTGGGAGGGCACAGTAGAGTGTTTGGTCAAAGTGTGCAGGCAAACAGGCAACAGGTGGCGCACTGGGCAAAAGAGGCAAGGAAAACCCCTTCTTTGGGCAAACAGCGATTTGGAGTGGTAGTGACTGAACAAAGATGGCCAAACAGGCAAGTCAAACCATTCAGGGTTGAGTCATGAAGCAGAAGACCCAAATCGACTACTAAGTACCGTGCCTGGTCCGTTCACCTGTGGAGGAGAAGAATACCTGAAGAGAGTTTGGGAAGCGGATTGCCAGCGGGCAAAGTCAAAGGCGGCTGGAGCTAAAGATGGAAAGTACTTAGCGGCGCCTGGAAAAGGAAGCCCATGCAGCGGCCCATGCAACAGCGATTCCGCAACCCTAATTCAAGCCTATATAAGGAAGAGAAGCTGGAGAAAACAGGACACACAATACACGACCCCGTTCACGAAGCAAGCCGCCGGCGATCGAAGCTCTTGGAGATTTCCGGCCAAGTTCTTTGTTTTGAAGTTGATCGAGCCTTCGGGCATTAAAACAATTTATTGCTTTATGTTTTTGTTATTCTGATTTGCTATTTCAGTTTGAACAATTTCAGATTTCAGTTAATATGAATTTCAGTTTCCAATTTATTTCTTGTTTTATTTATTCGCATATGAGTAGCTAAACTTGCAGGGCGTCTGGGCAAAGGCGAATCGAAGGGAACTCTGGGCTAAGATAGAACCGTGAGGTTGATAGGGCTTAGTTAGCTGCCTGGGGTTTGTTCCCGATACATAGTTGAGGTTTAACTTTATTCTTGCAGGTTTGGGCGGACTAATTTGGTCGTTAGGAAACCCTTACACTTTGAGATACCAGCGATTGATCAACCGAGTATTCCGCGTTAGATGTGCTCGGGCATAGCGTTAGAACGTGTTGGAGTTGCGGTCGTATGATTCGGATTTCCGGACATGCTATTGGCCGAATTGGGTTCGTCGAGAGAGTAATGCGAGTTTGGGCAAACTAGATCCATGCGACCACATAGGTTATCGAATTGTCTGAGTTCAGGGGATTAGGCATAAGTATACCTTGCCTTCTCTTTACCCAGTAAGGACGGATTGGGGTGGGGTGACTGTAGGCGTGACTTAATAGGACTGCTTTCACTTTGTTAGACATCCTATAACCGATTGACAAACCAGCAGTTAAAAACATAAGTGCCAGGGATCGGTAGTTTGCCCAGAGAACCCAGAGAGAAGCCAAAGCCCAGAAGCCTATTTTCTCTTATTTGATTTCAGTTTGATTAATTACTTTTCTGTTTACAGTTTAGTCAAAGTGTTTAGTTTATTATTTCTGCATGTTAGTTTGGGTTAATTAGTTTATTTATTTCTGTTAGTTGTTAGTTTGATTAAACGCTGTGACCCAGCAACCAAACTTAAAACCCTTTTTATTGTGACACTATTTGGGCAAAGCCGAGATTAACTAAATTGCAATTGCTTCCTCGTGGGATCGACCCTATACTTATCACTTGCTATCTTGTGTTGAGTTTAGGAATCTTTATAAATTTATTTTGCGCGCGTTAGCTTCCACGACAAAGTTTTCGCGTCGTCAAAGGGTATCCCTTGTAGGCGCGCTCGAGAAGGTAAAGCTCCGATTTGTTCACTTTGTTGGCTTCATCTTTTCCGGAGATATTGTAGGCGATGAAGCGATGCACGAGGAGCAGGGCCGGGTCGGCAATTTGGATACTCTTTCCGGTATAAGTGGGGACCGAGGTAATGGCCTGCCATGCCGCATTCTTGTCTATTTTGTCGGGGATTGCCCTCTGCGCATCATCAATGGGGAATTCGAAGCACACCTCAAAAGATTCTGCGTTGATCCGAGCTTCCCTGCCTAAAAGCCGACACGTGTAGATACGCCCACTCGAGTGCTTCTCAAAAGTGCATAGCATCTCTAGGCCAAGGGACGTCGAATATCCGAAGTCTTCTTGTGCGATAGTCCACAATCCCAACAATTTCAAGTACTTCTTCACATCGTCATACACCCCCAACTTCCTAACTAGAGACCAATCAATGGGGCGGGGATACTCAAATTCGTGTTTGCGAAAGGCGAGAAGCCGTTCACCTTCCTTGTGGCTATAGATGGGGAAGTCGGCACCGTACGTATCCCGGAGGTCGGTCCGACGATTCGCCGGGGGCTGCTGTGGTGCCCGAGGAGGGGCTGGCTGTTCATTGTCGGAGTCGGAAGCCACGGTGGATGGACCTTCGTCGGTCCGAGCCTTCTTTGAAGCCGGAGCCTTCCTCTTGCTTCGAGTGTTAGCCATATCGAAAGAATTCACGGGACTGCCGTGGACTAAGCCGAGGAGCGGAACGGGGCTGCCGAGAGACGGAACGGGGCTGTCGAGTACTCACGGGACTGCCGTGAATTAGTCTCGGAACGGTCTACGGGTCGTCGAACTTGAACTCGGAATGCCCCTCACGGGTATGCCGTGAACTAAGCCGAGGAGCAGAACGGGGCTGCCGAGAATAGTCGAGAGTCGGGATTGCCGACTTCGGAATTGAAACGGAAAAAGTCGAACTAACCGGTCGTTCACGGGATTGCCGTGAAAATAGTCGAGCACGAGGGACGGGTTGCCGGAGCGAGTCGAGGACCGAGACGTGAAATGTTCACGGGATTGCCGTGAATCGAATCGAAGCCGGGAGTCGACTTCGAGGTCAGAGCTGCCGAGGGTGTACGGCCGGCGGTGACGGGTCTAGGCGGCTGAGCTCGGAGCAGGTGGGTCGGCGGCGACGGGTCTGGGCAGGAGCGCGTCGTCGGTGAGATGGAGGGGAGGGCTCGGCGGCTGAACGACCTGAGAATGGCTCGGCTAGTTTGCTCACGGGACTGCCGTGGTGGATCGATGGGGGTCGACGGCGGCGGTCTGAGCAAAGGTGAGGGAGGCGGCCGGAGATGTAGATGATGAACGAGAGTGGTGGTTGGGCAGTAACGTCGACGGCGGCTGAGCGAGCGGCGGAACGGCTGATCGACGGCGATGGTGGTTGCGTCGATGTGGGTCGACGGCGGTGGGAGGTTCGGGTGGTGGCGAGGTCTGGGCAGCCGGAGTAGGCGGACGGGATGGTGTGCTTACGGAGAACTGGAGGTGGTGACTGATGAGGAGGATCGTTGCCGGAGTTGAGGTGGAAGCAATGGCAGTGGTGATAGGCTTGGCCGGAGATGATGGACAAGATCGACGATGCTCGAATTCTGCAAGAGAGAAAGCAAAGAGTGAAAGGGAGGCGGATGAAAATTAGGGCATCTCCCTCTTAATTCAATTTAAAAAAAAAACTTTAAAAAATTTCTTTTTTTTTTTTTTTTAAAAAAAGGGGGGAAGCGAGCGCTTCCCCAGCAGAGCGATCGCCTGCCCCAAAAATTGCACTCCCTGGAATGGACGATGCGATCGCCCGCGACGACCCAGGCGATCGCCCGCGACGATCCAAGCGATCGCTCGAGGAAGAAGCGATCGCTTGCCTGGAATTCCAGATTCCTGGAAATTGGACGAGGCGATCGCGTCCTTGGCAGGCGATCGCCTCGTGGCTCCTGCTCCGGGCTGATCTTCTTAATCTCGTTCTCCTGTCATGTCAAGACACAAATAAGCTCGGTTTACGTTGTGAGCTTGACGTCCGTGGGTAGGCCCCCACGTGGCACTCATTTTTAGAACCGAAAGAGCGACACGGTCCGTGGACTAGTCTCCACGCGACGCTCGTTTATAGTCACGAGCCCGACTAACGTGCTCTATTCATAAGAGACGTCCCCGAGTAGAATCGACTCTACTCCAATGGATTGCGGTTCTCCCTCGATGTACGGTTTAACTCGATGGCCATTGACTTGAAATGCCTCCTTCGTCTTCGGATTATAGAGTTTAACAACTCCATACGGAAACACCTCTAAAATCTCATATGGTCCACTCCACCTCGATTTGAGTTTCCCGGGGAACAGCCGGAGCCTCGAGTTGAATAAGAGTACCTTCATCCCGGCCTTTAGCTCCTTGTTCTTAATCCTCCTATCATGGGTCACCTTCACCTTTTCTTTATAAAGACGCGCATTCTCGTAGGCTTCATGGCGCATCTCGGCAAGCTCGGACAACTCTAAGGCTCGAGCACTTCCGCCCTCCATTAGATCCATATTGGTAGCCTTGATTGCCCAATAAGCTCGGTGCTCGATTTCCACCGGCAAGTGGCAATGTTTCCCGAACACGAGGCGGTAAGGACTCATTCCAAGCACCGTCTTGTATGCGGTCCGATAAGCCCATAGAGCCGAGTTGAGTTTCTCCGACCAATCCTTGCGGGACGGTTTCACGGTCTTTTCGAGTATCTCTTTCACTTGACGGTTACTAGTCTCGGCTTGCCCGGAAGTTTGTGGGTGATAAGCGGTTGCAATTTTGTGATTGATGCCGTTCTTGACCATCAATTTCTCGAATAGCTTGTTGCAAAAGTGCTTTCCGCCATCGCTGATGATGGCCTTCGGGAAACCGAACCTAGAAAGGATATTCTCCTGCACAAACTTAAGCACCACTTTAGCATCACAAGTCCTAGTGGGGATTGCTTCAACCCACTTGGACAAATAATCAACACCTAGCAATATGTACTCAAAACCACAAGACACGGGGAAAGGTCCCATAAAGTCAATACCCCAAACATCAAAAATTTCAACCGCCAAGTTAATATTCAAGGGCATTTCATCACGCTTACCTATATTCCCCATACGTTGGCACCGATCACAAGCTTTGCAATAATCAATTGCATCACGGAAAAGAGAAGGCCAATACAAACCTGATTGAAGCACCTTGTGGGCTGTTTTATGGCCCCCAAAGTGTCCTCCACTCTCGTCATGGTGGCAACACTTGAGCACGTCAGCTTGTTCCTCCTCCGGGAGGCAACGGCGAATCACCTCATCTTTTCCGAACTTGTAGAGGTAGGGGTCCGACCAGAAGTACTCCCGGGACAAATGCTCGAACCTCGCCTTTTCTTGAGAGGTCATCCCTTCTCTTAAAGCCCCTGTAACCAAAAAGTTCACAATATCCGCGTACCAAGGTACCGGAGTCATAGCCATAGCAAGCTCATAAGGGAAAGAGTCGGGAATCGAACCATCAATGTTATCTCCTAGAATCTCGTGGGGTGGCTCTAGCCTCGATAAGTGGTCGGCTACTACGTTCTCACACCCCTTCCTATCCTTAATCTCTACATCGAACTCTTGAAGTAATAGGATCCATCTAATCAACCTCGGTTTGGCTTGAGCTTTAGCTAGCAAGTGTCGTAGGGCTTGGTGATCACTATGGACGATGACTTTAGAACCTATGATATAGGACCTAAACTTATCCAAGGAAAACACTACGGCTAACAACTCTTTCTCGGTGGTGGTATAGTTGGTTTGGGCGCTATTTAACGTCACGCTAGCGTAATAAATAACCCTAAGCAACTTATCCACTTTCTGACCAAGAACCGCTCCTACCGCTGAGTTAGACGCATCACACATAATCTCAAAGGGCAACTCCCAATTAGGTGCTACGACTACCGGGGCTGAGGTAAGCTTCTCCTTAAGTGTGTTAAAAGCTACTAGACATGCCTCGTCGAACTTAAACTCAACATCTTGCCCTAGTAAATGACACAAAGGTTGGCTGATCTTAGAGAAATCTTTAATGAACCTCCTATAAAACCCGGCGTGCCCAAGGAAGCTACGGATGCCCTTAACGTTAATGGGAGGGGGTAGTCGCTCAATAACCTCTATCTTAGCTCTATCAACCTCTATCCCCCAACTAGACACCATATGTCCTAGTACTATCCCACTAGTCACCATGAAATGACTCTTCTCCCAACTCAAGGTAAGGCTACTCTCAATGCACCTCTTAAGAACCCTATCAAGCTTACCCAAGCAATCATTAAACGAAGAGCCAAAAACAGAAAAATCGTCCATAAAAACTTCCATGAAGTTACCTATCATCTCGGAGAAGATGGACATCATACACCGCTGGAATGTTCCCGGTGCATTGCACAAGCCGAAGGGCATCCTCCTCCAAGCATAGGTACCAATGGGGCATGTGAAAGTCGTCATCTCCTGGTCCTCCGGTGCTATCGCCACCTGATAATAACCTGACAAGCCATCAAGAAAACAATAAAATGCATGTCCCGATAGTTTATCAAGTAATTGATCAATAAAGGGAAGAGGAAAATGGTCCTTTCGGGTGGCGGCATTTAACTTCCGATAGTCAATGCACATTCGCCACCCCGTCGTAATACGAGTCGGAAGGAGCTCTCCTTTCTGATTCTCCACCACGGTGATGCCTCCTTTCTTCGGAACCACGTGGACCGGACTCACCCATCGGCTATCGGCAACGGCGTAGATCAGCCCCTCGTCCAGGAGCTTGTAGATCTCCGTCCTCACGACTTCCATCAGAACCGGGTTGAGTCGCCTCTGCCCATCTCTCTTAGGGATCGATCCCTCCTCTAAAATAATCCGGTGCATGCATACCGAGGGGTCGATGCCACGGATATCTCCCAGGCTCCACCCAAACGCTTTCTTGTTCTGCTTTAGTATTGCCACGAGCGCCTCTTCATCTTCGGCTCTCAAAGTGGCTGAGATGATCACGGGTTTTTGATCCCCGTCTTCCAAGAAAACATATTTTAGGTGGCTCGGTAACGGTTTCAACTCCACCTTATTTTTTGGAGCCTCGATCTCGGCTTCTTGTGAGCTAGGTCGCACAAAGGTGGGATCCGTTAATTTTTCCTCTTCTCCGTCCAGTACCTCGGGGCTGCTCTCCTCCACGAATGCGGCTTCAACTTCGTCATCAACGTGGTCGACGAAGGAGCAATTCTCCACGTAAAGGGCAGCGGGAATGGCCTTCCCCGTTCGGACGGAGAACGAGACTTTCTCGCCAAGAACGGTCATCTCAAGCGCACCGTTCTTCACATCGATCACCGTATTAGTGGTGGCCATGAACGGTCTTCCCAAAAGAATGGCGTGATCTCGCCCATTCTCGGGAACTTCTCCAACGTCGAGTACCACGAAATCCACGGGTACTATCAATCCTCCGACCTGTACCAATATGTCTTCCACAATCCCCTTGGGGTATCGAATCGATCGGTCGGCGAGCTGGAGGCACATACGAGTGGGCTTGAGATCGCCCAACTCCAACTTCTCGTACACGGCGTACGGCATCAAATTTATACCCGCTCCCAAGTCGAGCATCCCGGACACTTCCTTGCCATTCCCAACGGCAATCATTATGTTGAAACTCCCGGGGTCTCTTTGCTTCTCGGGGAGCTGGTGCTGAAGTATCGCACTCGCCACCTCGGAGACTACAACCTTCTCGTTGTCGATGAACTTTCTCTTCCTGGAAGCGAGGTCCTTGAAGAACTTGACATATGACGGGATGTTTCGAATGATGTCGAGGAGAGGGAGATTCACATTCACCTTAGATAAAAGCTTATAAATCTCCGAGAACTGCTGATCTTGCTTCTCGTTCCTCAACCGATGCGGGTACGGTGGCACGGGAGGTCTATAAGGATTATCGGCCTTGTGTAAGGTTGCCCGACTCGTCTCGGGTGCTGGTATCGGAATTTCTACCGGTTTCTCCACCGGCTTCGCCAACGGTTTCTCGATCGGGACTCTCTCCTCGGCTTCTTCCGGAGCCGGAATGTCCTCTTCTACTTCCTCGTTCGGCATTTCAACGTGATTATCAATGACACGTCCGCTCCTAAGCACTGTGACCGCCTTAGCCTGATACGGTTGGCTCGGAATCCGATCCTTCTGATTAGCCTGTGCCATCTCATTCATTCGGCTAGCCATCTGCCCAACCTGCGTCTCGATTCTCTTGATCGCCGCATTCTGGTTAGTCATGTTGCTCTCCACCCCATCTATCTTTTGCTGGTTATTATTCAAGATGGCCTGAGTCGCGGCCATGAAGGATGCGAACTTCTCGTCTAAGTCTGAAGTCTTTGGTGGCACGTGCTGTGGCTGAGGTGGAGGTGGGTGGTATGACTGATGTTGCTGCTGGTACTGGGGCCGCTGATAATTTTGATTATTATGCCAATTCTGGTTCCCGGCGTTCTGGTATCCCTGATTCTGAGGTCGGTTCTGGTTATTGAAGTTCGTCTAAGAACCTTGCCCCTGAGTCGGTGGCTGATCTTGCTTCCACGAGAAGTTAGGATGGTTCCTCCAGCCCGGGTTGTAAGTGTTAGAGTAGGGGTCATTCCTCTGGTTGCCCTGCTGATTGTACCCCTGCATCGCGTTCACCTGCACCTCTGGACCGTAGTTCGGGTCCATCATTTGGGGTGGAGACGGCATGCTCTGTCCACAAGTGCTGGAGAAATGGCCAATCTCCCCACATAAGCTACACGGCTCCACGTGATAGATCTGCCTCTTAGGTTGCTCCTCTGTAGTCTCCAACATCTGGACTTTCTTTGTCAGGTCGGCAACCTGTTTCGCCAACTGGGCATTCACATTCCCCTCGGGTCTAGCGTAGCTACTGCTTCCCCTTGAGCTCGTTTGTCTCGACTCAGCTGATAGTGACTTGAAGATCTCCGTCATCTCGTCACTGTTTCGACCACTGATATTTCCGCCAGCTGCGGTTTTCACCTCTCTCTGGTCCTCTCTGCTCAAACCCTTGTAGAAGAATTGGATGACCGAGGTGGGCGTGAGATCGTGGTGTGGGCATTGCCTTAATAGGCTCCGGAATCGCTCCCAAGCCTCATGAAAGTACTCCCCCGGTTCCTGCTCGAAGGCGCATATCTGTCCTCTCAAATCGAAGGTCTTCTGCTGAGGATAGAACCGAGTAATAAACTCTCGGTACATGTCCGTCCAGGTAGTGATCGAGTCTGGCTCCAAGGATAGCAGCCAGTTCTTCGCCCTATCTCTCAAGGCATACGGAACACATTTCAACCGGAGCTGATCATCATCTAGTGCTCCGATGGGGAAGGCCTGCAATGCCGTGTAGAACTCCCTGATGAAGTTGAGGGCATCCTCGTTAGTGGTTCCGGAGAACTGAGGAAGCTGAGCAAGATGGTGTGCCTTGAGGTCGTATCTCCGGGCGGCGTCACTCAGGACGATGCATGAGCTAGCTCCGTCGATATGCGGATGAGTCAGATCTCCAAAGAGGGGTGGCTGGACACGGTTTCCGTTGTTCCCGTTGTTTCCGTTATTGCCGTTGTTCCCGTTATTGCCGTTGTTCCCGTTATTCCCGTTACGGTTTGCGGCGTCACGGAGTTCTTCTTCGTTCATGGTTAAGGTTTCGGTCTCGGGTTCGGAATCGGTAGTGGTGGAGTCAGACGAGGAGTCTTCGCCTAACTTCGTGCACCGACTGATGCTCTTGCGTCTGTTGATGTTTGCTATCACGGGTGCAAGCTCGGTATTAGCTCTTCGTGTACCTACCATGCACCAACAAAGACAACAAACAATCAAACGTACCTGCACCAAATAAGTAAATAAAAAGAAAAATAAAAAGAAATTGTTGCAAACACCTAAACACTAATACTAGTGCCTAAAGTGTTCCCCGGCAACGGCGCCAATTTGATTAAAGTCGTTTTGTAGCGTCACAAATCAAATAAAATAATCGAACTAGTTGCTAAAGCAACTCGCCCGAGTCGATCTCTCGAGGAACACTACTATCGGCGTAAAAGCGTTTATTCGTTTGCAACTAGGTAAAGAAAAGAAATAGCATAATGCGTGAGTTGATTTGGTTTTTGTTTTAATCTAAAAATTACCTAGGGAATTTGAAAAGACGAGAAAGTAAGTACGAAAGCGAGAAATAGTAATTTTAAATCAAAGGAAGATGAACTAGGGTTTCGGGAATTTCAATTCTACACTTCGGTTATGAATTCGATTTTATCAAATAGAACGAATACGTCCGTCGCCGGTTGGCACCAATTCAATATCGAAATTTGAATTCAAATCCTAGTAGGAAGAATCGATCAACCCTAACCCTAGGCAAGGAATTTAGCTACGCATGATTTTAAATGAAGAACAATTAAAGTGTTGAAAAGATGAATTCATAAAATCGATTTTCGGAAAATAAAAAAAAGTATGAAAATAATCAAACAATTAACCGAAAAAGAACAAGCAATCAAAAGTAAAGAAATCTTACTACGATTAATATCCAAGAACAAGCATAGGCACCCGTCGGAGGCTAATCCAACTTTTGCCGAGATTCGATTACAAGAAAAATCCAAGATGCAGAGATTGAATTCAAAAACTCCAAGCTAAGGGTTCCCAACGTTGTCTCCAAGTCAGAAAGCTAAGTAAAAAAAAGTGTTCTTAAACCTAGGTACGAAAACCTATTAAATAGTTTCGAAAACTCGGAGGTCAACCACGGTCAATGCTGGAAAAGGATGGCGAGCGACCGCTAGGGAGGGGGGTGCGATCGCTCGCGCTGACTGGCGGGCGAGCGCCTGGCTGGGAAGCGGTCGCCTGGTGGGGACCAGTGGGAGATCAGAATCTGGACAAGGAGCAAGCGATCGCCTGGCATGGGGGGAGCGATCGCTCGCGGCGGAGGAGGCGATCGCTCGGTGAGGGAGGCGATCGCCTGGTGTCTTTGGCAGGTTCCCTGGAATCTGCCATGCGATCGCTTGGGGGGACATGGGCGATCGCCTGCTTCTGGCTGCACCGAACTTCGCTTCGACTCGACTCGTTCTAGCTCCTTTCTTCGTCCTTTTCGACATCCGCAAGCTCACGTACCTGCAAGCTCAACAAGCGCATCAACGTACCAAAGCCACGAGAAATAAACCAAGAAACAACTACTATGAAACGACTTCTCACACAAATGGACATAGAAAATCGACACAAAATCACCGACATCACATGTCTATCACATACTTCGGTCCATCTCACCGGTCTTTTAATATGAGAGATCTTTCATTACCTCAAAGTTCTTTTCACCTTGTGTGAAATTTTTGTTTTGGAAAAATGATGGAAGTGTCTCTTTTCTGGGAAAATATTTGCTCTTCATTGCCTAATATCACCCCTCGAATCTCCACTAAAATGTGTTTGAATGTTTGCGTGTGTTGAACTCTTGAATGACTAACTCGGGATGTGTTGTTTTTGTTTTGGCATTTCTGTAGTTCATTTCCAGGACTGTGTGGTTTACCATCTCGGAAGTCTAAACATTGAGTGCAGCGACGCCAACGCTCAACCATTGGAAAATCAAATTCGGGTGACATCAAAAACGGAGAATCCCAAAGTCATGAAAATTTTCAATATCATGCCCTGTCTCCGAAACGGCGACTTTGCCAAAACCGGAGACTCCATTTCCGGAGACTCGTGTCGCCAAAATTTCGGCGACTCATGCCAACTGACAAAAACGGCGACTGAAGGCAACGGAGAAAAACGGAGACCATAGTCTCCGGAAAAACGGCGACTCCAGTCGCTGGAAAAGTGACGGCACGTCCATTTCCGGAGACTCGAACTACGGCACTCAAACCTACGGCACTGAACTTCGTCTTTCCAACCCTCGGTTTGATCTTCGATTTTTCATACTTTTATTTATTCTTTTTTATTTATTATTTTTGAAAATTATTATTTTAATAATATTTTCAAATTAATAAAATTTTGTTCGTCTAATGGGCTCAAATTTTCTTCTTGAGATGGGCTTTTTACAGGTCTTGAGCTGTGTATTTTAAATCCGGACGGGCGGCCCAAAATTTTCCTATATATAGCCCCTAGGGTGATTCTACCATGGTTACGCTTACATCGAACTTTGGAATTCACAAACTCTCGACTCTCAGCTGCTGACTGCTAGTCCGACATTCCTAGGCTCTTAGTTTTTCCTAATTCCGTTGCATCAGGCAACTCTTGCTTTGCGCATCCGGCGCCCTGTCCTAGTTTCCGTGGTTGAAATCTCTTCAAGTGTTAGAATTTTTCCAAATTTTCCGATATGTCTGCTGCTAAGAACTTGGATGACATGCTGGCTGACATGACTGTCTATCTGAATGAACAATTTGAGCAAGCTCCGTCGCCAACGTCCAAGAAAGCGGCGTATGAAGAGCTTAAAGCTCACTTAGAAAAAGTTGAGAAACGCAAGGCTGCGTCTACTGAACCGTCCATTGATCTGACAACTACTGCCAAACCGGCACACTCATCTGCCCGTCAGCCGGGAAAAGAACCTAAGTCAGGGAAAACAAAATTCCAAGATGCTTCCTTCCGCATCTACAGTGGGGTCGTTCCCAAGGCTGAATACCATAGGTTGCTCGCGGCTGGCGAGATAACTAAGGATGGCAAAAAGATTGTCAAAATCCCTTCCACAGTGACTGTGACTGCTAGCACAGATCCAAAACTTATGTCGCCATCAGGTTCGGGAAAGAAATCGGCGACTCCAGCTGGGAGTGCCGAAGGCAAAAAACCTTCCGCCAGTGGAGATGGTGTGAAAACATCCACTCCGAAAAACTCTGGTGGGCAAGTCACCAAGTCCCGAACTCATAGTTCGCAGAAACCGCCACTCTCTTTTGGATCAGCTGGATCGCAGAAGTCGACTGACGGCTTCAAGTATATCTCGGATTTTTCCGAGTGTCCTAAACCTCATTATCGCGATTTCTTCACTGCGACTGTTGAACGTCGCCACAAACTAATCCAGACTCTTCCGATCCTTACCGATCGAACTATTCTGAAGGAAGACTATGACCGTCACGGCATAACAGATTTCCTGAGTAAGATGCATATGCTAAAATCCGTGAGCTTGACTTACCGCTATTCCATTCCCATCCTTAACAAATTCTACGCCAGCTTGTCTCCTGACTTCGCGAACCCGAAGAGCCGTCTGTATGGCTGTTTTGTTTTCCGTGAGAAGTTATACAAATTCCGCCCCTTCTCCATCAACAAGTTTCTAGAGAGGTTGGAAGTTGATTCTAACTGGACTTCGCCCTCAGCTGAGGAACGTGCCCAAGATCTTACCATCGGCACATTCATTACTCAAAAGAAGGTTAAGTCTGAACTGCCGCCGCCGAACAAACTTTCAGTCTTTTACGGCATTCTGCAACGTTTAGGTATGTCAACTGGACAGCATACAAGGACGAATCAGTATTGACTCCGGAACTGATGCACATCATCTTTCGCCTTGGCTGTGGCGAACAAATCAACCTTGGCAAAATAATTTTTAATGACTTATGCAAAATTGCCAGGACGACGGACGAGACCATTCTTCGCCAAGCTGACTGGCCAGAGGCAAAGAAACTTCAACTCACGCATCCGTGTCTGATCTACGGCATGCTTCATGCCCAAGGTTTTACACCTGATGATGACTTTGAGAAAAAGTTAAAGAAAAATGGCGCTGTCAAGATCACTGGCACGTACCTGAATCCGTCAAAACGTGTCATCGATCTCCCTTGGTTTGATACTGTTGACAGGAATGCACTTCCTGAAATTATTACTCCTCCGCCATCGCCACATAAAAGAAAGAGAAAGTCGATTGCTAAGAAGGAACAGTCTCCCTCGGCCAAGAGACAAAAGAATGAAGCCACAACGGCAACTGATGAGGCGGAACCTCAAACCAAACAACAGCCGAGAATCGTTCCTCGTGAGTTTGGTCCTTACTCTAAAGTTCCACCTTACAGAAATCCTTATCACCCTATCCACAGTCATCGTGCTGTGGTGCCATCAGCGTGCGTCAAAGAATTTTATGCCGACACCTTGGCCCTGGAACAGTGTCAAGAAGAACATGCTTTGGCCTATAACAGGATGATCGACGCGCAGAAGAAACAGAAGTCTTCGTTTGACAAACTTCAGCGTGAGATCCAACAAGGGGGAGGACTCGGTGATGTTGGAGCCCCCGATGCAAGTTTGAAGGACACGTTCCTTTTGAAGATGATCCGGGACGCTATCCAAGAGGCGCATGTTCAGTTAGCCAAAGGTAACAATATTGAAATTGAACAGGTACCTCGAGCTGATGATGGCGAGAAGACGGACGATGATATTTTTGAAGGATGTATGGATATCCGAGATAAGGGAAAGGCGAAGGTTGGTGAAACTTCGAGAACTATGCCATCAGGTGGATTGAAAGATCAAGGTGACGATGCTGATGTCAACATTCTTGACGTTGAAGATGAAGGTGGAAAAGACTTCGGCGAGTACGAGATTTTTGGTCTGTGTGATGAGACCGACGACGACGAAAAAGAGGATTCAAGTTCTGATGATGGCTTCGTCTATGGCGAAGATGAAGAAGACGTTGTCGAAAGTCCAGAGCGTGAACCCACTCCAACTGGCTCGCCAAAGGAATGAAGACTCAAGATCTTAAGTCCAAATTCAAAGTTCAAGTTTTTATCTTCAAGTTTTTATTTCCGTTTTTCATAACTCTGGAATTCGTTTTTCATATTTTGTTTATGCATGCATCAAACTCTGAATTCGTCCATGCATATGTTTTTCATATTTTGGCTATCTCTGGATAATGTTTTTGGGTTGAAAATTTATCTAAGTTTTTATCCTTTGGTTTGAGATATTTGGCTAAGTCTTTTATGGTTTTTCATTAATTGTATGATTGATGTTTTTCCATCTTTTACTTAGCTTATTTGTGTTGATATTCGATTGAGGGGGAGATTCATATATCTCTTTTTACTTAACTTCGTTTTCATGGGTTGTGCCAAAAAGGGGGAGATTGTAAATGTTTATTTTGGCGACAACGTTTTTGTACTTGTGTTTTTGTTGATTGTCAGGATTGCAAGTGCATGGAAAAGGAGACTAGAATCTCCGGTTTCGGAACGATGGAATGAGCATGGAACGGCGACAGGAGTCGCCGCTGTTGGCATGACAGGAACGGCGACAGGAGTCGCCGCTGTTGGCATGACAGGAACGGCGACAGGAGTCGCCGGTTTTGGACACACATGGAAATGGAGTGGAACGGCGACTGGCGTCGCCAATTTTGATGCGAGACATGGAATGGAGACTGCAGTCTCCGGTTTCTTGCATGACATAGGAACGGCGACTGGCGTCGCCGTTTTTGGCATTCTTTGGAACGGCGACCAGAGTCGCCGTTTATGGCATTTGGGTTTGACATGGAATCGGCGACTCCTGTCGCCGGTTTTGGCATTTGGCATGTCATGGAATCGGCGACTCCTGTCGCCGGTTTTGGCACTGGCATGGGTTCCGCGACGCTTGTCCTCAAGGCACGGTGCCAGCGACTATGACATTCTTCAACGACGATTTTCACCTAAGTACTTTCAACGTGATCTCTTTCACCAAGTACACAAATCAAGGAATGAAGAATGGTTCCAGTGTTTTTCTACTTCAATGATATCGACGACCATGAAGACGATGAAATTCCGAGGCTTCAACACTTAGAGTTTTTCACGAGAGTTTGAAGATGAAGAATTGAGATCGACGGAGTCAAGATTGAATTGAAGTTCTGACTTTGAAATTGAAGATTCAAGATTCGAAGATTCAAGATTCCAAGATTCAAGAATCCAAGTTCTACAAGAGTGATGTCATCCATGGAGAAGTGACATCAGCCAAGCATGTGACCAACCAGAACGTGCCACGTCATCACCTCACATGTGTGGGCTGCCTATATATACCCATGGATTTCGATTTCACCTTTGACGATTTTGAGAGAACGAAATCTGATTTTTAGAATCGTGACCGACAGCTTCGTGCTTCGAGTTTGTGTAGTAGCGTTTGCGCCTTGTGCCAAGATTAGAGTTAGGAGATTTAGCTCTAGGCACTAGTGTGCTAGATTGCAAGTTAGTGGGAGTTGTTGCGACACTCGGGAAACTTCTTGTAATCATTTTGCCTACCATACTCAGTGTAATAGTTTAGTTTCGTTGTTTCAATGGAATGAAAGCATGTTACATAACTTTGTCTTTGTCTTCCATCTTTCATTCCACGAACTTGTGTGATTGTTACCTTGACTGAAGCTGGTGTTCATTGTTTAAGTCCAACTTCGCGAAAAGTTGGTATCATACGTCGAAGACGTAATTTCAGATACACGGCACGAAGAACTTCACGTTTGAAGTCTTCGGCTCTAAAGGCTTGATCGATCGAACTAGAGTGGAAATGAAGTGTATAAGGTGTTGTGTTGTATTCTGGATTGTTGAGGAATGCAGCTGTAGATGTCCTCTATTTATAGGTGAGAGTCTTCAACTAATTCCCTTGAAAAGCTAGGTCAACAATCGGTTGAGAGATTTCAGGACAGGCTGCTTTGACTGCTGCCGCAGGATGCCTTCTGAAGTTCTTCTGGAATTCACTGCCACACTGCACTGCCTTCCATACTATCTGGACTTCAGCATTCCCTTGCCCTTGTAACATGCTTCGCTTGATTCTCTTAACTCAACCTCTTGTCCAAGCCTTGCACTGCTTGCGGCATAACACTGCCTGGCTGTGCTGCGGCAGAAACCTTCTATGTTGATTGTTTTTCAAGCACGTTCCATCTGATGAACTATGCTAAATCAAATCACCAATATGACAAGTGATTACAACAGTTTAAATTGTGAAGAAATAAGAAAACAAATAAATATGTTAGCAAAACAACTTCTGCCTAGATCCTTTAAGGCATTGTAATGCCCAAACATATTTATCCTTACAAAGATATTACAATCGAATCTAAAATTAAGATTTTTTTTTATAATTTTTGTGCCCAAAATAGTTGGCAGTTGGCACCATCAGTAAGTATGACCCATTCCAAATGGTTTTTACATGTTCTTGCATTTTTTTTCTTGGGACAATATACTCCCGGTCAAATTACTATGGTATTCACCATTTTGGGTCAAACTTTTATTGTTTTTGTTTTTAATTTTTTATAAACATATCTCATAGTAATGGAATGTAATTGTGTTGAATCTATATGCAAACTCATATTCTCTCTCCACTTAGATTTATGATTTATCACAAAATAATTCTATGAGAAATTATTTGTGGAGTATTTTCTCTAAAATATATTCAATCCGGCGTCATATAAATAAATATTTTCTCTAAATATACTATATTTTATACTGCTGCATAATTGTAATTGTTACTTAACGTTCATAATTTTATTTTCAAAGAGAGATTGGATTTTTAACACAATTAGCCAACAAAATAATAAGAAAAAATGATCCTATTCCTCGGCATGTGGGAAACACCAATGTCCAAAAAGGATTTCTTCAATCCCTGGAGGGAGGCCAGATGAATTGAACTTTAGTTATTCTTAATCTTTCTTGAAGTAACAAAACTGCATTCAAATCAAATCGTATAATCTTTCACCATAAGACTGCAGTTTATATGTATAAAAAATCAAATATTACTGGATAAAACTATATTATATATATAATGCGACAATAAAATAAGAATTGGGACAAGGAAAATCAAAGTATCTCGGATTCATTTTACACTTATTTTATTGATTTTGTACCGACAAACTAATCTTCTTGGGAGGTTGTAATTCATGACGTGCACTTACACACTAGTAGTAATTAATTAATTAACTACAAAGCGCACACACACACGCACTATATAACAGGTACTCTCGATCCTCATTCAAACTCAACACAACCATTAATTAATTTGTTGAACACTGCACTCAGTATATATTATCAATCGCTTCTCGAATTGTACTTCATCGATAGATCGATCAAAGTCATATACACTTACGTCATTGCATTCTTTTGAAATAAATATCTTTCTATTATAAACATGGATTTGAAATTGAGAGAAGCATCAACGAAGAAGAGATTATCGAGCCGAGGGTTCGGAAGGTTTCTCAAGGAGCAAAGAGGAAGGCTTTACATTGTCAGAAGATGCGTCGTCATGCTTATTTGTTGGAATGATTAATTAATACCGTACAGATTAATTTTAGCTACAGTAATTAAGAGATATAGTTAGTTAATTATAAGTTAGGCTAAATATTTGTCATTCTTTTTCATATATAGTAGTAATTGTTATGATCATCAAAATTGATGGCCAGAAAGTACATCTTTCAACTGTATTTTCTACATTCAATTCAATCTTAAGTTGATACATCACCTTTTTTTATTTTAAAATTTAAAAGTTTAATGCCTATAAATTAATGTATTAAAGTCAATATTCCGATAAAAAATTAAACAAGCTCGAGCTCGACTCGTTAAAAGAATAGCGGCTCAATAATAATTTTTTAATTAATTAAATATTTTTTAAATTAATAAATAAATTAAATATATATAATAAATTATCGAGCCGCTCGTTAACATGCTTTACGAATCGCTCACGAACACAATATGATGTTCGAAATTCGACTCGAGTAGCTCGTGAGCGCTCGGGAGCCGATAGGCTTGTTTTCAGCCCTATTGTGGAAATATATGATATTTAAAATCTATATTGTAAAACTTCTATATGTATATATAATTTTGACAAAAATAAGTAATAATTATTTGAGTAAAAAATTAATAAATTATAGTAATATTATTTTTATAATTTTGATAAAATAAATAAATTGTATTTTACAATATAAACACATAGTAGTTAAAAATATAAAAAAACATATAATTTCAGTTATATTATATTTTTATTAAAAAAATATAAAAATATTTAATTAACAAAAGTCGTTATATATTCATTCCAGATTCAATGTTTCATGGTCAAACAAAAGTTTGATTGGTCAATGCTGCGGCACCCACGTGTTTCATTTGATTCCATGATCCTTTCACAACTGGTTTTAAGTTGTTTTACTGGTTCTACAAACTTTATTTATTCATTAAATATTTTTATTGTTATTTATTAGATTTACATGTAACATCTCATATCAATATAAATATTTTTATTACCAAACATAATGATGTAGATACTGAAGGTCCAATATAATATTTAATTATGTTATTACTTATCGTTTTAATAAAGTCCAACATATTTAGGGTTTCTTAGATATTTATATTTTTGTTTCATTCATTTATTCGGCAGTTGTTTTTTAATATGAAATAAAAAAAGTATTCTTTTGTTTTGTCGAATTTCGGTATTCTTAGGAATCAACGATATTTGATGTGTTAATTCTCGGGTATTCCGCGGAATCAACGAGTCTTAATCTTGTTTATTAAACTTCCGCTACGTCAGTTGGTATCAGGTTCCAGGCACGATGCCTCCTCGTCGCCCCGTTATCCCTAACCACGCCGCTGAGGCCGAAGCCCGTCGTGATGCCGAAGTCGCTGCCTTGAGCCGTCAAGTCAAGACCCTTATGGCTGACCTTGAAGAGCTTCGCCTCACCCTTGCCAACAAACTATCGGATGCTCGTCGTCGCCCCGTCCCCGCACACGCGCGCGACTTTGGCGCGACAGATCCTTGTCGCCATCAGACTCCACCGCACCCATCCCCGTCGATGCATGTAGTCACCACCGACTCGTGTCGTTCCCCCATATCGCTTCACACCTCCACTGTGGATTCCCCCGAGCCCTCGACCGCGATAAGCTGCTCCACATGTGACGCGACTAGCCACGATTATGAGATTTGCCCTTTCACACCCCCTCACATGTTATTTTTGGATGAAAGTGAATCAATTCATTACGATGGACCACCCCGTTTTGATGAGGTTGAGTCTCCAGATCTGTCCGAGGATAGTGTAACCCTCTTGGATTCATTGTCTGACTCGGAGGCCCCTCAATGCATTGTCTTTCTTGGGCAACAGATTGTGCCTCGTCACGCCTCGCTTTCGGGTTTTGTGTCCCATCAAAACGGATCGACCCCCGCGGCCTCGAACCACACCATCAGTTTGGAGACTACAACGTCTTCGTCAGACGCGTATTACTTTGCATTTGACGAGGTCGACCACCCTCGTGTAACTTGCCCACACGCACGACCCCGTACTTTGAGCATGGATAATTGGGAGACCTCCATGTATGATAGTCCGCCTAGATTTGACGAGGAGCCCTTCTATGAACTCCCCGAAAAACACGTAGTAAGGGATGTCGGGCCACTACTTCTGCTAAGACGCTGTTTGGCGTCGAAAGTCCCACTCGAGTCCCCGTGTGATGTTCCTGCTCGTATCTTTTTCCTGAAAGATCATTCGTGGGGAATGTGTGTTGATCGTCGAGCTCTCTCCAAACTTAGGGAACGATACGGATCCTCGGTCCCGCGTAAAGTTTTCCTCGACCCGTTGAGCGATGCCTCCGCCCACATGTCCGTCGATAATAAATGTCGCCGACAATTTGCATTTGATCCAGGCATCTTCATTTGGGCCTTGTTCACTGGCGCTTGCATACAAGTTGTTGGCCTTCCGTACGTACACTCAAATGTGGTTCTACCCACTCAAGGAATATTGGACACAGATTATGGAATGTGGTTCTATCCACTCGTCCATTTCTCGTATCCCAGCAAGTGTTGATAGGTCCACACAACAACGTATACCGGGCATGCCTAGCAAACAGATGTTGCTTGCGCAGATTATTCTTGGTTCTAATTGGGTTCACTTACTTCCCATTTGCGTTCTAAGTTGTATGTCCTTACGTCAGAGATTAGGACGCCAATGATGCCGATGCTTGCTTCCGGTTCGCGGTCGAACCTTCTCTTAGAGGGGGAGAATGATGTAGATACTGGAGGCCCAATATAATATTTAATTAGGTTATTACTTATCGTTTTAATAAAGCCCAACATGTTTAGGGTTTCTTAGCTATTTATATTTTCGTTTCATTCATTTATTCGGCAGTTGTTTTTTAATATGAAATAAAAAGAGTATTCTTTTGTTTTGTCGAATTTCGGTATTCTTAGGAATCAACGATATTTGATGTGTTAATTCTCGGGTATTCTCAGAACCAACGAGTTTTAATTGTATATTTATCGCTCCGCTACGTCACATAAATTATATTAAAAAAACATGTCAAATTGAGCCACATTTCAAATTGTTCTTAGAAACTTTGATACTATCTTTCCAATAGTATACTTTTACAATTTCATGTCATTTAAGAATGATTTATAATAAGAGATGATCTAAGAACATTTTTGTTTTATTTAAATGGATGTAATTTATTTAATATAACACAATTTAATTATTTATTAAATAAGTTAAAAGTGTTTTTTTTTGTAAAGGTCAATCACATAAAAAAAAAGAACATAATACACAACCGCGCGCAGAAGATGAAAACTCCTACCGCAACACCGTGCTAACAACTAGCTCTCCAATCGGCCCAACTACACATAAAATACTAAACAAAATATACAACCACAATCACCAGGCTATATGCCATACTCTCTTCAGTGCACGGGCCTGAAGAGAGTCTGGAAGACGTAACGATCGAATCCTCTCCTGGATAATAGTAATCGCCTGAGAAGCCACTACTCCAGACGACACTGAACGGGCCTCAAAGATCCTCGTGTTCCTCTCAATCCAAATAAAGTATATCAGAGCCGCGAGGAGTCCACGATAAGCGCAGGATATCAAATGCTTCCCACGCCATCGACTAGAAGCCCGTAACACAGCACAATGCCAAATACCACGTGGCCATAGAAATCTCACCTCCACCTCTAGTCTGTGTAAGCAATCCTGTGAGAAGGGGAAATCAAAGAAAAGGTGTCTCCACACTCTCCCCCCCCCCCCCCCCCCCCCCCCCACAAAGCACACACGAATCATCCCCCGGCCAATCCAATGCTTATCCCTAGTCGGCAGCCGACCCAGGATAGTCATCCAAAGAGTGAAGCAATGACGTGGGATGCGTCCTGGACCGGTGAAGAGAGCAGCCCACGACACCCTTGGACCCTCCGGGCGAAACAGGGTATATGCTGAGTCAGAGGTGTATATACCTGAGCGATGCAAGGTCCACCTCACTGTGTCAGTCCTCACATCTATACTCGGCAGTCTATCCATAATATCAACAAACTCCTCCGCAAAGTCTGCTGGCCACCGCCACGCCCCATCAACAATCACCATACTCAAAGCCGCATCCCTAGGAAGTCTCCTGATCCATGGTGCCAATTGGCACACCTCCTCTAAGCGGCCCAAAGGATGCCACAGATCTCTCCATAGGAAAAATTGTCTACCATCCCCTACCCGCATCTGTAAAGCTGGTAAAACAGCAGCGCGTAGCTTCAGAAGTTGGCGCCAAGTCCAAGAGCAAACCTCAGGCACCTTGGCACTCCAAAAAGAATGCCTCCTCAGTCGATTCTCCTGGATCCAACTGACCCAAACCGATTCCGGATCTTGACTCAGAATAGCCCAGATGTGTCTGGTCATAAGGGCTCGATTCTGAGCAGTGAGATCCCGAATATCCAGTCCTCCCTCCCTAGCAGGCCGACAGATATCAACTCATCTGACCTTGGTCATAAGTTAAAAGTGTTGAAAACGGGTTGAAAATGAGTAACAATAAATTGGGTTTGAGTTTAAATTTTCGACACGATTATTGAATAGATTAAATTTGAATTTACATGTTAAGTCTTTTGACCTACGAATAGCCTTAACACGACACTAACTCTATGAAAGAAAACGATATAAAACATAGAAAACGAATTTACGTGAAAATCTAAAATAGGAAAAAACTACGAGCGAATGAGAAAATATCGCTATAGTCGAATCAACGAGTTACACATATATCTCTCTCAATAGATTTATCTCACGAAATCTCTCTATATAAACCCTATTTCAAAACGATGTTCTCAATAGTATTGTGTCTCAATACTGTCTCTCGATGTTCTCAATAACATCTATACCTGTCTCTCGATTTTTTTCCAATAATATCGATCTCTTAAATCAATGTTCTCAATAACATTAGTGTAGTACTAATAATCAGCATGAAGATGGAGTACTAATAATAAAACATGAAGATCTTTATTTATAAGTGTATCAAACCCATAAAATATGTAACAATAAAATTAAAAATAAAACTTTTTTATTCTTTTTCTAAATAAGACTTTAATTCTCTTATCCATTATATAATTATAATTATATAATTATACTATCTCTTATATAATTATATTTTCTAAATAAAGAAACCTGCAATATTTTGAGCAAAATATACGGACCAAATAATTCCTCAGCGTCAATCGACCGACTCAGCTGAACTCTTTTCGGTCCACTGACGGCCCATCAAAGTCCATTACTCAAGCCCAACCCAAAACTAACTTTATCACTAGACTGTTCTTCAAGCTCACAAAAGTTTGTTTTTTCTTGTGCGAAAAGATTTCTCCGTCACATTCAGATTTATTCCAATTTCTCTCCGCAATCTCTAAAAAAAAGTAGGAAACAAGTGATGGAGTCTGTGAAATCGATGCCAGTTTTAGGGCGCGCAGAGGATCCTCTCCGTTTTGGAATTCACGGCGTGAAAAGCGACATCATCGAGTCTCACCCTCTCGAATCTGCCTATCTATCTGTAAATTTTCTCTCTTTTGGTTATTTTATTTTTTCTTATTTTATTTTATTTTATTTTTCCGGTAATTGATCAACAGGCGAAGGTGAGGCAGGAGGAAATGAAGAAGAAGATACTGGCGAATACTTACGGAGCGGCGTTTCCGATGAGGATGGAGCTCGACCGCCAGATTCTCTCCAAGTTCGTGTTTCCCCGATCTTATAAGCTTTAATTACTGTGATTGCTTTGGCTTGTTTCTGTTTTTATAACTGTGGGTGGGCATAATGTGCTGCAGGAGCTAGGGTTTTCTTGTTTGTTGACTTTTAACTGTGAATGTGAATGTGAGAACTTCTGTTATTTGGACGAAACTAAGCTGAATTTGATGATCTAGGTTTTACAAAAGTTGAGCAGTTGAGTTTGTCTATTTCCAGTTGTATTATCGTCCCGAAGCCCCAAGTTTATCCTGGATTCTATCACAAATTCTTTTCAACTTATGTTTACTGAATCAAGATCTTAGTCTTGCTAACTGGTTGTTAGATGTTAACTGGCATGCTTTCATTGTAGAGATCTCTCAATATCCAGACATATGGTAGAGGTCCATGATCTTACGTCCGCATTTTTTTATGTTTTCAAAAGATACACTATTCAGCAATTTTATTTTCTTAGAAATTATAATGGAGAAGATTGATATTCGTGCATTGGTAGGTTCTTGGATAAGATATTTTAAAACATCTTATATGCTCCTAAATTTAATTAGCCGCTCAAAGAGCTGATAAGATATTAAGTTTTGTTTGATAAATAAGGAGTTGACTTGTGTCAAGTAAAAAATGGTCGAGCTAAATGTTTTGTTTTCTTTCAATTGTTATAAATCATGGAGTTTATAGCTCTGAAAAATATGTAGGGTATGGACATCTTTTTTTAGAAGATATAGGTACCATTCTTTTAAGAGCTAATAAGCTCTGAAACACCTATAAGTGTTTCAAGGAGCTTATAAGTGTTTCTGAGGCATAGTGACAATAAACATCAGCTCTGACACTTCTGTTCATTTCTTCCTTAATTCAATTCCAAGTTAATCTAATATTAAACAAAAAAAAATCTTAGGAATTTGTATGTCATAACTCGTAAGCATATACAGTCACATAGACAAGATTCCTAACAAACAGCTTATATTTCTGATGATCCTTGTGGATTTATTCAAGAACGTGTTAAATTAGTTAAAAGCTTACACAAAATTCTGATGGACTACTCGTTGTTCAATATATATGTTTAGGCTTCATCATGATGGATTTTAAGTTGCGGATTGCAGATCCATAATAAAAAAAATCCATTGAACGTGTTTAGATAGATTTCAATTTTTATGCCCCTATTTTTAATATTTGAGGTGGATTATCGTCTTTTGAAATCCTTCCCCCAAATTCTCTCAAATCCATATTCTTTACCATTTGCCTTCGTGTTAGGTCTTCAGGACTCCTTTGTTGAACTTCTTCAACCTTATATAATTTGAAGGTCTTAAAATATTCCAATACGTGCATACCTATTTGATATCTCATTCAGCTTCAGTTATGAATAATTTCTTCTTTAGCAGAAACATGTGGTCTGTGAACATAAACTGGACAATAGTTCATTTTTTTTTCTCTCATAAATTGACTTTCTTATTAATAAGTATCCCCATTATGAGATACCAACAATTACTGCCTCCTTTTGCCGCACAGGTTTCAAAGGCCTACTGGAGCTATACCATCTTCTTTCGTAGGCTTAGATGCCTTTACTGGAAATTTGGAAGATTTTGGTTTCGAAGATTATCTCAATGGTAATTATCGTTTATTTGCGGATATTATTATTAAATTATTACTCCCGGAGTATTATTAAACTATATTGCACAATGGATTTAATGTCCTGTTTTATTTTACCCCTTTTCAGATCCCAGGGAATCTGAATCGGTTCGTCCTGTTGACATGCATCATGCAATGGAAGTGCGTCTTGGGCTATCGAAAGGGCCAGCATGCCCGAGTTTCATTTGAAAACAAGTCTTTGTACTACTTAAACCATTCTCATTGCTATCTGTATTGATCAGTTTTTGAACATATTATTGGCCCCGTCAAATCCCGAACAGTCCGTTTTAATGTGATCCAGTTTTTTTCTTTCTAAAATATTTGGTTTGCTTTGCTCGAAATTCCAGAATCATTTTGAGTTTTTTTTTTGGCTTTTCTAGAGATGGGAGAAGGATGGATAAAAATGCAAAGTTCAGGGACCTCACTACAAATATTCCATGTATTTACTGATCACTATAAAAATATAGCAGTGTTTCAAAATAGTATACATCCTACAAAAATAAATAAATATTCTTACATTTTCTTTTTAAATACCATTTTAGCTTTACTTTATTCATTACTTTTTAAACTCTTAAAATATGATATAAGTATAGTATATTGTTGAGAAGTCTCTTAGAATCAAAAACAATGAAATCGAATTACATATGAACTCTTTGAAAAAACACACATTCTGTCAACCATGGCATAACGCTGGATCAATCAAAAATTGACACGTGGCAACCAGAAATAGAATAGTAGGTGGGTAAATTCGAAATTCACAATAGTTTTGAGGATCAAATCATAATATATCCTTACTAAAGATTCAGTTGTAAAAAGCCAAGCCGAAACCCAAAACAGCTAAAACGCAGCTGGTGGTATATTCAGTTCGGCACACTGTTAATTCTTCACTCCCAAAAATCAAAATCAAAATCAAAATCAAAGTCAAATCCGAAAACCCCAAAAACCTAACCCTCACCGGAGGCACATGGACCCTCGACGAGTCCCCCGCGCCGTCAGCGACCCGAAGGTCCGCCACGTCGGATTCTTCGCCCCTGCCGGGCCATCCGGTCGACCTGAACCGAGAGCACCATCTCCTACTCTCTCCGACATTCCCCTAGCCGGAAACTCGCTATCCCCCGTCATGATCCCGCCGCCGCGCCACCAGTCCAACGAACTCTCCCGAAACGCCCCCTACGCGCCACCTGAGTCCTCGATTCCCGTCGGCAGTTATAATCCGTCCGAATTTTTATCCCATACTGACGGGACTGATTTTTCCGACGATCGTAGAGACAGTTTTGGAGAATTCGTCACGTCTCCGACGTCTGACTGTTTGGAGATGGCGGTGGCTAAGCAGGATGATATTGTTGCGAGATTGCCCCCTGATATACGAGGTGACTTTGTATTTACCAATAAAAATGTTTTCAGATTCATTCATTCATTTATTGAATTTTGTCGATCTTGGGACTTGGATTGAGTTTGGAACAGATGGAGGGACGAATAATGAATTCCGGAAGGAGAAGGAGACAAGTAGTGCAAAGGCGTTGAAGGAGAAGACCACAAAAGCCGAAAGACGGGCAATTCAAGAAGCACAAAGAGCTGCGAAGGCGGCAGCCAAAGGTAATACATATCTCGTGCTTATCTTTCCTATCTCGAGTTGATAGTATGTATGATTAGGAATTCAAGGAATTAGTTGAAATATTGCCTATAGCGATTGAATCGTTGTTAATGTGTTGATTTCTCGATTTCCTTGCGAAATCCTAGGTCATATATTTCGTATAATGAGATCAATCTATAGGTGCAATTCTTCAGAAAACTCAATGAAGCAAACCTGTATTTATCATTTGAGTGTTAGTGTGTTACCTTAGCTCTCATTTCTTAATCTTAAGTGTAGAATTGTGTTTTCCTTGATTTTATTCTCTTTTTTGCATCAATTGGTTGAGCAGCTAATGTAAACTTAATGAGTGCTCTATCCAGTGTTGGAAGTCTTATTTTTACCTCTTCATTTCGGTCTTGTAAAATGTAGTATTGTTTTTGGACCCATGGCTTCCTCTTTCACAAGTATATATAAAATAAAAATTGACATTTAATTCATCACTGATCTCATCTTATAATCCTTTACCTTCATTATGCAAAATGCTTTGAATGATAATCCGCCTCCTCTTTCTTATTTTATTTTATTAATTTTTTTTTCAAGGGTGGAAAATAGTTTGAAGTTGTAGGGTGAAAGCTTCTGTGGCTGTGTACATTTCTTGTTTAATCTCTCTTGATTTTTTTTTATTTTTTTTTATTATAATACTTCTCCTGCATTTCCGGAAATTGCAACTTCTAGGTGAAGGAAGTAAGATTTCGTCTTCTGCTACTGCTGCTGGGGTTAATTCAACCAACAAGGGGAAATCTGTAAAGTCTGCTCCACAAAAGAAAGACAAATCTCCAGTTGCAGCTTCCGAGAAGAAAGATGGCGACCGTCAACCGGACAAAGATAGGAAGAAAGATGTTCATGTCCCTCATCCACGGATGCAGTTTGATGATGAAACTAGAGTGGAGAAGGCAAAGAAGCGTTCGGTAGTTAAACAAACGGAAGCTAGGAACAGAGTTGAGCTCTTTAGGCATTTACCTCAGTATGAACATGGAACGAGGCTTCCCGATCTAGAATCAAAGTTCTTCCAACTTAATTCCGTTCATCCTGCTGTTTACAAGGTACTTTTAGAAACAATTAACTTCTTCCCCAGTTATTAGCATTGCCGACATTGTCTGTTTCTGTATTTTTATTTTTAACTAGACACTTTGGAGTTTGTATCTGTCTGGAATGGGGAAATTTTAAGGGTTAATAAAAAAGATTGCCTCTGATGTTCATTCAAATTTCATGAAAGAAGTTTATCTTTCTTTTGTTTATGTAAAGTAAATTTGTCAAATATCAAGGGTAAGTTTGCATTCACCCACTTTTCAGGATCATTTTTATTTGGTCCACTCCTGCACTATTATTTGTCTCAAACTCCAACCAAAGAAACTTCTTGTTATCTAATTATTTTCATCAACTCATGATATTTCCACCATAAAGTTCTACTGAAATACTCTCACCTTTTTCTTATGATCAATTCTCATCTGGTCATTTAATCCTCACCTCACCTCCTAATACAAAGGTAATTTTGACTCTTATCTTTAATTTGGATGAAATGACACTGGAAAGAAATAGGCTGGACTATTTTTTCTACAATTGCCAATTTCTATCCCTTTTCCCAGGAGCCCCGTTTGTTTATCCAATTTTATGCTAATTTTAATTATGTTTGTCAGGTTGGTCTGCGGTACCTTGCTGGGGACATCTCCGGAGGCAACGCCCGTTGCATTGCCATGCTCCAGGCATTCCAAGAATCAATTAAGGATTATTCCACCCCACCAGAGAAAGCCCTAATCCGAGACTTGGCCACAAAAATTAACAGTTATGTCTCTTTTCTAATTGAATGCAGACCCCTCTCTATCAGCATGGGGAACGCAATAAGGTTCGTCAAAGCCCGAATTACCAATTTATCTCTGAAGCTTTCCGAAGCAGAGGCGAAATCCAGCCTTATCTCCGATATTGACCATTTTATAAGTGAGAAGATAATTCTTGCGGATAAAGTCATAGTCAAACACGCTGTCACTAAAATCAGGGATAATGATGTACTTTTGACATATGGATCGTCGTCTGCTGTTGAAATGATTTTCCTTCATGCCCACGAACTCGGTAGAAAGTTTCGGGTGGTGGTAGTGGATTCGCGTCCCAAGCTTGAAGGTCAAAAGTTGGTCCGTAGGCTTGTGGGGAAGGGTGTGAGTTGCACATACACCCATATAAATGCCATCTCTTATGTCATGCTCGATGTGACAAAGGTGTTTCTCGGCGCGTCCTCAGTGTTGGCCAATGGGACAGTTTACTCCAGAGTTGGGACGGCATGTGTGGCCATGGTTGCCCATCAGTTCCGGGTCCCTGTGTTGGTATGCTGTGAGGCATACAAGTTTCACGAAAGGGTTCAGCTTGATTCTATTTGCTCGAATGAACTTGGTATGAAAATTTGGGTTTATAGTATTTAGATGGAAAAAGGTACCCTAAAGGTTTGGCCTAATTTTCAAAAAAACACTTAAAAAAATACAAAAGATCCCTGTAGGTTTTATTTTTGTCTTGAGTTTTACCCAATTCAAAAGCAAAAACATACTGTGAGCCCCATTCTCATTTTTATCAACACTAAAATTAGCCTCTTAATGGTACCACTAAATCAAAGGTGTACTTTTGGTCATTTTGATATATGGTTTATTTTTTTGGTAGTCAAGTCAAACCTCAAGGGTGCGTTTCGAAATATCCCCAGACAAACACCCTTGGGATTTAGTCTAATTATGCAAACACTAGCTCATTTTCTAAATTGCTTTGCCCCCCTTCATGCTTATGTTTTATTATACAAATTACACCCTGAATTAGTATGTTTAGGTCAAGAGACGCAAAATTCAAGGGGGTGTTTGTATTTTTGAAAGATTTTTTTTTTTTTTTGTAATGAAACCAACACTTCAAGAGTGGCCTTGTAATCTTGCTTCTAACCTTTGCAGTTCCTGTCATGTATCATTTGCAGGTGATCCTGACATGGTTGCAAAGGTTTCGGGTAGGAAGGAGATTAATCATTTGGATGGTTGGGCTAATAGTGAGACTCTGCGCCCCTTGAACTTGATGTAAGGCCAATCCATAAGTTACTTGTGAAATATTAGGATATAATTGGTATTATACTATTATAAATGATGGTTCACTTTATTCATTTTTGGTTTTCCATTTACCAGATATGATGCAACACCTTCAGATTACATATCAATGATCATAACTGACTATGGCATGGTTAGTTGAACTAAGTTTATTCGTTCTCTTACTGCCCAATGCACACACTTTATTTTCCGTCTCATTCAATTTTCTTTTAATGTCTTTAGATACCACCAACCAGTGTTCCTGTTATTGTCCGAGAATACGGGCGAGAACACTTGTGGATATAAGTGACGGATGAGAAAGCAATACTGAAGAGCCTTTTTGCCATAGCTTAATTTTGATCATGTTTTATACCTGTTTTTGGAATAAAGTTATATGCTACTACTGCCTTTTAATTTTGACGTGGCCATGAATGACTGTGACTTGGTGAAGAGTGCGCGTATATAGTCTCTCCTGGCAGTTTTGTTTTGGAATGGACAGACAAGACCGTGAGGTTTTTCCGGACTCCTTGCCCATAGCTGAGTTTCATTTTATTTTTTTTATTTTTGGCTTCTTACAGAATGATTGCTATATATACTTCGGATGTTGTTTTTTTGGGAAGTATGAAACTCTTTTGACATTTCATGTTTTTGAAGTTTGAGTTAAGGAATATCCTATGAGCCCATACCATATGCATAATAACAATAATAAAATTTAAGACAGCATTATTACAGCTGATCTTTCGTAATAATTCTATGAAATTATCAAAATTTTAATGGTAAATTTTGCAATTTTTAAATCTTAGACGTCATAACTTTAGCCCAAACCACCATCAAAACCGATTCGGACCCTTTTCTACTTGCTTCTTGGTCAACAACCCATAATTAAAAAAAGTATAAATATAGTCCACATCGTGATGAACTGATAATGAGTAATGCAAAAGATAATTGAGTAATGCAAAATTAAAAGTTCAAAACTATTCCATTTAGTAATCTATAAATATGGTCTCCATCCAATCATATCACGTCTCAACTCTCAAGTCTCAACACAAAACTTCCCAGGTTTTTATTCTACTGTCCCTCTGGGGATTTCACCTTTTCCATACACAGGAGAGACAACCCCGAGTACAACTAAACCAGCCAAGAGAACAATCAACATGCCCAAAGAGTTCACTAGCATTGCCTCCCTTGAATATCGTGATATTATTTGACTCGCTTGAAGAAACGTGGCCTTCTCCAGGAAACCGGTGGCACATGTAGCCACAGATAGAATGTAGATATAAAGACCAAAATACACGTGCCATGGCATTAAGCTAGCTCGACTGTTTCTTGATCCACCGGGATACCAAAAGGTTAAAAATCCCGCAGTCCCCTGCACAAGTGACTATTTAAGTTTTGAGAAACTCTGAAGTTGCTTGAAATGATTAGTTTGCAAAAAAAAGAGATAAATTACACAAATCACCCTTGAGGTTTAACCTGATTACAAAAACACAGCAGACTTTCAAACTTACAGAGATGCCTTGAAGTTCACAGTTAAAACTAAGTGTCTATACCTTCCGAAACTACATAATACACCTTCGATACTTCTTTCTATTTTCTCAAATTACCATCTCAATGGGTGGTTGCAACAAAAATCTTAATGTTGTATTTTGCAATTTTGGAAGATAAATGGATGTCTTTCGAGATCAGGTCAACTCTTAAGGGTAGCTTTACGTAATAATCAGTAATTAAGAACAGAGTACCTGAATTACAAACAAGAAAAAGCAAGCCAGGCCCAACCACGAGTGGAGGCTATAGAAATTATCAATGCCCTTGTCAATGTGAAACTTCCAAGCGGCCCATATTCCAATAGTGCTGAAAACGAAAGCCAGAAATTGCAAGGAAATATGGACAATTTTTTTGAAATTTTTCGTCCCAGACACAGTCTTGTACACCAGCATGGCTGCCAAAAATCAATGCCGACCATTATATTATCCCCATAAAAACATACTCCCCCCACTTCCTTACTAAAACAAAAGGCTGTATCTAACTATCAATTAACGGCAGTGATTCCTTATCACTCATATACCCAAACGAAAATAACACGAAATATTCACTCGTCGAACTGTATCTCATCCATACATGTCGCATTTTCATATAGTTCGGATACATTTTGCGCCTAACACAATATCAATTTTTTTACAGGAAAAGGAACAGCATACAAAATCCACACCTTATTGTGATTCCAGTAAAAGTAGTTAAATAAAGTAAGCAACTAAATTTCATTGCGATTACGGCATTTCTATCTCAGGCAAAAACAAAACAAAAACAATTGAACAGAGTGGACTATAGATGAACACCAAGTAATCACACTTAATTTTGACCTAAATATTTGTGAATCGGTAATGAAAAACAAGGCATACATATTTGTCATACCTTCGCCATTTAGAAGAACAAAGCCGATCACCATTAACACAGGGTGAACCTGAATAATTAATCAATAGTAACAGATTTAATTCCAATCCAAAGTCAATTTCGTCAATTGAAAAGATGATGATGAAGAGGAAGATGGACTTACATTGAAAATGAGGCTCTTATCCTCGGATACAAGCGCCAATCCGCCTCTGTAATGAACATTCCATATCAAAACCAGCGCCGCAACTGCGACACCGACAACTCTCACCGCCACGAAGATCGGGAACCGTACTACCGGCACCGCCATGGAGGGCAGTTTCGTCACTTAATTAGAAAAATAAAATGGTGTAGGCTGAAAGGAGTGAAAATTAGGGGTTTTGCATCTCCAGCGGAAATTCGAGCTGAGTTTACTCGGATTTCCACAACACTTGGTTTGACTTTTGGCGGGGATCGGCTGATTTAATTTAATTTATTCGGATAATTTATGCTTGCGGAAAAAATGTGTCGACTTTCTTGCTGAAGAATTATTCAAAAATAATTTAATGGTTTTTTATAGGGGTGGGCATGGGTCGGGATGGACGGGATTTGGGTGATCCCGGTCTCGTCCTATAATTTTTTTTACGGGACGAGATGGGACGGGATCACACTTTTTGAAAATTGATCCCGTGAACTCGGGATCCCATATGAAAGTGGGACGGGATCGGGATTGAAACGGGATCTCGTTTATTTAATTAATTTTAATAAAAAAATATTATTTATTTTTAATAATATTTTTATATACTTAATTTAATTATTTATTATAAAATATATTATTATTTTTCTTATAAAATTATATATTTGTTTGATTTAGTTTATAATATAGTATTAAAAAGTTTGTTTTTAACAAATTATATTAAATTAAATACATTAATATATTATAAATAATTTAAAATTATATTTTTTAATATATATAAATACATAACGGGACGGGACGGGATATTACGGGATTTATTTAGTTAATCTCGCTCCCATCCCATTATTTTAATACGAGATCGAGACGGGACGGGATTAGCATTTTTTATATTTCAAACCCGTCTCGTCCCGTCCCATTTTACCACGGGACCGGGACGAGATCGGGATTTCGAGACCAAACGCCCACCCCTAGTTTTTTACTTCCTTTTAAATAATTTTGTCACTTATTGTCATTGAGAATACGTTATACTAATATGCCTTAATACCTAAGGCTCTGTTCTTTTGGACTTAATTTCAGTTCATTTTAGTTCATTTCAGTTCAGTTCAGTTCTATTCAGTTCAGTTCAGGTCAGGTCAGTTCAGGTCAGTTCAGTTTCAGTTTGGTTTTTAATAATAATAATAATAATAACAACAACAACAATAATAATAATAATAATAATAATAATAATAATAAAATAATAACAAAAATTAATGTCAATAAATATTAAATGTTTGTAATATTGAAAAAAATCACGAAAAATACAAAATTTAAATAATCGGTCAATCTACTTCCATATGATCTACCTCCTTATCATTTTGTTGTACTCCATCTTCATTCTCTTCGGTGTTGTTATCTTTCCAAATAGCTTCGGCTATATCCATCCTTACCTTTGACATGAGCTTCATTCGATTTTTGTCATCCAAGTTTGTATATGTTCTCCCACTGACAACATCATGATGTACAATTGGAATACCATTCTCGTGCATTCGTATGAAATTATGAAGTGTGAAACAAGAAACAATAATTGACATTTGATACTTTTATGATAGTTGAGGCATAATTTTCAACTTTCATTCTTAATGAAGAATGTTGTTAATTGAAATGTTCTGAAATTCCTTTAGGTAGTCCATGCTTATAGTCCGGAATATGATATCTGATGTTGAGATCGCAAATAAGAGACAAATATTCAAGAGTATTAAGATATCCAGAGAGTCTACCAAATAGTATTTAACGTAAAATAAATTTTGCAAAGAAACAATGTACTATAATAATCTTATATTATTATTTATTTTGTATTATTTATTATTTGTAATGATTATATAAATTATATAGTAATTTTGTGTAATATCGAAACTTCTAACAAAAAAAATAGTGTTGTAAATACGTATACTTTGTTTGAGTATTCACATGAACAATATATTTGAATTTATCGATAAACCATAAAAGTTATAGAATGTAAATCATTTTTAATTTTTTTAACCTCATAAAAAAATAAGAAATTTAATAAAATTGTTTATAATATACAAAATATTGAAATTTTAAAAATACTAATTTTAGTTTTTCATTATTTTAAGTTTCTTATTTTGATTAATTTCAGTTCACTTCAGTTCAGGTCCATTCAGTTCAGTAAAGTTCAGTTAGTTTCAGTCAGTTTAATGTTAGTATATTAAGGACACGTTCTCTTGAATTGAATTTAAGAAATCTGAAATTAAATGATTTGAACTGAATTAATTTTTTTATAATAATAATAATAATTTTTATAAATTTTTAAATATTTTTTTAAAAATATTAATAATATTATAACAGTAAATAGATTGTGTATTTAAAATTACAAATTGAAATTATTTTTTATTTATTTTATTTTGAAACCAACTTAATCGAGTTGAACTAAAGCGAACATATAAATATTAGAGTACATATAAAGAAAGAATTATTAGAATAATAATAAATTTGCTTAGTTGAGAGCTTGTATGTGAGACCTCACAAGGTCACATGTTATTACTTCGTACTGATCAACCATATATAGAAGGAGCTTTGATCAAAAGTCTTAATTTTTTTTTTAACCATTGTCTACCAAAACAATAGTACTGGTTTCCGAAAAGAAAATGACATTAAACCTTTTTCCTACTTAGTAAGTCTCTTCTCTAGAGATTTCACCTCAACCACCATTTCTTAATGGCAGAAATTGGAGTGTTCAGAAATGGGGTGTAGGTTTGGAATAATGGGTTCATGGTCCGCCCGATCTTAGACCATGTACTTTGATGATAACTAGCAGTGGCAGGAGCATGATACATTAGCTTCAGAAGCTGGAGAAAAGAAAAGGTTCAAATGCATAAATAGTACAGTTTGATTGAAAAAGCAAATTGTGCCATTGGACAACATCTAGAATCACAAATTCATAAAAAATATTAGGACATAAGAAACTTAAAAACAATAGAAAACCCAGCCGTCATTTAACACTCGTACAAAAAAATCTATTTCTGTGCACAAACCTAAAACATTTAACAAGGTTAATGTAGTCATTTAGCATCCTTCCTCACTTTTTGTGAACAAATAATCTAAACATCTATTTTGAATAGAGGGAGTAACTGTAACTAAATTACAATATTTAAAAAGAAATTCCACCGCATTCGTATGTTGTGACCAATTTTTTGTTAAGACCTCTTGTAGAAGTAATAAATCAATTCATGTGAAACATCAAAAGTTTGCTATCCACACCAATTTGAGTTAACTAAAATAGTAAAATATTCAAGTTTCAAATTGATATGACACTGACCTGCCAGTACATAAATGCTTGTATAATATTGCGCTGCCACCTGTGATTAGAATCGTAATGAGTAACATAATTTTGATATAATTATTTAAGGGGAAAAAGTTGTGTAAACAAAGAAAATCGCAGATAAGTAAGTGATCACAAAGGTAATGAGGAGGGTGAGCTACTGACGAAAACATGGAAATAATGAGAAGGAATCCAAGTCCAATCTGAACTTGTGAGCAGAGAACGCTTAGGGTGGTTGTGTTTGATTCTACCCAAACACAAGGGCCTTCCAAGTATTTCCTGGAAAAAAAATGTAAAAAACAAAAAACACGAGGAAAGAAAAAGGTTATAAATCAAGAACGTTCAAGAAACAAAAACAGAAAGATAGTCTTTCATAAATTTCACATTTGTTTTTTTCCTTCCGCACCCAATATGAGAGCCTTCATGGAATAATGAAATGCCAATCATTTGTATCAAATGTAGAAGTAATTGCACGTACTAGCAAGTTACCACGGCAAACATATTTATGATTGATTATGAACTCAAAATAACATTTAAAATACTGAAGTGTGCGTTTTAATTCTAGGAATTGCATTTTAGAGATGCAAAAGCATTCCAAAAAGATTGTGTGGACTATAATCGGACACATTCAAGAAGTGATGATAACATAAAATGATACTTGATACCATATCTTTAAGGTTTCATGGCACACAGGCTAACACAGCAGATCCATTGGACAATTGTGGGGTAAAAAATAATATTATAATAATATGAAGCATTTTAAAGTTCAAATACACACTTTATTACCTGTACAAGGTGGATGATCTGCTAAAGTTATGCTTCAGGAATTTCGCAACATGCTCTAGGGCACGGCAAAATATGGGAATCAAAGCAACTGCCAAGAAATAAATAGACAACTTATGTATTAAACACCCACCCACAGGCCACATCTCAGCAATAGTTTTAGATTTGTCTTTACATCAAGCGCAATATTAAAACACACAAAATAATGATTGAGTAATAAATTCAAACTGACATTTGAGGCAAAGATTTGAAGTGACGAAATTAAGGCAATAAATTGAGTGGATAAAATCTTTGGTAGTAATCACCGACTGGAACCACACTTGCAACGCCTGCATGTTCCATGCTCTAGGTTTCTGCAGGCAACCGATATTCACATCAGTACATATTAAATAAATGGCAACCCACAAAAACATTTTTAAATAAACAAGATTACAAGAGTATTACCCCATATATAGAATATATAGAATATAGAGAAGAACACGCAGTCCCCAAGAAGGAAAGTCGGTATGCCCGACTAGAGAGGCTTTTTGGCACAAGTGGAAAAATGGCAAGAATTGCGACTACAAGGATCTGCGGTAAAAATAAACAAAGATAAAATTGCCAAAAACCAAACAAATTAATAATTTGTACAGAATAACAATAGCTTAGATATGAGTTGTGAGCCAAAAACTCTTCACCCCAAAATCAGTTTAACATACCCAAGCATTGACAGAAAATTGAATTGTTTGTGGACCCCAACGCAAGGACCTAGCATTAGGAGGTTGTGTTGTAGATGTTCCTGATGTTCTACTAGAGGGCCCTACAACATGAATTTCCATGTATTCAAGAAATAGAAGGAAATTTAGCATCAAACGACGATATACGTTTGGGCGATTTAAAATGCAAATTAAAGAGTCTCCTAAGTTAATACTGAAATCCAAGAGTTTAGACCTGAACTCCGTTGGCGAGTATTACTGTTACCAGTAGCTGATGATGATGACTGTGGTGGTTGAGCAGAAGGTCTTGCTGGCTGAGATGAATTATTAGTAACCATTGGTTCAACTTTTAGATCAGGATCCTGAAAAGATCATACCAATGTTAAACATTATGTCGTTAACACTCTTATGACAGAATTAATCTCTATCCTCTCAATGACAATACAAATATAAGGTACAAAACTGCATAAGTGAACAATATATCCTTAATTCTACAAAAAAATAAGCAAATAATGTAGAAATTCTAGTAGAGGGTACAATTCCACCGTACAAATCACCACGGTGAGATTCATATTATCAAAAAATTTTAAGCCGAATATATTAGGGCATTTAAGAATGCATTAGAAAAAAATAAAAAACGATGAGATTTCAGCATCAATTTCAACTCCAGAACACACATTAAACAATACTGAAAAGAACGGAAATGTGTTTCGTATACAATAAGAAAAGTAACACAAAACCTTGTGAACCTAATACAAAACCACAATCTCGATAGCCTTCACAACAATCAACACAAATTCAACTGGCAAGTAAAATTAAAGCACAATAAAATTCATTCCTCTGTCATAATCAAGATCCGTTGAAGCTGGATCAACTCAAATTTCACTAAATAGTAGTAATTAAAAAAAAAACTAGATATCAAATCCAATCAACTCGAAATAGACTGAAAAGCAAAGCAAAAAATAACCATACGATGTAACGCTGGTAGAACTTGCGCTTGTAGTGGTCGACGACATCATTTCTGGAGGCCATGTGCGGCGGGATGAGTACATTCGACCAGTAATCCGGCCACCGTGTGTCGTTGTCGTAATCGTACGCCGCCGCCGCAATCCGCTTCAGCTTCTGCGGATCCTCTCCGTCTCCGCCGCTCATATTTGTACCTATTTCGCGCCTTTCGGAAATCGGGATGATAAGGTTTTCAGTCTGAGTCTACGCTTCACACTCGTCACTTGGATGAAGCAGAGACCCCGTCTTGTTCTGCCCGACCTTTTACAAGCATTTGCTTTCCTCCAAAATTATAGAAACCCCCCATGATTTAGGGTAATTATAAAAAACACCCCAAGAAGATTCAAAATTGCAATATAGACAAAACATATTTATAACAAAATTTATATATAAGAAAAATAAACATATACAGTACATAAGCATAACTCAAGTTGATTAAAACCTCAGTTTCGACTTACTAATCAAAGTAAAAAATGATTTGGAAAACTTGAACATCAGTCTATTCGATTCGATTCATTTACATCTTATACTTTCTTCGCCGTGGCCGTGAAATTACAATTCGGATGGACGTGTGTAGCTGACAGTTAGGAAAGTTGTGGCTCAAAATTTCAAAAACAAAAAAAGTGGTGTTTAGCGTTTAAAGCTGAATCCAATCAACTCCTCCAGCTACTTTGAGAACGACGACTGTTGAAATCTGAGCTGTTGTCTTCATTTCCTAATGCCATCCTATCAAACATTCTGATCCTTGACGAATATTCATTGGAATCGAGATTCCCACTCTGCCCGGGCCTCGCTCCATAGTTCGGATCTGTCAGCTCATCCATAGAATCTAAAGCTCTCGAGATCTGCAAAGAATAACACGCACAACGATTAACAAAATTGACAAATGACTAAGATTGTAGGACTGATGTTGGGACACTCCGATAGATGCAGGGTCGATTTGCAATTTATCCAAACATTAGGGGTCACGTGCCTGACTCATCCGCGGCCTTCTGGAAGCTGAATGGCGCACACAAGCTGCAGCTGCTTCAATCATCCGGAACATTTCGACTTCAATGAAATTGCTCCCAAGCCTCGGATCGACAAGGCCATCGAACTCTTGTGTCTTGAGTGCTTGAGCAAGCAAGGGTCTAGCCTGCAAGGAGAGGTGGCATAAAATATTTTTCTCTCAATGAAAATAAGACGAAATTAAACGGTCACTAACGTTGAAAATCACAAAAACTACAGTTTGTTTTTGTAATACTTAAAAAATGAGGAGTGTAAGTGCAAAATGTAATACTAAAATTCGGGATGATTTCTAATATTTAGAACAATAATGGAAATAATAGTAAAAAATTGTGATGGCGTCGACAACTTAAGTCAGCTTCAAGCTACAACAAAAGCATCGCGAGTCGATTTTAGTCGTGCTAGTGAATATGATGAAATCATATCTATCGTAAAATCATAGATAAACAAGATTGATATTGACGAAGCTTACGCATTCAACCAGGCTTTCATCGCCCGCGGGTTGAGACTGATCAACTGGCATGCGACCCGTGATGAGCTCCAAAAGCACGACACCATATGAATAAACGTCTGATTTCTCGGTAAGTTTACCGCTTGCCGCATACTCAGGAGCCATGTATCTGAAAGTGAGAATGGACAAAGTACATATTTAAAAATCGCAAAACCGTTCTTGAATTTCGTTTCCTTTTACACAGTGGCCTTACAGTTAGTGGACTTGATGGGATTTTCTCGTGACACTGTATTCCTTATTGGAGAAAACAGTTCATGATGCTAACAGTTTCCGTTCGTTCCTTTCTCAAAATATGAAAAATGTTGTTGCTTTCTTAACTTTTCAAAGTTATTTTTGTTTGTTTTGTAAATACTCCAACTCTCAAGGGTAGTTTTGTGACTATGAATTGATCGAATTGCAAATACCCTCGAGAGTTGTTGAGCATCTTTTTCTACTCTGCAAACTATGCAGTACAAATGAGACATCTTCTAGGTAAAAACAAACCTGATTCCTGAAGGTGTGCTTCTAATGACTCAACTATAATTTTGAGCATTTTTTGTAATTAGGCCATACCACAGGGGTACTTTCTGCAATTACCCTCTACTACTACTCAAAGGAACTATAAGTAGGTTTCTACTGCTTGTAACTAACACACATAATCTCGAGAAAAGTAGTGATCACCTACCCAAAGGTTCCCATTACACGGGTCGACACATGGGTATTCAATCCCATTGCCATCTTTGCAAGCCCAAAATCCGCAACCTGACGAAAATCGGCATAAGACCCCACTTAGCACGGCGAATGTCTATATGTACTTTCAACAGACGAAACTACTAAGAGTAGAGTGGGAATAAAGAAAAAAACACTGCACCTTTGCTTCGAAGTTGTCATCCAATAGAATGTTTGTTGACTTAATATCTCTGTGAATGATGCGCGGTTGACCTGATAAAAACAGTACCAAAACAAAATAAGCTTTTAACACCATATGGCATATACCAAGCAAAAATGAAAATGTTTGTCGGGGCTTACAGTCTTCGTGAAGATATGCTAGTCCACGTGCTGCACCAGCCGCAACTTTAACTCGACTAGCCCAGTCCATCACCGGCGTGCCTTCATCTGCACACACGATAATGTTAATAAAACATACTATGATGATCTATGTAATACATTGGACCTTCTACAATCACACAGACAAAAAGATAATGGTTAATTACACGACGTACCCTTGAGATTTAACTAATTACCAGAAGAAGAAAAAACACTGAGCCCCTTCATAAGAAAAAATAACTAAAACTCCACTTCACATTTTAACAAAGAATCAAAATTCAGGGACAGTTTTTCTAATTCACCCCAAAACCTCAGGTAGTGGCAGTTTTGTAATTCACCCAATAACACAAATACTCTCACAAGCTTCTTCATATATAGTCTTACCATGGAGATGATAATGCAGGGTGTTATTCGCCACGTAATCGTACACCAGCAACCTCTGTTCCTCGCAGATGCAATAACCCACGAGGGAGACCAAATGCTTATGGTGTATTCGGCTTATGATCTCGACTTCTGCCCTGAACTCTCGCTCCCCTTGTCTGCTGCCGGCTTTCAACTGCTTGATTGCAACCTGCCTTAAGCTTCCGTCCGTAGTCAGGACTCCTATGTAGACAGACCCGAACCCGCCTTGCCCAATAAGCTTGTCCACGGAAAACCCGTCTGTGGCCTCGGAGAGTTCCCCGTAAGTGAACGACGACCTCGAAGAGCCCATGACGTCAGATGAGATCGAGAGATTGGTAGTGGAAGCATTCGAAATCTGGGGTCTAAGGATCGCTGATGAAGGCGCTGGGAAAACGGATAAATAATTAACTCAATAATTTTTTATATATAGATTACCTCTTGAATATCGGAAAACATGGGTTACCTGAATTTGGGGCAGATGGAGCGAAGGGGGCAGGGGCAAGATAGTCATTTGGGTTAGAAACGTCTTTGCTGTCGATTTCCTTGTTCTTCTTTTTTCTTCCTTTGACGAGACACGCGGCGAGAACCACCAGAGTGAGCGCGAGAAACCCGACGGAGGTGCCCATCACGGCCACGTTCCGGGCGCTCAGTCCCAGTGAGCTGATCGGACTCGCCGGAGGCGGGATCGATGAGGGATTGACGGGATGAGGAGTGCGGCGAGGCACGGGCGGCGGCGGAGAATGCGGGTGGCTCGGCGGTGGGAAGTGGAGACGAGGGGGTGGGGAACGAGCGGCGGGAGGGAGAGAAGGGGGTGTTTCCGGCGGAGTAGACGGCGGCGGCGAAGAGGGGGCGGTGGAGTTTTGAGGAGGAGGAGACGGCGGCGGCGCCGAGGGGGCGGAGGAGTTTTTAGGAGGGGAAGGGGCGAAGGAATAAGAGGGGATGGGTGACGTGGCAGGTGGGACGGAATCTGATTTTGGGGAAGGTGAAGCCATTAAAAATTGATCAAACTGAATTATGAAGAATATATAATATAAATGTATGTATGTAGTATATGTTATATGTATAAGTCGAGAATCTGTATTTACCCTTTGATTCGAACGAGAGGATCGAAACGGCCGATCGGGAATATAAAAATGCATAGAGGGTAGATCGAAATATAAGAAGAAGAAAATATATAAAAATTGATTGTATATTTCCTGGGAAGAAGATTTGGTAAATTAAATATTTCAAACCCAGAAAACATGCTCGGATTCTGGGCTATCAAATCAGACGTAGTACTGTGCCGGGAATTAAAAAATTACAGCAAATATTTGAAAAGAGTGAAAGTGTGGGAATAAATAAATTATTGTTTTCTGTCACTAAAGTCAAACAAAATACCACGACTACCACCCTACATGAAAGTCAATTTAAATTTACTGTATTTGTAAATACAGTATAAATATTTTTAAGATATTACAGTATTTTCAATTTATTTGAAAAATGTACAAATAATTACTATGTGATAGGCCAATTAATAAAAAATTGAATAATTATATAATGAAATAATATTAAGTTTTTTTGTCTTATCTTATAATTATAAGATTTCATTTATTAAAATTGACCACTTTAATGCAAGATAAATTAAAAGGTTTGATTTAACACTTATTGAATGCGGTCACAAATGCAAATTAATTGATGTTAAATGTAGTAACTCTCTCTTTGTTTATAAGATGATTTTTATTTCCAAGCAAGTTCAATGTAAGACAAGTCACATATGATCGATCAGAATTCACAACACACAATTTAACAAAAGGGTTTGTTTTTTTGTGAGTGATGATATGATCTAGTAATAACTCATAACTCGGTATTACGTTTCACTGTATTCACAATCATTTTATAAGTTTGAACAATATTCATACTAAGTCATTCGTGGTCAATTTTGTAAATTTGAATTGAAGTGTATAAATATTTATTATACAAAAGCAACTATTTCTTCCATCATCTTGAATTGAAAAAAAAAAAAAAGGAAAAGAAAAATCATTTAGAATGTTCTCACGATGAGACTTACTATTCAAGTAACAAAATTGAAAATGATCATAATGAAAGTCAAAACAAATCAATCTTTTTTCCGCCAAAAGAGAAAATTAAACAAAAATCACTGTTGATACATCAAACATGTAATCTCGTTTTTATATATATACAGTTGTCTCCCGACTCAGCAATTCCTGCAAGAAATCATTCCACGAGTCGATCGGCCCAGGCAAACACCAGTGCACACAGTCGTTAGCAAATGACTGATTTGCCCCCTGCCAATGCCCGTATTTACTCGGATGCCCGTCCGGCCTCAGCAGCATCGCCCTCGTCGCGTCGAACAGCCTCAGCTTCCCTCTCCTTGCTCTCTGCGCAATCCTCAGCTCCTCCAGCTGGATTAGGTACATCTCCAGGCTGTATTCCCCCAAAACGACATCGTTCCGTCCGTACGGCCTCGTCCGCGGGCAGTCTCCGCCCCTGTCCCACGCCGCCCCCTCGAAGTGCGACGGCGCGTACGTCCGGAGGAAGGCCACGCCGCCGAACCCCGCCTCGTTGATGGCCCGAAAGGCCGTCCGGAAGGCCCGGCGGTAGCTGAAGTACGACGTCGTGTGGTGGGTCACGTTGCTCTCCGGGCAGTAGAGGCACCCGGAGAGGCGCCGCTCGACGTAGAAATACGTCGGGCGGAAAAACCAGTGGCCGGCGGAGATGATTAAGTAGTCGAAGGCCGCGATGTGGGTCGCCCAGTGGTCGTCGAACTCGTCGAGGTATAAGTTGAAGGGGCGCTTCTCGTCGTCCGGGTCGGTTTTTTCGGTCCGGACCAAATACGGGGCCCAGAACATCGAGATGTTGAAGTCGTGGGCTTCGTACTCGTACCGTTTGTTTTGGTCCAGTGGGCCTGATAAGTCCACAGGATCTGCAACCTTCCATAAATCAAGGATTAATTTCATTGAAGAAAAATATTGTACTAATATTTATGAATAATTTCATTGAAGAAAAATATTAAAACTTCCCGTCAGAATTATTTATGAACTAGTTGTTGATTCACATTAAAAAAATAGTAGTATTATTTTTTAACTTTTTAACTAAAAAGTGGATGATAAAAATATATTTTAAAGTCAAAAAGTAAAGTAAATATAATTAAGTTATAAAATAGGTGAATAAAGTATAGATAAAATTGTATTTTAAAGTGGAAGAATTAAAACAAATGCGTAAAGTATTTTAAACTGAAAAACTAAAGAAATCATTTGATTTTGTAAGGGTGTGCAATATTAAGTTAGAACATTCAAAATTGGGACGTGAGAAACAGATAAGAAGTAAAATAAAATTATATTACAAAATTGTGAGTAAATAACTGATTAATGTAGAGGAAAATTGAATTTTAAAAGAAAAATAATGCAATTTTTTAAGACATACTGGATTATAAATTGATAAGTTGAAATGAAATAAGTTACCCTGGACAAGAGGCAAATCAAAGACTGCATGTGGTTCCTAGCCACAGAGTCACCAACAAAAGCTATGGATTTCCCCCTCACAAGCTCAAGAAACCGGGCCGGGTCAAAAACCGGCATCTCGCATCCGTCGGGCTTCCACCTCCACCTCAGGAAATCCCTGTCGGGCCGCCCGAACTTGAGGCAATTCTGATGCTCCTGTATCGCACCGCACGTGTCGTTCGTGTAGTACGGCCCCTCCGGATTCGGGACCCACTCGCCCGTAAACAAATCGCATTTCTCGTCGACGTCTAGGACTCGCGATCGCACACTGTTCTCGCGCGTTTTTCTTACGTCCGTTGGCAGTGCTAAATGATTATCTTCGTCATGATCATGATTATTACTTCTACTTATTGTTGTTGTTGTTGTTGTTGGTCTTTTTCTTTTGCGAGGACGTTCGTGTTTCTTTCGGGTTGTACGATGATGGCCGTGGTGCGGGTTTGTTGCCACGTCAGCAATACCGATGTCGTCATTGGTTTTCTCTGGGGTTTCGTGTATTGGAATGACATCATCGTTGTCGTGGTTGGTTTTCTCCGTGGGTTCGGATGACAACATGACATCATCGTTGTTTTTTTCTGCGGTTTCGGATGATATTGGAGGAGTTAATTCTAATTCGATTGGGTGGTCGAGGGAGTGTTCGTCGAGGGGCGATATGCTATCGGGTAATTTGTTTGAAGAATAGTCTCTAATGGTGGGGTAGTATAAAGGGATGGTTGCTAGGATTATTAGGGCTACGAGTGCAGCGAGTCTTGATCTTCTTTTTCTTGGTTGATGAGGTTTTCCTATGGAAACTTTAGAGCTTTGAAACTTCATTTTTTTATTTCATGGTTTGGAGGGAGGGAAAGAAAAATCATGAAAGAGAGAAAAAAGGAGTTGAAAAAGAAAGAGAGTTTCAACGAAGTTTAAGGGGAAATCGTGAAATAAGGGATGGTATCTAATATCTATTGGGAAAACAATTGGATAGGTATCCTATTTTGAAATGAAGCGGATTTAAGGGAAGCAAATGATTCTTGTTAAAGTCTATGATTGGGAAATACTACTACTCGTGCACTTTTTTCCCCTTATATTAATTGTTCTGATTTTGATGTTAAAGTCTATGATTGGGAAATACTACAGTACTACTCTTCGGATCGAGTATCTTTTATCTAAGTGCAACTGAATTTTGAAATTTCTGTCAGTGTATAATGTAAGAAGTACATATATATGTATGCGGGTGACAATGTAACAATTCGTTTATGGACATTTACGTCAATGTATGAATGCTCATAAAATTTAAAATTCATTATTTTATCCATTTTTATTATACTAAAACAAATATAAAAAAATATATTTAATAAATGTTAATTACTACACTCTTATGTTAACTATCATCTTATTAATTATTTTTAACCGCATCTTATTAATTATTTTTAACCGCATATTATTAATTATTTCAATTAATTTGGTTTAATAGTAACATTAATTAAATTACGGAAGGTGAGTTGAGTAATTTTGGGAATTAGACTAATTTATAAAAAAAAATAAGAGTTACTATTTAATTGTAAGCAAGCCTAAATTTGAATGTTTAATATTCATCCTTCGAAATGAGCCACCAAAATATTATATGAAAAATAACACTTATTTAAAAATTAAATATTTTTTCCAATTATCATTTTTCTTACATTAATTTAATTATTTTATGTATGACACAAATGTAAATGTAGATCTAATTTCATTGATTTAGCAAAAACAACACAATTTTTTAAGTAATTACTATAAACCATATATTCAATTCAAAATCCACACAATAAGAATTTTCAAAATGACATCTAAATATACCATAAATACAATTTATACATATAGTAGTAATCAGCAAATACAGTATAATATCCAAGATCTTTGAATTCATGAAAAGGGACTCATTATATAAACAAGCTTTCACACCTGAATATTTCTCACACCCAAAATCAATCAATCAATCTACAATGGCAGCACCAACTCTCAACTATTTTCTCTTTCTGATATTCATCACCATCACCGTCACCACCATCACCTCCGCCTACGACCCCACCCCTCTTCAAGACTTCTGCGTCGCCGATTTCTCCACGCCGCTGGGAACAAACACCCGGCCGTTCCCGTGCAAGGACCCCAAAACCGTCAAATCCGACGACTTCTTCCAGGCCGGATTCAACGTGGCGGCCGCCACCAACAACTCCCACCGGGCCGGGCTGACGGCGGCGAGCGTGCTGACCATCCCGGGCCTCAACACCCTCGGGTTCACCATGGTCCGCGCGGACCTGGACGTCAACGGGTCCTTCCCGCTCCACTACCACCAGAGGGCCACAGAGCTCATCGTGGTCCTCGAGGGCTGCATCGAGGCAGGGTTCGTGGCCACCGACAACAGGCACTTCGCCAAGAAGCTTTCCCCGGGAGATGTGTTTGTGGTCCCCGTGGGGCTTATCCATTACGTGGCCAATTGTGGGACCGGGAAGTCGAGCGGGTACGCGGTGCTGAATAGTCAGGATCCGGGGTTTAGCTCGGTTTCGCAAGGCGTGTTTGGGACGAAGCCTCCGATTGATCCGGAGTACCTGGCGAAAGCGTATCAGCTGGACACGAACGTTGTCAAGGGACTTCAAGGGAAGAACTGGAATTGATATGATCGATCGATTTATTATATGGAAATATAAATTTTGAGTGGAATAAAAATTGAAGACTCTTACTTATTTTAATTTTTGACTTTAAAATACAGTTTAATTTATTTTTCGACGGTATGATTCAAAACTCCAGATTCACTGAAAATCGAGTTGAAACACAAGAAGGATCTAGGATTTTATGCAGAATGATTGAATTGATAGAAAATTGAACGATATTGAGGGTTCAGAATAAAGATTTTGATTGGAAATTGAATTTGGGATGATTTTAGGATTTAGGGTTCTTGTGGCGGTGAAATTTTGGGAGAATGAATTAGGGGTTTTTGAATTGTGAAATTGATTTTGAGGAGAGAGTTCACATTTAATTTTTTTTAATAGTTAAGGGAAAAGTCAAAAATACCCTCAGTCAATACAAAATTTAAGAATAATCATGTGTTGTTCAATTTAACAATGAATATTTTATTTACCTACTTTCTAATATTGGACACGTCATTTCTCGATGAATCTAGTCGTGTTATCGACTATTTAGATCTCCAATATATGACCAAGAATATATAGTAAAACGGAATCCTAATAGCAAAATGGATAAGAGATCCATCAAACAAGGAAATTTTGAAGTGGACAACCTTCGGCCGATCGTAGTTCTTAGCCACACATTTAGTATAAACCCCCTTTTTTTTAGTTACTGCATCAGCATGCCTGTAATCTGACTCATCTTCACTGGTGACGAATATTCATATTTTGCCCTTAAGACTCGCTCTGTAACTAACTCATTAATCTCAAATTTTAAACTAAAATTAAAAGCAATCTATAAATAACAGACCCGAAAACAGGACACTATCAAGAATTTCGGAAAAAAGAAAAAACATTCATTATTTCCGTACGTGAGTTTCCATCTGTTCATGGCCAGCCGCAACCTCCACCACCCAAAGAAGCTTCTCCGCATCTTCCCCCACCTCGCCCACCGCCTCAGGCCCGTCGCCCCTCCTTTCACCCCCGCCGCCCCCGTCCAGGTCATCCTCGCCGGCAAACCCGACCCGGTCCCCCCGCCCGCCCCGACCCACCAGGGCGCCCCGGTCAACCTCGATGATCCGAAGAAGCTCTTCTCGTCCGTCTCGACAACGAAGCTGATCAAATCGGTGGCGACGCTCCACATGGCCTCGATGGAGTGGGTCGTCGAACTCGGATCCACGGTCATGGACTCGTGGCTGATGCGGAGCCCCATCTCCAAACGGGTCGTGCTCGAGTCGATCGAGCACACCTTCTATGACCACTTCTGCGGCGGCAAGGATTTGGGCGAGGCCGACCGGACCGTCCGGCGGCTCTGGGACTCCGGCCTCCGCGCCATGCTCGATTACGGCTTAGAGCACGCCGTCGACAACGCCGCCTGCGATCGGAACCTCGACGAGTTCGTTCAGACCATCGAATCCACCAAGTTCCTGGGAGGAGCTTGCCCAGTAAGTTATAATTATTCATTGAAAAAGACTTATATACCCTTACTAACTTAATTAGTAATTATTTATTTTAAAAGACATTAATACCCTTTGTAGGTTAGTTTTGTGGTAGTGAAGGTAACCGCGATTTGCCCTCCGAACCTATTAAGCAGAGTGAGCGATCTGCTGCGATGGGAGCACAGGGACAAATCCCTGCACCTCCCCTGGAAGCTCAAAACCCTCCCGATATTCGCCGACTCCAGCCCGACCTACCACACCCGCAAGCGGCCCGACCCGTTGACCATTGACGAGGAGCGAGACCTCCAGCTGGCATACAGCCGGCTGATGAAGATCTGCAAGCACAGCTCGGAGGCGCGGGTCCCACTCCTGATCGACGCGGAGGACACCACGATCCAGCCGGCGATCGACTACTTCACCTACTCCGCCGCGATCAAGCACCGGTCCCACGACGGGGCCCACCTGATCTTCAACACGATCCAGGCCTACCTGAAGGACGCGAGGGACCGGCTGGTGATGGCGAAGAGGGCCGCTGACGTGGCGGGGGTCCCGGTCGGGTTCAAGCTCGTCAGGGGGGCCTACATGACGAGCGAGAGGCGAACCGCTTCCCGGCTCGGGGTCGAGTCCCCGGTCCACGACACGATCCAGGGCACGCACGATTGCTTCAACAGCTGCGCGGATTTCATGCTCGAGGAGATCTCGAGAGGGTCGGGCTCGGTCGTGCTCGCCACGCACAATCTCGAATCAGGTAGAGGATCGATAAATTCTTGACTGACTGTAGGATTTAAAATGCGTTATTTAACGAGTTGTTGATGGCTTTTCAAAGGACCTTGAAATCGTTACCTTCGTGACAATGCGAAGGCAATGTCATTTTTTTGACGAGTGATTGGGTTTGCATAAGACATAAACAGGACGTACGGATCGATGCCCGAATGTGGTTCGTGTCTTTAGTACATACATACATACACGAGATTTGAATGAAGAGGTGGATGTAAGCTTTGAGTGGATTTGTTTGGACAATGGAAAAAGAGAAGGATGTGTCCATGATCTTACGACCCGATAAAAGGGTTTGATTTGTCTGGGAAGTTTAATCTAACTTTAAAAAACGACTTAAAGCTCTTAGCAAATTGTTTTGACAAGATGGGTTCTTGGTGTTTGTAGGAAAATTGGCGGCTGCTAAAGCGGTTTCGTTGGGAATCAAAAAGGAGAACAGCAATCTCGAGTTCGCTCAGCTATATGGGATGGCGGAAGCACTTTCGTTCGGTCTGAGAAATGCGGGTTTTAAGGTCAGCAAGTATTTGCCGTTTGGACCTGTCGAGCAGGTTATACCTTACCTTCTTAGGAGGGCTGAAGAGAACAAAGGTCTCTTGTCCACTTCATCACTTGACAGGCAACTCATGAGGTAAACAAGAACTACAACAGGCCCTCGAATTTTGAAATAATTACGAAATCAACCCTCGAGGTTTTAACTAATTACACAAGTTTCCCTTGTTGAGGATGTAATTTTCAGAGATAGATATGGGGTTTTTGGTAATTTAAAGTAGCCACTTCTTTTTTTTGTGCAGCAAGGAGATATTTAGGAGATTAAGATCATGATGTTGTGGAAGATCAGATCAAGGATCCAACTTCATGGTCTAGTGTAACTGCATATATCGTAGGAGTTGGGAAAGGCGAGAAGTTGTTACATGGGTAGGAAAGACGATGAATTCTATCGTCTCTCCTAGGTTCCACTGGTCAGCTGTATTACTTCGGAAATTATCAAGATTCTTCTCCGCATATGCCTTATCAGAAGAACTAGTTCTGATTGTAAGGTTGTAATGTTCGGTTGTGATCTAATGCATTGAAAAGAAATGTATGTTTGTGTTATGTGTACATGCTTTTCAATTTAAATGAAAATTACCGCTGTGATCTAATGCATTGAAAAGAAATGTATGTTTGTGTTATGTGTACATGCTTTTCAATTTAAATGAAAATTACCGAGTGTTTTTATCTACTACTCCTTATTCGCGTTCCCAGTGTAAATAAAAGAAAAATGTATACAAGTTCGAGTCTGAAAATTGTTTTCAACTAGAACTGGATCATTATAACTTAGATATATCAATGTACTAATGTCATGTTGTACACAAGAAGATGTGTTTTGAGCATAATCGAAAATAAACATGAAACCACACGGACTCAACCAAATAACCTCAATCATGGTATCAACTATTTGTCAATCCTATTCTGCTTTAAGAATTAAAAGATACTTGACCTAAAAAATTGCAAATTTGGTCTATTAAAAGTACAGCTTCACAAATTCGGTTTACAAATGTGTGTACAAAATAACTACTGAACTAAATAAACCAGAAAAAAAGATGTAAACAAACATGTAATATAAGCCACTCCTCTTCCAATATGGAGTTTTTATGCTGTTGAGAAGCAAGTAAAACCTACATATGAACTCCATGCGTTAAAATTCTTTGAATGGAGGCAAACAAAACAAAACAATCTTCCATGAATGAACAACAAAAATCTAAAACTGCAATCAATAGGGTCGGAATTTCCTTTCAGCTCGCAATTGTTGTATCCGCTTTTTATCTTGTTCGAATTTGCTTTGCAGCATCATGATCTCTGCATACACCACACGAAACCAAATCATATTAGAGTGAAATAAGTCAAAAGTGGGGTAAAACAAACAAACAAACAAAAAAAAAAACAGCTTGGAATTTTAGTACACAAACCATTTCTGTGGGCTTCCCTTTTCTGAAACCTATAGAAATCTAAACCGACTCCTTTTGTTTTCTTGTTCGCCAGCTTGTCTTCAACAGCAGCTTTGGCAACAGAGCCCATAGCGATTCCGGATTCAGCATCTGTAGTCTTTTTCCGGCCTTTGTGGTGCACGACAACTGTCCATCCACCTTCTGCAGCCTGGGATTCTCTCTCTACTCTTGCCTGCATGTAATAAAGTTAGGAGAGAGTTTGATGAACAAAGAAGGAACAAATTTCACATTAATGGCAGATGATGCTCTTCCTGAGAGAGAGAAAGAAATAACTAAACAATAGTTTTAATAACATCGGGGGAGTTACCATAAATAATGAATATTACAGAAGCCCTTTGAGATATTATTGTATTTCACATTACATCAATACATCATAAGCAAAAAAATCACTTTAGACACTTTCCATTTGTAAAATTGTTACAATTACCCTCCTTACATTGGAAAGGGAATCAAACCTCAATGATTTTATTTGTAATTTAAAAATCTACAGTTTTTTTGGTGTGATTTTCTCAATCATCAGGGGTCTTTTTGTAACCAACCCGTAGTACTTAATGGTACTGGCCGTGCTCAGCAAAAAAAAATACATATTTTTTTTAATTACTTGATAGTGATGCCCCTCCTCAGTTAAAAACCACTTAAAATTAGTTTTACTTTCTGTAGGGCATAACGACCAACTGAAGTGTGTAAATATTACCATTTCATTTGCGAACACTCATGATCAATGAGTAAAGAAATTCTCTTCACTCACTAATAAGTTAGCCATTATACTTCAAAGTTAAAATCCAAAACAGTTACCTCTTCCTCCTTTGCCTCATGGGCCAATATGAAGTCATCAATCTTTTCTTGAAGCAGCTTGACTCCAGGTCTACTCTGATGATATTGAGTGATCCATTCTGAACAAAGATAAGATTCCAACCTTATTTTTAAAAATGAAGATTGAATAAATAAAACTTCAAATTCTATTAAAACATGGCAACCAATTATTTTACTGAACCAGGCATAGAAAGAGATAGCTCCCTTGGATTCCATTTTTAGTTCAGCTCATCAGTGCTAACAACTAACATAACATCACGAGTCATACTAATCTTTCACGTTATCCCAATAATTCAAAATAATTTATTTCATAGGAGAGTTAATAATTTTAAACAGCCAAAGTATCATATTCCAAATTGATTGAGGAATATGACACATTGGAATCGAGTAGAACCAACTGATACATTGACGATAAAATCAAAATACAATGACCTATTATAACAAGTTTGATATCTGAGCTAACAAGTGCAAACATGATGAGGAAAATTGGCTAATATTGAAATTTAATGTTCTAAATAGATATCTATACAATCTAAAAATATAGACTGGTTATCACGACATTTGACAAAACAAGAGATTCACCAAGGCACAAGAACTATAGAAAAACAAGAAAGGTGTTCATGATAATCAAGGGTCTTACTTTGCATTCCTTTCGAGTAATCTTCGTCCCCTGATGACATCTGATAAACATCATCTTTTGTATCTTCTCCTCTACTTTCTAGAAAATTACCAGGGGACACTTTATTTTCCACTGACCGACTCTTCTTTTTTGTTTTTCCAGCCTTTCTTGACTTACCTATTGAAAAAGATTATATAAATGTTGACTTTCCAATTCAGGCAACGGGAAGTTGAAAGAAATTTTGCACAAAAACTAATCAGATCATTGCCATTTTTGGAATTTCTTTTTGTATCGATCTTGCTAAGTCGTTTCAATCAGATGTTTTCAATATGTTCTTATAGTTTAAACTATGAAGTACAAGAACAGTTTAGAAAGATCATTGATCCAAAATTTATGAGCAATCCAACTGATAGTAGAGGTTTAGCAATTGTGTTACAGTAATAAAATAATAGTCGCTACAGCCTACAAGCTTAGGGCGGCGAGTAAATAGTGTATTTTCTGAAAATTTTGTATGCCCAATCACAATTTTAGGGATATCATCTTTTATCTAATACAATTAAAATGAGTTTTTTTGTTACTATTGTTAGTATATAACATCATAATATACACAACCAGTAATTTTCTGCATGGAGAAAATGAAATACGCAGTATGATTTATCTTCGCATACCATTTCCTTGTCCACACACGTCATCTTTTGCATTATGTTCGTCAACCATTTTGACACTCTTGGCATTTTTTCTCTTCTTCCTCCCTTTCTGCAATTTATCCTCGGCCAGTTCACTTTCAACGGTTTTCTCACCAAAACTTCCATCTTCAACTCCGTCCCTCTGCGGGCTAACTATATCCTCGGCTATTGCTCTGATTTTCTTGCTATTTTTCATTTTGATATTTCTCGAACACCTACCTGTTTTCTTTTCTCCACTTGATTTGTGTGGCTCGTCTGCTGATATTAATTCCGTACAATTAGAAGCATGATCACAATTCAAAAAATATCTAGGCATGTGTTCGTCTACCTTGAGTATTAGGCAGCAGTTCAAACAGCTCGGTCTCCGACTTGTTGGCAATATCCACTGAGGATTTCTTCTTCGTCTTTGTCTTCATCTTTTTGTTAGCTAAGGAGGAAAAATGAAAAATTAACTACGCGAGGATTTACGCCATTGATGATTTACTTCTATATTTAATGCTAATGCAACTTAAAATCGTTTTTTTACTGAAATTCTCAGAATATTCGATGATAAATTTTGAATTATATTAACAGTAAAATACAAACACCTTTCTGTGCAAGCTCCGAACCCTTCTTTCTTTTTAGCTTCGCGATTGAATCCTCTGCCCCCATATTTCCCGTACAATTTCTGCTATTAGGGTTTCGCGAGGGAACCTGAATTGTGATTGAATTTTGGGGAAGCTGAGGTTGGAAGGGGATTTAGGTTTAAACAGAGATTCCAAACCGGGCCGGATTGAATCGGCCCGGAAACACCAGTCACAACTCAAAAGTCACACAACTCACAGTGACCCGGGTCCAGTTTTACAATTACAAATTTATTTTACACTTAAAATACATATTTTTTAAATCTCAATTCAAAAGAAATAAAAAAAATTGAAAAGGAGAAAATACTAAGGAGTATTTGAAGTTAAAATTAAATTTGAAGGTAAAAAATTGATGAAATATGAATACTATTATGATACATTTCAAAATGAAAACTAGAGTACAAAATGTAAAATAATGATTTTCAATTTTATATTTATGTATATTTTGTGTATTTGTCTTCTTAAAATATTTGGTAGGAAAACTAAAAAAACGATGTCCGAAAACATTGATTGGACAAATGCTTTAAATCTTGAAATATGTTTTTTGGTAGGATTAGTTGATTGGTAATTGAAAAAATTTTAAATAGTCACGCACATGTTTTTAGTTCAAACCTTGGATCTGAAAGTTTTCAATTCAAGTTCGAACTTGAACCTTAAAGTTCTCAATTCAAGTGTTCCAATCAAAACAAATGTTGAAATATGTTCAACACTAATAAGAATCATACATTAATTTATGCTTTTCAACAATTATATTTAACTCAACTGTGAATCAAAACAACATTTTTTTAAATCATTTATCAAACAACTGAATCTTCATAAAATGTCTGGTTACAACCTATAGTAAATCTTTCATAAAAGTAACGAACAACGAAATAATGGCCCGCACTTGACAAATTGGCTCAAAAACCTTGTTGAGGTTTCAGAAGGAAGAGAAGGTACATTAGTGACAGAAAGACCTCTTTAGTCCCGAAGTTATTATGCCTACAAAAGAATGAATACCGAGGTTTACAAAAACAAAACACCGAGTATAGGTTTCAGTTCACTCCAATGTCCACAGTAACAAAAGTGGGAACAACATTAATTATCACAAATAAAAAGCACTACCGAAGAAGAATTATACCCAGAAACCTTCGTTCCGAAAGGTACTGTTACCGACTTACAAATGAACGGGCGAGAAAACCTTGAACATACTTTACTTGGGTAGATAGACAAACAATGTCCCCATGTACACAAGTTTTACATGCCAAAATTGCACGTCTGCACGAATTCCATTTCATTGTCGACGTATTTCGTCCATAGATGCTTGTAACGATTCATGGCAATATCTAGCCACGGTTTCATGTCCCCGCTGAAATGGATAACTGCAGCCTTATCAATTTCCTCCATACTGATGCTGGGGTTGACCCCTAGCCCCAGCACGTGCCATGCTTTGTCTAATGACTTGGTTGTCGAGTCAAAGGTGACGAGTCCAGCTGGTAAAGTCCCCAGTTTCCATAAGGTGCGGTTGTCATTCTGTTTCATTCGTTTATAAAGGTAAAAAAAATCAGTAAGTGAATCATACATAAACCTGAAGGAGGACTTGTCTTATGTAAAATCAAATGATGAAAATCAAACGTTATCGACAAAAATAACCAGAATAAATTACTTAAAAAGCACAAAGCTTACAAGATTCTGCCAATACTGATACTTCTCGGTGCATCCTTCCTGCCGCCAAGCATCAAGATCAAAAATGTTCATCCCAAAAGCCCATGCACAAGCCCTCGGATTAAACTTCTCCTTGATGAGAGGATGAGAAAAGTTCAAATAATCCGAGAACCGATGGAAAGTGCCAAAGCAAGTATTGACAGCACCAATAACCTTCCCATCCATATCGATTTTCCAAAGGGCAGTCAAATCTTTCTGAACCACAACATCATCATCCAGAAACAAAATCTTGTGAAGCTTTGGGTACAATTCAGGCAGGTAGAACCGAAGGTGATTGAGCAAAGACAAATACTTGGGGTTTCTAAATTTCATGTTGTTGATATCTTTAGTGGTATTCTCCGCCCTTGTCTCAAAATAAAATTTCTGCAAGTTTGCCGAACCAAGCTGCCGGATGACTGGGGCATATGATGGAGTCAAGAACTTGAAATTATCCACTGCGTTGATCTCGATGTGGGCCCCACCTTGTATAGGCCTCATTTTGAACCAAACTTTAGTAGCAGCAAAGTTCATCCTGTCAGTAACAATATGAAAAACGTGTTTCCACGGTTCCTCCGCATTCTTAACAACAGAGTTGACGACGACCGATATAGCTATCACATTATCCGAGAACAAAGCATAGTGGTATAAAGTCGGGTCTTCAAACTCGGGCTTGGGTCCGTCATCTTCGTATTTTTCGGGATGTGAAATTCTCTCCTCCATGAGACGCATTGCAAGACAATGCAAGCTCTTGGGAGTTGATTTAGCAGCAATCAAGCTGGCGAAAGCCCCATTCTTCTTGGCCTTCAAAAGCAACTCGTTGACAGCAAAAATTGTATCTTTCAGTTTCTGAATCTTCAACTGATTGTCATAGGACTCCTTGGTATCGGCAATCATTAACCGGGCAAGCTTGACTTTATCCTTCACCTCCTTTTCGAATTGTCTCAGAATATCTTCGTCGACAGGGCCATCGGATTCGAACAACGCAGTCCGATAGGTCTGCTTCAATTGAAGGTCAGAGAAATTTGTGGCTAAGTCATCAAACATCTTAAGCTGCTTGGATATCTCGAGTTTGAGCTTCCTTGCATAGGTGGCGTATGCATTAACTAAGGCGATGTGATTGTTTGCCTGGTTATGTATCAAGTCTAACCTAGTCTTCAAAGGATCTGACTGCAGTGCTAGGAATGTTCGTCGAACCTGGGAAGTTCCGGTGTGGTCCATAATCTGTCCAAATATTTAGGAAATCCATAAACTAGTTTATGCGTTATATACTAGTGAAACAACTATAGCATCTAACCAGATAAACAGCTCCCCTTAAACATTGAAATTATTCAGTTTAACCACCTAAAACACATGGTGTGTTTCAGCAATTGATCATCAAATACAAAATAAAACACGCACCATCCTCGAATCAAAGAATCAGTTAGGAAATTGAGCTTCAGACGAATTAATAAATGAGGGAAACATAATTGGAGAAACAAATGCACACAACCTCAACACTGGAAAACACACACACACACAGCTGATTAATCACGAAGAAATTCCTAATGCTTACGGTTTCATTGTGCGATGGATGAGACGAGAGGAGGACGGAGAGAGTCGCGAGAAAAAGGAGGGTGAACATGGCGGAAACAAAGATCCGGTAGGTGAAGAAGCTCCGGAACACGGATCCACCCCCGGATCCGACCCGTCCTCCGCGGACCGCAACCGCCATCGAAGATCGCCTCACCGAGAAACCTGCAATCACTGAATTGCTAGTAAACAAAACACGAATCCAATCAATCCTTTTCCAGTAGATGCTATTGGTTTACGATGGAATTGAAGACGTGGTGGATATTTGTGTGTGAGAGGATTTGAGATCTGGAGCTACAAGGTAGAAGAGAAGGAGAGTGTCCTACTGGCTCAAGCCGCGGCGGCGACGTCGGTGGTTTTTTCTAATCTGAAACAAAAGCGTGCCGTAGAATTATTTTTTAGCTCTTCAGTGGTGACGTGGACAGCGGATTTTGCTTGAATTCCAATTTTAGCCCTGGCTTGACTTGACTTGATTTAATGGCCAAAAATTACAATTTGACGAACTTTGGGTGTTTGGATGTTTTCTAAATTCATTTATTTTGGCTCAAATATGGAATTTTTCTTCAAATCGTAATAAAATGACTTAGATTGTCAATAATTTCATGATTTAACTGTAAATTTCATGGTTTAACAAAATAAATAATGTTTAATCACTTTTTTTAATAGTTGAAATTTTATTTTTTCATATCAAGAATGGATTCGGTACTTTTCTATGTTTTATTTTTTATTCCAATGATATTTTTGATTCAACGTTTTGGTGTTCGTCCCTCGTCAAAATCTAACGTGGTAGTTGATTCGGTTATCAATTCAAAAAAACAAAAGAGTAAAGTTTAACTAAATAAAAAATATTAATTTCACATACAATTATAATTTTAAATCCTAAATTTAAATTGTTTCAATCACGGATATTTAAATATACGAAGTTCAATAGGAGAAACAAGCACTCGGACGATTATAATTAAAATTTAAAATAAATTTATACTTCACTTTTTTAGACAATACAATTTTACACACGAACGTTAAATTTCCGAACGATTTGTTTAAGATTATGATAAACATATTATATCTTCCGACTAATACAAATCATTTCTTATGTTCATCAAATCATTATCCAAATCAAATCATTATCCAAATTGGTAATTGTAGTTCAACATATTAATCAAAGTAAAAGCAACAAACAAAATAATGAGAAATGATTTTGAACATGAAGATAATTAAGTGTTAAAATGATTCGCATACTTACTTTAACAAATGAGGGTTCGTACGAATTTGGGTGAGGCAATTCTGAAAAAAAATTATATACTTCTAAAAACAATTTTATACACTAAATTTAATTATTTATTATAAAACATATTATTATCTTTTAATAAAAATCATAATTGTTTGATTTTGTTTAAATTTTAGTATTGTAAAATTTATTTCTTACAAATTATGTAAAATTAAATACATTAATATATTATAAATAATTAAAAAATGTATTTTAATATATATAAATATATAACAGGACGGGACGGGATTTTACGGGATTTATTTAACTAATCCCGCTCCCGTCCCATTATTTTAATCTGGGATCGGGACGGTACGGGATTAACACTTTTTATATTTCAATCCCGTCTCGTCTCGTCCCATTTAAGAACGGGATCGGGACGAGATCGGGATTTTGGGACCAAACGCCCACCCCTAGTGTGCACCAGCGTTCTCGCTAAAAGATGGAGGTTTCTGTGGACCCACGTCCCTAATTTACGATTTTACAGGCATGATTTCAAAGGTGTTAGTGAAACACATCCTTTGGACATTGTTGCAATGCTACACCAAGCCGAAGTCTTGAATACTTTTAAGCTCTCCAACGTGAAAGGTTGTTATTGAGATTTGAGGTTTTGATATGCAGACGAATATGGAATGTATTTTGTTGATAGTTGAAAAATCGTGCTCTTCAATAACCAACTAGAATATGAAGATTTGGGGATTGAGTGGTGAACAAGGCAATTTAGCTCTCCAAGGATTTTTTGGGGAAATGTGTAGATAGCCCCTATGGTAAATTACACCCTCTATTTATAGGAAATACAGATTAGGGTTTCCTAAGTTGGTTAATGGGCCAAGCCCATCAAATAACTCCACCATCAAGCCCACCCCCTCTTCCCAGGCCCAGACACGAGGAGTTCGGCCCTCGGCGGTATGACCAGGAGAGGAGATGTCGCCCCGCATCATCTCTGAGGGGTTCCGTGTTCGCCCTGTTCAGGTATTCTCCTCGGGCGAACTGGGCGCTGTCCTGATTGCTCGCCAAAAAAGGGGGGTCTCTCTTGCTCGGATGATCGTCGAATTTTATCTGCACAACAAATGCCCCCCGAGATCGCCCTGTTCGGTAGAAGAGGTCGATCTCGGAATGCAGATGGTCATTGGTGAATCCGAGCAAAGTTTATTGCCTCGACGGTTACGCCGGTTCATTTGATTGGGGGTGGCAGTTATGGCCACGTGTCACCCTCTGGGTGGCTCTTTAACCGATGCGACGCTTCGGTTCTTGTCAGACGTCCTTTCGAATTCAAATTTTGAATTTTGCCGCTCCTTCTCCCTATAAATACCCTATAGGGTTCTTCATTTATCAACTTTCGCCTCCAAGCTATAGACAACCGGACATCCTGACCTCCTTGCTCGGCTATCACGAAAAGTGCTCGGCTTCTCCTTCAATCACGTAGGTTTTTCTTCTCCATCATTTTACGGCTATTTGCGGGCTCTTTATAGTAGATTTCCGATATTACTTTCGCATCAATATTTTAAAACGAGTGAGGATGAGTGATCACGATAGTTCCGCTACGTTATCCGACCTTCTCGCATCTGGTGAATCGTCCGATTCGGGAACTTCCGCCTCCTCTTCTTCCGAAGATGGCCCGAACCCCGTGATTGGCTTTTCTGACGAGGAGAAATTGGAGCTGTTCGCTGGCGGGGTAACGGATTGTTATCGCCGATTTATTGACATGATGGGCGAAATCCGGGGTCCCCTTCCCCCATTTATATATACCCATTATCTCCACGAGAATCCTTACGTCTTTGTGGAGCGCACGAGATTCGGGGCGCCTCCCGGGCCCGATCAGGTCGGCATGTACGCGAGCAACCGCAGCTCGATTGTCCTGGAGGACAAACTGCAAGACAAGCGTGCGGTCTGGGGTATCCCCTCGGATGTCCACATTTACTGTCCCACACCCGATGAGCGGGCGAATTGTCCTCCGCCGGGCATGGTTGCTGTGACCAGCTCGATGATGGATGCGGGTCTCCGATTTCCCCTCCATGACTCTATAGCCGCTATTTTGCAAGCGTGGGGCATCGCACCCATGCAACTGCACGCTAACTCTTGGTCGTTACTTATAAGCCTGAACGTTCTGTTCGGCCATTATGGCCTATACCGCCATCTTTCGGTTTCCGAGATTTCTTTTCTCCTTATCATCAACCATTTCCGAGGTGGGGACCATTATCTGCGCGCCCCGAGCAAACTCCTCGAGAAGCTTCCCAGCAAAGTGACGGCCTGGTGGGCTGATTGGTTCTACGTGGATGGTGCCTGGGGATCTGAGGCATATCCTATCCCGACCTCCTTCGCCTCCCAATATCACCGTCAGTCTCCTTTTAGTCTTATCTTTTTTCTTTTGAAACTCTTTGTGTCGATCTGATTTTATCCTTGTTCGGACATTCTCTGTTCGGTAGGTCCTCCTGTTCCGTCTGTCTCCGGACTCAATTGGGACTTCGCTGCGGTTTACGAACGTGTTCGTTCTCTCCCCAAAGATCAGCGGCTTATTGAGAACGTGTTTACCCGAGCTCGTGTTCGATCTTCTCGTTTTATTACCATTCCCCGTAATGCTCGGGGTCGATACCCTCGTGAGTGTGTTGATTCGTGTTTCTTTACCTCGCTCGTTATACTTAATATTTTCTTCTTTTCTCAGTGGTTAGATTTCCTACTTTTCCTGAACCTCCGCCCGAGATGGCCGGTAATAATGCTCGCGCTCGTTTAGCCGCTATTGCTGACCGCGCGCGCCGAGCCGCTGAGGTCGTCGCTGCTGCCGCCGCCGCCAATCAACCTGTCGTGCCTCCTCAACCCGCTCACCCGGCTCGGTCGGGTCACTCCGAGGCCACTTTGGTTCCTCCCGCGCCAGGGACGGGCCCTGTTCCCCCGCTCTCCGGGCCCGTTACGGAAACCGTGGGTCCTTCGAACACCCGGCACCCGAAGCGTCGTCGGGGCAAGGAGCCGATGCCGGAGGCTCCCGAGAGTCATCTCTACAGCAATGTGGCTTCAGTTGATGAGGAGGCCCTTGCTCGGTAAGCCTTTGTTGTCTTTCGTCCTTTGTCTCTTATCTTCTAACTTAATTTCTTTCCTTAGCTAGGGCGGCCCTCGGGCGAGCACAGCTACTAGCCTTGCCCAATTCTTGGCTGCTCGTCCTCACGACTTCTCTACCTTACCCCCTCTGATGAGGGAGGCGATGGAGTGCATCCCCCGGGCCTGGACCATTCCAGCCGAACTCGCTGCCCAAAAACCCGATCATGCTGAGCAGATGGCCATTATAATGGCTTCCCGAGTGCTCATGCTCCTGGTTACTTTAAGCAAATCTCGGGATCATTCCATTCCGCCTGAAACTCCTACCTCGGCCCCTGCCTCAGGGGCCCTAACTGATAAGTTGGCCGAGCAGGAGCTCGAGATTGCCAGCCTCCGATCCTTAGTGGATCAATATCAGGAAGCCGAGGTGGCGCTGCGCACTAAGGTGAGCGAGGCGGAGTCGAGCGCGGAGGGGGCGAGTAGAGAAAGGGACGCTTGTCGGGATGAGCTGGATAGATTGAAAGCGGTGGCGGCCTCCGAACATGACCAGCTGGAGGAGATGAAGGAGAGGATTCGATTGGCCGAGGAGAATAGAAACAATCTGGATCTCTTGATCGGGAGGCTGAACCAGAGGGCTGAGGCCTTAGAGAAGGAGAAGAGGGACAGGGAAGCGGATCCCCAGCAGGATCTTGACCAGCATAGCGATTATTCCTACTTCCTTAGCCACTTCGATTGTATTCGGCGTCATGCTCGTGCCGGCCTGCCTTACGACCTGCTCCTGGACGACCTTCGTGTCCGTCGCCTCCAGTCCAACTTGGACTCCACTTTCCTCTTGCCTGTTATGGATTTGGTGGAGGTGCATGGCATCGACCTGTCTTGGTGGCCTGACCAGGGTCAGCTCGTTGCGGCGGAAGAGGAGGCGGGGGTTGAGGACCCGATCAATATTGAATGAAAAAATTCTGTTTACTTCTTTTATTCTGTTAATGTTTAAATTTGTTCGAACAATGTCGTTTCACTCCGAACACCTCGACTTTGAATACTTATTTGTCTTAACTTATGACAATTTATGTATGTGTTAGCGTTTCTCTTTTATGACAATTTTGTGACAATGTCGATGTTTATTTTCCCTTGTCTCACGACTGCGTGCTGACTTGATTTGGGATTTGTTGCTTCGTTCAGCCGACCATGGTCCGCCTCGTCGTTCGAGATCAGTACTGTTATGTTGACCAAGTGTTCAACGGAAGGTGGCATGGTCGCCGATTCCCCTTGCCAGCTGCTTTCCGGCGGGCTGCCAGGTCGCCTCTTATTCATTTCGTTGCTGTTCGGGACTCCCGGGGGAATCCTTGGTCGTTTGCTCTTGCCCGTCATCGGCGGCAGCTCGCTCTTGGGGGCCCTGCGTGGGAGCGTTTTGTTCGCGAGAAAGGGCTTCACCAGGGCTTGATCATCCGATTTCTCTGGGTCGAGGACGAGGGCTTTTCCATCCGGGTGTACGACGAGAGGGGCTTCCTCCTAGTTGCCTGATCCTCTTCATCTCGCTCCTATTTTCTCGCATCTTTATTCTGTTATCGGTACTGTATGGGCACGAAACACTTAGTATAATGATCCTCGTGGGATCAGAATGCTCGGCTAAAAATTAATGTTTATGACTTTTAAAGTTCGTGCTTTTTGTTTATTTTCTCGAAAGATAAATTGTTGATTCAAAATGGTCGTCCGTAGTCATGATTTTACATGCCCGCTCTGACTAGCTGCGAGCGGGGTTGTACTGGTTCCTCGCCCGCTCTTCTCTCCCATGCGCGGTTCTGCCTCGGTTTTTTTTTTTTTTTTTTGGGGCGGACTGATCTGTTCGCCCAAAATGCCCCAGTCACGTTCGAAGACCGCGTCGTGTTTCCCGGATCATTTCTCCTCGGCCACGGGGGTTTCCATATTGCGCCTAGCCACTCCGGGCTTCGGGAGTATCGGATTCTCTTTGGATTCTGCTCCTTGTCAGCCCCGTACTTATTTGTCGTTTTCTCCTTCCCTCTTTGGATGTGACTTGTCATAACCTGTTCTGCTTGTTTTGTCCTTTCTTTGGCGCGCCTTTTCATGTAGAGTTCTTGTTTATAGACCCCGCGCTTTAGCTTCAGTGTTGTTTCCCTTTCTTGTATCTCTTTTCCCTTAGCTTGTTATTCTCCCCATGGTGCACATCCAGGTGAACCCCAACGGGTCCAAATGGTTCGAGCTTCCGTTCGCCGATCGACGCTACCGGATAAGGCTGCCTTTGCCTGTTGAATTCACTGCCGACCTGGATCATGAATCGGCGCTCCCCCGCTTCCTTCCATTGGTAGACTTGAATGGCGATCGGTGGGTTATGTACGTTTCTCGCCGCCGTGGACAATACCGGTTCGAGGGTCCGATGTGGAGAGGCTTCGTTCGTCAGTTCGATCCTCAGCCATCGGGTTTCATTCGCATTCGTTATGACGCCGACCGCGGGTGGGCCGTCGCGTTGTTCGACGCCGATAACCAGCTCGTGACCCTCCCCGTGCAATTCAGGCGCCCGAGGTCTTAACGCGTCTCTTTTCCTTTGCTTGTCTCGCTCGGGATTTTCGGCGGGGGGTCTTTTCCTCGCCGAAAATGCCCCAGTTCTTGTTCGAACATGGCTTATTATGTGTAATAAAGCATCCCCCTTGTGGTTATGTAATAAGAATAGTTCTTATCTATTTTTGGGCGGGATGTCCGTTCGTCCAAAAATGCCCCAGTGTGCTTGTTTAAATTTGTTCTCGGGCTTTGGGGGAGCTGAGCTCTACCCTTTAGATTAATTTCTTTTAAACTCTCCCGGATTCGAGGGACACCTGGTCCATGCTCGGTCGGGCTCTGGGGGAGCCGAGCTCTACCCTTTAAGATAAATTTCTTTTAAACTCTCCCGGACTCGAGGGACACCTGGTCCATGCTCGGTCGGGCTCTGGGGGAGTCGAGCTCTACCCTTTTAAGATAAATTCCTTTTTAAACTCTCCCGGACTCGAGGGACACCTGGTCCATGCTCGGTCGGGCTCTGGGGGAGTCGAGCTCTACCCTTTTAAGATAAATTCCTTTTAAACTCTCCCGGACTCGAGGGACACCTGGTCCATGCTCGGTCGGGCTCTGGGGGAGTCGAGCTCTACCCTTTTAAGATAAATTCCTTTTTAAACTCTCCCGGACTCGAGGGACACCTGGTCCATGCTCGGTCGGGCTCTGGGGGAGTCGAGCTCTACCCTTTTAAGATAAATTCCTTTTAAACTCTCCCGGACTCGAGGGACACCTGGTCCATGCTCGGTCGGGCTCTGGGGGAGTCGAGCTCTACCCTTTAAGATAAATTTCTTTTAAACTCTCCCGGACTCGAGGGACACCTGGTCCATGCTCGGTCGGGCTCTGGGGGAGTCGAGCTCTACCCTTTTAAGATAAATTCCTTTTTAAACTCTCCCGGACTCGAGGGACACCTGGTCCATGCTCGGTCGGGCTCTGGGGGAGTCGAGCTCTACCCTTTTAAGATAAATTCCTTTTAAACTCTCCCGGACTCGAGGGACACCTGGTCCATGCTCGGTCGGGCTCTGGGGGAGTCGAGCTCTACCCTTTTAAGATTAATTGAGATTACGAAAGATTTCGAAACTTCGTTTATATTAGCATAAAGGAAAACAAAAACTCACGGCACAATGCCAAAAGCTTACTGGTAGTACTTCCTGAGGTGCACGGCGTTCCAGAAATACTGATCGGCCACCCCGTTTAGATGTTCCAGTTCGTATGAGCCATTTTGTAAGACCTTCCTTACTCGAAGTGGCCCTTCCCAGGAGGGCCCTAATGCTCCTGGGTTAGCTCCCAGGATTTCCTTCAGTACCAGGTCTCCCTGCTTGAATTTTCTCACCTTGACTTTCGAATTGAAATACTTTTCTGCCCTCTGTTTGGCCGCCGCGTTTCGGTATATCGAGTTTATTCTCCTCTCCTCTAACAAATCCAGCTCGATCCGCATCATCTGATCGTTCTGATCCGTCAGCTCTTGCGACGTCCTGTGGGTCGGCACCTCTACCTCGGAGGGTATGACCGCCTCATATCCGAAAGCGAGGGCGAATGGTGTTTCTCCCGTGGCCACCTTGCTCGTTGTTCGGTAGGCCCACAGCACATCAGGCAGTTCGGCCGCCCATCTTCCCATCCTTTCTTCAATTCTGGCCTTCAGCGTGTGCTTCAGGATTTTATTCACCGCCTCGACCTGTCCGTTAGTCTGGGGGTGGTACGGCGTGGAGAACACCTTCCTTATCTTCCACTTGTCGAAAAACTTCATAATCTCTAGCCCCTCGAACTGTTTCCCGTTATCCGATGAGATAGTGTGAGGTATACCGAATCGGCATATAATGTTTTTCCATAGGAAACGGATGATTTGAGGCTGATCGATCTTATTCAGTGGTTCGGCTTCTGCCCATTTGGAGAAGTAGTCTACGGCCACTATCGCATACTTGACCCCTCCTGGCCCTGTCGGCAAAGGCCCGATCAGATCAATTCCCCAGGTCGCGAACGGCCAAGGGCTGTATATAGAGTTCAAGTACTCGGGTTGGATTCTTGTGATCGGCGCCGTTATCTGGCAACGATGGCACCTTCTCGCATACTCAATCGCATCTCGCCTCAAGGTCGGCCAATAGTAACCTTGTCTGATGGTTTTGTGCGCCAGAGACTGCCCGCCGGCATGGTTTCCGCATACTCCGTCATGAATCTCTTCGAACACCCTTCTCCCATCCGCGGGTGTTATGCACCGTAGCAACGGCATGGACAAACTTCTCCGATATAACATACTCCCGATCAGTGTGTACCTCGATGCGCGTATTCGGAGCTGCCGCGCTTCCACCTTATCCTCGGGTACCTCGCCCGTCAGTAGGTAGTTTAGGATTGGTTTCATCCAATCCTCCCCCCGATCGATCAGTTCGACCCTGTTGATCTCGGCCCTATCCAAAGCCGACCGAACCTGGCTCAAAAGGATCACGTTGGACAGGTCGGCCGTTCCTTCTGACGAAGCTAACTTGGACAAGGCGTCCGCCTGTGTGTTCAGCTCCCGTGGGATCTGCTCGATCTCGACCCGAGGGAACTTGTTTATCATCTCCATCACATGTTCATAGTATCGCTCCATCCTGGTGCTCCTGGTCTCGTACTTCCCTTTAACTTGGTTCACCACGAGGAGGGAGTCAGTGAAAATCTTCAGTTGTTCGGCTCCAACGGCCAAAGAGAGCTCCAGCCCTGCTATTAATGCCTCGTATTCAGCCTCGTTGTTAGTGGCATCGAACTCGAAGCTAATCGCGTGTGCAAAAGATTGACTCCCGGGTCCGACCAAGACTATTCCAGCCCCAGCGCGGGAGCTCGTGGACGACCCGTCGACGTACAGCTTCCACGGTGGGACAGGGAGCGAGGAGTCAATCCGCGGGAAAGTAAGTTCCACGATGAAATCGGCCAAGGCTTGACCTTTGATCGCCGTCCTCGGCGCGTAGGTGATGTCATATTGGCCGACCTCTAAACTCCACTTTAGTAAGCGGCCTGTGGTGTCTGGCCGTTGCAACACTTGCCTTAAAGGCATGGTGGTCAGCACCTCGACTGGATGGCCGAAGAAATAGGACCTCAGTTTACGGACGCTCATTACTAGGGCGTATGCCAATTTCTCTAATGGCGTGTATCTCGACTCGGCGTCTTGTAGGGTCTGGCTAACATAATAGATGGGCTTGTGAAGCTTATCTTCTGCTCGTACCAGGACTGAGCTGACGGCATGCTCTGATGCGGCCAGGTAAAGGTATAACTTTTCTCCTCGGACTGGCTTCGAGAGGATTTGTGGATCCTGCAGATGTAGCTTCAACTTGTCAAAGGCCTCTTGGCTGTCCTTTTTCCACTTGAATTTTTGGTTTTTTATGGCCTGAAAGAAAGGTCGGCTCTTATCCCCCAGGCGTGGTATGAATCTGCTGAGCGCGGCTAGGCAACCAGTTAGACGCTGAACGTCCTTCAAACATCGGGGCTCTCTCAGGTCGACTATGGCTTGTATCTTACTCGGGTTCGCCTCGATCCCCCGGGTGCTTACGATGTGGCCCAGAAATTTGGTTTCGAACACCCCGAAATGGCACTTCCTCGGGTTCAACTTCATGTTATACTTTCTTAGGATCTCACACGTGGTCTCCACGTCCTTCACGTGATCTCCCAACATCTTGCTCTTGATGATGAGGTCGTCCACATATACTTCCATGGTCTCTCCGATTTGATCGGAGAACATTTTATTCACTAGCCGCTGATACGTGGCCCCCGCGTTCTTTAAGCCGAATGGCATCCGTTTCCAGCTCAGCACCGCCTTCTCCGTGTAGAACGAGGTGTGTTCGATGTCCTCGGGGGCCATTGGGATCTGGTGATAGCCTGCATAGCAATCGCATTTGGAGAGCACCGCGTAGCCTGACGTGTTATCGACTAGGTGATCGATATGAGGCATGGGAAAATGATCTTTCGGGCACGCTCGGTTGAGGTCGGTAAAATCCACGCACAATCTCCATGCATTGCCCGTCTTCTTTACGAGCACCGAATTGGATAACCACTGAGGTTCTCCTCGGGCTTCCACCACCAAGTCGTTGTCAATCAGCTTCTTCACTTCTATGGCCAATGCTTCATATTTCTCCGGGCCCATCCTGCGGCGCTTCTGCGCCACGGGCTTCTTCATTGGATCGATCTTCAGGTGGTGACACGCATGCCTCGGATCAATTCCCGTCATGTCTTTGTGGGACCATGCGAACACATCCATGTTCCTCCGCAAGCATGCGACCAACTCTCGTTTGATGTCTTCGGGTAGCCTTGCCCCGACGAGAACTACCGTCTCCGGCCTATTCGGATCCAAACATACACTCTCTAGGTCGTCAACCGCCGAGCATGAGGAGGGTCCTCGCGGGTCCACAATTTCTTCATTATCTTCACCGATGCGAGGTTCCAAATCCTCTTCGGCTTTCTGGCCATCCCCTATCTCCGCGATCGTGGGATCCGCTCGACCGTATTCTCCTTCTTCCCATAGGGCTGCCAGGTAATCACTGTCTTCGATCTCCATGTCCCCCGCGGGATCGATTTCTCGGACTTCGACCTTCCCTTCCTCGGTGATCCTCCTCGTTATCCTAATTTGGGGATCGTTCTTATCCCTAACAGCACAGTCTGTTGCTTTTTCGGCCAGACACGCATCATAATCGAAACACTTCTTAGCCATATATTGGTCTCCCCTCACGGTCCCAACAGATCCGTTCAGGGTTGGAAACTTAATACAATAATAGTGGGACGAGGCCACAGCCTCGAATGCCTCCAGAAATGGTCTACCTAAAAAAGCATTATAAATGTTCTCGATGTCGACCACGACGAACTCAGTGGTCCGAGTCATCCGAACAGCAGCATCTCGGTAATCCACGAGCTCTACAGCCAGCTTGATCTTCCCATAGGGCTTCACCTCCACGTCGCCGAAACCCCTCAGCGATCCTTCATAAGACTTCAGGTATCCCGACATATCTCCTAACTGATCAAAAGTCCTTTTGAACAGAATGTTGCAGTGGGCTCCATTGTCGATCAAGATGCGGGCTACCTCGACCCCCTGGATTCTAGCCAAGATGACCAGCGATTCGACCTTTGGGTACCTGACTCCGACTCGATCCTGATCGGTGAATTGTATGACGACGCCCTTTGCGATGCTTGGCTCCTTCAGAGGAATCACAGCGTTGATGCTCTCCCATGCTCGCAGCTCGGCCTTCCTCTGCCTCTTCGATTTCTGGGTCCCGGGGGTTATACCTCCAATCATGTTAATCCTCCCCCCTTCTCTCATCGGGGGTACATCCCTGTTTCCTCGCACTTCGACCGGCGGAGGGGGTGGGGGCTGTTCGATCTGTAACATCGGCGGTTCCTGCAATCTCTGATTGTTCGGAACGTATGGGCGATTATGATGGCCATCTCTTCTTCGACCCCTTCCCCTCCCGGGTCTCCTCAGTAGCTGTTCGAGCCTCCCCTCTCTGAACAGTTGTCTCAACTGGTCGAGCAGCTGCCTGCACTCGTCGGTCGGATGCCCGATATCTTCATGGAATTCACACCACTTATTAGGGTTCCTCCTTTCGGGCGGTCCGACTAGCGGTGGCGGCGGCATCAGGGCGAACACATTGTTATCCCGGAAAATCTCCAGAATTTTTCCCGCCGTTCTTCCGTGGAACACCCCGTTCTCACCTTGCTCGACTGGTTGATCCCTCCTCGGTCCATTGAAATTTCTGGGGCCCGAATTCTTCTTGACCCAATCCTTCTTCTCGAAATGGGGCTTTTCCTTCTTGACTTGACCGCCGACTTCTCTTAACCTTTGCTCATAGATGCGCTGCTGCATGACCTCCTCGCCCGCGCGCCGGCGAAATTCGGCATATGTCTTGGGATATTCTCGCATCATAGGCTTGAATAACTCTGAACTGGGCTTCAGGCCCCCGACCACGGCGTGCACGAGCACGTCATCGCTGATTGGCTCTCCCTGAGACACTATTTTCTCTACTCGATCCAGATACTGCTCATCCGTTTCTTCGTTTCCTTGCTTGATCCCCATAAGCCTCTGCCTGCTTTCCGGGCGATGGATCTTTGCGGCGAAATAGGTAACGAACAAATCTCCCAACTCCTCGAAGCTGTTTACAGATCGGCTGGGGAGGCTAGTATACCATTTATGCGCCGTATCTCCCAAGGTGAGAGGGAAGAGTCGACATTTGGTCGCATCGCTCGCTCCCCGCCCGACCATATATATGTTGTATTTGCTCAAATGGACCTCCGGATCCGCCTTTCCATCGTAGATCATATTCATCATCGGCGCAATGTCCACCTGGGTTCTCGCACTCGCGAGCCGGCGGGACAGTGGATCAGTCAATATCGTCCTACGAGGTCCCTCGCCTTTCTGCAAAGCGATCTGCCTCTCCATCTCTTCCAACCTTCTAATCACATCTTCATCGGGGCGACCGCGGGGTTGCCTCCTCGCCTTCTGGCCTCGTCTAACGGCCCGAGGTGGAGTCCTGACGTCCCTCTGGTCATCCCACTCTTCATAAACCTCATCTGATTCCTGTGACTCGCTGGAATCGCCATCATATTCCTCCTGTCGAGCCAATCCCAACCCGCGACCTTTCTTGCGAGGGCGCACAGGGGAGACTGCCCGAGCTTCCAACTCCTCCTCGAATTCTTCTTCTCGAAAGTCTCCCTCTAGGTTCCTCACTATGGGTCCTTGGGCCGCATTCCTGTTCGCCCTTTCCATGCGAGCTGACTTCTCCTGCAGCAACCGTATGGTCCTCTTGATGTCCTCAGGGGTTTGGAGGCATTCGAGGTTTAGGTCGGGTAGGCTCTCAACAGCTCGCCGATTTCTGATGGCTTCCCTCTTCCTCTCCTGAAGGACCCTCTGCTCTTCCCTGGCTTCTCGCTGTTCGGCTCTCAACATTTCGATGTGGTCGAGCTGCTCTCTCTCAATCTGGGATATCTCGACCCCTCCAGTCCGGACATCGCTTGGTTCCTCGGGACCCTTTCCTTTCTCTGCCGAGGTCAAGCCCGAGACCCCGGTCGTGGTCCGAAGACCCGCTGTGGTGTTCGAATAATCCATGCCTAAGTTCGTTCTAATTCACTCAACGCCCGAGGATTCCCCCTCCTTCTAGCGCCAATTGTTGATAGTTGAAAAATCGTGCTCTTCAATAACCAACTAGAATATGAAGATTTGGGGATTGAGTGGTGAACAAGGCAATTTAGCTCTCCAAGGATTTTTTGGGGAAATGTGTAGATAGCCCCTATGGTAAATTACACCCTCTATTTATAGGAAATACAGATTAGGGTTTCCTAAGTTGGTTAATGGGCCAAGCCCATCAAATAACTCCACCATCAAGCCCACCCCCTCTTCCCAGGCCCAGACACGAGGAGTTCGGCCCTCGGCGGTATGACCAGGAGAGGAGATGTCGCCCCGCATCATCTCTGAGGGGTTCCGTGTTCGCCCTGTTCAGGTATTCTCCTCGGGCGAACTGGGCGCTGTCCTGATTGCTCGCCAAAAAAGGGGGGTCTCTCTTGCTCGGATGATCGTCGAATTTTATCTGCACAACATATTTCTTATTGATTCGTCTTGGGATTGCGGCTACATAGCTGAGAGTTTAAATACAAACCTAAACCCTAACAAACGGTACGAACAGGGTTAAAAGAGTAAATATCAAATCTACTCTAAACGGTGTCGTTTCCCTTTGAATTAGATGCGCGCAATTAGGGTTGAAATACGACGTCGTAGGCAGCACAATTTGGGGAAAAAGGATAACTTTCAATACCCCCCCGCAATCGGAGCGCGGGTCACGTGAAGGGAAGCTCGCAGCCGCGTGAACGGTTGAACCGACAATGACTTGGTGAATATGTTGGCGATCTGAGCCGTGGCTGGAATGTGATGAACGGAGACGGCATTGGATTGAATTTTGTCGCGAATGAAGTGGAGGTCGATTTCAATGTGTTTCGTTCGAGCTTGAATGACGGCATGAGACGACATATAGACGGCACTGAGATTGTCTACCCAAATCACTGGTGGTTGGTGAGGGAGAGCTCGAAGTTCAGTAAGGAGAGATTTAAGCCACAAGGTGTCTGAAATCGCATTGGCAAGGCTCCTGTATTCGGCTTCGGTACTGGAACGCGAAACTGTGTGTTGCTTCTTGCAGCTCCAGGTAACTAGATTGCGTCCAAAAAAGGTGCAATGACCGGAGGTGGATCGCCTGTCATCGGGGTCCGATGCCCAATCTGAATCAGCAAAAACAGTAAGTGGTAAATTTGGGGAAGCATATAGCTGCAGGCCATGGTTGTTAGTAGAGGAGATGTATCTCAGCAAACGCTTTACAGCTCTGAAATGTATATCAGTGGGCGCCTGCATATATTGACTGAGTTTGTTGACGGAATAGGTGATATCAGGTCTGGTTATAGTGAGGTATTGGAGGCTGCCTATGAGCATTCTATAGTGAGAGGGATCTGTGTAAGGTATACCCTCATATTTAGATAGAGTTTGAGAACTGACCATGGGAGTAGGAACACCTTTTGCTGTAGACAAGCCTGCCTTTTTTAGAAGATCAAGAACATACTGATGTTGGGATAAATGTAGACCTTCTGCTGAATAGGTGACCTGAATTCCCAAGAAGTAATTTAAGAGACCAAGATCTTTGAGGGAGAAAAAGGATGAGAGCCTGGTGATAAGAGCAGTAATGGCAATAGAAGAACTCCCAGTGATGATTATATCATCAACATACACTAACACATACATAGTCAGATTAGGTGTATGTTGAATGAATAGGGAAGAGTCAGAGTTGGATGGTTTAAAACCAAGTTGAGAAAGAACATGTTGCAGCTTATTGAACCAGGCCCTAGAAGCTTGTTTCAGGCCATACAAGGCTTTGTGAAGCTTGCAAACCAGTTGTTCTTTACCAGATTCTTCAAATCCTGGTGGTTGTATCATATAGATATCATGAGCAGCATCTAAATTCCCATTTAGGAAAGCATTGTCAACATCAACTTGCCTCAATGGCCAACCTTTTGAGAGGGCAATGGTTAAAATTAACCTGATGGTGACAGGTTTAATTACAGGGCTAAAAACATCCTGGAAGTCAACTCCAGGAACTTGGGTATAACCTTTAGCCACAAGCCTGGCTTTATGCTTGGTGACTGTACCATTAGCATTTTTTTTTAATTTGAAAATCCACCTGCACCCAATTATATTTCTGTGAGGTGGGGCTGGTACAAGGGACCAAGTATGATTTTTCAATAATGCTTGATACTCAGAATGCATGGCAGCTTTCCAAGCTGGTTGATTTAAGGCTTCTGAGACTGTGGTAGGTTCAGCTGGTGATAAAATATCAGATGTAGAGAAATCAGAGATGTAAACTTTGGGTTTATAGATTCCCCTCTTGGCTCTAGTGATCATGGGATGGGCATTGGGCTCAGCAGAAGGTTCTGTAGGAATTGGTGGAGGTGTGATATGCTGAACTGGTGGTGAAGGGTCATTAGAATCAGAAGAAGAAGTAGAAGGTATTTGTGGTGTGGGTGAAGGAGGTGGTGTAGGTAAAACAGGGATATGATCAGGAATGTCCTCCGGTTGTATATGAGTAGTAGTAATGTGAGGTATGAGAGGTGAAAGGGGAGGTATATGATTATTGTGATCAGAAGTTGAATCAGGAGATGAAAGGGAAAAGGCTGGAAATATTTGTTCATTAAAAATGACATTTCTGGTGATGATGATTTTGTGAGATGGTAATTGGATTTTATAACCCTTGAATTGGGGATTATAACCAAGAAAAATAGATGGCATGGACCTGAGATCAAGTTTGTCAGTGTTGTAAGGTTTTAGGTAAGGAAAGGCTTGACAACCAAATACCTTCAAAGTAGAATAATCAGGTTGTAGGCCAGTCAAAAGTGTATAAGGGATTTTGTGTTGGAGAGATTTCTGTGGGATTCTATTTAGGAGATGAACAGCACAACCAAAAGCATCCTCCCAGTATTCTTTGGACAAACCAGAGTGTGATAAAAGACTTAGACCAGATTCTATGATATGTCTGTGTTTTCTCTCCACAGCACCATTTTGCTGTGGAGTATAGGGACATGATTTCTGATGAAAAATCCCAGAAGCAGCAAAGATTTTAGTTAAAGGTAAAAATTCAGTACCACCATCTGATTGTACCTTTTTTATCTTGGTATTCATCTGATTTTCAACAAGATTCTGGAAGTGTAGAAAGGCAGATGTAGTGTCTGATTTAGCAGCCAAAAAATAGATCCAAGTGTACCTGCTATAGTCATCAATGAAAGATAAATAATAAAGGTTGCCATGGACTGATCTCAAAGGTGCAGGACCCCAGAGATCAGTGTGAATGAGTTCCAGAGGTTTAGTAGACCTGAGGTGAGTATGTGTATAGGGCAGCTTGTGAGATTTGGATTTAGCACAATCAGAACAAAATTTGAAATGAGTTTCATTGACAAAAGGAATATTACAAGTAGATAAAGCATGTCTAGTAATATCAATAGAAGGATGGCCAAGGCGTTTATGCCATAATTCTAAAGTTCTAGATGACATAACAGTAGATGAAAAAGAATGAAAAACAGCAGAGGCATCTGCGGCAGGTGGTTGAACTTGTGTGGCTGTAGAGGCAGTAGGGGAATTGACAGTAGAAAGGTTGAACTGGTAGAGTCCATTGTTAAGTGTTCCTTGGAGAAGGACAGCCCCTGTGACCTTGTCCTTGACAACACAAAAACAAGGATGAAATTCAAAAAAGACATCATTGTCTTTAGCAAATTGAGAGACACTTAACAAATTTTTAGTAATATCAGGGACATGTAATAGGTTATTTAGCTGGAAAACAGATGAGTTATGGTGAGGGAGGGTGGGCTTAACAAATGTTTTTCCAGTATGTGAAATGTTGAGGTTCATACCATTGCCAATTTGCAGCTTGTTTGGGCCCTCATATTCATTAGAGACACTGAGGTTGGACAGCTCATTAGTGATGTGATGTGAAGCGCCTGAGTCTGGATACCAGCTGGACTCAGAGCCTCCATCTGCAGATGAATAATGTGCTGATCCCTGATATGAATTCCCTTGATAAGAGCCCTGATAAGAATTTTGTTGGTTTGTTCCCTGATAAGAATTTTGCTGCTGCTGATTGTCACTCTTAGGGGCTTGATTTGGGATGAAATCTGAGTTATATCTATGGAAACACTTATCTGCAGTGTGATTTGTATATCCACAGATTTGGCACTGCACTCTAGGTGTACCATTGGACCTCCCTCTTCCTCTGATATTGGTGCCTCTCCCCCTATAGTTTGAATTTCCTCTACCTCTGTTGGCAGTGGCATTACCCCTTCCTCTTTGGCTAGCATAGTTTGCTGAAGGGATATTCTTTTCAGAGTTCAACAGATTTTCAACTCTGCTTTCATAGCTCAACAAAAGGGATGTGAGTTCTTTCATACCATAGTTGCCTCCATGGGCTGTTACAGTCACAACAACTGCATCATACTCACTTCCCAATCCACTCAAAATATACAGAACTTGATCCTCTTCTCTCATTCTTTCTCCTGTGCTTGCTAGGGCATCACATAACCCTTTCATTTTATTGAGATACTCCCTCATACTAAGGGCACCTTTCTTCAAGTTCTGTAACTGCAATTTGTACTGCATTTTTCTTGCAGTAGAGAGGCTGGAAAAGGTTCCCTCTAGGTGCTGCCAGATCTCAAATGATGTGTTGAATCCAACAACAGAGATTAAGATGGATTCAGACAAGGTGGAGAGAATCCAAGAAGCAAGAAGCTGATCTTGTCTTTGAAACACTGCATATTCTGGATTTGGGAGCAAAACCCCTTCTTCACCAGATGAGATAAACCTTGAGGGCTGAGCAAGGGTTCCATCCAAAAACCCTTCAAGACCATGTCCTTTAACAGCTATGAACACCTGCTGCCTCCATACTAAAAAATTCTCATCAGAGAGTTTAACCGATACCTGATGATGGCTGAGCTGAATCAAGCTCTGTTTGCTTCCCGGGGACCCATCTTCTGTGCCGTCTCCCATTGAGAAATATTCGTTTGAATCTTCTCAAATTTAGAGCCTCAGCTCTGATACCATATTGAGATTTGAGGTTTTGATATGCAGACGAATATGGAATGTATTTCTTATTGATTCGTCTTGGGATTGCGGCTACATAGCTGAGAGTTTAAATACAAACCTAAACCCTAACAAACGGTACGAACAGGGTTAAAAGAGTAAATATCAAATCTACTCTAAACGGTGTCGTTTCCCTTTGAATTAGATGCGCGCAATTAGGGTTGAAGTACGACGTCGTAGTAGGCAGCACAATTTGGGGAAAAAGGATAACTTTCAATAGTTGTGCGTCATATCAACTGGCCACGTTGATTATCTATCTCACTAAGCGAAACCTCCGAAATCTTCATCTTGATTTTTGCTTGGAGTATGGGGATGAGATTGCGTGCACTTTGCCAAGACTCTTGTTCATCTGCAAAACTCTAGTCGACTTGAGGCTTGTTAATTGTGGAGTGATCCCCTCTAGTGGAGAATTGTTTTTCCTAGCCTCAAGAAGCTTAATTTAATTAGTTGCGTTGAGTATGCGGACGATGAATTCCTTCCTCACTTGCTTTCTGGTTGTCCTGTGCTTGAGGAGCTGACCCTAAAAGTTTGTTTTAGGGAGGAACCAAAGGATTCGAATTGTGTTACTGTATCTTCACCCACTATAAAAAAACTGATTGTTGATTTCTCTTTGCTAAACAATGAATGGAATTTTGATATGTTGATAATCGATGTTCCCGATGTTCCCGCCCTCGTATATCTTAAGGTGGATTGTTGTTGTATGGATCGTGTCAAAAGTTTGAGTAAGAATATGACCTCTTTAATAGAAGCGGAAATCACTTTAAATGTAGATGAGCATAATTGTAGCACTGATTGCACCGAACTTGGTCCTTGGGTTGAGTTTCTTAGTTGTCTCTGTCATGTGAGGTACCTAAAACTCTCAAGTTATTATGATACGGTACGTTCTGATTTTTTTTTTGTGCCTTCTCATTTTGTCTGTGTGTATCTATACTCTTGTGGTTTTTAAATCTGATTTTCTTTGCAGAATGTTCATTTAGTAGGAACTGGTTCAATGACAAAGTTTGTTAATATAATCAAACTTGAACTTGAACATGATGTGATACTCAACTGGTATAATCTTATAAAGTTCCTTAGTTGCTGATAATCTTGAAGTCCTTATTGAGAGTGAAATTGGAGTTTTCAATTTATATCGAAATTGGATTTTTTTTCTTCTTATATCATTGTTTTGTCCATCAGATTAGTATGGTGAACCTCGAGACAGACCCCTACTTCGAACCAAAACAAGTGACTCCATGCATGTTATCACGTTTAAGGACTGTTACATTGTCCTATTTTGATGCTTGTGAGGAGGATGGTTTTGGCATTGTGAGATATATTTTGAGGAATGCTAAAGTACTCGAGAGGATGAAAATATTTTCTGGTTCCTCAAACAAGAAAAATTTTGACGCGCTTCAGAGAATCTCATTGTTTGAGCGAGGATCTACATCATGTCAGGTTGCCTTCAACAAAATTATATAGTCTGTGACATGCCGCTTGGCTTGTTGTGTAATGTGAACAATAATTATGCTTTAATGCTGTGAGTGTTTGGATTTTTAATTTAGACTAATTGTCGTTTTGAATTTTATTCGTCTTATCAAGAATGCATTTGGTACTTTTCTATGTTTTATTTCTCGATTTTAATAATATTTTATTCACATGTGTTTGCATATTTGGTTTGCAACTGGATTCACTGGGCAAGAATTGTCTTTTTATAAGCTCTCAAGGTATAAATTAAGGTTATAGGGAGTATTTTCCCCTAGTGCTACAGAACATATTTTTAGCCAAAAACAGTTTTAGTTGTTTCCGATAAAAGTTTATACAAGCACGTACGCGCACTCTTCTTTTTCTGGCCATTTTTGTCATGATCTTCTCTCAAGTCTCAATCATTATATATGGGACTTAGTTCAAAAGACACTTGATACTTGATTCGTTTTTTCCAATTTGAAAATATAGAAACCAGTTGAATATATAATTATAGAAAGTCATCGACGAGCTCTCCCAGGTTATGATGATAATTCGGACTGCTGATCCTCATATCGCAGACCATTTGCCGAAGCTCCATAGCTTCCCCTTTGAGCCTGGAGTTCTCCCTGACCGCCACGTCACGACTCTCGGTGACACATTTCAGCTTATCCATCAGTTCTTGGTTCTCGTTCCTGAGCCACACGACCTGAGACCAGAGCTCGTCCAAGTGCCTCTGCTTGCGCATGCGGGACCTACGTGCAGACTCCCTGTTCGAAATCATCCTCCTCTGCTTCCTCTCGTTTATTACATTCAGTTGCTGCTCGTCCGCCTCGTCAGAAGTCGAGTTCTTGCTGGTTATTGGATTGTTGACCTCCTGGAAAGGGTTGGGGAATGTTTGGTTGGTGGTGAGGTTGAAATGGGAGAGTAGGTAGTGAAGGTCAGAGGAGGTGGTTTGATTAGGCTGCATAATTTTTCTTATGGATGTGTTTGGCATTGTGGGGAGGGCTGATTTATAGTAGTGGTGGGGGGTCGTTTCGTTCGCTTTAGAGTACAGTGTAGTTTCTTAAAAACGAGACCGCGGGGCTACGATGCCGAACGTGTGTACGCGTTTTATGTAGTATCTGAAATGTGACGTTTCACGAAACATTAGGGGACATCCGAGTGATTATTTTTTTCATGTTACGTGAGAGAAAAAACGGAACATGATCTAGACATTTCATGTTGTTGGATTCGAGTAGGGGATAATATACTTTCGAAATAATAATGTAGACGAGAAAAAAATAGTGTTTTTTTTATATTGCAATGAGACTGCGTTTGAGTGAAAAATGATATTTAGTGACATAAATGAATTGGGGGATGTTGGGATGGAATTTGTATCACAACTCGTGTCGATCACCCGAACTAATATATGGAAGATCATGCACAATAAGTGGTGGGGAAGGGAAGATCATGACTCATGAGCATATATGGATGATGTAGTTTGAAATTTTCATTTCCTCCACTAGGCAAAAGAAGCCTCGATCGAATGCATCAGGAAGGAGGTACGTGATCTCATTCGATCTATTATTGGATCAAGTTAGTGGCCTCAACGGTTCAACGGTATCATTAGAAGAATTTTGACTCCTCTTTGGTTTTTGTCTTAATTGATTTGGCTCCTTTATTTTATTTCATATTGTTCTGTTATGCATGCTCAAGTGCTCAACTGCATTGTTTTTCTTGATAATGTATTAAGGGTAATTATGGTAAACTTTAGGGTAGTTTTTGTAATGATTCCTAAATAGTTTTTGGAAGTGCCAGTTTTTTTTTTTTTTTTTTTTTTTTCTCAAATACAAATTAAATGACGAAATCTAAAAAGATTGGATATGAGCTACATATATAGACTTTAATAGGAAAATATTGCTGTCATTTCATCTGTGCTTTTCCCCCTTGTTGTTTTTAGTCGAAAAAAGGAGATCAAATGTGTTTGTGATGTTTAAACGAGTAGATTTAGATTTAAGACTGACCAGGCGGGCCCGATCGATCGATTATCTCTTATGATCTTTTCTTAAATACTATAAGGGTGTATATATGATGATGGCTTAAGCAAGTGTTAGTGAAGTACTTTAAACAAACCAATTGATTTGGGACACTGCCCTAAACTAACGGTCAGGGTATTGCAGTGAAAGGGGCACTGGATTTAACATGGCTGCTCTGCCCCGTTTTTTGGTATCAAGAAAACAGATATTAAAGGGCAGCTGGGCAGGCGCATTATAAATTGTATCTGCTGGGCCCTCGCTAACAAGCTCCCAATTCCTCCTATTGCCGTCACGTCATTTCAATTTTCAAACTGTATCAGTATGTTTTATGTATGTATGGAAAAATCTGGTTTGTGGAGTAACTGAATCAACTCCACATTGCAATGTAGATCTGATCTGATCGATCGATTGCAACCACTCGGATGGGACAAGAAACGGTTGTTGGGTTGGCTGATTAACTAATCTGTGTTAGACTGTTAGTACATTTTACTCTTGAGTAAATGTTTTTACTCTGAGTACATACTTTTCAATTATTAAAGCGCATCGAAGGATCGGGTGCTAAAGATTAAGCTATGATGGGGCTCTAAAATTTGTGGTACTGTCATTTGTTACCTCAATTGTGCACCCACTAGAACTAGAAGCTTTTCCAAATCATGGTAGGAAAGGCATATGATTTCTGCGCAACAATCATGTGTTGATCCTAATCAAGTTCTTGTCTGAACTCATGGGGCGTACTGCGTACGTGTGGCTTTAAGCGTTGCCTTATTTGTGTTTGACATATATAGCATCTTGGTTTTCTTAATCATCTTCTGATCTGATTTAGTTTAGTTCTTAAAGCATAAATGAACGAACGAACCCTTTTCCGTGTGTGTATATGTTTGAAAATAGTTTCCATTTCGGTGCAATGGATTGCATAGGATGATACGATTGTTACGAGTATTTTGGAGTTTGTACGTGGAAATAAGAATATACTATATGGTCTTGGTCCAGTAACAAAATTGTTTATGTGGATGGAAAAAGCTGGTCTGGTTTTTTAAAGCAGATGTGTGCAACTTTTGCATAACTAAATATGGTGTTAACAAAACATTTTGGTGTTCTTTTTATTGCCGTTGGAAAGTTTTAGTACTTGTTCATGGACGCGTGTCGATTTTTCTATGACCAATGCTTTGAGGTTTTACTTGTCCATGTATAAGCATTTGATATGTCTCATAGAAAATGATTCACTTAATTATTTTAAATTATTAAAAAAAAGGGAATTATTTTTCTTGAGGCAAACGAAGTAATATACTTTCTTTTTAATCGAAATATTGATTGGATGATCGTCGGTTTTTAAACGTTACTTTACATTATATTTTTTAACTTAAAAATTAAATTTCACACTATTTTTTGGTAAAGAAACAAAAAAGTAAGATTTTTCTTAATTGTTGTGATTGAAAAAGTCTCTCTATTATTCTGAATAGATAAGAGTAATTTTTTTATTCTTCTTTAGCTTGCCTTTTTCTGTGTTTTTTTTTATAGTAAATTTAAGCTACTTCATCAGTTCATCCATGATTTTAAAAACAAGATGGAGTATTATTATTTTTTCAATCTCAACTCCTCATTTTGGAGAATTCTAGCTGAGAGCCTAACATTCTACTTATATACTTATAGTGTATATATGTCCGAGCTCTACAGCTCATTCAATGTGATGTTAGAATCGACTCACACAATTTCAAGTATTTTTATAGTGTGGTATTATTAAAAAAATGATTTAATTTTGTAATTGTATACATGATTACATGTGATGTTAATCCAAAATTGATGACAACAAGTATCTTATCTCCAACATAAGTAGGAACGAAGTTTGGTGATTATGAATTTATGATGATGGATTGATGGGTATTTGAAAGGTGTTAAATCGTATTCGTAGGCATTCACAATTTGAAGGGATATGCACCCTTCCCCACAGACATTGCTAATCTTTGTGGTGCCTCTTCTGTTTTTTTCTTTTCACGTTTTTGTTTTGTAGTCGTGCAAAAATATTGTGTATATATTTTTTGTAAGCGTGGATATGAAACTATGAAATAAAATGAAACATTCAATACAAGAATGATTGAGGCAATAATCTCGAGTCCCCACACTCTTTTCTTTTTCTCGTCTTTTTCATTATACAATTTTGAAATATGAAATGAAGCACTCGATGTTGGTGGTGATTTTCCCATGAAAACGAAGAAGGCTAATAATTCTTGAGAAAATTCATCAAGGTTGTAATGCTTGGAGAAGCTTTCACCAAGAAAATTCCCAAACACCCACATGTATTGGATCATTTTCGATATCAAAAACTCTATCATTGAAGTAACCTACCATCACCAGTCATCACACGCCAAAATGAAATAAACACAAAACTCTCATTCTATTCAACCTTCAAAACTAGGCCATGAATAATGAGATATTGTATACAAATGTTTTCCCCAAAAATTATGAAAAGAATAAACCTATATATGCTCATCTCACTATTCTAACAACTTACATGAGCAAAGAAAACAAAAAACACTACATCTGAATTATCTTATTTACATCAAACACCCATTCTGATGGTGCTCACAAAAGGGACAAGCCTCCGGTAATCCCTCCGTCTACCGAGGGCACAACTGTCAAGAACTCGTCCGAGCATCAAACGAGTGTTCTGCAAAGCCAACTCTTTCTGCGACACACCCGATTCATTTCCACCACTCTGCCCAGACACCATGAAACTCGATCCATACCCAAACCCACCCATCGCGAACTGCAAAGGACAACTCCTTGCTTTAAACGACGTCTCGGGGGCAAGAAAGTTCTCGACCGAACCCCCAAACCCGTTATCAAAAAACCCCGGGTCGTGAGGGTGGGACCCGGGCAAAGAACTACAGCTCTGCAAGAGAGCTTCTAGAACACTCAAAGCCTCCCAGCACAGAGTGCTCTCGACCAACTGAGAAACGACAGCGTACATGTGGGGGCTCTGGGCAGAATCTACTAGTGTATGCTGTAAAAGAGCCTTCAGCATAAGAAGTATAACTCGTTGATATTCCAAAGGCCCTTTTTCCAGAAGCCTGAGCAGATGCCCGAAAGCTAACGTAGAGTGCCTCGGGAACCACTCGTTGCACAGCAAAGGCGAAACGCAAGCCAAGAGATTTTCCACGCCTTTAATCTCTCCGTTTGCGTAAGCAGTGAAAACGGTCGCGAGCCCATCCATCGATTTCACGCGGCACCAGATGGCGACGTTCGACGCGACCCCACATGCCTTGTGGTGGTAATGCTGCTGCAGAGGTGAGGTGGGCCCCACCGCAGCCGCGTGGTGACTCAGCTGCAAGCAGAGCCAGGGGAGTAATCCAGTGATGTGCATCAAGAGACGAGTCTCGGCGTCTCCGAAAATCGAGTTGCAGGAAGGCACTGTTATACGGGAGAGGACCTCGACGGAAACGTTATGGCTGACGGAGGACATGAGCCCTTTGAGGACGAGAGGCTGGACGCCTTCAAACGGAGGCACTTTTCCGGAGAGCGATGGAATATCCGGAATGGTCCGAGATGAATCCATGCGGTGGAACTCGGGACCGTCGGATGCGCTCGTGTCCATCTCATCGCGCGGCATGCTCGAAAGGAGAACGTTTTCTGTCGTCGTATCACGGAAGGACAAACGGTCGATCACCCGGGAGAAAAGCTCGAGGACCTGGCAGTACACGTGGACGAAATCCGTGTGCATCATGGCTACACATCCCCAGAAAAGCTGGGGGTATAAAATCAACTTTTCTGGCTCCATATTTTCCACCATCACTTGTAAAGTCAACAAGATTTCCATGATGAATCCCAGCACAGAAGGTACAGGATTACCGAGGCATCGGTGAAGGCAACGGAGAAGAGAGACGCAGGCATCGTTCGTAACGCGTGGTCTCAGGGCGCGGTATATCTGGTGGGACCGGCATGCCAGGTGTCGTGATGTGCACTCCATGGCCCACTTGAGGGCTTCTGCCCCCCAAGTCTCTCTGAGATCCCCTTGGAAGAAAATAGCGTCCACCATGCTCTGGACAAGGGCAGATAGGAGGGCTGCACTCGGGAGCTCGGTTCTGATTACAGACGGGTCCTCGTTCTCCCACATCATGCTGCCTCGTTTGGACTGCACGTATTTGATCAGGCTCACAACCTGCTGTTTGTTCTCTCCGTCATCGTTTTCCACATCGTAGAGTTCCAAATGACGGCCGGCGAGGGAGTATAAAAGATTGACGAGCAGGTGCTGGCAGTGTTCGAGCACTATATCCTCCGAGCTATCCATGGAGACGAATGTCACGTGAAAGAGCAACGGCAAGTGCTCGCGAAAGTCCTCGTCGTTTTCGTAAGCGATTTCGGCTAGTAGTATTAGTGCAATGTCCGCCTGTGTCAACGTGTGCTGCTGATGACCCTGTAATGCCGAGTGTAGTTCCTTAGCATTGATCCCGACTCCCAAGTACTGCAGCCCTTCCTCCCCAGAGTTCGGAGTGTCTATTAGATAATCGATACTGTCTCGAGACACGTGGCGGCTCCGTAGACTCCCTGTCGCGCTCCTCACACCCATCAACGGGCCGGACATGTTGACTAGCGATGGCAGGAGCTGGCCCGACCGGCCCGCGCTAATCGGAACAATGTTTATATCCGGAGGCATGGGAATCAACGGTCCTGATGCACTTCGCGCACCAACGGCTGACGTCCGCCAGCTCAGGCTGGCGGTTGAGTTCTTAGGCAGCCCATCTAAGGAACCGCGAACTAGCAAAGGAGACATGTGAGGCTGACTATCGATTACGGACGTGATTTGAGATGCAGTTTGCGACTGTGAGAATTCCAAGACATCTCCTTTATTACCATTCATAGCTCTGTAAGGCCCAATGGTGTCTTCAAGCATCCGTTGAGCAAGTTGGTAAACCAAATGGTCAATCGTCCTCTGAGGGCAAATACGAGCCAAGTACAAACTAACCCTCTTGGCAACTGAAAAATACGTGGCGAACGCGCCACTTATTTCCGCGGACGCGTTCGAGTCGCAGTCTTCGATCCCTTTTGTTATCAAAAAATCAAGAACCGGACCTTATGTTCCTAGGCTTGCTGGCTATGGTGCTCCATAATTTCTCGATCTCGTCTGGGAACTGGTCTCCATGCCTCCATGTCACGTAGTAAAGGCTTTTTAGTAACCTCTCGCTCCAACCTGATTCCTTTATTTTCCAGAAATTCAGATTCTCAATCCACGGGGCCATGCATGTCAAGACCTGATGCTGCGCGATTATATCGACTGCATCCAATTGTCTCTGCATTATCTCTTCGCATAGGAGTTGGCTCAGTTCAGGATGGTCTTTCGCGAGCTTGCAGGAAAGTTTGTATTGGAACTGTTGATAAGAGTCGGGAAGGTTTCCGACTACAGCAGCCCGGTAACTGGCGGAGCACTCAGCACCGTCGTCGGCCCATTCGCGGAGGGAAAGGGTCTCGAGCATCTGAAGGGCAGCGTCTCGGATTTGTCGGGAGGGGTCCACCACTTTATAGAGGATGAGGCTCAGAAGCCGCTGGATTTCACATTTGGGTATCTCCTGATGCATGTAGACTTCGGCGAGGACACTGAAGTAGCCATCGGCGATTGCGGCATCAGAATAATAGCACTGTAGGAAATGTGCATGGAAAAAAAAAGCAAATCGATGAGAAATATAGAGCTTGGATGTGGAGTAATGAATCAGGGGATTCATGGGACAAAAAAATACGTTCCCAGAAAATGTCTCAATAAGAAGGATTCGTGTTATCAGTTTTATTATCATTCCGGGAAAGCTATAAACTGAGATGTATGGCATACAATCTGATGATTAGAAAAAAACAATCACAAATAAAATTAGGGAATGTGTAATGATCATATTTTTTGAATTTAAATGTGTGTAGATGTTACTGTGGATAGAGAAAAAAAAAAGAATAAGAATAAGATAATGTGTTTTTTCAAAAAAACAATATTGTCAAATTACGGTTTAAAAGAAATTATGAAATGATATGGAAAAGGAAATTCTCCACATCCAAGCACAGCACACTTTTCATACAATGATGGAACACAGGTGTTTTATTTGTAGTGCTTGCAAAATGACTTTTTCATCCTACAGTATTTACCTGATCAATGCAGGCAGGAAATAGGTCCAAATTAGTGAGTAGCAGGTTCTTCAGAGCCTGTTTCGCCAGAGAAACCCGTTGGTGACCACCTCTATGCCTATCACGGCTTGTTGTTCCTCGTCCACCATCTCCAGAGAATTTTGAATAAGCTCTTGGATCAGCCGGTGAAAATCCAAAAGGCGCTCTCGGCATGGGCTCTATAAACAGGCTATTGATCCACGAAATAACCTTGCCGCTCATCTTTCTCGAGTGGTCATCAAAGCAAGGCCCGTATAACAGAGAGGCCATTGCGTTCATGGAGGACCATTGTATTGCTTCCACCTGTTCGGTCAATTCTTTATCAAATGAGAGTTTATCGATAGAGTCCTTTGACCGTGAATGCTGACTGGACTTGTAACGTTCGACTTCACGTCTATAATCACACACACCGTCATGATTCCATGTGCCACCTGTGTCATCTCCCCAGGTTAGGAGGAGTTCAAAGAGTTTCTTTCTAGTCCTAATGTCGAATTTTTCTGACTTCGAGTCAACAAACTCGGGAGCCAGAAATCTTAGAATGGAAGCAAGCGCAAATCGGAGAGGTTGCATATCTTGGAAACATTCTGTGGGAAAAGACAGATGTCTAGTTGTTTCATCAATGAACTTCAGGTAATGTAGTCGGAAAACGGGTTTGCGGCCTAGCATACCGGGCCATATTTTTTCAGAAACCGTGCGGTATATATTTGCAATTTGGATCCGGAGTTCTTCACGCCGAGACTTTTGACTCTGCATGTGCCGGAGATATTTCAGTGAATCGGGAAGGATTAAACTCAACTTGAGCAAAGATTGAACAAAATAAGATTGATGTAAATCTATACTAACTCTGAGATTTAAGTTTATGTAGCCACTAATGTGTTAAATAGGCGACACTTAAACACAGATAAAAGAAATAAATTGTACAATTCCTCTTAGAAAATATAGTCAAGTGTATAGGAGTAAAATAGGGAAAATAGAGGGTTGAACAGAAAAGGTGGACATGATTTAGTGTCGTGTTTTATCATGATGTATACCTTCCACTTTGGTTTTGCCTCAGTTTCCAGAGAAGTCTCATCTATAAAAGAGGCAAGCTCGCTGAACATTACTTCGCATATATCCAGATGTGAGTGACCAAGCGCCATTGTGGCTGCCTGCTGCAAGGTGAAATAACATAGTTTAATACTCTCTAAATATATTGAGTCATATTTTTTGTTCAGTAAGTTCTGATGATACTGGTATACAGGTACCTCTCCTTTGTATTTGATAATGTGAGATATAGTAAATTATAGATAGTCAAACAGGTCTTCTATAGTGACAGTCAATAGAAAACAGGAAAGTTGAAACAGACATTGGAGAAGCATTCAAAGATTATTGGCAGGGAGCAATTACTTACTACGTGTGGATCAGAGCCAGATTTGAGGGAAGGAAATATCAGATGGAATAGTTCTTTTGTGGCTGCTAAACCCCCACCTTCTCGACTATTAAGCGGACACGAGCAAGCAAACATTGCATACATGAGCCATTGGTCCAACTTATTGTCAGTGTCCAGTGACTGATAAGCCTTACCACCCAATTCAGCCGGCGTGATATGAGCAAGACGTTGAATAACCTCTAATCTGTATTAGATGATTAATTTAGCCCTCTTTCGCTTTTGAATAGATAACTTGTTATTGTAAAAGGAACTGAATGGCTAATTATATCATTATATGACAATGTAAACAAAAGTTGGTTTGATGTCTCTAAAATTTTCCTTCACGTGTTAGTAAGTAGTAACAGGTATTGTTTCTCTTTGATAATGTGAGATAGTTAATTATAGAGAAACTTACTTTGCGTCCTGAACCGAGCTAGGACACAGTTCAGTAGCGTATTTGACTATCTCACTCAGACACCGGGGCCATCTGTTTTTGTCCGAACAATCAAACAGTATAGACTGGAGAGTCACATCAGAAGGTACACCATCGGATTCGCGTTTCAGATCGAAAGGACGGCCAGAATCCCAATAACAGCTTTGCACAATATCATCCTGTGAAACAGATTTGTAAATTAAACCTTAATCTCACAATTTTAATGTCTTGTTTTTGCTTATGAAGGGAATAATGTAAAACTTGATAAAATTTCAAGGAGTATTTACGTAATTTCGAATAGGTTTCTTGTAATATTAACCCAAAAAAGAATCTAACACGAGGAAAACCAAAAGAATCCAGAGTCTGTTCACCCACCCCGTTTTCTTCTAGAACATCAATTATGAATATTGGCTCGGCTTCAGCTTTCAGGACATGGTCCAGTTGTTTTTGCATGGAGATTTCCCGTATATCATACTGTAAAGCACGCACACAATGCAGTAACTCCAAAGCAGTATGCCTAATCTGACTATCAACAGAGCTAAGGAATATAAGACCAACTGCATCTATCTCCGAAGCACGGAATTCGATTGCCTCTAGCTTAAAAGATGATCTCTTCAATCCCTCATTTCTCTGTAACCGCTTCGAGTCAAGAGCCTCATGGTGTTCCGTCATATCATCGAATATACAGGCTCTCCATAAACACATGAGTTCAAGAAGGCGGCCCAATGATGTCTGAATCAGAAGAGGGAACTCGTCTGGAAGACGTAGGATGAAATTCGCCATCCCTCTCATAACAGCAAAACGGCGATGAGGAAGGTATCTCACGATTCGTTTGAGAACCTGCACCGCTTCCATAGAACTGATATGTTAGAAATTCCTTCTTTTCATTAACAAAAATCTGTAAGATAAGTACTTACGTATATTTTTGTTTTTGTATTGTTACCCTGGGCTACAAATAATCAACCTTTTAATACACGGGTTGGGGATTTAGCCTAACCAGTGTATTAAAAGGTTGATTATTGAAGCCTCAATCTAAAACAAATAAATAAATTAAGGCTTAATCCCCCGGGTCTTTTGTGCAAAATGATTAAAATAAATAAATTAATTTATAATAATGATAATGGGAAAAATAATAAAGATTTTATTTGTCTTCTTCATTCTTGAGAGTGTACCCAAACATTTCACTCAATAAATGAAATAAGAATAAGATCAAACCTGCACAGCTTCCTCACGAACTCCAGGGTCAATGCTAATACCATGTTGAGGGATTATTTCTGTGATTTTATCACTTCTGCCAACTTCTTCAATCAAATAGGGTATGCACTTGAGCACCGAACGGAAAAGGTACCATTGCGACTTTTCTTTTGTCACACCATCTGCAGAACTAGTTCTCAGTTTTGTGTCCAGTTTATTAAGGATACTTGAGCAACTTACAGGAGCCAATTCAGAAAATATAAAATCCACAAATATAATATCTGTTCGTTGCATATTGCTAAAACATATTACCTATTGTAGTCCTTGAAGAAGTAAGCAGAGCCTGACTGTAAGTTTTATGACAATATCTCAGGATGGCTTCAATTGCAGCCTTGACTTTCGGGATGTAGTGACCAATATTATGAACTGTAAAATAAGCCGGAATTGAGTGGTATCTGTTAAACCCAAAATAAGAGCACTAATTCAGAGTTAAAAAAATGCCCACCGTGGAGGATTTCCAAACCAACATGCTGGCTAGTAGGAGACATAACAATGGCAAGCAAAGCACGAAGACCAATGACCTTGGCTTCTGAACTATCTTGCTTCAGCAATTCTAATATTGTATGGTTCATTGCAAAATCAAGATTATGATCGGCAATAGCCACACAGAATTCTACAAGCTTGTCGTGTTGGACATCCTGAGTAAGCATGCCTTTTCTTAGGATTGTTACAAGTTGAGATGTAACACTGTCTAAGTAATCCCATACACGGTTTGGAGGTTGTGTGTCACCATGGACACACAAGTAAAACCTTAAAACACGATGTAAGCAATCTAAAGCCATGAAGCGGTAGTTCTTATCCTGAAATATAAATACAATTAAAATAATGATGATTGATGAAATATTAAGAAATAGTAGTACGAAAAGTTGCATAATATATGTAAAAACTAACTCTCAGATGTTTGTATAATTGTTCCATGTGAGGGCCGAAATTATGGAGGAAAATATTAGGATCGCCAAGACATAGAAGAAGAGTCACCAGAGGGTAACCTACCTAGAAATAAAAGTAATGCTCATGTTAGCAACCAAGATATCAGATATGAATAATAAGAACAGTATGTTTGGTTCTTAAAAAAAATGAACAAATTATATAATACTGTAAAAGGATTTAATCCCTCAGTCAAAGCTGACAAATGAAATTAAATATTTAGGTTTTTTCAGAAAGCTGCCAAAAGAAATTAAATAAACAGCAAGGATTCAAGAAATTATAAAAACAACTCCCTCTGTCCCAGACTAATGTTCATATTTGTATGGGCAAAAAAGTATTGTTTTATTGTCTTTTTGACCAAAAAATAAAGGGTAAAAATATATTTTTAATTAATAAAGTAACTTAGTTGTGAGTAAAATTTTAAAAAGTAGGTGAAATTGTAAGGGTAAATTTATCTTTTGAATGAAAAAGTAAGAGTAAACTTTTTTATGGGGTATGACTATTGGTATTGGACGGAGGAAGTATATAAATTGAATATAGAAAAGACATGGCAAAAGAAATAATACTCCCTCCTTCCGACAACACTGTGCATAATTTTATTTTCGGTCCATCCCTCATGACTCATGAGTTTGCACATCTCAAAATAGAAATAACTTTATCACTCTTCACCCTCACAATATACACTTAGTGACACCTCATATCATTACTTTTTCTAACAACCTTTCATTACCATAAAGTTGAATTACCAAGTTTAACCCCCCTCACTTTAATGTCAATTCGTCAAAGCATTATCCGATCTTATCTCAGACAAAGAGATAGCATTTAGACAATCATTAAATATTTCTACCAGGAAACTTACGAGCAAAAATAAATCAAGACAGAAACTCAGCTAACGTCAATCTACAGAAATGAATAAAGACAGAAACTCAGCTAACTTCAATCTAGAGATATCCGCATCCCCAGTTTATATAATGAACAATTCCATCAATATGAATTAAAACAGAAAAGGATGTTCTCTTAACCCCTCTACTGACTACTGGAAATGTTCATATTAAAATTAGGGGCACGGAAATTTGAAGAGAGAAAATAAAATAAAAGGAAAGGAATGAAAAAAAATAACGGAACTTACAGCTATGTGTTTACTTCGCTTATCCATCCAGTGCATTAGTTGCCCCCTTATTCGTGCAACAGCTTCATACCAAAAGGTCAGTGCGGGTTCAACACCGGAAGGAGGCCACTGACCTTTTACACCATCGGCAAGTGGTGCTAGTATATTAGAAAGCATATTGCAAAGTGCATGGTGAAGTTCACTTTTACGCTTGTGAGGGGCACGGTTTAGAGGGTTAGCCTTTGCAACAAAGGAGGCTGATGCATTCAGACTGCCATCTGTTTTGACCTGGAAATAATCCCATCATCATGCAAATGTTTTTCGTAGCAACTTTAATAACTTCAATTTCACACATACCCCAAGTTTAAGGTAGCGTATCCCGTTGATAATACTAAGTGTTTCACTTCGTGCAACACTTGTATCAATCCGGCGGGTGTTCAGCTCCATGAAGAAGCGCTCAGTCACAGAACTAAATCTGTTGAGTTTAATATAAAATTTAGAAAATATTGTATAAAATTATAATAATGTTAAAAAAACTTAAGAACAAGTATCTCAACCATTAACGCTTGTTAGAAGATGTAGGTAATAAGAGAATTCGATAGTCAACTCTATAATTTCCAACGTAACTGCCATTAATAATATATTGGATCACACATACTGTATTTATAAAAGTACTGGAAATTACAAATTCGCAAATATTCCCTTGATTTGCCCTAATTTAGTGAAGGGTGTTAGTTACAAAAGGCTTACTAAATAGGATTGTAATATAGTGGACTATATTTTTGCAGACAGAGTCCAGCCATGAATTTGAAAAGAACAATGTGAGTCTATACGGAGTCATGATTCATTTTATTCGATAGTCAGCTTCCCATCTTTATGGGCTCATATCTCTTGAAATTGAGATTTATCCTAGATAAGAGAACCCATTTAGTATTTCATTTGAATAACTCAACTGCACTGATCATGACAGAGTTACTTCTTACCTGATAAGTGATAGAGCACCAAGTAGTTGAGCAACTAGGTCTAGGAGAAGTCCCCTTAAGTCAACAAGGGAAGGATATTCGACTTGGCTTACAACCCTGCCATCAGAAAACATATATAGAAACTAACTGTTATAATGTGATCGAGTTGCAACACATTAAATTGAAAATCAGTTCAGCCAGAGAATGCAAGGAAAATACGAACGTCATATCAGCAAGTATGACTAATAGCATCTAGAAAGTAGGCACTTTGTTTTTTTCCTACTGTGAAGGACAGTTGTTATTCACTGAACCATGTTCCTAATGTTATACTATATATATTCTGTAATGCATTCACCATATGGAACTGATCAGCTAATCTCCTTTTACAGCATTTATATCACTTAGGCAGTTAGGCCCATCATAAATAGGAAGTATCTTTATTGACAATCATCCTTCATATCAATACAAAGAACAGCTAAAAATGATTGTGTCCATAATCATGACATTTTAATTTCATATATTCCATTCAGTTATATAATAACACGGTGGAAGTACACATGCATTCACATAAATCAGAAAAGACTAGCTGAGGATGACATAGACGTAATATATACTACGTAGAACCAAGTGTACAGACAGAAATGGTAATATGAAATCATCCGCTAAGGCTGCTAAGCCATCGTTACCTGTCTGCATTAATTAGCCAGTCAAAGACAAAGTTTTCAAGCCCAATCCAAAGTTTTTCTGCCAAACAAATAAAGCTCGTCAAATTCTCAAACAAGCTATGTTTTCTCGGAAAGGCACGTGACGGAAATTATTGAACTAGGCTCTCCATAGCCATGGACACCTAAAGCATGAACAAAATACCTGTAAGTCCTTCTTGTGGGCAGCACTCGACAAAGCGAATACAGGCAGAACAAAATATGCATTCAACTGCCAGCTGTAAAAATTTATATCACAAGGACAAGTTAGATTGATATCCGTTTGCTGAGGCTTTAATATTAACTAAAGAATTAAATGCTGTTTTCTAAGGACCATGAATGCACTTTGTTTTTCTAAGTAACCCCACTTCTTTCAACACTATGATTGTCAAATATAGATTGTTTTTTTCGCATAAACTTTAATTACTGATAAAATTGAGCATAAAACATTCAATTTAACTTAATCTCCCTCTGGTTGCGTTACAATTTTTCATTTTTCCTAGACACTGGACCTAAGGTGTTCAAAAAAATACAGTTGAATGCATATAATTGCAACGAACTACGAACAAATAAATGAAAAGGAAAGAAACACACACCAAACAAATACTTATTTCACAGAAAGTGAGGAAGATAATGCAATTGCTAATGATATAGTACCAAATAGCCAAGAGACAAACCTTTCTTTGAAATGTTGATGCATCATTTGCACCTTTAGGAGATTCACTGCATAGAAACCAAAAAAAAAAAAAGATTCACATAGAATAAATTGCAAAATGAAGTATATAATGGGAACAAATAGAAAATAATGGAAAACAAGTTTTAATTTAAGGGAACACGAAAAATTGCACACAAACACAAATTTCGCACATTACACATGCACCGCAAATTTTTCACACACTGCACACATAGAAATTTGAAAATTTCTATAATAAGAAGTCATAAATAATAATAATACCAGGATGGAACATCAGATTAAAACTCAATTAATAAATTTAAGAAATGTTCTCTTAACCAAAAGGGGTCAGTTCAATTGTTCCATTAAAAAAAACACCAAAACATTATTAATCTTGAGTTCGCTGTCCAGTATTTCCTAGACCTGTGAAATTCACCTCCATCGTTTTTCACCTTGTAACATGTAAAGACGTAAAAGTCGACTTCAAATTAAACATGCAATGGAAAATCAAACTTTCTAACGAAAGAAAGAAACCAACTCAGTTCGCAATACTTGCAACCAAAAAAAATGTTAGGGAAGAATCTTTTGGATCTTGTACGGGACATAAATTCGTAGCATTATAGTAATTTGAAAAGACTACTTTCAATACAAGAGCCATATATGGAAGTTAATTTATCGAGGCTACTATTACATAATTTAGAATTTGACATTAAGAGAGAAACCTTTCTCTCCAGCGCAAAAGAGCTTCCAATAAGGGCACAGGTGTGTGTCGTGCCACCATTGCTAAAGAGTCTAGTACCTGCTCATAAGCCGGATCTGATGGCCGTAGGTACTGCCCATCCTGCAGTCAGTTGGGCCATGAATAATTTAAGAAAGCATTATTCTTAGGATACATAATTTACAATAAAAAAAAACGATAAGCACGCGATAACACCGATAAAAAAAAACCATGAACGTCAAGCACACACATGCAGTAACAAGAACCTTACCTGAACTTGAGCAGTTTCAATTCGACGCCTGGCGAGAGGAAGAAACCTCTGCAGCAGAGCATCAACAATCAGCTTTGCCGCAATCCCAGCCTTCATTACTTTTCTTTAAACGAACAAAACAAAAAGATTCAAGCTTCAGAAATTCAACTCAGCCCTAACATTGCATTCCTCGAGCTGTGATCCCAATCGAAACACACACAAAAATGTGATTTAAAGAAAAATGCGGCGGATCAGAGATATGCCACCTCGATATTACATACGAATCCATTCGATTAGTACTGTTGGCATAATTAAATTTGAGGAAGAAAAAGAAGAATTGAAATGTACCTTTGCGAAATAGAAAAATTAATTGAGCTTCTTCTTCATTTACAGCTTGGAAATTCCTTTTCTTCTTTCTTCTTCTTCCATTTAGATTTTCCAACACTGTCTCTCTCTAACGGGGGCATGGATTTTCCTTCATTTGTTTATTCTGATCGTTCGCCTGTTTTTTTTCTGTTTTTTTTCTTTTTCCAGATGGAAGATGCGGGTCAAACAATGATGTGGTACGGGGTCGTGACTCGTGAGATGGGTGACATGGCCACGTGGGATGACTCGTATTAAATTTAAACCAAAGCAAACGGTTTTCGTTAAAACGGTCCGGTCCGGTCTTTGGTTCATGAAAACTAAAATCGAAATACAGTAGTTCAATTAACAGAAACGAAGAGAAAAAAATACAGGAAAGCCCCTTCTCCATCACTATCGCCCTGCGAGTATAAGGTAAAATCCATGGTCTTTTCGAGACTTCCCGATTATTTGGTTGGTACGGTTTCTTAATTCTTCTCCTATATTAAATTTGTATTATGGGTTTTGCATTCAGTGCCCAAGAGATGTGATTTGCTTTGTTACAGTAATCTGAAGATTATGAATATATATATATATATATATATATATATATATATATATATATATATATATATTATATATATATCTGTATGAGTTTATTTAGTCATTAAATCCAATTGGGTGCTCAATTAGGGTTTTTAAATGCTTTGCGTGAACCAATTATTGTAATTGGGGGGTTTGATTTTCTTTCTATCTTCTTTGGGCAATGTAAACATCGATTTCGATCTGTATTTGATTGCCATTTAAATGTAAGCATTGATTTTACTTTTTCTTGCGAATATATGCTTAACCCGAAAGAAAAACGAAAAAAGACACGAGGAATAGGGCTTAATGTTGTGAATCACTCCTCCCATTAGCAACACTGTCCTTCAATTTTTAAATTGGTTGTACTTTTTGATGCAGGCCCGGAATCCCCAATTCCAATTAACTTAACTGTTTGGGTTTCGCGGATTGATAACTATTGTTAGCTGATTGAAATAGTTCAACAACCTAGTCGAGCTTTGGACCCGTCTTATAATGGCGTCTGATGGGAAGGAGGTGGAGAAAGATCAACTGGCTGAATCCCTGAACGATCTTTTCACAAGTGTATCTACCATGATAAGAGGAGAGCTCCAGGTAACAAGAATCCTGGAAGACTTTTACTTCGTTAGCTTTGAGTTTTTCAAAGTGAACGAGGTCTCTGCATGATTAAGTCGTGCATTTTGTGAAATAAAACAGATTCATACTACCTTGACTGCTATATTTTTATTTTATTGGTTATTAGAGTTCTCGTCATATGTTACTGAGAGAGAAATTAATGTAATGTTTGAATCTTGAGATGTATTTTGAATGACTATTTCTTGTAGTGAGAACTTTGTGTTTCTATTTACGATTGTGATTTATGGCTGCATTACAGTGATTTATCTAATGTCTACAGGGAACAAATAATGTTCTTGAGCTGTTGGAGAAAATGAATATAAGAGTAGCAGAAGAATACAAAGGCTTTGGTGATGTGGCTTCGGGGCTGAGTGTTTTTGTCGAGCAACTGAAGTCGAAAAGCAATGCCTTTGACGACTATGTTCAACAGCTTGATGCCATAGATCAACACGTCACAGAATTTGAGGCTGTAATTTCTATGCTTAACAATTATGTTTCTCTCTTGGAATCGAAAATGAAATCTGTTTATCAGGTTCCACCTGCATAACATGAAATGTGTTCTCTTTTTTGCTGTTTTTTATTTAAACTTCAGTGCAATGCTGCCAGTACATTCTTGTCATGTGAGGCTTATTACTTCCATCATTTATAAAAGAAAAAAAAATTGTTTACAAAAACAACTGCAATCCTTCACATTGATCACTTGACAAAAATACACTCTGGGGCAACAACCTCTACAGTACAACAAATATACTACAATTTACATATATTTCATCAGGAGTAACAACTCAGCAGCATCTCTGGAAACATCTGTGACTCATTAACTAAAACAAATCTGTTTGCTCAACAAAGGAAAAAGAAAATATATATATATATATATATATATATATATATATATATATATATATATATATATATATATATATATATATATCTGCAAACTGTACAAGGATTCACTCTTTGGAGTCGAAGAACGAAGAGTGGCGCCATATCTAGGGTTGCCTTCTTGTGTTAGTATGTACATAAAAAGACCCAATATAGACCACCATTGTCGAGTCGATGCGGAGCCCATTTCCATTTGATGTTGACTTTAACATGGCAAATGGAGGCACGTTGCGCAGCACAACGAAAATGCGTTTATGTCAAGCCTTCAGTTCAGTTAGTTGAAGAAGTAGGGAGACTGCAACACATCTCTAAGATCAAAGTCCCCTCGGTCGGGCAATGGAGGGAAAGTCAATGTGGGAAAGGATTTTTGAAAGCCTTCCAACAACTGTATAAATATCAAACAATAAGCTATTAGATTTTTTTTATTTAATGGAGATAAATAGTTATGTTTACAAAAACAACCACCGATGTATTATTAAAAAATCATAATCATGTTAAAACATATGGATGCTCCCTGGAGATATTATGTGCTGTAAGACCATCTCACATTGGATGGGTCATATTTTTCAAATAAAAAGTTGTATTATTTAGGCAAATAATCATATGCTTTTAAGACAGGTAATAAATTTTTAGATAAGTACATAAAAATATGACTGTTACCGTAAGACGGTCAGACAACAGTTTTTGTGTATTATGAATATTGATGACCCCACAAGACTCTAAGTTTGTTTTTACAAATTACCTTTCAGCAGGTCCAATTTTTAAAATAGGAAATTATGTGAGGTATTTTCATAATTTTGAATGTTAACTACTTTTTTATTGTGGTAATTAGGCTATTGTTTTTGGTAATTAAAAAAACTACTCAGAAGAAAGTGTGTTATAGATACTTTACATTCTCCAGAATAGGCGCTTCATATAGTTCAACAAATTTCTCTCTCAGTATCCTGTTCATTTCATCAACATCACATGCGTGGGTCCAATACGAATCATGAACGCCTGCGAGCAATCAGATGGAAGGAAAACGGAATTCAAAAGTCAAGATTTTTAGGTTGTGAGATTTTGAACCTTTGCTAGGCGAGAGAGAAAAAAAAAAGACCTGCAAAATCTAAGCCTGCCTTCTTGCAGGCAATTGCGGTCATCATCATGTGTGAGCCATCAAGGGAATGGACAAAATTCGGCGGGAAGGCTGTTTTCTGTCTCTTTACCATTACCTAAAAATTAACTTCTGAATCAGAATGCAAGCCAACAAATATTATTTTGCCTCACTAACTCAGAAAACCAAAATGTTCGCAAAGACGTAAAACTAAGGATAACTAATTATCTACCAAAATGTTCAGGTTTGGCTAATTACGAAAAGAAGCCACATACATATCCAAAATTACAATTTGCACTTGTTGAGAGAGGGTAATTCAACAAACAAAAGCCTCAAGGGAGTATAGGTAATTTCATTTTTCAAATGCAACTGGAGTTTTTTATTAATTAGGTTAGATACGTAAAATATCACGAGTGGTTTTTGTAACAAATAAAACAGTTGAAAGAAGCTTTAGGTTTCAGAGAAAGGTAATAAATCGGGTACATAGTACCAAGCTGACCTTATCTGACTCATGCTGCAGGGTCAAAACCTGGAGAGAAGTTTTAATCTGCAACAAGGATCACAGACAGGTTCATTATATATGTGTTTTAACAATGAAGATGGTAAATAATAAACACTATGTAATAAACTATATTTGAAAACATTCCATAACACTTACAAGATGTCTTCCTACACTACGATAAGGCTGAACGACAGGGAGCCCAAGTGGAGTTATCCAACGAACAGGCTCATTTTCTGCCGCAATAATCTGTCAAGAGATTTTGAGGTAGATAATTGAGAAGTTCACGATGAATGAAAGATGATTGGTGTCACAGTTTGATTAGCGTATGGTGATAGAAAATAAAAATAACAGCACATAAATAAAAATATATGAGGATACACAAGATCTTTAACCCTAAACTTATGTGCAAACCCACTAATTACTTAAACATGATAAAATGGAACATATACATCTGTAACAAGAATGTTCATGTTAACTAGTGTAACCACCTTTGCGCAATCTCCAAGCCAGCCCATGATGCTCCGAGCAGCTTCAAACATCTGTTCTAGTGCAGCTAACGTAACCTATAAAATATCATCCAACGAGTACACGTTAAATGTCATGGAGGGTATAATTTATTTATTTTGAATTTAATAATTAAACGATGCGAAATAAAAAATAAAGGTTTTGTGAACTAGATACTGCATCCAACTTTCTACCAATTTTGATTGGTCATATCAGTCCAACAAGAGTACAGAATTAGCTTTATCATCGAATAAGCATTTTCCAAAAGAGATGGAGTAATAATATCAAGCGCATAAAAACTGTCAGTTAACATAAAAGGTAAGTAGCATGCCCAAAGTTATGACGTACTTTTGCTGCATAACAAGCTGCACCAAAGAGCTCTGAATCGTCCGCAATGGCATCACGTTCCTTTAATCTTCTCTTTATCTGATCTCGAGCACCAATGTACGTTACACCATACACTGATGTCATCACAGTCTGCTTCACCAACTTCCGGTCCACCTGAATATCACTCAAATAATCAAATGTAGATCAAACATTGTCAGAAAACAAATGGAGGACCAAAGGAAGCCTACAACACACAAAAGAATAAAAATGTTTTATGACTAAGAGAAGTTAAAAGGGGGAACTTATCGAGATAATGAAATTTCATGCAAAGTTTCGAAATACATATATTACAGATTTATTTAGAGAATCAAATAAAACACCCCAACGATAAAGCAAAACAAATCCAGTCCCAAAAGTTAGGATCGTGTAAAGGTTTTCTACCAACAAAATCTCGTAAACATGATTTTACCATAAATGCTCATAGATACTAGAATCTAAAGAACAATCAATTTACTGATCAATTACAGGAAATTAATCAATAACAAACAATGGAATCAAACCTGACTGATCAATACTCTTGCGCGCAAAGCATCGGGAAATACTGCAGGATCCTTTTGGGCATCCTCCTTCATAATAACAAGAACCCTGCATGAAAGCATGATCATTGAACTTATCCGTTTGATCCCTAGATCGTCATGCAGATTTACACCCTAGTAATGAAACAATGAATTGACTCTGCCTCAAGATACATTTATTACTGAGCCAGATTATTCACTAAAAACTAACCTTGAAGATTTTATTTATTTTTTAAATCAAACTTCTTCAGGAAGCAAAAGGCGTTAAGTTTAAACAATTATTTAAAGTTCAATCTCCATACAAAAGTGACTTAAATGTCCAGTGCATATATGTGGAAGTGGAACACATCAGTCCAGATATTGATAGTAAGATTAGTTGTCAATGTGTTTACATATACCATTTGATGAATTCACGAACAAATTGTCACCTTCTACATGACCTCAAAAAAATTATCCATATAAAATAAAGGCTAATTTGACGCATTCCACCTGTTATGCTTCAAAATTGAACTTGGAAAAATAACCTAAAATATAAGTCTTTTAGTGCTTGCTTCAGCAGTTCACCTAAATGACTGCAGAATTAAAACTATTTATTTAACACTACAGAAGGGTCTTCAATATAGAAATTAGAGAAGTAAAGAGAGCAGCTACCTTGCAGCTATTCCCGAGTATACATCAGCAGGCTTTTCTGCAGCAACCAGATTAACAGCGGCTGCTCCCAGCTAAGTGAATGAATTCAATGGGACACATTCAGATAATTTTGATAAAAATCATAATCAAACGGATATCATTTAACAATATTAGCAGTACAAAAATGATTAAAAAAAATCAAAAGTTCAGTATAAAGTGAAATGCCAAAATCAAAAGGATATCATTTAAAAATATTGGCAGTACAAAAATGATATATTCAAACTTCAGTATAAAGTGAAATGCAGACTCATCTAATAAAACATAAGGCACTCTAAAACTTATGACATGTCTTTATTCAATTGACCTCAATCTAAAGTGTCATTCTTAATTGAATTTAAGAAATCACCACTTTAATAATTTGAACCATAATATTATAATTCAGAGCTGAAACCTCAAAATGGGTATTAAAATCATCATCATCATCATATATAAAACAAAGTAGGACATTACCTTATCTCTACCAAGGGCAGCATAATGTTGTAAGCCATTGCATGAACCATCCTACAAAAACCACAAAAAGGAAAGATATAATAAAGGTAGAAGAGCTTAGCAGTGAAGCGTTAGATATATAGGAGACTATAGAATATAGATACTACTACTGTGACAGAATTACCTAGATAGCATCACACTTTACATAAACAGTACAAGCATTGATTTTATTATATTTAATCGTTGATGAAAATGAACAAGGTCACAATAGAATATGATGATAAGAACAGAAATCCCAAAAATCAACGGAAAACTCCATTGTCCAAAGACAACAGGCTATTCTTAATATTATTGATGGATGGTTGAATTAAACCCTAAGGATGTGTGAAACATAATATATGAGTAAACCCCTCCACCATTGTGACCATTTGTCAATTCATCTGGACATTAGAGTAAATTGAATTTTCAAAAAAATTGTATGTTATCACAACAATACCTGATGCACTGGAATATGAGAGATTGTTGTCTCAGGAGAAGGAGACCTCAGGGCCTCAGCAATATTAATGCAAGCTGCCAAAAACTGAAAGGGGTCTTCTGCTTTCAACCACCAGCGATTTCCTTCAAGTGGTCTATCTGCAGAGTCAAAAATCTCAACCAAGTGACTCATAGTCCATGAGACGCGACCCTCAAGAGATAACTTGTCCACGCCATTGGCAAATAAGTTTGCCACATGTATCTTTAGCCAGCGTAGACCGGAATTTCCAAGAGGTCGGCCCTCAGAAAATTCTAGGATTCCCCTGCAGATGTCGGAGCCCAAATGGTTCAAGTGTGGATGCATTGGGTACGCACGACCACGGAAATCAACATTGTGTGGGTAAAAAAAACCTTCTTCCTCTTTCATTTTCCGTGCAACCTAACCAACATGAAGAAGACGCCATTGAAAACTATGTTGCCAAACAAAGAAATAACAAGGGATAGGAATAGCGAAAATGGATCTCACAGCCAGTTTAAGCTCAGTATCACAACGTTGTGAATGTCTCTCGCTGTTTTCTTTCTTGACAGATTTAACCTTCCACTTCCACTTCTGAAGTAATGCTTCAGTTTCTACATCTGGCTTCCCTGGCACAGGGATCTGTGGACAGAAGAAAAAAAGAGGGATAATTCAGAACATTTTTTAGTAAACCGAAACAAACTCGCCAGGTTGCTCAAAAAATGACGCTGAATAAACTTACTAAGATATTAAGAAAATATTCAAGATCTAAATTCACATACATCACTGCGGTCAACTAAGTCCGCAAGACGGCCTCCGCTAGCCCATATTCTGTCAATGATGCTAAGTACTCTCTTATTTACTCTCCATCTGGTGCTTCCAAGTATATTTAATGCCTAAAAATAGCAATTTACGTTCCTAACATCAGTCATGCCTTTACTCTTTATTTGCTAAAACAAGTATTTAAAAATTCCAAACCTCAAATACTGGTTTCAATTGTTCCCTGGGGGCCCTCTTAACTGATTCGCGTTGTTGTTTTGCTCCGTGTGTGCGCATTACATATGAAGGCAAGTAGAAATATCCACCTTTGTCATACCTATTAAGATCCATGACCAAGAAAGTTCATGATAAGTAGAATTTATGGTTAGTCCCAAAAAAACAACAATATGACTTGCAGACTTTGAATAGGGAAAGCTAGTCTTAGGAATTTACTAGTATGCTTATTAAGATCCATGACCAATGAGTTGCATGAGAGAACATAAACATTTTTACAAGTTAAATAATTAAGGTCTGGCTAATTAACTTCAATTCCAGGGCGTTCTTACTTTAGTGTTGTTGTGTGCAGTGAAAACAATTAAGAAGTCTGTGGAACTGGTACCTTTTCTTAGTATGCTTTATTGCATGAATCTAAATAACCCTTGGAAAAATATAAAACGATCATAGGTTGTCTTCAAGTATTGCATCTAGATTCTACCTCTAATTTCTGGATACTGTACATGGAAGCTAGCCTTGCTAAATAAGGTTTCATAAAGGATTAGCCATAAACCTACAGATTTTAGGGCAGGCTTTATCGTCATTTGACAAACCGTAAGTTCAAAAGTGAAAATTTGGCAGTAAGGTTATTCTTGGTATTCAGTATCCACTCCTTCCCATCCTCATATTTATTTTCTCAACATAAAACCAAACATACATTCATGTTCTCCAATTACAGAAGGTCATTTGGAAATAATTCTAGCAATAAGAAAAATGGGTAGCAAGGATAAAACGAGTCACTATACCCTGTCCACTTGACTGGAGGTACTAACATTGGCATATATGGGATGACCATGTGTCTGGCCTGTAAACAAATATCAACTTTTAGAATCATAATCCACATCGTGGTAATATTAATAACAAAATACTAATTTCAATATTGTTCTTTCAACCAGCATCTTTGAGACTCTGATACAAAAATCCTATCAAGTGACCTGAAATGAATTCTCATTTGTTTACTCCAGAAGCAGTTTTTCCAAGTAAAGTAAGCTGATTTTAACTTTGAAGAGCAGTAAGAGAAAAACCAAATGAACTTACAGTTCTCTCAAGACCTTTACGAACTAGAGGATCACATTGTATAACACCATATCTTCTGGAAGGGGTCCTAGAGAAACAGAAATAGTAAATATCAATATCACAAACAAAAACAGTTACACGCAGTCCTTATGAAAGTGGGGAGTATCCTTTACTTGGTTTCTTTTATCACAGTTTTAAAGGTGTGTACGAATGCAGGTCGAATATCTGGTGGACTATCAGCTAACTGATTGGCAGGGGGTTGTATATAGGCTGTTTGTAGAATCAATTCTATAAGATGGCTTCCCACCTGAAATTGAAAAAAAAAAAATGTTTTAGATTTCTAAAGATGTAGGAAGGTTGTAGCAAATATCAACAAAAATAGCTCAGACCTTTGCTTTAGCATCTTGGCCCCATGGCTGAAACTCCATTTGTTTATTTACTAGATGCCTCACTGTTCGAAGCTTTTGTTTTTTCATCAAAGTTGTAACTCTTTTTCTCAATTTCTCTTGTTCTTGGATGTTTACACTTGATTCATCCCCTTCCTTTTCTGTGTCTTTCTCAACTTTTTTCTTCTTTGTTTTCTCCAAGAAATTATGTATTCTCACCTTATCATGTATGAAATAGTACAAATCAGCTATATTGTAATTTGTATACAAAACCACAATTATAATCAAGCACCAGATAAAAATTGGAGTTAAATTATTACAACCTATATTCCGAATTGAGGCCAGTAATCCAAATTTATGCAAGTTTTATGGTGAGTATGTTTCAATTTTCCAAACTTATTGTCGTACACTTAACAATGGGGTAGGTAAATAATGCTCTGGGTCCATCCAGACCAAGTTTCTGCAAATACTTCCAACGACTGGGGTGTTAACATCTCACAATATTTTTCTTTGAAGAGACCTTTCCAGTCATCTACCAAGTAACTAGCATTTGCTTGTATATATTATGGAAGTTGGGTAATTTCCACCATCCAAGTGCAATAAACATCTTTGTCTTTCTCCTCATACTAACTAAGTACTTCAAACTATCTCGTTATACTCGATAAGTTTACTACGCTAACTATTCAAAATATAACCAACCTCTTGTTCGATTGCATCCCCTATAACGCACGCAGCCTGCACGACTCTCGCGTACCCATAATCCCCACCAATCATCAGCATCCCCATCAGCTTGTGCATGGTGATAACTGCCATCATATCCGCAGGCAAATGATCAAAGTACTTGGCATAGGCTGCCCGACTCTTCCCTTTCCTAATCAACTCCTGTTCCTCAGCAATCTTATCCCTCAGAGGCTCAAACCATCCGAGAAATAAGGACTTCATGTAAGGCAAATTGGGGGCCAGTTTCTGCTCGCACATATCGTTCAACAGCTCCCTGTACTCTTTGGCCGCTTGTTCCCAAGCCTCTGTTTCTATCTTCACTTGCCTCTTCCTGAGCGCCTTGTACCTCTCACTCCCCATCCCTTTTATATTCCTCCTGTTTTTCCAGTGCATAAAATGCTGCTTCCTCTCTTCTTTCCTAACCTCTCCAAGGAGCTCTTGAAGCTCATCGGCGATGGGTGAATTTGCTATACTGCCCTCATCGGCCTCGGTTTCCACCACCGCCTCAGCTACGCTGACGAAGCTCTTAGGGCACAATCCATTGACATTATTGATCAGGTTTCTCGAGGCATCCCCGATCTTTCTAAAACCTATAGGTGAAAGACTCCCATCATCGGAGCGGGAATTGAGCTCGAGTAACGGCGTGAAATTGGATTTGTCAGGAGACACCGAAGCATTCCCGAACCCGAGAAAGCTGCAGGTGCGAGCGAGCGACGGTGGATTACGAGAGAGCTTTGACGAGCTGATTCGTCTAGCGGCGTTCCTCCACATAACTGTGGAGCTCTTCCTCGGCGATTGAAGGACGTCGAATGGCTTGTGAAATGAGACTTTGGAATTATAATTCTCGAGGCTGAGAGAGAAAGGGGTCCTGGTGCTGCACATCAAAATGAATTTCGCCGGCAGAAAAGTCTTCCAACTCGAGGAACGAATTACAGCATCAACAATGGAGCTTGAAGATTAACTGGAAAACGATGAATGATTAAGCTCTAGAGGAAGAAGAAGACGAAGTAAATATCAGTCGCTGTTATACAGTGTACTGTAGGAATGAACAAAAGGTATCGGAAATTTTCCAGGCGATAAATTGTGGCCGACTTTAAACCCTCCTTAAACCGCACCGCATTCAGTTGGATCTACATTGGGTTGTATCGTGCAGGTGACCCAATATAATTCTCAGGCCCATGCCCAATTTCAACACTGATATTTCGGCCCAAGTTATTTTATCCACGCCATTTTTAGTAAACTTCCTTTAAAGTACACTTAAATTTGAATATTTTTACTATTAGTCAACTCTTAATCAAACTTTATTTCTTTCTTGTACTATCTTCGTATCTCAATGAATTATGCACAAGTGTCAAACTTTCAACTATTTTTATCGATCCCGTCTCGATACTATGACTCTTGGCCTTGTAAATTTGTACTATCATTTCTAATTTTAGTCAATTATTTATACAGTTGATGCAAATGTATATTAATAAAAAGATTATACTTTTTATTAAAAATGTATTTTTATGTTAAAAAGTAGTACTATTTCCATCTCATAACTCATAACTGTTTACCAACATGATCAACATTATGTATTTTTTTATAATTTTTATATTTTTTTTATTATAAGTAATAGACGGTGAAACAAGAGAACAGTTGACAGGTCGACAAACATTTATGAGACGGAGAGAGTATTAAAATAAAAAAATATTTAAAAAAATATGTATTTTAGTTTATTAATTTATATTTCAAACCCCATAAAATATATTTTATAGTTTTTTTAGGTTATTATTAATTTTATAATTATAAAAAAAGAGTAAAATAATTGTTATAATACCTTTGAGGGTTAATAAATAACTATCCATTTATGTTTAAATAAAATTTTTATTTTTGAACTCATATTTATAATTAAAAAAATTAATTCATTAGATTATTACTAATTATTTAAATTTACCTTTTTTCAAAAATCACCTTTAAAATAATGTTATTAAAATTTAAAAAGTATAGTAAATAATGTAAAATAAAATTTTATTTTAAAGTGAAAAAAAATTGACAAACTATAAATAATTACAATATAGTACAGTAGAAACTCTATAAGTCATATCGTTGGTACCGGAAAAAAATATTATTATAGACAGTTATTCTTATATAGAGTTTTCCAAAATAAAAATAATTTTTTTCGTATAAAAAATAATATAAATATAAAAATAATAATACATTGAACTTAACCAATTTAATAGTTTTGACTAAGTATATTTGACCATATATATATAAAAATTGTGTTTAACATATATATTAAATAAAATACTAATGAATCTAATAACTATAAATTTTGATCATATATTATATGTTATTGATTTTGATAAACATTTTATGTCATTCTAAACATTATTGATTTTGATAAATAAATATATTATTAATAAATATTTTTATTATATATTAATAATTTATTCCTATATATAGGTATAAATCTTTAAGTTGGGGCTTGAAAAATGTATGACTTATACAATCTAGAGTTTATTCTTATTTATAACTGGTATATGGGACAGGAACTTTTTATTATTATGGACAGTTTATTCTTATATAGAGTATTATTATATAGAGTTTCTATTGTATATATATAAAGAATATAATATTGACAAGTACATCTTGGTACAAGAAGTGATCAATTTTGTTTTTTATAATTTACCAAGAAAGTATGATTATTTTTTTTAACAAAGATAAGACTTATTCTTTTGAATTTAATTTAAGTTCATCCACTTAAGACATGTTAAGTTCAATTCAATTTAGACTCATTAAGTTCAGTTCAATTAAGACGAAACCTATAAAGTTCAATTCAGTAAGTTTCGATCCAAAAAATCATGCAGTTGGTATCTTTAAAACTCAAATCACGCAGTTAACTTTGAGTACAAATGATGACTATTACCATGCCCTGACTGCTTATGATCATGCCGAAATAATTAAGCGTGCATTATTACCTATATATGCTTGCTGCACTTCACATTTATATTCACTACTCGATCATCAACAATATAACTAATTAATATTATACTCAATCAATGTCGATGTTAACATTCTCGTTTCCTTTCCTCGCAATTTTGCTCGTATTCCCTTACTCATTACTGGTAACCTCATCGACGTCATCATCGGCGTGCAACACTGGTAACCTCATCGACGACTGCTGGGCGTGCGACCCTCTATGGGACCAAAACCGAAAATGGCTAGCCGAATGCGCGATGGGGTTCGGCAAGAACGCCGCAGGCGGCAAAGACGGCGAAATCTACGTCGTCACCTCCGACGCCGACGATGACGTCATCAACCCCAAGCCCGGGACCCTCCGATACGCGGTCCTTCGAGACGAGCCCTTGTGGATCACGTTCGCCGAGAGCATGACGATCGTACTGAAGGAAGAGCTGATCATGACCTCGTTCAAGACCATCGACGGTAGGGGAGTCGACTCGGTGGTGATCACCGGAAACTCCGGCATCACCGTGCAGTGCGTGCGCCACGTCATCATCCACGGAGTGACCGTGCACGGGATGAAGCCGTCGGGGAATACGGATGTGAGGTCGAGCCAATGGCACTACGGGTTCAGGGGCGTTTCGGACGGGGACGGGATATCGGTGTTTGATTCGAGCGACGTGTGGGTGGACCATTGCACCATGTACTCGTGCGACTGATGTCACGGTTTCGAATTGCTATTTCTTTCATCATAACGAGGTGATGCTGTTAGGGCACAACGACACGTATGTCGACGACAAGGACATGCGAGTTACCGTTGTATATAACCTCTTCGGAAAAGGCCTCACTCAGAGGTTGCCTAGGTAAGTAAAATGAAGAAACTTAACATCCGAAGTTAGTGGTAGATTGATGAAATTACTTGTTATGTAATGTTCATGCAGGTGCAGACTTGGTAGATTTGAAGTGATCAATAATTACTACAAAAACGGATGGGGGATATATGCAATCGGGGGGAGCGCGAACCCAACGATAATTAGTCGAGGCAACGTGTTTGTTGCTCCGGATGACCGAAATAAGAAAGAGGTATCGATCGATCGATTCATATTAATTATATATATATATATATATACTCGATCGATCCTTACTCGATCATGGATGGTGCGATGGGTGCAGGTGACGTATCATGAAAACGAAAAACCCCAAGTATGGAAACACTATGATTGGAGCACAGAGGGCGATTTGATGCTCAACGGCGCGTTTTTTACGTCATCCGGGACGAGCCAAGTCGGAGAGCTGAGTATGCCGGCCAAATCGTATGAACACGTAAAGTGGATGACCGCTAATGCCGGCGCCCTCAAAGAGTAATCAGTAGAACATGACCATGACTGGCCGAGCCGATCATGATCAGCTGATATTGAAGTTATTATTATTATTATTATTATTATTATTATTATTATTATTATTATTATGGTAATTAAGACGTTGCTCATACTTCATAAGCCATAATCAATTATTTAAAAGGTAATTAATTGACACATTTTCTACAAAGTTAGTTTTTGGCGTGTGTTATATGTATTGGGAAATTAACTTTTCTTCCTAATACGATGAGAAATTTAAAAAGGATACGACTTATGGTGTCGTGGAAAAAATAGTTTCTAGAATACTTTTTGAAATGAAGGAATTGAATAGTATTTTTGAATTTTAACGATTTACCAATTGATTTCAACACACTTGACTTATGTTTAAAACGATTTGGTAGCTAGTTAATCAGGATTAATTAGATTAACAAATAACTACATCTAAAGGGTAACACTTTTCAAAATTTTATCTCGGTACATGGCACGAGCAAATGACACTAGTTAGTTCCAAGTGTTCCAACCATTTATGCAAAAATTTAATAAATACTTTTTTATTTATTTTAAAATACAATTGTACTTTTATTTTTTTCACTTGTTTTTTAAATTTTAATTACAATTGTTTATTTTTAACTTAAAAATATTGTACATTATCACCCTTTTTTGTGATTAATAGTTGACTAATAAAAATATTCAATAAAATTAGATTTAAGTGTAATTTAAAATAATTTTATTTTATTTTTTTGTGTTTAGGTCAATTCCAAACCAAATAATTAACAATAATATGGAGTATTTAATATGGAGTAGTATATGTATAATACAAATAATAATTTTTATCAACATTATAAAAGTAATATATTTAATATTTTAATTTCAGGAAATATATAAGATATAAAATTAAGTACTATTTCAATCTAAGTTATGCACACATTTTTTTGGATGTTCCAACCAATATCCACACTCTTACAAAAATTATTTTATTTTTTTCCTTTAAAATATAATTTCAATTTTTTTTATAATTACTTTCAAATTTTTACTTACAATAATTTTACTTTGTAACTTAAATATATATTTTTATTTCTTACTTATTAACAAAAAAAATTAAAAAACATTTTTTTTAATATTTGTGCTCATCATTTTCCAAAAGTTTACCTAGAGAAACAATTCGTTAGTAAGGAGTATATAGATACTCAGATTTATAATTGATTGAATTAGGATGGGCCGATATTTTCGATTTCTAAACCCAGCCCACTATGGAACCCAAAGTCCGACAGCTTTTGGTAGGCGACGGAGGGTACAAGGAAAGAAAAGCCTACTCCAATTAATGGCCAATCAACTGCGGTGCGCCGTTTACTGTAGACGGCACTCAGCACGCGTTGGTTAGTAGCCACCACCACCCGCCGAAAAATTACCATTTCACAGCGCCGGTCCGTCGACATAGAGATGTTCGCGCAATCGGAAATGGTGAGAACTGCGAATCACCACGCCGAAGACGATGAAACCCACGATAGCTCTTCTCCTACAGGTATTTTTTAATTTTATCTTCTTCTTTTTTGTAATTTTATATTTTCAGTGATTTTATAGGTTATATATATTTGTTTGTATATATGTGTTTGTGCGCGCGCGTCTATTGTCATTGATGGAAAATTTGAAATTAAGCAGAGAGCAGCAAAAGAGGTGATCGGAAAATGACCGCTTCCCGTTCGAAACATTCGGAGACCGAGCAACGCAGAAGAAGCAAAATCAATGAGAGGCAAGCTTAGTGTGTGTGTGTGTGTGTGTGTGTGTGTGTTTTGTTGTGATTTTTCATTTGGGATTAATTATTAGGTTTTCCAATTGGGATTTAAAGGTCGAAATGTTTTAGAATTTTCAGATTTTTTTGTTAATTCTTTTTGTCTGTAATTTGATATTTATTCTTGTGTTGTTTGATTAGGTCGTATTATTTTGATGATGAACTTCAATTCTGGCTTCAAAAGTTTAGACTTTTGATCATATAAAAAGCATTTTGCACGGTTATGCGTAGTTAGACACCAAGTGATTTTTTGCTTTGAGTTCTTGCATTGCAGATTTCAAGTCTTGAGGAATATAATACCCGACAGTGATCAAAAGAGAGACAAAGCTTCGTTTCTGTTGGAGGTTGCTAACTCCATTCGAAAGATCGTCTTCTTATTGCATTCATTTAGTAATATGCAATCTAATCAAGTTGGCTCTAGTGCAGGTTATACAGTATATTCAGTTTTTAAATGAGAAGTTGCAGATGTACGAGGGCTCTTGTCAAGGCTGGAGCCCGGAGCCCCCAAAGAATTTGCCATTGGTAGTTTCCACTTGCTTGTATTTTATTTTATTTTAATGCTGAAACCGTAACTTTCAAAATTACAATTACAACACATGAGGTTGGATTCCTTGTTTATTTATTTATTATAAAATGAAAGGAATAAAATCTCAGGGTGGTTTTAATTTCCAAAGAGTATTTTATAAAATGTAACTAGGCCACAATGATACTTTCCAAATTATTGTTTCCCTTGTGTTGTTCTAACCAAGGTCTAACACTGAAACTGTAGTTTCGTAATAGATGGTCAAGTTTATATGTAAGCATATTTAATTGTCGACTTCTCCTTTTATTACCGATAGGTAATGAATTCCGGAGCCGTTGAAACCTTTGTCGATCAATCCCCATTTGACAGAAAGTTTTCTGGACATGAAGAAAATATTCTCCACACGACCCTGCTTAGTAATGCACCAAACTCCCTCAACATGCCACCACCGATGTTTGGGGGCGTGACTGGTCAACTCCATCAAGGGTCTTTTTCCGATGCCGAGCAAGTGGGGCATCAATCTCGAATCCAGCTTTGTCCTGGAAGATCGTGCGGAGATGATTGTTCAGTTTCTATTTATGCTGCGAGTGAGGAAGAACCAAAGAGTGTGAGTGGGGAAGCTAATATGTCGAGTTTGTGGTCTCAAGGGTAAGTATGAGTGATATAGAAGAGAAACTGATCATTAGTTGAGCATAAATGTCCCATAGAATCAATTGTTGCATTTTAGTCTCATTAGTTGACCAAAAACGCAAAAAAACATATCTTCCCGTGAGACCAAAATTGGAAAACAAACTTTTAATAGGACCAGAAGTGTCGACTCTCAATCTCTTAATCACCTGGAAACAAAATTGCAATTTTCTCTACCATATTTGCTGAATGTTGGAGATAATTTCACTTTTGGTTCTACACGATTGAGACATTGTCACTTTGGGCCCCTAATTTGGAATTATTATCTCAAGTCACAAAAGCAGAAAACGTCACTTAAGAATCAACTGTTGCATTAGTAGGACCAAAAATGCAATTTTCTCTATAATTTTAGCTGTTTGGTTTAATACATGTGATGTGATTTTTCTTCTAAAAATTAGAGAAGTTCACTTGACTGCCATTGTTATAGGTAATAACTAGTACGGAATACTACCTAATAACTTACTCAGTACATGAGAGTGTATTTTATGTCTCTTTTGGTTTGATAACTGTGCTGTAAAGTCAGTTTTGACTTTTGAGTATATGAGCATTGAGTATTGACTATGCATTTGCTTATATATAAATATGATAGACGCCATATATGAAAAAAAAATTCATGTAATACGGTGTTACAAAAAGAGAGCAAATATAACCGTATATCTTACAAAAGTTGTATGTTATGATCCATTTAATCATAAAGCGAGCAGCACAAGTTAATGGTATCCAATGAAATCTGAAGAGAAATTGTTTGGAATCTTTGTGCTTTGTTGTCCTTTTTTGTTTTGTTTTGTTTTGTTTTGTTTTTTAACTGCATCTTTTTTCTTATATCAATCAAACCTTTCTGGTTCTAGCACCGACCGTTGCTTCTTGCTTGGCAATTCATATCAAAGTGTTGATAATCATTAATCAATAGTTCCATTGTTTTCATTTCATTCTTTCTCGTGGTTCTCTTTATAATGGCTAATGAATTCTCTGCTATTTGATAACATCTTTAGTGAGAGGGTCTTGATTAAAGATTTCCAATTTTCTCCTTTTCAACGTCTCTAACAGGGCCTTACAGACTTTACAGTGGGATTGTTTTTGTTGCTCAGGTTGTTAAATTCCTTGAGAAAATCACTAGAGTCGTCGGGAGTGGATTTGTCCCAAGCCAGTATTTCGGTGAAGCTTGACATAGGAAAACAAACAAATGGTGCAAATACAAATACAATGTTTTGTTTCAAGGTTCCTCCATCTCTCTCTTTAGACTGGGTTCTCTTTCCAATTTGAACATATTTAAAGAAATGGTAGATATTTTCTTTAAATCTACTTGTCACTTCCTTTTGGCAAAATGCCCTCTTTTTGGTTGTTGTTATAGGCCAGTTCAAGAAAACACTTTTGAGGCTTAGTCTAATTAAAAAAAAAAAAACAGCATTCGTCTTTTGAGAGTAGTCTTTGCGTAATTAGATCAAAGCTTGTGGCTAGTATTGTAAATACTCTTAAAATGGTTTGTTTAAGGTTATTTAACAAGAATTATGATAAATTACTGCGCTACCCTTATTTAGCGTAGTAGCAAATGACACCAAGATAAGGGTAGCACAGTAAATAACCTCAAACAAACCACGTTAAGAGTATTTACTGTGCTAAATAAGGGTAGCACAGTAATTTATCATAGTTCTTGTTAAATAACCTTAAACAAACCATATTGAGTATTTACAATACTAGTGAGTTATATGTCTTGAAAACAGAGAAGATAATTTTAGAACTTGTGAGTTATGACTCTTGTTAAAACTAATGTTACTGTGTGTGTGTGTATAGTATTCAGGCCTTGTGACTCTGGTTAAGCTAATGTACTGTATGAATTTACATTTATTTTATTAATTTATCTGACGCTGCAGGATGAAGATAATGGATCTTGCCTGGACTACGGAGCTCCTATGAATATAGGTGAGAATTATGAACATACTCCGAAAAGGTTCAGAGCTGACTCAACCTAAATTCTAGATAAGAATGCATTTGTCGCGTGTTCTTTAAGGCCCCTCTTTTTCTGTCGGTCGAGAGGGTGAGCTTTTGAAACATTTTCGCCCTTATCCATTCAGAAATGCCTGTCTGGATCAAATGTAAATGCTCCATCGTCGATTTTCTTATTTAAACTAGTAGTCTCTTTTGGAGTGGGCATGTTGTTGATCAAATTTGGGGAGTGATTTAAAATTATTTTGTTTTGGTGGAAGCTTATTGTCACTCTTCTTACTAAACAATTAAAGGTCTCTTTTTTTCAAAAATAAAAATACAAATTGTTATAATGAAATAATAACATCATGATGATTTCATTTGGAAATGATGAAATTATATAAAAATAAATAAATACAAGAATAGTAATATTGAATGTTCTAGTGCCCATCTCCGAGTTGCCTCTTAACAAGTTTGGAATTTGGATAACTAACAAATAGTGTTGTAAAATAACTATTTGCATAAGCTTATTTATGGAAAAAGAAAACAAAACTACTCTTACTAAATTATGTGGAAATATAAATAAGGATTAATCATAAACATTATAAAGAATTAAGTTATAAAAACATAAACATTCCACTAAAAACACGAACATAAACCATATTAGTTTCTGCTTGAATTTTGGGTTGTGACATTGTAACTTAGATTCAAAAGGCACAAGTATAAAGCCCAAAGGTATCATGCATGCCATCTCACAAACATCTTGGATCATCTGTGTAAGACGGCAACAAAAAGTTAAATCAATTTCTTGAAAAACTTTGTCACGATTATTATGGGGTGAGTTTCAAATCAATTATATAGCACCAAAAAATCTGTGTTCATCAGGTGATTATAAAATATACAGTATAACTAATCATTTAAAACATATGGCATAGCAGACAAAATAAGTATGACATAATAAATAATTTTTGGCAGAGCACTCTCACTCACTCACCTAGAGTGAGAATTGACTCAAAGCAGCTTAAATAATCAACAGGGAAAGGAGTATTCGACACTTTAGTGGCCGTTAGGTTGGTCAGCATCGCTCCAGATCCAGTGTCACTGCAAATCTTCTCGATTCTGAGTTCCAAGCATTCAATCCTCCCATATATATCATTGAACCATAACAAACATAAACTGTCATTACCCGAGACATTTACCCATGCAGTAATATATGTCACAAATCTCACTCCCACCATCAAGTTCGGGTGGCATCTCTACAAGAAACCATTTCTTTTGAATCAAATCATAACCGTGCAGCTTCACTTTACGTCTACGGAATCATCTTTAAGGAACGCATAGATAATATTATCAAGAATCGCGCAGGAGTGATCCGTAGTTTTCAGAATAAATATTTCTCCCAATTGACAGCGCAGGAGAAAACCAGCCATTTTTTCATACATATCAATACGTGTTCCTGCGATACACATAACCTTCACGCGCGCACACACATATGATTTTAAATGTATTAGCGTCGTCGTCTCCGGAAACAGGGCAACCTTTCTGATCGGATTCATCTATTCAGTGTGCCCTAGATCTCACACACGTGTATTATTAGTCGTGTTTAAAGGCGCGAGCACACGTAAGTAATAGATCATTTTTTTGCTCTTTAAGATTTTACTCACCCGATCTCTTTTTCTCCGAATGCCTGTTGTCCATTTAATCATGTATTATTTGGTAATTTCACGTAAATGATCTGATGGTTGATTTTTTCATTTTTGTTTGTTTCAATTGTTCTTGGGGGCGTGGTGGAGAGAGTGAATGGTGATATGGGGCAACCAGGTGTTTTTTTAACGGGGTGGGGTGGAGAGAGTGAATGGAGATTTCTTTATTTTTTTATTATGTTTATTGTTGCTGATTTTAGTATTTCACACTTTTTTTCAGTTTGTTATTTGTTCATAATCGACTGATTCTGTTAAGGGTTTCTGAATATATTTGATACTTCTTGGCTGGATTTGAATTATGCTGTGGATGACTGTTGTATAGTGTTGATGGTCAAATTAGTAAAACGACTACTATAGTGTACTTAAATCTCTATGATAAGACGGCTGACTGATTACGGGTTTCAGAAAAGTTTTTCTAGTTCTTGGCTGGATTTGAATTATGTTGTGGATGACCGTTGCATAGTGTACCCAAATCACTGGCCATTACAATACTCCGTATATGATAAGATGCCTATGATTCTTCTTCTTTGTCCAGAGCTTTTGGGTATTTCATTTGTAAATTTAGCATTGTTTGATGCTATTTGCTTTGTACGGTTTTGCCGTCTTTTTAGAAATTTCTGCACACGAGATTTCTGTTACTATTGTTTGAATGTTGCTTAAAGGTGTTTTTACACATCTATGTTTCCTCTTCAGGTTCAGATTCTTACTAGATCCAGAGTTTCACGGCATGTCTAGTCAGATAGGCTATAGGTTTCTTTTAGATTTTGGCTTGGGAAAACCGTGAAAGAAGACACCCTAGCATATTTGAACCGTTTAACATGTGTGTAGTGTAATTAATAGTTTAAACTATTGTTTTACTATATTTAGACTTGTAGTGTAATGAATAGTTTAAATTATTGTTTTTCTATCTTTATAACTAAATACTAATACTTATTTTTTGTGTTCTGGTTCATTGAATAGTTTTTGTTATTTTCCTTTCACTTATTCTATGAGCACATTTTGATAATTTAACTATTGTTTTACTATATTTAGAGTTTTAGTTTATTGAACAGTTCAAACTATTTTTTTCTATCTACAGATCTAAATACTAATTTTTATTTCTTGTGTTTTATTTTATTGAATATTGTATGTGATTTTCATTTAACTTATTCTTTGAGCACCTTCTAATGGTTTAAACTATTGTATTACTATATTTAAAGTTGTAGTGTATTGAACAATTTTAACATATGATTTATATTTCACTGATCAATAATTTATAGTTGTAGTGCACTTTTTATGGTTTAAACCGATAAATAGTGCACATTTTGATTGTTTAATATATAGTGTAATTGATAGTGTCATTCATAATTTATAGTGTAATCAAGTGTCATTCATAATCTATAGTGTCATTTACAAAACCTCTAATTTATCTTGAAGAAAAAAATAAACGAAAATACAATAGAAACTTGTAATTATTCAACATATCAGTACACTTAACAGACTACCCATATGTCCACCATTGTGCAATTAGATTTCCTTGATTTAGCAACCGAAACTAATGGAAAATTAATACTGGAAATAGTCTACAAAATTAATACAGGACAGAGGCGACAAACAAGCTTATTTATTTCATAAACATATTGAAAACCAACCTGACGGCAAACAAAACATATATTTATTTAAACTATCCACTTAGGAAGCGATTTCATTTTACATTTGCAGCCAGTTATTTATAGCTACATAGAGCTTAGATACCAGCAAAACCTTCACATAGCCTCTACAACTTAAACTCAGAGATGGCCTTCGCTATTATCAGTCTGGGTCGTGGTTGAAATTTACGAGACTTATCTCTCAAAGCAAGTGCATACTGCTGCTAGTAAACAATGTAAACAGCCCATCGCGAAAACTTCTTAGAAATATATTTATAGCCTCAATAGTGTTCGGTTTTTGTTGTTTGGACCTTTTTCTCTGTTTTTTTTCCTGATTGTGTAAAGATCTTATAAGATTGATTTTAATTTGATGCAACGATGCCTCGTTCAGTTCATTTACACGAAGTTTCTTTGTTGCTTTTAGTTTAATAATACACACGTACTGAATTAGTTTAAACACTACACAATTTCTTGCACAAAATCATCATATTCTTAAACTCCTCAAAATCAAGCAACCCATCTGGATTAGTATCATACACACTAATCATACTCCTGCAATCTTGACCACATACCTCGTCCCAAATTCCTAGTCTCGACAATGCCACTCGGAGATCCTCGCAAGAAATGAACCCATCTCTGTCGGAATCGAAAACCCCGAAAGCTTTTCGAAGATCTTCGTCTTCTGTTTCGATATTTCTCCGCATTCCTCGCTCTACAACATCTCCCTTGATCAGTGTTTCGTGGAAAAACAAGAAATCTACGTAGTTTAGGGAGTTTCCACCTATCAGCAACTCTAGCTTGTCTCGATCGGCACGGACACTGAAAGCACCGAGGAACCGCAGTAGCTCGTCGACACTAACGAGGTCATCGTCGTCCCTGTCAAGCTTGCTGAAAAGCTTGGGCAAGTGTGTTGTTTTGAAAGTAGACATTGTGTTTATGTTTGACATTGTAACTTAGATTCAAAAGTAAGGCTTAGAGTACAATGCTCAAAGATATCATTCATGCAAATGGTCGCAAGCCATAAATTGTGAGGGACATTCATAGCAAATTCCCTGAACATACACTAAAACTAAGTTAAAATATAAGTTAAAAAAATACTTATAGACGAAAAACACACCTTACTGAAATAAAATAGAAAGTTATAAATCATATATAAAAAATATTTTTTAAAAATTACAAGTATTAACAAATACCTAGTTAGGCAATCCAACTGTATTTCTAATGTTTTTAAGTATCACACTTTGAAAGACATGGTATAATTCAGGGATGAGTTCGCTGATAAGATCTTGTATCTCAACACCTTCCAGTTTCTATTAATAGGTGTTAGTAGTAAGAAAATGTTGATATATTTTATATAAATTACTATATATGAATATAAAAAACACTTGCCTTCAATATTCATCCTCATTGTAATGTTTTATTGCATTAACGCAATAATTAACAATGCTCATAGTGCGTTACTCCTCCTTCTCATTCTTGCTATTTTCATTTCCACTCGTCTTCTTCACATCTATCCTAGTAGTTAATATGGAATGTAGTACGTCATATTCTACACGTTTATTATTAACGCAATAATTAACAATGCTCATAGTGCGTTACTCCTCCTTCTCATTCTTGCTATTTTCATTTCCACTCGTCTTCTTCACATCTATCCTAGTAGTTAATATGGAATGTAGTAGTCATATTCTACACGTTTGCTCTTCGATTTTTAATAGTCTCATACCATGGTTCTAGGAATCTAAAGTCATCACAGATACCATGGCTCTTCGAGTGCATTTGTATGGGCCGACAAAAATAAAAAACAATATTAAACGATAAAAAATTATACTAAGGAGATTTTTTAATTTTTTTACTTACGAATTCCAACCATCACTTGAGATCAGTTCAAACCATGTACCAAGCTCCAAATTCTCTTTGAAAGTTGAATGTGATCCTCAAGTCATACTCCCGGATTTTTCAAAATCCATGTACACTTGTAAATGGAGCGGGTGTAGAGCGAATATAATTCTTGTAAATGGAGCGGGTGTAGAGCGAATATAATTGAAAGACATCGTATAATTCAGGGATGAGTTCGCTGATAAGATCTTGTATCTCAGCACCTTAGTAGTAAGAAAATGTTGATATATTTTATATAAATTACTATATATGAATATAAAAAACACTTGCCTTCGCACAATATTCATCCTCATTGTAATGTTTCATTGCATTAACGCAATAATTAACAATACTCAATGAGGAGGAGTAAGGCACTATCGGAATCGTGTTTTTCACCTTCTTCCCATTCTTGCTATTTTCATTTCCACTCGTCTTCTTCACATCTATCTTAGTAGTTAATATGGAATGCAGTACGTCATATTCTACACGTTTGCTCTTCGATTTTTAATAGTCTTATACCATGGTTCTAGGAATCTAAAGTCATCACAGATACCATGGCTCTTCGAGTGCATTTGTATTAAAAAACAATATTAAACGATAAAAAATTATACTAAGGAGATTTTTTAATTTTTTTACTTACGAATTCCAACCATCACTTGAGATCAGTTCAAACCATGTACCAAGCTCCAAATTCTCTTTGAAAGTTGACATGTGATCCTCAAGTTCGACATACTCCCGGATTTTTCAAAATCCATGTACACTTGTAAATGGAGCGGGTGTAGAGCGAATATAATTAAACGGGTGTAGAGCGAATATTTCAATCTAAGAGATATAAATTTGTTACAAATATACATTGCAAATACAATATACATTTACAACAATATAATTTGAAAAAACATGATAGAGTTTAATAAACCAAACACCAAAAAACTTGATTAAAAAATAAAATTTCAAAAACCAAAACAAACTTATTTTAAACTTATTTTGAACATATTAGGAGTTTCGTCTTAATGAAATTGTTAGATCGCTCCGAGCAGATGCATGTATAATTTATTGAGCGTAACTTAAGATTTTTTTTAAATTTGTGTGGAATGGTGTGGAACTTAAAATTTATTGGTTTTATTCGTGTGGAGTTTAAATAAACTATTTATTTAGATATTAAATTATCCATTAAATAAATACATAAACATAATTACTAAGTAAAAGAACTCGTTTGAATACATAAACATAGTTAATTTATAAACTATTTATTTAGAGCGAATATTTCAATCCAAGAGATATAAATCTTAAAAAAATCATGGATATGAAGTGCAATAAAAATTTGCTCCATTTACAAGTATAATTGCAAATACAATATATATTATTAATATTGAGTTATTTTTGACATTTATCCATTTTTATTTTTTTATGGGTGTGGTGTTACAAGAGGTATATGTGTGTTGTCAAAACTAAATTATATGAACATGTTTTTATTACTAACACTTATTAATATATTAGAAACTCGAATATGTTGAGATACAAGATATTCTCCATAAACACATCCCTACTTTATACACCATTTACGGCCGTGATAGAATCTCAGAACTCAAACAGACAACTGCAGAAGTGGACTCCTTAAGCCAGCCGCTGCCTATATCTTGAGGTAATTGCTTATTATTTTGTTTATTTTAAGTTAAGTGATTCTTATGTCTCTACTTCGTGAATTTTTGAAGTGTGATTTTTCAGTGATAGAATTTCAGAACTCAAACAGATAACTCCAGAAGTTTCTTCGTACTATGAGACTCCTTAAGTCAGCCGGCCTATCTCTTAGGTAATTGCTTATTATTTTGTTTATTTTAAGTTAAGTGATTCTTATTTCTATGCTTCGGCCTATCTCTTGAGGTAATTGCTTATTATTTTGTTTATTTTAAGTTAAGTGATTCTTATTTCTATGCTTCGTGGATTTTCAGTCAGACGATTAAGACCTATTCTCAGGCCGACGTAGAAGCAAAGTCAGCCTTGAGTGGATTTTGAAGAGGTGGAGGAGTGGCCTTCGATTGATTCCGACTAACAACGTGATGACAAATCCTGGCCTCTTCTCACCAGTTTTTCAATTTTTTCAATTTTTTTTATTGAAAATGTTGGAAAATCTCAAAGTCAAAGTTGATTTTTTCCAACGTTTGACTGAGTTGACTGGCTATAAAATTAATTCGGATTGAGAATTAATTTGTACGATAATTTTCTACGTCGTTTGTAGATAATTATAGAATTTTATTTCGTCAAAAACTGATTTTCGGTGAGTGAAAAATAAATTGTTAAAGATAGCCAATTAAAAAAGGAATTTACATTTCAAATGTGTAATAGTTATTACATCCCACAATGAAAAATGTAATAAAATAATTACACTTTATAAGTGGTTGGAAGATTAATGTGTTCAACAGTAAGTAAGACACCGTTAAGGTACATGACAATCGCCACACGGGCGCCGTCCGTTGAAGAAACATTTTTCGATCACGAATGAAAGAGAAAATGTATTTAGTCTCGCTTCAAAAATCGAGAGTTCGTTGTAAACGACCACTCGAAATATCAATCCAGAGTTCGTTGTAAACGACCACTCGAAATATCAATCTGAGGGAGGACTAGAGTGAGGGGTTGTCGTAGTAATTCCATTTCAATATATGTCAAATAACAATTGTAATATCACAATATATGTCAAATAACAATTGTAATATCAAGTGGACAAAATTGTAATATCAAGTGGACAAAATCCGAGGGAGGACTAGAGTGAGGGGTTTTCGTAGTAATTCCATTTCAATATATATCAAATAACAATTGTAATATCACAATATATGTCAAATAACAATTGTAATATCAAGTGGACAAGCAAATGCAATTAACGAGTATCAAATGAGAGAAAATCGAAGATAAAGTAATGGTCGTCCTACAAAGTGAATTATGAAACACAAGAGAGTATCAAATGGGAGAAAATCGAAGATAAAGTAATGGTCGTCCTACAAAGTGAATTATGAAACACAAGAGAGTAATCCGGTTGTAATCCTCTTCCAAATCATACAACCTTGTATTTAAGTTCGAGAATTGGACCGGAAAGAAAAGCAACGATCACCGTACGCTAATCGATTTAATTCTCTAGTAAAGCACCCCTTGATGGTGGTGAATTCACTAGATGGCCAATTCCGAACCTTAAGTTTTGAACAATAATTGATTATAATCGAACCTTAGGAAGAAAGCCCCCATTCCCGGTGATAGCAATCGTTTTAATCCCCAAATGAGTTTAATCTCGTTCACCAAAGATCATACTCAATCGTGGTTCGAAATAAATCAATTAGGATAATTTTAACTCTCTAGCATTTCATCAAACACCTTGTAGGCATGACTTTCACTTCATCTCCTAGTGAAAATCTAGCCAACAATAGCCATGGAAATCAACAACTCAAGCATGAAAATCATAAATCCAAGCTCAATCAACATCATTCAATACAATCCAAGTTCAATTTTCACAAATCAAGCAAAGTATAAAAATTTTACAAAATGCAATAAAGAGAAAAGGCAGTAGAAAAATAGCCAAAATGATGAGATAGCCGATGACTCGACTTCGTCGTCTTCAATTGATCTCGATTCCGTCGTCAATGGATCGTCTCAATTTGGAGAAGATGAACTTTCTCTCACTAGATTCTCTAATTCTCTCTCTAAGTGCTCTCAATTGTGTGTAGAATAAAGTGCCTTTTCAAAGTCCCTTTCATGTGCTTCCCCTTCTCTTATTTATAGGTCTCGTATGGAAATAACCGCTCCCCTTGATTTCCTGCCGCAAATTAGAGTGAAATCGGATGTGAAATGCCACTTTTAGCCTTCGGTCAATGCATTTTGAGCTCGGTCAATGGAAGTCAACGCCCGGTCAACGAATTTGCTTCCCAATCACTCTCATTAAACTAGTCTATCGCGAGTCAACGCTGGTTAAATGAGAGAGTCAACGTTGGTTCAATAAGAGTCAACGTTGGTCAACAATTTGGCTGTTGCGAATTCTACCGCGGGTTTGTCCGAGAGCTTCAACGCGGGTTGAACTGTTGCAACATCTTTCTCCCCTCCGAATTTTGGTTACTTGCTTGCGCAGCCTACCGATTCTCGTCATATATTTCTCGTCCGAACTCCGATTGTCGAGATTCAAAATTTTTCGGATTCACGACTTCAAGATCTTCGCGTCCATGTATGTCACAACCTCTAGCTCTCGACGAGCAATAGCAGTTTTCTTCATGAAGTTGCTGCATATTCCGGGTTCGGATTTTCTCCTCGTTTCTCTCGTTTTTCACCTACGAGAAGAAAATTTATTATTGATTCTTGGTGGGCATGTTTTGTAGCGGAAGGGTGCGGATTAAATTCTTTTAATTAAAAAATCAAAATTTAAAACATTTAACATATTATAATTATTTAATTGATGAAAAGGATAAAACATAGTATAATTTAAAGAAGGGTAAGTAAAATGTATCTTAGCATTTTTCTATCTTACTATAATATAAAGAATCCTCAATTCCTTTAATTTAAGAGACCCGGCACATCAAATCCTCAATTATATTTTTATTTTCTTTTTTATTTATTTGTTCTTTGTTTTTTTGCATATCATACATACACGTACAACACACCTTCCCCTCAATTCACTCTAGCCACCGGTTACACCTTCCAGCCACCACCACCACCACCACCTGCTCCCTCAGTCCTCCCTCATCGTCGAAGACGACCTGAGAGAAAACAAGTTGTAATCGTTAAAAAAAACACACGGCTGAATAAGTTATAAAAACATAAACATTCCACTAAAAACACGAACATAAACCATATAAGTTTCTGTAATTCGTATATTATTCATTCTGCGAAATTTGCTTGGAGAAGTACGCATACAACAAGCAGGCCTGTTGACTCGATATTCTCCCCATGCTGCAGCCAGGAAAAGCTTGAACTTTGGGTTGTGAAATTGTAACTAAGAATCAAAGATATCATCATGCATGCCATCTCACAAACATCTTGGCTCTTCTGTGTATAAGACGGCAACAGAAAGTTAAATAAGGGCTCCCCCAAACACATAAACCATAGCAGACAAAATAAGTATGACATACTAAATATTTTTTGGCAGTGCACTCACCTAGAGAGTGAGAATTGATTCAAAGTAGGTAAAGTTTTCCACAGGGGAAATAAGTATTCGACACTTTAGTGGCCTTTCTTTTCATCAGCATCGCTCCAGACCCAGTGTCCTCACTGCAACTCTTTTCGATTCTGAGTTCCAAGCATTCAATCCTCCTATATTCATAATCGAACCATAACAAACCCAAACTCATGTCACTACCCGAGACAATTACCCATGCAGTATCGCCACAAATCTCACTCCCACCATCAAGTTCGGGTGGCATCTATACAGGAAACCATTTCTTTTGAAATTAAAAAATCATAACCGTGCAGCCGCACCTTTTCATATTCATGGTCATCTTCAAGGAACACATAGACAACATTATCAAGAATCGCACCTGGCCTATGACAGTTAAGAAATCCCTTATCAATGATTTCCCATTTATTAGTAGGCAAAGAGTAGGAAAAGAGTTTATCAGAGCAATCTGTATGTACGATAAAGCTCCTTTCACCCTTGGGATCGACATGTAGAGCTTGGACGAGAGGAATAGTGGTTTTGCAGCCTGGAGCAGGAAACAGGTACGTACCACTGGTCAGTGTTTGGATCAAAGAGTTCATACTTCATAGTCGTCTTGATGATCTTTGATGTTAAATCCGCCAAAGACATAAATCTTTCCATCGATAACTACAGCAGCCGATTTATTGCGTGGTAGGTGCATAGGAGCCAGCTCTTTCCACCCGTCTCTAGGTAAGAAAGAATGGCGTCCCAATTCATCCGGTCATAATTTAAATAATTTAACATGGCAATATCCACCAATCATATAGATGTTAGATCCTATAGCCACACAAGTAAACTCGGATAAAACAGGAAGAGGATTTACTGTGTTGGGATGTGGTGAGATAGTAAACTTAGTTGCTTTGCCTTTGCCAGATCCCTTATCCAAAACAACAAAAGTGAAGCTACAAGGGTCCTCTGAATTCGGACAGTCATATACCACGTAAAAGCGTTTGAGGCTTGACGAGGATTTGGCCATGAGCAATGATGTGACGGATGTCTTGTGTGATGAATTCAGCTTCAGAATGAAGACACCATAATTCAGGAGATTGAAACAATAAACTTAGAGGAGTGATAACAATTAAATCTCAATTAAAACCAATTACACACAGAACCTGTATTGTTTTTTTTAAGAAAAACATCTCTGATAACATCAAAGATCAGGTCTTTGTGCAGAGAAAATTAGCTGATTATAGATGTAATCAAAAACCTGATCGGCAAACTTCAGACGTTGCAGAACAGTTGCTTGTGTTCGGCAAACTGAATAAACCCTTTAGGGCCAAAAGAATTAAGCCCCCTGAAGATGTTCTCGGGGACCCAAGTAATATTTGCAATCTCTCTAAAGACTGGTTGGGCCTATTTGAGTGATACTCTCAAGATTTCGGCCCAACGCTTTTAAAAGCCCAATATAGAATTCCCATTTTGTAGGGTTTTAGGCTGAAGGGGTTTTTCTTGCTTCGTCGACCCATTGAAGATGAGGAAGCTAAAGTTTCACGAGAAGAAACTACTGAAGAAAGTCAATTTCTTGGAATGGAAGAGGGAAGGCGGTCAGCGGGAAAACCTCATCATCCATCGTTATCACGTCACCGGCAGAGACGACTATAAAAAGTACTACAGTAGTACATTACATTTTTGATGTCTTGTTTTTCTCGTCAAAGTCTGATTTTGTTGTCCGGTCATTTTTTTTAATGGTAGTTTTGCCGTGTGTTTTTCAGGTACTCGGGTTTATGCCGAATGACGCAGAAGCTAGTGAACATACTGAAACAGATGGATTCGAGAGATCCTTACAGGATTCAAATGACCGATGCGCTTTTAGAAAAGCTGTGAGTTCTTTGGATTGGATTTATCGGTTTTATATTCGGATGCTTTATTGTGTTCTAATAGATTTTTTCAGTGTGTAGTAATTGTGTTTGTTGTTCTTGAGATATGTGGTGGGTTGTTGAGTGAATTATCTGATTATTTTTCAAAGATCTTGAATGAGCTGTAAATGTGCTATTGGAGGAAAAAAAAAGTGTAGTATGTTGAAATTACTATCTTCTTTTTGTGTACTCGGTCAAAATTTAAAAATCTTGTGTGTGTTTTTATCTACTGAAAGTCTGAAACCATTACTCTTCATTAGGTAATAATCCGTATGTGATGAAGCTTTCGAGCTTATATTTGATTTTTGTTACTCTTGATTTTCCTTCAATTTTTAGGTACAATATGGGTGTTATACCATCACGTAAAAGTTTGGATTTGTGCGTGCGATTGTCGGTGTCATCCTTTTGCCGGTAAGTGAATCGCTAATTGCAACTTATTTGGGCCACAATCTTACGTGTAAAGATTTAAACACAACATTAGTTACTGAGTCATACATAATACACTACACAATCACAGATGTTTCTTTTATGTGGCGTATAGAATCTAACAATGCTAGGTTGCGTAGCACGGATATTGGCTGAAGTGGTGACGTATCCTTGGAAATTTCTGGGATACTTATACATGAAAAAGATGCTGAATAATTACTATTTTACTCGTGAAAATTAATGAAAGTTGGCCATATTTTTGTAAATATGCCGAACCTCGCTGTACTTCTTTTGTATTTAACCTTGATAATAATCACAACTGAATAAACTCATTCTGACAATCTTCTATTGAAGAGTTTACTAAAACAAATCTTTCATTTCCTTCAGGCGTAGGCTTGCAACTGTTCTGCAACGTCTGAAGTTTGCCGAACACTTGAAAGAAGCAGTTACGTACATCGAACAGGGGCATATTCGTGTGGGGCCCGATACCATTACTGATCCAGCATTCCTTGTCACACGGAATATGGAAGACTTCATAACATGGGTAGATACATCCAAGATAAGGAGGAAGGTCTTGGAGTACAACGATAAGTTGGATGACTATGATGCCATGAACTAAATAAATGGCTCAAATGGCTTCCAGTTCAGAACTAGCAGAATTCTGTCGATTAAGCCCTTGATTGAGTCATTACCCCTGTGTTATTACTTTCTGAAGTATTTTGTGTTTTTCTGGTTTATAGAAATGTGTTTTTTTTTTTGTTTGTTTTGTTGTGGCAGCAACTATACAATATTATCATTTGGATTGGAAATTTAGAGTTATCATTCAAACAGTATTTTTAATTTTAATTATAAATGTGCAATTAAACTCAATTCCAAGATCAAATTTTACATTATTCCTCAAATATTTTCTTTACAGTTAATAAGTGAACTTGCTAAACTGGGCCTAATAGAGAGACTAACACAGTGAGTGGGTAACTAACCAATTTGGCAATTCAGACCTGTTAATCATGTCAATATTAGTTTGAGGACTACAAAATGATAGTATGGTACATGAAGAATATAATCACACACAATAAAACCTTCAGTTTGCAACAATCAAAGCCTCAAAGAAACAAACTGGAATTGAAGAAAAAAGAGAAAAACTCATACAGAGGGACGAAACATGCATACGTACAAGAAAAATAAATATAGCCATTATGCTTTTTCATGCCAGTCTTTGTTACATACAGCCAAGCCGCGGTAGATGCTCGATTATCCTTTACTCAAACTCCAATAAATATGCACACTGCAAGATACCGTTGCTTGGACAAGAATGATATTTACCAAGCCAAAATTCTAATTTGACTGCTGGGTAAAGTTCCCAAAGAGAAAAAATGAAACTCAAACTGCCACACGAAGTTCATTTGAAGCACTATCTTACTTCTCATAATATGCCAGAAGCTGCTTCATGTGATTTTGCCAGGCGGATACATTTTCTCCATCAACAGTAACCGAGTCAACCACGGTTGATGCTGGTTGTTCCCACCATTCATCAAGCTACAAATAACACCAGAACGGGCATACCCGAAAAAGAATAAACGTAAGATATATATAAAAAAACACCAGTTACAACTAATCATTGGATTTCCCAAGAAGAGTAAACTTTTTTTCATTTTTTACTCTGTCCTTTCGAAATGGGAGTGCTTCGAATTTCTTTCATTTGTTTATGGATCAAAAACATGTTTGCCTCAGATTATATGCTATGTTTAACTATCTTATACGCCCGCACGACCAATTTTTCGTTCAATAAAAAATAACTCAACATAGTGAAAGAGAAAAAACTATGAGCTGTTTAGTACAGTAGTACTACTTGCAGCAATCACAAAACTCCAAAGGTTGGTTATCTAATGTAATGAAACTCTGTCTTCATGTTGCAGATTAATATTAGCAATGAAACGAGAAGAAAATGATTTAAGATACTGCAGAGTACTCACCAAGCCTCCGACGTATTTACAGTCTTTAAGGCATTTTTGAGCATTTAGAACAGCATTATTTAGTTCAGGTAACCATTTTTCTGCAACGGTTTTCTCGTGTTCAGAGGCTACGTTCAGACAGTAATTTGTTGTCCTGCAAAACAGAGTTGATGGTAATGGGGGAAAAACTAATGACATCTTTCTCTCAAGAAAGGATCACATCAGTGCATTGTGATTCCTCATTATTTGATTTCTTATAAGAAACAGTCGTTATCTCTGGTTTAAATGAAACAATTTTAAAGCAAACAAACTCAAAATAGACACCAAACATTGCGCTTAGATTAGTCAAACTCATATTATTCTCAGATAGATGCTTATAAGTTATAACAGGAGGCTCCAGTTGGGTTTAGGATGAAGGATTTTAGATCCATTGTCAAATACACTGGTATGTTGGTCTAATAGAAATCCCTCTTAAACCCTTTTGATTTATAATCCATCCTCCCTTACACACGCTACACATATACATAAACTAGCCACAAAATACGCATTTTCACTCGCACACTAGATAAATAATTGTGTATGAAATGTTGTGTAGTTTTTGATTTCTTGGTAGTGTTTGTGAATGAAAGTGTAGTGCGTGAAAGGTGCGGCGTGAATGTAAGCATAATTTGTTAAAATCCACATTACATTCAAACAAGAATTGTAAATAATTAACTTTATTTCCAAGCCGAAGGTAAATGAAATGATTGGATTTTTACAATCTTCTAGACTTATGCGCTATGTTTATTTAATTAATATGGAATTGTGATTATTGATTACTAAAAGAATCAGTCATTAAAATAAGCACAACCTAAAAGCTAAAACTAATTATCCATACTGACCACACTAAAATACCCTATAAACCTATATGGCTATATTCATTAAATTAATTTATCCTTTAATATATTCAATAATTTACATATACACCACTCAACCTTTTTTTACACATCAATTTGCACTTTATATTTTTCTTCTATCCACTCTCACACTAGTTACTAATAAAACAATCAAACAATCACTTACTAAACAGACAAAATTGACATTCTTACAGTAATAAACACATTTAAAACCTCAAACTAACACTGTTTTTACTATTCATTTGATAAAGAATCACGATTATATTAACACCCAAATAACTAAATATTCCAGGAAAACACACTGACCAAATGGAGTCCAAGTATCAATAAGAAGATACAAATATTTAAAGGAAATGATTCATATCATAATGGCACCAATGCAGCAAGAACAGACAGACATAAAAAAACGAAAAGAAACCAAATGTACCTATCATATTCTTGTTGAGCACGATGGGCATGGTTTAGCAATGCATGACCACTGTCAACAAGATTTCTTCGTACATGAACCAAATTAATCGCCTTTGTTAAGTCTTCCAATACACATGCCTCAGAACCCCGAAGCTTTAAACAAAACTCCATAGACTCTAGAACTGATGCTAATCCAGCATCCAGGCCATCCGAACCTGGATAAGATTGAATTAGTTCAAACACATCCTGATACGTACAAGAGTAAGGTAAGTGAATCTTGCATTAAAGAATTGATCCCCACTAAGCATCTAAGTGCTGTCAAAAGGTCACGAAGCAAGAAGAATGTCTGACACCTAAATAACTACAGTAGATTTTTTAAATAAAAGTCAAATAAACTTTTGATTACATTGGTCTTATAAATTTTGTGTCTATAGTTACTTAGAAAACAAACAGGCACGAAGATAAGAAGTTGAAGCTTTATGTTGCATACATTTTGCAAACATAAACAGCGTGGTGCTTAAAAATAATATCATCATGCCTGATTCCAGTATGGCGGCAAACGGATCACTGAATAATTTATTTCTAAAATCTTCATGCTATCAAGAAAATACCAACAAAATAATTTATTACTACAAATCTTTCACCTGCAGGATATTGCAGAGCAGCAGAAATGCGACATATAGAAGGGACTGCAGAAGGATCTCTGGAGCCAGCTCTGGCTGTCAGCAGTGCTGCATTTCTCTCAGCAGCAGCGACTGCTTCAGGTCCTGTAGAACCGTTTGCACCCAATGACTCCAAGAGTGCCTGAAGAGAATCAAAACGATGCATAAAGAAATGTTAAAATTCAAAGACTCTTCAAATTCAAAATAATTAACATGTTAAATACTGTAACATATCTAAGTAGACAGTCCCAGACACACAATTTGGTACGTTGGGGTCCCATTTCAAATTACTATCATGCTACATGCAAATTTTCATAAAAGGTCAAGATTTCACAAAAATGAATTGAACTTTTTGGAAGGATTTTTTTTACCTTAATCCCTTATATCCCTCCGATACATGCTTCAACGGAAAAAAAAAACACAAAAAAAAAAACTAGAGTAAACAGAGAACAAAATAACCAGAAAGTGAAAATTCTAATATAATCACAAAGATGAAGAAAAAATATAGCTTGCACGTTATATAGTGAACCTCAAAATCGCAAGACCGCCACCTTGATAAGAATTGTTTTGCTAGAAATCATGTTCTTCCAAAGTATCCACAAACCTGAGGGGTTGATGGAAGCATGTAAAGGCTATTATCAGGAGTTCGGTAGAAGGCCGAAACTTCCTTATCAATAGAATCTTGAGAACTATTCGACAAGTCCATGACAACATTACATGCAGGAATTATAGTACTGGACGCGTACTCCCTTGCAGCTAATGGCTGCTGGCTCCAGAAAGAGGCAGCCTCCTGAAAAAAAAAATCAATGTATAGAAGACTACCATACAACATACACAGAAGCATATACATTCAACCTAAGTTTATATGGAGACTAGTTAAAATGTCAGCAACAAAAATGAAGAATTCAATAATAGAAACAACCGAAGACTGTCATTCTGCCTGATTTTTAAATAAAATAATTTTATTGAAACTGGCATCATCTCTGATTTTTCATGTAAGAATATTACATTCTCGTCTATCAGACAATTATGTTTTTTTCTCTCATTTTGGAGCATGCTGTACTATTACAGACCTAAGTTTTAGCGAACTGTGGTACATAGTTGCATAATATGCAGGACTGTTGGGACTCTAGTGGCCTCATTTGTCAAGTTACTGTTCAGATGCTTAATAAACATAGTCCTGCACTCCTGCCATATTTTAGCAAAAAGATGGGATGAAAACTGTACGTGGCATACTTGTGTTGTTAATGTGTGTAAGTGTAAGTGTGTGAGACAGTATCATACCATATTTGCTTTTAGTAAAGCTTTGTAGATAGATTCCAACTCAGATCTGCGAGCATCGAACTCTTCAATCTTCTTCCACTTCTTTTTTAAAGAATTTTCAGCTTCCTTTCTCTCAGCATATAATGTATCCAAGCGATGTACTTCTGACATCAATGTATTCAAGCCAGCACGCAGTCCAGAAGTTTCTCTTTCCTTTGCCCAAACCTCCAACTAACAAGGAAAAAGTAAAAGGCATGCTAAGGCATAATCTTGAAGAATCCAAGTATAGGCTACACGGGCTAAAAAATCAGCATGCAGGAAAAAATGGACAAAAAAATACAACTCACATTTAAGCAATATAAACCATAACAATAATGATAAGAACCACTCAACCACGGATATACAAAAAATTACAGGAAAACTCAACTGTGGCTGCCCATAAGGCGTTATTTCTAATAAGACAAAACTGTTCACCTCCTCACAAGGACCCTTTATATGAAAATACATTAATAGGCTTAAGTTGGGCAAAATCAAAACGACATAGTGATATCATAACAATAAAAACATAAGATTGTTTAATTTATAAATTACTATCATATGAATGTTATTAGCATATAAGTTATAGTAGCAAATATCACCTGTAGTTGCCTGAGGTTGCTCATATTCTGTGAGGTTCCTGCAGAAGCAAGTGAGGAAACTGCATCACCACTCCCATGAAGACGTTTCAAGAGTATTTGACTCGTGTTTCTAGCTTCTGTGGCCTTGTTGAGAACATCTTCAGTGCTCAAAAATTGTTGCACGTGGGCTTTCTGACAAACATGTACTCCGTAATAAAATACATATAAATAAAGGAGTCGATTATAGTGATCAACACAATGACATACCTGTCTCTCCAAGAGTTGATTTTCAGTCCCCTTTGAAGGAGCATTGCTTCCGAGCTTTCCATTACCATAAAGATGATACTGTAATGGCGAGCTTATGTTAGTATAAGAAGCCTCAATTATTTTATCGTTCTCATACTTGTACCTTCAGAGAGAGATGGATCAAAACAAAAAATTAATATTGCAACAACAGGATTTGCAAGCCAATTTAAGCTGCATATGAAAAGTTAAATTTAACTGTATAAATAGATATATTTTAGCAACATGCCAATATCCTAAGTTAATTGCATTTTAATAAATAGTCGTAGGAAAAAGGAAACATGAAAAATATTAGGTAAAGAGGGGTGCATGCATTTGAGAAAACAGAGAAAGAAAGAGAGGAAGAAGGGTGGTTGTGGGAGAGATTACATCAAAGCTTCTGCATCAGCTCTCACATCAATTTTTTCTATTTCTCTGGTGATTAGTGTTATCAATCGTTGGGAGTAGGAAATTATAGCTTGCAGCAATTGAGGAGGACTTTTGAGACAATCTGCTATCACATCTTTGATCTCAGCAGGTAAATCACCGTCAATATCGATGCCTAGTTTCGCCGCTTCCAATTCAGGATTCACAAGGGATCCGCCCCCTTCATAAGCTGGAAAGGAGTAACGAATCTTTTCAGACATCTGCATCGCAAGAGATTCACACACTTTCCGGATATCCCTTTCCCTCGTCGTCTCAATAAGAATGATATCGTCTGCGGATGTGCTTCCTTTGGCAGTTGAATAAAATTCCTTATCATTAATGTTTGCAGGGAAGCTGGTGATCATTTCACTAGACGAGTCAACACTAGACATCTGGGCATCCCTAGCTTGGTTTACATAATAACAGAGACGTTTATGGTACTCGGAAAATATTTTAGCTGCTTCATCACACTGCTGATCATAAGCCTCTAACATCACCTGCTTGTGCCTACAAAATAGAGAATCAGTCTATTAAATGTGTACATCTACTAAGGATTACTAAGTGAACAATACACTTGAATTCTCACTTCCACATTCGTAACTGTGCTAATGATTCAGGTTCCAATTAAAAAAAATTAAATAAAAAATCTAATTGGCAGGTCAAAGCACTATGTGATGATAGCTGTCTTTCTCAAATTTAACCTTCAATTATTACGTCTTTCAGCGTCATGTTTATTTATAGAGAAAATGAATCCATCAATACTTAGAATTAGACCATGTAATTGGGAATGATCACGCCTTCAGCTTCAAACAACAAAATCTCAGTTCCCATGAAACAACCTTTCTGTGAATTCTGTGTTGGTATTTAAATTTGGCTTACACCCATTAATAATGGCGCTAGGCCACATTTTCAACTATCCACTGGTCTCTAAAGCACATATAATCCGATGTGCAGTGACAGCGAAAAGAAAAATGTATAAGCTTCTTCGAATACACGATCAAAATATCGGATCAAATCTGCACTTTCCACATTCTAGATTTTAACAGCAATGAGCTCATATTCAGTTTCAAACACCAAAAAATCATCAACTATGATATAATCTATCTGCAAACTCTTTTTTTGTTTTGTTTGCATTCACATTATGCTCATTTCCATTTACAACAATCCTAGGTCCCAAGTTTTAACCATCAAATTGCGACAAATATCATACACATTCCCAGTGAAACAAAAAAGAAAAAAAAAAGTAAAATTCCTATAATTTGTCCAAACAAATATTAAACCTGTAATTTGACCGCTCATCCAGCATCCGCTTCCGCTCGGCCTCCTCCCTCGAGACCTCCACCATCCTATCCTTCAGCTCTTTCCTCTGCCGCCTCACAATCTGTCTCAATCTCTCCACTTCCTTCTCCGCCACCTCTCTCTCCTTCAGTGCCATCTCCCTACTACCACCACCGCTGTTGCTGCTCCCCTCCTTCAACACTCCCGATTTACCCTTCCTCCTCCCTTTACCAACATCGTCAGCGCCATGGACGAGAATATTCCTCCGTATATTCTCCACCGTCTTCTCCGACTTCACCCTCTTCAGCAGGAAGTTCCATACGGGGATCATGTTCCCGCGGAAAATCTTTCGGATCGACTCGGCGGCCGGAACCACCGCCTTAGCTGAGGATGCGTACGGTCCGAGAGGCCTGTACCCCATTTCCATCTGTAGCCACTCCAAAATCGCCTCGGGCTGGGCCGACATGGCCGGCGAGCTCTGCATTGTCACCCCTAGGGTTTTGCAAGTGAAGTACAATGGATCTTCATGGGGTTTAAAAAAAACTTTTCGCAGACCTAATTAAACGGTAATTCGAACTGCCACTGGAAGTAAACGGGTCAGTTGAGAGTTGATGCGACGGATCTAAACACCGCCGGCGAAGTATAAATCAGTGCGTGCAAATACACCGAGAATTGAGCAAGGAGAAAAACACCGAACTGAAATTTGGGTTGATAGAGAAAGTTAGCTCCGCCCAATAAATGAACCGGGTTCAAAACAATGAATAATTCAAATTGTTACATTTGTTATTACTACTAGTAGTAGAGTATTATTCTTGTCTTAATTATAAATTCACATTTTTTAATAAAAATAAAAATAAAATATTGTTAGCAAAGAAAATAATACTAATATTTTTTTAACCATTCTTACTTCTTTACTTAATGTTCCGGAGCTTCTGTTACTAGTATTTGCAAATTTCAAGAATATACTTATTTTCGTGTGATCAAATTCATAAATTGTATTTTTAAATGATCAATTATCAAATTTAGACTTTTGATTAGGAGAAGATAAGCATGCCGGATATCATAAGTGACATCGATCAAACTTAAATGTCAATGCCACGTTAGTCATTTTCAACTATGACATTTTTTTTCAGGTCAAAAGACTATATTTGATAAACAAAAGTTCAAAATGACTAGTACTTATGAAATCAAACTAATAAAAAATTAAACATCATTTGTTATATTTTTTCTTTATAAATTTTTGGACTCCAATATACGAAGTAAAAAAACTAAAAAAGTGATTCAATTCATCTCGACGAAAAGAATTAAAAATTAATAAATTTTATTGTGGAAATAAATTTGTACAATTAAAACTATTTATACGATTTTAAATAAAATGAAATTATTGTATGACAATGAAAAAAGTTTGTCAATATTGATGCATTTTAATTTTCATTTGAATCATATTTCTTCATTAAATTATTAATTGCAATTATAAATTATTTTATTAATTACCGACGTCACTAAATGTTTTATCGTGATTAGACATGGGTAAACTCACCTCCGCCGCCGTCTCCGCCATGGGTCGTATGCACAGCCGCGGTAAGGGCATTTCTGCTTCAGCCCTACCTTACAAGAGATCCGCACCGAGCTGGCTCAAAACCACCGGCGCTGATGTTGAAGACAATATCTGTAAGTTCGCGAAGAAGGGACTGACGCCGTCTCAAATCGGTGTTATCCTCCGTGATTCTCACGGCATTGCTCAGGTGAAGAGCGTCACCGGAAGCAAAATCCTCCGCATTCTCAAGGCCCATGGACTTGCTCCTGAGATTCCTGAGGATCTTTACCATATGATCAAGAAGGCCGTGGCGATCAGGAAGCATCTGGAGAGGAACAGGAAGGACAAGGATTCCAAGTTCAGGTTGATTCTGGTTGAGAGCAGGATTCATCGCCTGGCACGTTACTACAAGCAGACTAAGTGATTAGACATTATTCGATGTCACCCGACACCCACCACAAGCGCGTGGACTTGACGCCTCGCTTTCCTTCTAGTTTATACTACGATTTTAATCGTCTTCTTGGTATGTGTGTGAAAGAATCACGCCATTTCTTATTCTGAAACCTCCGATTGTCCGACGATTGTTTCTCCGTCGAATTTGGTACTCCCATTAAGCTCTGATAATATTTCATTTCAATTCAGTATACTCTAATATTATCAATTTCTGGGTACGAATTAGTCAGAGCTGTAATGGGTTTCCTCGATCAGTGTTTTTGTTTTTATATATAAATAATCTGTGGTGATTGAGTATATCATTTACCCCTCGCTTGATTATGAAGAAAGCTGAGAACTGCTTATGACTGATCAATATTTTTTTTTACACAGCTTGTTAGTCCAGTTAAAAATTACATTTTTAATATAGTAAATTCCCTTGAATTTTTGAGAATGTGATTTCTTTGTTAATTTCCAGGTATTTATTTCCCCTGTAAATGGGGTTCGACCGTTCGATCTTTCCGTGAAACCATCTTGTTTGAATCAAGGTTTTATTTAGCTGGGGGATAAAAAGGGTCTTCTGAGGATACCATGGGTTCTGCTTGTTGCTGTTTGAGGGACGAATTTGAAGGTTTTGCTAATAACCATTACACCAACTGTATATGCCTTCATCACTTCATCCGGAACTTGGTACACTTGGTATGGATTCTGTTTGCTAGTATTATATATACATAGTCGATGATACTATGAAAGTTGCTTCGTGTTAGTAGGGAATCGCTTGCATACACCTCAAAATGTGTCGACTTAAAATTTTTTTATCTTAAAATGTTTTTTCAAGCGCACTTTTGAGATTTTGTACATTAAATCGAACCAAAGGCAAAGTTGAATATGCCAAAAGAAGGCCTTCACTATGTAGTAGAAGCGCTTTACTTGTGTATAAAAGTCGAACCAAAATCAAATTCCCGGGTGCATTCATGTACTTTTCTTGCTGGTAATTACGTTGGACCTTCCCCATATCCAAAATCCCATTTTAACTAATTCCATTCTACACAGTACACTTCACTTTTCCATAGACGAGAAGAAGCACGCGCTTTGCCTTCCTCCTCTCAGGGAACTCGATCTTTAACCTCCATGCCTTCCGACAGCTCTTTAGCCGACATGTACCGGTCGCCTCCAAGACCTCTGCCCTACGACGTGGATACAAGACACTCATGTATGGCCCATGAAGGGCCTGCTTCTAGAAGGGAGAAAGGTTCGAGTCACTCGAACGAGGAAACAGAACCACTGAGACTGAATGAGCTCGAAGGCAAATGGGACGACTTTTCGTGCCAAGAGGCTTCCATGGAATGTTACGATTCACAATCACCGATAAAGCTATCGACTGTGGATCCCGCTACGGGGTTTGCTCATATTTACGCGTATTCGGAAGACGAAGATGTATGCCCCACATGTCTTGAAGGTATCAAATATACTAATATAAGTATAAAAACTGAGGTATATTCACCACTTCATAGGAACACCCCCTTTATTTTCATCATATTATAATATCACCCGTGAGGTTTGGTATATTTGCAAAACTACCCATGGAACTTTTGAAATCACAGAAGAACTCTGAGGCTTGATCTCATCTCATTTCTCTCTTTCATAAGGATAAAACATTCTCACACCCCCCACCCCGTGCCCGTCACATTTCATAAATTACGGTTACTTCCTTAAATTTAAGGTGGGAATCCCACAAGTGCTCTTTTTGTAATAGGAGCTTTTCTGAGCTTAATGCAATTTTTGCAATCAATCATTTCCTTTAGCATTATATCATTTGGTAGAAGCTCTAAAATACGATTCTCACTTGGTAGAAGATTTAGGACAGCTCCACCTTCCTTCGTGATTCTTTGGCAAAATAAGTTTTCTTGACTTGTTCGGCCATAGAAGAAGATTGACTAACGAACTAATTGCTAATTAATTTTCTCTTTTGTCGGCCATACAAAGTTTGGTCTCACATATTGTGAAATAACTTATACTATTATTTTGTTTCTCAGAATACACCACAGAAAACCCGAAGATGATCACAAAGTGTTGTCACCATTTCCATCTCGGTTGTATATATGAGTGGATGGAAAGAAGTGATAACTGCCCCGTCTGTGGTAAGGTATGTCTCTTCCTTTCCATCGTTTAGATGTTGCCTGATAATTGCATACACACTCAATAGGAGTTCTTTCAAAAGAGAAAAAAACAATCTAAAAAACTTGTTCTTTTGTAATAATATAAGATCAATCTCTTGGGTACATTTTGTAATTTCTCATAAATGAAAAACTGAAACTAGATTTTAATTTGGACTAGTGACATATACGAAGTAATAAGGCTGTTGTTTGTGTTGGTAATGTATTTGGGTTTATTAAGGTGATGACATTCGATGAGACGGCATGATAAATCCAAGGTTCCGGTAGCGAACGAAACCGAACATCAACACAGAACATAACCAACACATGAGAATCACATAGTGTAAACGCCCATTGTGTATACAAATTGCTCAAATTGTTTTAGATATATACTGAATACTTTTGTTACTGTATTTAAATTTGTTTTACCACACTGTTATTTACCCAAGGAAATCTGGTTTTGGATCCGGGTTCGGGTTTACGGTTCGGGTTTGTTTACATTTTATTCACCTCTTTGGAGGCATAAATTGTTTCGGTGTACATGTCAAGATTATTATATATTCCGAGTACTATATATACTTGTTACTTTATTCTTTTTATTTCAATTGATAGTTAAATATTATTAACATTCAAATCTCTACAATTTTCAATAATTTTTGAATATATGCATTCTCAGAAAATAAAATTTTAAGTTTTAAATATTTTTTAATAAATTTTTTCAGGCACACAATTTTTAGGTCACTATTTGGTATTTACTCTATCCATCCCTATAGCAATTGACAATTTTTTCATTCTGAGTTCGTTACAAATAAGCGTTCATACACTAAAAAAATTAGTACTTCTCTGGGTCCAAAAATAATTCACATACTTTTATTTTCGGAATGTACGACAATAGTGTTGACAAACCCTTAAAAAAGAAAATAATTATTTTAACATTTTTATTTTAAAATACAATTTTATTTTATTTTATCAACTTACTTTTTAAATTTTACTCACAACTACTTTACTTTTTACTTTATACTTTAAAAATACATTTTTATCATTTATTTATCAATTAAAAAATAAAAAATTAACAATTTTTTTAAACTCCCATCAAAATAAAAGTTTTAGCCTTCCATAGAATTGGGAATTTTTGAAATTTAACCCCCAATTTTTTAAAATGTGCACTAAGCCACTAATCACTTAAAACTTTGATTTAAATTTTTGCACTTTATTTTAAAATTTAAATTCCAAAACACTTGATACAAAAATAAGTATTTTACCTTATAAATAAATAAAAATCAATTTTCAATTGAATAAATTTTTTAATTTATTTTAATTATTTAATAAGTTTTATAAATAATTAGCTTATAATTAAAATAAAATTTTATTTTAGTATAATGAAATAAATGATAGGTCAAAAATTAATTAATTAAATATGTTATAATATATATTTAAAAGGGCAATTTAACACCACGAAATATTTAATTTTAATTTTAAAATTTATATTAATAAATAACATCGTGGTTTTTTAATTTTAATATTACTAATAGTATATTTTTTTAAATGTAGTATTATTTTATTTTTTTTCATTAAAATAAAAAAAACAATTTATTAATTTAAATATAATTAAAATAAAAATGAAAAAATATATATATTCTTGAATAAAATTATTTTTTAAATTCACATGAAAAAACACATAGAGTACCTATTTGTCTAAAAGACAAATTATAGGGTATTAAAAGAAAAGAAAAAAAAATAAGAGGATATGGAGTATTAAAGGAAAGGAAAATAAAAGAGGTAAACCATTTCAATTAATTTAAACACACATACGTACATACCAGATTAAGATGCTTATACAATCAAACAAACAAACAAACAATCTACCACTTGAGGCTACAAGTGATGATCATAAAGGATACGCGAGTTTCTTGTTTAATATTTCAAATCGAATTAAACATCATCTCTTAATTAATTATATATATTATATGGTATGCAAATCTAACTAAAGACGAACTTATTGAACCGGATGGCGGAGCAACCATGACGGAATATGGATGTTAGAAGAGGATGTAGGAGCTTGGCCACCGTTCTCACCAAAATTCAAAACAGACGATGACGATGCAGGTTGCTCTTCTTGTATACTCTCCACTATTTGCTCTTCTTCTTTTAGCTGTTTAATTATTAAGCAATATGATCATTTCGGATTAAACATAATTTCAATTTGACCTTAATTAAAAATGAAATAAATTACTTTAATTTACCTTCTTAGCTAACAAGTTGTTCTGGTGTTGCAGTGATTTCCCCTGTTGAATCAGTATGTAAATATCCATAATTAATTAATCCTGATATATTATATATTTAATCCCTAAAAAATGTTACTACTAGTACTAGGACTACTAGCTAGCTACCTTTTTCTGAAGATGAGAAATGGACTCCAGCATAAGTTGGTTCTGCATGTTGCAACATGTACACATATATATAAATATATACATATACATAATTATAATTAATATGTCCATTTATATATATAAATATTTTTGAAGTAAAAAAACAAAATAATTATTTCATTTCAATTTAAAGCATGAATACTATTATTGAGCCATCTGAAAAAAGAAAGTAAGAACACTTATTTCCGTAAGTTTAAAAAGGGGATAATAGTGTTAATATAATTACCTTCTTCTTCTGGACTCGCTTCAAAGCATTGTCCAGTTGGTGTTGCAAACTTTGAAGCTCTCTCAAGCTAAGAGGATCCAAATCTTCTCCCACATAGTTACTACACGATACATGATGTGAAAGTCATTACTCGGTCTATTGTACAGTACTCTCCGTCTCAAAGAAACATATATAAATTATATACCTTGAGTTTCTTTGTAAAAGTTCAATTCGAGCCAAGAGCTTGCGATGCTCCAAGTTCCAATTATCCTACAATATTTAACATCGATCAATCTATCAAGAGGCGATAGTTCAGATCATCGATCAAATGAAAATTTTATAACTTACCTTGGGCTCATAATCCGCCGTACGGTTTCTCTCTTCTAAGTACGAATATCTTTCATATTTATCAATAATTCCTTTCATGCTACAAATATATATATATACCACAAAGAACAATTAATTAAACCATATTAATTTATATATCACCAAATAAAATAAACAAAAAATACTATATTAATAACATACCTGGAATCAGTACTAGAGAAGTCAGTGAGTTTTCCTTTGTTAGAAAAAACAATCAAACCAACTTCAGCATCACAAAGAACGGAGATCTCCTTAGCCTTCTTAACTAAACCCGATCGCCTTTTTGAGAAAGTCACTTGCCTGTTTATATTGTTTTCTATCCTCTTCAGCTCAACCTTGCCTCGACCCATCGATCGCGAAACTCGAAACCCTAAAACAAACAAACACGCACTGCTGTATATATCAATATCTATGATATTTCTTGTTATACTATATAGCTACGAGTGTTATTTATTTATAACCCAAAGTTGTTGATCAATTCATGTCCACTGAATTTGTGAATGTATTATTTAATTTATTTACTACTAATTAATTAATGAATGTTACAGTTGTGTATGTTTTTATTTCTTCACACAAAAAGGACACTTACGTTGTCGAGTGGAGATTGGACAACATGTGCACGGAGGCTCAATAGTGTACTAGTCTACTACGAGTACTAAACACGACTTTACCTTTTCGTTCGTTCCTCAAATAAGTTGTTGGTAAAAGTGGGTATTTTTACCAATTGACTTTTTTATCCTTATATGTACTATAGAGTAACATATTTAACATTTTGCATAATACAGTATCTGTTTATTTTCAATCAATTTATTAGTATAATTTTATGAGTTCTAAACTTTCAAATTAATGGAAATAAAATTAACATTTTTGCACTCTGCCAATCCTTCAAAATAATAAAATTGTTAATTACAAACTAATCCTACTTTAATTTAAATTTTATTCACCTAAAAAGTAAATTAAATATACTCTATAGCCTATATCAAATTTACTTAAATATGCATGTGGATATATAGGGGGATTCAAAATGTGGAATAAGGGGGAATTGAACCTATAGGTATGATCTAAAGGAGGTAGTAATTTAAAGATTCAAACAATCCTACTTGTAGAAACTAAAAACTTATTTATTTATATGATAAAATACTTGCTACAAAAATTAATTAATAAATAAACATTCTTGTATAACTAAAAATAATTTTGACTATTAAAAACGCATTCAAACAAACGAAATCATTCGATAAAATAAATAAATGAAGTGAACTAAAAAAGCAAATTAAATAAGATAAAAATAGTAGATTATTAATCAATAAAAAATTATGAAAGTAACTATTTTTATGTTGATTAATTTGTTATTTAATAGTATAGTATAAAAACAAATTACAGTTTATAACGTTTGAAAGCAATTATTGATAAACAAGTGCTTCGTACAGGTCGGGTTTCGTCTCATACGAGACCTTACATGCTTCACATTAACACATATTTCAAATTTATTTTAATATACTCAGTATTATTATTGTGAAAATTAGTATCACTGCAAACTGGCACCTGATTTATTTGTTTGAAATAATCTAAAATTTTATTTAATCTCTAACGTATTTTGCTAAAAATTTATTAATAAACTAAAATTATTTTATTTAATAATCGAATTATCACTTAAATTTGTAAACTCGTATTAATCTCATTATTAACTGTTATCTGAATTATGAAAATTTTATTATTTTTAAGGATTAAGCCTGTTTGATGTAATTTATAGTATTATGTAAGGTTTTTGGAGCATAGCCTAATGGTAAGGTTTGTGGTGATGTTGATTTAATTCCTCGGCGACGCAGAATTCGAATTTCAGATATGACAAATTTTCATTGAAATATTATGAAGTTAGTTTTGAGTTAGATCTATTGGCTCTCTCTCACATGTGTCTGCTACTCGAGCACATCTCTCAATTTACATCATATACCCGATTGAGGAACTTCTGATCTGGTGGGAGAGGAGTTTCTCGTCTCTGCATTTCTGAGTGTCAAACGCATTCAACAAATACCTAAAATCGGTGGGGAAAAATCAAAATAAATGGAAAATAAAAATTATAAAGTTGGAAAATAAATTAAAATATAAAAAAATTGAATTACTTGGTGAACATGAAGGGAATGAGATGATATAAATGTAATTATACTAATATAACTTAACGTGCAAAACAAAGTGTACAGAATGAATTAGAGATAAACTAAAAATTAAAAAAAATCTAGTCGAACATAATTAATATCTCCACAGTTTGATTTTGGAATTTGCAAAAAAATCATAATTAATACATAAAATTAAAAAAATAGAGGAAAAAAAATGAATGAATAGAATAACATATGTAAATGATTAGAAAAATAAAAAAAAGACATACAGATTACAGAGAAAATAATATACCTAAAAAGTTTGATCAAAATTTTTTTTAACTATGTGGATTAAAGAATAAGAAGATATCGATTTCTATGAGATAGATTAATTAGAATTAAATTAATATTAATAAAATAAAAAATAATTTTGATAAAAGAAATAGAAACTTATATTTTAATCAAGTCCATTTTTTATTATTAGATTATTATTATTATTGTTATTATTAGGAAAGGTACATATTTTATTTATTAATTAACACACAGGAACATAAAAGAGGACGGTTGAGTTGTCGAGTGGAGGTTGGATAAAAAATATGGCCGGTACAATGAAAATGGTTCATCGATTGAATAAATCAAGTAGGGAGAGTACTATTATTATGACTATGGAGTATATTTATTAGTATAGTACTACATGAACTAAAACAACATAAATATGAATCCTAACCCAAATATTATAGTAGTATTTCCGAAAATATTAGTGATGGTGTTTGCGGATTAAAAATGTATTTTACAAAGCGATCAAAGATGATTATGATATTACTCCGTATATGGTAAAATTGAAACACTCAAAAATCGAGGTCAATCTACTCTCAATTGTCTCTTTCTCCTCAATCTGTTTAAACAATTCGAGTCTCTGGTGATGACTAATTTAACAATGTATCAGGCTTCGACAAGAAATTAACACGTGAATTAATATTTAAAAATCAAGGTGTGTATAAATAAATACTCGAAGCTTCAGCAGGAAACACACCAAACACCCCCAAAACAACCTCACTAAATTTTGCAGTCAAATTTCAATTGCTCTTTGAAATTTATTTTTGCTCTTTGAATTAATAATTAAGAATCAAAAAATGTTCTTGCTATCCAAATTGCTCTTTGAAATTTATTTTTATACGTATTATAAATTTAGGTATATTGTTTCATGTTTACTTATATCATTGTTAAGTATCTTGTACAGTTCGTAAAGTTAAAATAAAATTGAAATCCCAAAGCTGTGATTTTTCTTTTTAATAAATTAAATTCTCCAAATATACTGATTTTAATATCGTTCTTGAATCCACTGTTTGTCACGTACTATGATTAAGACATGGCGCATTTATAGAAACATAATTAAATTCTGGTAACGTGACAGAACTCGGTAGGATAAATTTGATTTATTCAGAGTTCAATTAATATACAGTATATATATACACACACACGATGTAATTGATTTGATGTGTTCTATGGATTCGAAAAATATGCTACTCTTTGTAAGACCGTTGTTCATTATATGTTGAATTCGATGAGGCAATCATGTATATGTTGTTGCATGATTGTTTGATATTTCTTGTGAAAATCGCTGGTTGGCTTACGTTTTTTGTTCATGTGTGATAGTATCATTATTTTCATGATAGTGAATACTTAAATTTTTATATTTATTTTTTTTGGTTAATTTTTTTATAGCGTCCATATGTTAATGGACTAAAGTACTACCCTATTATGTAGCATAGAAAAAACCATGATAGAGAGTAGAGGCCGAAATGATGAATCACCCAGTCTAAATTCAACTAATTTCTAAGTGTAACGAAAATGCATAACCTAAAAATTCTTGTCCAAATGTTAAGGCTAATTAAGGCTAAGATCCATAAATTCGCAATTTTTTTTTTAAACTTCATATGCTTGCTAATTTTGAATATGAAAATTAGAAATTAAATGATTTTACCAACTTAAATATATATATTCTCCTTCTGTCTCGAAGTAAAATACAAAGAAAGTGTCGTTTTTATGGAACAGAGGGAGTACTATGTACATCACAACCCCATTTGACTTCAATTGTTTGGTTTGATGCGTATATCTGATTGCTGAAGGAGTGAAGGTGGATGGACCGGACTCGGCCAGAGATTTGTAAGTATGCATGTAAGCTTGGGGAACCTCGATGATTCTAACCTATGAATATCCAAGTACTATACAGTATTCCTAAATTTCCTCGTTTCATCTCAAACGTTTGCTGGTTAATGGCCTTTTTGTATGTACTGCTGAGTTTTTTTTATCAGCGGATGCAATTTGTTTGTGTGGTGAGGGGAAGGGTATCCTTTGATCCAGGTTCAAATGAATTTGTATCGCCAATTTATCATCGAGGTTCGGGTTTAGGATAATTGCAAACATTACCTTTTGAGGGTTAGTTCCCAATGTAATATTTTTATTTATACGTTTACCAATTTGTTTTGTGTCGATTTTCAAGTCAGCTGAGGTCATTTTCCAGGCTGATTATTAGTTTACTGTGAACTAATAATGAGTTCAATGTGTTTTGTTTTGTGTCGATTTTTTAAGTCAACTGAGGTCATTTTCCAAGCTGATTATTAGTTCACTGTGAACTAATAATGAGTTCAATGTGTTTTCCCCTCAATATGCATAAATGAGTTCATTGTGTTTTTCCGTCTAGATGAAGGTTCAATGTGTTTTTCCCTCAATATGCAGAAATGAGTTCATTGTGTTTTTTCGTCTAGATGAAGAGTGCCTGTGCCGTCATTCGTTTACCATTAGTCTCTTTATGAAAATTTTGATTCTTAGTTTAAAGAATTGTACTCGCTATTTTCTGGTCAGCTACCATTATAAATGAAGAATTATAGCTGTCAAATGAAACCATAAAATGGATGCTTCATACAAGATCATTGCAAAAGCCATCTTACAAATGTCAAATTAAAAAGAGAAAAATGTTGAACAAATAAAAAAGGGGCAAATTGATTCAACTTGCGCATCGAAAACCCTTGAGAATAGCAAGGCACTACGACTACTACAACAATGATTTTATCAAGTACTTGTATAACGCGTTACAAACACCAAAATAATGTCCTCCCAAAAGGCTTCACTGTCTTTAATTTCCCTACCCAATAACCTTGGGCTCGTCATCACCACTATAGTCATTCTCTTCTTCCCTGCTCAATTCAGCATACTCTTCGAGCGATGATGCGGTAAATAATTCACCCACCTTGCTATCGTCATTGGTTGGAGTACTATCCGACGGCTGTGATTTTCCTTTGTTCATCTGTCAATAAGTGAGTTCAATAATTAGGAAGGGAAGCCAGCAACTACCCCTATATACAGACAATAAGGCACAGATCAATAGGCTTGGAATTTCAATCGATTGACGAGTAATTAATTCATCAACGGGTCTGCTTCTGACAGACCACCTAAAGGAAGGCTTCTGTTACGCACATCATACTTTGTGAACAAAAAATGTTACAAGTACGTACACATTTTGTTTAGAAAGTGACTAACGGAAGGCTTCCATCAGGAAGCCTGACAGCAACTATGGTGCTAATGCGTGAATTTGAGAAAGAATGAGTAATAAACTTACAGCTCTCAGCAATTTTCTTTTGTCCCTCTCCCGAGCATTCTTGATTGCCTATATCAGCCAAGAAAATTCATAAGGTTCTTCCCACGCGTAAAAGATAACACAAATTGTAACGAATCTAGAAACCTAAAACCAAATCCGCACGTGAAACAGTGAAAATTTAGTAAACAAGTTTTGAGAGTAGTTATAAAGTGATTACCTCTTCAAATGCCTTCTGCTCAGCTTCTACCTCTGAAATATCTCTGCAAGTAATAAAAATACTTGTGCATTTAACAATCAATCACTTCATATATATCCAAATCAATAATAAATTCCAATTAGTTCGAATGCATACTTCCCAACGGTATGGTCAACTCGGCAGGAACATTTGGCACATACTCGATGCTCCTTAGCACAGCCTACACATTTATTCTTCAAAATCATTTTTTTCTAAACGAGTGAGTTTTTCTTCTATTTAAGTTTTGAAAAACTAACCATGGCAGAGATTGTGATAAGCTTGTCGAACATTTCTCTTCATACACTTCTGACTGTACGATTTTGCCCAAGGATAAAACAATACATACAATATTAGATCGATACACATAATGGGGCGGGGGGCTAGCAAATCGAGTTAAAATCAAGCACGAGCAGCTCATTAAAGTAAATGAGCCAAGCACAAGCTCGTCGAATGGATGGTCAGAACAGTCGAATTACCTTCATTTTTAAATATTCTCATTTACAAAATCATAAAATTAATAAAAATTTCTTCTTATATCAGACCATGTATTCATATATTTAAAAATAAATACAGTACCATTTTGCAGGTTCGGAAAGAGGCTTGTATTTCCCATATTTTCGTTTCCATTCGATCTGTCCTTTACAGCGAAGGCAAACTCCAGTAACTTCTGAATACGGCCTCGAGGTTCCACCGAGTTCCTGCAATCACGCGCACGTATTAATACATACAGAAATACACGAACGAACGATTCGAGTAGAAAATAATACTACTAAATAAATTGGGAAAAGGTTTAGTGTGTGTGTACAATAGAATGAAATTTCAATTTTACCGAGGGATTGATCTTCTGGCCGCCGTGAGGTTTCCAGGCGAATTTGTTTTGATGCTTGGGCGGTCCTTGACGGTGGCTGCCGCTACTCATGACTCTGGATGATCCTTTATGCCGCCGTTAGGGTGAAAATGTTTTTGTTGGGGGCGGGGTGTCCTTTATATATATATATTTTTTATTTTTTCTTTTTTAATTTATTAGTATTAAAAAGGGCCCCAATATTTTTTCACCTAATATTTTAATTTAATTGATTTTCTTCTATACTTTTAATTTGATACTCCTGTAAATCCATTTTTTATGCATAAACTTTGATACTTTTCAAAATTCTCAAATTTATTTGTTAACTGAATGTCTTGAGTTCGAACTTTGAACATTTGTTAACTGACAACCTTTGACGTCATCTTCTTTGTAAATATCTTCTTTGCTTTGTAATTTCTTCTTTGTTTTGTAATTTATTTTTAACTGATTTTTAGTGACAAATAGTTTGATTTGAGTTATTAAGTTGTGTAATAGTTTGATTTGAGTTATTAAGTTGTGTTCTATGTGCTCGATTGACTATGTTATTGAATTTGGCTCAATCACAAATATCATCACCCCTAGTACCAACATTCACAAATACAAGGAATCACGTTTGAATTTGCAACCATGAATTCTCAACATATTTAGGGTTAATAACTCCAGAAAGAACATAGAGTTTGCTAAAGGTGGAATAAGAAGATAGGTGGGTGAAAAGTTAAGAATGTTGGGTGTATTTAAACCTCAATGCCAGAAAGAACATAGAGTTTGATAAAGGTGGAATAAGAAGATAGGAGGGTGAAAAGTAAAGCATGCTGGGTGTGTATAAACCTCAGTGCCCGAGAAATATTTAACACATTCTGGTAAATGAAATAAGATAAAAAGTAAAAACAAACAAGGTAGCTCACAAAACAAAATCTGGCCACAAAATCTTGTTTAATTTTTGGCCTATAGAAACGACGGTCACAATCTAGTGCTATTTTAACACGGGTTGTCAAAAGATTTCCCTAATAGCTATAAACTGTTGGTACCGGAGAGCGTTGACTTGCAGATGAGATCTCTGAAAATAGTTAAACCAAAAATGGACAATCTTAGCGAATAGTCAACCCCTGCACTGCTTGGGTGCTATCTTCGGTTAGCTTGTTTGCTTGAATGGTATTAATTACATTAGCAATATTTCCCTGAAAGAGAATTTACATGAAATGTTAAAATAAATAAAAAAATCAAGCCAATTGTAATAGAGTAATATATAAGGTACAACAGCTACTTGGCACTTTTAATCGGAAAATGAAAGAAGGGAGATGCATATGTAGTCATTAACCAAAGAAACTAAAACTGTGTTCTCCTTTGTTACAATTAGAACCTCTTGTTATTCAGTCTACTAATACCCTCCATTGAAGTCTAACTGTAAGATAGAATCACGTATCAAGAGTGTATTTGTAATTTTCAAGGGCAGCAACATTATTTTTGGTAGTTGAACTAAGCCTAGGTTATATTTCATAATTTGCCAGAAACTAAATTGAAAAACCAATACATAGGAGCCAGTGAGCCACCATTTTAGGCCCAACACGAATACCACGCAAAACTATAGATTTGGGCTTTACGGATTAACTGACATTGGGCGGGCACAATAAGCATTGTATACCCTGTTAAGTTGTCATGTCATCATTTTTTATTCACAAGTTTAACTACTGTAGTTAACAATTTTGGTTAAAAAATATTACCCTGTTATGTTTATAGTGTTGAGCCTTTTGCATTTTATCGTTTTGTGCTTGGGCTTAAATTATATGCCAGATAAGAGCCAGGCACAAACAATATGACACCCCTATCAATACCCCTCGGTGGCCATCTTATAATATTCTTTTTTCTAATAATAGATTATAAATAATGGCTTGAAAGTTACCCTCCATGCTGCAAGCTTTGAGCGAAGGAATTGCCATTCATCCTGCCCAAAAACGCGCTCCGTACAGCGGCTGCACCAAGAAGTATAGTCTCTAATCATAAATGATATCCTATTACTTCTGCTCAAATGAGAAATCTGGGTGATAATATGTCATACCTCACAATGACTACTTGGTTGATTTGATCAATTTTGCATTCTATTAGCTTAGATGTAATTGCCTTGACAACCCATGGTTCCACTTCACTGTCTTCAATCTGGAGAAAAAGAAAAGATTTTGAGGTAATACTGAATGTAAAGCTGAAAGATAGACAAATAGATTAATAAGAATAATAAATAAGGTCTATTAACAAGAGGCGCCCTGGAGGTTTCACCCCCGATTACAACAAGAAAAAAACAAAGTTTCGAAAGTACAAAAATACCACTGAGGTCTCACTTTGTATTATATTTATCTATTCGTAATTAGAAAACACGTTTCAAATTGACTCCACACATCAGAAAATCATTTGATAACACGTATTATATTTCTCCATGTTATTCCACAATCAAGACAATTGGTGGAATCATGTGAAACCATTTCTAGAAGTTATAAAACATATACAATTAGGCTCTAAATTTTAACATTTGATCGAACCTCAAGGATATTTTCTATCATTTTGAAGTTTCGTTGAGTTTTTGGTTATTAGGCAAAATCTCAGGTGCACTTTTTGTAATAGTCCTGACAATAAATAAATACCTGGAGAGCTTCTTTAATCAGAGAGTAAGGTATTTGGCCAGAGTCACTTTTGCCAATATCAACCAAGGATATCAACCTCATCTTAGCAAGCAAATCTTCATGCACAAGACCTGCATCAACCCCATGGGAGGCAACAAAAAATCATTTTTCCAACAATTATTATATGAGACTCAAAATAAAAGGCTGACGGAAGATATGAAATGGGAACATACCATAGCTGTTCAATGAGTCAGAATTCGATGAGTAGAAATCTAAATACGAGTTGAGCCTCTTAGTTAAGAAGATTTTTAAAAGTTCATAAACTGGAGCATATTTGGCGTCTTTCTCCAGTTGTGCTACAGCAGGCAAATCTAGCAAGTCGCCCTGATACACAAAACAATGTGTATAATCCATTGGTTCTAAGTTTACAAATTGTCTCTCAATACATTAACCGTATGAAAACAAGCTACAAAAAGCAACTTAAAACAATTGGTAGTGTTACCTGAAACATGTCAGGTGCCTTGACAAATTCAAGAACAGCATGAACGGCTTCTTCCTTAGCTTCAGCAACATTCAAGGCATCATCACTTGAAAAAGTCTCCAGATACTTAACAAGAAAGTTGAAGGAGTCTTTCCCAGAGCTGAAACCCCAGATCAGATAAGTAAGTGTGTCACTAAATGTATTCATAATGCGACTTCAACACATTATTTATAAACACACATAATTACAAGTAGAAAGGAAAACAAAAACCATGCATAGTTCTCACATTTTGCTATCTTTCAGAATATTAGAAACTGCAAGAAAGAGATCCCTACGGTCTTTAACTCCAAGATTCCATTCCCTCAAAAAGCTGTCCAACCTTTTAAAAGAAGGTATGACATGTTCGGTGACATTTCCACTAATTGCCAAGTTGATGGCCTTCATATACACAAAGAACTGGCTGTATGGGTTCTCCAATAAGTTGTAGAGATTAAACAAGCTAAAAAACAAAGAATTGAATGTTAGACGGGACATATTAACTTAAGTAGGTTCAAGAATTTAATTTATAGCCAAATGCATCATGCTTCTTTACATCTTTAAGCGCAGGGCAGGCTTGTCACTAGGCTGTTGAGTGACCTTCGTGGCTATAAGCTCAGCCAACAGATGCACTTGATCAAGGCTCTGGGGCTTCTTAACAATGTTGCAGATGACAGTGTAAACACATTCAAGATCTGGTGTAGAAAAAAAATGACAGATTACAAATAAAAACTAGATATGAATCTATTAAAATGTCACTAAAATATAATATTGGGTAGATCACAAAATATCAATAATTTAATGTAACTTCTGCTAATAAAAGGATCAGAAACTGATTTGTAACTCTACTAGTGTTTCAATCAGCTTCAATCCAAACGGACACTATCGATTACTGATGTTATGCATATAAAACCAAAAACAAAAAAATAATGCTCAAGCACATTAATTCACCTTTCTCGGGAGCTTTAGAGAAAATTACATCAGCAGAAGTAAGCAACAAAGAGGCCAAATCCAACCACCTGTTCTGTACTATACATTCTTGAGCCTCCACGCACAGTCTAGTTACATGTCCCTCTGCTACCTAAAGTATAAAAAGTCACGTCAAATTACAACATTTGAGATCAGTAAATCGTAACAACAATCCAGATAAAAAGGAGCGAGTGTAGATAAAACTAAAAATAAAGCTGAATTAGCCATCCACTTGAACTTAAAATCATAATCAGAATCACAAAAGTAGTAAAAGATTATTGTATTGAAACTCCTATGCAAGGCTAAATAAGATTTTAAAATCGAATCGCCACCAGATATCAAAATTCACATGAAAATACAAAATTCAATAACAGATAAAATCAAAAAAAGTAAATAACTAAACAAATCAAAAGTGTCCACACTAGAATGTTGTATTTTGACAAGACTACATCCATTTTAACCTTAATGCATAATCATAATCACAATGGAATTTCAATAAATAGTGTCGCGCTGAGACTTTGTATTAAGCTCGATATAGGTTTTACCTCGGGACCGGCATCGGCCCAGGACAACTCCGATGTGAATCGAACGACGGCGAGCGTAGGGTCTTCTTCGGATGTGGGGACAATGGTCGTCATGCTTCGAGGTGCTGAAATGAAAATGCTGAAATCTCTGCAACTAGTGAGCTTGGAACCCTGGATTGCTCGGCAGAGATTTCTGGAAGTGGGAGAGAAGATTGGATAGGGAGAGAGGCAGAAAAACCCTAATCTGCGATGGAGAGTGTAATTCTTAAAATTATAAGGGGTAAGAATGTCAATGTCTTCAATTTTATCATTTTTTTCATTTGCTACAATATTCGATTTTAAATGTAATACTATAATTTTGATTTAAATAAAAATAATAATTGTGAAAAAAAGTTGGAGTTATATGTTTTATAATTTATATGCAGTTTCATGCTTAGCATAGTAAAACGAAAGAGATCAAAATCACTTAAAATGTTTAATCTAAAAATCAATTGGTAATAAAAAAAGATCTCTATTCTTATACGATGAACTTTTCTTTCATAAAAATTCAATATCTAATCCAATGAAAATGAATGTGATACGCCAATGTTGAGTTTAGCGCATGAAATTGGAAGAAAGACCTTTAGACAATTAGAGAAGTTTTACATATTTTTTTCATATTATTTTTATAAAACTATGAACTTTTATAAGTGTATCTAAAAATCAATTGGTAATAAAAAAAGATCTCTATTCTTATACGATGAACTTTTCTTTCATAAAAATTCAATATCTAATCCAATGAAAATGAGTGTGATACGCCAATGTTGAGTTTAGCGCATGAAATTGGAAGAAAGACCTTTAGACAATTAGAGAAGTTTTACATATTTTTTTCATATTATTTTTATAAAACTAATAAATATATTTTCGTATTATTAGTCATTAATTTAATATTTATATTGTGTTTTTATTTTTATAAAAGATTCTAAAAAAATATTTAGAATCCAATCCCAATTCCCATCCCTAAAGCACCCGTATATAAAGAGAGTGTGCAATTAGGGTTTACATTCACAGCATCCTCTTCTTCGCGCAGCGCCACTAGGAATCCTCCGGAGATCAACCATGGTTCGTCTCTCTCTCTCTCTTTTCCGTCATGAAATCCGGTTTGAAATAATCATACAATTTTCTTTAATTTTCAGCCGTCGCACAAGTCGTTCATGATCAAGAAGAAGCTAGCGAAGAAGCAGAGGCAGAACAGGCCGATACCTAACTGGATCCGCATGCGCACCGACAACACCATTCGCTACAATGCCAAGCGCCGCCATTGGCGCCGCACCAAGCTCGGTTTCTAAGCTGCTCCTATGTTTCTCTGTTCTCGTTTTTAGGATCTGATGTTTTTTGAATGAGATTAGCTGCTACTGATTCTGCTGATTTTACGAGACTCCGAATTGCTTTTGATTTGAATATCAAATTTATATTATCAAGTTATTACTTCATCATATTATATTTGTTATTTTATTTCTTCTGTTTCTGTTCTTATTGCTGATAAATTTGATTTCGACATGGATTGGTAGTTCCTTCTTAAAAAATGGTGGCAATTGTTTTTTGTTTAGTACCTATTCATGTATTTTTGAATCCATAGCATACAATCGATTTACAGTGGTGGTTTTGGTTGATGGATGTGTGTACATCTTAAGCTTTGATGTTAGGGTAGGGTAAGGAAGCCGGGTGATTCCAATATGGTCCTCTGACCTTTATCTATCTTTTTCTATGGTAGCTTCAGCAAACCACCACTAGGCTCATAGTCATTCTGGTAAAAAAATAGCATGTTTCGGTTGATGGCCTTGGGCGTGCTCGGGTTTTAATACAAAGCTTTGTGTGCCATTTGAAGGCCACATTTTCTTCTTTTAATCCACAACCAGTTATAGATCTAAGTTTTTGATTACTTCATTGTCATCCTTGGCATCTTAAACTGTACTCCTACACCTCTGAGTCAGAACTTTCAGAATTAGCGGTTGGTCACTCAAAGTGTCTTGGTTTTTCACCTTAAATGAAGTAACTTAAATTTCACAAAGAAGCATACAATCTCAGTTTTAACTCCTTTTTCACAAAGAAACATTCAAATTTAACACGGAATTGGAATTTCCTTGAACATAGAAAGTGGTATTTACAAGATTTAACTTTCAAACATCTAACCTCAAATTCTTACCCTAATCCTTTTTACTATTCAAACCGTAATTTCCGATTGCAATTCCATTTTTTCTTTCTCTCAATTGCCAAGAAACCCCACCTTTAGTAATGTCAACCTGATCTAGTCTCTCTTAAGGTGCTTCTAGCTAAATTTAATCTCGATATCCATATCGTGTTTTGGGGAGATGCTCTAAGGTAGTTTGTGCAAAATATGAAAAAGACACCATGTAATGCTCATTAGACACTTTCAGTACAGACATCAAGACCGAGTTTAATTTGGCCCTTCAACAATCAGCTCACACAAATGTTCCAACCAATGCTGATTAGTTCATGCTTACAAATAAAAATACAACGATGATAAAAAGTGCCCACAATAGAAGAGATTTCAGGGTGATAAATGCCCAAAACAGTAATTTTGAGCGAGCTCGGTTCAGGACAACACCGATCATTTCTTGCTGCCATCCCCAAACAGGTAATTGAGGGAGGAGTTGCCCCCTGGTGCAGCATGGACCTTGGTCGATGGTCGGTCCTGTGTGTATTGCAAGAAATCAAATATCAGATGGACCAAACAATGCCAATCTTTGCACACGATGTCAAGAGGAATAGTTTGCAAAATCGACAAGAAGCAGAGAATAGGAAATACTGAATATTTTACCGTTATGAAGTTTCCACAGTTCTGGCCATCTGCCCTGTAGTAGTTGTTAGAAGAAGAGCCAGCAGCAACAGCTGGAGTTGGCTTAGTGGTCTCCACCTGTGAAGGTGCAGCAGCAGTAGCCTTCACTGGAGGCTCGTTTTTCGTTTCCTTTGGAGGTTGAGGAGTCGAGGCCTCTGCATTTCCGAAAAGGTATCCCAAAGAACTCTGACCACCACCGGCACTCACTCCCCTACGACCCATTATTTTCTGCTTTCATTTTTGTGAGGAAACGGAAATTGATTATTTAATCCATGGATCAAGTAATTCTAAATCTGAAATCCCAAATGTCTTTGTAATTTTAATAGATAACTGTGTTTTTTTTAAGTAATTAGACCAAAACATGAGGTGCAGTTTTTGTAATTCTCCCAAAACAAGTCAATGAACCAGGGAAATCCCCAAATCCGTAGAAGAAAAAATCCCCAAATGTCAGAAATATACATTTAACGATACAGATCTGGAAAGATATACACACATGTAAATTTCTCAAAATTAAACAATGCCTATCTGAATCAATCGCGTGCGTCAAGATCAAGCAAATATAATTCTTCATTTTTTTCACAGAACGACAAAAAAATAATCCAGGATCATAATTGATAAACGGCGATTACAGATCGCAATGAATCAAGTTGAGATGCACAGATGAATAAAAGAAAAAAAAAATCACACAGATCAATGAACAAACAATTAGATTTCGTTTCATCAGAAAGATAATCATCAAGAAAAATCGAAGGAATTACTTGCCAGATTTAGCCGGTGTGATGCGCTTCCTTTTTCACGGAGAGAGATGATAATGGGAGAGAGTGAGAGATTCGAAATGATGATTGAGGAGCGTCCAGTTTATTAATAAGAGGAGAGCGTCGTGTTGATTGGTAGGTTTCAAATTTTAAACCATTAATTAATTGACCCAATGCTAATTAGAGTATATTCAATCGATTTAAAAATAAGTAAAAAAATAATGGTATAATTATTCATAATCAATTTAGAGGTTAAATGATTTAATGTAAAAGATACAAATTTCACCTAAGGATGATTTTTATACAACAAACAAATTTTCTAGTCTACGCTAAGACCATCGTTGATTCATCGAATGATTCTAATGAATCGTTAAATGCAAATTATAATCTGTCGAGAATTATTTGTAATCTTTAACACGGTCGCTTGTCATTTACCAATGAGAATTTGTTGATATGTTGCTAGCACAAGATGTGTCATTTAGTAGTGGAAATTAATTAATACGAAGTGTAATAGATTTAGTCGTTAATGATTTTGACCTAGTGAACAAATCGTATATTCGACGATAAATTTACGAGTTAAAATTGAATGAATTAAACGTAATTTGCTATAGTCATCGCATAGAAAGCTCGTCTATTCTGCCATGTAAGATGTCTCGTTAACAATTAATGGGTATAAGAACTCTTTGTTGTGTATTATATGCTTATCCAAATTAGAACAGTGAATTGCACACTAAGAGCCCATCATTTACTCTCGTTAACAATTAATGGGTATAAGAACTCTTTGTTGTGTATTATATGCTTATCCAAATTAGAACAGTGAATTGCACACTAAGAGCCCATCATTTACTCGAGAGAGATTGGACGTTTGCTCTAATTGCTCTCGAATCAAATTTTGTTGAAATAAGCAAAATGTCTCGTTTCTCTTCGATTTTGTGATGATTATTTTTCTAACTGCTTATAATTACGTATTCTTCTTTCAAATTTTCCACCAACAACAAGCAGTTGATTTTTCAACCAGTCGAAAACTCCTACTCTTATGAACTAATGCACATAAATTATAAAAAAAATGAATATACGTACGTACATCTATTGTACAACTTCAACAATTTGATTCTTCACACAACAAGTGATCGAATTGATAAATAAATATAAGTATGCCAAATAATTTTGATTAAAAATAATCTCTTTAATAAATGGATTCGATCATTAGAATTTCTCCATTGAGTGAAATCATTTCACCCGTTACAAACTGACAATGACTATAACTATGATTAAAAAAATCAAAATCAAAACATTTATGTTGTTTTACACAGGTTGATAACCCAATTAATGAAAACCAATTCAAATAAACCTTGCATAAACCGACAATCATGATATTTCAATCTCAATTAATTAGGACTCATACATATTAACATAATGTTCCATGTTTGATTAATATCACTTGGATTTTTCAGGATAATCGTCTATTTTATGCAATTTAAGAGATTAAAATAATATTGTAACTTCTCTCTATATTTGATAGTGTCTTTGATTTTTTCATTGACATTAATCACTATTTTGCTTATTGTAGTGTTATTTAAGAAGAAAAATATTGTATTTTGAATAATCGAATGACAAGCACAACTTAACAATAAATAATAGTATTCGTTTTGTACTATTGAAAAAGATGATGATAGAGTACACAACATTAATTTCATAAGGGAAATTTCATAATTTATCACTCTTACCAACCAGACCAATAGTCACACTTTCTTTGTATTTTGTGAAATAAGTGTGACTATTAGTCTAATAGAGAAAAAGTACATGTAAAAAAAAAAGTACTACTATAAACAAACATATTTGACAATGCACAATTTCTTTACAAGATTAAGACTCAATGGTTCATTAATATGTAAATTTAAATAACATGATCTGAGGCTCTGATATCAACAATTATGACTATAATTTTGTAGTGATGTTTTGATTATAGAATGGACTTATGTTATGTTTTTTTTTTACTTGAATTCATATGAATTTAATTTGTTATAATAATTATAATGTTTATATTGTAATATAATATCATTAAAATCATGAGCTAAATTGTTTAAATGAAATTATTATTTTTAATTATTTTTTATTTTACATTTTTATAAGAATGGAAATGAAATTAAATTAAAAAAATAACTAAAATTAAATTTAGGTTACTTCCCAACAAAAAATGAATTTGCGATTTACAAAGGCAATGCGCTTACATGTACTGTATATACTACTCATATTTTAAAATAAAATATAAAATGAATTAGTACTATATAACAAGCAAGTAATTTAAATTTTTAGCCCTAATGCTCAAGGATCATACCGCGACGACGACGCCGTCCTTTCTCACGGTAAGCTCAAGCTGTGTTTTGTATTTCGATTTACACAAACCTATACATACACCTATGAACTGTATAGCTCTCAATTCCTGTATTTAGTTTTTTAAATCTGGATTACTGTTTTGGGAGATTAGTTATCATTTTAGGTTGAGTTTTTAGGTATGTATTAATTCTACGATGGATCGATTTCCTTAACACTTTGGATTTGTTCTTCCAATTGTTAGGTTGTGCAGTTAAATCCTTCTCGAGAAGAATATTTTCCGAATCACCATTAGTCTCACTCTCTCCCATTAGCATCTCTCTCCGTGAAAAAGGAAGCGCATCACACAGGCTAAGTCTGGCAAGTAATTCCTTCGATTTTTCTGGATAATTATCTTTCTGATGAAATGAAATCTGATTGATTGTTCATTGATCTGCGTGATTTTTTTTTCTTTTAATCATCTGTGCACCTCAACTTGATTCATCTCTCTTTCAGATTTCTAGTTTTGGACCAGTTGTTGATAATCTCCAGAATTAGCATTACTTGATCATTGGATTTAATAATCGATTTCCATTTTCTCACAAAAAAATGAAAGCAGGGGAATAATGGGTGATAGGGGAGTGATTGCCGGTGGTGGTCAGAGTTCTTTGGGATACCTTTTCGGAAATGCAGAGGCCTTGACTACTCAACCTCCAAAGGAAATGAATAACGAGCCTCCAGAGATGGATACTACTGCTGCGCCTTCACAGGCGGTGGAAACCACTAAGCCAACTCCAGTGGTTATCGAAAGACCAGTTGGAGATGATTCCGAAAAACTTGAAAAAAGGATACAGAAAAAAGAAAGAAAGGAGGCTAAGAAGGCAGCGCATATCATAATTCCGACTCCTCAACCTCCAAAGGAAATGAAAATCGAGCCTCCAGTGAAGGCTACTACTGCTGCGCCTTCTCAGGCGGTGGATACCCCTAAGCCAACTCCAGTGGATATCGAAAGACCAGTTGGAGATAATTCTGAAAAACTTGAAAAAAGGAGACAGAAAAAAGAAAGAATGGAGGCTAAGAAGGCAGCGCATATCATAATTCCGACTCCTAGTCCTCAACCTCTAAAGGAAACACAAAACGAGCCTCCAGTGAAGGCTACTACTGCTGCGTCTTTGCAGGCGGTGGAAACCACTAAGCCAACTCCAGTGGTTATCGAAAGTCCAATTGGAGATAATTCTGAAAAAACTAAGCCAATTCCAGTGGTTATCGAAATACCAGTTGGAGATAATCCCGACAAACTTGAAAAAAGGAGACAGAAAAAAGAAATAAAGGAGGCTATGAAGGCAAATCATATCATAATTCCGACTCCTCAACCTCCAAAGGAAATGAAAAACGAGCCTCCAGTGAAGGCTACTACTGCTGCGCCTTCACAGGCGGTGGAAACCCCTAAGCCAACTCCAGTGGTTATCGAAAGACCAGTTGGAGATGATTCCGAAAAACCTAATCCAACTCCAGTGGTTATCGAAAGACCAGTTGGAGATAATTCCGCAAAACCTGAAAAAAGGAGACGGAAAAAAGAAACAAAGGAGGCTAAGAAGGAAGCGCATATCATAATTCAGACCCACGAAATATTGGAAGATTCTAAAGTAGCAAATGTTAATTTGGAAAAGATTTCTCTTGAGAAAGATTTAACTGCACAACCTCTTGGTGGAAACCCTAAGATGGACCTTGTTTCAGCAGAAATTCCTTCAGCGAGTCATGCGAAAAAAAAGATTAAGAAAATGACAAATAAAGAAGATGCCAATAGTAATTCGGAAAAGATTATTTTTGAGAAGGATTTAACCGTACAAACTCTCTTTGGAAATCCGAAAACAGACCTGGGTTCCGAAGAAAGTCCTGAGGGTCACGCGGAAATAATAAGGAAAAAGAACATGGAGGATACACATGAAGACAACGGGCAGGCAAAGATAAATGCGGAACCCAATAAAATCCTGGTGGAAGGAAATGTGTCTGGCAAAAAAAAGGGGAAGCGGAAGAAGGCGACAATTAAAGATGAATCTCTGAACATGTGCCAGGCAGTGTCAACAGAAATTGTTGGGGAAGAGAATGCGACCCAAAAAAGGAAAATGAAGAAAAATAAAACCACGAGGGAAGAAACAAAGGATTTAGCCGTACAAACTCTCTTTGAAAACCCAAAGACGGACCTGGGTTCAGAAGAAAGTGCTGAGGGTCATGCGGAAAAGATAAGGAAAAAGAACATGGAGGATACACATGAAGACAAGGGGCAGGAAAAGATAGACGTGGACCCCAATAAAATCCTGGTGGAAGGAAATGTGACTGGCATAAAAGGGGAAAAACGGAAGAAGGCTGCAATTGAAGATGAATCTCAGAACATGTGCCAGGCAGGGTCAACAGAAATTGTTGGGGAAGAGATTGGGACCCAAAAAAGGAAAATGAAGAAAAATAAAATCATGAAGGAAGAAACAAAGGATGTGACTACGAATGTTTCTTCATGTGATGGGAAAAATGCTGAGTGCTTGGGCCCATTGAATACGCAGATCACGTCAACAAAGGATGTGACTATGAATGTTTCTTCATGTGATGGGAAAAATGCTGAGTGCTTGGGTCCATTGAATACGCAGATCACGTCAACAAAGGATGTGACTACGAATGTTTCTTCTTGTGATGGGAAAAATGCTGAGTGCTTGGGCCCATTGAATACGCAGATCACGTCAACAAATGATGTGACTACGAATGTTTCTTCATGTGATGGGAAAAATGCTGAGTGCTTGGGCCCATTGAATGCGCAGATCACGTCAGCAAAGGATGTGACTACGAATGTTTCTTCATGTGATGGGAAAAATGCTGAGTGCTTGGGCCCATTGAATGCGCAGATCATTTCAACGAGGAGAAGAAAACTTCTTGTTCTTGATTTGAATGGTGTCCTTGCAGACATAGTAAGACCGCCTGTGCCCGAAGAAATTCGTAGAGGGACTATGTCAATATTTGGACAAACAAGTGAGATTATGTTATGTTCATTTAATTAAAAAAAAAGAGATATTCATTGATTGAAATATACTAATGGGTTGTTACGTTTTGTTTTTAGTTGTCAAGAGACCTTTCTACGATGATTTTCTGAACTTTTGTTTTGAGAACTTTGATGTTGGCATTTGGTCATCAAGATCAAGGTACTCCCCTTAAACCTTCTTTCTCATATTTTTTTTTTGTGGCTACCACCATTGAGATATGCCTTTTTATACAGGCACCGAGTTCCCAAGATTGTTGATTATTTACTGGGAGATCTACAGAGGAAGTTGGTGTTTTGTTGGGTAAGCTTATATATATATATATATACTCAGTTTTTTTTGTGACTACTAAAATAAAATTTATTTTGTTGGTAGTTGCCATCTTAATATCTTATATGTGGATGGTGAGGAATTCATAACTTTATAACACTGAACTAACTCTATAATAACTTGAACAAATATCTCAAGACTGAAAAAGTGCCTTTTGCCATTTTACATCTCATGTAGGCTATAAATATTTTATTGATTATCGAATTCTGATTTTAGTATGGGACAAAAAATAAATCCACTTCGTTCTATTGAGATTATTTAATTCATCTCTGAATGTTCACATTTAATATTATGATACTAGTTTTATAATCAACATTGCTTTTTTGACCTTTTTTATGTAAATTTACATTGTAATGAATGCAGGATATGACTCATATTACTCCAACAGGGTTCCAAACTATTGAAAACAGTAAGAAGCCATTGGTCTTCAAGGAGCTTAGGAAAATTTGGGATAATGATAATCCTAGATTAGGTTGGAAGAAGGGTGACTATGATGAATCAAACACGCTGTTGTTGGATGATTCTCCTTACAAGGCTTTGCTCAATCCAGTAAGCTTTTTTGTTCCTCTAAGATACATCGGGTTGCAATTTCCTCTAAGCATGTTATGCATAAATTGTTTTCTTTTTTCCTTTTAGGTGCACACAGCAATATTTCCCATTTCATATTGTCACTGGAATAAAAACGACAATTCGTTAGGTGAGATATTGTATGTTTATAGTTTGTTTTATTTGTTATTTTCCAGTGATAAATATATTTCACATTCATCTCTCTTTACATAGTGTGATCACTCTAAAAATGACATGATCCAGAAACATTCTGGGTATTCAAGTCATCTCTTGTTTTCTGTTTTTTCTGTTTTGAGATTGTAAGATTGTTTTATAGAGGGCATTGTTATTTTATCCAGTACCTTGGGGAATCCACTGTGCTTTTGCTAAACCTTGGGTAGATATAGATAGATACTCCTCTATCCATAAATGTAGTCATATGTTGGTCGGCACGAAGGGTAAGAAAGAACTGATATTTAACTCCTGACAAAAAAATGTAAGGGCGAAAATTAGTACTGATGTGAGAAAATAAGGGTGTTTGTGAGTAAAGCTAAAAAGTATGTTAAAAAAGTAGTGGCAAAATTGAAACAAGATAATGTTTCGAGGATATTTACTTTAGGAGTTATTTCATTTTTAGTGTGCGAATAGCTGATAGTATGACTGGTTTTATGGGATGGGGAGGTGCAGTATACAGCATAGACATTAAATGACAGTGGAGATGTTTTTTTTATTCAACCCCTTTAACTAATTGGGACAATTGTGTTGGGATTGGGACTGAGAGCCCTCTGCAAAATTGTTTGATACCCTCTTTTATTACTATTTCACAAGTTAACGGAGTCTCTACGTATTTTCTAACATTGACGACGATAAATACTGCTGCAGGTCCTGGAGGCAACCTTCGGGTTTATTTGGAAGGGTTGTTAGCATCTGAAAATGTGCAAGACTATGTAAAGCAAAACCCATTTGGTCAAACTGCTATAACCAAACAGAATCCATCTTGGAGTTTTTACGAACAGGTAGTTAACTTTGTGTCCAGACAATCGAAAAACCAGAACAGATTTTCAAGGGGTTGGTGAAACAACATTCTTTCATAATTCTATACATTAGATATGTTGGTGATAATGAATTTGATGGGTCAACACCTAAGCACCTTCGGCAATAGGCAAGTCCCATTTTCTCTTTTTATTTGTTATAAACGCATAGGAATTTGAATATTTTTGGAGCTGTGATCTTTATTTTTATTTTAACATTGGGGAATGTATTTACACCTTCATATAATTACTTGACACATCCTAATAAATACTATTACTCTTTCAATTTTACTTAATACACTCTCAAAAGTTTTACTTCTTCCGTGTCACTTGTAAAATGTACCATCTGATGGATCATCGTTAGAGCAGTGATTTTACAATTGAGAGAGCAAGTATAGCATTATATTGAATGCACGCTTGTTTCGTGAAAACAAGTCACTTAGTAAAAGATAAATATCTGAAATCAGCATGTCCCCGCGTCACCACCGTCCACCAAGCACCTTGCAATAGTATACTACGTTTTTTCTTTTGGAAACAGGAAGTATACAGACTTTACACTAAAGCAAGAAAGACGACATCTGGGCAGTTGAAACAAAACAAAATTATGCTGAGAGAGAACCTAATAAATATCATCATAATTAGGAGGAAAAACAGAGCTTATACCTTCACACTACTTGTGGACATAACCTACTGTGTACTCGTGGAATACGAGAGCATCTACAGTTGATTGTGGAGGAGCAAACTACTGGTTAGCAAATTAAGAAATGTGTCTATACTAAGATAAACTCAGCAGACAAGGGAACTATAGCTGCTGCAACTATAATAATAGCATCCAAAGCAAGTTAGTTAATAATATGAATCAAGAACTTCAGGATATAACTCGAGTAACACAACTCTAGGCGAGAAAACAAAGTTTAACAAAGAAGTAATGAAACTCAAACAAAAATCGACTTGATTAATTTTGACAACAATTAGGAATAACAAGGGTTCATAAAAGGTAACTGACAACTAATACATCAAGAACTCACACCCCTTTTCTAAAGACTAAAATGGCCGTACAAAGAAATACGCTAGCTCTTCAACTATGATTTGCTAACCTGGAAGAATAAGCATCAGATGATATAGCTCCATTTAAAAAATGTATAGATTCTCTAATCAAACATGCCTAATTTACAATTGTGACACGTCAGGCAGAACCTCATCATCTTCCGAAAGAATCTTATCAGCCTTCCCTTTCATCACTTCATTCGCACCACAATCATCACCGAACCAACCGGAAACTTTCTCACTTCTTTCTAAGAATCTCTTACTTCCGAACTTAAATTGTATGCTGGGCCTCCCGTTCAAGATAATCTTTCTCCTATCCTCAGGATCAAGGTAATCTTTCTCATGTCCCAAAGTTACACGGGGTCTCAAAGATGGCTCCAAAGCTTCACTACTTCTACGGTAATCGGCCACTTCATCCAAAAGCTTAACTGGAATAACAGGCAGAGATACTTCCTTCTCCCCATATTGAAGTGGTGGTGCAAGAAACGGGTTTTTTTCTTCCCCTTGTTCCACTACACCACCTTCAGATCCATTAGAATTTTTTTGCTGAAAATTCAACCGGGGCCTCCCCGTCCTTTTAGGACTCTCCTCATCAACCGGCTCCGAATCCTTTGTATTCTCTGGACTTTTATCCAAGTAAGTCTCGGGATCAGGAAACTTGGGCAGCCAACTGGGTATATGTTCGCCAGCCGGGTTTTCACCAGCAAAACAATGGTTTGATGCTACCCTCTCTTTGACAACAGGAAAAGCAGGAATCAGATACGCAAACGGGGTTTCATCTGACTTGTTAACATAACGAATGAGATCCTTAACGACTCCCGATCCAGAAAGGGAATGATTAACATCAGAAGCACACGAGAAGCCCTGAACAGAACCTAAATCCTCCAACCCTTGAATCACATCAAACACGTTGCACTGGCTCCTGTTGGCTGAATTGGCAAAGGAAGTAGCGGTTTTACCTATTTCTTTGATGTACCTGACACCTACATCCGCGAGAGTATCCAATGCTGACTGGTGAAAGCTCTGAAACCCTAGACTCTCGCAAACCTGGGCAGCTGCGATTCTGGCGATGGCCTGGGCGAATTCGTCACCCCCTGACTTCTTCTTCTTGTTCTTCCTGTTCCACTGCTGACTCTCTCTCTCGACTGTCCCTACCGTTCCCATCGCTCATGTTCAGAAACACTTCATAATATCACACGACAATTGAAATTCTCCACCAACAACAAAAGAAACCCTAGCTCCTTTGTTCCACGAGGAGAAATTTTAAATCGAGGGTGAAAACTGTAAGGAATTTCTACAGTAGTAAATCGCTTACCTGACTGAGAATTTCTAGGGTTTAAGACGGGAAAAAAATCGATTCAGCTCTCCGGCGATAAATTTCAGATCGGTGTTGAGGTAATGAGGGAAAATCGGGAAAAATTAAAAACCTCTTAAAATCGCTTGGATTGGGAGAGTATCGTACGGATGTTTCGAGCCCCGCCAGCTACTTTATATAGAGAGAAAGCAAAGCGCTACTCTCTCACTCTCTCTCACACAGTCCGCAGCTGGGTATTTCCTGACATACAGAGTTTTGCTGATGTCGCAAATTTGGAAAGTGCGCTTTTTAAAATCGGGGAAATACTACTGCACGTAATTGGAGGGAGATGTATTCTTAGATGGAGTTGCTCACAAGTCACATCACAAACATAATTTTCCAATTAAAAGAAATTATTTTTCGTTTATTTAATCAAATTCAAACTCTAGTTTTTCCATATTTTATCAATAATTTAACTCAACTTAAAAATTATAATGTTATTTCATTATTTAATAATTATATATTATCAATAATTTTCTTATCAATTAAAAATATTAAACTATTTGATATTCTTTATTGAATGAATATGTCATTTTTTTAATAATACTAATATTTTTTATTCCAATTAATCATATACATTGTTCTTTGAAATTTTCAAAAAAAAAAAAAAAATAAATAAATAAATACATAATTAATTGAGAAATAGTATTATACGGATGTATTATCACTAGTACAGTATTACTAACATATGTTTAGAAATGCCATTTCTCTTTATTTTTCAATTTTTCATACATAAAAGTTGTCTTATCCAATTTCATTAAGAAACATACTTTCATACTCAGAGAAATATGAATATAATTTATTTATTTTCATTTGTAATATACTCCGTACTATCCAACTGGCGGTGGGAGGGTGGGAAGTTAACTCCGCTTATTAGCAGGCAAGTAACATCAAAGACAACACACTCAGCCAAAAAAAAAAAAAACTTTAAACTCAGTTTTATTGGCAGCAACATCAGAGAAGTGTCTCGTGTTTATTTTTACAGGAGAAAAGCAAACAAAAAGTTTTGTTATTGATCTTCGTAATCGAAGAAATAACTCACGAGCAACTAAGGCTGGAATTTTGTCAAGGTGGAGGTTATGTGGGCACTTGACCAAAAAATGGAACTTACATCAATCTAAATAGTAACACTGCGAAAGACAAAGTGCACTAGCAGAGGGGAAGGACTTAGCCATTCTGAAAATCCAGCTTATGATCAAAGAATTTTCCCATTGCTAGTGACTATTCAGTAGGGTTACAATTTTCTAGAAAATTTTACTTTATATGTCATCACAACAGAAGCCTTTGAATATCATTGAAGTTGGATTGTAGTTCAGTAACGAAGTTCCCTGCAAAAAAGATTATTTGTTACATCACATACAATAACTAAAGGTACAAGAGATTACTTGACTGAACTGGTTAGTAAAATCCCCTAACAAACCATCAGTTATACGACTCACTGGCTAAGATGAAAATCGGTGAAAAGAATAGCAAGAGAGAGAACTGGGGTTGTATTCAGTAAACTGACATATCTACTGAATCTCATAATATTCACTTGTTCTTCATTAAAATTTCACTTCAGAAGAAAAAGTCAAGAGTATCAAATATATTTTAAAGCTTTAGCATTGACATGAGATTATAGTATTCAATACTTGTAATTTTAAAAGCCTCTCAAACAGTAGAGGATCACAGTAAGATAACGTACTTGTATGTGAATTTGTATATATATATATATATAATATTTTTTTTTATATATATGATGTGGAGTTGTAACTAACAGTCTAACAAACTTTATCATAATGAAATAGAAAAATAAGTCGTATCGTATTCAATACCTCCAACTTTTCCATCAAAAACGCGATGGTCAGCAGACAATGTTAGGTTCATTTTTGTAACAACAGCAGGCTTCTCAATCCCTGTAAATGAAGTTAATGAACAGTATACAAGTTACAGATCATCAAATAATAGAGTGTTGGCAGAATCTTAAATTGAAAAGTGAGCATTTGATGTTATTACCATCATCCCCAATAATTGGTTCAACAACTTGATTGCCACGACCAACAGCAAGAATACCAGCCTTCAAGAAAGTGATGGAAATTTTATAAATATACATAATGCAAAATTATAGTAAACTAAGCTTACAAGAGTTTTCCCAAAAATTTTAAAGATAAGAAATACTGATGTTAGTCAAGACTCAAGAGACCCAAGTTCATTTAAAATCCTCTGCATCAGAAAGTGTTTGTATATATTCATATATAAATTGCTTCACACACACACACACACACACACACACACACACACACACACACACACACACACACACACACACACACACACACACACACACACACACACACACACACACACACACACACACACACACACACACACACACACACACACACACACACACACACACACACACACACACACACACACACACACACACACACACACACACACACACACACACACACACACACACACACACACACACACACACACACACACACACACACACACACACACACACACACACACACACACACACACACACACACACACACACACACACACACACACACACACACACACACACACACACACACACACACACACACACACACACACACACACACACACACACACACACACACACACACACACACACACACACACACACACACACACACACACACACACACACACACACACACACACACACACACACACACACACACACACACACACACACACACACACACACACACACACACACACACACACACACACACACACACACACACACACACACACACACACACACACACACACACACACACACACACACACACACACACACACACACACACACACACACACACACACACACACACACACACACACACACACACACACACACACACACACACACACACACACACACACACACACACACACACACACACACACACACACACACACACACACACACACACACACACACACACACACACACACACACACACACACACACACACACACACACACACACACACACACACACACACACACACACACACACACACACACACACACACACACACACACACACACACACACACACACACACACACACACACACACACACACACACACACACACACACACACACACACACACACACACACACACACACACACACACACACACACACACACACACACACACACACACACACACACACACACACACACACACACACACACACACACACACACACACACACACACACACACACACACACACACACACACACACACACACACACACACACACACACACACACACACACACACACACACACACACACACACACACACACACACACACACACACACACACACACACACACACACACACACACACACACACACACACACACACACACACACACACACACACACACACACACACACACACACACACACACACACACACACACACACACACACACACACACACACACACACACACACACACACACACACACACACACACACACACACACACACACACACACACACACACACACACACACACACACACACACACACACACACACACACACACACACACACACACACACACACACACACACACACACACACACACACACACACACACACACACACACACACACACAGAGAGAGAGAGAGAGAGAGAGAGAGAGAGAGAGAGAGAGAGAGAGAGAGAGAGAGAGAGAGAGAGAGAGAGAGAGAGAGAGAGAGAGAGAGAGAGAGAGAGAGAGAGAGAGAGAGAGAGAGAGAGAGAGAGAGAGAGAGAGAGAGAGAGAGAGAGAGAGAGAGAACCTGAGGTGGATTTATAATTGCACAGAAACGATCCACAGGAAACATCCCTAAGTTTGAGATGCTGCATGAAAGGAAAATTTATTATCGTTTCCAAAAAGAAACTAGGACTGGGTAATTCATTGTCAATGACTCGATGAAAGGCCAAGGTTAAGTACAGTATACGGAAAGTCACCTGAAAGTGCCACCTTGGAACTCATGTGGCTTAAGCTTTCCAGCCCGTGCTTTCTCAGCAAGTTCTTTGACCTACAGAATAACACGAGTGGGTTGAGAATTAAATGATTGCAACATATCCAAAGAAATCAAATGAACCGATAAGACGTTAGAAGACGATAAAATTTAGATAGGAAGCATGTTCCAGAGCACACCTCTAAGGAAATTGTTGATATGGACTTCTGATCTGCATTTCTAACTATTGGAGTCATCAATCCCTGAAATTGAGAGAAATTATGGTGAGTCTATCAAGTATAATAAATGCTGTGAAACATGAAGTGTATATCTCACAGAATACCTTCTCTGTGGCAACTGCAATAGATATGTCAACCGAATCACATAATACAATTTCACCTTTGCTGGTATCCCAATAAGCTGCAAAGGTTCATTATTCCACACAAAATTATTGGAAGAAAATCAGAAGAGCAAAGGTGATCAGATCTAGCATCAACTATTTATAGGTACAAAAATATATTTAAAAAAAAAAACACATTCAAAATCCAATTGCACAGAATTTACAGTTAAGCCGACGGAAATTAGTAGGCTAAGTGATGCTAGATATGATCTGATCTTAGGCTCAAGAATAATATATTTGATATTTTATCTACAAGAAAAGGCTGGATACAGTTTCAATGTACTGAATTTGACGCATCTTCCATACAAGTAAGAATCAAAGCAGGTAATAAACCATTACCATTTGCTTCTGGTACATTTCTCAAGGCAATAGCAACCGCTTTGATCACAATATCATTTACGGAGACTTTAACATCATACTTCGCTGCAAAGTAATAAAATTAGATCATTCAGCTTATATTAGTGTTCCCTACCTAACAAGAACCAATCAAGATAAAATAATTATGTACCTTTAAGATTCTTTCTGAATGAGAGAAGAGGATCCAATACAACATCTAATACACAATCCATTAAAAAATAAGGTTCACATGTTCATCGATGTACGTAATGCAAACAAAAAACATATTCAGAATTGATTGGAACCTGTTGATAAATATAAATGAGGAGTGAACTGTTTTGATTCCAGTAAGCGTGTTGCTATGACCTACAACACACAAGAAAAGATCCATCATATAGCTACAAGAAAGGTTAACAAAGATAATGAACAAAATGTAGGTTGTGTGTTTGTGTGCTATAGTACATAAATCAACAATTAGACATCCATTTCAATTATTTCCAGCTTAAATATTCTTGAATCCTGACATCATCAGGCCTCAACATCCATCTAGAGAAGTTCATATTATGCATAGATGAATAAACAAGACATCTTCAGTGTAAAACTCTGTGAGTGATGCTATGGATTCAGGTTCGTGATGGTAAATAGCAGAAAAGATAGCAGAATGTTAGGAGACACAGCTATAAACATGAAAATTAAAACCACCCAAGTTAGTGGCAGATAGACCAAATATAGAGGTTTCATGAGAAATGTGCCCCATGATCTTTACAGTCCATGAACAGAATGAACCATTGACAGTCACATAGCACATCTTTTGTTATTAAAGCTTATGTATCTTCTTCTAGCAAGGGTGGATTTAGGCCTTAAAACTGATTTCAATTTCGAAAACGGTGATATCTATTGAACATAGAAAAATGTCCAAGGATTAGGTAAAGAAATAAGAGCATTTCTTTTGTAGAAATGAGACAGAATCAATCATTACCAACCTATTAGAGCCAATTTATAAATATGTAGGAACCCTTGAAGCATGGGAGTAGGACCACAATAACACCTCCCTGGTAGCATAAACTCAAATAGATCTTCTACATTTACTAAAGACAGAGTCTATACGAGTAAATTACCACTGTGGTCTTGTGGCAATAGTGGTTTCAGATTAATAAATGTATTCCTTTGACCACTAGAAACTCTAAATAACAAATACTTGCATTCCTTCACTCAATTTGTTTTGGTACATGTTTACCCTTCAAGTGAAAACTATAAAGTTTAAAATTGGTCTGTTACTTTTATAATAGCAATAGGCATATAAAACATGGTTATGCAGGTGAAGAAAAATTGGTCCAGAAAATTTTCCGGCCGTAAAATATTGAGGGGAGATGAATGGTGAAATATATGTGAGGAGTTTATGGCGGTAGACTCAGTAAAATAATATACTCATCCATGCAGTTGGTTACAGGGAAAAGACAAAGAAAAACTAGAATCAAGATTACTAAATTTCACTCAGAAATAAGTTGCACAAGTACCTTGCGTATTTGACTATTTGGCAGATCTACATAAGCATCTATATCATGTACAGTGGATTTTGAATCCACTGCCGAGGAGGAAGAAGTTTGATGTGATGAAGAAATCTTTTCCTTTTTAGAGCCAGAGAAGTTGGCAGATCCTTTCCCAGACTTTATTGCAGCTAAAACATCCCCCTTCAGCAAAGTATCACGGGGTCCAGATGCTGGTATCGATGATGCATCTAATCCATGTTCTAGAATGAGCAACTTTGCAGCAGGACTAATTCGACTGAAACCTATCTTCTGAGGGTTGACAACCTTATCAGTACTTCGCTGAACAGGCCTTTCATCTTTGACACTCAAATTATCAGTAGATGCTTGTACAGCTGCAAGGTCGTTAGGATCTTCAACCTAGCAAGACATAAATATATATTCCAATATGAACTATATTTATTTGGTACTGGTGCAAATTAATAAACATGGGAGTTGCTTTTTCTCTCTACTGAGGTTAATAGGGTTAGCTACAAGTGTAGGCATTATGAACTTACAGTAATTGCAATGGGCTGCCCCACAGCCACATCTTTTGATCCTTCTGGAGCTAAAATTTTGGCCAGGAACCTGCATAATGCATTCAACAATTCAAACTATATTCAAGTACACGGATTTTATAATATGAATTGCAGTACTTGTGACTACTACGTAAAAGAACTCAAATACCGCTCTTATGACATAGCATTTCATTAAACATAACATCCCTCTTATGACATAGCATTTCATTAAACATAACACCCCTCTAATCAATTCCCAGCCAAGTGGGTGGTGAAAGCTCACAAAATCTTAAGTGTCTAGCAGTAAATAACCGCCATATCAAGACACATGAACTCAAGGAAGCATAATACATTGAATTTCTTGATTTATATTGTAAGTTCAAGGTCCATGTTGATATTCTCAATTTCTCACGAGTCATAACTTCCAAGGAAGCACGAAAAAATATAATAAATTGACTTTCTAGATTTATATCGTATGCGTAAGGTTCTCATATTAATACTCATCCAGGCTACATGGCCCATGCAAAGTTGCCACGAAATAGTAGGAATGTTTTAAAGACCCCAAACTCCTAAGAAAGTAAGAATACAACAAAAATGTTGGAAAATTTTCATTACCCTTCTTCGAGACATTCAAATTCAAGGGTCGCTTTGTCTGTTTCGATTTCACAAATAACATCACCAACCTCGATCTGCAACAGCAGAGGTAAAGATATGCTGGCAAATCAATATGCGAGTATTATACGCATAAAATCTATTTATTTGTCAAATAATCATATTACCTTATCACCTTCTTTTTTTCTCCATCTTGCAATATTGCCCTGGTTCTGTGGATCAAAAGAGAAAAAGGTGAGAAAGAGGAACACTCATCATCAGTGACTAGAAAATTAGAAGGCAATACTACAACATACAAATTGACAACATGAACTGTCCTTACCATAGTTGGTGATAGTGCTGGCATATCAAGAACAATGTGAGGAGGAAGTTCGGATCTGTTAATGTTCATGGAACTTGATTCCTGTATCCGATCTCCATGTTCCACAGTTTGTTCACCGGGTGTTTTATCTGTCACTTCTGACCCACCAACAGTTGCAGGAATATTAGCTACATCGTCAAGATCCTCGACCTACTTAACCAGGCCAAAATCAGTATCCACATCATCCAGATGATGCTAATAACAAGTTAACAAGATACACAGCTAAAACCTAAATAGTGAGGAATCGATAATAAATCTAGGATGATCCAAGATATGTGTGGGATAGTTTTATAGATTACTTGAGAACTTGAGCTATAGTAAGATAAATTGCAGCCTTTGAACAAACTCAGGCCATGTTATAGTAATAGTACATTAGTATATGAGACAACGACGATAGGGAAGATAGAAAAAAGAAGGTATAGAAGTCCAAGGTACATAACTGTAATTGCTATCGGTTGCCCTACAAGCACGTCTTTTGATCCTTCAGGCACCAGTATCTTAGCCAGATACCTGCACATTATGTTCAAATGGAATTAAATGCATCAGAAAGATAGAATAAAGGTTCTCTCGAGTGCATAAGGGGATTATGTCAATACCCAATAATGCACAAGAAATACCAAATCAATCAACAACAACAGAGATTGAGGGACGCCTTTGGAAGCTGTCGTGAAAAACATATCTAGATCAAAGCACGCACTAAAGAAGCACTATAACATAATCTACATGAACACTAAATCTAGAGGTAAAGAAACAAACACAAGAAAAAAAAAATCAACAATACCCACTATGAACCAACAATATGGAATTATAAGACAAAAAAATATGCAATACAACTGCATATAAGAAAATATCATAGGCATTCCAAATTAGAACATTTAAGCCATCACAATATAGCTCAGTCATCCTAATTTTTAAGACAGTTTTACTAGTTGATGCAAGAACATATTTAAAATAAAATACTTAAAAAATTGCATGGCATTTGTAACCAAGAATTTACCCCTCTTCAAGGATTTCAAACTCCAGGGTAGCTTTGTCTGTCTCTATTTCACAAATGACATCCCCCACTTCAATCTGTAGAAGAGAACATAAAAATGATCACATAAACTTGGATCTACCTAGTTATTTCATTTACACACTTCACCAACCCCAACTTTGAAGCATAATAAAATATCTGCAATAAAATCTAAGTAATGCAAAATGCAAAAGAAATCTGTGAAGGATCAGTAACAACGACTTACCTTATCTCCCTCCTTCTTCCTCCACTTTGCAATATTACCTTGACTCTGTATGAAACGGAAAAGCATATGAGAAACTTATCGAGAATTTTTTTTCCTATGTACAACCTCACAGTCTTATTACCATCGTAGGTGACAAAGACGGCATTTGAACCACGGTGTGCTCAGGAAGATCTGTAATAATTCAAAACTTGTCAATAAGCACTAAAGTCAAGTAGGCATCAGCAAGTAAAGCCAACAGGTTATAATCTATATTTTTCAGAATAATAATACTAAAGCTTTAATGCTGACTTAGACATTATAACCTTTACTCCTTTGGCAGAAGTCTAAGACTGGGAGGGTAAAGTCCCTGCTTTTGGATATTAGAGAGAATTTAATCCTCATGTTTCCCTCCAAAAAGACTTCGAATTGTAAGGTCATTTAGCTATAAATCCCAAATTTTCAGACCAACGCACCCAATCGCCCAGTTATCTATACTCCTTGTATTTTTGTTTTGAGTTTTACACACACAATAGGGTTAATATAAATTCCAATGGAATGGGTTTTATTTTTAATGCTAGATTCCGAAAACCAACAAAGGAATTCTACCAACCATAACAATCTTCTACACTAGAAAGGGGCCAGAGTTACATGCACAAACTCAACCATAGACAAAAACAACTTGATTTTTCCAATTTAAGATATAGTTTAACAGAGATGCATTCTAGAAAGTAGAGTCAAACAGTATTCAACATAACTTTTAAAAAAGAGGTAAATCATCTATACACAAATTTCCAAGTTGACTACATAACATAGAAATAACAGTATCATCCAAAGAAGCCAAACAGAATAAAAACTACTATTAAATAGATGGAGCAAGAAACATTTTTGAAGAAATTTCAATGAAGCCAGCTTCACCTAGTTGACACCTACCTAAAAATGTTGAGATATAAAATTGGGTAATAGGTTTATGATGAAGTTGTACCTGCAGTTGAATAGTAGCGGACACCAATCCGAAACTGTAAAACCCACGTGACTTTAATTAGAAAAAGTATATAACACTGTTCAAAACAAACACTGGGGTGATTCACCACCAACCTTAGCCTTAGAAGAATAATCATGAATGCCATTGACCAAAGGAAAAGGCGCTGGCCTGCTAAGAGATTAATCATAAGTTTAAGGGAAGCTAATACAAATCAGGATATACAGCTTCAGGTAATTTGATAAATATCAACCCAAGCAAAATTTCTATTATAATATTTAGATATGAGGCAACATGTAAGACTACAGTAAGGGTGGCCATGAAGGAAGAGTAGCATATTCCCCATACCAAGGAGGCAAAATGATGTGCTATATGGTTAAGTATGTGACCTGCACAATCCGACTTAAACAAAGAATGCAAAATAACAGCTAAATCTAAAAATATGGATAATGTAGCTAAAAGGCAGACTTGGCCAACTGAAATCTGCTGCACGTTAGTAATCCAACAATGAACTATATAATGTCCTTATCTTAGATATATGAAGAGAGAACTTTAACATGTTGAACAAGTTTCATTTGCACTACAGAGAAACAAGCATCCAACATTTCCAGGATAAGATGAACGTGATAGATTATAATTATAGAAATTTTAGTTGTATATCTTCACTGAGTAACTATGAATTGCTTTACACTGAGTGGTAGCTTAAAAGGGTGCAACCAATTGAAATTTTGCTAGCCATTTTTAGTTGTATATTTTCTACTACTTGGTGCTAAATCTATGAGGAAAATACAGTCTATGTGAAGTAGGCAGATACCCATTTTAATAGCAGGTCTGATTCCAGCATGAATGGATTGGCAGATAAAAATATTTCTCTGACCCTAATGGAGCCAGCAGTAAAAGCTAAACTTAATTGATGTAACATACCTTATATATATTGTTAAATCAGACATGGCATGTAAAAATAATGTATAATCAGGACAGCCACTGATTAAAAGGTGATGGTCGAGACAAATATTAAACTTCAAAATGCATTCAAATAAAAATATGTCAATAAGTATGATGCAAAAAGGAACTAGTAGTAAATAATGAGATTGACATAAGAAGAAGAAGAAGGAAAGAAGCAGTCTATAAGCCGTAGAAGCAAACCTTAACAATGAATCTGAAGCATCAGTGGTAGAGTTTAGTCCTCTGGTTCTGCAGGGCCATATTTCGAAAAAAAATGTGAGAGAATGTAAAATTGTCTGTAACTACAGAACAGCATATGCAAAACTAAATAAAAAAACAAGAATACATGTGTGGTAATTTATGAACTGTCATTTGACAGAAGAACTTTACAAATAAAAGGAGAACAGAGACAAACTCAACAACTCTTATGTACAAAAAAAGGACGAGATGCCTAATTTTTACAGAGAAGGTAGAGGTAACTGTTGATAAATTATCCAATTTATATTGAAATGTTACATGTAAGAACTTACAGAAATGCAAATGTAATTTAAAATGCCCTGACACGTATATTTCTTGCATGTAATTATACATATTTATGCTATCCATCTTAAAATAAATAGTGCAAGAAGCAGCTGCAGGATCATAATATAAGTTAATTAAGGTGGAAGGATGAAAAAAATCTTAAGCTCAAAACTGAACTGTATAATACTTTATAAAAATAGTAGTCCAAGGCAAAGGAAATTCCGAGAAAAAGTTTGTAAAAGAAACTGAAGATAAAACCATGCTTCTTGCATCGCTCTTAATATAATATCAATTAAAATAATTCAAAAAAAAATCATGTTTCAAACAAAATGTTGAGAGGCGAGAAATCGAGCTGAGACAAAATGTTGAATCAACTTTTGATACAACTTCAATTACACTCACCCAACATTCTTGGTTACCCAACCACAACATAAGTAAGCTGGAAATAAATTATTATATCGCCTACATTCCTATGAACCAATCGAGAAAATCGCAGTCATCCTCCGGCGAATCAAAGCCAAAAAAAAGTCGCATCCATCAGCCGAACTATATTCTCTTCCAACATTCCTTTAAAAAATATGACTAATTCCAGTGACGTTACCACTCCACCAATCATTAAATTTATCCCCAAATAAAAAATATTCTAGATCGATATTCACGAGATAACGATAATTGAAAATTGAATGATTGAGGAAATAATTACCGATTACGATATGAGTGAGAGGCGAGAAATCGAGCTCTGATCAGCGACGGAGCTTGGCGGATCACCGGATGCCGAAGCCTTGACAACGCCATTGATCATACGCTGATATTTCAACGTTCTTTCCTTTTACCTTTTCTATAGTAAATAGAGGAATAAACTGAGTGATTAAAATTTTTCTTTAAAGTTTCTTTTATTAGTTTGTTTCATTTCCTATGACTCTAAGACTATCTTTATCCATGACTTCTCTACAACCTAACTTCTTAATAAAATAATTATTTCACTCTCCTCCACGTCATCATTCTACACTTAACAACCTAATTCTATTTTTTCATACTTTATTCATAACCCACAACTTAATTCACTTTTCATTTCCTCAAATTATTTTTTAATTAATTAATATATTTTTATAATTAAAAAAATTGAAAAAATATTAGTCATTTTATTATATTATTTGTTATTTTAATTTAAAATTATAATAAAAAAATATCATACATATAAAATATTAACAAAAAAAATGAGTATGAAATTACTATTTAAAATATATCAATATTGGTCTCCAATTGTAGATATTAAAAAAATATAAATATTGGTATAATTATATTTTTTTTGTGTTAATTTAATAAAATTCAAGTTATAAAAAACATTTTAAATAATAATTAAACAAACCAATGAGACGATGACACATGTCATCATTTTGTATAAAGACTCTTCACGCCCTTGAGTCAAAAAATGACCAGGTCATGCAATTTTATTTCATTTCTGATTTATTTTTATGTAGCAAAGGGGGGCGTGGGCCGTGGACGCCCCCCGATAAAGATAGTCTAATGGCGGCCTGTTGAATGATTTAGGGTCTGTAGATAATGAATTTATATTTTGGATTAGTTGCAAAATTAATTAATTAATTAATTAAATTGATGAGTATTTATTTATGTTGCAATTAAATTTATATTAAAATATATATTTTACAAACAAAAAATTGATGAATTCAATCAAAATATATTTCTGAAGGTGATATTGCAAATTTTAATTTATTTATAAGGTTTAATCAAGTGTTTTTTGCCGTGATGAATGGTGTATAAAATTATCAATATATTCTGATATTGCACATTTTAATTTTTTTATTGAAATATGTCTCTCGGTATACAAAATTTTCATTATAAAATGGTGTATCAAATTATCGATATATTCTGATTTCCTAAAAACCAATATGAATTTATCATATTCAAAAATGAATTTACCAAATAGAAGTTAAAGAACAAGAAAATAAAATAAGATTTGCAGGTCCAAATGACAATAGAAGTTCACAACCTTTGTCAACTTACATAATCTCAACAAAAATAAATAAATATACACTTAATAGCAAATAGACATTCAACAAAGGGTTCACTCCTTGAAAAGAAGAAAAAGAGGGGAAAAGAGCACATAGACGAAAATAAATTCTTCGTCGATTTATTTCATGACACATGGAAACAAATGCACCGAAGTGAAACGGAAATATGGTACAGAACAAAGACGACCCAATATCTACCCAATATCAATTCTTCACCGTGGTGACCTGCCTCAAAAGCATGGACACAACATCAGGAGAAATTCTGGAAGCCTCTGTCTTGAGGTCTTCAATCTTAGCATTGGTTTCTACTTCAAGGCGTTTCACATTAGCACCCGAATCTCCACTGCTCTGTAAAATGAAGCATGGGAAAAATTAATTAATTAGAAAACTGCAGAGAACAATTTGTGTGAATTTACTTCAAAATAGTATACATAAGTTCAGAATGAGTTGAGATCCTAGTTAAAAAATGGGGTACTACAAAATTATTACTCCAATGCTATTTGTAAAATTTTACAAATTCCATTTATTATAAAACAAGAAAATAAAAACTTTAACACCTGACCAAAATATCTCTTTCATTAATCAATTATTCCTTTAAACTCTTACCTCTGAAACCTTCTTCTGAAATTCAGACTCCATTAGAGCACGAAACTCAGCAATTTCCTTCTCAGCCTCCTCTTTTGCTTGTTTCAACCTCGCTTGTTTAGCTGAGAATGGAAGCCAAAGTAAGAGCAAACCACTATTAGTGAGAGTTCATTCGGTGCAGATTTTGGTATTACAAAACTAGCGTACTGCTAAGCCAGAGCATATTACTAATATTAATATATACTAGGGACGGGGCAAAACGCATAAGGCAATCGCAAATGAAGAAAAAAGGTAACATGGGGTTCACATGAGATGAGACCCTAAACTCCCTAACCTCTTAAGGGATACATTTATCCTCCCGTTAAAATAATGTGTCGAAAAAGTATTACAATACATACACAGTAAAAAGACCTACGACAATGAAATCTAAAATAAATAAGGAAAACCAGTTATAAACACGAATTCCAAGGGTAAAGAGTTGTTACCAGTTCTAGCAGCATTGACAATGTGCTGAGCTTCTTGTTCAGCAGCCAATAAGAGCTGAATTCCATTCTGGCTACTGCTGGAGGCCATTTTGGGAAATATTGAAGCAAAGGCTGCACCATTTAAACGATGTAAGTAAATGAAATAAACACCACGCAATGGACGAAAGAGGCATGGGAAACGGAAACTGGAAAATGTGAAACTCCATAATCAAATTTCAAGACCATTGACATATTTTGGTTTCAATTACTTGCAATCCACTTTCATCGACCTCCGTAAGATTTCTTAGCCAGATGGGCCAGTATATTTTGAGTTCTGTAACCAACACGTTCTAACAAACACGTCCTTCAACATTAGATCATGTGGACTAACAATCTGAAGTTTCATTTACACCAAATCAAACAAGCATTGCAATCTCAGATTTGTAATATGAGTACTGTGACACTTTTCTACTCAGCAAAAACAATTTTAACTTCAGAACCGTGATCCGATCCCTACCACCGGTCTAAGTTCATCTAGTCATCCCATTACAGTAAAAGACAAAAACAACAACAATCATCATCATCATCAAATCAGCTCAACCTGAGAACGATAATTTTGAATCCGCACTAACGAAATTCCCCTAAATTCAATCATATTATCTCCCAAAAAAACACAGATCTAACCATCCCAAGTAACTGCCGGTTGATCGAAGCATCAACGAAAACAAGATCGAATATGAACAGCACTTTGGATTGAAGAGAATTGATGCAAAAAGAATGTTTTTATTTTAAAAACAAATAATGAGAAAGATAAATACTGTTGCGAAGAAGACGACGGAGATGGGTGTACCCTGGATTAGATAATGATGGAGCACAGAGACGCGGAGGAGGAACAAATGAGACGATACGAGAGAGGGTTTTTACCTTTTATGGTGGGTGCAAAGTTTTACCTCTGAAAAAAATGAACAGTTTTGACTTTTTGACTTGCGGTTTACTTGAAAAAAAAATTAAAATTAAATATTTATAATTAATTTTCAAACATAAAATTTAAATTTATTTAAAAGTGATTTGAATACAATTTTACCAAGTAAAAAAGTAAGACTTCTTATTCATTAATCAAAAATCAAGATAATACGATTCTAAAATTTATCAAATTTTGCAATGCAGTAGTTTCGCGTGAAAAACACCGGTTCACATTGTATTGCATCATATGCATTAAGATTGTTTGGAAACCAGGGTCAAACGAGGAAGTGTGATGAAATTCAACGAGTTTGTCGAGCAAGAACATGAAACAGATCCTTATTATTAGTCTTAGTAGTTATATCAATATGGAAAAAACAGTATAGTAAATTAGTATTGCAGTATCATATTTTGGTTTTTTCTATGAGAAAAGAAAACATATACTAATACGTATAAAGTAAGCATTAATCTCCTATGAACAAATGAATTATTACTTGTGTTTATTCTCTCTACCAAATTGTGTTTGTCCTAATGTTTTTGCTTCTCCCAAGAATGTGCAAGTCAAAACCACAAACGGAAACCAGAAACGAAAATCACCGATTCTGAAGGGTCTCGATCGCCTTCTTCCACTGCATTGCTCTTTGTTTTGAATCCTCAAATGACATTACTTTCTTTGGCTGTATCAAATACAACATTTATGCATAATTTGATAAAAGTAATCCAATTGCTCGACTAATGCTGAAAAGGCCAACCAATTTGATAACCATTTCCGATGTTTTTATAGTAGTGACTAAAGGACACGGTGCTAAAAATTACTTACGGTGAAGATCTTGAAGTTCGAAGGGCTCGTGACTTGAACGTTAAGCTCGTTAGGATTGTCAGACCATATCATGTTTCCTTTCACCATCAATTTCGCGGGGTCCACATAAATTAGCTTCGGTTTATTCGTGAGGATGAGTTGCACTTTCTTGTTTGTCAGCTTCTGAAGTTTCTTTACGTTGGAGATCATAAGAACAGATTCGCCGGGCTCCAGGAATTGTTGCCTGTTCAACGGATGGTTTTCATTTGAAGAGAAACAAATAGATATAAAATATCTCAAACGTCACATTTCATACACTCACCATTTTGAATCAAACGAATCAATCGAAGCAAGCCTAGTTACGCTACTAGCTTCGGAAGCTGACGTTGCACCAGCATTTCCATCATTCGGTCTGTTGCCTGAAAAAGAGTCCTGGTCCTGAGATAAAAAAAATACATATGAAAATACTTAAAGTCCAAAATGTTGATCCTTTCCACGGATTTAGCCGTTTGTTTGTGTACATGTTTCAGGCATTTTAAGAGGTTTAAATAAAAAACAATAAGATAATTACAAAAACAACCCCATAGGTTTAAAATGTAATAAGGCTAATCATGTAGAAAGATCTTACCCTTGGCTCCAACGCAAGTTTAGGGGGTGTGGTTCCTTCCCTCAGATTTTCCCAATCAATCCCATTGAAAAAAGGATGCCTTTTGAGTGATGCATAACCACCGGGCCCCGCACCTGGTCGCCTACTCGGATCTATGTCCTATTACAAAACATAGCATATTTATAGAGATCAGCCAAAATAGGTACTATTAGGCAAGAGGATTTAAGACCGTGTCAACCGAAACACACCCATTATAAATCAAAGAGTTCAATGGTGATATACATTACATTCAAAGAAAACTAAAACCGAGCAGCAATTTCTAATATTTCTCGATGAAACTAAAGTCAATCAATGAACACATAGAGTATATGCATATTACCAATAACTGATCAATGAGGTCTCGTGCTTCGGCTGAAAAGAAATTCGGGAATCTGAGATCTCTAGCAACTATTCGTTGGAAAATTAGCCATTCACTAGCATCTTTAAAAGGAGAAGTCCCTGAGAGCATTTGGTACAATGTGCATCCAAGTGCCCAAAGGTCGTTCCTGGTTTCCAAAAGAAGAAATCCCTTCAAACGACTATATCGGTACAACAAGCGAGTCGATTCCGACTCCGAGAAACAAGTTTTGCAGAAATCTAATAAACCAGTTGATCATTTAACACAAGTTTATTACCCAAAAGTTGCTGGTGAGGAATTTAGAACTTCGGGAGGGACGTAAGCAGCTGTCCCCACAAAGGTGCACGCCTTGTCATCTGAGGAAATTTTACCAAAAGAGAAGAAGTTCAATAAATAGTTCTTTTTGGAAAATAAATGGTTAATTAAAAAATATACCCTTGGGTTTTAGTCTAATTATAAAAAAAAAACACTATATTTTCGTTGTAAATCGGGTGTACATTTGACCTAAAGGTGTTATGACTACCTGATGCCGCATTTGGAAGGAGAGTTATCTGGCCACCTTGCATAGGCTTCACACTACCGAAATCAGCAATCTTGATATGCCCATCCGAAGTAAGAAGCAGATTCTCCGGCTGTCGTCCATTTCAGAAACTATGACAGCAGTTTTTCCATTGGATAGTAAAACTATATATTTTTTAAGGCTTCCAGAAGTACCTTAATATCTCTATGTATCAATCCCATACTGTGTATATATTCTAGAGCATCCACAACTTCCGCTGCGTAGAAACGAGCCTCATCCTCAGACAAACGGCCTTTCTGCATCGTGAAATCAACTACTAAGTCGATGCAATGAATTTTACTATAGGCCTTCTAAGTAAACTTTTTTCGCTTACCCTGGTTACTTGATCAAAAAGTTCTCCACCGTCACATGACTCAAGCGCCATGTCTTCAGAGTATAAAAAAACGCAGAGTTATCAAATCACTCACGACCCAAAAATAGAAGTGAAAAGACAAAAAAAGACACGTCGTCGAAATGCAGTAAACAGTACTCACATAGTGAGTAACTATCTTGAAAAGTGAAAAACAACCGGACCACACCAGGATGATCTAACTGGTCCAATACTATGCGCTCCAATTTCACATAAGCTGTTTTGTTTTCCTTGGTGATGAATTTTTTATCCATTATCTTCATGGCATAAACAACACCCGTGTCTTTCTTCTTCGCTCTGACTACCTGTCGGGATTAACCAAAATTCAATAGATGTTGTCGATGCAATTATAAGGACCAATGCACTTACTCTTGCAAAATTTCCCATGAATCATAGATCTAATCAAAGTCTCCATTTATAAATAAATAAATAAATTCAAAACAACTTTGTTACTATCGACCAGAGAGCTAAATCGGCACAACACAAATTCCTTACTATCAGAGACGAAAGCACAATCGATAAATCGAAACGGTGGCCCACAAAAACTACTATGATTCCAATTCCAGCATAATTTTGAGTTGATCACATGAAACAACAGAGGCAACACAAGCACATAACCACAAATCCAAACAACACAAATTAATGAAATGTAATAATAATAATAAAAAGGAAGAAAAAAATGGTACCTTGGAATAAGAACCAACACCATAAATCTTCTCCAAATCAAAGTCTTGGATGCTGAAATTCTCCTGTGGCGCTCTGAACGCGAAGCTCTTGGATCTCTGAGGATGATTGTTATTATCATTGTTATTATTATTAATATTATTATTTGAATCAAATCCCTTCTCCATATTACCTTCCCCCAACATTTCTATATTCTTGCCCCAATTTCACTTTTCCTAATTCTCATTTCTCACCCCCACAACACCTAATATATTTGGTGAAAAAATATATATAATTCCATGTATATATTTGTACACAGAAAATTCAGTATTTTACTCAACAATGAAATAAAGGGCAACCCATTTCAAGAAAACCCATAAAAAAAAAAGGAAATGCCACACACAAGTAAGGTATAAATCGATTTGTATTTATATTTTCCGTTAGTTTCTGTAGACAAATATATGTATATATAACTGAAAAAGATGAGAGCTTTATGATTTTTTCGAGGCCCCCAAAAGAAGGAAAAGGCTATGAAGGAAGGTGGGATGAATGGAAGGAAGGAGAAATGTGCGTATGTTAAAATATGTGGGTATGGGGATTGAAGAGCACATGGAATTTTTTATTTTTTTTCTAAAGAAATAAGTTTACTGAAACTCATGAAAATTAAGATTAATTACATTTTTCAATATTTAAGTATTTTTACATATTTTTACTAGCTTTAATATTTTTACAATTAAAAAAATATCATAATATTTATATTTTGAATGCGACATAGTTAATAAAATAATTTAAAGTGTTAATAAATTTAATTAGAAACATACAAAAATAATTAAAATGAACATAATATTAATTAAAATTTATAATAAAATTAATAATAAATAAATAAATATATTTTAAAAAATATAAATATTAACAGCAGAGTATAATTTTGAGAACTAAAATAAAAGTTAAAAAATAAAATAAATAAAACAGGTCAACCCAACCATCGGGTCTGGTCGTTTGGCCCGAAAGGCCGAAAACCACAAATTTTTTGGAACATAATTCCATTGGTCCAGCCCATTCCATTTAAGTCTCAACTCTACTCATCCACCCTCCACCGTAATTGTATCAAAATGAATTGAGAGAAAAATATTTTTGGTTAGAAATATAAAAACTCTACTCATTTTAACCCCTCTTTTAAAACTACACCCAATCTATACATTTTGTAAAGGAAATGTCTCATTTACCCTCCCCTTTTTCAAAATACAACAAAATAATTTAAAAAATACAGAAAATTACAAAAAGAAATTAAAAAAATCGGTCCCCCCCCTTATACTCTCTCTCCCGTCGGTCCCCACACCAAATCGTCCGCCGCCGATTTTCAAGAATTCCGGCCGCCCAAATGTCGGAAAACGAGCACGAAGATGAGCACAATGTCGAGGAGGAAGCCGTGCACGAAGAGGAGCAACAATGGCCGCTCCAAGCTCCGGTAAGTTTTCAAAAACCTAGGTTTCGAATTTCCATTTTTTTCAATAATGTCTTCAATTTCATGCTTAAATTGCTATCCTATGAGTTCGTTGAAGTGTTTAGAGTAGAAATTGGGTGTTGAATGGGCCAGAAATCGCCGGAAAATTTCCGGATCTTCGGCCCTCGGTCGCCCCCCTCGGTCGACCCCTCGACCGCGGGGAAGAAGATGACCGGCCGAGGGCACCCTGTGACCGAACAAGTGTTCGAGCGAGGGCACTATCCGGTCCCTCGGTCACCCGGGCACTCAGTCGATCGACCGAGTGCTCGACCGAGGGCAGAAAATTTTTTTTTTTTCTTTTTTATATTTACAGTATAAATGTTTATGTGGTTAATTATTTGTGTTTTTTTTGCAAGATGGGTTCCAATGGAGGAGGCCACAATTCATTTACACGACAAAAGAATTGAATTTGTACGACCGGTTCCCCGTGTTGAAGCACATAAAAAAGGTGTTAAGAGCCGTTGACGATACGCACGAGGCTCACCGGAAACTCCGTCGTTCGTGTTTTGGAAGGTTGGTGCACCTTCAAAGAGACGGTCGATCGAACGCGGCCATGCACCACTTGTTAGCTCGGGAGATCGTGGGTCCGACGATACCTCCGTTCGAGCATTGGTTTTCGCTCGGGGGCAAGATCATTTGCTTTAGAGCACAGGAGTATTCCTTGGTGACCGGGCTTCGTTTTGGGAATCACAGCTTTGATACTTCGGCCCAGCACATTATTCCTCCCGGCTCTTTCTTTCTTAGGCACTTCGGATTCGGTCAAAAAATAAGAGTGAACGAGCTTTTCAAGAGATTCAAGTCTATGGACTTGGGGTCAGACCCGCCCGACTACCTGAAGGCTGCGAATGTGCTGATATATTACTTGATGCTCCTATGCCGAGGCGATATCCTGACCGAGGATTGGGTTTGGACTTTGGTAGAGGACGAGGAGGGATGGGAGACGTTTCCTTGGGGCTCCCACACATTTCAGATCATGTCCTACTACCTCTCCATAGCTGCCATGCATCCCGGTCAAGTACTGAAGCCGGCATACCACATTTACGGACCCATCTGGACCTATCAGCTATGGTCGTACGAGGCTATACCTAGTCTCGGGAGGGTGTGCGCGCATAGAGCCGACCGTCCGACGATTCCTCGGCTACTGGGGTGGAACTCGATTACTACTCACGTCGATTTTTCTCATTTCTACGAGGACCCAGAGGTAAATTTGTTTTAATGTTCATTTAATGGTTATATCAAATAATTAAATTAATTAACTCTATATAATTTATTTATTTTCAGCTTGAGGTTCACCGGTATCTAGAGCCGACGGAGGAGGAGGCGGTTGCTCAGCATTTTATTTTCGTGCGTGACAGAGCAGAAGAGGTCACGTACCATCCTCCTCCTAGACTTGGATTGCCCGCAGACGAGGCAAAGGCACCGAAGAAGAAGAACTTGATGGAACGCGTGGTCGGACGCGTGTCCAAGGCCGTCGACAAGATGACGGGTGACTCTGGGCGTAGTAGACGGGGTCGTGATGCCATCACACCAAATTCATCGGCAGAGCGTCGTCCCTCTCAGCGACCCCGACGAGAGGGCTCTCCTGCTCCTGAGGGGTCTGATGACAGTACCGATCGACAGATTGATCGACGGTTCCAGAAGATCCTGAACGACGAGTCCGACACGGGATTTATGGCTCGACTGACTGCCCGGATCACGAGGACACATCAGGAGAGCAACGATAGACTCCTGGAGAGTGTCAGGAGGACACAGAAAGAGGGCAACGACAGTCTGATGGAGCAGATTCGGGGGTTTTTCGGTCACAGACGATTCTCGAAGAGTCGCCCTTGTCCTTCCGATCCCGTTGAGCCTTCGGCATCTCATCACTCTGGATCCGGACGTGCTGCGTCTCATCATTCGGGTTCAGGACGTGTTCCTTCTCATCACTCCGGGTCCGGACGTGCTGCGTCTCATCGATCCGGGTCTGTACCAGGGCGTCATTCATATGCAGAGCCTTCTGCGTCGCACCGGGAGGAGGAGGAGGAGACCTTTCCAGCTAGAGCATCGTGTGGAGATATCGACAGTTACCGCACTCCGATGCAGCCCATAGTTGACCCGACTTATGGTTCTCCTCCGAAGATGGGCTTGCTAGAGTTCGGGAGTCTCTTCACACCGACGGAGGCTCCTGCCCGTGATACACAGCCTTATATCCCCCCGGATGTTCCTGCCGGTGATATGTCGCGAGTTGTCTTCGATGCGGAGAGTTATTTCGGGCAGGAACCAGATTTGTTCACGCAGACATCTCCCGGGGCAGATGCACACTGTTATGAGGGGACGTTCAGCGATGAAGATAAAGAACTCGGCATCGATGATGCCGCAGCGGAGCCCGAGGAGGAGGTCGCCGAGAGTAGCATCGGACCCCGTGTGAGAAAGCCCTCGGCAGCTCTTCGGAGCCCGTACGTCACGCATTTCACCCCGGCCGGTGAACGGAAGATTAGAGGCTGATTTTCGGTGTTCCGACAAGCAGGGCAGCACAAGAGCATCCGGTTGAATGATGGCCATTTTACGCAGAAATATTTCGACACTATTGAGGATATCGGTTATTGGTACACAGACGTGGTAAGTTAATTTTTAATTTTACTTTCAAATTCATAGTATTTATTTATTGGTGCTCAGTTGTGGTATGTTTATTTTTCAGGAGATCGATCTGTACATTCGATACTTGCAGGAGAAGTTGAAACTGATGAAGGGTGTACGAGAAGGAATATCTCCAAAGACGACTATACTCTTGAATACCGAGTTCTTCGTAAGTTTCAATTATCATATCAAATCCACTATTTATCTCACTTTTCTCATTTTTCTAATGTTTAATATTTTTAACAGAACAAATTGGCATATGAGTGGCGGAAGGTGAAGTCGAACAAGTCATTTTCCAATACAACAAACTTCGAAGAGAGATATAAGAACTGGAAAGTGCCGGAGCATTTGTTGAAGATGGTCAGAGGAGACGAGGAATACACGAGTTGGTTTCACGCTACTGAGGTAATGTTATTTATCGAGTTAATATTATTTAATTATCCAATTTAATAACGTTCCTTTATTTATCAATAACGTTTTGTTTTGTTTTTTGTATTTTCTTAGGTAATAACGGTTGTCAATACTGGCGCTCATTGGGTCGCGGTGCGTATCGATCTGGCCAACTGGAGTGTATCTCTGTACGACTCTTTCACTTTCCGTGTGCCACTCGATATTCGGGAACCGATGCTGCGACCGTTGCACCACTTGTTGCCTCGGCTATTGGTCGCAGCGGGATATTGGGATGCAGACACAAACTTTTTCAGAAAAGCCCACAAGAGAACTGCTCTTAGGATCGTCGTCCCGAAGACACAATTTACCCAGTACGACAACTCCAGTTGTGGCCCGTATGTGTGCATGTATCTCGATCGTCTCATCAACAAGTCGTTCACTCACGTGAAAGTACCGGTCGACAATGAGTACTTGCTCAAGTATCGTAGATATGTTGCTCGGAAGATCTTTGGTTTGAGTCGTACTTTTGAGTCGTAGGTGTGTTGATTTGTATGTGTGTAGATTTGTATGTGTGTATTTGGATTGATTTGTAGGTGTGTTTGTTTGGTTTGATCTTATGTGTTTGGTATTGAGATTGATTTGCAGGTTTGGTTTGATATCAACTAAATAAATCCTGTCAAAATTTTTTAAAATTATTTATAATATATTACCCTATTTTTTAAAATTATTTTTAAAACAAAAATAAATATTATTTTTTAAATTAAGTCTAAATAAATGAGAGTATTTATAAAAAAATATTTTATAAAACAAAATATTTTATATATAACTTTATTAAAAAAATATTTTATTAAGTATATAATTAAATTAAGTATAAAATTAAATTAATTATATACTTAATTTAATTCTATGCTTAATTTAATTATAAAAAATAAAGTATATAATTAAATTAATTTTTATAATTAAATTAAGTATAGAATTAAATTAATTAAATTAATTTAATTTTGCACTTGGTGGCTGCACTTGGTGGCGCCACCAAGTGCACTTGGTGGCTGGAAAAAATAAAAATATTTTTTAATTCGGCACTTGGTCGATGCACTTGGTCACTGTGACCAAGTGCACTTGGTGGTGACCAAGTGCACAGGCCACCAAGTACCCCACCAAGTGCCCCACCAAGTGCCTTAGAACATAATTACATTTTAATTGATTTTAATGCATTTTTTTCAATTGTAAAGTTGTTATGTTACATGAAACATCAATTTCATAGTCAAAATAATTCAAAAAACATGATTAACCTTTGAAATTGGTGAATTAAGTGATTACGCATGCGGATCATGAACAATTTGGTAAGTATGTAGATAACTTTGTAACAATATTACTAGTTAGTTCAAAAAATAGTCAAACTTCTACGTTTCATCTTAATACTACTAATTCGGCTTTGTTTTCATTTTTATTTGATGTTTATAGGCTCCAAAATGATCTTTAATGTCAACATAACAACATAACAACACTTTATTGGCCTAAAATTAATTTAAAAAAAAAATTATTCTAGTGCACTTGGTGGGACACTTGGTGGTCTCTGCACTCAGTCACCACCAAGTGCACTCAGTCAAAATGACCAAGTGCCGAGTAACACTCGGTTAGTTAACCGGCGACCAAGTGCACTTGGTCACTTTGACTGAGTGCACTTGGTCACTTTGACTGAGTGCAGCCACCAAGTGCAGTGACCAAGTGCATGACCAAGTGCAGCCTGTTTTTTCAAAATTTTCACCAAAATCAATCCAAACAACACCGAATCACCCGAAATAACACCGAATCAACCCAAATAACACCGAATCAACCGAAATAACACCGAATCAACCGAAAATAACACCGAATCAACCGAAAATAACACCGAATCAACCGAAAATAACACCAAATCAACCGAAATAACACCGAATCAACCCAAATAACACCAAATTTAATTATATACTTAATTTAAGTAATTTAATTATATACTTAGTTTAATTAGATTATTTATATACTTAAGTTAATTATGTTTTATAAAATATATTATTATTTTTTTATAAAGTTATATATTTGTTAGATTTGATTTAAAAAATAATATTAATTTTTGTTTTACAAATCATATTAAGCTAAATTGGTTAATATATTATAAATAATTTTAAAAAAATTTGACGGGATTTATTTAGTTAATATCAAAGCTAAACCTGCAAATCAATCTCAAACACAAACACAAACACCAAATCAATCCAAATAACACCAAATCACACTTTATTTTTAAAATTTTTTGACCAAATCAATCCAAATAACACCAAATCACACTTTATTTTTAAAAAATTTTGACGGGATTTATTTAGTTAATATCAAAGCTAAACCTGCAAATCAATCTCAAACACAAACACAAACACCAAATCAATCCAAATAACACCAAATCACACGAGAGTCGACGATAATAAAACAATACAAGTCTTAAATAATTCACGAGCACCAATAAAAACTAAAACCATCATATCAACCTCTCACTCCGTACTCACGGGACATTTTCTTCTCGTGTGACCCTCGGTTTTGCAGATGCTGCACTTCTTCTTTTGCCTTCTCCGGCTCGACTCTTCCGTTCCCGTTTCTTGTGGAGGACCATTCAAATCAACACTCTGAGGTGGAATAAAAACAGTGCACACGCGTCTGCTGTGACCTACGCCCTTGCATCTCGAACACACCTGCACACGACGACACGATATTAGGTCTATGCCACGACATACGTACAATGTTACTTATGGGGGAACAAACCGGATCACGTCGTGCAGAGCTCTCAACAGCGGAACGAGCACGAGTCATCCTCGGACGTCCAGCCTGGCTAACCACTACTGGAGGAAGAACTACGTACGATGCCACATCCGGCGGGACCACCCAATCATCATAATGTGGCAACGGCACAATAGGCGTCGCGTACATCTCGACATGGCTGCTCATCTTGAAATAGGGGCTCACGAAATCGTACGATGAAAATCCTGCTCGTCTACATAAAAACAACAAACAAGTTAGTGGAATCGACAGTTTAAAATTAAATTTAAAGGTAAAATGATATCATACCTAATAGCGGCCACAGCATGACGACACGGTATTAGGTCTAAGTCGAACTCCCGACATTCACACGTGCGATTCGCGATATCCACAAGATAAGACTTGTCATCCTCCTGAACTCTGTACCGGGCATTCGCATTGACCTCCCGAACGATGAAATAACGGCTCAACATATCCTGATTAGACAACTTGGCCAATGCCTCCTCGGTCAGCTCATGCTGCTCATTCTGTCTCTCGTTAGCTATCCTTCGTTTCTCATCGAACCATCTCTCAATCATCGCACGAATCGCCTCGAGCATCGCACAGACTGGTAATCTCCGTGGCCATTTGATAGCAGCGTTGAAGACTTCGGCCGCATTCGATGTCATGAAACCGTATCGTCGTGCGGCACAATGTGACCTCGCCCAGTGCTCAACCCCGATATCAATAAGGCGCGTATAAGCACCCTCTCTACTAAGAGTCTCCACATTCGCAAAATGCCTTTCAAACTCATCCACCTGATAACTATAGGCAGCACAGTATACAGCTTCGACCACCTTCTGGCCGTACCGTGCTAGATTCTTCGAGAGGTGGTGATAGCACAACGCACGGGTCGCGTGGGGATAGACACTCCGAATAGCATTCGCGATGCTCTTATGCTGGTCGGACACAATGAGGAGATCCTCGTCGTCTGTATCGTAGCAATCTCTGAGGTTCTTGAGAAACCACGTCCACTCCTCGTCATTCTCTATCGGACCGATACCAAACGCAAGCGGGAAAATATTCTCATTCCCGTCTTTCGTGACTGCGACAAACAACACACCAGTGTTTCTCCCTTTCAAATGGGTGGCGTCGACTACTATCACCGGCCTCAGAGTGCCCTGCTCAAATGCACGAATGCACTGCCCGAGCGCAACAAACATGTGGCAAAACACGCCATCACTGGTCGTCTGAATATCATACATAGTCCCGGGATTACGTTCTTTCAGCATGTACAAATATGACGGGAGCCTCTGATACGATCCATGATAGTCGTCGTACGCTATTTCAAGCGCCAGATTCCTCGTCCGCAGGGCGAAGTTGTAGTTGATGTGAACTCCGTACAATCTCCTCAAATCATCAACCATATCTTTCGGAACCAGTTCCCGATTCCCGACTAACTGGCGTGCAAAGAAAGTAACCGCAACCCTGCTCGACACCTGTCGATCCGCAGTCCGCCCCAAATTGTTACGGCACTCGTGATTCAAGTTCAGCCTCGTAATCCTCCAAAAGGTGTTATCGGAACCCGTGGAACACAATTTGAACGGGCATTTCTCACGCCCCAGCTTGCAAACGTACGTCACCCGATCAGTGCTCGAGCGAGCAGTTTTGCACTCTACGTTATTCTCCATGTGATACATCCCCACCATCACTTTCAGATCCTGTTTCTTTCGGAACGTGGCACCGACTACCATCTGACCATAAATCGGTTGGGATTCGACAGAACGCAACGGAACAGCGGGGTCAAACGTCGGCAGTGGAATGATCCAATTGCGCAGTGGATTATTCTGTGCATTCTGAAAAGCTTCGGCTTGCTCGCCGCCTCCCGCAGTAGAACTCGAGAACATATTACGGCGCGACATAATCTTTTTAACCACGCCCGGCTGCCTGATCCACTCGGTCCACTCCGTGGTCAAAGAATCCAAGAGATCGGACTGACGGGCCTCTTCCTCGTCCTCGGAAGTGTGTACCTCCTCGTTCTCGTTCTCGTTCTCTGACGGTGCGCCCCGATCACGATTTTCTTCTCCGATATTCACCTCCGGCGCAGCTTGTTGTCCCTCTACTTCGACGACGAACACAAAGCACTCAGCCCTTTGCTCGTCTAACATGCGGGACACATCCTCGTCGCATAGCATAGGAGCTCGCACGCTCCTCATGTCATAGCCTCGGGTATAACAATACAACAAATACTCGACATTGGGCGGAGGGCGCAAAACCGCACGAATCCGGCTCACGAGAGTGTCGAGTGTAATTTCTTCCCTACGAAAGAAGAGGCACATGTCTACTCCGTCAACGTAGCCCTCTCGATCCCAACGACCACCGTAACGTACCGTGATTCGTTGATTCGACATCTACAATTACAAATAACAAATGAATTCAATTAGAAAATCCAAAATATCCATCACAATTACAAATAACAATTGAATTCAATTAGAAAATCCCAAATATACATCCAAACGTATAAAACAAGCCATTAATTAATAGACAATTCAATTTAAAAAAAAAAAAAAAAATTCTGCACTTGGTCAACTTTTGACCAAGTGCACTTGGCCGCTCGGTGACCGAGGGCCGTGTACTATCCGGTCCCTTGGCCGATCTATCCGGTCACCGAGGGCCGAACTATCCGGTCACTTGGCCGGTTGACCGAGGGCCCTCGGCCAAAATTCCCGACCGAGGGCTCAAGAACCCAGTAGCCCTCGGTCGTCCCCTCGGTCACATTTTCGACCGAGGGCGTCGACCGAGGGCCAAAAAAACAGTCCGAAAAATTAAAAAAAAAAAACGACGGGGGCAAGGTCGCGAGCAACGTACCTTTTTTCTGTCGAAAGCAGCTCTTTTCACGTAGATTCCGACCGACCTTTCTTTTATTTAGAGAGAAATGAGAGCATTTTTTTTTTTGAAATGGGTTTGAGTTTTGAGTTATGAGGTTAGAGGTGGTAGAGGAGAGCATTCATGCATGCATTTACACCCCACCAACCTCAAAAAATCTGAATTTTGTTAGGAGTGGGCCCCACTTATAAATTCTTTTTGTTTTTTTTAAAATGTATTTTGTATTAAAAGAGAGAATAAAAAAGTAAGGGTATATAGGACTTTTCCTTTTCATTTTGTGTAGAATGAGTGTAGTTTTATATGTGGGGTTAAAAAGAGTAGATGTTTTATATTTGTGAATGAAAAGTGGTATTCCCACAAATGAATTCAGGTTACACTTCCAACGTTACTAATTTAGTCTCCTAATTTAGTTTATCTCTTTAATTTGATTTAAATAATAATTACACACTCCTTGTAATTACTACTCGCTCGTCTCTTGCCATGAAATTGTAATTTGAGATGTTGAGTATTCGAACTACATTCAATCAAATTCCACTTTTCTAAACTACTACAATGTGAAAATTAACTAAAAACTAATCAAATATGAGAGGATTTGGTCTTTTCTTTACAATCACTCCAGTAATTTATTATGAACACAAACCTCATTTACATCCAACCTCGAAACCTCATTTACATCCCAAAGTTTGGATTATTTTTGTCCTCCAATAATCATTTTGCCTTTTGAATTATCTTAATGGGATAAGTATAAAGAACAATATTCAAAATTTGAAAGCTTACCAAAATAAAGAATCAATCTTCTGAATATTTACTCAACAACTACTGTTTTCTACTTCAAAAAAACTATCTAAAATAACCCCTTAATAAAAGCAACTCGGGAGATATCCTCAGATCAGATCACAAGTTTCTCCTTCTCCACCGAGGAGCTTGGTTTTCATGGAATTCTGATCACAAGTTTCTCCTTCTCCACCGAGGAGCTTGGTTTTCATGGAACAACAAAATCGACAAAAGGGGTCCTTGATCAACTGAAAAACAACACACGTACCAGAAACCACCGCGAAAGCAACACCGCCTTGATTTCGAAAGCAAACCAAGGCCACGTCAATGGCTATGATCAAGCAGCAATCATAATAACCGATGTTAGCGAAAGACCACCAGAGATTCAACAACGGGATGAAGTTAAACAACAAAACAAGCCCTATAATTATTGCCACAATGCTGAAATCCCTAAAGGAGTAAGTCCAACAGGAACAAGCAACTACAAAAGCCGACTCCAACAGTTGTTTCTGGGAACGGCGGAGCGTGTAGGGTATGGGATCGCGGCCGAACGAGGCACAAGCAAGTAGGAAACAATACACAAACATTAAGGGAATCGACATATGATTATACCAAAAATTATCCGGATCGTCTAAGAAACCGTATAAAGGGATTGTGATGAGATATGAAACCTTAGAAATGTTCATCCAAACCGCACTGTGGGGTGAATCGGGTTCATAAGCTCGGTCTATCCACGTTTTTGCCTTCTTTCGAGTTTCCGGTTTAACCACGCCGGCCACTTCGATTTCTGGGAGGACTTGCACTCCGATTTCCAGATCCACCGTCGATTCGATTTCTGGGTTTAGTGCCACCTCAGCCACTCCTGATTTTCCCATCTGCTGATCGATATTGTATTCAATTGAATGAATGAAATTAGACGAGACCAAAAACCCTAAAGAATTAAGTTTAAAATCTGTATTTTTAATAATATAAACATTATAGTATTAATTTCTTGAGAATTCTTATTTAATTTAATTTGTGCAAAGAGATGGAGTAATATGAAAATAATTATTTAGGGTCCTGCAAACTCTTAAAAACTATATTATTTAATTATTTAGATGGAGTATTTTATTTATTTAAATAATAAAAATAGTTTATATATATATTGATATGGATTAATATGATTTATACTATATATATATATATAATATTTTTAATTAAAAATTACATATTTTGGTATTTAAAAATATTAATTTTACATATATATTAAATATATTATAATTTTAAATATATAAAAAAATACGAATTTAAAATTATGTCCATGACAAATTATATATGATGCCCGTAAGAAAAATGTTCAAAATTTGGAAACTTACCAAAATTAAGCAGATTCAGCTTGCCAAATCTTGGTATTGTGTTTTTGGAGGGTGTATTGGGTTTTATCTACTCCAGTGAAAATACACCATTTAATATTATTATATTAAATATACACACGATCACAAATCGATTATTATATTAAATATAAACACAATCACAAACCGATGCTCCAAGAGAGAAGACGCTACATTAATAAAAATTTATCAATTTTATTAATAAGCAAATTTAATTAATAAAGTTCGTCCATATCAATTCAATTCAATTGATTAATAAAAATTATTAAATTTGCTTATTAATGAAATTGATAAATTTTATTAATGAAATTAATCAATTAAAATAATTTATTTATTTTTAAATTTTTAATAAATAAAATATTTTTACTAAATTAAATAATGGAAAAAAATCAAACAAAATTTAATTTGATCTTTATTACTAAATTTATAGATATCATATCTAAACTAATAATGACACATGTCAAATTTTATTGGCGGTGTAAAGAATTATTTCTACACCTGGTGTTAATATAGCGTCTTCCTAAAAACCTTGGGGCTGAGGGCTTTAGTAAAGAGGTCAGCACCTTGGAGCCCAAAGCAAATAAAACCAATATAAACTCTTGTAAACAGCTAACAGCTTGTATGCAGATCAAACCAAACACCAAAATTTTTTATACTTCAACAGGAACTAGACCAAAAACCCTACAGAATTAGGATTTTATTCGAGAGTGTACGTAGGATTCCAAAGGGATTTGTAAGTCTCTTTATTGAATTTGTAAAAGTCCATTAAAATATGTACTTATTCAATTATTATTTTAAAATCTTAAAAAATATAGTTATTCAATTGTTTAAGAATTTTAATAATTTATGATTTTTTTAATAAATATAATTTAAATTTGACTTTTCAAAATTAGAGAGATTTCAATAGACTTTCACATGGAAAATTAAAAAAAAATCATTGACTATTTAAATATTACATAAATTAATCTATAAAAAATAATCAAAATTTTATTTGAAAACAAATTTATCATATTTTCATTAAAAATAATTATTTTTATATATCATATTATATTATAATTAAATTATTTTATATTTATTATATACAATAATTATATATCATATTAATAACAATAATATATTTTTCAGTAACATGCAATAAATTTATATTATTAATATTAATATTCAATTTATTAAAAAAATATTTACTAAAAAATTTAAATTTGATATTTTAAAGTAAACTACTAACAAATAAAGTTGATAAATGAAGAACAATCAACAAGTTGAAAAATGAAGAACAAATATTGCTACTTTGCTAGTGTGTCTTAATTCGTAAACAATGAGTTTGATTCAGCTTGCAACCAAAACCTTGGTACTGTATTTCATGTGTTTTAGTTTAATTCAATGAAACACATGATATTTAAAAAAAAAACTTGAATTCAAACAAATGAGAAACTTAAGAACAAAACATTTGAAGAACAAAAAACTTGAATTCATATACAAATTATGATACCAAAAACCGGCGGGGATATCCTCAAATCACAAGTTTCTCCTCCACCGAGCGTTTGAATTTCATAGAACAATATCAACGCAAGCGATCCTTGATCAACTGAAAAGCAACACGCACACCAAATGATGTTTGGACTTTTTCTTTCAAAGCATTGCATTGTAGTTCCACATTATTGTTTGCGAGTAAAAAGGTGTTTGGACTTTGCACCGTTAATCTGCTATTCTTTGGAATAGTTCCAAAGTCCTTTTTGGTTTTCGGGCCTCTTGTGACACGCCTAATTTGCATCGCCTTACTTTTTGCGCGAAATTTGTTTGTAGTTTGGTATATGAAATGAAAGAGTGACTGAATGTGTACGCACCTAATCATTTCCAAGATTTTTCAAGAATATTCTTTTGAATATGTATTAGCTTTCAACTTTAGTATTGTTGTAGGATATTAGAGTATTAAATATGTTGCTTGCTGTGATAGATATAATGTTCATGTGCAATCTTTTATTTCTCAGGTTTATATGTTGCTTGCTGTGATAGATATATATGGATATCGAATCACTTGCAAGACATTCACCCTTTTATTTCTCAGAAAGTGGCAAGACCTGCATTGCCTCCCATTACACACGGTGAGCGTTCTGAAGCTACTCGTGTGCAGATTTTTTTTATTACTATTTTCGTTTGTCGTTTCTTATTGCATGATATTATTGATATTTTAATGAGTATGATAAAGTTTTTTTATTTCCGTTTATTGGAACATTTTTGCCTTGTTTTCAAAGCTCCATCATTTTTTCTCACTATGCTCAAACTTGCTTGCCCTTACTACTTCTCGTATATAAAATGAATTGGGTCCGTCTTGCAAGCAAAACGGTGTAAATTATAGTATATATATACATATATATATCGAAAAGAAATCATATTTCGTATAAAGAACTTGATCAAATTTATCGTACTTAGCTTGTTGATCAAGTTCTATATATATATATATCTTCTTTTGTGATCACAAATAATGTTGATCAAATTCTTCATACATGCTTTCTTTTCGATTAATTTATGGTACTTGTTGATCAAGTTCTTTATTTTCTCTCTCTCTATATATATATATGAATATGGTTAGTCCCTTTAATTTTGTGATAAAAAATAATGTTGATCTAAGTTCTTTATACGAAATATGCTTTCTTTTCTATTAATCGATTAATTTATCGTATTATTTGACATCCAATTTTCTATGTGGCCGAAGTATAATGAGTTTTTGATTTCTAAACAAAAAAAAAACGAAACAAATGTATAGTGAAACCACAAATTAAATAACACTTTGATCATAAATTCCTTAGACCAAAAAACTCACTTTTTAGTCGAGTTAACACTACAACCATATACTATTAAAGGTGTACTAAAAGTGAAAAAGCTGAAAGAGCTAACACTACAAACCTAATTATTAAAGGATTACAAAAATTTAAAGAGGCACTGGTCATTTTTCTGTCTCTTTTTCTCAACTTGCTGAAATCACACTAAATCTTTAGGGTTCTTGTGCTCCGCCTGATCAGCACTTGTTGTAGATCTTCAGGGTTCTTGTGCTCCACTTGATCATTCTGCATACAAGTTTGAAATGATACTTTGTGGCTGCATCCTTAAGTGCGTAGTCAAGGTCAAATCAGGCATAGACATATCAAAATTAAAATCACTTAAACTAACGCATAACTTTTCACTAGATAGGTCTTCAGTATTTTCACCGATCAAAACACCACGCAAAGAGTACATATTTCTTTTCTTCTTCAATATTTTCACCGATCAAAACACCACGCAAAGAGTACATAACGCCAGTCTAACTAGCCCCCAAGCACATGAGAAATATTAAGATTATATCCCGTTTCTGTGGAATATTCTTAAGATTATACTCGTATAAATCACACAGAGCAGACATTTTCCTTTTCGAAGAATATCATAATACACCAGATAAAATAGCGACGATCCAAACGGGTCTCGACGATCCACAAAACGAGCTGTAATGATTTTTCCAAAACGTGTACAAAAATATATAATTAAAACTAATATACTTATAAGAATAATAATAAGTTAACATGTGATGGAAGATTATCAGCTTCAATCACATTAAATGGTGCTTACCGGCTATATTCCATCGGTGGTTTCGAATTAAGTAGTTAGTGATTTCGAATTAATTGAATAAGAGTAAAAAAACATAATGGCTCACAAGATACAGAAAAGTACCCGTTTAAACATTTGTTTTTCTATATTAGTTCTATATATATAGAGTATCGGTGGTTTCGAATTAAGTAGTTAGTGATTTCGAATTAATTGAATAAGAGTAAAAAAACATAATGGCTCACAAGATACAGAAAAGTACCCGTTTAAACATTTGTTTTTCTATATTAGTTCTATATATATAGAGTGTTGTCACTAAATTCAGAATATAACAACTATTTAACTAATATAGTATATATGTTATAACATAAAAATTGAAAAATAATATTTAACTAATATAGTATATATGTTATAACATAAAAATTGAAAAATACTATTTAACTAATATAGTATGTTATAACATAAAAATAATAATTACTTTTGATAGTTTAGGAACAGCTCGAGTCAAGTCCAATTAATATTTGGAGCAACATGAGCATACTTGCTCCACAACAAATTCACATGAAAACAAAAACAATATATATAAGAATGTAGTAATATGAAGCCTAAATATGATTGCCTAAATATGATTATTACGGATTTACTATATCATATTGTTGAGCGTTGTAGGATACCATACACAAGCACTAAGAGCATCACTAAGAGCATCGATACACCGAAATAATATTTATGACAGAGAATAACGGGAAAGTGATGAGATATGGTCATTTTCGATGAGGGTCGAACAGTCATTTCCACCGGTTCTAATGGATAGTACACTTTGCTGGAACGTACGGGGCCTGAATAAACCGGATCATCAGAGGCGGTTCGTGACTTTATTCAGGATGACGGTTAAACGGGCACTGAAGATGGTGTGACATATAACTTGATAGTTGTGTTCTTTGTATCTTTAGTGCTATATGTTTCGTTTGGCTATTGGAAGAGCTAGTTTGTTAGCTCGATAATAAACAAACAATAATAGCATCGATATACCCGAATAAAAACCTTCATCCGGTTCGTCTAACATACAGATTAGCGGGATTGTGGTGAGATATAAAACTCTAGAAATATTCATCCAAACCGTTATGCGGCGTGGGTCGGGTTCACGACCTCGGTCTAACCACGTTGTTGCATTCTTTCGAATTTTCGGTTTAACCACCGCCACTCCGATTTCGAGATCGATTTCTGGTTGTAGTGCCAAGTCAGTCACTTCTGATTTTCCCATTGCTCTTATTTCTATATTTGCTGATAATGTATTCAATTGAAAGAATTAAATTAGACGAAAGCAAGAACCCAATAGAATTAAGTTTTCTGAAACTCATAAAAATCTATTTTTAATAATATAAACATTATTAATTTGTTGAGAATTTTAATTTAATTTAATTTGTGCAAATAGATATAGTATGATAATTACACTAAAACTTCTATAAATTAATAGTTTCGGGACCATGAAATTTGATTAATTTATTAAATTTAGAGAGATTATTAATTTATCAAGTGTTTTTTTAGAGGTTATTAATTTATTAAGTGTTTTTTTTTCATTTAAAATACGGACCGAAAGATTTTATTAATTTAAAAAAATTATTAATGTATTGAGTATTAATTTATAAAAGTCCTACACTGTAGAAATTAATTATTTTATATTTTATAAATAAATAATACTAACAATCAGAAATAACAAACACAATAAAATAAAATAACATATTGGAATTACATGCCAAAAGATTGAAGGAAAAAGGTTCCCATTGTCAACACTAATAAGTAAGAAGGCACACAACTAGATAGATACATGTTCTGAACTATAACCACTAAGGGAAGATATATCAGTTTGTTTCTTACACTTTTCCCTTCAATCTTTACTCCCTATGCATCCCACCCATCTTTTCTCCGGCCAAACTTCTTCGTTTTCCGGCGACTCAAAACCCCGTACATCTCCGAAAACTTCCTCAAGCACTCGCTTCTAACCCCGTAGTGAACCTGGGTATTCCCACTGATCGCAACTCCCGAAAGTTTCGACATATCAAACACCAAAGCAGGCCTAACATACTCCACCACATCATAATCAGAAGCACTCGCATTTGCATACAAATAATTCATCAACACATCCTCGCAATTGAAAAGTCGATCCACCAACTCCCTCCCTTCACGGGCCTCCTGCCCCCAGTACCTCCCGAACGCTACCTTATGGTCCACGAAAGCAGCCCCAGTCAATATCATGTTGTACCTTCCGTACAACCGGGTGTACCTCTCCCCTCTGTACTCCAAGGGCCCGGGCCCACCTCCGACGAGCCTCGGGTAGAACCCGACAATCCGGTCTGGATTCTGACGCCAGACTCTGAAAGCCCGCTCGATGTTATCGCATGCCATCATAATGTCGTCGTCTAGCTCGAGGACTGCCCGGGTTTTTATCAGTGGGTCGACCCGGAACCGATTGTTAAGCGAGTTACGCTTTTCCACTCTTATCCTTACTGGGACCGACGAGTCAAAATCACTCGGCTTAGGCGGGACACCTTTGTTCCAGACAACGACTATCTCACGGACGGATGCACATCTTGAGTAGTGTTTTATATACATGTTTAAATTCCAGAGACGGGCGTCGTATGTCATTGTCAGCAAAGTGAATTGGGAGTATTGACCATTGACTGAGTACGGTTCTTGGGCACCGCTCGAGCCGTATAGATACCTAACTCCGGTGCATGTTAGCATAAATGCCACTGTGATATTTACGGCGAGGATGGTTGTCCCGATGCAAGAGCCCGGCCTTAATTTGGAATGCAGGGTTGAGCTCGCCCTGTTCAAACGGCTGCAGAAGAGTCTCAACTTAGAGGATAATAGTAAGTTTGGCCTTTCTCGCACCAAGAAAGCGTCGCTTCTTTTTTCCACGTTGTGAGGGCACCAACTCATAGGCACTATGCATTTCACAGCTCCAAGTAGAATCCCGACCAGCACAACCAACGAAATAACAGAAATTGCCGAGACAAGCCCGATCAAGAATCGAAAAGTGGAATCTCCAGAGGGCACTCGATCCCCATCGAGGACGGCGATCCATCTGCCAGACGCGAGCTGCTGAACGTCCAGGTGATGGTGTCGGGCCCCATTCCAAGCATTCTTCCCCTTGGTCGGAACTTCAAAACCCAAGGAGACCTCGACTTCCTTATAACTGTTACTAGTCAAAACCTCTACTCTGAAGACACGTGTCCTGTGCCCGTATGTCTGACCACAGTCTTGACCAACTCTATAAAGGTTGCCGTTATATTCAAACGGGCGGCCTCCATTCCGAGCGCCCATGGTCTTGTCGGTGTTGTATATAGGGTTTCTTCCATGAGGTTTCCAAGGGCCAAGAGGGGACGTGCTGTGCCAAATCCCGAGGTGCCCGTTTTTCTTTGTGCCAATCTCACTGTGATCTGAAGCAAAGAGGTAGAACTTTCCCTTGTGACGAATTATAATGGGATCAACTAGTGGCTTTTTCATGATGATCTGTTCCAGCGTCCATTGTAAAGGGAAGTGGATTGCACGATAGAGACGTGCATCCCCTTTCGCACTGCTCTCAGGCATCATATATATCTGTGAACCCAAAAACAGGAAATGTGAGAGAAATTAAGTCATAGAATACTGGTAGCCTGTAGGCATCAGGTCAACCCAAACGGGCCTGGTGCAAAAACAAAGCTGATGTCTATGACTAACATCCTTATAGTAATGCGTGTCTCTCAAAAAAAATTGAGGTCTTACATTTCCGTCATATTCAAAGACATAAGGGAAGGACAGATGCCAATCCTCATCCAGAGCAATGCCCAACTGCTGCCATGTTGCTCCGTTGTCTGTACTTTTTGCTACTCCAATATCTCCTTGCATTGTAACAGAGTTTTTTGCTTCATAAAACATGTAGAGGACATCACCCTGAACAATGTCATCAAACATTAGACCATGGAACACCAGTTTGTGAAGCTGGAAATACATGTACAAATCCACTTTACAATTTGTTCAATAGTTTCGGTTAAAACTCAAGAAAATCATGGAGTCTTTCTACTTTGCATTTCAAAGGAATATCTTTAATGTTGCCTGTTTAGAACCCAAACAATACCAGCTTTATAACGTCAACACAATAGTTTTAAATTTTGTGTTTCAACTTAAGTTAAAATAGACTTTTATAGATCTATGCATGCCAGAACGTATGATGAAGGGTCATCATTAGTGTTCACTACGATTGAAGGGTAATTAAAACACTGAAAGAACGTATGAAATATGAATGTATTCACATAATATTGGCGTGGAAACAAAGAAAGTAATGGAGCTCACATCAAATTACATTCATGGAACAAAAAATAACAATGGGAACCTGTTCATTATCTATGTGATACTAAAATATTATTATCGCATAAAAAATGTTTGTCTGAGAGTACCGTAATCAAACAGATTTTCTAAAAAAACTTGCGTCTTAAACGAATACTATTTTCTCTTAATCAAAAAAGACAAAGGACCCTCACAAATAATCCCTACACATGTATATAGTATATACATAAAAGAAAATCCAGTGGAATAATTTTAACTTGAAATTAATTTCAGAGCAGATTTACTAGTCACTCCACACATTATACATCAATTCATTTATTTAGCATACCCGAGAGAAAAACTGATCACAAATTGCCGGATATACTCGAAAAATGCTCAAGCGATAAGCTAATGGTAATACTAATAATAATATATCATTCAAGGGCAACCACATTATACATTTTCATTCTATGAAGTGAGAACATTAAGTCGTTTCCCTAAAGCAAAGGTGCTTCACAGCAAACATATCAAGAAAGACCCTAAAGCACTTATATGATACTCCAGTACTAATTAATATGCTTATCCTTCATCCCCACATCAAATTTACAGCTCAATCCACTTGTCCTAATCTGAAAAGGTACTCAGCTTTATCCATGTGAGCATACTTCCAGCAGGGCATAATATTAGCATATCCAAGTAATTAATTATCGATGAAAATAGCTAAAATACAGTTAACATTAGTACAAATTCGATTTTTACCTGCGCATAGAGAAAAGGGTCAGCAACGAAGTTAGTAGGGAACCCGGCATCAGAAAGTGAGGCACAAGTGATCACTGGGTTGGCCAGAGGCCATGCTGCACCCTTGTCCTTCCATACATTCATCTGTCAAGTGTCAACCGATATTCAAGCAGCCGGAAAATTATGAAAATGTTTTAAAAAATCCTCAGTGTAAAATCATCAAGAAAAGACCAAACACTGAAGAAATAAATATAAAAGAAATTTAAAATCGTAAGCAAGACACAAAAAGTTATTTTCTTTCATACTCGAATACAACAAGAGAATGCAATAAGCATAAGTAGAAAACATAAAACTAAAAACAATAAGAACGATTTGTAAGATCAGTACTATTAAGTTGCACAAAATCACGAAAGAATTGCAGAGCTTTCATGATTTGGTAAGAAAATAATAACAAGTAGAATAGCGACGTGATAGCTGAAACCAGTTGCGTGTATTGACAATAACGAAATCCTAATAGCACAACCATTAAAGATAATGGCATAATACAAAAAATGCAGAAAGATTAGTTCTTGAATTTTGAGATTAGTAATTACACCTAACCCTTCAATTTTATTTAGAGTAATTGACATGCTAAGGTAGCATATCACTTCCAGCTTTCTTCAAATATGGAGATAAGCTATTCGGGTACCTATATGTTCGACATGGAAATAAATTCACATATCTTATCTCAATCCATGAACACAACCAAGATAATAGTCCTAATAAAATTAGCAGATATTAGGTGTATGTAATCACAATTTGTGTGAAAAGAAGACTACACCCATTAGGGTAATTCGTCATTACGGGCTGAAATTACAAGTTCTTAATGAAAAACAAAACTTATGATACATAGCCCCAACCCTCAGAAGATTTTTTTGTGAACCCCACATCACTCCATTGAAAGCATAAAAAATAAAAACATCACATTTTTCGTGTGGGACTCACACAATTTTTCTTATGTTTGTTGTAGTTTTTCAATCTAGCTTTGAGGTTTGAAATATTGGACCTCAAACCTTACCGTTCGACTTGTCAAAGTTCTCCACCGTGGAAAACATCTAGAAAGATGCTGCATCACTGGAGATGCCCTAATCCACATGAAGCAACAGTGATGGAAAAGGGGGAAAACAGAGCTTCAAAATTAAATGAAGGTAAAACAAAAGTAAAAAAAAAAAAAAACAGTGAAAAAAACCTTACATGGGATTCATTTTTTCTAGTCCATAAACTCAATAAATCTGAAATTCAATCGGACTAGAACTTACAGCTTCGATGGGTTTAATCAAAAAACAAAAAATCAAAAAACCTTGTTCTTTTTCACACGCAAAAAATTATCTAAAAATAGAACTTACAGCTTCGATGGGTTTGAGAGTAAAGGGGGAGTCTCCGTAGTAAACCCCCACAGCCCACGAGCCTTCGCTGTCGTCGTCACACCCGGCCGCCGCGATCCCCGCGCGCACGTTAGCCGGGAGCATGAACCTCGCGTAAAAACCCCCAATCGACCCCAAAACGACAAACGAAAACACGAAATACGCAAAGGTTGACGGCACAACGCACGACTCGCTGTTCCTCCCACCACCACCACCACCGTTTCCGTTGCGCCACCGCCACCCCCCACCACTTCCGCCGGATGCCCCGTGGCCCCCGTTTCCGCTCGACACCATTTCTCGCTTTTAAAAAAAATCGAAACACGAAATAAAAAATCAAGTCCGCCGCTGCCGGAAAATTAAACCGCCGCGGGGTCTTTGCATGTGGGCGGCAAAAAAAGGTGGGGCGAAATGTGATAGTAATAAATTAAGGATTTTTTTTTTTCTTAATCAGTAGTAAATAGAGTATAAATTTCTTGAAATCGGAATGAAAATGGTGATGAAAAGCGTGGACAGTTATCGGGGTGGGGTGGGGACTGGGGGAGGGGGGTGGTGGTGTCTCTCTGTATTGAATGTCGTTCTCATCTGTGATATGCTGCTACCTGCTACTAGTAACAATCTATCATTTCCAGGAAGCCAATTTTATTACTGCGACTCTATAACTGTATATATTTGTTAATTCATTTTAATTAATTAATTATGCACTAATAATAGACCATTCCCTTTACTAGTTATTCATTTATTCTCGAACCTAATTCTTTTCTTACCTAATTATTTTTAATGAATATATATGTGCTTTAATTACCATAAAGTTTTGTGTATTTACAATTAAATTAATTGAATGATTCGAGATACTGTATATAAAACATGAAGAAATAAAATAATTATACAGTTGCACAATTTGAAATTTTATATGAGAGAAATATGAATCGATGGTGGCCTTAATTAATTCAGTCTTTTTACCAATTTCATGATTTGACTAAGGGCAGGATTGTGACATTATTAGGGATGAAAATCGAATCGAATTAATTGGTGTGATAATTAAATTTAAGGAATAAATAGCACCCCATTTTTCCGTAAATACAATGTTATACTACCAAAGACACATCCATCAATCATAGTAATTCATAGTAGTAATTGTTTTCCATAAATATTTGACAAGTCGTTTTCACTCTGTTAATTTTTATCAATTTTGATGTAGGTCTAAATTACTTAATGTACGTAGTAGCATATGTTTTTCTCAAAATTGGTATTTATATTAATTAAAATTATTTAATTATTAATTTTAGTGTTTGATTTAAATTTGTTAAATAATTAAAGAATTATAAGATATAAATTAATGAATTTAAATAGAATAATTTATATTTTTAATACGAGTATGATTTAATATATTTTTTTCATATTTGGCTATATGCGAAAATTATCTCCTGCATTTAATGTTGCAAAAAAAATGTGTGAATTAAATAAGTAAATTAAATTTAAATTTAATTACATATACATCAGGGTTGAATTATAAAGTGTAATCATAGAGGTTGAATTTTGGGTCAAATTATAGTTAGAGTCGAATTAGTTGATGAGAAGGTTTTATCTATGCTACACCGGGTGTAGTATACCATACATATTTTAACCGTAAATTTAATATTATTATATTAAATACACACGCAATCACACACACTTAACGTGTATGGTGTATGCATTTACGGATTGAGGGGGCGTCCAGTGCACCTTTGCACCGGACAATAGCAAGTGCAATCTTGCACCATACACGTGTACACTAAATAATTTAACGGTAAATAAATGATATGTTTTTGTGTTTTAATTTGTTTTCTTTACGCTATTATTTTATTTATTCATGATATGTTTTTGTGTTTTAATTTGTTTTCTTTACGCTATTGTTTTGTTTATTTTTAATATTTATATATAAAATATGAAATAATACAAGATATATATTATCAAATAATAATATAATTAAATTCAAATACTCAATCTGAATAATATAATTAAATATATTATAATAATTATAAATAATATTTTAAATTTGGAGGTTCAACCTATAAAAAATTATATATAATTTTAAATTTAATTTAGATTTAGTGTTTGAATTTAATTATATTATTATTTGGTAATATATATCTTGTATTATTTCATATTTTATATAAATATTAAAAATAAATAAAACAATAGCGTAAAGAAAACAAATTAAAACACAAAAACATATCATGAATAAATAAAATAATAGCGTAAAGAAAACAAATTAAAACACAAAAACATATCATTTATTTACCGTTAGATTATTTAGTGTACACGTGTATGGTGCAAGATTGCACTTGCTATTGTCCGGTGCAAAAGTGCACTGGACGCCCCCTCAATCCTGCATTTACGGTTAATATGCCACCGAGAGTAATGCTCCTGGTGTAGCATCTCATAGACCTGATGAGAAATTAGTTAATTCGAATTAATCGGTGCTGATGTCCATAATTAATTTAATCTTGTTTATTTATAATTCGATCATGTTCACGATAATAAATTTGACAGTGTCCATGATTAAATTCAATTATATTGATAATTAATCAAACTCTCTTAAATTTGATTCTAATTAATTAAATAAATAAACATAAGATGTTTGAATTAAAATAATCAGGTAGAATTATGAGTAGTTGGATTAAGTCTCGAATTTTAAGGTCGAATTAAGAGTGATTGAATTATGGGTAGATCGAATTGTCTAATAAATAAATTAAAAGGTCCAATTGAATTAATTGAATTAATTGTCATATCTTAGTTCGAAATACTAGTAGTAATATTTTGCCCATTAAATTTGGGTATGATCCACGGGCCTTTTAATAGATTGCCACTTTTTATGTATAGATAAATTGATTTTTTTGAAGAATTTTATGTAAAAAATGTGACTGTTTTATTATCAAATTTGACCTCACTGCTCAGAATCGAGTCTTTATGACCAGACACATCTGGGCTATTCTGAGTCAGGACTCGAAATTCGTTTGGATCAGTTGGATTCAGGAGAATCGACTGCGGATGCATTCTTTTTGGAGTGCTAAGATACCGGAAACATGCTCTTGGAGTTGGCGACAGCTTCTTAAGCTACGCCGCTGTGTTACCAGCTATACAGATGCGGGTCGGGGATGGATCACGCATTTTTCTTTGAAGAGACCCGTGGCATCCCCTAGGTCGATTGGAGGAGGTGTGCCAGTTGGGATTGTGGATTAGGAGGCTTCCTAGGGCCGCGTCACTCAGCATGGTCATAGTTGATGGGGTCTGGAGGTGGCCTGCAGACTTTGCGGCATAGTTCGTTGATCTTATGGATGGCTTACCAAGTATAGATGTGCGGACAGATACAATGCAGTGGACATTGCATCGATCGGGGACCTACACATCTGACTCGGCATATACTCTTTTCCGCCCGGAGGGCCCCAGGGTGCCATGGGCTGCCATTTTGACTGGACCAGGACGTATCCCACGTTATTATTTCATTCTTTGGATGGCTATCCGTGGTCGACTGCCGACTAGGGATAAACGTTGGATTGGTCGAGGGGGATGACTCATGTGTGCTTTGTGGTGGGGAGAGCGCGGAGACACACTCTCACCTTTTCTTTGAGTGTCCATTCTCACGAGATTGCTTGCGGAGATTAAAGGTGGAGGTGGGATTTCTTTGGCCACGTGGTAGTTGGCATAGCGCTATATTACGGGCTTCTAGTCGATAGCGTGGGAAACACTTGATAACTTGCGCTTATCGTGGACTTCTCGCTGCTCTGATATATTTTATTTGGCTCGAGAGGAATACTAGTGTAACGCCCCAGAAAATTCAAAGGCTTAAAAGGATTGAATATGCTACTCATACAAACAGATGCATCTTCTTTTCTGGGCATCCTCCTATAAGAACTCCAAAGTTAAGCGTGCTGGCTCTGGAGTAGTTCTAGGATGGGTGACCCCCTGGGAAGTCTCCTGGGTGCGCACGAGTGAGGACAAAGTGCGCTGGAAAAGACAAGTGTTGGTACAGTGGGGCCAAGATATCACTCCCGACGGCAATCATTGGTAACCGAGCCGGCCCATTAGGGTCGGGCTTCGACCCCGCAACGGGCCAGAGCGTTACAAATGGTATCAGAGCCGGTGCCGACCGGAATTGTGGGAACTAAGTGTCTTGCGGGGCCAAGTGTTCCACCCAGAAGTTGGTGAGAGTACCCGTAAGGGGCATTCCTGCACGGATGGTTGGTCCTGGGCAAAGCAAGGCAAGTAAGGCACGCAACGAGGACGTTGCGCAGAAAAAGGTGGGGTGATTGTAACGCCCCAGAAAATTCAAAGGCTTGCAAGGCAAGTAAGGCACGCAACGAGGACGTTGCGCAGAAAAAGGTGGGGTGATTGTAACGCCCCAGAAAATTCAAAGGCTTAAAAGGATTGAATATGCTACTCATACAAACAGATGCATCTTCTTTTCTGGGCATCCTCCTATAAGAACTCCAAAGTTAAGCGTGCTGGCTCTGGAGTAGTTCTAGGATGGGTGACCCCCTGGGAAGTCTCCTGGGTATCACTCCCGACGGCAATCATTGGTAACCGAGCCGGCCCATTAGGGTCGGGCTTCGACCCCGCAACGGGCCAGAGCGTTACAACTAGGATTCATGAGGCTCGTTCGGTGTCGCCAGAAGTGGTGGTCTCTCAGACGATTTCTATCATACAAGAGAAGATCCGTTCGCTGAAGAGAGTATGGCATATAGCCTAGTGATTGATTTTGTATTCTTTAGTGCTATATGTTTAGTTGGTTAGTTGGGGAGCTAGTTTGTTAGCTAAGTGATGCGGTCGGGATTTCATTCCCTATGCGCTGATTGTATCATACACTTTTTTACTTTTTATTTGATTAACCTTTACCTAACAAAAATTGATGCAATTTTGTTTTTCTGAAAAAATATCTTTAAAATTGAAAAATAAATAAATAAATAGGAGGTGTTTGAAATATAACTAATTTTCAAAAAAATAATAGTGGTAATTTGTGGGTACTTAAAACTTTTGAGTAATTTTGTTAGTTGCAGGTGCGCTATTATCACAATTGAATAGCCAAACGACTCATAACTTACTTGTTATTTGTTAATGGTTCAACTTTTGTTAATGTAATTATTGATCGAACTTTTATACATCTCCCATCAAATCAAATCAAGAAAATTAATATTAAAAAATAACAATTTATTGTTATATTCAGAAATGAAAATTCGCTGAAACGTATTTATTATGTTAAGAAAAAAAAAATTAATTACTCCGAACGAGACTTGGGGACAAATTATTTATTTTTTTAACCATATATAATAACCCTATTTTTTTTTATTAATTAAAAGACCAATTGAGTCCGGCTAGAGTCTAGAAATGCAAATCCAAAGTACAAACGAGACTTGGGGACAAAGTAAAAAAACAAAGATAATCTATAGTAATATAGTATAAGTATATTCACAAAGGCGGCTTAATAATAATAATAATAATAATAATAATAAATTGACCTAATCCCCGCCAATATATAATTAGTACCACTCGACCAATACCATTTACCAATACACGCACCTTCACTTCGTACTCGAGAAATTCATCATCATGAATTCTTCTTTTGCTGGTCGAATCGTACGTAATTGAATTTTCTCCACTTTTTTTTTTCATATATAATATGTACTCGTATTGTGTATTCAATTTTGGGTAATGAATTTGTTTGCAGAAAGGTCGCTGTGGCGTTTGCTCCGGAAATTTATCCGGCAAAGCCTTCCTCACAGCCAAGTGCTCCTTGCACTCTTTCCACCTCGGCTGCATCGACGCCAAAAACCACAACGTCTGCCCGGTCTGCCCTCAGCCCGAGCCGCCCCGATTCTCCGACGACGACCACCCTCCGCCGCCGCCGACATCCTCCGACTCCCTCCCACCCTTGCAAAAAGTCACCATCACCTCCATCCCGGAGAGGCCGTCCGTCGCCAGATCCGCCTCCGCCTCCCCCTTCACCGTCCTCGTCGGCCTGAAGGCGCCGCCGTCCCTCTCGGAAGAATCCCGCGCGCCAATCGACCTCGTCACTGTCCTCGACGTCAGCGGCAGCATGCACGGCCACAAGCTCTCCCTCCTGAAACAGGCGGTCCGGTTCGTGATCGACAACCTGGGACCCACCGACCGCCTCTCCATCGTGTCCTTCAGCGACCGGGCCCACCGCGTCCTCCCCCTCCGCACCATGAACGACGCCGGCCGGGCCGACGCCAAGCGGGCGGTCAACGCCCTCTCCGCCGACGGGTCAACGAACATCGTCGACGGGCTGAGGAAGGGCGTGCGGGTCCTCGACGAGCGGCGGCACAAGAATCCGGTGGCCAACGTCATATTCCTCTCCGACGGAAACGACACCACTCATCACTCTCGGCCCGTGGCAAAACGGTTCAAGCCCGACCCGACTTCGAGATCGTCTTCCTCTCCCGGGCCGGGGTATCTACATCAGCTGCCCGAGTCGATTTACCCGAAAGAAAACGGGCAGTCGACGATTCCGGTCCACACGTTCGGTTTCGGTTCGGACCACGACCCCGTCACGATGCACGCCATCGCAGACGCTTCCGGTGGTACTTTCTCGTTTATCGAGGCTCACCCGATGATTCAGGATGCTTTCGCCAGCTGCATCGGAGGACTTTTGAGCGTGGTGACGCAGGACGTGACGATGACCGTGAGGTCAGCGTCGCACGGGGTTGAGGTTTTGAGCGTATCTTCCGGAAGGTACCGGAACGAAATCACCGACCAGGGGTCGGTGGGAGTGATCAACGTCGGCGACCTCTACGCGGACGAGGAAAAGGACTTTCTAGTCAATTTGTCGGTTCCTGTAAAAGTGGACGGAGAGGGAAAGACGTCTCTGTTGGACATATCGTGTACCTATAGAGAGGTAGTCTCGAACGAGGAAGTGAGAATCGAAGGGGACAATTTGGTCGAGATCATGCGGCCGGAGACGGTGTCTCCGGCCGACATGGTCGTGAATTTGGAGGTGGACAGGCAGAGGAATCGAGTGTACGTTTCCGAGAGCATCGAGGAGGCTCAGAAGATGGCGGAAAGCGGTGACCTGGCGGGCGCGAGGAGTTTGCTGGCGGAGAGGAGAGAGTATGTGCGTGGGTCGGTAGCAGGGAAAGCGGGAGACGAGCTTTGCACGTGGCTGGAGAATGACATGAAGGAAATCGAGGAAAGGTTTGGAAACATGTCGATGTATGCAAGGGGTGGACGGGCTTTTGCGTTGTCGGGAATGAGCTCGCACGGTATGCAGAGGGATGCCCCTAGAGGCCAAAAGGTTTGTTTAGTGGTTGGGGGTCGAAGTGGTGGTCGTGGAGGTCGTGGTGGTGGTGGCTACATGACTCGTAAAATGGTTGATATGGTAGCCAAGTCTCGAGCTCACAAACACTCCGAGGACGTCGATATGGTAGCCAAGCGGCCTCGAGCTCACAAGTACGTAGCCAAGTCTCGATCTCACAAGTACTTCGAGGACGTCGACGATTGATTAGTTTAATTTGTTTGGTTTGCTAGCTTTTACATGTGTTTTGTTTCTTTGACGTTTTGATCATTGGTGTTTCTTTGTTCTCATTTGTGGTTTGGACATCTTTGGCTATTCATTTTCTTTGCAAATATATCACATTTTTGTTATTAGTGTCATGTTATTGTAATTGTATATATCCTACTACAGTACTACTTATAAGCATATGCAGTATATTTGTTCATGATCAAACTTAAAACATCAAACTTAAAACAGAAATTGCAGAAAATGAGAAGAGTGAATTACAGTTGCTACTAATTACTTCTGTTGAACCATACAGAGAATATTGCAACCTGAATTATTAAGGACTAGGCATAGCTACCGAGCATATGCTACATTAGTATGTTTGGCCTTTACTGTGAGAGAACATTAGTATATGTAATATGTATATGCATGATCGGGACATTAGTATGTTTGGCCATTATTTACTTTAAAAAAAAGGTAATGATATTTTGGGGACATTTAACAATTGTGTGGTTCATTTGACAATTTTGAAGAGGGAGTTACACAAATAATAATACTAATTATATATGAATAATAATAATAATAATAATAATAATAATAATAATAAATTATATATTAATAATATTCTGTTATACATTATACATAACATTATATACCTGCCTAATCGACTACAATTATATGTTTTAATCGATTCCATAAATACGCAAATTAAACATAATCAAACTTTACATTATACTCCTATATATATACTTTAATATCCTGAATCAATTAGGCAATTAATTGCAATTTTAACGCTACTACAGCTTAAGACTCACGCTGCGTAAGAGTGACGCACGCACGGTACGGACTAAAGCTTTCTCTATATATACCGTCCCAATAACCCCACAATTTTCCAAGTAATATTCTCGATCAACACTACACGGACATGGCTTATTATTCACCTCATTATCAATATTGCGGTGTTTGCTACGAAGTTTTGTCAGGCGAAGCCTTCATCACAGCTCGGTGTTCCCACACCTTCCACACCCGGTGCCACAACACCCCTTTCTCTAATTGCCCGATTTGCCTGCCCTCAACCATGTCCGACGACGAGCCCCTGCCCGCCCCTGCTCCCGCTTCGTCGCCCTCTTCTCACAAAGTCACCGTCAAATCCATCCCGGAGTTGCCAGCTGTCGCTTCCTCCGACTCCGCCTCCCCCTTCGCCGTCCTCGTCGGCCTCAAGGCGCCCCCGTCTCTCTCGGAAGAATCCCGCGCGCCTATCGACCTCGTTACTGTCCTCGACGTCAGCGACAGCATGGACGGCCGCAAGCTGTCCCTCCTGAAACAGGCGGTCCGGTTCGTGATCCAAAACTTGGGACCTTCCGACCGTCTCTCCATAGTCTCCTTCCACGATCGAGCTCAGAAAATCCTTCCCCTGCGTAGGATGACGGCTTCCGGACGCGTGGAAGCCGAGAAGGCCGTGAATTCGCTCTACGCCACCGGTGCCACAAACATCGTCCAAGGGCTGGAGATGGGCGTGCGGATCCTCGACGGCAGGCGGCAGAAGAATCCCGTGACCAGCATCATATTCCTTTCCGATGGAAACGACACTTGCAATGATAGTAATAATATTTTTTGGGCTCCTCCTGATTCGAGTCGGCCTCCAAAGTATCTGGACATGTTGCCTGCCGCTATATTCCCGAAAAACAAAGGCGTGCAGCTGGAGGATGTGCAGACGATTCCGGTCCATTCGTTCGGGTTCGGATCGGACCACGATCCCGTCGTGATGCACGCCATTGCAGAGGCGTCGGGCGGCACTTTCTCGTTTATAGAGTCTTACCCGATGGTTCAGGATGCTTTCGCCAGCTGCATCGGTGGTCTTTTGAGCGTTGTTGCTCAGGAGGTACGTCTGACTGTGAGGACAGCATCCCACGGGGTTGATATTTTAAGTATATCTTCGGGGACGTACGCGAGCGAAATCTCTGAACAGGGGTCTCAAGGCGTAATCAGTGTGGACGACCTGTATGCTGACGAGGAAAAAGATTTCCTCGTCAATTTGGTTGTTCCGAAGCAGGAGGCTGATAACGATAACGACAAGACGTCGCTCCTGGACATGAGTTGTTGGTACAGAGAGGTAGTCTCGAACGAGGAAGTGAGAATCGAAGGCGACAACCTGGTTGAGATTAGACGCCCAGAGAGCGTGTCCCCTGAGGATAAGGTAGTGAATTTGGAGGTGGATAGGCAGAGGAATCTCGTGTATGCAGCCGAGGGCATCGGAGAGGCTCGGAAGATGGCGGAGATGGGTAACTTGGCGGATGCAAGGAGTCTACTGGCAGAGAGGAGAAGTTATGTGCGTGGGTCGGTAGCTGGGCAGGCAGGGGACGGGCTTTGCGCATGGCTGGAGAAGGACATGAATGAAACCGAGAAGAGATTTGCGAGCAAAGAAATGTATTACGGTGCTGGACAGGCATTTGCGCTGTCGGGAATGAGCTCGTATGGTATGCAGAGGGCCACCACTAGAGGCAATGCCGTGCCTGGTGCAGCAGCCTCGAGCTCTCCCATTGGTGATAGTACTGGTGATGGTGGTTCATTTTCATTCGGATACACCCCGAGCCCTGGCTTTGGTTCTTCTACCTTATTTGGTAGTGGTTCAAATGCCGCCGCCCCAAGCCCTATGTTTGGTTCAACCGCGAGCTCTTTCGTTGGTGCATCCTTATTCGGTAGTACTGGCCCAAGCTCTGCCTTTGGTTCTTCAAGCCCTAAGTTTGGATGTTCAACCCCATTCGGTAGTAGTTGCCCTAAGTTTGCCGCCCCGAGCTGCTATCCCTTATTCGGTAGTGCTGGCCCGAGCTCTGCCTTTGGTAGTGGTTTATGTGGTGCCCCAAGCCCTACATTTGGAGCTTCCTCGAGCTTTAGCTTTATCGGTGGTGGTGCTGATGATGCAGCTCCGATGGACTTTTGCCTTAGTGGTGGAGGTGATGGTGGTGGTAGAGCCCAGGCGTCTGTGTTTGGTGGTGCATTTGTCACTCCTAGCATGGTTAGTATGGTCAACAAGTCTCAAAACCACAAGCCTGCACCCGGCGGGAACACCTCAGTGTGGCTTTAGTTTATATCTATCTTTGAAATCATTTTTTTCAATTTATGACTAAGATCATATTGTAATTTTATATTTTTGTTTTGTTTAGTACTCTGAATTTTATAAAACTTTTTATTGTTTCAAGTGTTTTATGTAACAGCCTATTTAACATTTGTGTACTGCAAAGATCATATAAAACGAAGGATAATATCTCAGAACAACATAACGAGTGGGTTAACTGTTGTTGTGTTCTTAATCAATGTCGAATCGACAGCCTCTATGATCGATCAATCGCACAATCGCTTTGTACAACAAACACAAATTAATCATGATAAGCAAAGTACTGAATTGAGCGGGGATTTTATTGAACTGCAGTGGCATTAGCAGTAGCATCTACTTACAGAGTATTAATGCAAACCTTAATTATTAACAGAGCTAGGCAGAGCGTATGCATGAATTACAATTACTAACTTCACCGATCGATCGACGACGAACATCTTCGACCGCGATCATCAGCTAGCAAGACACGCGCGCATTATTTATTTCTCCTTAAGAAAACTGAAAACACACACACACACACACACAAATCTTATTAGTTATTGCTAATCAACCCCTCAAATTCATGAATTTCCTAAACAGTACCCCTCCCTCAACTGGAATTCATCAATCAAATTGAAAAATGAAAGCAAGTAAAAGCAGCAGGCCTATGCCTAGGCTTATGCCTACGCCTATGAGGAGTAGAATACGGCCCAAATGCTGAGCATCTGGATGCTCCCTCGGGATCAGCAACTCAGACAACGACGACGGGAGACCACTATCCATCCGGTCGATGTCGGTCGTGAGGTGGCGTAGCTTTTCAGAAGCCAAGTCCGCCAACCCAGGGATTTCGAGATCCAGGGCGGCGCTGAGGACCGCGTTCGCCGATCGGGAGTCGGAGAGGAACTCCGTTTCGAACCTCATCTTCGTTTCCTCGTCGTGGCTTGCTTGCCCGTTCCCGCGGAGGTATTCCACCACCGGTTCCAGGGCATTTCCGTCGTACATCTCGAGAACGATGAAGTTTTCCGGCCACGCCTTGTTTTCCAGCCTGTGATTGATGACTCTGGATAGGTCGGACGCCGTCGACGGGATGAAGAAACTGCGCTTGTCGGAGCTTATCAGCGTGAATTCGTTTGGATCAGACACTGTTGAGGTGGAGGAGTTGGTGGAGGAGGAGGAGGAGGAGTCCGCCATTGTTGATAGAGCTTGTTGCAGAGATGATTTGAGCGACGGAGATAATGGTGTGTGTTGTGTGAGTGTATGTATCATGTATGTATATATAGAGATAGAGAGAGAGAGAGGGGAGGTAAAAAAGAGTGGAGAGATCACGTGATTTGCCACGTCAGCAGGCAGTTTGTTAGCAATGCGGTTAACCACCACCGTGGATGCTACGCGATTTACAGAAAAAGTTGCGTGCGTACAAACCACGCGCGATGTGCCACGTCAGCAGTTGGCTAGCATCAAAAATCGATCAATAGCAAGAATTTAAAGTCAATTGTGTTTCTTGGATTAATTAATTTTAATTTTAAAACAATGATTAAAAATATTGTATTTCCTTTCGGAAATTAAATCATATATCTAGCCTATGATTCTGAGAATCTTTTAATTTCCATGAGTCAATCACCTTATAATTAATTAATTAGAAAATAATTAACCGCAATATAATTGTTAATCCCTAGTTTCAAATTTGGAAAACTTGGGACTCAAGTCGATCCTGATGATCGATCACCAACACAAAACCATATATATATATATATATATATATATATATGCATCGCATAACCAAACGCACACATTACTACTCGATCAATACTTTTAAAATTTCTCCATTGACTACATACGTCATACGCACAAATATATCAAAATTAAATCAAGAATGCCGATGATGAAGAATTCGGCACCGCCTCAATGGATGGGTCCGTGGTTGAAGACTCGGATGTACGGCGAGAGTTGCAAGTGCCAGAAGCACGGCGGCAGTTACACCACCGTCTTCTGCGGGGAGTGCTTGGGCAGACCACATTGTCAAAAATGTTGGCACACAGGCGGAGAGTCCAAGCCTCACCGGAACCATGGACCTATTTTACAGGTTATTATTATTATTTAATTCTCAAACACTTTTCAAAACTATTATTATTATTATTATTATTATTATTATTATTATTATTATTATTATTATTATTATTATTATTATTATTATTATTATTATGTATTTTAATTTTGTTGTTGTTGAATTTAATATATATACATATATTTGTTGTTGTAATTTATAGGCTTTCATTGCATCGAAACGGACGGCGATCAGAGTTGAAAACATAAGGGAGGTGTGCAAATGGGATGTTTCTGATATCCAAGTCTACAGTATCAACCATAAGACGATACTTCACTTGGAACCCAACAAGTCGGCATCTGGATCAAAGAGGCCCAGAGACGATGAACAAAACCCAAGGTGCCGAAACTGCACAAGAAAACTCATCGAATCCGACTTCTCTTTTTGCTCCATCGCATGCAAGGTATGATTCGATTAGTTAGGGTTTACTTTATAATTAATTAATATTATTGAGTTGTTAATGATTCAATAGAATTCTGATTTTTTGTTTTCTAAACATATATATGGATGCAGTATTACTATGTTACCAGTTTAAATCATGAGGGCATTGAAGAAAGACCACAGCCAAAGGAAATACGCCGGCAGAGGGTTATTAATCCAGAGATAGTGCGGCAACAGTCGTCGACTCAACCGATCAACTATCGGAAAAGGAGTCGGAAAGGTATTCCGGAGAGGGCTCCATTCAAATAGCTAGATCGTATATCGGTATATATATATGTACACAGGATTACTGATCTAGGAACTTCTGAAGTGATCTCGAGTAGTTAAATATGAAGTGGATTAATTTTCAAATCAGCTGTCGCTCTAAACAATTTATATGTGATGATTAAATAATTTTCACTATGGTGGTTTGTTTGTAATTTATATCTATGAAACAGAATATTGATTAAGAAAATATTCAGTATTTAATTAATTAAATGGTTAAAAATAAGTGACATTTAGAGAATTCTTATTGGATAGATCAAATTTGCAGGAAGTGACAACTTGAGGACTAAAATTCTTAAAAAGTACTTCTGCTTTTCATTAATCCGAAATGACCAAATCACCCCTTCAGCACCTTTCCTTTTGTTCAACAAACCAAAAAGGCATACATGCAAAAATAAACGTAAAAAGAGAAGAGCGAAGAGGGCAATTCAGGGATTTTATTCACAGCTACTGTTAAACGTACGTACAGAGAATCGGAGACGATCGATGACGAACGAATACGAAAACCAACACGAAACAAAAGAACCCTAAAATCGGAGACGATCGACCGACGATCATGAAACAAAGAACCCACAAACTAACGAAACGATCGATCATTTTATTCCTAATCCAAATTCATCTACGTACGTACGAACCCTAAACGCCCAAATTCTTACTCATACACGAACCGATCGGCGATCGACATCGATCAATCTTCGTCTTCCGGTTTGAGCTCCTGATCATCGACGCCGTCGAAAGCCCACGGGTACAGCCCCCTGATCTCCGCCGCATCCGCCTCCGCGATGCTGCCCTCGACCCTGAACGCATCTCTCACCCACTCCACCGACTTTGTCTCCATCTTGCTCGCGATCTTCTCGGAAACCGCCTCCACCATGCACGGGATCTGGAGCTCGTGGGCAATCAGCAGCAGGGACAGGAGCTTTCCGATCGTCGGATTCGTGTCGCGGAAGAGCTCCTCCGGCGCCTTCTTGTCTGCGCGCAACTCGAGGTACTTGTACACGGACCTCACGGTCGAGTCGTTGTGTCGCTCGAGGGGGGTTCGGACTTCCGCCACGTCGTCCCCGATCTTCTTCTTCTTCTCCTCCAGCAGCTTCTGGAGGACACCGGAGAAGGAGACGGCCACCGTCCATAAGTCGAACTTGGTACCGTCGGAGCTCTTCACGATGAAGTACTCATGAGGCGGCTCTGATGAGCTGGTTGAAGTCCCCGTGTTCGACTGAGATCGATCATCCATCGAGGCGTGTTTCGGTTGTTTCTGGATTTCAGTTTTTTGGCGAGGAAGATAATGGCGTGAATGATAAATGTGAGCGTATGCCGTGCGTGTGTGTGTATATATATAGATAGATATAGAGAGAGGAGAGAGGAGAGAGAAGACGGAAGGAGAGATTCTCTCACGTGACGTGATATGCCACGTCAGTAGTTAGTTAGCAATGCGGTTAATTACGTGCTAATCTTGCCACGTCAGCAGCTACTAGTTGCTCTCTAACTACGTGATAAATCCAATTTAATTGTGATTGAATAAAAAATTTGTTGAGCAACCCTTAACTTTTTGTTAAACGAAGCTTAAAATACCAGAAAAAACAAAGTGTAAAGTTTTTGTTAAACGAAGCGTAAAATACCAGAAAAAACAAAGTGTAAAGTATTTTTTAAAATTCAAAATATAATAGTATCCTCTATCCTAATTTTTTTTTAGTTTTAACTAAAAAGTAGAATTTTAAATTTTATTTTTAAGTAAAATTATAAAAGAACTATGAATAAAATTTTCTTATAATTAATAATGGAATACAATTGTATTTTAAAGTGATTTTTATTTGTGTTTCAATTTCAGGAAGACTCAAAAAGAAAAATGCATTATAATTTATTTCAATTTCAGGAAAACTCAAAAAGAAAAATGCGTTGAAACCAAGAAAATATTAAAAATCTTGGTGAACTTTTTTTTAATACTAGTAAAATATTTATATGCACATTTGGTAATTTTGAACGATTACATTTGATAATTGTAATCGTGAAACATATGAAAGTCAACTCAACAAAAATTTCGATCACAACACAAGGGCTGCGTGAAATGGCATGGTGTGTGTGAAAATACACGTACTTCACAGGGGTATATTTGGGATTACGTTAAATTCAAGCAAATCCTGTTTCCCTTTCTTCGTATCCCCCTCCCTCCGCACTCTTTTGATCCTAGAATTCTCCACATCGTCGTCATTTCCACCAATGGCAGCCTTCTTACGCCTCCGCCGTATCGGCCCGATCGCCGCCGTGGCCGGAGTCACGTGCTTCACCGGATTCACAAACCCTCCAGTTGCCTCCAGTGACCGTGGCGCCCTGGGTCCCACCCTCACCGACATCAAGCAGAAGGTCGCCGACCCTTTCGCCGCAGTCCCATCTCGCGCCGTGCAGGAGTCGGCTCTGATCGGATCCAACGATTCTAACCCCCTGGATGTCCTCGTCATTGGCGGCGGAGCTACGGGCTGCGGCGTCGCGCTGGACGCCACCACACGCGGGCTTCGCGTGGGGCTTGTTGAACGGGATGACTTCTCGTCCGGAACTTCGTCTAGGTCCACTAAGCTTATCCATGGAGGTATGCAATTTAAAGTATGCGTGTACTCTATTTTTCCCACTGCATTTGGATTGTTGTTTGCGCCTTGAGAATTAGTTCATTTGCTGTGCTATACTTCCTGGAGGGGTCATTTGGATAGTAGGAGATTGTTTATGCTTGCTGATTTTGCTATATATAGGGTTGAGAAATAATTATGGCTTGCTAAGGGATGATTCAGCAATTTAATTATAACGAGAATACGGTCACTCAATGTCTTTGCGTGTAGGTTTCACTAAAAAATGATAGTTGAATTGCACCAAATGTTTAATTGATTCGATTTAGCTACACATTTTCAGATTTTCTAACAATAGTGTAATAAGGAGGTTGTTTTGGGAAGTCTCTTGAATTGTGATTCTAAAACGCTTTCATTCCAGTAGGTTAAGCAGCTATGTGAGTCTTGAAGAAGGCACCTAATAGATTATTTATCTTGTGAATTCATTATGCTCATAAATCGATCAAGGACTATTAACTGGTTTTAATGAAAATGCCCTCCTAAATCTAAGTATTGGTAAATTTACTCCGCTTAAAACTCAAAGCCATAATTGTCCTTTCTTGATTACAGTTGGGATGGGTTAAAGTTTGAATTCTTGTATTCTTATATGACTTTGCTTTCTTGCTTCTCTCCTTCCATTACTTGATTGAATTACTCCGTGTCTTAAATCTTATTTGCTGACCATGGTTTTCATGGTAATCACAACTTTTTTTAATATTTCTTTCAGGAGTTCGCTATTTGGAAAAAGCTGTATTTAACTTAGATTATGGGCAGTTAAAGCTGGTTTTCCATGCACTTGATGAACGTAAACAAGTTATCGACAATGCTCCCCACCTCTGCCATTCTCTGCCATGCATGACACCATGTTTCAGCTGGTTTGAGGTGATTTACTACTGGGCTGGTTTAAAAATGTATGATCTGGTAGCTGGCAGACGCTTGCTCCACTTGTCCAGATACTATTCTGCACAAGAGTCGGTCGAACTTTTTCCCACGTTAACAAGAAAGGGAAATGACCGAAGCCTAAAAGGAACTGTGGTATATTATGATGGACAGATGAACGATTCCCGTGTAAATGTTGCATTAGCATGTACGGCTGCTTTAGCAGGTGCTTCTGTACTTAACCATGCTGAAGTGATATCCTTTCTAAAGGATGAGGATACTGGACGGATTGTAGGTGCTCGGATTCGAAACCACTTATCAGGTAAAAACACCAGTTTCTTCTAAAAGTTCCTTGATTTTTTTTCTTTAGGCAATATGCTGCTGAGTGTAATTTTTTCTTTTCTTTATGGTAACGTGCCATTCTTGTTTCTCTTCCTACCGAAGACTTGGATAATACGTAGTATATATTTTGTTATTACTATACCTATTCTTGACCTGCGGTGCACATTGCTTTTGATGAATAGTCTAGTACTGGACAGTTTTGAAACTGGTGTTTGGTTTGATGAATAGAGTGTATTACTTGATCTTGCGGTGCACATTGGCCTTTTACTGTATTTTGTGGTCCTCTGTGTTACTCTCTTACAGTCTTACTAAGTATGCATGCCTGAACGGAGACTTTGCTGTCACTTAGACGTCATAATGTAGTTGTTTGGTTTAATGCAATTATTTGCCCTTCGAAATTGAACTTTCTCAATATGTGCAGGCAAGGAGTTTGATACATATGCAAAAGTTGTGGTTAATGCGGCTGGTCCATTTTGTGATTCTGTGAGGATGATGGCCGACAAAGAAGCAAAATCAATGATCTGTCCTAGTAGCGGGGTCCACATTGTCCTTCCTGACTACTACTCTCCAGAGGGAATGGGCTTGATTGTTCCTAAAACTAAGGATGGCCGTGTTGTCTTCATGCTTCCATGGTTAGGGAGAACAGTTGCTGGTACCACAGACTCAAACACCAGTATTACAATGCTACCAGAACCCCATGAGGATGAAATTGAATTCATATTAGATGCCCTCTCAGATTATCTTAATATTAAGGTTTGTCAATCTTCTTTGGTTGCGTTTATACTTTATACTCCTATTCAAGTTATTCAGTTTTTAAGTTAATCATACATTATTTATTTTGCTTCTGTCATTCCACGGTTCAGTCCTTCCTCGGGTGAAAAATGTTAAGATTGTTCAGGGCGATATAAATTGTTTCCACAAAACATTTTGAAAAATGTAGTATTATAGTAGTGGGATATTATTGAAAAGTGAAAAGTGGAAGTGTTCTAAAAAGTTTACTTTAAAATACCGATATGGTGTTGGTCTTGTCATTTTGTTTTTGGGTTCAATGAATATATCTTCAAACATATTTATTTTGTACTGTTGTTTTCCTTGGTGAATGATATAATATTAGTGCCTCACATGCCTAATGATCAATTAGGATTAATACAAATCCTCTTTTTTTAATCTTTATAACCTAACACCTTTCTGATTTTGAAGATGAAATTGGGTCTTTAAAACATGCCGAACAAAGCGTATGAATTTTGTAAACTCACTTGTTTGATGGAGAGCTATGCTAGACCTATAATGGTCTATCAGAACTATAAATTTACCATTGTCTTAATTAAGATGTTCAAATTTTTATTTTTTGTAGGATTTGGTTAATGTTCTACATTATCTTTTCTCCATCATGCTGTTTTTATTATAACTATGACTTTTTGTTGCATAGCTCATAAGATAGTTTCATATCAAAACTATGCCTTACTCTGATTTGATTATGTCTATGATACTCAGTTTTGACTGTTGTGTTTAGGGTGTTACTTTGTTGATGTGGTTTAAAATTTAGTCACGCGTCAATATCTTTTTTGTTGAGTATTCCTTCATGTTATTTGCCAAAGTGTTTGACTCGGTATAAATTCAGCTAAAAAAGTAGCATGGATGGTGAGACACTTTTTCTTTGTTCGTTTCTTCAGCATAACTCCTATTTCATAGTTCATTTTCTTAAGTGGAAACTAATATTCAAGAACTGATTATTAGGTACGCCGCACGGATGTTTTGTCAGCTTGGAGTGGCATCCGACCTTTGGCAATTGATCCTAATGCTAAAAGCACTGAGAACATCTCCAGAGATCATGTTGTGACTGAAGATCTCCCCGGCTTAGTTACAATTACTGGTGGAAAATGGACTACATATAGAAGGTATATATAATGTGGTGGTAGACTGGTAGTGGGCCTAGTGGTACAAAAATAAAAAAATCCATTGTAATTTTGAAGACCTTTCCACATCTTGTTAAAAGTTCATTTTGTATCTAGTTTTGGCTCATTAACAATGAGGATAAGACCTTTGAGTCTTCATCTTCTGTCTTTCCATCTTTAGATAATTACAAAAATCATTGAGTTTTACCTAATTACAAGAACAATTCACTTACAAAATTACGAAAATTGCTCTGAAGCTTCATTCGGTGTTGAATTTAGGTCCTAATTGTAATATTTATATAAATGTAGTGTTGAATGTTTTTTTCTTGTGAACAGAGGTATGTGTTGAATTGAAATTTTATTTTTCTGGTTATTTGGTTAACCCTCATTGGGTACTTTTTGTAACTAAATCTTTCAGCTATGCATGAAGTTTTGAAGCTCCACTTGTTAGATTATCTGGATTCTGGTTATCATTTTTATGTTTATTTTGCTTACTCGAACCATTTCCAGTATGGCAGAGGATGCAGTTGATGCAGCTGTAAAGTCTGGAAAGTTGAATCCAACAAACAAATGCTCGACATCCAACCTACAGCTTGTCGGTGCTGATGGATGGGACCCTGCATCATTCACTGTGCTAGCACAGCAGTATGTGCGCATGAAGAGGTCGTACAATGGGATGGTTGTTCCAGGTGTAATGGACACTGCTGTCGCAAAGCATTTATCACATGCGTATGGTACTTTTGCTGAAAGAGTAGCTGCCATTGCTCAGGTTTCACTCAATCATCTGCCATTCATTTGCACGTTTTGCTTTTCTATGTATAGGGATAGTTACAAAAGGTACCCTTGAGGTGTGATCTATTTTCAGAACATAACCTACTAACTTCGAAATCATAAAATCACCCCCTAGGTTTGGTTCATTATTAAAATGAAATGGATAACTGTATTCTGTTATGAATGTGAAGATTTGTTTTGTAACATACTTTGCTTATGAAGGGGTAGATGTAAGATAATGAAGTCTTAATGGTATTTCTGAAAGTTACTGAGTTTTCTTGTACTTTGGTCAAACCTTAAATATACTTTCTTGTAAATAGCCTTATACTACTTTATAATTTGTTTGTTTACCTGACTTCAGAATGAAAATCTGGGGAAAAGGCTAGCCCACGGATACCCAATCCTGGAAGCCGAAGTCGCCTACTGTGCTCGGCACGAATACTGTGAATCAGTAGTAGACTTTATTGCCAGACGGTCCCGCCTTGCTTTCCTCGATACTGATGCTGCCAGGCGAGCAGTGCCACGTATTACCCAGATATTGGCTGCGGAACACAATTGGGATAAGTCGAGACAAAACAAGGAACTGAAAAAGGCTAAAGAGTTTCTGGAAACCTTCAAGTCGTCTAGAAATGCTCAGTTTCATGATGGCAAACACATCTAATATTTGTAAGCTTTGTTTTTTTTTTTATAATCATTTTAATCATATATAATTTTGAATATTTACGAACGTACTGGCAGCCGTACTGGTGAGATGTCACCGCCTAATTTCAATTGACAGAAATTACTATTTATAGTTATTCGGGTACCTGAATCTTGCCTTTTGTATAATCTCTTTCTTTGCTGCAGGTGTAAACAGTGCTTGATAACAAAAGTGCTTAAATTTTGGCCTAACATCTTCTGGGGTTCAATTGAGTGTATTAGTGAGGCCGCGGATTGAGTAAACAGTAGAAACGGCGGATCGAGTAAATCTAAATCAGACCCAACCCGGGAAGATTGAAAAGAAAAGTAATACTACTAGTAAATATTCTTCTTAATTTATTTCTAATATATGATAATGTTGTTCTTCAATTAACATTTTAAAAGGAATTACTTTGAAACATGGCAAAACTAAACTGCTTACATAAGTATATTTTTCACAAATGGTAATAGATATAGTTTGTGTTAAACAAATGGTACTTCAATAATCAATATCCCGATTATCAAATATAAAATTAGCAGGTTTTTTTGCCCTTTTTAATGTATTTATATTCAATTTTGTATTTTTTTTTATCTTAATACATTTCGATTATGCGCTATGATGAAATCTGACTTGTTATTTGAAATAAGCTGAATTTAATAGAAATGTGAATTAGTGATCTAATTTGATTTTTTTAATAAAAATAATAATAGTATTTATAATTTTTTTTTAAATATTGAAAATATTTTAAAATTAACAAAATTGTATAATTGATACGGAGTATTATTGATACAAATTATTAATTTTATTTTATTTTGAGATTGATTTAATTTTAAATATTAAATTAGTCTGAACTGAAATAAAACAATATGAACCCAAATTTAAATTAAGTTCAAAAGAACCATCTATACAAATTAGTTGTAAAATAAAATTCTAAATAAATAAATAATTTTATTTTTATTTTTATTTTGCTATGTTTCTGTCATAAAAAAACGTCATAAACATTTGTAAAACGTCAATGCGCATGCAAATCAATAAAGCAGAACCATTCCACAAATGTCAACGCTCTGCAGCTCAACTCTTTGAATTATGGAAAAAGACGAGTGCATGAGATCGCACGGCAATCGAGAATTATTCGTACGCAATCGAAAGATCATGATCGCAAAATCCACTCCGGTTTCTTCTGTGTTATTTTTCTCTGATTAATTGGTCTTCTCAGTTTGTGGGTTTTAGTTAGGGTTTCGTTTTCAATCAGATTCAGGAATCAATTCGATGGGTCGAAAGGGGGTTGAATCGGGACCCTCGAGATGCGGCTCTCTGATTCTCCTCTTGATGGGTTTGATTTCTTTCTCCGCGGTTTACATCTTCATGTCGTCCGCATTCCGGCCGCCGCCATCCTCGCCGGCTATTTCGAGAACCGAAAACGGGGCGGAGATTTCAGGACTCGAATCTGGTGGGGGAAGTTCGGGTTGCTGTAAAGGGGTCGAGAATTTGGAGCTATGGGGACCTGCCGTGAAGTGGGGCACGGATTTCAAGTTCAACTCATCCCATGAATGCTGCAAGGCCTGTAAGGCGATGTGCACCGGAAAAGACGGGCCGTGTCTCTGCAACTCGTGGGTCTTCTGTGGGAACAGGGAGGCTTGTGGGGATAAATTTGGTGAGGTTAGTTGCTTGGTCTTTCGAGTTTTCGATTCGATTTCTTGAATATGTGTGTGCGCTTCATTTTTGATAGATCGAACTGTATTCGTATTATATGTTGTCTACTGCTTGATTGACTATATAATTACCGAGACGAATTGTTTGTGTACTGATTTCTTGTTCTGAATTGTAATGTATTTTTGGTAGAAGTTACCGAGTGTTATTGTTTAACTCTATCGGAGTTTTACTGTGTTACCGAGTGTACTGTTTCTTCAAATTATTTGTTCAAGTACTAGAGTGCTGGTGAAGATTGCCGTTAAGCTTGATGTGATCTTTTACACATTTTGAACTATGTGATTAACTTTTTGTGTGTGTTTTAGTGCTGGTTGAAGAAACAGAAGGATGTCCTGGCTCCCGAGAAGCAGGAATCATTGAAAAAAGTAATGTGGACATCTGGCGTTATTTTTGGGGGAGGAGAGGTACATATCATCCTCTTCTAATTATTATTATTATTATTGAGAAAATGTACATATCATTAATTATTTCATTTACAGTTGCCCATTACACGAAAGAGATGTGATGTACTGATGTTATGAAATATCCATGTATTTTTAGAGTCACCTTGTTTTTTTTGGAGTAAGTTTTTGTGGAGTTTGCTAGTATTTTTTTTTTTACTGAGAGGGAAATTCTCTGTTTTTCCCCTCTTTGAAGGGCATCATTGGATTAGAGACGGAGTATGGCACTCTTCACATCAAGGTAACCTCTTGTACTTTTTTAGCAGTTTTAGAATTATTACTTTCATGAGACCACTTTTATACATATTCGTATTCAAATGTTTGGAACCACCATTCAAGTTTGAAGTATTTACAACCCGACCAAAAGAAGATTCAAGATTACAGAAGAGCTCATTGAGTTTAATTATTTTATGTTCTCCCATTTCATAAGCAAAAAGCATTTCAAAAGTCCCTTTGCATTCATAAAAAATATTGTAGCTACATTTATATTTAAGGCGGAATCAAACCTCAAATGTCTTTTTTCTTGTAATTTTGAAACTTCTCTGGTTTTGTTGTTTTAAATTACTTCAATCCTCAGGGTTAGTTTTCATAATTTCACGTTTGGAAGAAAGACTCAAAAGAGGAGTAAATGAGTTATACTATCACTCTTGAACGTTAAAATAATTGCCGCTTATTTTACTATTATTTGATTTATATTGCAGCTTTTGCCTGATTGTTCTCCACAATCAGTTGCATATATTCTAGATTTGTTGGGTCTGCGCCACTGCGCAGGTTGCCAGTTTTATCGAGCAGAAAGCCGAGGCCAATTTTGGGACGTAAAAGGAAACCACATAAAAGATGTAAGGCTAAAAATTTTCTTAGTTTTTTCCTGCCTTCTCCCATTTATTTTCATCTTCTTACCCTTTAAAAGAGAATTTGACATTTTATCTGCCGTAATGTATAACGGAAATAATTGTATCTACTGCTTTTTTAAGTGTCATTTTGTCCCTTTTAAATGTATGTCGGAATTCCATACATTAGCAGGATTGTAAGTATGCAAGATAAATTGTACAGTATACTGTTTTTGCTGCCTCAAGTACTCTTGAGTTTAGCCCAATTACGAAAAAAAAACATTTTGTTTTTCAAAACTACAAGCACCCTGAACTCTTTTACAAATTATGCCTGCTGATGTCTACTAATAAAATATATATACAAATCCATAGGGTGTATTTAAAACAATTCAAGGTGGATTGCGTAATTCTTAAAAAAAATGGATAGTTACAAAAAAAAATACCCTCGAGATTCGACCTAATATTTCTTAAGAAGACTAGATGTAATATATATATATATATATATATATATATATATATATATATATATATATATATATATATATATATATATATATATATATGAAAGTGTGAAATGGGATTTGTAAATGTTTTTTATGAAGGGTGTGAATGTAAGGCAAAATAAAACCCCAGGGGTATTTTTGTAGTTATGAAAATTTCCCTTTTTTTCTCCGATTAGGTCAAACCACTTCGGTACTTAGTCATTAGACCCTCGAAAAGGTGTAATTGGATTTTGATTTTGTAACCATGCTAAGCCTCAGGGCTAGTCCTGTAATTATCCATGTGTAATATGTAGACTTCTGACCCCGGCCTGAATTTGAATATTTCAGGCCTCCCTTGGCCCTCCGTATGCACTTATCCAAGGGACATTAGGAGCACAAGGACAGAATTTCAAGGAAATCCAACCAGAGTACTGCCCGACCGTGAGAAGGGGTTCGGTGGCATGGGTTGGGTCGGGCCCGGAATTCTTTATAAGCCTAGCCAATCACGGAGAGTGGAGAAATTCGTATACTGTATTTGGTTCGGTGCTTCCTGAAGATATGGCGATCGCTGAGAATATTGCTCGGCTGCCCACAAAATCAGATGTTTGGAATAATATTAATGTCTCGGTTCTCGAGAAAACTGTGCCATTGAAGGTTCAAAGAATCAAGCTTATTGATGAATGATGATGGTGACCTAAACCTGCATAGTGATTGGTTGAAAGGTACTTCAAGTATCTAGCTACTTATATTTTTATAAATATGAAGGGGAGGTTTTCAAAATGTTCTTTAGCATATGAAGGGAACAAATATGAGATGAAATTAAATTTCAAAGTTTTTTTTTTTTTTTTTCTCTTTTGCAATATTGAAACTGTTATGGGTTTGTGGGAATAACTCCAACTCTCAGGGATGAATTTTGTAATTATTCTTCAGAGTCTGATAACAATTTTCGACTTTTAGAATTTAATTCTACTACTATTTCCGAAGTACAGTAATACTGTATTCTATTATTTCAGATATCAATCAAGAAAGAATTGTTCAGGAATGTGGTGCGGATGCAGTGCTCGTGTTATTGGATTCAACACAAAACATACAATACTCAGAATTGCTTCGGGTGCTATAGCAAATCTTACAATGAACAAAAGTGTCATACATCGTTTCAACTTAACTCTATCAGAGAGTTTGAATATGTATTTTAAACATTGTATGAAATGATGATGCAAGCTTAATGCTAAATAAAAAGAACATGAGAAAAACTGTGTTAAAATGCGTTAGTTCTAACACAGCTTCTGATATGATGTATCAACAAGTTCTTCACACTACTCTCAACTGATCTTTAGTCTATTTCTTCTCTAGTAGTCCGATAACCTCATATCCAATCGTTTCTTTTACCCCACAACCTCAACTTCAACCACATGAATCTTGTCCTTTTGATTTATGGCACAAGTGAAGTGACCTACCTAGTTAGTAGTTACAACAAATGTTACCCGAGTCGAAATCGTAATACTGTAATTTTTATTAGGATCATTTCTCAATATTTTTATTTAGTTAAAAAATATAATAGCAGTCCACATTTTATTAAGATTAAAATTATTATTCGTGGTGGGAAAATATGTTACACTATTTATAAATATTTTCTCAAATTAATTGAACGTATTAATACTTTTTTTTTCCAATAGCCAAAGTTCTAATCATAATCTGATATTCATATTCATATCCTCCGTCATATGAAGATTGAAGAAGAGAAGGAAGAAGCTTTGATTTGCAGTGTTGTTCCGATGGATTCATCTGCTGAAATCCCTAATTCAGACGTCGCTAATCCACTCGACAGTTCTCTTCAATTCACCATCCACCTCCCCGATCCTTCTTCAACCGTTGATGATGCCGATCCCGTTCAAAACCCTGATTCGAACCCCCTTCCCATTTCTTCAACCGTCGATGATATCAGTCCCGTTCCAAACCCTAATTCGAATCCCTATGCTGCGCAAAACCCTGCGAATCCAATTCAGCTCGATCCGGTGCCGATTCCGAAAGGAAAACGACGCGGCCGGCCGCGGTACGCGGCGTGGTCTTTGAACCAGCTGCAAAATCAGTACACGTCACCTCCGGCTAACCCAGGGGGTTCGTTGGCGGCTTCTGGTTCAGGGCAGATTAACAAGGCCCAGATGCAAAACACGAATTCGAAAAAACACGGGTCTAGTTTGAATCCAGGTAGTTCGGCTAAGAAAATCGTCGATGACATGTCAGAGGAGATAATAGTGATCAACAAGGATGCCACGGCTGAGGCTTTGATTGCGTTGACTGCTGGGTTCCCAGCCGATTCCCTTACAGAGGAGGAAATAGATTATGGTGTGGTGTCCGAAGTTGGTGGGATCGAGCAGGTTAACTACATCCTGATTAGGAATCACATAATTGCAAAGTGGCGCGAGAACGTTTCGAACTGGGTCACAAAGGAGATGTTTGCCGGCATTGTTCCAAAGCACTGTGGGGGGCTCTTGGACACTACTTACAGTTACTTGGTTTCGCACGGGTATATAAACTTCGGGGTGGCTCCAGCAATAAAGGACAGGGTTCTGGTGGAACAGAGACAGACGAACGTGATAGTCGTTGGGGCAGGGCTAGCAGGTCTGGCTGCCGCAAGGCAGTTGATGGCTTTCGGGTTTAAGGTGACCATTTTGGAGGGAAGGAGGCGTGCCGGAGGGAGAGTGTATACAAAGAAACTGAAATGCGGCAATAGGGTTGCGGCTGTGGATTTGGGAGGGAGCGTGTTAACTGGGACTTTGGGGAACCCGCTCGGAATTTTGGCTCGACAGCTGCTGTTTACACTTCATAAAGTGAGGGATAAGTGCCCTCTTTACAGAGTGGATGGGAAGCCAGTGGACCCCGATTTGGATAGGAAGGTCGAGAGCTCTTTTAATCAGCTCTTGGATAAATTGAGTAGAGTCAGGCAGTCGATGGGGGAGGTTTCTCAGGACGTGTCTCTGGGAGCTGCATTAGTGACATTTCGGGAGGCCTTCGGTGGAGAGGAGTTGAGCTTGTTTAATTGGCACCTTGCAAACTTGGAGTATGCGAATGCCAATTTGATTTCGATGCTTTCACTAGCGTTTTGGGATCAAGATGATCCGTATGATATGGGAGGTGACCACTGCTTTCTGCCCGGCGGAAATGGAAAGCTGGTGGAGGCTTTGGCCGAGAATTTAACTATTCATTATGGGAAAACTGTTGAGGCCATTCATTATGGTAGTGAAGGAGTGCAGGTTTCTGCAGGCGGGGGGCAGGTTTACAAAGGCGATATGGTCCTTTGCACAGTTCCACTGGGAGTTCTGAAAAGTCGTTCAATCCGATTTATCCCTGAGTTGCCTCAGAGGAAACTTGATGCAATAAAGAGGTTGGGATTTGGGTTGTTGAATAAGGTTGGATTGCTCTTTCCACATGTATTTTGGGGAACTGATCTTGACACGTTTGGCCATCTCTCTGATCATCCTAGCCACCGTGGGGAGTTCTTTCTGTTCTACAGCTATGCAACTGTAGCTGGAGGTCCACTTTTGATTGCTTTAGTAGCAGGAGAAGCTGCTTACAGGTTTGAGACTGAGGATCCTACTGTGTCCGTGAAAAAGGTGCTTCTGATTCTTAAAGGTGAATACTTTACTTTGTTTGTCTTCTTTACCTAAGGTGAATTTTCCATTGATCCTCTTACGAGATCTTGGAGATTATTTTACATTTTCTTGCATGCTTAATCTTGTTATCTATGGGATGCATTTTTTGATTTGCAGATTCCATTTTTTCATGGAAAACTTTTATTTTGCATATAGTACTTAAGAATTATGTTTCGTATATGTTCAAATTTACAGTCAATGTTTAAAGCTGGTTTGCTGGTCATGGTCATCAATTACTCTTTTGTTATTAGTTATCTGCTGCAGAAAGTTCATGTGTTAGTTGGTAAGAGAATGGTGGATCAGAGTAATTTTTAATAAAAGTTGCAAAACCCAAATGTGGTTCTCTAAAACTTACATTTTGATTTTTAAGTTTTCCTCCCACTTTTTTCAATCACCAATGAATCTTAGTTGATTTGTATAGCTTGTCAAATGCTTTAAGGATTGAGGTTTTAGAATGTGTTTTAGGTGTATCTAAAATGAGGTTTCAGAGGCTATATAGTGTCTTATGCAGATGTATTATACATATCTTACCCTAGGAGCTACTCTATCTTATGTTTAGCATCTGTAATGCAGGAATATATGAACCACAAGGCATTGAAGTCCCAAACCCCCTCCAGACCTGCTGTACGAGATGGGGCAATGACCCCTTGAGTCGTGGTTCTTACTCTAGTGTTGCAGTTGGGGCATCAGGAGATGACTATGACATTCTAGCAGAAAGTGTGGGAGATGGGAGACTTTTCTTTGCTGGTGAAGCCACTAATAAGCGATATCCAGCAACAATGCATGGTGCTTTGTTAAGTGGCTTTAGAGAAGCTGCTAGCATGGCTCATTTTGCGAAAGTTAGAGCCTTAGGTTCATCAGTTGAGAAAAACCCATCACAAAAAAATGCACACACTTGTGCTTCTATCCTCACAGATTTATTCAGGCAGCCCGATGCGGAATTTGGCAGCTTTGCCGTACTTTACGGTCGGAAAGATGCTAATCCAATGGCAATTTTGAAGGTGACATTTGGAGGAAACCGAAAAAAAACGGATCAGCAATATTCCAACAAGTTACTCTTTGAGCAGCTGCAGTCCCATTTTAATCAGCAGCAGGAGTTTCACATTTATACTCTAATATCTAAGAAGCAAGCCCATGAGCTGAGAGAGGTGAGAGGGGGTGATGAGGCTCGGCTTAATTACCTCTGTGATAAGATTGGAGTGAAGCTACTTGGAAGAAAGGGTTTGGGGCCATCGGCTGATTCTGTTATCGCCTCAATTAAGTCTGAGAGAAGCAACCGCAGTCAAGGCCGCAAGTCTCCGTCATCGGGTGGGTGCTCTCTAGCCAGTACACTTATAATTAAATGCATAAATGTAAAACCATGTTCAGCCTAAACTCATCTCTTACTTAAGTTCATGTGAAACGGATGTTGGTTAGTTATTAAGCATTTTCCCCATTTTTTGATTTTATCCCGATGATCGTCGTGTTTTCAATGTTACACATGATTGAGTTCTTGAGTGAAATGAAGGTGGGTAGTCTCATCCTTCATTGTCATGCGGTTAGGTATGCATACTGAGTAGAATGCCATAGGTGATAAGTGTTGAGAAGTTTCCATATGATAGTCTATTTAACAAACTACATGTACATAAAAACTTCCTTGAATGATTGGACGAGGTTGTGTATTCTAGATTCTTATCAAGGTAGAAGACTCGGTTAATTAATCTAATTTACTGTCTCATTGGTAACTTTTGGATGGGGAACATGCCCATTTCTGACAGCCCTGAGGTTACAGTTCTGAAGTCGAAAGACTAGTTCTTGTTGATTCTGATGTAAATGTGGTGTCATTATGGTCTCTAACTTTAGTATTTAAGAACTATATGGAAATAATTAATTTTCTGTCATAGATCAAGTTTCCAAAAAACATATCCTATTATTATTTCAATTCCTTGGATAATATCTAGCTCTTTGATTATAATCAATTGGGTGTTGTGTCAGATCGATTTTAGGGTATAGCATATTTCCCATATTCGTAAAGAATGTTTTCTGTACCTTACTGGCATACAATGCAATTTGGAGCTGTTTAAGAGGATACCATGTATGCTTTATTTGGATTTGTTGAGCTCTTTAATTAAGTGGGATTGTGCTGGCAGCCGTATATTTGGTATAATATATGGAATTTTTATCTTTTGGACTGTATGATTGGAATTTATATATATATATATATATATATATATATACACACATATGAATAGTATTGATCTTGGTTTTTACGAGGGATTATAAAGGAGTACGTGAAAAGTTTTAAATACCCTTATTAAATAATAATAATAATAATAATAATTTGTCCAGTAATTAGGTTATTGTTATAAGACCGTATTTGTGTAGATCCTATAACATAATTTGGATTATATAATAACAACTTGTTGGCAGGATAGTTAATCATGAAATTACATGATTGTTCAACAGACATTTTCCCAGTCATAGGCCTAATCCAGTACTCTCAAACTCTTGACTTTATGTGTTATATAATGAATCAAATTTAATACAATTCTCAAACTGGGTATAAGAGTTATGTTTATGTGTGCATAATGCATATGCTCGCTTCTCTGGAAACTAATTATAAGCCCTCTGTTTTAAAGGTATTCCGACATCCAAAGCAGCTTCTATGAAACCAAAGCTAGTCAGGTATGAACACAAATCTTCATTACATTCAGACTTGCAGCAAATTCCCATTTTCCTTCTCATGGATATTAGTTCTTACTTTTGTTTTACAGAAAGGCTAAAATTGTACGAAACATCAACAGACTTTCCATTCAAAGCCCAAATATTGGAAGTAAAGCTACTTGCAGTGGTAATAACTTTCATTCCACGACACTGCTCAATAGTACTGGCCCAGGTTTCGATCTTGGGGTAACAGCAATTAGCAGTAACAAGGACCTTCCTTCTACAACTTCACATAATGGTGCTGGCACCTTTGGTGATAACAAATCTTCTAGCCTGCAGACTTTGAGCCATAATGATGCCTTTTTAACTGCTCCTTGCAGTTCTAATATTGCATCAAGCAGCAATGTTAGCCTGGCTCCTCCCGACACCAATGTTGGTATGATGTTACTTGGTGATACACATAGTTCTAATATTGCATCAAGCAGCAATGTTAGCCTGGCTCCTCCCGACTCCAATGTTGGTATGATGTTACTTGGTGATACCCATATTTCTGAGAGATTATTAGGGACCACTGATGTCCTGTCTCTATCACATATAGATGTTGATATGGATTTACTCAGTGGGACCAACAGCAATGCCTCAGCTGCTCAGCAAAATTGCAACATTGGGCCAATAGAAGTTGGTTGTAATAGCAGCGTGGGGCCCTCCAATTCCGTAGTGGGTAATAGCTTTGACTCTCAAAACTATGCTGGGAATACTTCAGACGGTACAGGTTGTATATCTCTTCAAGAAAATATATTTGAAGATATTATGAATGATCTGCTTCCCCCCTCTAGTGCAAATTCTGGCACGTGGCAGTTCACAGAGAAATTGTAGGAGCTGAGGTCAGTGTCTGGCATTTTTACATGGTAAATTCTAAGACAGTATTTCTATATTCGCTTTTGTGGCTGTATTGAAACCTTGAGTTTATTATGGATATTTTTGCTTCTAAGCTGCTTACTAATATTAGTCCTTTTTCTTTAATAGGTTCTTTTATGTTACCCCTCAAAATCTGATCTCTTTAAATCTTCATTTTAATGAGACCAACATAATATCATTTTTCTTTAATTGGGATTAACCTACATTTTTTTGGTCACTCCAGATATGATGTTATTTTAGTTTATGGGAAGGAGTCAGAGCTCTCTAAATCATCCTTACTCTAATATATGTGTTACTTCCAAATCGTGCAGTTTAATTAATGAAGTAATGAACACAAATACAAACTACAAGCATCTTGTATGCATTTATTTCAACATTCTCTCGAAATGCCATCTCTGGTTACTTGCATAAATGAATGCTGAAGATGGAAGTTTCTTTTTGATGTAGTTGATTTTGATAAAAGGTTTCTCTTTCATCTTTTAGCCAATTATAATGATGCTGATAACTACTAATTTATTTTTTAAATTTTGCTTTTAAAACATAATAGTTTGTTTCCGGTACTTCATGCTATTTGCAAATCATTGTTCATGTTAGGGGTTATTCATGGATTATCAAAAATGTGGATGTATTATTTGACATTTATTTGACAATCTTTGTGTGTGTGAATTTCTCTTTAACTTCCCCAATTAGTTATGGAAGGTGGAATTGTTTGCATATGATGAATGAATGCACGTACAAGATTCTCGTTTGTAAAATATGCCTCTTTTGTTTTTATGTTTTTCAATGTTCTATAACTTATGGGCCATAAAGTATACCCAATTGATAATTTATAATTTTTTCCCCAAATCATGTAGTTCAGCTGAATGAAGTTGAGTTTGATAAAAAAGATTAAAAAATCCCTTGTCCTTCTATGCGATTGCTTATGTATGTATATGGATGCTGGAGATTGTATTTTGTGGAACTGAACTTCTTTCATTTTTTGTAAAATGGTGCCCAGTGCCTTCTTTCTCAGTAATTGGGGCTTAAGTTGAATTAACACAAAGTTGTGAGGTAATTTGGAAAATTCTTATAATTACACAGCCACTGCTTTTAAATGCTTTATATGCCCCATTTCTCACCACTACAAAAAATAGGGCATTTTATTTTCTTTTGTTGCGTATCTTTTTCGCTTTGAAACGATCTGGTGGGTTTTGTTGAGTGAAAACCCTTCTCCGAGCATCTTCAATCAACTCAACAATTCTCCCCAGTTCACCCATCAAGTACCCAAATTTCCGAGCCCTGCCATTCAAAACCCTGATTCACAATCGAATTCAGTCAAAGATCGCTTAATTTTGTCACCAATGGCAGAAGGAAAGAAATGCAGTCATTGGGGCCAGAATCTACAACGTCTGTCTTTTGATTCTATTTCAGGGCAGGTTAATAAAACCTCGATGCGAAATCTAAAAGATTTGATATCGGAAAAACGTGGATCTCGTTTTGATTCCGGTAAATTGGCCAAGAAAGAAACTTTTGATGAGACATCAGATGATGAGATCATCGTCATTAATAAGGAGACCATTTTCGAGGCCTCAATTGCGCTGACCGCCGGTTTCCTATCCGATTCGCTCAATAAGGAGGAAAAAGATTACGGGGTGGTTTCCGAGGTAGGTGGAATTAATCAGATTAATTATGTGTTGATTAGAAATCATATACTAAGGAAGTGGCGTGATGATGTGTCTAAGTGGATCTCAAAGGAGATGTTTGTCGGCATTGTTCCGAAGCAATGTGGGGCCCTCTTAGATGCTGCATATGGCTTCTTGGTTTCAAATGGGTTTATAAACTTCGGGGTTGCTCCATCAATAAAAGAGAGGATTTTGCTTGAGTCTGGCGGGCCTAGCGTGATTGTGGTTGGGGCTGGGCTTGCAGGACTTGCTGCCGCAAGGCAGTTGATGGCATTTGGATTCAATGTAACTGTTTTGGAGGGAAGGGCACGTGCCGGTGGGAGAGTGTGTACGAAGAAATGGGCAGTAGGCAATAATAAGATTGCGGCTGTGGATTTGGGAGGGAGTGCATTGACCGGTGTTTTGGTGAACCCACTCGGTATTTTGGTTCAACAGTTATCATTAACTTATCATAAATTGAGGGATGAATGCCCCCTTTACGGCGCGCGTGGATCTCTTGTGGACAAATGTTTGGATTCGAGAGGAGACACGTCATTTAATGAAGTGTTGGATAAATTAAATGAAGTTAAACAATCATTGGGGGACGTTTCTCAATATTTGTCCCTTGGAGCTGGTTTGGAAACATTTCGGGAGGCTCTTAATGAAGGGGAGATGAATGTGTTCAATTGGCATGTTGCAAACTTAGAATTTGCAAATGCCAATTTGCTTTCGATGCTTTCACTCGGTCATTGGGATCAAGATGACCCGTTTGAACTGGAAGGTGACAGCGTCTTTCTGCGAGGGGGAAATGGAAAGCTGGTGAAAGCTTTGATTGAGAATGTCCCTATTCATTACGGCGAAATTGTTGAGTCCATTTGTTATGGCGGTGATGGTGTGCTGGTTACCGTTGGCGGGGGGCAGGTTTACAAGGGTGATATGGTCGTTTGCACAGTTCCACTGGGAGTTCTGAAAAGTCGTTCAATCCGATTTATCCCTGAGTTGCCTCAGAGGAAACTTGATGCAATAAAGAGGTTGGGATTTGGGTTGTTGAATAAGGTTGTATTGCTCTTTCCACATGTATTTTGGGGAACTGATCTTGACACGTTTGGCCATCTCTCTGATCATCCTAGCCATTGTGGGGAGTTCTTTCTATTCTACAACTATGCAACTGTAGCTGGGGGTCCAGTTTTGATTGCTTTAGTAGCAGGAGAAGCTGCTTACCGGTTTGAGAACGAGGATCCTGCTGAGTCCGTGAAAAAAGTGCTTCAGGTTCTTAAAGGTTAGTAATTTTTGGTTTATTTATAATATTTTGGAGATTATTCATGTTAAATTTGGATGATTGTATATGGTGCACCCGGTCAATTGAATGCTTCATATTGTGGGATTGAATTCTTCATCCAAGTGAATTTTCATCCTATATACTTGAATTCTTCATCCAAACAATATTCATCCTGTGATTGAATTCTTCATCTGTTACATGATTAATTTGTGTGTTGTGTGTCACTAAACTCTTCATCGACCGGATCCATCATGCATGGTGGACCTGAGTCCACAGTATGAAATTATGAATTGCGTTTTGGCCTCTCAATCTCTTCATAAAATTATTTCTTCATTAGGTACTTAACTCCATGTTTCACTATAATTTCAAGTTTATTTGTCACTTACTTTTTCCATCACTGATAAAAAGCAGAGTAGATTTCATGTATTATAATTTAGCTTGTAGAAGGAAACATTAGATGGAAAATCTCTGAACGTATATGAATGGACTTTTCTGGATCAGTCTTATAGGTGTATCATGATATATTGATATCTTAAATGCAGGAAATGTATCACAATTATTAGAAGTATTTTGAAATAAAACTGAATGTGGAATTTATTTTTTCGAATTAGTCTCTTATACTGGAGTTGGCGTAGTGGATGCTTCAGGGTTATATATGGTTGGTCTCAAACCAGGAGTTCAAGTTTTTTTTTTCTTTTGCTTTCTATCAATAAATGTTGTGTCTCCAGGCAAAAATGTGAAGCTAACAGTTTTAATTGCATAACTTGTGATCTGGTCTATGACTGATATTTTTGCCATCTTTAATTCAGGAATATTCGAACCACAAGGCATCAACGTCCCATCCCCTCTCAAGGTCCAGTGTACTAGATGGGGTAGTGACCCCTTTAGCCGTGGCTCGTACTCTAGTATTGCAGTTGGTGCATCTGGAGACGACTTAGACGTTCTCGCTGAAAGTGTCGGAGGGAGGCTCTTCTTTGCCGGCGAGGCCACCAACAGGATGTATCCGGCAACTATGCATGGCGCTTTTCTCAGCGGGTTCAGAGAAGCCGGCAAAATCGCCTTAAGTGTAAGAACTGAGGGAAAAGTATCACAAACAGAAAATACACCCGCAACCGAACCCGAAACCGAACGTGAATATATTCTTGATGATTTATTCAGGCAGCCTGACGTAAAACTCGGCTGCTTTGACATACTTTACGGTCGGAAGGAAGCCAGGCGGATGGCGATATTAAGGGTCACACTTTCCAAACAGAAGAAATTTAATGAGCTTTGTTCGGCTTACCCGCTCTTTGAGCGACTTCATTCTGACTTAAAACAGCAGCAGCAGTCTCACTTTTTTAGGTTGGTATCTAGAAGTTTGATGGCTGATCTGGTGAAGGTCCGTGGAAGTGACTTGGATAGAATGACATTTCTGATTGAGAAGCTTGGTGTGACTCTAATGGGAAAGGAGAATCGTTTTAAAGTCCACACTATGGATTCTGTAATTGATTCTATCAAAATGGTCAGGATGATGCCATCTGATGAGTGCTCTCGTAAATCAAAATGTCATCGTCTCAACGGTTCAGACTGATTCTACAGTGACTCCTTGTGAAGAAGATATATAGTGTATATTTTTTGTTTTTGGTTTTTGGATCTTATTGCACAAGGATTGTTGTGTTTTATGAAGTGGAGCGTATTGAGTTCTCAGCTCTCAAGTGACTAAAAAAGGTGGTTTACCTTTATCGTTACAGTTTCTTTTCAAATTATATCAAAAACATAAGACATTTGAATTCATTTCCAAATTTCAATATGAATAATCCTTTGTTTAGGGAGAAAATAGAGGCTGATTTGCTTGAAACATGCACACCGTTTTTTATCACTAATTCTTTTTGAAATAAAATGCACTCAAATACTGAAACTCATTAATGATTTGGTGAGATCAAAAACCAATTTTTATTGCAGGAGAAAACAATGGACTCTTTGTGCAAGTGCAAATGATACAACAAGCCAACAAGAAATCACATTTACCAAACTAAACACAATCTTTGCCATTCTCAGTTTTTCCTTTCTTCCCCATACAAATGTTAAAATCTATCTCATCAGTCACCACAGAACCATATGCATATGTTCGTTTTTAATGGATCGTTATCGAACCACGTCTTACCGGGCTAAAGCTAATTTCCGGTCCCTTCAAGCCATTCTTCCAATTTCGCCTCTCGGTCGGCCTTAAACTCTTCATAATTCTCTTCATGCAACGAAATCAATCTTTCATCGGACAAACTTTTACCAAGCCCCGATTCGTCTCTGAGTTCGCTCGACACCGGAAAATCCTCACCCTCCACCACTTCTGATATCCTCAAACAACTCTCTGGTGCACTCGCCACCGTCGGGCCAAGATCGGCCGAAACCCCCCAACCCTCGGATTGGCTCGCCTGTTTACCCTCCACCACTGGTGCCCCCTTGAAACTATTCGCCGACCTAAAAATGCCCGACAAATAACCACTCCCCTCGCTGTCCCGGCGCATAGAAATACTATTTTGCCCCCAAGTGGCCGGGGACCATGACCCTGTCCGTCCTAGAAAACCCGCACTTGGACTGCGTGTTATCAATCCTCTCTTAGGTTGTTTTGTTGATATTACAGAAAGTGATTTCTTGATTTCTTTAATCATCTCGTCAACTATGGGGAAGCCACATTCCTTCATTGACCCAAGCATGGTGATGGAATCTTCTAGATCTTCTGTATGGAGAGAAGTCTCGTGGGATTTTCCGAGGACTTTGGTCTTAAGATTAAGGAGGTTAGGGGTCGAGTTGTGTGTGTGTTGCTGGATGTAGAATAGGCCCACGGATGGCTCGTTGGCCGCAAATTTTATCATGTCGGATAAATCTTCAGTTATTTCCACAAAGCCATCGGTCGTGGAGAAATCATGCATCTTCTTGAAGGTGATTGGCTGCTCATCACTGAAATATATAGAACCAATGGGAAAAAAATGAATGAAGAAAAAAAAAGTGTTTCTAAGTTGGTAAACCAAAAGCATAGAGAGAACTTCAACCACACTTTTTAGGAGAACCCCAAGTAGCATTTAACTTCATAATTCAAATTATACCCTGATATTTGAAGTATTTACAACGAAAAGATGAACTTTGAAAAAAAAAAAGATATCTTACTCCTGCCCTGCCACATCTTGCACATGCCATTAGTGGAGATACTAGAAATCGCATATGTCATCAAGTATTTTATGATTGTTCCTGTGAAGTTTCAACTTTTCAAAAATATTAGTGAAACTACTAGAAATTGAATAAATCATCAAGTTCTTTTTATGATTGTTCATGTCAACTCTCAACTTTTCAAAATATTACGAAATCGGCACAAATTTCTGCCTAACTTTTGTAATAATAGAAAAAGAAGTTTGTGATGTAAATGTAAATGCAAGGCACAAAGTTGGGGTTGTTTGTGATTTTTTTTTTTTTTTAAGATTGGGTTGTACAATAGATAAAATATTTGATGACTTTTGCCATTTCCTTTAGCTCCACTACCATCAGGTGCAAAATGCAAGGCAGGTGTAACCTCAATGATATAAAAAAAAACAGTTTATATTTAGAAGCAGGTCGAAATTAAACCACGAGTGTTTCTCCTATTGATTGATTACCTGATCAACGAAATACAAGGACAGTATATATTCTCAGTCGCGAGGCCAAGGATCAAAAATTGAAATGTCAAATGGTTGTAAAAGCCGATATATTCAGGCATACAAGAAAATACACATGAGAGTAAAGAGTTGATATTGAAAATGAAGATCAAGCAGAGTACTTTGAAACCGATTCAAAGAAAACTGTCCTTGTAAATCATCTAAAAAATGGAAGTATCTTAGCTCATCCTAAAAACAAAAGAAAACTGAACTGTTGGGCAATTGTGTAAGAAATTTAGGAAACAACGAAGTTCGAGTCATGTCTTACTTGAACATAGATTTTGCATCTACTGATGGAAGAAAATAAAACCTGCAGAGTCAGTTCAGAAAGGATGTCCTCAGTTAGCATTCTGATAATTTGTTTACAAGCAAAAAAAAAAATCAATTTGTCGAACTCCATAATCGTGAATTCACGCTTTTAGTTCATTTAGCTAAAAACATGTAAAATTCCTAGCATATGGAATCAAAACAAGAAAAATGAATAATTACTATGTTCAAAAATGACATGCCCCTTTCACTGAATATATTTAGAGTTCAATTCTTGAATTAGAAGAAGAAATAAAAACTGATCCATTATACAATTATGCTACGAAAAATAAAATCAAGCATCCTCGTTAAAATCAAGAGGGAATCCACCTCGCAAAATGCGATTTTTAACACAGCAGCAGAGAAAAATAATGGAATAAATCAATAAAAATGAAAAAATTAGGGGTTAAAGGCACAAGAACTTACACAAATTTTTATCCTGCTGATTTGGGCCTTCTTGTGTCCATTTCGAACGATTGAGTGATTGAAGATATGACGATGAAATTGTTTTCCTTTTTTTGAATATATATATACAGTATATTTGAGGATAAATATACAAATGATGTCAATTGCAGTGTTCGATTTTGTCCTCTCTTTTTTCAAGATGAGTTCACTTTGATTGAGATTATCAACAAGACAACCCAAAATGTTATTGGCGATTTTGGGAAGAGCGAATTACCCTTTTGCCCTTGATTCATACCTTTCTAAATTTGGTCCATTTTTTAATTGAAAAGATCATTAATATTGAAAGGAGCCTAGTTGCTCCAAGAAAAAAAAAAATGCATGAAAAATTTGGTTCATATTCAATGTAAAAGCACGTGGTAATGTGTGTGAAATTCTCCACGACGCAAGTTCCAATCTCGAGTGAAAAAAAATCTATTAAAATAATATTTTTAGTCTCTCCTCAAGAAAAAAGTGTGAATATCATCAAGAAAAAAACATCATACTGTATCATATTGCTACTCCATTATCGCACCAAGAGTAGTGAAGGAATGTTAAAAATATTTCGCATTAGATAACATACTACATTATTGTACCAAGAGTAGTGAAGCTCGGATTAGATTTAATTTAGCCTACGTCTAAGCTGTCTTAAGAATAGTTTATGCAGATCACATCGTCTTGATGTACCCTATGCATGACACATTTTCACAGGGATTAGTAAGAGGGCAGTCGATTGCAAGGAACTACTTTCAGCTCATTATCCCTCTGTTATTTGAAGATGTGCAATAACATTTGCATCATCGGCAGTCATTATATACGATACAACATAGTGTCTTATTTTTGCTTCAGTGCGAGGAAACCAAGCTTCTATGAATCACATTGAAGAAACAAGGGGGGTTTCGGGTTCGGCATTGTGTTCCACGAGTGAGCCACGCATCCACCTCTTCAGCATCTCTAGCGAAGCTTTGGGCTGGTCCATCGGGACCATATGCCCAGCATCATGTACCTGTAATTTTAGGACATGAGTTATTAGGAAAGTATTACTAAAACAGAATTCAGCCTAGCAATCGATAAGGAAGGCAGCCCACAAGGATATTAGTAATATTTTAAAAATACAAGTGCCTCCTAGACGTGATTACTAAACACGATTAAACCCCTCAACAAGTTCAATTTAGAAAATTAAAATGCCAAGGGAACTTTGTTTAATATTAATTTACACCAACAGCCTGAACTATGGAGTTCCTTTATAAATGACCACTAAACTTTCTGTCACTTGACCTCCTAAAATATGGGTGTTTTGGCAAATTGCACTGAAACTCTGTTTTTACACTTCAACTCCCAAAGAACAATGCATGTTAGTTTTTCACTTTGCCCTCTGAGCCATCTTACATTCTATCGAATGCCGGCCATATCATGAGTGGTACACATGTCACTTTTTATTTGTCCAGGGGGCAAAAGTGAAATAAAACATAGTTCCGAACATTTACTCTCTTATTCGTTTTTTGCTAATTAGGCTAAACGCCTAAACTTCATAGGCAATATCTGTAATTAACCCCTAATCAGCATAAAAACAAGTCACGAGAGGGTTTAATGAGAAAGAGAGAGAAAGACCTTTAAGAAACTAAGAGGTCCGTGACTTGTCAATAACCCTGCTTCAGAACCATCAACTTCAAAAGGAACCCCAGCAGATGCTACAAAATCCTTCTGCCCACTCCATTCCATAGCGTTGACCCATCTCGAGTTACCTGCTCGATAGACAATGTCAATGCATGTTATTGCTAAGCCAATTGTCAAAGATGAACACACAAAAAACACTGTATGGGAGGGTTAATTGTGTCTGACCGAGCCAGTTGCAGATCAAATCGTATTCCCCAGCATACACCAGAAGCTTCACGCCGTCCTCAAGAAGCGCGGGAATACCCACTTCAAGATTCCTCATCCAATCCATAAGCATGGCCTGGTAGACAGTAGTGCTACACGGAACAAACTCTATGTCTCCAACTCCAAGTGCTTGCCTGACAGATTTCTGGTTGAGGTATTTCTCCAAGTTTGAGAAGTCGTAGCACAGGCTCCCCTCACACTTCTTTCTAATATCATAATACTACACAGAAGAAAAATAAAAGAAAATGAGTGATAAGAGAGAATGGGAGTGAGATAAAGTTCAACATATAGTGATCAGCTCAAATACATCTTTTAAGAGGTTTGAACTAGTTAAGTATATGATAGCAAAAATAGTTAGTACGAAGAATTTATTTCATACACGACTCGGTGGTGAGTCGGTGCAGACGCAGATCATCGAAAGTGCATGCAACCATAACTACTGTTAGTAACTATGTATATTTGTGTGTGTGTGTGTGTGTGTGTGTAAAGAAACATAAATATAGAAACAAGAACATGCGAGAACACTGAATCTTGAATTTTAAACTGGCTTGCAGCCTAGTAGTGCAAGTCAGCGATAAACGAGTTTTGTACATTCACATCTCCAGCATGTGAAATAATAGAGCTGAATATTGTGTTGCAAACAAAATAGGCCGCCATACAAGATATTGTCCCGTCAGTGCCTGGAAGAATAAAATAGCACTGAAAGTCCTTTTACATGTAAATTTATATATAAGAAAAGGAGACATTTGGAACAAGATATAAAGTTACCACAAAGCTTTATTGCTGTTTCACAGAGCGGAAGCACCTTGTTAATCCGGTCATGCTCAGGTTGCGTAAGTATTCCCATATCAAGAGCATAGTCGGCATATGCACCATACTGAATTGCTGGGTCAGTGAGCCCATTTCCAATAGCAAATCCCTGTGTAGTTACTTCTTATGAGAAAAGGTAAACATAGCCATATAAGGACACTTGACATTATTTATGCATACGGAATAATACCTTAAGATTTATATGGATGCCATCTTTCTCTTTGTTTCCTCTGTGGACACGTGACGCAAAAGCAGGGATATAGTGTCCAGCATACGACTCTCCAGTAATGTAGAAATCATTTTCTGCCAGTTCAGGATGCTCCTTAAAGAAAGCCTATACCAGAAAGATGTGAATGAGATTTCTATCAATTGAAACATAAGTCCTATTTTTTTCAAAAAAAATCCTCATGTGTAATTAATGTACACTAGATCACAATTTTTATAACGGAATACAAGATTTTAACATTCAATAGGATTGTTAATAAGATACCTTCACAGTTTACAACACTAGCAGGTTTCACATACATATTCATCGAGTAAATAGGATTATACCTATTCTTACAACTAGCAAAGAAAAAAGTAAAATTCAGTTAGTGTTATCTTCTTCTACAACTAATGAAGTTCTAAACTGCTAATGGATTTTAAGAATAACAAATGTACAGCTCCTAAAGATTTCAAACATAATTGAATATGATAAATCAATATGAATCTTCTATATATTATAATCATTATGTTGCAAATGGGGTGGAAATTTTCAGCTCAAAGCATATATTCTAAGGACTCGCTTTACAATTGAACTCCATGAAGTTATACCCTGATTCCTTGACATAGTTTCCTCATCACTAAAATCCTAAAAGATTCCCTACTGTAGAACACGCTTCCTATCGAAGCTACACTCAGGGGTGGACAATCTTTTACTTATACTTTTCTCAAACAGAAGAGACTAAAAAGTTCATAAATCTTTTACTTTTACTTTTCTCAAGATATCAATAGATTTTCAAGTCAGTGACTAATTGACTATCGAAATCAGTGTAAGCAAGCATCCACAAATCCTTCCAAGTCATTAGGCAGACATGCTAGAACATTTTCATTTCAACTTGAAAGCACTATATGAACCATCTGAAATATTTACTTCAGTAGGTGGTAAGATTTATGTTCATGCTGGAGTGCTGGACAAAGGAGATAGTGGTTTATGGTGTTAAGTGTTAGCATATATCCATCCACACTTTTGACATATGACCATATAGTTGTAGAGTTGGAAAAAAGAGATGAACTGCCATGAAACCACCCATGGGGCTAATCTACCCCCTATGTACTTAAGACCTGCCACCACATTTCACAAGTCTTAGATGATAGCTCATAGTAAAGTCTGACACCAAGTAAGCCATATATATTCAACTATAACCAACATCTCATTTCTTTAAACAAGACCATTTTTATATTGAATCGAGATTTATGTTTGCAAAACCTATCGTTCAAACCATCAACACATCAATAAGAAATGTCATTGTGTGGCATAGTGAGCACAATAAATTTCTACATATTACCCAGTTTTGAGAGTACAAAAAGAAAATCAAGTAACAAAACTGACCTGTATAAAGTCATATAAATCATCACTGACACCTTTTTCATTATGACGAATGTCCCGCTTATCAGAGCTATAACTGAATCCAGTTCCAACAGGCTGGTCCACAAATAATATATTTGAAACCTGCAAAATTATCATTAAAAAAAATTACATCATATGGATTAAGTTTATAAAATTCAACAACAATCAATGTTACCATAATTTTCTTTATAAGAAACATGTACTTTATATAATAAACATTGGGATGAGACATCTCTATTACTGAATCAATGTTGCCATAATTAAAAAAAGTTCGGTAAGAAAAAATATAGACCAGAATAAAAAAAATGCGAAGAATGAAATTTACCCTCAACCTTTACCCGCTGCAATTTAGCCCCTATTTTGTTTATTAATTGGATTGACTACGTCCCTAAACTTTAACATTGGCAATTACACCCTATAAAATTATTTCATGTAAACATAACCATCAATGTTACTACAATGTTAACTTTTGTGTTAAAAATATAATTGTAATCCAGGTGAAAACAATTAAATCATTATTAATATTATTATTAGTTTTGTTAAAAAAGGAAATCGACTCTTTTAGAAATTAAAACTTAATATTTAGACTCATATAGTGTTTTTTAGTATTCCAGAACTTAACAGCTCAAAATAAAGAGGAATATATATTAATGGAGAATAAAAATCAAAATCGAACAACATGAAAAATCGAACTATGCTAATTTTATGTAGTTTTCCAACATTACATTTTATTAGATTTCTAAAAAGAAAAAATGACATTCGAGGCATAATTGACCTCGATGCTCAAATAAAAGGATACAGGGGGTAATTGATCCATATAAATTAATAGGAGCCATAGCACCTTTGAATGAGGGCTGAGGTGCAAATTCCAACCCTTTCAATAGTTGTTTATGTGATTTCCAAAATAGTTGACAGACCTAACAGAAAGAACTTTGTGCAGCACTTAGTCTCCCTTATGGACTTATTTTTCTTCGATCGTAGAAAGATAATGATTTATGCTCTACATAGTTCACTAAATGACTTAGTACCTAGAATAGAGCCATAGACAGGTTTAATATTCATCAACATAAATTACCTGATCCCAGCCATATTCATTGCGCACTAGAGATAAATTGTTGGCAATAGAGAAAGGTCCATTTTCGTAGAAAAGAGCCATTTCGCTGCTACAACCTGGCCCACCAGTCAACCAGATAACAACAGGGTCTTTGGTGCTATTCCGTGATTTAAAGAAAAAGTAAAACATCCTGCAATTACAAACTTCGGTTTAGTCTCAATTCAAACACAAGGCTCAGCCGGAAATTTATCAAATGAAAACTAAATAGAAAATCCATAAATATATCACAGATAATGACTAATGAAGCCAACAAATTCAGCATTGAGGTGAAATCCAGAAAATGGAAAACCATTATACATTTTAGAACGAATTCGCTTGGCATAAAAATATCAACAGGGCCAATAGCATCAATCTGACTTGACAAGTTGTGAATTAGCAGAATATGGCATCCTTATCAGTCCATGAGAACGGTAAATAAGAAAGTAACTGAGATTGTAGTGAAATAAAATACTACTCCTACACAACTGTAATGCATTACTAAATTGCTCACGGCCTTGAGTACTGAAAAATTAACCGAAGACTATTTAATCGAATAGATTAGTTTTAAGAAAAATTAAAGCAACGAGAAAAGGCACTAAACCCTATGTGTTACGAAAACTACCTGGCGCCGTGCGAATGCTGAATCTGATAGTAACCGGCATGGTGACCTAATTCCTCAACCGAAGCACCGCTGGAATCGATCGAGTCCGGGAACTGAAATCGCCGCTCAACGATCTCCGGAGCTCCGGCAAAGGAAAGATTGGCATCGACGATGTTGACCGGAACGTTGGGGAACAAATTGAGCTCTCGAATCAGCTTCTCGGCGGCACCCGACGGCAGCTTGGCCGGCGCGCGGAGCAAAGCGGCGGCGGATGAAAATATCGTCAGGAGGAAGAGAGAGAGGAAACTTAGCGAGAAAGCATTCATTTTCAGGGATCTCACTCTTCTCTTGACAGTGTTTGCTCATTGCAAATTTATACTACTATGAAGAAAAATAAAATGAATATCTGGTCCACGTGGCTACGTGTGGGGAATCGTGTCAATGGTGGGCCGCAGCCTAGCGGAATCTATATTTATTTATTTTATTTATATTTTGTTTTTTTAAGTATATTTAATTAATGAGAGAAAAATTTTATTGGTCTCACAAATGTATGTTTTTTTCGTTTCAGTCTCACACGTTCATTTTCTCAATTTAGTCTCAATTAACACGGATTTGGTTTCAATTTAGTCCTTTTGAACGAAAAATTTCGAAATTGGTCGGAATCAGACCACGTGCACATCACGTGAGCTCGTCGCTGCCGCCCTCAACTGACTAAGCGCCACGTGTCATTACACTATTGGTCGATGTCTTTTTTCAAAAAAAAAGTAAAAAGAAATACGCAAATACGGTGCCATGTCATTTATATCTCAATTAAAAGAAAATCAAAAATACTTAAATACACATTTAAATATGGTAATATTAAAATTAAATGAAAAATTAAATAAAAAAAGAGTTTCGGATAAATGCAGATGAAAGAGTTCCACACACGTTTCCCCTTTCTTCTTTTTCTCGAATCTTATGAATCAATTTCTAAGAAACATAACACCAACAACTGCTCTTGTTGTTCTGATCTCGACTCACATTATTATTCATTCCATTATATGCCCCATCATGATCAGGAGCCCTCGAGACCTCAACTTTCTCGACGGAAAGTTTCTTCGTCACTCCCGTCTCTTCGTCCTCCATCTTCGACAATGAGATCAACCCTCATACCCCATGAATCACTAGCCATTCGCTTTTGTACAGATCTGGAACCGTGATTTCAGCTCCACTCACCTTCACCATCTCCCTATCATTGGTAATCTCCACTCACCTTCACCATCACCTTCACCATCTCCCTATCATTGGAAAACACAGTCCCGTTCTTCATCTCCTCGAGATCGCTGCATCCGATTCTACACGGCGGTGCCTCATGAACAGAGAAGAGAACCTGGGGATATCACCCTAGAACTGGACCAAATCCTCATCGAGTGGCGCGAAGATAGTCCACGTCCTTAGATCCAGCGAGGGCCCGAAAACCCCAATCAGCTGCAGATCGATGAAGGAGGCGATGATGGAGTACCCTCTCGATTTCAACGCCCCGGAAGCCTCCCCGAATTTGGAGGTGGATTCGAGTTTCAGGCACTGGAAATTCAATTTAGGGTTTGCGCTGGTCAAATTTGTGCGGGTGAATCTCAAGTCGAAGACTGGATTGCGTAGGTTTTAAAACATAATTTTGATTCCTTTTCATTTATTTTTAATGTTGCGTATTTAATGGGATATTTTTGTATTTTTTATTTTCTTTTAAATCTTGTATATGTGAGTTGGCACCGTATTTGCATATTTTTTTATTTTTATTTTTTGAAAAAAGTTATCGACCAATTACGTAATAACACGTGGCGCTGAGTCAGGAGAGGGCGGCGGCGATGAGCTCACGTGATGTGCATGTGGTCAGATTCCGGCCAATTTCAAAATTTTCTGTCCAAAAGGACTAAATTGAAACCAAATCCGTGATATTTGAGACTAAATTGAGAAAGTGGACGTGTGTGGGACTGAAACGAAAAAAACATACATTTGTGGGACCAATAAAATTTTTCTCTCTTTAATTAATGTTTCAATTTACTTTTTATTATAAAATATTTAAAAATATAATTAATTAATTATTTGCAATCGATAGTAAGTTTTATTTTAAAATAAAAGTGAATTAGTTTTTAAATATAAAAATTTCGTTTGTTTAAACATCGTTACAATTGATGGATAGTAATTTTACAACTGTGAGTAAATAAATAATAAAATTTATAATAATATTTGATAGGAATGCATTTTTGCTTAAATAAAAAATAAATTAAAATAGTTATAAGAAAAATGAATAAATAACATAAAATTTTATAATAAAAAATAAAGTAATATTTATTTATAATTTAATATATTGAATTACACTCCTATAATTTTTATAATATAAAAATACTAAAATAAATATTATAAATTGAAATTTTGTTCATGTCATAATATTTTTGAGTGAAACTATTATTTATAGTAAATATATAATATAATGAAATAGAGTGATGTGAGTGAAACTAGTATTATAATGAAGTTAATGTTAATTACTCTTGCTAATAGGTTGCAAAACTTCAATACTTTTCATATATTTAATATAAAAAAAACATATTTTTTTATTTTATATAAGTATATAGTGAAATGATTTAACATATTTAGTAAAAAAACATTTTTATTTATTACGCAAATAAAAAAAATTAACATGATCCATTTTTTTGCAATTTTGCAATTTTGCAAGTTTGATATGGACTGTTTTCTTTATGAAATTATCTAAAAATGGAGTTAGAAAATGCATCTCTGAATCAAATTGTAATCATAACATTTTAGAGAGAAATTGTCTTTCTACCACCCCTCCATTTTTACTATTTTCATTATAGTCTTCGAATTCAGATGTAATTATAACATTTGAGAGAGACATTATTATTATTATTATTTTATTTTTATTTTTTTTAATTTTCTACTGACTTTAGTCAATATATTTTTCATTTCATACTAATTATAACTTTGACCAAGACCAAGAATACTTAATTATAAATACATATATTATTTATTATTATTATAAATTTTGAATTATGATTGATCGAATAGCACAAATAGAAAGTAAACTCAAAATTGTAATTAAATGATTCTAACGAATATATAATTTGAAATACAATCATATCCTTATTTCATCTCAAATTTAGGTCAATCGAATGAAGTTCATTTGACTCGGTAAATATATTTATTTTTTCCAAAATTTATGCAGGAATCATATTCTACCATTCTGAAATCATGATTTCATGATTCACAATAGTGTGATTGAAATGATCATATTATCTTTTATTTTTTTCGAGTTCTATTTTAGTATTGTTATTAGTCAAATAAAAAAATTAATCTTAAGAGTATTTATACATATCAAAGAATGTATAAATTATGAATGCATGGCATATATAACTGAATTCATGAATGATCATCCATGATCTCATGAATTTAAATATTCTTTTTATTATAGTGCACATAATTGTCACGCGGTTCATTCTTGTAATTAATTATATAATTATAATATGAAAGAGGAAATATTGATGCTTGTCTGATTCAATTACTTCGAGGAAAATGGTCATTTAGAACTTAGAAGCATCATCAAGCGAATAAATTGAGTTTCCTTTCATTCAATTTCCAAAGCAACACTTAGGACCTAATATTTCGGATTTAATTTTAGTTCAGTTCATATCGTTTGAGTACCGTCAAATTCAGATCGTTTCAGTTCACTTCAATTAAGCTTAATTAATTTTGTTTTAAAATAAATTAAAATACAATAAATTAAAAATAATTTGAACCAATAATATTTTAAATATAAAATCTAGTTAATAATATAATATTATTAATATTTTAAAAAAAATATTTAACAATTTATAAAATTTATTATTACTTTCCGTTCAAATTCATTCAATTGAGTTGCAGTTTTAGTTCAAAAGAACAAGTGCTTCGTTTTTGTACTCTAGGCTTAAAAAAATATATTCTCTCTTTTTAATTTTGTTTTCATTTAGAACAAATAATACTTATAAGTTATAACTTAGACAAGAGTAATACTTATAAGTTATAAATATTATTTGTCTAGTTATATACTCATTAATTATACTTATAAGTTATAACTAGACAACTAGTACAGTACTGTATATGGTAATTATTATTGTTAGACGTCCCACTACATAAAATGTGACTATTTATTTAAAATGGTTGGAATATAAAATTTGTATAATTACTTTAAAATGTAATAAAATGCCTAAAATGAATTATTATCATACTCATATATCGACTAAATATATCGACTACTTACAATAGTACAACTACATTAATCAAGAAGTTTTTGTATTTTGGGAGAATATTATATAAATCCAAGAGTGTCACGTAATCACGTCTCATTTGCATGTATTATGTGACATCATATTTGCAACGCGACTACATATATGTTTGATGTAGTACAAATTACTAAGTCACTTACACGATGCAATTTACTACAGTACACTCACTGCGTAAAACCCATACTACCACTTTCTTTATCTATATATAGTCTATCGTCAATAGTCAAGTAGTCAAACACAATTTATTTATTAATTAGAAATATAATACTTCCCCTATAAATCACGATGGAAATAGGTGCATGAACCTACGATCACTCTTTCTTCAATTCTATATCCCAATAATCTGAAAAAAGAATAACAAACTTTGTAATCTCACTATTCACTATGGAGGGTACCGCCAAAGTAGTCCTCACCGGGCGGTGGTTCATGATGTTCGCCACCACCCTCGTCTTGTCGGTCTCCGGCGCCACCTACATGTTCGGCCTATACTCCCCTATCATCAAGTCCTCCCTCGGCTACGACCAGACCACCCTCAACCTCCTCAGCTTCTTCAAAGACCTCGGCTCCAACGTCGGCATCCTCTCCGGCCTCATTAACGAGGTCACCCCTCCGTGGGTCGTGGGGTCGGGGGTACTTTGACGGCGATCGACAATTTGGGGCAAATAGGGTCTTCGTTGGGGTACCCGAAGAACAGCATAAGCACGTTCGTTTCATTGGTCAGCATATGGAATTATCTCGGGAGAGTTGTTGCCGGCTTTCTTTCGGAGCACGTCCTGAAGAAGTACAGGTTCCCGAGGCCGCTGATGTTGACTTTCACCCTCGTCGTCTCGTGCGCGGGGCATCTTTTGATAGCCTTCGACGTCCCGAACGGGCTGTACGCGGCGTCGGTGATCATTGGATTCTGCTTCGGGGCGCAGTGGCCGTTGATCTTCGCTATAATCTCGGAGCTGTTCGGGCTGAAATATTTCTCGACGCTCTACAACTTTGGGACCGTGGCGAGCCCGATCGGGCTCTACGTGCTCAACGTGAGGGTTGCGGGTCGGCTTTACGACAAGGAGGCGACGGAGCAGCTGCGGGCCTCGGGCCGGGTCAGGATGCCCGGGGAGGAGCTCGACTGCAACGGGGTCGAGTGCTTCAAGCTGGCGTTCATTATAATCACGGCGGTGACGGCGTTCGGGGCGGTCGTGTCGCTCCTCCTGGTGATCAGGACGAGGAAGTTCTACCGGAATGACATATACGACAAGTTCCGGCGGTCGGACGGGGAGGAAGTAATGTCAAAGTAGTTGACGTGCGCGGGGTTTTTGTGATCTTTTCTGATTTGATTTTCGGAATTTGTAATTTCTTTTCTTCTGCTATTTTAGTAATTAATTACCTCTACTACGTAATGTAATCATGGTTAGCTTAGAGTCTTTTAGAGAATATACAAATTTTGACAAAGTATGAAAAGGGCGGTTGCGCGTGAGAAGTAACTTTGGCTTTCCTGATTTTTGTCAAAAAATAATTGAAATTGCATGGTGACCGTCGGAGCGATTGAGCAGGTTAAGAATAGTTGAATTATGGGCCGGGTCGGGCTACTTTTAACCCTATGGGCTATATGATGGGCCGGTCCAAACATGCTCGTATGACACCCTACCCATGACACACTAAAATTACAATGATTACAAAACAACAAATACTAGTAATACATAAAACAATTAAAAAAAGCCAAAACCGACCTTAGCTCAGTTGGTAGAGCGGAGGACTGTAGAGTGATTATAGAAATCCTTAGGTCGCTGGTTCGAATCCGGCAGGTCGGATTCTATTTTATTTTATTTTATTTTATTTTATTTTCATTATTCATTTTTTATTTTCATTGTTTTATGTCTTGTATAGTTGTATTGATTGATACATAATTGTTCAATTTTTATTTTTCTTTACATATGAGTATGACCTATTGTTTATTGTCATGGGAGAGGGTGATGGGTTAAGACAACACTCGTGTGAATACAAACAAAGGGTTGCTTGCTAAAGCATATTAGACGTGTACACAAGGTCTATAATACAATATTTGACTTAAATCCTTAATTATTCGTCTCTCTTTAGTTAATACAGTATCAATAATTTAATATTCGATATATATAATTCATATATGTGACGTTTGTAATACAGTAGTAGACAACTAAATATTCAAACTTCAATTGGAAAAAGATGGATAAACATTAGTACTTTTCAGTGTCCATCTCATAATAGTTTCAATATTTTTATTTCATTTATTTTAAAATAAAATTTTATTCATATTTTATTTATTAACAATAAATTATTTTTTAAATTTCATCATAACTATTTATTTATCAATTTTTCTTACTAATTAATTTTTGGCCAAAAAATCAATTAAACTTTAATAAAAGTAAAATAAGTACCTTGTATTTTAATATTCAATAATTTGTAGTTAGGTGGCTGACTAGTGTAATAATGTGTCCCAGAGTTTTGGGATATGTCCAATGAAATATCATTTTTTTAGCAATAAAATAAAAACTAGAATAATGTACTAGTAGTTATTTATGATGTATTTTTTGGAGGAATTTTAAATACGGGTATTTTTAATGATTTTTTATATAATTAGGAGTAAGGAGTATTAGTTTATTTAAACTATAAATATATGTATGTAATACTATATATACTGATATACACTAGTACCACTGCCCGTGCGATGCACGTGGTATTTTTTAATTTATTTTTTTGAAAATTGATCCATATGAAAATTTTATTTTATTTTATAATCGAACTCTCACTCTAATTTATAAGGGTGGGCATTGGACGGGATGAGACGGGATTAGGGGGAATCTCATCCCGTCTTGATAATTTATATTCGGACGGGATCGACATTTAAAAAATTGTCTCGCATGTCTCAATCTCGTTTGGATTCGGGTTGAGATCGAGACGGGATGAGATCTCCTTACTCAATTTTTCAACGTGTTTATTGATCTCTTAAATCATATAACCCATGAAATTTATAAATTAAATTGTTGAATAATTATTTTTATAGTCCAACTATTTTTTTATAATTCAAATGTCATAAGTATAGAAGGTGGTCTGTTAAATTAAACTGTAAGCATCATAGCCACTCATGGTGTTTGCGAAAAATGCTTCCGTGCATCGCACGGTGCGGGATCGTGTCAACTTGAATGATGCGGGGTACAAAATCATCTATGACATTATGTGCAACCTCACTTGCACCGTCAAACTCAATTGTGGTATATGAAAAAAGAGTCCGAGTTAATAGATATTATAACGACACGGAGATCATCCAAGTGATTTAATTTTCCACGTTCGACTATTGCTGAAACAATGTATCCTATAAAGGATCCATTGGAGTTTGAGGTAGGTAGAGGAGTAGCTGGAAGAGAAGTTGGGTTGGCTGCAAGACTGCAACATTAAAATTAATATCATCGCCCGCATGTAATTAAAAAAACATAATCTCGGTATGATTACTCTATGTATTAGAACAACAATGAGTAAATACGGAGTAATTGTATAAAATTAGTACCACTGCCCATGCGATGCATGTGATATATTTGTTTGAAATAATCTAAAATTTTATTTAATTTCCAAAGTATTTCGGCTAAAAAATTATTAATGGACTAACAAATTATTTTATGTTATCTCAATTGTGAAAATTTTATTATTTTCAAAGACTACGCCTGTTTGATGTAATTTATAGTATGTAAGCTTCTTGGAGCATAGCCGAGTGGTAAGGACTGTAGTGATGTTGGTGTAATTCCTCGACCACGCAGAGTTCGAATATAGGATATGACAAATTTTTATTGAAATATTATGAAGTTAGTTATTGGATGAGACATATTGTCTCTCTCCCACATGTGTCTGCTACTCGGGCACATCCCTCGATTTACATCATACGCGATCGAAGAGGCTCTGATCTAGTGGAAGATGGGTTTCTCGTCTCTACATTTCTCGAGTGTCAGACGCATCCAACAAATACCTAAAATCGCTGGGGAAAAATCAAAATAAATGAAAAATAAAAATTATAAAACTGGAAAATAAATAAATATATAAAAAAATTGAATTTACTTGGTGAACATGAAGGAAATGAGATGACAGAAATGCAATTATATTAATATATGTATGTTAACCTACAAAACAAATTTAACATAACTGAATTAGGGATAAACTAAAAATTAAAAAAAATCTGGTCGAACATAATTAATATCTCGACAATTTGATTATGGAATCTGCGAAAAATTATAATTAATACATAAAATTAAAAAAATCTAGGAAAGAAAATGAATGAATAGAAGAACGTACGATTCAATGTTCAGAAAAATAAAAAAAGACATAAGAAGCCGCCAGATTATAGCAAGAGAAAATAATATACCTAAAAAGTTTGATCAATTTTTTTAGGGGTGACTATTCGGTACGGACGGGTATCCGCACCCAAATTTTTCAGGTACCCGTACCCTAATAATAAAAAAAAATCATTCCATAACCCGACCCTCTTTAGTAAATCGGGTACCCAATACCCGGGCCGGGTAAACAGGTACGGTAATCGGGTACCCAAAATTACCCTAAAATTTTAATTTACAAAAAATCAATAATAATATTCAAATTCAATGATTTATTTTCATCAAATAACAATAAAAAATCATCAATTAAAGTTTAAAATTGCAATAAAAAACAAAAATTATAATTAAAAATAATTAAAATATGTCATTTATTATATATATAATATTTTAGATTTTTAATTAATATATCAATATATTTATTATTTTAATTTAAATAATTAATCAGGTATTTCAGGTATACCCGAACGGGTAATCGGGTACCCTAATACCCAATATTTTTTAAAAATGAATTCTATAACCCTACCCTTACCCAAATTTATTAGGTACGGGTACCCAAAAATCCTAACGGGTGCGGGTATTTCGGTACAAACCCGAATACCCGAACCCGAATAGTCACCCCTAAATTTTTTTAACTCAAATTGATTAGGGAATAGGAGGAGATCGATTTTTATGAGATGCGATTAATTGAAATTAAATTAATATTAATGGAATAAAAAGGAATTTTGAGAAAAAAAATAAAATTGTATATATTTAAGATGATTATTAATTATTATTAGTAAAAATATATAATTTCAAATTACTATTTAAAATTTATATATAATAATTTAAATATGTTTAATAATATTACTATTTAGAATTTATAATTTTTTTATTTATAATTTATAGTGTGAACACAACATTATTATTGATTTCCTATTGGTACACATGGCATTAGTGGATTCTGAAATTATATATGTATAGATGTGTAAGGGGTATAATAGACATTTAAAGTTTTAATCATTATAATAAAATATAGTAAATAAACACATGTAAATACCTTAATTATTTTCTAAACTATAAAATAATATTTTTTTTTTGTAAATTGAAAAAAACAAAAGGTTTTTTAAAATAATAAAAATCAATGTTTCCTTGCTTCTTAATAATACCATGTATTTTTAATTTAGACTTCACCCATAACAAATATTGTCCCTAATTAAAATTTAAAAATTATATAACAACCCTAATAAATAAAAAAATTATACAGTGATTTGAAAAACTATAACAATCATATTATAAGATTTTTTTATAATAATAGAAATTAACAGGTCCTAAAGCCTAGCTACAATATCTTATATTTTACTCAATAATTTGTAGTCACGTCATGTGGGCTGACCATTTCTCGTTAGGAGATATTTAATCTCTTAACTAGAGTAGTTTATTGAAGGAGTATTCATTTAATTATTTAATCATTTTAAAATTCATTAAACTAAGAAAAATATATTCAATTAATAGTTTTTTTTTAATTTAATGATTATTCAATTCAAAAATTTAAAAATCTATTAAAATTTTGAGTTATTCAATATAAATTTTAAAAGGGAAAAAAATGGCGATAAGGCCATTTTTCAATATTTTTCGGCAATAAGGCCAATCTTCAATTTTCGTGTCAATTAGGCCATTTTGTGTCAATTGGACCAAAATAATATACCTGGAAGGACGAAAATACCCTTTCACCTGTTTTCACAATCGAGCCGGAAGTAAAATCACGCATTCAATTCTGTGCGCATCTCTCTCTCTCTCTCTCTCTCTCTCTCTCTCTCTCTCTCTCTCTCTCTCTCTCTCTCTCTCTCTCTCTCTCTCTCTCTACTCCAACTGAGGGGATTTCAATTCTGAAATTCAATTCCGAGCCGAGGGAATTCATCGCCGTCGCCGCCGCGTTCAAGCTAAGGAGAGGGGGAAGGTCGCCACCGGTGAGCACCTTGAATCTCCGCCGCTAAGGAGAATCGATTTCATGCAGTCCGTCTCCATCGACAATGATCGATCGATTTCATCGCCGCCGCCGCCGTTTCTGGCACAATTCAAATGTCAGATACGCCGCCGCCTTCCTTGCCGGCGATTTCGAATCCAGGTACGTGATTTCGAATCCACATACCCAATCAGTGCTTAAATGCGTGATTCAGCATGCACGCACTGTGTGTGGATTTTAATATACATGGTAGTGTTTTTTCGTTGCATTCAGTGCTACTCAGTGTTTTTAGTGGTTATACAGTGTGTTAGGGGTTGTCAGTGTTTGTATGTGCTGTTCAGTGTTATTGATGGTTGATTAGTGTTTATATCTGCTATTCAGTGTTTTAATGTGCTACTCAGTGTTTGTATGTGTTGTTCAGTGTTATTGATGGTTGATCAGTGTTTGTATGTGTTGTTCAGTGTTTTAATGTGCTACTCAGTGTGTATATGTTCAGTGTATTTGTGTTAATGATGGTTGATCAGTGCTGTTAGGGTTGTTCAGTGTTAATGATGGTTGATCAGTGCTTATCATGTTCAGTTCGTGTTTTTATATGTTAGTCAGTGTCTTTCATGTCATGTTCATTGTCTTATACTCTGTTTATTTTATTTTATTTTTCTCGCAGACCTCCATTGTCTTGGGAACTCTTGACCACGAGAAATTGTATGAAAAAATCACAGAAATGATTCCGTGCGTGCGAGAAGGGATTATAATGTCCCGATGGTGTCACCTGGGTTGAGAAAGAATACAGCTCCAAACCATTGGACGCTGCTCGTCTGCGACTTCGTCCAACGAAAATGGCGATTCTACAACTCGATTCAACCCAGGGGGTCGAAATCGAAGGACCATTACATGGCGAATGCAGCGGAATTGGTACGTGTACTGTTTTTTAGTCGATATTTAAAAATGTTCCCTTTTAATGATAACTGATAAACTGTTTGTTTCGTACGTTTCAGAAGGAAAAGGTAGAAACCAACGTGGACCAAAGGCTTGAGAAAGCGGGGAAGTCTGGTTTCCCGATACATGAAATCGAGGCCGTGAAGCCTCTCCCACAGCAACCCCCATCTCTGTAAGTAGTTCAGTGCATAATTAACTCATTCAGTGTTTCTGTGTTTCATTTTATGCACTCAGTGTTATATTTATGCATTTAGTGTCAGATTTTTTTTTTCCTTTAACTCCTCTGCGCCTATGTGTGTGTCCAGGAATGAATGTGCTTTGTACGTATGCTACTACATGGAGAAAATTCTGAAGAAAGAGTCCATTCCGGACGGAAGAGTTCCAATTATTCAAGGCTCACGTGATACGAACCATCCTGACCATGAAGGAAAAGTAGTGCCCTTCTTGGCCTGTGGGTTGTTTGTTTAGTTCTGGTTGAAAAAAACAAGAAGTATTTTTTTTTCTCTGTAAATGTATGAACATGATTATGATTGTGTTTTGGGTTTAGTTTCTGTAAAAAAAAATGTTTTTTGTTCATATTTCTATGTAATTGTCATCTACTCAGTGTTAATATTGTCTACTCAGTGTTAGCAGTGTTTATTCTTTATTTCATTGTCATCAGTGTTAATCTTGTCCACTCAGTGTCAGCAGTTGAAAACTTCTTGAATTGCAACATTAAAAAACAACCAAATGCAAAAATTACAACACAAGAACAATTAAAAACACTATAAGAGCATAAACTGAGCAAAAGCAAAATCACATAATGTTAAAATTCTGTGTTTTTTTTAATAAATGACAGTCAGGGTGTTTATGAGCCAACCAGTGTCTGTCACTGACAGTCAGTGTCTTTTCACCCCACTCAGTGTCACTGATCACAGAAACATGTCAAAAACAACAAAAACAATTCAGTGTTGTGTTTCTGTGTTCATTTTATGCAGTCAGTGTTTAATTTATGCGTTCAGTGTCAGTGTTTCTTGTAGAGATTCATGGCTGCGACCCTCGAAGGATCTACGTGAAGGGAAACGCGGTGGATGTTTCTGGATTTATTCCATGCGTGTCGAGGCTGACAACAAAAGATTTATAGCGGCAGTGGACAAACTTTGTCCAGACTCCGATAAGTATCCCTATCCTACGTTTAAATAGTGTGCCATTGTTGGAGCTATGGAGAAGGCGTTGATGGATTGTGGCCGATTCTTGATTCATCCTATCGATGAAGTACTCACCTGCTACTGATTCTTCTGGCACAACTTTTTGTTGCTGAATTTTGTGTGTAATTATTATACTGTATCTTCTTTCAAACAAGTTATGGGTGTAAATGTAAGCAAAATTTGACTATATACTTTCGATTTGAATATGAATGTTAGGTATATATGATCTCGAACCAAACTCGAGCAATATAGCATTCAACATGATGTCCAGTAGTTGGACTCGACTCGATTATTTTGCGATTCTGCGTGCAGTAATTGAAAATCAAATAATCTGAAAACTCGAAATCGAATAAAAAACATAAAAATCTGATATAAAATAATTTGTATAGCTTTACACAAAAAGCTACTCCACATTCTCCATAACATCCCATTTAAAAAAAAAACCTTTTTTTTTATTGAATCTGTCATGTACAAATAAATACCCCCACCATGTATATGTTTCTTCTATAGTTCTCTAACTATGTAGTACTCCATATGTGATTCTTTATTTTAATTTATCTCCTTAAATTAATTCCCCTGCAAAATATATTAGAGTCATCCTTGCTGTGAGTTGTACTGCTCATAGCCTCCTGGAGGTCAGCAAACATCTTCGGTCCAGCCAGGCCCCGCATATCATGTATATCGGCGGGCCCAGGTCCTTGAGCGAGGGAGGCTTGAATCTGATCTTGTATCGCTCGAATATCTTGTTCTGCTTGAGGAAGACGCATTTGAAAAGCCAATTCTCGATGGACTCAATCCATTTGGTGAAGGGGTTTGAGATATGGATATGATGTGGCATTCCAGCATCTGTTCCCACAGACTTGTTCCATTGCATATTTCTGCAACAAAATTTTTGACAGGGGAAATCAGTTACAGGAAAAGGCAAATAGACCAGCAGAATTTGTAAACGTTTGTAAGAAGCTACTCACCTTCGCTCTACCAGCCGCCTGTAAGGAAAATAAATAAATAGTCGGTAAGTAATCTTATAGGAATTAGACATTTTTATGTGTACAGAAAATAATGAAACTCCACAACCTGAGTGATTTCAGAATCCCATTTTATATAACTTAAATAAAAGTAGTTATTATCTGCCTCCCCCATTTTATGTGAACAGGCATACACAACACTAAACAGAACATTTTAACACTGAACATACACCAACACACACAATCAAAAACTGAGTGGCCATGCAATGACACTGAGTGACATGCAGAGACACTTAAATGACATGTACAACACTGAACATGACATTTTAACACTGAACAGAACATATTAACATTGAACAGCCACCAACACACACAATCAACACTGAGTGGCCATGCAATGGCACTGGGTGGCATACAGAGACACTGAACAGGCATATACAACACTGAACAGAACATAAAAACACTGAACAGAACATTTTAACACTGAACATACACCAACACACACAATCAACACTGAGTGGCCATGCAATGACACTGAGTGACATGCAGAGGCACTTAAATGGCATGTACAACACTGAACATGACATTTTAACACTGAACAGAACATTTTAACACTGAACATACACTAACACACACAATAAAGTTGATCAACACACGATCACACCGAAAAACACATAAAAAAACACACAATCAATGGAAATTAACAAATTGAAAGTGAAAATCGAATTAGGGTTCGAAATACTTACTTCCTCTCCTTCTTCTCGCCGGCGGCAGGCTGAAGGCTAGGGCTCTCCTGCTCTTCACTCGACGGAGTGTACTGAACAAGCCTCCCTCCGTTCAGTGTTTTCGGAAGCAGCCACAGAACTGGTGGTTGGAGTCGGCACGGTGGATTTTTTTCGCGGCGGTTTTCTTCTCGACGGAGCCACAGAGGAGATGAAAATCGAACAGTTGAGATGAGAATCGAACAGTTGAGATGAGATCGAAAGTGAGAGAGGTTTTCGTTCTTTATTGTGTTTTAGCGAGAGGGAGAGAGAGAGAGAGAGCAGTGGTTTCGTGGTTTCGTGCGCGAGAGAGAAATGAGAACCCGTTTGTTTCAAATTTGTAAGGGTAATGTTTTGGTTGTTTTTGTACTTGTCGGTAGTATTTGCTGGTAATTGAGGGTTTTGATAAACAACACAAAATATAAATATGTAATAGGTAAGAAAGCAAAGGGTATTAAGTTAAAATGCAGAAATCATAAGTAGAACATGGATGCTCAAGGCACCTCTTAATTCATATATTCATACTTAGAAATCATACTAAAATAAAATGGTTTGCATGTCCCTTCTCTCCTTTAACACCCTATATTTATACTAACCCATGCATGGCTAGATTATGCCACCTAATGCCCACTTATCAGCTCCTGATTGGACCACAACTCCACTAATATCCTGCATTAAAAACCCACTTAACTCTAAACAAAGACTTTATCCTCTGCTCCCGTCAAATGTCTTTTGACCACCTGTTGACTCTGACACCTCCCCCACGGATATTCCCGTGTAATAAGTCTGACACTACCGAGCGGTTGTTCCCGTCCAAGCATTTTTCTGACTTCTGCTGGTTGCCTCTCTAGGTCTTTTTCCATAGATTAACTCTGACTTGCATATCTGACGACGTGGCTTCCTCATTATTGACACGTGTCGGTGACCGTTTTATTGGGCACAACATAGGCCCCCAGGAAAATTGGAGTTTTCAACTTCGATTTCCCTGAAGATTGTGTTTGAATACCTCGGTTGGTACGCCTTGGAATCTGCATTCTGACTTTCTGTCGGCGGTTGACTCTTCATTTAATGTTGTTTTTACGCCTTTTAAAGGCTCTTCATGTAGTATTACGTCTTCATATCATGGCTCTTACTTGGAATAGAGAAGTATACCCGAATGATATCACGAGTTTCTCCTTCCGGATCAGAAATCGGTTGATGAAGGCTAAGCTGCCTTTGTCTTTATCTTTTTCACAGAAGTTTCCGGAGCTTGCTGGACAGGATGTCGCTTTGGTAGATGCTTTTGAAAGAATCTGGACGGTGAAAGTGGAGAAGGATGGTCGGCGGCTGGTACTGACTGACGGTTGGAGTAAGTTTTGTGAGCATCGGTTGGTTTCAGTGAGCGGGATCATCTTTCTGGAGTTGCGTGGGCAAAAGTTTTTCAGCATTGGTGTATTTGGAAAGGATGGAGAGGAGATCATTGACCTGGGAACTGATTCTGAAGATAGCTCTATCAATTCTGAGCTGGAAAATTCTCCTGCAAAAGATAATTGGGATTTCTTTTCCCCGTGAAATCTATTCGAGAAGTATTTTTTGGCATTTTTCTTATGTAAGATTACCTTTCCTGGGTTTATCTCCCAGGTTTCTTTTCTTGGGATTTTTCCCGGTGAAATAAATCAGAGTTTCGATCCTTAAAGGATTCTATGTATTTATATGGATGAGATAAGTATTCAGATACTTATCCATTAATAATCGCAATAAAATAATAATAAATTTGAAAAATAGGGTAATTTTTTCAACTTACCTTGTCAGGAGACGATTGCCACGTGGCATTATCCTGGCCAAGTATTTTTAGGGTTTGATGGGTAGTGGAGACGTACTCGAGTGCGTTTTTCCTCGGTAACTGCTATCTCTTCCCCTCCTTCAATCCTCACCGTTGGATGGAAAAACGGCAGAAATTTGATTTTTGAAATCAATAAACATATAGGAGTTTAGAATTTTGAAATTCACTCCAAGTTTTTCGACTTTTCAGATTCAAGATCTGGTAAGAACAATTCTTTCTTCCTCTGTAAATTTCCTTTGTTTATTTACTGTGTAAATCCTTTTTTACCAACCCATCAACATGCCGAAAATCTCCAAAGTCGTTCGGCCGAAAATCGAAGCACCAGAAGTTCTTCTCGCCCGTCAATACAAAAAATTCATGGAAGAAGCCGCGCCGGCGCTGCCGGCGTTCCGTTTAGATGAATTGGAAGAGGCCCACCCTTATGTACCTGTCGAGAGGATCATCACAGCGGTTCAACCAGACCCGAACCACCAGGAGTGGGGTGCACACGGCCGAGAAAGCACGGTGACGGCGGCACAACTAGCCGACTGGAGGGACGATTGGCGGATTCCCTACAACGTGCATTTGCATGCGCCAGAAGAGGGTGAATCCGCCTGTTGTCCACCTCCGGGCATGGTGGCCATCGGCGTCGACGCAATGGATCAAGGGTTGCGGTTTCCCCTGCATCCTTCGGTTTCAGGCTTATTGAACCGCTGGGGGTTGGCTCCGCATCAGATTCATCCGAATGGATGGGCACAGATCTATGGAGTTTTGACTGTATTGGGGCAGGTGGGACTCTCTCGACCCATTTCTGGGGATGAGTTCCATCTTTTCTTCAGTCCAGTCAACTTCAACAAGAATTCGCTGGGAGACTATACCGTCCGCCACAGGAAATATATGTTGAAAATTCGAGAGCCTGAGGAGAAAGATCCGACTTGTTGGGATAGATGGTTTTTTGTTTCGGGGAGATGGAGGACTCAGACCCGGGAAGGGGAGATCGCCATCCCCCTTACTTATGGTGTTAAGGAAGAAAGTGAGCATTTAAAGTTTTAATATTTTACAGTTTAACTGATCTAAACTCGTTGGTATTTTGTAGGTGCGCGGCTTAAGCGGGCGACCTGCTCCTTCCCGTGGGATTTGGAGACTGCAAATCTTTTGGCACAGTGTATTCCGGCCGAAGAAAGAGATTCAGATTATCTGAACGACGATAGCATTCGTGACGCAGCAGGCTTGTTTTGCCCTCCGTTCGTTGAGGATCAACCCTGTTTTGGTATTTTTCCTTTATTATTTTTCTTTTACAAGTTTATTTTATTTCCTGGGAGTATATTTCCCGGGGAAACTATAATATTTTTGTCGGGAGTAATTGTATTACTTTTCCCGTGCAGAGTTTTTCTCTACTGTTTTTGAATTGAAACCTACTGAGATGGCAGACAACAAACTATTTGATCGCCTGGGACTCCCAAACCCAGCCCTGGCCGCTAAGGCTCGTAGGGCCAAAACCAGTTCCACCAGTGTTGGTGGACGGGGATCTGCTAAAACTCGGGGCGGCACACCAGGCGCTCCGGCTTCCCGTACCAGATCCCACACGGTTTCGGCTCAGGGTGGTGAAACAGATCCTCTGGGGATTATGGATGTCGTGGATTCGTATAAGGAGAGCTCCCAGCCATCAGACGTGGTGATGACTGATGCTACTCCAAGTCAAGGTTTACCCCCTTCTGGGTCATCAACTCTTTTGCAAGTCAAGCTCGAAGGCGACAAGAAAAGGAAAAAGATTGATGAGGGTATTATTGAGGTGACAGATTCCCCCCCTCGTGCTGATAAAAATCAGTCTGTTTTTGGAGTTGAAAAAATACTTTTCACCAAGTAAGTTTTTGTTTATTTACACACTTATCATATTACATGGTTCACTCAATTAACTCTTCTGTTTTATTTCTTGGTAGGTTTTCCCAGGAGAATCTCCCCTCAGCTCTGCTTCCCTTCTTCTCTGGAAAAGGCCCCATTGACCCTGTCACTACCCTGGGCAATCCAGTAGGTGACTCAATTGATGTTGTTGGTAGGTGCTGGACTTCAGAGCTCAATGATATGATGGATCATGAGGAGCATGCCTTTTCCCTGGCCCTAAAATTGGCCAGTCAAAGTGCAGTTGCCATTTCTGGGGCTCACAACATGGCTGAAAAGATCAGAGCTGAAGTGTCCAAGCTCAAAACTACCAGCAGCAAGCAAGAGGCACAGGTACAGGAGCTCAAAGCGGCATACACTGCCACTGCAGGGGACAAGGATAGGTGGAAGAAGGCTGCTGATATTGCCCGGGCTGAGGTAGGGAAGCTGAAGTCTGAGATGCAGGAGGCCTTGAAGACCATAAAAGAAAAAGAAGAAGAGATCGAGGACGCCCAGGACAGCTTTACCAGGGAGAAGAAAGAGCTCAAAGAGGAGGCGGCCAAAATTACCAGGGAGCTGAAACAGGCCAAGGATGACTTTGGTCAATCCATGGGGAGGGTCTCAGAGCTTGAAGCCCTGTTAGATTCTCCTGCTCACAATCCCCGGGTATTGGCTGACTTACTCTATGTTACTGCTTATGCTGATCTCATCAGGTCTGCAGCAAAGGAGAAGAATGATGGGGCCAGGGACTATGGTTTACAACTTCTCAAAGCTCACATGCAAGGGTGTACTCTGGATTCCAGAGTTCCACAGCCCTTTATGGATCTGGAAGTTGTCCACGGCATAGATATGAAATGGTGGCCCACATACAGTCTTCTCTCCATGCCTGGTGATCCTGCTAAAGCTCCTGTGGAAGCTTCTGATGATGAAGGTGTTGATGAAGGGGAGGAGATGGATACTCTTGGTGTCGGGCCTGATGGCAAGCCAAAAGATTCCCTCACGACTCCCCCAGGTGATGGTGGTTCTACCTCCTGAGTATAATTGCTCAGGAGTCTGCAAAAATTTGATGACTACCCTGAGTGTGAAAAGCTCAGGGATTTTAATCTTTATTTTCTGTTCAGTTTGGGCTTAATTGCCAAAAACAATATTTGCTTATTTTGTATTTGGATTATACAGGCAGTTTTTGCCTGGAACAAGTATTTATATTTTGCTGGTGTGTAATAACTTAGTATGTTATTTTGGATATTTATCCTTTGGGTCTTACTCATGGCCCTTCCACCGTTTTATTCAGGTTTCTTTTTACCATAATTATCTATAATTTTGACAAGTCAATTTTAGCTTGCTTGATGAATCGTAATTCTTTGTAAATAGATAACTTTTGGCTCACACCCAAGTTTTTATTTAAAACTTTGTTGGGAGTCTTTGTGAGTTCTTTGTCTTTGCAAAAGTGATTTTCGGATTTTAGTTACCTCTTGGAATTCTCTCTGATTCTAAGTAACATTTTTCTCCTCCATCTCTCCTTTTACAAAGACTGACCGATCCTGTGGTTTGTTCTTTATGAATACCTCTTAGGATTTTCTTCGGACCTATATCTTCTCCCCGCGCGATTCTTGAGTTTCTCTTACTCTGTTGAATCCGTACGCAGAAAGAAGTGTTCGGCCCCATAATCTATAGATTTTTGGGTCTTTACCGAACCTTAGTATTCTCTTATGAATACTCAATATTTCTTATTTTTACCGGGAAATTTATTTCTTTCCCGGGGTAATATTTTTCCTTTGTACTAGACAAAGTATGACTTTTTAGAACCCATTAGGTATTTTTGATAAATACTGAGAAACATTATAAAAGTGATAAAAGGTTTTTACAAAAATAATATCTTTACCAAAAGCAAAGATCAACCTTTTAATGATAAAATTTCTTTAGGTGCAACGCATTCCACCGATACTGATCTTTGGTCCCGTCGAGAAGCTCTAACTCGTACGCTCCGTTCTGGAGGCAGTGGCTTACTCTAAACGGTCCCTCCCAGTTCGGCCCCAGTGCTCCCTGGTGCGTTCCTAAGATTTTCTTCAGCACCAAGTCTCCTTCTTGGAATTCTCGTGCCTTTACTTTTGAATTAAATAATTTTGCAATTCTTTGTTTATTCATAGCATTTAGAGAATCGGAAGCTAACCTTCTTTCTTCAAGAAGATCCAACTCTTTCCGGAGGGTTAGTTCATTTTCCGGGGAAATTCCCTGAGTGGTCCGGTGTGATAACACCGTTATCTCCGCTGGGATTACTGCTTCCGTTCCAAAAGCCAAAGAGTAGGGGGTTTCTCCAGTGGCATTTCTAGCTGTGGTACGATATGACCACAGAACCTCTGGAAGTTCATCCGCCCACTTTCCTTTGCGACTTTCCAATTTTGATTTGATAGTATGTTTTAATATTTTATTCACTGCTTCAACCTGACCATTCGTCTGGGGGTGGTAAGGAGTAGAGAATAGCCTTCTAATTTTCCATTTTTCACAGAATTCCTCCACCTCAGCCCCATCGAATTGTTTTCCGTTGTCGGAGATGATTGTTTCGGGTAAACCAAATCGACATATAATGTTTTTCCATATGAACTTGATAACCTGCGGTTGATCAATTTTGTTCAATGGTTCTGCTTCGACCCACTTAGTAAAATAGTCGACTGCTACAATCGCATATTTTACTCCGCCCCATGCGGTTGCCAGTGGTCCGATCAGATCGATACCCCACCGAGCAAATGGCCACGGGCTGTAAATGGATTTCAGGGCTTCTGGGGAAATACGGATGTTAGGCCCATGCGTCTGGCATTTGACACATTTACGTGCGTATCCGACTGCGTCCTTTCTCAGGCTTGGCCAGTAAAATCCTTGCCCCATGGTTTTATGTGCTAGGGATCTTCCCCCCGCATGGTTTCCACACACACCCTCGTGTATTTCTTCCAGGATTTTAAATCCTTCTTCCTTCGACACACATTTCAGTAGTGGAAGGGAATAACTTCTTCGGTAAAGTTGTGTATCTATTAAAGTATACTTTGCCGCTCGGGAGCGGAGTTGTTTTGCTTCAGTTTTATCTGCTGGTACTTCCCCGGTATTTATGTACCGTTGAATGGGAATCCGCCAGTCTTCTCCGGCCCCAGCGAGTATTTGCATTTGCATTTCTCTTTGTTCTATTGATGGGGACATTAATTTTGTTAATACAATATTTGAGAAGTCTGCTGATCCTTCAGCTGATGCTAACTTTGACAGGGCGTCTGCTTGTGAATTGTGTTCCCGTGGGATTTGTTCGATTAGAACTTCAGGGATTTTTTCACAGAGTTCCCATACCAATTTTAGGTATTTTATCATTTGTTCCCCTCTGGCCTCGTAGTCCCCACTTACATGGTTTACTACTAGCTGAGAGTCCATAAACACATGGAGTTTCCTGGCCCCAACGGCTATAGCTAATTCCAACCCAGAAATGAGAGCTTCGTACTCTGCTTCATTGTTCGATGTGGGGAATTCAAACTTTACCGCATGGGTTACTGAGTCTCCATCAGGACTGAGTAATACCACCCCTGCCCCCGAGCACGCGGTGGTAGATGATCCATCTACGAACAGCTGCCAGGCGCGTGCTTGACTCTGGGATTTCTCAGGGAAAATTAATTCCACAATAAAATCTGCCAGGGCTTGTGCTTTAATTGCTGTCCTTGGGGCGAAGGTTATGTCATATTGACTAATTTCTAATGCCCAACGCAGGAGTCTCCCGGAGATATCTGACCGATGCAATACTTGCCTTAAAGGCATAGTAGTCAAAACTTCGACGGGGTGTTCAAATAAATACGCCCGGAGTTTTCTTATTGATACTATTAAAGCAAATGTTAATTTCTCCAGTGGAGTGTATTTAATTTCTGCCTCATGTAACACTTGACTCACGAAATAAATCGGAAAGTGTTGGATTCCTTCCGCTCTTGCCAAAACTGCACTGATGGCATGTTCTGAGGCGGCTAGGTATAAATACAATTTCTCTCCTGGTTTGGGTGCCACAACTACTTTCGGATGGGATAAGTATTCCTTTATCCGTACAAAAGCTTGTTGGGCCTCTTTTTTCCAGTGAAATTCCTGTCCTTTGATGGAAGCAAAGAACGGTCGAGTTTTATCTCCCAGGCAAGAAATGTATCTGTTCAGGGCGGCGAGACGACCCGTGAGTCGTTGTACGCCTTTTACGTCCCGGGGTTCTTGCATGTCCAAGATAGCTTGGACTTTGGTAGGGTTGGGCTCAATGCCTTTCTCGCTAACCACATGCCCCAGGATCATCCCTTTTTTGATTCCGAAATTACATTTCTTGGGGTTCAATTTCATATTATATTGCCCCAGAATTTTGAAAACTTCTTCGAGGTCTTTGACATGATCTGATTCGTTTTTACTTTTTACGATGATATCATCAATGTACACTTCCATTGTTCTACCAATTAATTCAGAAAACATTTGATTTACCAACCTTTGATAGGTGGCCCCAGCATTCTTTAGGCCAAAAGGCATTCTTTCCCAGCAATAGATCCCTTTTTCTGAGTAGAAAGCCGTATGTTCAACGTCATCCGGATGCATAGGAATTTGGTGGTATCCGGCCTTGGCGTCCAGTGTTGAGAATATCGCGTGACCTGTCAAATTATCAACCACATGGTCGATATGCGGCATGGGAAACAGGTCTTTCGGGCAAGCATTATTTAGGTCTGTGAAATCTATACACAAACGCCATGCCCCGGCCGTTTTTGTCACCATTACCGCATTGGATAGCCAAGTGACATCACTCGAAGCTTTCCTGACCAGTTTATTTTCAATTAATTTATCTACTTCCCCGGCGAGTGCCTGGCACTTCTCGGGGCCCATCTTTCTGCGCTTTTGTGCGATTGGTTTCTTGCAGGGATCTATTTTCAATCGATGGCAGGCATGTTTAGGATCTATCTTTCCTAAATCGGCACTGGACCATGAGAAAGTAGAGATGTTTTCTTTAAGGAAGTTTATAATCCCGATCCGGGTATTTGATTCCATACGAGATCCCACAAGTATTTGCTTTTCAGCTTGCTCTGGGTCTACAATTATAGAGTCCAAAGTTTCAACCATTTCCACAACGGGTGTTTTCTTGTGTTGATATCCTCCCCGTGAGCCCCAATCCTCTAAGTTTGTTTTGGGTTTAGGCTGTTTTTCCCCAGGAGATGCTAAGTTCTCACTAGATTTTTCTTCGGGGGGGTTATCCATGTCATCCGAGGGAATCTGAAGAACTTCTCTACGCGGGTTTTTCCCGGGAGAGCTCATTCCTTCCTCGGGTATTATAATGATATCTTTTATGTGATGAATTTGTTTTACACTGCTTTCCTCCAAATTGATTTGGGGAATGTTAGCTTTTTCTCTGATTTTAGTTTTATCAAGATCGCGAAAATACATCAAAGTCTTCTTAGCCATTACTAGATCCCCCCTAACGGTGCCAACTGCACCGGAGGGTGTTGGAAACTTGATACAGTAGTAATAGGACGAGGCGACTGCTTCAAAAGCGTCCAGAAAGGGCCTGCCTAACAAAGCATTATAGCCACTAACCTTATCTACTATTACAAACTTAAGATTCCTAACCATCATGACTTCTGGGTTCTTCGCGTCCATCATTTCTACCGGGAGAATGATTTCTCCATAGGGAATGACTACATCGTCACCAAAACCTTTTAACACCATATCGCACGGGTTGACATAGCGCGCTAGCTTCCCCATCAGATCTAGGGTCTTCTTATACAGAATATTGAGATGCGCGCCATTGTCCACCAACGTGCGAGACACGTCCAGGCCGAGGATTCTTGCTTTTATCACTAAAGGCACATCCTTCGGGAACTTTGTCTCGGCTCGATCTTCCGGGGTGAAAGTTATCACCGCCGTTTCGTTGATTGTTGCTTCTTTTGACGGGGCAGTTTCATACCAAACTTCCCACATCTGGAAGTCTCTTTTCCTTTTTCGGTGGCTTTCCTCATTCACTGGCCTCAAACCGCCGATCATCATGATCTGGCCCACTCTTGGTGGGTCTGGAGCTACAGGAGGCGGTGGTTGAGCTGGTGCGGGTACTTCCCGGGGAGGAGGCCCCTGCGGATTTCCCCCAGCACCTGGCCTGGGCAAGAACTGCCACAGCTTCCCATCCTGAAAAAGTTTCCACAACAGTTTTACCAGTTGCCTACACTGGCTGGTGTTGTGACCAATCTTTTCATGAAAGGCACACCATTTGTTGGGATCCAATTTGTCCGGGGGAGTTAAGATTGGTGGTGGTTTTACCAACAAATCAGTTTTTTGCATGACCATGATATTCAAAATATCTGCTGGTGTATGACCAGTCTGAGCAGTGAGTTTTCCTTCCAACTCACGGATTTCATCTACTCGTGGATCATTTGGCCTAGGGCCTGGTTTCTTGCCAATATAGTTTGGCCTTCGATCGGAGGAAAAGGGAAGTTTTCTCTTTTGCTCGGGGGAGTGTCCCCCACCAGCAATGAGACGCTGGTACGCCACTTGGGCCCCAGCTTTCCTCTTAAAATCCTCATACGATCGGGGATAGTTTAGCATTGCAGATTTAAACACTTTAGAGTTTCTTCTCATACCTCCCAACACGGTGTGAAGTTTGAGGCTATCCGGAATTTCTTCTCCGCCCGCCAACAGTAATTCCCCCACGCGATCCACATAAGATTCATCAGTTTCGTTCTCACCCTGTTTGACTCCAAGCAGCTTCTGACTATACTCCATATAGGAAGCTTTGGATGCAAAATACGACACAAACCTTTGCACCAAGTCGTCAAAACACTTAATAGAATGTGCAGGTAAACTGACGTACCATTGGTGAGGAGTATCGCCCAGGGTGAGTGGGAACAATTTGCACCGGGTAGCATCTGTGGCTCCCCGACCGGACATATATGTCCTGAATCTGCTCAAATGTGCTTCTGGATCAGTTTTGCCGTTATACAAAGTAGTTTGCATGGGCTGAATTTCCAGTTGCATGGGAGCTTGTTCAACCTCGGGAGCCAAGGGATCGTTATGACGACCTGCCGGGGCGGCGAGAATTTGATTTTCGTTCAATCGCCTCTCCAGTTCAGAGTACTTCTGCCTTAAATCGGCCAGTTCAAGATCAGCACCGGGGGCTCTATGGGCCCTTGCCGGTGAAAAGTTCACACGTTGCCCGTGCATGTCACTTTTACTTGCCTGTCGATAAGGATCAGTAGATGTGGCCATAGATTCGGCTCTTTTGTTCAGATCTAACGCTCGACGCATTCTACGATTCTTTCTGGGAATGCGGCCGGTTTGCTCGGGAGCTAGATTCAGATTTGCCCCGGTGGCTGCATGCGTGCCCTTCACCGGGATCACAGGAGTTGTCATGACGTATTTCATCGTCATAAGTTCTGCAACTGCTTCATCTATTTTCTGTGGAGTATCAAGACTTCCAAATCTAATCGGAGGCGGGCCTTTCGGCGTCGACGGCCCTCCGAGATCATAGGGGTGCAGACGGCGATTCCGACGTTGTGACCGAAGTCGACGTCGTCGTCTATCAGCCTGACTGTCTGTGGGCTCATCGGCCCCTGCATGTTTGCTATTCTGCTCATCAGAGCTAATTTGGGTAAGCGGCGGCGGCGGCTCCTTATTTTCAGGTTCTGGGTTTTTAGGTGGAGATGGAACCTCGGGTTCCACCATCACAGCCTTACCCATCACAGCCCGCCATCTACCACTTGTACCAGACGTACCTGACACCGTGGTGTCTTCGTTTTCATTCACCATTTTTGATTTTAATCGAGCTTTTCTGCAACTTCAATACCTGATGCTCGCTCCTTCTAGCGCCAAATGTTTTGGTTGTTTTTGTACTTGTCGGTAGTATTTGCTGGTAATTGAGGGTTTTGATAAACAACACAAAATATAAATATGTAATAGGTAAGAAAGCAAAGGGTATTAAGTTAAAATGCAGAAATCATAAGTAGAACATGGATGCTCAAGGCACCTCTTAATTCATATATTCATACTTAGAAATCATACTAAAATAAAATGGTTTGCATGTCCCTTCTCTCCTTTAACACCCTATATTTATACTAACCCATGCATGGCTAGATTATGCCACCTAATGCCCACTTATCAGCTCCTGATTGGACCACAACTCCACTAATATCCTGCATTAAAAACCCACTTAACTCTAAACAAAGACTTTATCCTCTGCTCCCGTCAAATGTCTTTTGACCACCTGTTGACTCTGACACCTCCCCCACGGATATTCCCGTGTAATAAGTCTGACACTACCGAGCGGTTGTTCCCGTCCAAGCATTTTTCTGACTTCTGCTGGTTGCCTCTCTAGGTCTTTTTCCATAGATTAACTCTGACTTGCATATCTGACGACGTGGCTTCCTCATTATTGACACGTGTCGGTGACCGTTTTATTGGGCACAACAGGTAACAATGTCTTTAAACATTTTATGCGGCCTAATTGACACGCGTAATTTCTCGAAAGCCTTATTGCCGAAAAAATGTTGAAAAATGGCCTTATCGCCATTTTTCCCATTTTAAAAACTTTTGAAAAAATTAAATATTCAAAACTCGATAAATTTTAGAATATATACAATTTACGTATTTTTATTTTAAATAGACTAATTTATTATTAAAGAATAATAAAACTTTAAAAATATATAAATAATATAATATATTCTCATCATCTAAAAGGTTTAATTGTTAGAACAATTAAGGAACTCGGCATTTATATGAGTGAATCGAATATATTATCCAATTTTACGTATTCTTCGCAACATCTAAAAGCTCTGATCGTTAAAACAATTAAGAAACTCGACATTTATATGAGTGAATCGAATATATTATTCAATTTTATTTTAAATAGACTAATTTATTATTAAAGAATAATAAAACTTAAAATATATATAAATAATATAATATATTTGCATCATCTAAAAGCTCTAATTGTTAGAATAATTAAAAAACTCGACATTTATATAAATAAATCGAATATATTCTCTAATACGCTCTATTCACATCATTTTAAAACGAATTATAAGAGATGTTGAGAACATACAAAAGACAACATTTATATTATTGGTCAATATATTCTCCAAGAAAATTTCACTAATAACTTTTTAATTTTTTTTTAATTTTTTTTTCATTTTAAACAATAATTCTGGAAAAAAAGTGAAAGATAAAAGAGTCAACGGTCAATTAGAAATACTGAAATACTACCACCCTAGTTGTTGAGAACAGACAAAAGACAACATGGCATTATTCAACCAACCATAAAATTCAAACCAATTAATTGTCATGTCATACACACTAATAAAAAAACACTCATATGTTTATAATAAAAACAAAAACAAAACAAAAATCAAAATCAAAATTAAATTAATTGTAGAATCTTCCAACCGATTAGATCAACTATTTAACTTTACATTAATATACTGCATTTATTCCCGAGCAATAATCACTTATTTTTTTGTTCTTTAACAAAAGACATGTGACCATTTGTGACTATTGATAGAGAGATTATAAATTAAAATTAAATTCTACTATATCAAAAAATATTAAAAAAATATTATTGTTGCGAGGAGGATTTCTGAACTAATCACCAAACAGAGACACCTATTGTTAGGATTTTCGCCTAACTTCGTCTCTACAAGAAACGATAAACACGGAACGAGAAACGAAAGAAATTAAAAGCAAAAATAAAGAACACGAAAGATAGTGGTTCACCCGAATAGGCTACGTCCACTTTGCCGCTGCAGATCTCTTCACTAGAATACTCAATAATTGACTCCGGGGAGTTTACAAATACGACTCGTATCTCCGTATACACACGCTCTCAATTATTCTATCTATTCTAGACTTTCGGTGTGCTAACAAGAGATAACCCTAATTACAAGAGTAGGACTATTTAAATAGGGGAGGGAGACTTGGGGAGAAAGAAAAACAAATCCGCTGCTGAATTCCCGCTTGTGTCGGCCGACATGCCAAAGGTGTCGGCCGACACCCAATGCCCAGCTCGAGCTCTACCGCGGGTTCAAACGCGTATTCCACAGAATCTCGCCCATCCAGCATCCTTGTCGGCCGACAGGGCCTGGTGTCGGCCGACACCAGGCCAGAACCTTGGCTCGACGTCCTCGACTCTCCCCGGTGCCTCTGCGATCGTCTTCTCAGTCGTCCCGACTACGATCGTCTTCTCCGGGCGTGAATACGGCTTCACACCCAACAATCTCCCACTTGAAGCTAATTCACGACTCCTATCTTCTTTTCTCACTTGGAGGCGAATCTCGATCACCTCCCACTGCAGCGGCATCCCCGGTTCTCACCAACATCGCCCAGTCGAAGTCTTCACCGACTTCGACGCATTACGACTTCTCAGGTTCCTCCAGGACTTTTTCACCTTGCCATCCCCGGTAACCTTCTCTTCACCTTGCGATTCACCTTCGGACCTCCGAAATCGCAACATCGAAACCAAGCTCTTCCAAGCTCCCAGATGTCGCCTCCCCAAATCGCTAGTGAAACGGCTAACCTTCACTGGATGATCACCACCGGCATTCGCATGCCCATCGTCTATCCCTGACGACCCTTTCTGATAGCCTCCAACATACTCATCGTTAGCTCCACGACTAACAACTCCCACCGCATGGGATATGTCGGCCTTCTCAACAATGCCCTTCGACTTTTTCGTAAGACTTCCTCCAGCAGAGACGCAAGGAATCTTACCCGAATGCATTCTCTCGTTTCTTACGGACGAGTCACCGTGTGACAATAACGAGGTCATCTCGTTTCTCATTGCCAGCTCCCACTTGCTCGATTTCCCAGCCAACATTGCCTCATTGTCTCGACTTGAAGGCTCGTGACTGGTCTTCAAGATCTCATCCGGTTGGTCTACTCTCACCGGAAAATCTTCCACATCACTTCTCAGCTTTCCACTCTTCGACTCTCCCCCGAACACCGAGAATCGAACTTTGCTCTGCTCTTCGAGAACCGAACTCCGATCCATGCGAGAATTTCCCGAACTCTCCCTCGCACGACCCAGTCCGCAATGCTCAGACGCATTGGTGTTGTCGGCCCCACCAATATCGTCACGACCTCCAGCCGTAGTGTAAAGAGTGCCCGTCTTACGACCTCGATCAATCACCATCGCACCCTTCGTCACTTTCCAAGACCCATCATCGAAGGTCACCCTATGGCCGTCTCTCGCAAGCTGACTGACCGAGATCATATTTCTCTTCAGCTTCGGCACATACCTCACCTTCGAAAGCTCCAACGTTTGTCTACGAGACGTCTTCAATGTCATGTTTCCAATACCACCAACCTTCAAAGTCCGACCATCCCCGAGGCGAACTTTCCCACGATTACCAGCAACGAAACTCTTCATGCCATCTCGTCTTGTTGTGGTATGAAACGACGCTCCCGAATCCAACACCCAGGAGTCTTAAGGATTCTCAGAAGATGTTAGCAAGACATCTCCTTCATCCTCGTCAGTCACCGCATTGGATTGAGCCCTCGCAGACTCCCTACAATGCCGCTTGATATGTCCCTCCTTCTTGCAATTCCAACAAACCACTTTCTTGCCTCCGCTGCCATGATTAGTGTTGCTCCCTCGACCTCGTCCTCGACTCTCAGTACTCAGGACAGAACCAGACGTTGCCGGCAGAAGATCCTTCTTTCTCAGCTCTTCGGCCAAGACGCTATCTCTGACATCAGAGAATTTGAGATTCTCCTTTCCCATGGAGTTACTAATCGCAGCCCTCATGGGCTCCCAGCTATCCGGCAAAGATGCCAGCAAGATCAATGCACACATCTCGTCATCGAACACAATTCCGACCCCTTTCAGCTTGTTCAGGTTCGAACTCATCTCATGGATATGAGCCGTAGCATCGAACCCGTCTTTCATCCTCAAGTTGAATAGGCTCTTCATGAGGTGTATCTTGTTGTTGGCAGTGGGCTTCTCATACTTGTTTGCAAGGGCCTTCATCAAGCCTTGAGTGGTCTTCTCATCGGCCACATCATCCGCCACCCTCATCGACAGAGATAATCAGATTATCCCCACAACCTGTCTGTCGAGCTCAAGCCATTTATCATCTTCCATCTTCTCCGGTTTCGGACCCAATGGTTGATACAGCTTCCTCCCGTACAGGTAATCCTCGATCTGCATCTTCCAATGCCTATAATTCTTTCCATCAAATTTCGTCACAGAGAAATTTGCAAGATCTCCCATCGTTTCTTCAATCGCTTCCTTGAAGCTCTGATACCAGTTGTTAGGATTTTCGCCTAACTTCGTCTCTACAAGAAACGATAAACACGGAACGAGAAACGAAAGAAATTAAAAGCAAAAATAAAGAACACGAATTTATAGTGGTTCACCCGAATAGGCTACGTCCACTTTGCCGCTGCAGATCTCTTCACTAGAATACTCAATAATTGACTCCGGGGAGTTTACAAATACGACTCGTATCTCCGTATACTCACGCTCTCAATTATTCTATCTATTCTAGACTTTCGGTGTGCTAACAAGAGATAACCCTAATTACAAAAGTAGGACTATTTAAATAGGGGAGGGAGACTTGGGGAGAAAGAAAAACAAATCCGCTGCTGAATTCCCGCTTGTGTCGGCCGACATGCCAAAGGTGTCGGCCGACACCCAATGCCCAGCTCGAGCTCTACCGCGGGTTCAAACGCGTATTCCACAGAATCTCGCCCATCCAACATCCTTGTCGGCCGACAGGGCCTGGTGTCGGCCGACACCAGGCCAGAACCTTGGCTCGACGTCCTCGACTCTCCCCGGTGCCTCTGCGATCGTCTTCTCAGTCGTCCCGACTACGATCGTCTTCTCCGGGCGTGAATACGGCTTCACACCCAACACCTATGTCCGAAGATAACTCAACCGGGGATCTAAAAGATCTCCGGAATAAGGAGAGGAAGAAGCGACCAAGATACGTGCGACCACAGTTGAAGAGGTGCCTGGTCGCCTATTATGGTCCGCGAAGACAATCCCTGGACCGGTCAGTAGGGGCGAGTAACGCATAGGCGACAAAGATCAAACAGGGTCATGGTCGCACAAAGCAACCGGCGAAGATCACGACTCGTCCGACCAGAACGAGGAATCACGCCGATTTGGCAGTAAGGGGACCCGAGGTGTGCAGTCCAAGCAAGAGGACAGGAAGAAAATTTCCTTTCCTCAATAGTGCTCGGAACCGGTTCGAACGTTGTAAGACAACCCTGGGCCGAATATTATATTATGGGCTTCCTCATGGGCTAGACTCATTAACTCATTTTAGTAACCTTAATTTGTAACCCTTATATATAGAAGGTGTAATAATCCAATAAAGACATCTAAACATTTTCCAAAAATATCTAATAAGAGCATAATTGCTTATTCACTATTCAATCCCCAAAATATCTATTTATATTCTATAGTTGGAAAACACGATTTTCCGACTATCAACAATTATTACTACGGATATATTTCAAAGTAATTAAGTATATTTTTAACCTATATTCTTAACAATATAATAATTTGTTGGGAAAAAATTGCACTACTTTTGATTTTTTGATTTAAAAATTAATAAGGGGTGAACTTAAAAATTAATAATCCCATACAGTATACTGTATTACATATATTTATGCTTGACGTTTTCAACTTAGAGAAAAATGTTAAAACGAAAATATTGACTTTTCTTTGGTTGTATTGTACTATGAAAGCAGCACATCTTGCTGTGTACTCTTAAGTCAATATTCTGATATTTTTATATACCGACGAGATCGCATCACCTCATCTGTTTATTGACTACAAACTACTGTACAATCTACACGCCACTTTTTAGTTTTACAACTCACCTTTTTATTGGTTGTCACGTGATTAATTTGTGTGATAATAAAAATTCCTGATACTTAATTTCATTTTCAAATATTCGATCTTAATTTCGTATAGGAATGGTTCCCGTTTGAAATCCTTATAATATATAATTCAGCTAACAATTGTCGGAGGTGTCGTATGTTTTCAACGTTTGATTTTTTTGTGTTCACACCTATTAATAAACAAGGACCGTTAAATTAAATTTGTGTTCACACTGGTCATTATTAATTATTATTTTTAGCGTAATTAATTAGCGTAATTTTTAATTGAAACAATTATTTTTAATTAATTAGCGTAATTATTTATTTTTTTATATAATATAATTTACATTTATAATCTCTTTAATATAATTTCCGTAAATATTGACTTGAAATATTTACAATATCACATTTATTCCTTATTTATCTCCTTATTTCATTAATATGAAAGACAATCTGCATTTGTTATTAATATATTTAATCGATTAATTAATTAATTTTTATTATACAAACAATAATATCGAAATTTAAGGTAATTCAAATTAATTATATTTAAAAATAATTATTATTATCAAACCCTACTTCAAATCCGTGTCTATATAAACACGTCATATTCACTCACTCTCTACCTTTCACTTTTCATTTAGCTATTTTTTTTTATTTGTTCATTACTCACATTTATTTATTCACTTTTCATTTCAGCTATTTTTTTATTTGTTCATTCTGACATTTATTTATTTTTGTGCATAACTCTAGGTAAGTTTTGTTGTTGTTTTTTTGTTTTTTTGTATTTTTTGCACTACCTCTCACTTTTAATTTCAGCTATTTTTTTTATTTGTTAATACTCACATTTATTTATTCAATTTTCATTTCAGCTATTTTTTTTATTTATTCATTCTCACATTTATTTATTTTTGTGCAGAGCTCTATGTAAGTTTTGTTGTTTTTTTTGTTTTTTTTGTATTTTTTGTAGGCTTTTCATTTCAGCTATTTTTTTATTTGTTCATGCTCACATTTATTTATTTTTGTCCGGAACTCTATGTAAGTTTTGTTGTTTTTTTTGTATTTTTGTATTTTTTGCACTAACTCTCAATTTTAATTTCAGCTATTTTTTTTATTTGTTAATGCTCACATTTACTTATTCAATTTTCGTTTCAGCTATTTTTTTTATTTATTCATTCTCACATTTTTTTTGTGCAGAGCTCTATTTAAGTTTCATTGTTTTTTTTTTTGTATTTTTTTAGCCTTTTTATTTTAGCTATTTTTTTTATTTGTTAATGCTCACATTTATTTATTTTTGTGCATAGCTATATGTAAGTTTTGTTGTTTTTTTTGTTTTTTTGTATTTTTTGTACTAACTCTCACTTTTAATTTAAACTATTTTTTTTATTTGTTTATACTCACATTAATTTATTCAATTTTTATTTCAGCTATTTTTTTATTTATTCATCCTCACATTTATTTATTTTTGTGCAGACCTCTATGTAAGTTTGTTGTTTTTTTTTGTTTTTTTGTATTTTTTGTATCCTTTTCATATAGCTATTTTTTTTATTTGTTTATCCTCACGTTTATTTATTTTTTTTGCAGAGCTCTATGTATGTTTTGTTGTTTTTTTGTTGTTTTTTGTATTTTTTGCAGCTAAATATTCTTTTACTAATTTGATTTTAATAACTTTTGCAGGTAAGTCATTTTTTTGCAGACCTTTTGAATTTATTACTATTTTTTGTTTATTTTGTAGGTTTATTTATAACTATTTATTTTGTAGGTTTCATTATAAATAAAATACTTTGCGAACAAGTCATGAAAAAAGATCGAAACATTGTATTGTACAAATTTTAAATGGATTTCAAGCTTTTGTTTATATTTCTTGATAAAATTAGGGTAGTTTGTGTTAATTTTATTTATGATGTAATTTACTCAATTTACTGTAATTTTAAATTAGTTTGTTTTCATTTTATTTATGATGTATTTTATCTATTTAGTGTAATTAATGAAATTTACGCAATTTACAATAATTCTGTTTAATTTTATTCTAATTTTGTTTATTTTGTAACCTACGCAACAATATTTTTATTTGTATTACTTACAAATATCACTAAAACATAATTAATTTATGTATTTTAGTTTGATCTTTTTTTATATATAAATAATAATAATAATTGTGATTTAATTAATTTATGTATTTTAATAAATTTATAAAATAAAATTTATCTTTAATTATAGAACTCAAATAAAATTTTTATTATCTGTGATTATAAATTATATATCAATTATATTATTAATTATGAGAATGGTAAATCTATTTCTAGGTTTTAGGGTTTAATAAATTTAATGGTCAACTAAAATTATATATCAATAATATTATTAATTATGAGTATGTAAATGCAACTAAATAAATTTAAAGGTAAACTAAAATTATATATCAATAATATTATTAATTATGAGTATGGTAAATCTATTCCTTATTTTAAGCAACTAAATAAATTCAAAATTACGTAATTGATTTGACAATGAAATAATAATAATTCAATTTTTTATTAATTTACAATTAAAAATAATATTACCCTCTATTTATATTAGAGCATTAAAATATATTTTAATAAATTCAAAAACAATTCATTATTCAATTAATGCTTTAAACTAAATTAATATATTTTGATTTATTTAAATAAGTAATATTCAGAATATCACATTTATTCCTTATTTATCTACTTTAAACTAAATTAATATATTTTGATTTATTTAAATAAGTATATCACATTTATTCCTTATTTATCTCTTTTAATTACGTTTATTCTATTATACTACTATTTATTAAATAAGTAATATATATATATCACATTTATTCCTTATTTATCTCTTTTAATTACGTTTATTCTATTATAGTACTAAATAAATTTGGGATTCTTCATTCTTTCTCATCCCTCTAATTTTCTAGAGATTCTCAGTCTAGAGATTTTTGTATAATAATTTCATTTTTTTTTTCACCTCTTTACTAATCATTTTCAATCAATGTCTTGGTCTGATATCAATTCTTCCGAAAAAGACTTTTTCAGTTTTACTAAAGTTTTGTTATTGAATTTAATGTTTATTGACCTAAATACATTTTTTTATTATATATGTGTAATAAATAAGTGATTTATAATTGTTATTATATTTACTGCAGGTTATTAAAATTTGCACAACTTTTAAAATACATGAAAAACTGTCCCAGCATGTTGGTATTACATCATTTGCCCCACATGCAATCATTCACAGTATGTCAATTATTGCAATTTTGTGTGCTATTTTTGTCAACGTGATCTTATTCGTCACATCAAATTTAAAATTCATCTACAAGTTCATGACTGAAAGCAATTCGCGAATTTTGTATTGATGAATGAAGTTGCATTATTTCTAAATCAGAAATCAGGTGATTGGTTGGTTCTTTCAATCCTCTCGGTATTTAATTCTCTCCTACATATATATCAATTTTTTTTATGTAATTTTATTTTTCTTTCATTTTATAAATGTATTTTTTATTATATTAATAAATGAATTAATAATGCAATGTATTTTTATGTATAAAAGGATAATGCCGACGATCATATTGGAACATCCTCGACTGAAAGTATAAACAAAGTAACTCCTGCGGTTGTATCATCTCTTAATGAAAACGAGTTTATGTTTAAGGTCAGAGTTGACGGAGACAATCTTTTAGGAAGATTATGTCGTTGCATTGTAGATATGCGAAATTATGGCTGCACAAGGAAAGATTAATCCGTAATCCGTCCTACCTTACAATTCTTGATGGGGTCTCCGAATTAATTAAGAAGTCTCTCGGATTATACATCCAATGATGATGTCCTTTGAAGCGTTGAACTTATTTTTTTATCTTTTAGTAATATTATCTATTTTTGTACTTTTTTTATTTTCAGAAGTTTGTATCATGATATCATTTCAACATAATTTTTACTTTTCCGTACTTTTTGTTAATCTATAATTTTTTTTTAATATCAACTTATTAATATCAAATTTCTATTTTATAATTTTAAAATCATTATATCTATTTAATATCATTCAAAAACTATTGAAATGTTAATCTATTATAATTCAAAACAATTTGTTATAATATATAATTCACTATATTTTAGTTTAAGATAATTATTAATCTTTTTTCATAAAACCAACAAGAAAGATACTTATTTCCGTTTATCCTTATATTATCCTTATAATTCATTTAGCAATTGTCCAAAAGTTTTAGCCGTTAGATTATGTTGTGTTCACACCTATTAAAAAACAATGACTGCTGTTAGATTAAATTTGTGTTCACACTGATAATTAATTAGCGCGTAATTATTTTTAATTAATTAGCATAATTATTTATTTATATAATATAATTTAAATTTATAATCTCCTTTAATTATAGTAAATATTGACTTGAAATATTTAAAATATCATCTTTATTACTTATTTATCTTATTTAATTACGTTTATTCTATTATATTACTATTTATTTATAGTATTAAAATTAATTAGCGTAATTAAGGGTGATGAGAGAGAATTTGTATTTTTTTTATTAATATATTTAACCGTTAATTAATCAATTTATATTATATAAACAATAATATCGGAATTTTAGGTAAATCTATTCCTTAATTAAAGCAACTAAATAAATTTGATATTATCTAATATTTATATTACTATTATCATGAATAATTCAAATCCGTGTTTATATATAAATTTCGTCATCTTCACTCAATCCCTACCTCTCCCTATTCTATTTTTTTATTCGTTAATGCTCACACTTTTGTTTTTTGCAGAAATTTATGTAAGTTTTTTTTTTTGTATTTTTTGCAGCCTTCGATAAGTAAACATTCTTTTACTAATTCGATTTTAATTTAAATATTATTGTTTTATAATTAACGTTTTTATTTTTTATAACATTCATGTAAGTATCTTTTACTAATTCGAATTTTAATTTTAATATTATCGTTTAATCATTAATATTTTTATTTTTTGAAAACATGTAAGTATTTTTTACTAATTTGAATTTTAGTTTTAATATTATTGTTTGATCATTAATATTTTTATTTTTTGCAGTAAGTATTTTTTACTAATTCGAATTTTAGTTTTAATATTATTGTTTATTGATTATAATTGTATTGTAAATATAACAATTTATTTGGTAATGCTTTTTTTGAAATTTTTTTAGTCTTTTTAAATATTATTTTTTTTGCAGCCCTTTTGTATTTTTTACTTTTTTTATTTTGTAGGTTTATTTATAAGTAAAAGACTTTACGCAACCATATTTTTATTTAATTCTTATAATATATAATTCAACTAATATTTGTGGCATAATCTCTCCAAACCAGAGTAATAGTCACACTTTCTTTATATTTTTGTATTTTTTGAAAGAACCAGAGTAATAGTCACACTTCTTTTGTATTTTGTGAAGGAACCAGAGTAATAGCGACACTTCCTTTGTATTTTGTGAAGGAAATGTGACTATTAGTAGGGAGGAGAGAAAGTATATTTTAAGCGTTTAATTTATTTGTATTCACACTTATTAAAAAATAATAATCTTTAGATTAAGAATTTTGTTCACACTAATATTTATTAATATTTAATCTTAATCAATTTATTAAATTAATCAATTTATTAAGTAAATATTAAATACGTAATTAATATATAAATAATAATATTTATATTTTTCTTATTCTCTTACCATTTGATTTTATATAATTTATCTTTATAAATTCCTTAATTATATTAAAGACTGACTTGAAAAATTCAAATTATTAAATAAATTATTTTTTAATATCTTCTATTAATATCTTCCCTTTATTCCTTATTTATCATATATTATTTATTTATTTACTTTATCATATAAATCTTAATAGATAATAGTATTAATATTAATTTGTATTAATCATTATATTATATTAATATATTAATATTAAGTAAATTAGGTTCCATTTAATTTAATTTACCTTATTCTATTTTAATTAGTGAATTAAATTATAAATTTTCAACCAAAATATCCCGATTAGATTCTATAATTTGCAATTTTTATTCAATTAATTTTCAAAAATTATAGAAAACTTAATTCAATTTTACCCTTATAAAATTTCTTCATCTTTTACTCATTCTAAAATTCAATAAATTAATTTTTCTAATATGATTATGATTTGTTTATGTATTAACATTTTTGATAATGTATTATTTTTATTATCATCATCATTAATAATTTCTTTTTAGCATTCCATTGAGTTCTTAAATAACAACAAGTGTTACAAACTACCAAAGTGTTCCAAACTACCAAACCATGAACTTGATGGTTGATATTATTATAAATTTTTTTACTAAAATCTAAATATATTAATTAATATATAGACTTATTTTTTTAAACAACAATTTATATAGTCATGTTATATTCTATTTATTGTATATAATATACGAATTAATTAAATGTTGTGACATGCTATATGATTTTTGATACATGAACTGTTTCGTATTATGTTGGGATAACCGTTATACTATTGCGGAATACGGATGCCTCTGTCGGACTATGCAATGGTACTAGGATGGTTGTAACATTAATGGATAATTATATTATCAACGCGAAAGTATTAAGAGAAATAATTCTGGGGAAATTGTTTTTAATACTCGAATTGCTCTCACGCCCTCGAATACCAAATTCCAGTTTGTTTTTCAACGAATACAATTTTTGATTATAATATCGTATGCATGACTATTAATAAGAGTCAAGGTGAGTCGTTAACAAATGTTGGAATATTTTTGAAAAAACTAATATTTACGCACGATCAATTGTAGTTGTCTAGAGTAACCAACACGATCGGGTTGAAGCTTCTGCTTTGTGACCAGTGTGATCGTATTATGAATAGAACAAATGTAGTCTATAAAGAAGTATTCCATAATTTGTAATATGAATGTAATTTTCTTTATTGTATTCTTTCAATTAGATAATTCACTTATTATTTATTTATCTATTATCAATATCTACATCTAATATTAAGCCGAAAGAGACTAACAAATAGTTAAATTAAATACACGTGCATCGCACGGGTAGGAGGACTAGTTTATTTTAATTCACTATTACATTCAATTTCAAAACGTGAACCAATACAAAAAATTACTATTATTATTACCTCATCGGAATCACAGCACACATGTGCATGTGGGCGTGTAAAAATCTTGGTGTAAAAAAACAAGAAATTATTTCAGTATCATTCAATAAAACAATTCCATACAACCACTTGTTATCTCTATAGTCTATAGTCTATAGTCAAACTCCATTTATAAATGAATATTTTCCCCTATAAATCTGGGCGGAAATAGATGCATGAACTGACAACACTCTTTCTACATACTAAACTAATCAAACACTATGGCCGAGGGTACCGCCGGCAGCTTCCCCGTCCAAGTCCTCACCGGGCGGTGGTTCATGGTGTTCGCCACCACCCTCATCATGTCGGCCGCCGGCGCCACCTACATGTTCGGCCTATACTCCCCGATCATCAAGTCCTCCCTCGGCTACGACCAAACCACCCTCAACCTCCTCAGCTTCTTCAAGGACCTCGGCTCCAACGTCGGCATCCTCTCCGGCCTCATCAACGAGGTCACCCCTCCGTGGGTCGTCCTCTCAATCGGAGCCGTCCTCAACTTCTCCGGCTACCTCATGATCTGGCTCGCCGTCTCCGGCAAGATCCCCCGGCCCCACGTCTGGCACATGTGCGCTTACATATGCATCGGCGCAAACTCCCAGTCCTTCGCCAACACCGGCGCTCTCGTCACCGCCGTGAAAAACTTCCCGGAGAGCCGTGGGGCCATCCTCGGCCTCCTCAAGGGATTCGTCGGGTTGAGTGGGGCCATCATCACCCAGGTCTACCACGCCGTATACGGGAATGACCCGAAAGCGTTGATCCTCCTCATCGGCTGGCTTCCGGCAGTCATATCGTTCGCCTTTCTCAGAACCGTGAGGATCATTAAGGTTGTCCGGATCCCTCACGAGCTGAAGGTCTTCTACAAGTTCCTATACGTCTCCCTCGGCCTCGCCGGGTTCCTCATGGTGGCCATCATACTGCAGAAGCAGACGAGCTTCAGCCGAGCCGAGTACGGAGCCAGCGCGGCTGTCGTGGTTTTCCTGCTTCTGTTGCCGATCGTGGTTGTCGTGAAAGAAGAACTATTTCTTATACGAAGCAAAAGCGATCTCCCGTCTCCCGTCGAGGCTTCGTTGAAAATAGTCGTCCCGATCGAGAATCATCGTAGTCACGACGAGATCTCGTGCTGGAATCCGAAGAGTATGTTCGGTCCACCGGAGAGAGGGGAGGACTACACGATCCTCCAAGCGCTCTTCAGCGTCGACATGCTGATCTTGTTCGTGGCGACGATATGCGGGGTCGGGGGTACGTTGACTGCGATCGACAATCTCGGGCAAATAGGGTCTTCGTTGGGGTACCCGAAGAACAGCATAAGCACGTTCGTTTCGTTGGTCAGCATTTGGAATTATCTCGGGAGAGTCGTTTCCGGCTTTCTTTCGGAGCACGTCCTGAACAAGTACAAGTTCCCGAGGCCGCTGATGCTGACGCTGACGCTCTTGATCTCGTGCGCGGGGCATCTGTTGATAGCGTTCGACGTGCCGAACGGGCTGTACGTGGCGTCGGTGATCATCGGGTTCTGCTTCGGGGCGCAGTGGCCGCTGCTGTTTGCGATAATATCGGAGCTGTTCGGGCTCAAGTACTACTCCACGCTCTACAACTTCGGGGCCGTGGCGAGCCCGATCGGGCTCTACGTGCTCAACGTGAGGGTCGCGGGCCACCTGTACGACAAGGAGGCGACGGAGCAGCTGCGGGCCTCGGGCCGGGTCAGGGTGCCCGGGGAGGAGCTCGACTGCAACGGGGTCGAGTGCTTTAAGCTGGCCTTCATTATAATCACGGCCGTGACCGCGTTCGGGGCGGCCGTGTCGCTGCTCCTGGTGATCAGGACGAGGAAGTTCTACCGGAGCGACATATACGAGAGGTTCCGAAGGGCGGAGGCGGGGACGGGGGCGGTAGCCCCCGCGGACGCCGGTAGTTGACCGTAATGTATTCCTGATTTGATCATGTTCGGAATTTGTAATATTTTTTCGGGTCAATTTTAATTAATTTATACGAATAGGGATAGGTGTGGTTTCAGTCCAGATCTCAATTTCTAAATAAAAATAAAATTACTAGTAATTTTTTTTAGTTGAATAAAAATTTATAAAAATACAACTTGTTAGAAAGCGTGGAATACTTTATAGTGGATTGATTTGGTTTCCAAGAGCATCGATAATTTGAAATACTGTCATAATGGTTTCGCACGTTCCGAGGTTATCTAAAAGAATAGAAAAATATTAAATGAGTTTTGTAGGAGTATATGATAAAAAAATAAAAAAATTACCATAGCAGGCCTAGTACGGTCAAGTTTGAACATACCCAAATTCTACTTGGGCTTGGTTTTACAAGCCCAATAACTTTCAATTTTCTAATCGCTAAGTGTCCACAAGACGATACTGCCCCTGGAATTCTTATCTCGCGTTTATAACTTTTGGTAATTTCCCCTCACTCGCACTTCACCGTCTTTTTCATCTCACTCTCCAACAAATGCAAAAGCCGTGACACTAGCTGTGCTCTCTCTAAATAATTCGATACAAAAAAATATTTCGGAATCAATCGCGAAGATTGTGGTCAATTTTGAGCCATCGGAATGGTGTCGGCGAAGGGTAAGGAGAAAGTAACTGACGGCTTCGCAAAGGGGAAGAGGAAGGGCGGAGGCGACGATGACAAAACTGGCCGGAAGCGGAAGAATCGCGGCGTGGTTCAGTTCTTCGAAGAAGAGGCGTACGATGTTGACGAAGACGAAGATTCCAGCGACGAATCCATGTTCGATCTCGAAGGTAATGGATTGACGAAAAAACCCTATGGTAAAAGCAAATTCGAACTGGTTTTTGTTCCTGAAGTCTTATTTTTGTACTGCATGTGCTGTTGTGTCGCCTGTTCGTTGATTGTTATGTGTGGGTGAAAGGTGGATTTCTTCCTTTTTAGTTTTGGTTGTCTGGTAAGCTGTTTGATGGAATTGGGGCTTCTGGGGAAAAATTGTGTTTTTCTGGTGGTATTGGGTGCTTCGGGTCAGTGTTGTTCGACCCTTGTGATGTTAATTTATTTGATTTTTTGTATGTTTATTGGTGTGATTATTCGTGAAAGATGTGGTGTGAAGGATTGTTGGTCAAATGGTAAGTGAGATGGGATGTGAGTTAATTTTTTCTTGGTCTTCTTGCATGTGAACTAGGTGGTTTCACTTTGGATGCAGTTTTTGTAATTACGAGCAAATGTAGGTTTTGTGGAGAAGGAAATTGGAGTTGACATTGTGATTTCGCTCATTATCATGCTTCAATAATCAACACCTTAGTTAACAATACAACATTGTTATATCTTCTTTGAGCAATTCAAACATTTTTTAATTGAAGGAACCAACGCCTTTTCTCCCACCTATTAGCAATGGAGGGGAAATACGTTTTTTCCCCTGTTTTTCTGTACTGAACTGTCTTCTGAAAAATCACCTGTCACCGTAAAAATAAATAAATAAATATGTTATTGACCTTGTTGGAGTGTTTACTGTGAAATAGTTTTGTTTTCTGGCATCTCTTTTTTTATGATTGCAGGTATCTGTTTTGTACCATAATTGAATGATTTTTGTGTTTACTTTTAAACAGATTTCGTAGACGAATTTAGTGAAAATTATAAAGTCAATAAAGAACCTGCCAGAGATCCTAATCTTCATTTCGTCAAAGAAGAGGATATGAGCGAAGAAGAGCTTGATAGAATGTTGGAAGAGCGATACAAACCTGGAGCTGGGTTTGTTACTTATATGGAAGATGGTCACGATCACAAGAAATCCATTGACAGAAACATTTATGTGCCCTCTTCCCAGGATTCAATTATCTGGAAAGTCAAATGCATGGTGTGTTTTAAAACTTCGTCTGTTATGTGAATGAAATTTATTTATGAAGTTACTGTTTCAATATGTTTTTTGTGAACTGATGTTCATCCTCAAATCTTCTTCCTAGATTGGACGTGAGAGATTCTCAGCTTTCTGTCTTATGCAAAAATTTGCGGACATGGTATACTTGGGGAATAAGCTGCAGATAATATCTGCATGTGCAGTTGAACATGTAAAGGGTTTCATCTTTATTGAAGCTGAGAAACAACAAGATATTTACGAGGTGCTATTCTTGCTCTTGCTCTAACATTTTTATCATTTTCTGGGGGGTTGGTGGTTGATGTGTTGTTAGAGTTGATGCTTATTTACATAGCCACTCTTTCTCAAATGTGCACATTGTATATACTTACTTACACACGGTATACATGAACACAGTGCCTTTTAATGTCTGAGCCTCTTCTGAATTTCTGAAAAAATACAGGCATGCAAAGGGCTCTCCTCCATTTATTCAAGTAGAGTGGCAGCCGTTCCTACTAGGGAACTATCTCGTTTGCTGTCAGTCAGGAGTAAGTCTAGCGGAATTTCAGAGGGGATGTGGGCCCGTGTGAAAAACGGGATGTACAAAGGCGATCTTGCTCAGGTATGATGTTGTTCCTATGTTGACCTAGTCAAGCTACTTAAGGTTATTTACTTATTTTATAGGTTTATCTCTTGAAATGTCCATCGCCTGAGCAAGATTGCCTTTGTACATCCCGTTCTTTATCTATAATAAGATATCAGCTATTAGCCTATTAACTTTGTGAAAGGTTGCCAATATTTCTTGCAGGTTGTTGCAGTGAATCATGACCGGAAGAAAACCACAGTGAAATTGGTTCCAAGGATAGATTTAAAAGCGATGGCTGAAAAAATTGTAAGATTATCTGTGTCATATGCTTCTTTTGCGTGTGTGTCATTCTGTACTGTAAGTTTGATACGTATGGCTTTGATTTTTCGCATTATAATTTTGATACGTATGTGTGTTGGATGTTGATTCTACTTTTGATATGATGTCTAATGAAAAGCTGAAAACACAGCTTTATCCATGGACTTTCTTTCCTACTCTCTAGAGAATATTGAAGGAGATATGATTTTAATAAAAGTGATATGTTACCATGTATTTTTATATATGATGTATAGGCCGCTGGAGTTACCGGTAGGACTAGGAGGACTGTCATCCCAGCACAAAGACTGATCAGTTCTAGCGAGCTCGAGTAATTTGCTTTGTGTTTGTTTCATTTGTTCTTTTTATTAATTTCTTGATTTACTTTATTTATTTTGTGTTACAAATTTTAGGGAGTTCCGTCCTCTTATCCAGTCTCGCCGAGACCGTGAAACCAACCAAATGTTTGAGATTCTCGATGGAATGATGCTAAAGGATGGGTACTTGTATAAAAAGATTTCTATTGACTCATTGAGTTTTTGGGGTGTAATGCCTACTGAAGACGAGCTCTTGAAGTTTGAGTCATCAAAGAAGGAGGAGTCTACTGATGTACAGTGGCTATCCCAACTTTTTGGTGAGAAAGAGAAAAAGAAGAAGGAAGTTGAAATTGTTAAGGACAAAGGAGGTGGGAAATCAGAAGGCGTTTCCAGTGCTTGCATAGGAAGTAATTTTGAAATGCATGAGCTAGTATTTTTTGGGTAAGTCATCATGGCTATTTTCTCGTGTGATAGTTATTAAGATTGCTTAGATTGATATGGGTACACGTTTTTGCAGTCGTAAGGATTTTGGTGTTGTCATTGGCTCAGAGAAGGGCGATAGTGTCAAGGTATAGAGTTCATGAGCCTATAGTTATAACTTCTCCTTTTAACATTGTTTCTGTCGTTTACATCTGTTGCCTTTTTTGTTTTATGCTCTTTTTTGCTTTTGTTATTTCCCTTTCTTTTTATTGTTGTTTAGGTTCTAAAAGAAGGTTCAGAAGGATCATCAGTAGTTACTGTCAAACAAACTGACCTCAGAAGTGCGTCCTTTGATAAGAAATTGTTTTCTGTATTGGATCAACACTCAAATACCTTATCAGTCAATGATACTGTCAGGGTTTTGGAGGGTCCTTTGAAGGTTTGGTTGCATTTCTTGTCATAGTATTCAATCTTATATTTATTGGAGTATTGTGAAAGATGAAATGAGCATTTGTACATGTAAACCAAACTTTGCAGGATAGGCAAGGAATTGTTAAAAAGATCTACGGAGGGGTACTCTTTTTGTGTGATGAATGTGAACAGGAGAATAATGGTTACATATGTGTCAAAGCAAAACTGTGCGAGAAAGTATGTGGTTCTGTTGATGCATCAAAGGAAAAGGTTTGTACATGTTTGTTGGACGATTTTATTTAATTTTCGCAACCTTTTGGCATCTTGCTTACCTTTTCTAATATGTTTTCAGGGTAGTGAGCCAGGACCTTCAAATTTTGCAGATATACCATCATCACCAAAATCTCCTTTATCTACTGACAAATCCTGGCAAGAGAGGGATAGTAATAACAATAACTGTATGCTATGCCATAACTTGTGCCTTTTGCTATTTCCCTATTTTAAAGTTGTAATTAATTTAATTCTATTTCATGGGCTCTTATCTCTTATCAATGCAGTTAAACGTGACGATAACGATATATTTTCTGTGGGCCAGTCGTTAAGAATTCGTGTGGGCCCATTAAAGGGTTATCGTTGTAGAGTATTGGCTGTTCGTCGTTCTGATGTCACAGTGAAGCTGGATTCTCAGCAAAAAATTCTTACTGGTATTTTGAAAAAAATTGGAATTGTATTGTTCCAATAATATAATTTTGCTTTAATTGAAAAGTATCTTATACCTTTGCAGTTAAATCTGAGCATTTATCTGAAGTTCGTGAAAAGAATTCCGCTGTTGCACTGGGGTACTAAAATATATCACTAGTAGATGAGTTATTTTTATTGTTTAACTATGCTCATAGATCTTGATTCTTTGTGAGTTGTCTCTTTGTTTTTTATGTTGTACAGGGATGGATCTGGGTCTATTAAACCATTCGATTTTCTTGGGACACAGGATGGTGCTAGAGGTAGGATTAGGAATCTAAGTTACGGACTTGCATCACATCTGCCTTGCAGATGCTTTTCCTTTATCATTACATTTATTATTATTTTTCTTGACATATTCCTCCTTTTTTACCATTGCAACTAATGCATTTATGTTTGAAGACTGGGGTGGCACAGCTCCCTCAACAGATGGTGATAACTGGAATGTAGGCGGATCTACAGAAAGGTGCCTAGTTTATATTTCTAATTTAATTTCATATCTATTAATTATACTTTTGGTTTGCATGCCACAACTCTCAACATTGTATTTGAATTACATTTTACTCCCTCCGTTGAACGTGTCATACTTTCCTATTTTGGTTATTTAATAATCATTAAATAATTATAACCTCAAAAACCCCATATACATAAAATATATATTCCTTAATCTCCGTGCCAAAAGGAACAAGTCTCTTTCAAAGGGACCGAAATCATGTAGTACTGGTTTTATGGCGCAGTAGACAATTTACTAGCATTTTCTTAATTACCTGTATCCACTTTCATTTTTGTTATGTTTTTGGTTGTGATCAAAGTCAGAAATTGTAGAATGGATTCAGCCATTTAATTGTGATATATTCTACATTGGTACACCAAGTTTCAGTTGTATTATGATAAATTGATCTTCTGATACAAACTATTCTCTGTTATTTGATAGTAGCTGTCGTTGTGAACGAACCAATTTATAAAATAGGAGGCATCTTATATCATATACAAGTAACGAGCACACCTTTTTTTATAAAAGAGGGCTAACGCTTATAAATTCCTGCATTGTTGCTCAATTATTTATCTTGAGACTTGAATATAATAATGAAATTGAAAGATGAAATGCCTGTATAATATATTGTAACCACTGTGGAACGCAAGTCAGTTAAATACCTAATGTATTTCTTTTTGTCAAAATCCTTTGATAAACTGCTTCAGGTTTGTCTATGTGTGTTTCTGTGACCTACAGTATCCATGCAACTCTTACGCAGCATCCTGTCCCAAACTAATTATTATATATATTTACAGGTCTTCGTGGTCTGCTTTACCCTCATCAAGCATCTTGGTTAGTCATACGTACACACACACACACGTGTGCATGGAGCGCATGCTTATTTTTGTCCATTTAAACGAGTGTAATTTCTAACTATAGCATTTGTCGCAGATGCCGAAGGACTCTGTTTCTGGTGATGATAATGCTACCAAAGGTACTTGTGTCATATCCACGCTTAATTGCTAGTTGTGATTCAATGAAATGAGCATGAATTGCTTATATGAACCTATTTTTTCACTTAGAACTGTAGAAGCACCATAATGCACGCAACACTCTATGTATATATGACCTTTACAATGTTTCTATCATATTATAAAAACCACTTTGCATAACTGGCCAGAATAATGATTACTTAGGCCTTGAGTTAGCCTTTTATTTTCCCAATCAGCTGCAGTGGCTAATGCATCTTTTTGTGATATCATTATACTGTAATGCGTAGAAATTGATTTTAGCTAACTCCCCATGAGTCTAATGCAGGTGCAGAGGATTCTTCTTGGCAGGTTAAAGCTTCTCCAGATCAGAACTCATCATGGGGTGCACCTGCATCCTGCTCAAAAGAAGTCACCGAGACTGGTTCACTTGATGGCTGGGGTAAACCTGTTCAGTCTGCACAAGATGATTCTTGGGGTGCAGCTGCAAAGAAGCAGAGCACTGAAGTTGTAGCCTGGGGCCACTCTGGAGCTTCCTCGGATCCAGAAACAAGTGCATGGAAGAAAGATTCTGATGCATTGGATAAATCAAAAGAGAACACATGGGAGAACAAGGATAAGATGGATAAGGATGCCAGTTCAGAAGGTTGGGGAATGGGCGGTGGTTCCGCTTGGGGCACTAAGGATATTTCTGGTGGAAGCAGGCCGGTCATTGGCAGTTCTCCCACAGTAGAGAGTGAAAGTGGTGCATGGGGTAATGCGGGTGGTGGTGGCTCATCCCAGGTGGCTGTTGAAACAGGTGGCTGGGGGAAATCTGCTGAGAAGGCCAATGAAGATGCAAGTGGTAAATCATCATGGGGTAATTCAGCTAGTAAGTCTTCTTGGGGTCAGCAAGCTGATGTAAATAATAATAATAATAACAATACTGCGTCAAGTGATGGTTGGGGGAAAACAAATGTTTCTAATAAGGAGGATAAGACGATTAAAGACAGTGAGACTGGGAATGGTTGGAATAGTTCAAGCCAAAATAAGGATAATAATTCTGGTGGTTGGAATGTTTCAAGAGACTCCAATAACAACACATCTGGTTGGGGTGGATCATCCAAAGCAAATGAAGAATCTGGTGCAGCTTCTGGTTGGGGCAAGGAAAAGAAGGCGAATGAAAATAGCCAGTCTGCCTGGAATGCTTCAACCCCTTCCTTGGATGAGAACAAAGGAGGTAACTGGGGCAGTCAGAAAACGTCTGAAGAGACTAGTGGTGGTTGGAATTCTTCGGGCAATGGGAAAAATGAGTCAGGAAGTTCATGGAAGAATAATGGTGGTTCTGCTGCCGGATGGGGTCAGAGTAATTGGTTGAAGAATGAAGGCAATGCAGTTGGTGGCAACCAGGACTCTACTTGGAGCAGTAAAAGCAATTGGAACTCGGACAATCAAGATAACAATGGCAGTGGAGGTTGGAGAGGAGGCCGCGGTGGGAGAGGTGATCGTGGTGGCTTCCGAGGCAGAGGTGGGTCTGATCGTGGTGGTTTTGGTGGTAGAGGTGGTGGCCGGGGAGGGTTTGGTGGCAGAGATGGATCCGATAGAGGAGGCTTTGGCGGTAGAGGTGGGTCCGACAGGGAGGGCGGATATCGTGGCAGGGGTGGTTTTAGAGGCAGAGGAGGACGTGGTGGTGATTGGAATAACAGAGGAGATGATTCAAATGTGGATAGTAAGTCATATAGCTGGGGTAAAAGTTCTCAGAATGATGGAGAGGGATGGAAAAGTGGTGGTAATGGAGGAGGCAATTGGGGCCAGAAAGACAGTGGTGGCAATAACCTTTCTCATAATTGGGGTCAGCCAAAAGGTGACTCGTCTCAGTCGGGCGGTTGGAAGAATGGAGGTGGTGACTCAACTTGGGGCCAAGCAAAAGGAGATTCATCTGACATGAGACAATCGAAAGAATCTCGTCAAGATGAAGGAGCGGGTAATAATGCGTGGGGCAAGGCAGCTTCAAGCTCATGGGGAGCTGCTTCCACGGGAGATGGGAACTCGTCTGGGGACTGGAAGAAATCAGAAGGTGGTATGGACGGTGGAGGGCAACGTAAGGATGAAGGACCGTCTGATGGATGGGGTAAAGCTGCAACAACGAGCACCTGGGGCAGTGGAGGTGGCAGCGGAGGGTGGTGAGAGGTTCTAGGGGTAAGTACATATTTACCCAGCATATCTATGTTACCACTTTTGGACCTTGTGTTCATGTATTTACTGCTTGTTTTACATGGTGCATTACATTGCAGCGGTATCTCAGCCTTTTCAGTTTTTTTTCCTCCTGAAAAAGAATTTATCCTTAATAGCCCTGACCATCTGCTTTGTGGTTTCTCTTTGGTCATGGATAAGCTTCTTTTATTTGTTCAAATAGTACAATCATTTGGGGGCTACATTATCAAAAATATTAGAGAGTATTGCATTCTTAATGGGTTATGGGATATAATTAAATATAAAGTGGCTTGTGGTATATTAGTCGGAAAGCATTTAGGGGGGTACTCTATTTTTGATGTACAATATCTAGGATTTGGTAGTATTATGCTATGTAATTCGACTCTGGAGATTTTAGTTGGTGTCAATTAGGCTGACTGTGGACTTTTGCTGGTCTGTATGGTGCTCTGTAATCACTTTAAGAGAAATCTTCTTAACAAAAAATAATCTAGGCCGTAAATTGTTTTTTTGCAGTATATATCATTTCTCGTTCCCATTTATAGGTTATGCAAGCATGGTCTCAAGTGGCTTTTCTTCTCAGTCGAGTTTGCAATGTTCTCTATTTGAATTTTGTTTTATGCTTTTCTGAGTACAGGTTTCAAGTGCTTTTAGTCATTGTACTTATATTCTGCTATTTTAACTTCATTCTTTCTGGCAAGCCCTATTTTCTGGCAAGTCCTATTTTTTGAAATTGTTTTTGAAGAGTTCGATTTCCTATTTTGTTTGGCAGATGGTGGCTGAGGGATGGAATGTGCAGTTTTTTTTTATCTTGGAGTCGTGGGCATTGGCATACTTGCAGCGCGCTCTTATTTATCGTAGTTATTTTGTATCTTTGGTGTTTTAAGAAGCTCGGTTTATTCGAGTTTGCCTCAGGAATCTGGACTGGCTGGGTTAGATGTTAGTAGAACTCTGATGGAGATCTTTTGTTAGCCCTGATGATAACCTTTTTTCTCTTGTTGAAGACTCGTGTACCTGTTTGTTATGCCCTATGGGTGTTCTTTTGCTCACTAATATATGGAGTTTTATCCTGTTGGGCTACCCCTTTTCAATGGTCTTGACTTTTGCTCACTAATAGGAGTATATGGAGTATATAATTAATTTATGTATTTTGTGAATTCATAATTTTATTTAAATATAAAACAAAATGAAAATAATGAAAAATATTATTATAAATTAATTTATAAATATATAAACTATTTTTTTTAATATTATGCAAAGTAATAAAAAATCAAAATAATATACAAGAAAATATTTAAAATAATATATTTAAGAAATACAGTAATTTTTTTATTTAAATTTGTGTTATAAATATTAAATAATAATAAAAATACATTAATTTAATTAGTATTTTTCTACAAACAACGATGTCGCGCAATAAATAGTGGCGTGCTATTTGTGGCAGAAAATACGAGTGCACTATTGGAGAAGAACTCAACACATTAAATCAATAGAACCTATTTTCAGATTTTTTTTTAAATATATATATAAATAAATAAATAAAAATTCAATCTAAATAAAATCACACTCACTCACACACCATCACCAACACGGCAGCAAGCAGCCCTAAATCCTAATCCTTTCGCCTCTGCCACTTTCTGCATATCCACGTCGTCATCCTCACTCTCTACAAACCTTCATTATTATCTGCTTCCCAGATTTGATTTCAGGTTCATCTGGGAAGAGCGTCAATCCAGTCCTTGATTCGCCTGAGCGCCGATCGCCGCCGGCGATTTTTGTTTTTTACACTACCCATTGCTGCTCTTTCGGATCTTTGTTTTTTCTCAATCTCTAACCGCATTGATGATGGCCTTATCCCTATGGATTTCCCTTTGGGTTTCTTAAAGCCTCTCTTCGACATTTTTTTTCAGGTATATCCAATTGGTTTTCTTATTGCGTTAACGGAACTGTAGACGAGTTGTGTTAGTTGAAGAATCACTGTGAGGATAAAGTGGTGTTATTTTCTTGGCTCCCGTTTCTGTTCTGTATTTTTCGTTGGGGGGATTTCCCGTACATGGTTGAATAAAAATGTTGAACAAAATCATGAAAAGAGGGCATAAAAAGCCCTCGAAATCAGAAACAATCGAGCCTCCAATGCCCACATCATCAGCAGCAGCCTCAAATGTAACTGTAAATCACGCTTCCCGGTTAGCTGCTCCCTCACCACCTCCTGTAACCCTAGCCACCGTCCCACAGAACCCCGGAACAGTCGAGGTATTGCCACTGTTAAGGGACGTCCCCTTGTCCGACCGTCACAATTTGTTCATCCGTAAAGTCCAGATCTGTTGCTTCCTCTTCGACTTCACCGACACCATGAGGGCCCTACGCGAGAGAGAGATCAAGAGGCAAACCCTTGCAGAGCTTGTTGACTTGGTTCAATCGGGTTCGTGCAAAATGAACGACATCATGCAAGAGGAGCTGATCAAGATGATATCTGTCAACATCTTCCGCTGCCTGCCGCCTGCTTGGGCTGGCCCGGAGGGTGGAGACCCTGAGGAGGAAGAGATGTTCACGGACCCTTCCTGGCCTCACCTACAGCTCGTATACGAGTTGCTTTTAAAATACGTGGTGTCCTCAGAAACAGACACCAAGATCGCGAAGAAGTATCTCGACCACTCATTCGTACTGAAACTGCTCGAGTTGTTTGATTCCGAAGACATGAGGGAGAGGGAGTATCTGAAAACGGTTCTCCATCGGATATACGGAAGATTTATGGTGCATAGACCCTTTATAAGGAACGCAATGAACAACATCTTCTACAGGTTTATATTTGAGACCGAGAAGTACAATGGGATTGGCGAGTTGTTGGAGATTCTCGGGAGTATAATAAACGGTTTTGCTTTGCCTATGAAGGAAGAGCACAAGTTGTTTCTCGTCCGGGCCCTGATTCCTCTGCACAAACCTAAGTGTCTATCTTCTTACCATCAGCAGCTGTCCTACTGTATTACACAGTTTGTTGAGAAAGATTATAGGCTGGCGGATACTGTCATTAGGGGGATGCTGAGGTATTGGCCGGTCACAAACTGCGGGAAGGAGGTTCTTTTCCTTGGAGAGTTGGAAGAGATTTTGGAGGTTACACAATCTGCGGAGTTTAGGCGTTGCATTGTTCCTCTATTCAGGCAGATTGGTCGATGCATAAACAGCCCGCATTTCCAGGTTTGAGAATTCTCTGCTGTTGGTTACGTTAACGTTGTTATTTTGATTGAAAGAAGGTTTCACAACTAGATTTTTTTTCCAGTTATATGTATAACTTCTCAGAATATATTTTTCGCTTTTTCTGGTGCTTCATAAGATATATTTTGAACTTCTTTTAAACACGAAGTTTTAGCAGGTCCCAAGAAAATGCTCAAAGGATCAATATTGTACTATCAGACATCGTATTAGATGTTTAGAGTAGCGTTTAAGCTCTGCAAGGGTGTTTAGTAAGATTGTTTTGTAAAAGCATCTTATAACTAAGATCCCAAAATAAATGTTAACTTGTTTAGAAAGTAAGTTCTTCTCTTAACAATTCTTTTCAAAAGATCTGAATTCTTATAAGTTTTATATCTTATATATTATCTGAACTTATAAGTTTTTTAAGTAAGTTCAGCCAAACACCCTCTTACGATCTGCTCTAAGATATTGGGAGACAAACTATTCATCTTGTCTTTGTAAGAAAATGTCAAATGTCCTTTATTTTTGCAAGTTGAGTTGGTTTCTTGGCCTTTTTCCACTAGAACTTTTGGTTTCCCCGATTGTATTTAATCTATTAATTTGTTTCGATTGTTGTGTAGGCGTCTTACACTTTCATAATACGTATTAATCTATGTGCATTCTCTAGTTACCAAGAACCTTCATATTCTTCAGATGAAATATTTAATGGTTATAATTTCATCTCTTCTTGTCGTGATTTGAACCGCCAAAATAAAATTTTACTTCAAAATGTTAAAATTGTTTTTTTTTTCTGTTCAAAATGTTGAAATCAACAAGGCAGTAATGATTGTTTTTAATTGACTAATTGAGATATCATGAACTGGGTATCTTGCTTATGTTAATGTATCAACTATCAACAAATTTGCTGCTTAATGTGTGGCCATCTTTGATTTGACTTCTTATTGCACGCATTCTTATTTCTTCCATGTGGTCTTATAGATTTTTCTTTTGGAAGAGATGGATTTAGGTTCTGTTTAAAACCAAAATGTGCAAAGTGCATTAGCTTGGAGTGCTCATCTAATGCATTTAACAGGATACTGAGCTATCTTAGTAATGTAGGCTCGAAAATGTGGTTTAGAGTGCATACCCTATAACATGAAAGGTTAGTAAAGTGTTGGCTTAATTCACCTTAAATGAGTTTTGATTGAGTTGAACATGAAAAACTCAAGTTCAGATATATCCTGTTGACCTGTTATACGTGCTGTCATTGTCTTTTGTTAGTCGAGTTGACTATCGGAAAAAAGCTGTGTTCAAGCTTTTCACTATAGTTAAGACCAGTGGATTTTCAGTCAAGTATTGATTAACTTTTTTTTTTGTTAATCAAGATTAACCAATTTTCCAGGTAAGTCTCAAGTGAAGGAAATATTAAACAGTTAAGTTTATAGTTGAATCTTTAGATACATGATATGAATGATAATCTTACATCAGAACCAGAGTGAGATTTAGAAGTACATAAATGATAATCGACAGATACTCATGCAACATGCTACAGTAATTGCCAATTCCTAGCAGGATTCACAATCACATTTGTGCCCGGCATGTAGCTCATTGCCAAATCCAGCTTCAACTGTTACAAATATTATTTAAGTCGATTATTATAATATTTTATACAACTGTGTTATGTGTTACGATGCAGTTTTTATTTTTCAATACAAGTTTGTTCTGTTTAGATTTTTTTCATGGGCAAATTTACATTGATTAGTGAGTCATCTTCATTATTCTATGTGACAGGTGTCTGAACGTGCTCTTTTCTGGTGGAACAATGAGCACATAGTCGGCCTGATTGCAGAGAATCGTAACGTTATCCTACCAATCATATTTGACTCATTAGAGAAAAATATTCGAGGCCATTGGAACCAGGCGATTGTTGGCTTAACCTCCAATGTAAGAAGAATGTTTTTGGACATGGACACCGAGCTGTTTGAAGAGTGTCAAAGGGAACATGAGGAAAAGGAGGCGATGGCCGGAGAAAAGGAAGCGCAACGCGAGTTGTCCTGGAAGAGACTTGAAGAAGTTGCCTCTCTGTCTAATAACAATGCAGACGAGATGGTTTTCGTTTAGCGATAATCGCTCCTAAAGGAGTAGGAGTGAATGACTTGTGAAATGCAAAGTAAGTTGACGAAAAGGGTAAACGGGGGAAGATACCAAAGAGAGGAGGCAATAGTATTGTTAAATTTTTGTTTCACGCTGTGCCTCACTTTTCTGATTCTATTTTTCAAACCCTTTTGAAATTTGATTATATATTTCCACCCCCTGAAAATAATGTATTTGTATTTGTAATCTGTGATTATTTAATGGATGAATTTTTGCAATGGTTACTGTATTTGCTGGTAGAGATACAAAGGGAATGAAGTAACTGATCATATATTTATTCTCTTTTCATTTGAAATACAGAAAGCATATTTGAAGTTGTGCATTTAATAGACGAATATGTTAATAGTTTGCATTAGAATATCTATCAATCATCCTACAAGCAATATCAAGTCGACTACATCGTACTTGAATTGTTCAGTTCATAGACCTCAAATATCAGCCCGACTTTGTCCAGCAATATCAGGCAGACTACAAACAATGTTGTTCATTCTACATATGTTTTTCTTTGAAACAGTTGAAAATAATTGGGATCATCATTGTAGAACACCATGGTTTCTGGTAATATACAAAATTAGAATCATTAGGATAGACAAAACTATAGACTTTGTTGGTGATGGCTCTATTTGGGCGGACCCGCTCCCAAATGTCATTCCAAAAATGTCACCACCGCTGCTGCCACCACCGTTGCCGTTACCGTTGCTTCCTCCGCCTCCAACGAGAGTCCCTCCGCCGCTCGATCTAACACTGTTGTCCCTGCAACAAGGCGAATACTATTCACGCATGAATGAAAAGCCCTAATAAGCTGTGAATGAAAAGCCCTAATAAGCTGAGACGACGAGCACAAGGGCAATAACGTCATTTAGACATCTCATAACATGGGCCCCCAACAGCCCAAAAAGCACTGGCATTAGGCTGTCTCTCTAGAGGTGCAAAAGATGGGCTGGCCCACATCCATGGGCTGGAAAGCATCAAACGGAATAATGCATAAATCTTCTTTTTTTCCTTTTTCTTTCTATAACATCGTTTTCTCAAAAAAAAATCACATTCTGAAATATTTTTTGATTTAATATTGAATTAAATATGGTGGGGGTCTGTTTTCTTGACTAATGAACAAAAAAAATTATTTAATTTCATTGTCATAAAATTGAGAGAAGGCATTAAAGTGCCTACTTTTATATCTAAACAGCAATAGATGATAAATGTTGATACTGACCTTAGGTTGAAAATGTGAATCCATTATTGTATTGATAGCCATATTTTTTGAAAAATAAACAAGAACGTAACTGGTTTTTGCAGTAATTAGTTTTGACTAAAGTATTTTGAGATAATATTTTTTATTTTTTGAAAAATAAATACTTTTCATTTTCACAATAATAAAAATAATTATTTGAAAATTTGATCAAGTGGCCGTTAATGTGGACTAATAGCAGACCCTAAAGATATGCAACAAAGGCTGCAAAGACAAAAAACACCCTAGAGACTCTAGCAGTTAAGGAAGAAGGAGATGAGCTTGAGTACCTTGGTCCGCCTATAACACCGGCATTCATGGTGAGCTGGTCTATGAGGGTAGCAGACTTGGCCTCGGTGGTTCCATCATCCGAGTTCTTCAAGCTAGTCCCTGCACCTGAGGGCACGAAGAAAGCACCATTTACGAGAATGTCCCCCTCCGTCCTCCAATTCCAGTCAGTCCACTCCCCCTCGCTCGTATCCTCCCGTCTCGTTACCTACATTATGTCATCCAAAAAAGATGGCATTCTTATTCTAAGACCAAAATGAAAACAAACACATCAATGTTCTATCGCAATTCCGAAAACAAAAATGCAGTTACTAAGGAGTGCATGCAAAAATTACAAAACAAGAAAATGGTTCTCAACATTTAGATGAAAAGTAAGAACTTTGAGTGTATTCTTCCAGGTGAGAAATTTGGAGCATTTTATAGTGCATGAGTTATAGTGGTACATTTACATAATCATCTCGATTATCCCATTTTAAATCAATTGATTTTACAGACACACGTTGGCTCTCAAGTCTCAACAGCCGTTCAAATTACTGTTTGCAAGCTTGAGTTTCCCAAAAAAGAAGTAAGAATTACCTCCTTAGAACTCGGATCACCCGAAGCTGTGTAGCGATTACCCTGACTGATGAATGTTGGACTCGCACTCCCTCCAATCGCATACATTTGCCACTCGAAGTAATCATTGTTCACCACATGAACATAACCTCTCCTGCACCTAGGCATCCTCTGCACCAATCCCTCCCCAAACCTATTAAAAGCTATTGTCACCTATTTCATCGAAACAACAACAACAACAAAAAAAAAGCATAATAAGAACCACATCACATTGCATGAACATTTCTTTAAACATCACTCCAAAAAATCAAGGCTCAAAACCTGCATTCCTGAGTCGGGCGCGTAATTATCATCGTGCCCCAACAGCATAACCTCATCATGGTGCGAGAAATAGTTATTCGACACCGTAATCCCCGTGGACCCCATAATAATGTCCACCAACCCATCCGTACAATGCGATAGAGTACAGTGGTCGATCCATATGTTGCTCGACCCGAAAATGGATATCCCATCCCCGTCCGATTTCCCCCTGTACCCAACATGGGTGGGGCTAGACCTTATGTTCGTATTTCCAGACGGCTTGCAGTCGTAGATGTGGACGTTGTGTATGATGACATTGCTGACGTACTGCAAGGTGATGCACCCGTTTCCAGTGATCTGAACGTAGGCCCCACGCCCGTCGATGGTCTTGTCTCTGTTGACGATCAGTTCGTGCTTGAGCTTGATGGCCATGCTCGACTGGAAGACGATCCAGAGGGGCTCGTCCTGGATGACAGCATGGCGGAGGGTGCCGAGGGTGGGGTCCACAGTGTCGTGGTCGGAGGAGTCGGTGACTACGTAGACTCGGCCTCCCTTTCCTCCGGTGGTGGTCCGGCCGAAGCCGATGGCGCAGTCAGCCAGGCGGGGGCGGTTGGCGGCCCAGTTCTCGCAGCGCCAGCAGTCGTCGATGGGGTTTCCGGTGAGGCATTGGGAGGTGGACGAGATTCGACGCCTTCTCGATACGGATTCGTTTACCCTCCTGCCGGAATTCGAGAATGGAAAAAATGTGAACGCAGGTAAATGCACAATACAGATCTTGAAATGCTACAAGAGATTAGAAGCCCAGATGAATGCAGAAACAGAAGCACGAAACCCACATGTGAAATCCCCAAAAATAAACAAATTGAAACAACTGATTAACACAGAGATACGCCCAAAAATGAGAAGCGGAAGAAAAACCCAGATGGGAACTGTAGTTGTTTTTGAATAAAAATGTAAAAAAAAAATACTTCGATATTTACCGTTTTACTTGTTCAACAACAAATTCTGGGTTCAGGTGGTGGTGGTGGGGGAAGGTGAGATTGAAGAAACTTGTTGCTCCAGTGCATAAAGAGAGTGAGGTCAAAAACAGGATAATGCAGCTATGAGGAATCATCACTGAAATTACAAACAGAAAACAAAGGGAAGAGAGAGATCTGGGAAGGCTCTCCAATGGAACAAGCTCAGTGTGTGTTTGTGTGTGAGAGAGAGAGGAACAGTCTCTCTTTACATTCTTCCTCTGCAGACACTTCACACATACACATACTGAGCTGTTGTTACTTTTGTGTGTTTCTGAATGTGGAGGCTTTGGAAAATATTGAATCACGTTTACACGTTTTCCTTAAAGAATATTTCGACCCTATAACAGCCAAGGTATCACGAAACTTCTTCTAGGATAAGACAATACCGCACTTGTTCTTTGGCGTAGAAACAAGTATACTATAGAATGTTTATTCGCTATACTTCGTTAACACAAAGCTCTTAATTTTCGTGGGTCTTAGAATCTGATTTTCAACACCCTTATATAGGTGTTGAAACACCCCTTTGGATAGTGAAAATACCCTTTCATGAAGGGCTGCACCCTTTGGGAAGAGTTGCACCCTTTAAGAATGGTCACACCTCTTCGAAATCACTTTCTTTAGGTGCCATGCATGCAATTTCGTGGCTGCATATTACAACCATGCAAACCATGAAATTAACATATATTTCATGCTAATTTATACACAATAAATCAACACCAACATTCACTTAACCAAACAATGATCCGTTATCACTTTTATACAACCGTGCACTCCGCACTTAGCCTAAATCATATTGTAGTGCTTTAGGATCATTACCGAAACTTTGTATGAATCCAATTACATTAAATGGACAATGATTTCACTTAAATCATCAACATTCCTCCCCCATTTAAGTGTAATCCTTGAATCACTTATTTTAACAATAACAGCCAGAATTATGCATAAAATGAAAATGTCTTGAAGATTGAATTTTCATCTTAGTGTTATATACAACTTATATATTCGAGAATCAGAGTGTCTTAAAAGATTGAACTCTTCAACCCATCTGAATACATAAAAGATACTACACACATAATTCCAAATACATTCTATAATGATTTCCGATACAAAATTAGGCCTTGTATCCCATCCATTCTTGAGTGTATATAGAGCTTAGCCACGACTCTTGAAGCTGCCACACTTCCCACTCATATAGGTGAATCATTTCTTCGTGCACCTGCAAAATGCACTTTATCAAATGATTCATTAAGAATTAACTTCAACCTTAACATGCAGGTTCAAACACATACCTTTGGGATAATTTCCATGTGTTTCAATCTCAAATATAGGCTTCCCAATTGAATTCTGGTTCTAATACAATTAGAAATGAATTTGGTATCCCATATTTGAAGATTCAAAGAGGCTTCAGACCCATCCCAATCACCGACTTTACTACCAAGTCTTTTGCTAATCCTTTGGTCAAATGATCAGCAAGATTATGTTGTGATCTCACAAAATCAATAGAGATTACTCCTTGAGTGATCAGCTCACGGATCGCGCTATGTCTAACGCCCAAGTGTCTTGACTTGCCATTATAAACATGACTATATGCCTTAGCCAAAGTGGCTGCACTGTCACAATGAATTGAGAACGCCGAAATAGGCTTTGGCCACAAAGGAATTTCATAAACCAAATTCCTTAACCATTCAGCTTCTTTACCAGCTGCCGCAAGTGCTATAAATTCCGATTCCATAGTGGAACTCGTAATACAAGTTTGCTTCTTTGAAGCCCAACTTATAGCACCGCCTCCGAGTAGGAAAACCCAACCAGAAGTAGAGGAATGATCCTCTATATTGGTTATCCAACTCGCATCGGAATACCCTTCTAATACCGAAGGATATCCGACATATGTCAAACCAAAGTCTTTGGTTCCCTTTAAGTATTTTAATACACGCCTAACAGCCTGCCAATGATGCGTGCTAGGATTACTTGTGTATCTACTTAGTTTGCCTACCGCAAATGCAATGTCTGGCCTTGTGCTAGTCATAGCATACATAAGGCACCCAATTACCTTGGAGTATTCCAACTGGGACACTGCAACATCCGTATTGGGCATGAGTTTTACACTCGAATCATATGGAGTACTGACCGTAGAATAGTCATCACAATGGAATTTCTTTAACACTTTCTCAATGTAATGAGATTGAGTTAAAGTAATGGCATTGTTTTCACGAATGATTTTAATTCCTAAAATCACATCCGCCTCCCCCATATCCTTCATATCGAAGTTTGACGATAAAAATGACTTAGTCAAATCCACTTGTCTTTGGTCAGTACCAAAGATAAGCATATCATCAACATATAGACAAATGATGACTCCTTTACCAAAGTCATCGAATTTGCTATACACACATTTATCCGATTGGTTTAACTTAAAACCATTCGATAAAATTACTTCATCAAATTTCTGATGCCACTGCTTAGGTGCTTGTTTTAATCCATACAAGGATTTAACAAGTTTACATACCTTATGCTCATTACCAGGCATAACGAACCCTTCGGGTTGTTTCATGTAAATTTCCTCCTCTAACTCACCGTTAAGGAATGCTGTTTTTACATCCATTTGATGGATCACTAGATTATGTATTGCAGCCAAGGCTATCAATAATCTAATCGTAGTTATTCGCGCAACAGGAGCATAGGTATCGAAGTAATCAATACCTTCCTTTTGCCTAAAGCCTTGAATGACTAATCGGGCTTTATACTTGTCAATTGAACCATCGACTTTCATCTTTTTCTTAAAGATCCACTTGCATCCTAATGGTTTACAACCGTTAGGTAAATCAGCAAGCACCCAAGTGTTGTTTCCCAGACGGCTTGCAGTCGTAGATGTGGACGTTGTGTATGATGACATTGCTGACGTACTGCAAGGTGATGCACCCGTTTCCAGTGATCTGAACGTAGGCCCCACGCCCGTCGATGGTCTTGTCTCTGTTGACGATCAGTTCGTGCTTGAGCTTGATGGCCATGCTCGACTGGAAGACGATCCAGAGGGGCTCGTCCTGGATGACAGCATGGCGGAGGGTGCCGAGGGTGGGGTCCACAGTGTCGTGGTCGGAGGAGTCGGTGACTACGTAGACTCGGCCTCCCTTTCCTCCGGTGGTGGTCCGGCCGAAGCCGATGGCGCAGTCAGCCAGGCGGGGGCGGTTGGCGGCCCAGTTCTCGCAGCGCCAGCAGTCGTCGATGGGGTTTCCGGTGAGGCATTGGGAGGTGGACGAGATTCGACGCCTTCTCGATACGGATTCGTTTACCCTCCTGCCGGAATTCGAGAATGGAAAAAATGTGAACGCAGGTAAATGCACAATACAGATCTTGAAATGCTACAAGAGATTAGAAGCCCAGATGAATGCAGAAACAGAAGCACGAAACCCACATGTGAAATCCCCAAAAATAAACAAATTGAAACAACTGATTAACACAGAGATACGCCCAAAAATGAGAAGCGGAAGAAAAACCCAGATGGGAACTGTAGTTGTTTTTGAATAAAAATGTAAAAAAAAAATACTTCGATATTTACCGTTTTACTTGTTCAACAACAAATTCTGGGTTCAGGTGGTGGTGGTGGGGGAAGGTGAGATTGAAGAAACTTGTTGCTCCAGTGCATAAAGAGAGTGAGGTCAAAAACAGGATAATGCAGCTATGAGGAATCATCACTGAAATTACAAACAGAAAACAAAGGGAAGAGAGAGATCTGGGAAGGCTCTCCAATGGAACAAGCTCAGTGTGTGTTTGTGTGTGAGAGAGAGAGGAACAGTCTCTCTTTACATTCTTCCTCTGCAGACACTTCACACATACACATACTGAGCTGCTACCAAAAAACAATTTGAAATTAATAATAAAAAAACTCCATTGAAATAGAAATACTACTAAAGAAAGAAGGAGGAGAAATTTTAGGGAATCTGAAAATAGTGTATCAGGATTTTCAGTGGGGGAAAGGACGGCAGAGGGCTTAATCTTTTCGGGCTTTCCAATGACAATCGATATTTATTTATTTTTTAATAATTTATTTAGAGCAGAGTACTGTGCAAATTTGTTGGAATTTAGCTACCCACCTTCCCTTGCTTACTCCATAAACAACAAAACAAATAAATTAAAATTAAGGGTCTAAATGTTTATATATCTATAAATAAATAAAAGAGGCATGTGGATAAATGTTCACATTTATAAGTAAATAATGTTATTTAACCTACACTATAAAACTATGAGTATTTTACACCAATTGTAATTGAATTGTCTTATTTACCCTTTAAACTTTTCAAAGAAAAGACAAAGAAATAAAAAAAATGGTCACCACTTTATTTTTTTTTTCTCTCTCTTTCTCCCCCAAAATTGACTCTTTTTTTTTTTCGATTGCGATTCTACCAATTTTCTTACCGGAGATGTTATCGGAGTCAGCGTCGGCTTCCGAACATGAGAAGGATGTAAAAATCTCTACAGAACCACCACCATTTTCGTTTTTTTTTTTGCAACTGTTACTCGATGGACTACTCGATGGCGCAGACGATCGAGTAACCCATCGAGTAGTGAAGAACAATTGAAGATCATTATTACTCGATGGTACGTTACTCGACGGTACATTACTCGATTTCGAGTAACTCGAAATCTCGAATTCGAGTAGCAATTTCACGAATTAAACAGATTTTTTTCATTCGTAATATTGGTTCGTTCCATACATGGTTGTAAAGATATTGAAATCTAGATTCCGTAGAATTTTGAATCGAGACAATCGGAGTTCGGGCGAAAAAGATATGACAAAAATCGAGAAGTTGCGCAAAGAGAAGAATTTCGAGTAATTCGAATTCGAGCAGCAATTTCACGGATTAAACTGATTTTGATAATTTAGAATCTTGCTTCGTGCCATATATGGATGCAAAGATCTTGAAGTCTATATTCGGAGGAATTTTGAATCGAGGCGATTGGAGTTCGTATGAAAAAGATATGACAAAAATCGAGAAGTTGCGCAAAGAGAAGAATTTCGAGTTATTCAAATTCGAGCAGCAATTTCACGGATTAAACTGATTTTGCTCATTTGGAATCTTGCTTCGTGCCATATATGGATTCAAATATCTTGAAGTCTATATTCGGAGGAATTTTGAATCGAGACGATTGGAGTTCGTATGAAAAAGATATGATAAGAATCGAGAACTTGCGGAAAGAGAAGAATTTCGAGTTACTCGAATTCGAGCAGCGATTTCACGGATTAATCTGACTTTGCTCATTTGGAATCTTGCTTCGTTCCATATATGGATGCGAAGATATTGAAGTCTATATTATTAAGAATGTTGAATCGAGACGATTGGAGTTCGTATGAAAAAGATATGACAAGAATCGAGAAGTTGCGCAAGAGAAAAATTTCGAGTAACTCGAATTCGAGTAACAACTTCACGGATTAAACTGATTATGTTCATTCGTAATCTTGGTTCGTGCCATAGATATATGCAAAGGTATTGAAGTCTATATTCCTAGAAATTTTTAATCGAGATGATTGGAGTTTGTAAAAAAACGATATGACAAGAATCGAAAAGTTGCGCAAAGAGAAGAATTTCGAGTAACTCTAATTCGAGTAGTAACTTCAAGTATGAAAATTATTTTTCTCATTCGAAATCTTGGTTCGTGCTATACATGGATGCAAAGATCTTGAAGTCTAGATTTCGAGGAAGTTTGAATCGAGACAATCGGAGTTCAGGTGAAAAAGATACGATAAGAATCGAGAAACTGCGCAAAGAGAACTTTAAAAAGGTTACTCGAAAGGGTTACTGGAATAGGTTACTCGAAAGGGTTACTGGAATAGGTTACTCGAAAGGTTTACTGGAATTGGGTTACTCGAATAGGTTACTCGAAATGGTTACTCGAATAGCAAGGATCCTGTAATCATAAATCTCCCATGTTAGTCGATGGTATGTTACTCGACGGCCCATCGAACAACCATCGAGTAAAGAGCTTAAAATTGGTTTTTTTAAGCATTTTTTTGCATAATTAAGTTGTTATTTGCACTAATAAGTTCAATTTAGAGACTTAAAACATTATTAAAACAGGTTAGATGATCAATCGATTCGTTTAGAGTGAAAACAAGTGAAATTTGGAACATTGGTCATACTATTCTAAATATCTTAGGAAAGTTTACAAGAAACAAACTATAATATTGTTCAATGTTAACATGCTATGGATTAAAAGTCCAAAATTGAACACCAAACATGTTTAATAAATGTTTTTATCATTAAAATGAAGTTATATACGCAAATACACCCTTAGAAATTGAAAAACGACCTTAAAATTGAAAAAAATGGACTATGTTCTTGGTTACACGATGGGGCCTCCTTAACTACACGATGGTTACTCGATGGTAACCCTATTCTGCTCGATCGAAACCCTAATGTGCTCGAATGGGTTGATCGAATGGGTTACTCGATTAACCATTTCGAGTAACCTTTTTAAAGTTCTCTTTGCACAATTTTTCGATTCTTATCGTATCTTTTTCACCCGAACTCCGATTGTCTCGATTCAAACTTTTTCAAAATCTAGACTTCAAGATCTTTTCATCCATGTATGGCACGAACCACGATTCTGAATGAGAAAAAAAAATCATCCTTGAAGTTACTACTCGAATTCGAGTTACTCGAAATTCTTCTCTTTGCGTAACTTTTCGATTCTTGTCATATCTTTTTTTTACAAACTCCAATTGTCTCAATTAAAAATTTCTCGGAATATAGACTTCAATATCTTCGCATCCATATACGGAAGGAAGCAAGATTCCAAATGAGCAAAGTCAGATTAATCCGTGAAATTGCTGCTCGAATTCGAGTAACTCGAAATTCTTCTCTTTGCGCAAGTTCTCGATTCTTATCATATCTTTTTCATACGAACTCCAATCGTCTCGATTAAAAATTCCTCCGAATATAGACTTCAAGATCTTTTAATCCATATATGGCACGAAGCAAGATTCTAAATTATCAAAATCAGTTTAATCCGTGAAATTGCTGCTCGAATTCGAATTACTCGAAATTCTTCTCTTTGCGCAACTTCTCGATTTTTGTCATATCTTTTTCGCCCGAACTCCGATTGTCTCGATTCAAAATTCCTCCGAATATAGACTTCAATATCTTTGCATCCATATATGGCACGAAGCAAGATTCCTAATGAGCAAAATCAGTTTAATCCGTGAATTCGCTGCTCGAATTCGAATTACTCCAAATTCTTCTCTTTGCGCAACTTCTCGATTCTTGTCATATCTTTTTCGACCGAACTCCGATTGTCTCGATTCAAAATTCTATGGAATCTAGACTTCAATATCTTTACAACCATATATGAAACGAACCAATATTACGAATAAGAAAAATCTGTTTAATTCATGAAATTGCTACTCGAATTCGAGATTTCGAGTTATTCGAAATCGAGTAATGTACCGTCGAGTAACATACCATCGAGTAACGTACCATCGAGTAATAATGATCTTCAATTGTTCTTCACTACTCGATGGGTTACTCGATCGTCTGCGCCATCGAGTAGTCCATCGAGTAGTCCATCGAGTAACAGTCGCAAAAAAAAAAAAAACGAAAATGGTGATGGTTTTGTAGAGATTTTTACATCATCCTCATGTTCGGACGCCGACGCCGACTCTGATAACATCTCCGGTAAGAAAATTGGTTGAATCAAAATCGGAAAAAAAAACGGGTCGTTTTGGGGGGAGAAAGAGAGAGAAGAAAAAATAAAGTGAGCGCCTCGGGTTGGTGCTCCTCCTCCTCTTCCTCATGTTCGAACTCCGACGGCGTCAACATTGTTTGCTTCGTAAAATCGAAATCGGAAAAATAGGGCGACGTTTTACTACGGGAGAGAGAGAAGAATAATGTTGGGATTTTATTTTATTTGATATTGTTTTTGTTTTTGTTTATTTTGGATTTATTAAAATAGTAAGGGTATAAGAGACAATTGATGGACAATTGGTGTAAAAAACTCACATTTTTATAAGTGGGAACTTTAAACTCATCCCTTTATTAAATGTGACCAAAAAGTCACATTCCCTCTAAATAAAAATATAAATTTTAATAATTCATTATTATTTTTAATTTTGGTATAATATTTTTTTTTAATTTTGTAAAAATATTTAATTTTAGTACATTATTTTAGTGTCCTATTCATAATACTTTTCATTATTTTTATTAATTATTTTCAATTTAAATGTCTTTTTAGATCATTTTTTATGTAAATATTTTGTTCTTAAATAATTATTTTTCATGTTATTTACTTTATATTTTTTGAATGAATATAAATCAATTTTATTAATGTACCGTTTAAAATCTAAGTATACGCAATTAATGTTTTGTTAATTAAATTTACCTATTTAAAATTAAGTTTACACAATTATTTTTTAAATATTAATTATGATTCAATTAAGATTGATTTTTTAACTACAGTATAAGAGCATCTCCAACCGATACCAAAAACTTATTTTGGAGTAGGGGAGATGCTCCAACCGATACTAAAACATAAACCAATTATTGGTTTATAGGTGGGACCCACACAAAAAATACTTATATTTACGTTTACCGTAAACTCAAACCAAAAACTATTTTTTATTTATAAAATGATTTTTTTTTTTTACAAATTAATAAAAATAACTTATTAATTATTTTTTAGTATCTTATCTAATATCTTTTGTAATGTAATTTTTTTAATTATCAAATCATTAATAATTAAAATAAATTTTAATAAATTTTTTTTAATAATGAAATAAAAATACATATCACAATATGAAATACAATTAAATAATTAAATTATATAATTAACATTAAAAATAAAATAATAATAAACAAGATATTTTAAAAAATGCTACCAATTACAAAAACAAAAATAATTAATAATTAGTTTTTTGTGTGTTTTAATATAATTTTTTTAATAATTAAATAATATTTTATTTAGTATTATTTATATTTATTATGTTTGAAATTTTAAATTGAAAATAATATTAATTATATTTTTTAATTTACAAAATCATTAGATAAAATTGTAAATTTGTAAAGATGTTGATTATTTATATAAATAGTATAAATAATTATATTAGAAGAATATTTAAAAAAATTATTTTAAGTTAGAGTATTAGTTTCTCGGTTGGAGTCAAATTACTGTAAACGTAAACTTAAACTAATTTTGAGTTCGGTTGGAGTCAAATTACTGTAAACTTAAAATAAAACTTATTTTTGAGTTTGAGTTTTTGTGTTCGGTTGGAGATGGCCTAAGAATTTTGTTAAACTCTTAAATACGTATTAAAATAATTACTATCCTTCTATCTCAACTTAATTGTCATAAATTATTTGTAATTACAAACGAACTGTGACAATTAGTCATTGACTGAATAGATATTTCGTTATTATAAGTTTAAAATTGAGCATTACTCAATTAATATTTGTTAATCGTTAGATAAAATTGTTTGATTAATTATTTGGACTATTCGTTGAATTATTGATTTGATTTATAATTGCAATTTATTATTAACATCTCGGCAATTGTTATAAATGTGTAAACAGATATTTATAAAAGTATAAATAATTATTTCATATGACAATTGCAATTGATGATGATATGAAAAATGTAATTCGAGAATTTGTCAATCAAAACTCATATTAGAATGCTTCATGAATTAAGCACTTACACATTCCAATCATAAATTTTATTTTCAAAACGATATATACCATCGTCTCTGGCTTCCCAATAACATTCGCCCTTTCTACAATAACTTTGATCATTTGCTTTGAAAGCACTTATTCGTTTCTGCTTCGATCCTGTTTTGAGATCGCAGTTGAATGCAGTTGATTCAGTGATATTTACGCAGAAAGTCCATCCATACTCTTGGTTCACTGGGAGCACATGGATTCCTAGATCATCCTCACTAGACGAACAATGCAACAACAATTGTTGATCAAGAGAGAGCTTATTAGCGACGTGAACATAAAATTTGGGAGTTAAGACACATTTTCTTTTTTCCATCCAAAGTCCATAGCTAGGGTTGATAAGCATGAAGAGGACGATGAGAATCGTGTTTCTCACCATCATCTTCATTTGGTCTTAGTATTAGTTTACTTGATTATATCCAACTTATATACAAAATGTGCTTCAAGTTTATATAGTGAATTATAATACCAATTACCACGTATATATTACAATAATATAAATATTATATATTTAACAATATCCATTATAAATATTATATATTTAACAATATCCATCGAATATGCAGATTTACTTTTGATTAATTCATATGTTTTTCTAAAACAATAATTAATTACTATAATACCAATTACCATGTATATTAATTCATATGTTTTTCTAAAAAAATAATTAATTATTATAATACCAATTACCATGTATATAGTAATTAATTATTGTTTAAAAAAACATATTGTTATGAATATTATTAATAATATTATTAATTAGTAAATGACTAGTTTACCATCAACAAGACAGAAACCCTACTTTTTATGGTCTCCACATATGAATAAATACAACAATTCATAACAATCTTATTTTCTTCTTATATTGTCTCTCCTTATACTCTATTATTTTATCCTCACATTATCCATACGAAAGTGCAACCGCGTTCTTCATTGAAGTTCTACTCATCCAAGATCTGAACTTCCAAGGCAAGAATTTATATGTTTGTTTATATTAATTAATAATTATAAATATATCTACTTCTCCTCCTTTCTTCTTAATATCATATGTTCTCGAAGAACATTATAATATGATATTCCTGAAGTCATATCATATGTTCCCGAAGAACATTACAATCTGATATTCCTAAAGTAATATTATATGTTCTCCGAAGAACATTATAATCTGATATTCTTGAAGTAATATCAAATTAATTATGTCTAGTAAATCAATTAAATTTTTAATTTTCCTGAAGAACAGTTTGACATGATATTCCCGAAGAAATATCAAAACTAAATGTTCCCCGAAGAACATGATATGATATTCCTGACGAAATATCAAAATTAAATGTTTATGAAAAATATTGTGATATGGTATTCCTGTAGAAATATCAATATCAAATTGATTATGATTATATATTAATAATCTCGAATAATATCTTTAAAAATTTACCGTGAAAGATCCACTAGCTTTGTGGAAAGATTTTAAAAGAAAGATACGATCACCCGAAGTTGGTCGTACCAAAACGTGGTATGATTGACTCCACATTGGATTACGATATTTTAAATATGTTGAAACATATAATAAAGTTATCATGAAAAACATTATAATTTGATATTTCTAAAGTAATATCAAATCAATTATTTTTAATATATCAATTAAAATGACTGTTTCTGAAGAACACATACTCTTGATTTAAATATTATATTGATCGTTCTGGAAAAACATATGATTTGATATTATTCGGTAAATATCAAATTAAATTGCTCCCGTAGTAACAATAAGTTTGGAAATATCAAATAAATTGCTCTCGTAGTAGCAATAAGTTTTATATGTTCCTGAAGAACATTATGATATGATATTCCCGCAAAAATATCAAATCAATGGCTTATGATGTAACAATTATTTTAATTGATTGCTCACGAAAAAACAAAGATTTGTAATAAAGTTACATCATTATACTTGTAGTGAAACGTCAAATTCGATTGTTTTGGTTGAAACAATAAGTACATATGAATTATCTCTGAAGGATGATATATTTTTGAAAATTGAGAACCAATGTACTACTCCGTATATTGTTATTCATGGAATATCGAAAAAGTCGATTCCAATTAAATGTAATTTCTGAGAAAATTATATGTTGAGATATATTTTTGTAAATGTTGATTTTGGCGACAACGTTTTTGTGTTTGTGTTTTTGTTTGATTTCAGGATTAAAGGTTAGGAATCTGAAGTCAACAAACTTGCGCATGGAAACGGAGACTTGAGTGATCTCCACATTTGGAACAACACGGAAACGGCGACCGGAGTCGCCACTTTTGGATAGTGCAAGGAAACGGCGATCGCAGTCGCCGTTTTTGGTGTGTCGTGGAACTGGCGACCGCAGTCGCCGTTTTGGTGTTATGACATGGAACTGACGACTCATGCCTTTTCGGGCTTTCTAATGACAATCGATTTTTATTTATTTTTTAATCGATTATTTAGAGCAGAGTCCTGTACAAATTTGTTGGAATTTAGCTACCCCATAAAAAACGTATTTCTTTTTTCCATTGAAAGTCCATGGATAGGGTTGATAAGCATGAAGAGGACGAAGAAAAGCGTGTTTCTCACCATCATCTTCATCTGATATTGATATTAGTTTACTTGATTATGTCCAACTTATAAAATATGCTTCAATTTATATAGTGAATTATAATACCAATTACCATGTATATAGTAATTAATTACTGTTTAAAAAAATATATATGTATTAATCAAAAGTAAATCTTGAAATTCGTTGGATATTGATAAATATATAATACTACGTTATTGTAAAATGGAATAATATACCAAATAGTACGTAGTATATAATTGTAATACTACTACTAAAAGTTGTATTTCTATTTAAATTTTATGAAAAATCAATAAAAGATACTCTTAATAACCTTTAAAATAAGAATAATTTAGGAAGAAGGGTAGAATAGTTTACATTATTTTAACTTTTACTCAATAAATTTGCGTTTACAAATTTTTTTTTTTTTTTAACTAGTGTATTTTAAGAATATAATTATTGTTAAGGGTAATAACCATATGCCTCATATTATTAATAATAATGGATAACCGTTGTATAAATTAATAAAATTGAAATAATATATATTAAAGTGCTTTTATTAATAATTAAGATAAACTATGTTATTTAATTTTAATTGAACTTTAAAATTTTCCCTTTATAAAAAATCACCCTTAAAATAATTGGTGTTACTACGCAAGATTCTCTGTATAATATTTGAAGCATATTATAAATCGTACAACTTTTTTTAATACTAAGATATATTTATAATTCCTACATAAAATATAGGAGTATTAAATTAATATTAATACTAAGATATACTACTGTTTATATGATACATGAATTATTCGATATATTTAGAAATACTTACGTACAGATTGGGCTTGGATAAAAATGTGTTATGCTTCGGATTTTAATTGTGAGATGGCTTTTGGACAAAAGTGTTAGTGGATCAATGGGTTAATGGACTTTAGAATTGGACTAACAACGTCAACATAAATTGGATAGATTATTGGGCTCCACGACTCTACTGGGCTGGAAATAAATGTTGGGTTTCAGTTGGCCCAACCAGAGTCAATCCTATTATTGAATAAAGAACCGGATTAATTCTTAGCTTACCAATAGGTGAGGGCTAGGGGTGACTATTCGGGTTCGGGTATTCGGGTTTGTACCGAAATACCCGCACCCGTTAGGGTTTTTGGGTACCCGTACCCAATAAATTTGGGTAAAGGGTAGGGTTATGGAATTCATTTTAAAAAATATTGGGTATTAGGGTACCCGATTACCCGTTCGGGTATACCCGAAATACCCGATTAATTATTTAAATTAAAATAATAAATATATTGATATATTAATTAAAAATGTACAACATTATATATATAATAAACGACATTTTTTTATTATTTTTAATTATAATTTTTGTTTTTTATTGCAATTTTAAACTTTAATTGATAATTTTTTATTGTTAGTTGATAAAAATAAATTATTGAATTTAAATATTATTATTGATTTTTTGTAAATTAAAATTTTAGGGTAATTGTGGGTACCCGATTACCGTACCCGTTTACCCGGCCCGGGTATTGGGTACCCGATTTACTAAAAAGGGTCGGGTTATGGGATGAATTTTTTTGATTATTAGGGTACGGGTACCCGAAAAATTCGAGTGCGGGTACCCGTCCGTACCGAATAGTCACCCCTAGTGAGGGCACTGCATGTAGCTAAGAATGAACCATGGAACCGTGTCCGTAGATTATTTTATTTTATTTATAAAATAACAATAATTTGTTTTTACAATTTAATTTTTTAAATCAAGCTTTAATATATGTTGATGAAAAATTATACTATATTTTCAAGTAATTGGTTGATTTGGTTCTATATGTGTTTATAAAATATCTAAATTTATTTTTGTCAAACAAATAATTCTCATATTTGAGATTTAAACATGATAAAATAGAGGACACCAGGTTCTTTGACACTTAATTGAAGAATATACGAACTTGAACCAGAACTTGCTTAGAACTTGCTTAGAACTTGCTTAGACTCAGATTCATCCAAATATTTTACCAATTAATATAAAGGGAGGTTTTAGATAATTAAGGGAACTTTTTAATGTTTGTTTATAATTAAATAACATATTTTTTTAATTATAAATTAATAATAAATTGTGTTAATTAATTATAAATCAACGGTAATCAACAGTAATCACGTTAATTAAAGGTAGTTAATAACATTCAATTAATTTTTTTATAATTATAACTATATTATATTCTAATTAATAAAAAATAAAAATATAATAAATACTAAATTTTAAATTTTATTTTATAACGTATTAAATATAATTTAATAAATTGATGTGCTTTTTTTTCAAAAATACCTAATATAAATTAGCATGAAAATTAAATAATTAATCATCTTCTTCAAAAGAAAAAAAAAAGCGAGAAATTGAGAATCGAGGAGAATAGATAGCCCGCCAGTTATAAAAAGTTGAAGTTGCATAATCATTATGTCAAAAACGCGTTCTCATCGCATCAAGCAAAAATATGATTGAAATATAATAAGTTGATGTAGAAATGAAATCACAAAGACCTCACATTATCATTCATGTCATATTGAGAAAATGTATAGTACTACTAGTAATTTGCTTTAATTTTGATAGATCTCTCTCACAACTTGTATGTCCACAAATTTGTAATATTATTTACAGTAGAGTATTAATTTTATTTCCAATTTTACGAACTTATTATGAACCCTAATTCAGCATTTGAGTTAAGTTGCTCCAAATGAAATTAGATATTCAATTGAATTATATTGAACAGCTTAAACTAAAGTTTAAAAAACAAAACTTAATTCAAAAGGACGGTCTATTAGATAATAATTTGGTGTATTACTCTCGTGATATTTTAATCGTAAATGCATACATTATACACATCAGAATGTGTAATTTTGTATACACTTGTATATAATAATATTAAAAATATGATTATTAAATGCATGATAGTACTCCACCGGTGTAAATATAAATAAAACCTCAAAGTGACATCTAAAATGATAAGTGTGAGTGTGTGACTATTTCAATGAGAGAAGACAAAATAAATATTTTTCAACTTTACCTTACTGTAAAATTTTCAAGCAATTTAATTAAATTAGATATACGGGATATGAACCATTAAATAAAAAAAAAAAAAAAACAAAGTCATCATGTTATTTGATGTAGAGTACTTTACCGACAAAGCAAAGAATATACATATTCGTTTTACGGTTGTAGGTAGGTTTGTGACATTTTCAAATATAATTAACTAGTGTAATTAAAGTTATCTTTCAGGCACTTATAATTTACTGAATTGAATTTATCCGAACTGAATTAAATGAGCTAAACTGAAATAAATTAAATTGATTTTTTTTATAAAAATAATATTAATATTTTTTATAAATTGTTAAATAATTTTAAAAATATTAATAATATTCTAATCATTAACTAGATCGTATACCTAAAATTATTAATTCAAATTATTATATTTTTTTTCTTCAAAATATTATTATTATTATCGAAATAATTTAATCGGATTGAATTGAAGCGGTGTGAATTGAATTGAAACAGACTGAAATTAAATCCCAAAAAGTATGTACTTACTTCTATTTAATTGATTAATTTTGACCTTGAGATTTTTTTTTTAATTTTTGATTGCATCATCATCATATCCTCATCTATTTAATAACTTCAAATATATATCACAATGTCACAATTCAAAATTTCACTATTCAAAATTTGACCACGTCCTATTCACATTCATTTTGTATTTTCCATACACTTTTTTGTATTTTTGTTTTGATCGCATTCACTTTTGTATTTGTGTTTTGATGAATTCGCATTGGAGTCAAATATATTTAAGAGTCTGGTAATATTGTTAAAGTTGAGTTAATAACATTTTAAAAAACCTTGTCAAAATGATAAAATAACTTATATTTGAGACGATAGTTAACAAATATTAAGTTGGTGTCATGCTTTCAACTTTTGAGATATATTGCATATGACCATTAGTTATAAGCATATTATTTGTAAAAATAAAAAGAAATTTGAATATTATTGGTGAAGGGAGAGTAATATTTAGAGTTTTTGTAAAGTGTGAAAAGGAAAAAAAACATAACAAAAAGACATAAAATTACTTATTGACTCAAGGAATTAGTCATGCATAATTTACATACGCTACTACGCAATTACTTCAATAATTACACAAGAATCTATCTACTACTTAACAAGTAATGTTGGCATATACTTCTTCCCTCTGTTTGAAAGGATTCCAGATGATTGGTTGAAGAAAATTAAGAAATAATGTATGTAAATTAATCTGTGGTCATAATTATTAATAGTTAACAAGTAATGTTGGCATATACTTCGTCTCTCTGTTTGAAAAAATTACAGATGGTTGGTTGGAGAAAATTAAGAAATAATGTATGTAAATTAATTCCGTGGTCATAATTATTTGATACAATTATTTGTATTGGTGTAAATAAATTTTAACATTTTGAGAAGGATAATAAAAAATATAATGGTAAATCGACCGGAAGGAGTAACATGTAGTATTAAACAATGAGAGCCAAAAAAAATACGAAGACATGTATAACTGAGAGCTAATAATATTATATATTGCAAATTGATTGGAAATAGGTACTAAAACTGAAATATAAGTTGAATTACTTTTCACCTTAACAAACTATTTTAAGGTGTTATTGACTCACATTTGACATGGTGTTGAGCGGTCCAATCGATAAATTTTTCGACTTGCCCAAATATAACAATATGTTCACGAGTAAAACCGACAAAATCAAGTCTCCTCATGAGGAAATGTGTTAGATATCGCAGGGTTAATTCCTAGGGTTTTAAGGGATAATCGAAAATTTGATCATAAACTTTTTGTAAATAAGTCAAGAATTTTATCTTTACATTCTTTTATTGAAAACTTGAATAAACTAATTTTTTCAGTCACTCTCTTGCAAATGACAATCGATTTCAATGAAACACAAAATTGCTCGTTATATATATGTATAGTAGTTATCTTAACAATGGCGGAGCCACGTTATGGATGGGGTGGGCTTTAGCCCACCCTGATTTTACAATTTAAGCCTATATATATTCATGTAATTATTAATTTTAATTTAAATATTGTAGCTCGGTTGGCTGAACATATCTCTAAGGAAACAAACTGCTTGGGTTCAATTCCTCGTTAGTTTTGTTTTTAAAATACAATACTATATATATATATATAAAATATTGTATGTTAGTTTTATTTAAAATACAATACTATATATATATATAAAATATTGTATGTTTTTTTTTAAGTAATTGTTTGGTAAAGTTGGTTTGGTTTATAACTTTTGTTTAGGAGGTCAAGAGTTCAATACTCTCTTGAATATATTTTTTTTCTTTATTTAACCGACTTTTATTACTCTCTTGAATATATATTTTTTCTTTATTTAACCGACTTTTATTTTTTAATTTAGCCCGTCCCAGAAAAATTTTCTGGCTCCGCCATTGATTTTAAATATATCAAATTTCTGAACAGATGAACTAGATCTTCAAATATAATTAAGTTGAATAAAATTATCACGTTTAATAACATATTTAAGTTGTAAAACAGTAAGGCAAGAATGCTTCTAATTAATTAATAGCGTGCAATTGGAATTACTTGCCGGGGAGAAGTGTCAAAGAAGTCCATATATACACATTCACTATTGAGTGTAACATTTGAGTTGGGATAATGTGTATTTAGACTTGTGGGATTGTGATAATTGCGTTTTGCTATCTTAAAAGAGTAGAGTAAATAAAGAGCAAACATATTGGACTTGAAAAATAAATGTGTCGAAGCAAAAAGCAACTGAACCCTTAATTTATGTGTTCTCGAGCTATCTTAAAAGAGTTAAGAGTTGATAAATTGGAATTGAAAAATAAATATTGTTGCATAATTAATAGGTATGGTGTTTGAAAAAAAAATCATAAAGTGAGATTTTATGTTTTTCTAATCAAATACATTATCAATAAATATTCATTAAATGAAAATTAAATTTGTTGTGCACTATAGTTTATGATTATTTGATGTAATTTTTTATAACATCATAAAAAAAAATTGTCAAACACCTAATTAGGAAGAGATAAAAATATTTTTTAATGATTGTTTCAAATAAAGTTCAAAATATACTAATAATTGTGTAAAATTATTTTAACTATTTATTACTAATACATTATATTTACTCATACAATAATTATCAAATAAATATGGTATTTATTAAAATATATATCAATTCAAAAAGTACAATTTTCTTTTCTAAAGATAAATATGGACAATTCATTTTTCTAAATCAATGTTTAATTGGCCACATAACAAAACTGAATAAAAATGTGTATAAGAATAATAATATTATTATTTTTATTTATTATGAATTAATTTAAAAAAAATTATAAATGAAATTTTAATCCCAAAAGATTGTTTACTTGAAATCATTCATCTTAAATATTTTTTAGTTTATTTTTAAATAAATTGAATTTTATTTAATTAATTTTTTTTAACTGCAAATGTAAATAATAAAAATAAAATTGAAAGTTGTTGTATTTGTGGGTGTAATTTCATGACGACTCAAGATTTGAAACTCGGGTGAGATAAATTTTTTATTTAAATAATATGAAGTTTTTTCTGATATGTTGGTTTTTTCTCACATTTGTCTACTATTCTGACACATTTATCGATTTATATTTGATTGAGAGACCTCCGACCAGGTGGAGTAATTTCTCGCATCTCCTTTTTATATTTTTTTTTATGTATTTGTGTATTTGTATGTGCGTGCGTGGGACCCACACGCGAACGCGTGATGGAGCAGTTCCCCTGAATTAGTCAGAAATTTCCTATCCCAACTTTGTTGTCCAAAAGGTTTCTCTATAAGACCGACCCTACCATTTATCTCCCAAATATTTTTTTCTTTTTTCCTTTTTTGTTCTTTTACTAATTAATCAGATTTTTAGGAACAAAATATATTTTTGAAAATGACTTTGTCGTAGCTCCCATCCAAGGCCTAAAATTTCAAATATCAGAAACAGTTGACTATCGAAACCTTACAAAATAATATTATGATCAATACTGATTTTGATTTTTGAAATTATTGGTTTTCCAAGTTAATTTTCTGTACACAACATATATTGTATCATTTATCAATATAGTCTTCGCTGCAAGGTTGACAAAACCAACGCGCGACATTTCCATAGTCGCATTGTTTTTGCAGACCAAGAAATAGCTCCTTCTGATTTGGTTCTTTGTGAGTTTTATGATTGATGGTACGTGCAATGAGAGTCAATCGAGAAAGTATTGAAAATCGATCGGGTAATTAGTTGATCCCTACTTATTAACCTCATTTTTCTATTAATCACAAGAATAATTCCATCATATACTACTTATCATTAATCAATCAATTTGACTTTTTTTAAAAATAATAATGAGAATTCGATTATTGTATGAAATTAAGAAATAGCCGTTCAAAAGGACCGTTTGAAAAACTCTTTACACAAATTGATGAATTAAGGCTCGACTCGAGTGCTAGGCAAGTTGGAAGAAGCTAGGGATAATTTGTTCGATGGTTGGCTCAACATGAACAATGAGTCGAGCGGCCGAGTTGAACCCGCAGTCATGGCAGCATTAATAGGTCTAAATTAAATTGAACTGAACTTAATAAGTTTAAAGTAAACTTAATGACTCTACGCTAAACTGAAAATAAATTTAAAAGAATTCTAACACTTGCATTGCAGAGTAGACATACCATGTGCAACATACACGAAATTAAAATTCTACATTTTGACGTCAACAACTCATGTTTTGGTCCACCAATCCAAGCCCCACCCGCACCCCTTGTGTTTACACATTATCCCGCGTACGACGTATGTGTGCGTGTATACACAGACGGATTAATAATACTACTCCGTACTTCTTTCTTAATTAATTGTTAACTTCTCTCTTTTTTTTTTTAATATATAAATTATTTTTATATATAATTACTGGATTCACACTCCACACCACCGATGCGTGTACTAAGAATCTATTAGTATAAAAAGCTAAGCCACTAGCCCACATTTACCTTTCTCATGATTCTTTGGCCTTTTGTGTTTTTTTAATTATAACAAAATTTAAATAAAAAAAAGCAACACCATATACTACTCTTATTACTACCTTATAACAAAGTGGAAAACAACTTCATTAAACATTTCCTTTTGTGTTCACTCTTTACTTTCACTCTCCCAAACACAAACACAAAAACATGGAAGAACAATGCACTCCTCTTGCTTGGGCAGCTTGCTACTATCAACAAGAGGTATCAATCTCAATTCACTTTTTAACCACATTATCTATTATTGATCAAACATATATATATATCTCATGTGGTTGTTGATTAATTTGTTATATACATAGGGTCATGTGGATGCATTGAAGCAGTCCCTTTTGTACTCAACCCTCGAGCTCGAGGCCGCCGTCATCTCCGCCCACGACGAGATCTCCCGGAAAGACGACGAGATCCTCCAACTCAAATCCCTCCTATCGAAGATCATCAAGGAACGAGACGACTTCCAAGCCAACTCCCGCGACCTCGCCCTCCAGAAGCAACTCCTCTTCCACCAACTCCAAGCCTTGACTCACTCCCCCGACCCCCCGTTGACCAATGATCACGATCACCACGACCACACCCTAGTCAACATGTCCCCCTCTGACCAAGACATCAACATTAACGTTAACAATGTCTGCAAGGACACTCTGCCGCTAACACCTCCCCCAGTTCTGGACGTGACCGACGTTATTTCCCTAACGAGGCCCCTTCCAGAACTGGGGAAGTTCCACCAGGCGGTGATGGAGGCGGGCCCGCTCCTCCAGACCCTCCTCCTAGCGGGACCCCTCCCCCGGTGGCAGCACCCGCCTCCGCAGCTCAACTCCGTCGACATCCCTCCCGTGACGATACCGACGACGAAGATCGTTAGCCCGACTACTAGCGGGCCCGGGCTTACTAACAAAAGGGGCACCGTGGGCTCGGAGATTTCGCCTAGTTCAAAGTATCAAAAAGTTTGTTCGCCGATCGATCATCAACACACCTCCTAGCTACACAATTTGGTTCCATTTATCTATATATAGTACTACTATAGTATAATTTTCCTTGGTTAAATCCATTGCAATAGTCAAGGTGACAATTGCCTTGGATTTGACTGCAATTAAGTTACTAATTAATTAAGTGTTTGTACATGTTAATGGTTTGTATTAGCAGTTGCTAATTAAGGAGGTTTAATTAGCTAGTTAGTCGTAGGGGAGAGGGAGATTAGCTAGAGAGAGTGTTTGATTTGAGAGGTTTTGGTTTTGGAGGAGACTTTGATTTGTTCTAATTTGTAATTCAGGCCCTATAGAATAGAGTAATATTAAATGGGGTGCTGAAGAAATTCTCCAAATTTTGGTGGGGAATTGTGTGATATCTATGAATGATTTTTCTTCTTATATAAATATATTTAGTGTATCTTGGTAGATAATGATGTTTGTAGTGAGGGAGTCATCATTTGGAAGATTGGCTTTTATTTTAGTGGAATTATATTAATTAAAGTTGTTGCTTTTGATTGTGTCTTTTTCTTGCTTTTTTATTTAGTGTCACAATTATTTGTTTTTTTAAAGTTGTATGTATTTGTTTTATTTATTTGTTTGTGTTAGTATGTGACCATTATCATGTAGTATCAAGCAATATTCAAAGATACTAACTAATCTTTCTTTTTTTCATAGAATTGGTGCCTACCATGCTATACCCTGTGTCTGCCATAAAAATAACATCACATATATATATATATATATATATATATATATATATATATATATTCACTTTACCTATTATGATTTTGTTTTTCTCAAGGTATTTAGATATAATCGTGTTTTGGCACATAAAGTCAATTCAAGAATATTCATCACAAATCCTTCAATCCATTGAAAAATTCTATAGGTATTATGTATTTATATATGTTGTCTTAGAAAAATATGTTGACAATCTCACCTAGGCACCGGTTATCGACTAGCGAATTATGTTGGGAATGTCATGAGTCTGCACTCCGTCGGTGAATTGTATGTTGTTAATTCGTTCCCAATGGCATATATATACGTTTGACGACATAATTATGAACGATTGTATAACAAATGATTGAATCTCTCAACAATATCATATAGGAGTATCATTTTATTTTGAGTCAAACAAGACTATATCCCATATATCGTATATACACACACCCTTATTAGTTAGTTGTGGGGTTTAGGCATATGTGAAACATCCCAATCAAATTCCTTTTTGACTGTTAATTTGGAGTTTTGATCAGTGAAGTAAATGCCATCTTGTCTTGCACTCCAAAAGCAAGAACCCGTGGCGCATCTCTCTCTCCATGAAGACCTGAAGGCATCGAACGTTTTTGATTTCGAACCCCACCATAGACTGCAGTAGTACAAAGTACGATGCGTGACAGAGTCGCAAAAATTCCAATAACAATTTTCATTAGTAGCAAGTGTGTGTTCTCCAAAGTCATCATCGTTGGATTTGCAGTGCACTGTCAACGGCCCAGAGTTTGGAGGAAGGTTGTTGAAAACATAAATATTGTAGCCTTTAGTCACAAAACAATCGACTTTTTCTTCCGCTAACACTTGGCTAGGGCTAGCACATAGAGAGAACATTAACAAGGGGATGATGATAATTGTGTTGTGCATTGAGTCCATGATTATTTTTTTTCATATTTTTTCCTTGGTGAAGTTGTGTTTTTATAACCTAGAATTCAGGACAATATGATTATTGTAATATTATGTGTAATTGTTCATCAAATTAAGGGAGAAAGTGAAATCTAGAAAGATAGTATTATTGTGATATTTGTAAAATTGTCAATTGTTTAGTGCAATAAGTTATAAGTTGTCCATAAAGAGAAATAGTAAAATTTAATGAACATGTTGATGAGCTGTAATCGAATTCAAATAATTTTGATGATTCAAACAAACTATCTGACCAAAAAATTCTCTCTTTTCGGGCCACAGCCCAATGAGCCGAATGAGCTAACTCAATTTCAGCCAAATCAGCATAATTTATATATTCTCTCTTTTATGCTGTACTCCTATTTTTTAATATATATTTTATTTGAAATATTTATTTTATTTAATGCTGAATTTAATATAAATTGCAACTAATTGTATTAAGCTTATTTTTAGTATTTTTCTATACTATTTTAATTATATTTATTTACACAAATTTTTTTATATTTTTAATCAGTTTAATAATTATTTTTAAATATAAAATTTATAATTTTTATAACCAAAATTCGGAAATTTAGGCCAGTCCTGGTCGGAAATTTAGGTCAGTCCTGGCTAGGGGTGTTAATTCGGTTTAACCAAATCGAACCGAACCGAAAATTCGGTTAACCGAATCATTTAAGCTATATTTTTATAAACCATAACCAAACCGTTTTAAAAATGGTTTGGTTCGGATTTAACCGAATTATTTCGGTTTGTTTGGTTTGGTTCGGTTTTAACAAATTTTAATTAAAATTTTTAAAAATTAGAAAAAAATTAAATTTAAAATAATAATTATTACTTTTAGTAAAAAAAAATACTATTAAAATAAAAATCAAATTATAAAAAAATTAAAATTATAAAAATTAAAAATTATTAGTATATTATTTTTATTTAAAAATAATTATAGATGTATATATATATATATATAATTATTTATTTATTTATTTCTTATTCGGTTTGGTTCGGTTTTTATCGGTTTATCGGTTAAAAAACCAAACCAACCGAAAACCTAAAAGTTCAAAAAATTCAAACTGAAAACCAAACTGAATTAGTTTGGTTCGGTTTGGTTTAACCGAATAGTGTCGATTTGGTTTGGTTTGGTCGGTTTAACCAAACTTTTGACACCCCTAGTCCTGGCAAAAAATATTATTTACTACTACTCAATGTTCTAAAAATCGGGTCTAGGCGCTAGGCGGAGGTAAATCGCCTGAATTTTTCATTTTAGGCGGCTAGGCGGGTCCAAGCAAATTTAAGCGGGTTAGACGGAGATTAATCGGGTTTAAGCGGTTTCGTATAAAAAAATTAAAATAATGTTTTTTCGTCTCGTTGCGAATTTAACGTTTTTATTGACTAAAAAAGTTATAAAAAATGATATTTCTATGTTAAAGAGATTAAAAAAATAATATTTGATTTGATTTGTGAAATATGATAAAATTTTTTTATAATATTTTAATTTTATTGAACTTATAAACAAAGATGATATAATTAATTACATATTATAATTACATGTTATTTTTTCGAAATATATATATATATATATATATATATATATATAATTTATTTTTAAAATATAATATTAATTAATTAAATATAAAAATGTAAAATGATTAATATCCCGCATAGTCTCCAATTAATCTCTTTAGGCCTTAGGCTCCAAATCCGCTTAGGGCTTTTTAGAACCTTACTACTACTATATTAATTTAATATTTGAATATTAATATTTCGGTAATGATGATTAAATATTTATTTGATGAATTTTTATTTTGCAATTATATTAAATTTATTTTATGTTTTTAACTTGTTTGTTGTTGATACATATTTCTTCCAACCCCAATTAATAAACACAATCTGTGAATATAAACAATATTTTTTTTCTTCATACTTAAATAATTATAGGCTTGTATTTTATAATAAAATATTTTAAAATCATTTTAATTTTTGTTTAGCTCTACTTACTAAAATTATGAAATACTGTACTATAATTCATCCCCAACAACTCGACTTTTTTCTAAATCTGCCCCTACTTATTATTAATTGTGCGACCAGATTTGTGAGACCCCTTCTCTTTTATTATCGATTATATAATCACAAAAAACAATACGGAGTATAAATTGTCGCAAAATTTCCAATGGTAATCTTGACCAATGGGGAGTATTTTCGTCACCACTTCCTTGTCTTTTGACGCACAACGGATTTTCAACGGCGACGAATTCGGAGGGAGCCTATTAAGCACGTAAACTTCATATTCGCGCGTCGTCAAGCAAGCTTGGAGATGGTAAGCACATAGGGAGAAAATTAACAAGGGGGTGATGATGAATGAGTGACCCATTTTGTACACTATAGCAAAGAAGAGGCTTGTTGTGCTATGTGTATTATATAGGCGAGGGGACATTGTTGTAATAAACTAAAGAAAATTGCTCAAAAAAATGTTATAAAATAATCTAAATATCATCTAAACACATTTACCTTTTAGTTTAATTTGTGTATAAAATGAATGAGATTTTGTTGAAAAGAAAATCAATTTTCTTATATCAAATTTAAAATTGATGTGATTTAATCAATATTCTATTTGTTGAGTATTATAAAATCAGAAATTTTATCTAAGGATATTGCATGTAATATGATTGATAGCACAAAATTACAATAATTCACATAGCTCATAAGTAATATAATGTAGAAAGTTTAAATTGACATAATCAAAGGGTTTATCAAAAACAACTTTTTTTTAAGTCAATTGGAGAAATTTAAATACTCATGCACATGTTAACCAATACTTTACGGTCCTAAAAACACACACACACACATGAGTTCGAACCGAAAACATTGCGGTCCTAAAATATTGCAATAAATAATAACTTTTGAACATTTACGCGCCTCTAAAATGAGGATTTAGGAGACGTCTAGTGCAAAAATACACCGTGCACTTTTTCAGGTCAAAGATATATAATGAGCTTATATGTTTAGATATATAATGATTTCTACCTGCTTATATGTTTTAAATTGTAGAATTATTATTTTATATTTATTTATATTTTATATAAAAACATCCAATAATATTTTTTTAAAGATATATTTTATATAAAAAATATCACACCAATTATATATTTTTTTAATATATTATTTGATATATTTATTTATAATTAAAAGTTTTAAAATATTATTAATTTAATAATTATAAATTATATTCTAAAATTTTAAAAATATTATATTCTAAAATATAATAAAAATACATATAATTTTAAAATATTATACAACTATCAAATAATTTTTTAAAAAAATTATATTACTACTGTTATTTTATATTTTTATTATATATATTTTTTATATGAAATATTATAATTCAAATAAAAAATAAAAAAATAATAACATCATTCAAATATTATCTTTAAAAAATATATCAACATGCATTAAAGCATATGCCGCAAAAATTATTATATATGTTATGAATATTATTAATTAGTGAATGACTAGTTTATTGGTGAACAAGACAAAACCCTACATTGTATCGCTCTCTCCATATAAATGAGATAACAATTTATAACAATTTTATTCTCATCTCATATTATTTCTCTTTATACTCTATTATTCTCTCTCAATTTCTTTTATAACAATATATAAATTTATAATTTTTATTAATAGAAATAATTGCGTGAAAATTAAATTTAAAAAGTAAATTAAATTGTACAATTAATAAAAATGTGTAAATTAAATTATTTTTTATTAATAGAAATAATTGCGTGAAAATTAAATTGTAAAAAGTAAATTAAATTATACAATTAATAAAAATGTGTAAATTAAATTATTTTTTATTAATAAAAATGATTGGATAAAAATATTTTTTTTATTAATAAAAATGATAGCGTAAAAATAAATAGTACAATTATTAAAAATATGTAGATTAAAAATATGGGCAAGAGACAAAAATCATTATATAAAAATCATTATATATATTTCATCGTTAAATAATGCACAGCTTATTGTCCAATACATTTTTGCATTGGATGCCCTCTAAATCCCTAAAATATATATTATTCAATACTAATAATCAAACAAATATTATAATAAAAAAATTAATATTTACAAAAATAATCACTTGGGATGAAACATATAAAACGAACAAGTATTGTTTCAACGACATCAAAATATAAATATTTTCTTATTTCTAAACAAATACGTATACACATTTTTTTAAACTCTCTTATGAGATAAGTTGGGTGAACTTCTCTCGAAAAGAGTTTAGTTGGTTTTTTTATTGATTTATACACATTTACCTAAAGTTTAATTATTTTTTTATATGTTTATATATATTTGTATTTGTTTATATGAATTACATAAACTTTTAATTTTTTTTATATATATATTTAAAATTTGACTGTACTTGAAAATAGATCGTATAAATTTACATTACATCAAAATATAAATATTTTCTTATTTCTAAACAAATACGTATACACATTTTTTTAAACTCTCTTATGAGATAAGTTGGGTGAACTTCTCTCGAAAAGAGTTTAGTTGGTTTTTTTATTGATTTATACACATTTACCTAAAGTTTAATTATTTTTTTATATGTTTATATATATTTGTATTTGTTTATATGAATTACATAAACTTTTAATTTTTTTTATATATATATTTAAAATTTGACTGTACTTGAAAATAGATCGTATAAATTTACATTACGTTTTTGGTTCAAGAAAAAATAAATTTTAATTCCAATTTTGAACTAGTAAATTTCGTAAATGTATATATATAATAAATTATTTTTTCAAAATTATTTTTTCTTTCTTTTTATTTTTGTCTAAATATATTATGTTTATTTGTATATTTTTTTATTTTAAAATTTATTTAATAATAAATTAGTCAATTAAAATAAATATTTCATATATTTATAATAAATTTCAAAGAATATATATTTTTGGAATAAAAAAAATGCATACACTTTTAAAATTTATTAACTTTTAAATACTTATAGATTCTTTAACAATTTTTAAAATGCTATTGAATAACTCAATATATTTAGGAGAATGTATTGAATTAGGATTTTATAAGATTATTTTGGATTTTAAAAAGTTAATTTGGAAAATTCATAGACCGAGTTTGACCGACTTTATTGTTGATTTATATGGATTTTTATAAATTTTAAAGAATTGTAAAATATACTTTTTATAAATTTACGTAAACTTTCATAGACTTCACTTATTGATTCAAATGTATATTAACATACCTATATATAAAAAAACCAATTTTTTAGAAAAATAAAAAAATAAATTATTATTTTAATTTTTATAATTTTTATTTCAATCACAAAATAATTTATTATTAATATTACATATGTATAAATAATTATTTTTAACCAAAATATGATAATATAAATTTTCTCAAATAAAATTTTAATTATATTAATAGAGTGATTTTGTTTAACTTTTGTTTTATTTTTATTTTTGTGTTTGAGTTTTAGTGTTGTAAAGAAGTATATCGAAATCTAGAGATTTTGGAAAGTCAAATTTAGTTATATTTTGTAAAGATAATCTATCAACATCCATAAACTTTTAAAATCTATTAAAATCCATACACTTTACCTACAGATTTAAGATTTTATAAAATTTTAATTGAATACCTATGAATTTTAATAGAATTTTAAAAATCCGAATTAAATATACCTAGATTTTAAAAATCAATAAAAATCATACATACTCTCAATTCAATATATCCCCTTAACCTTCAATATGTAAATATATTTCTAGTTTTAAAATGACATAATTTTTTTTACTTAACAATTTTACCCTTAATATATTTATTTTTTAAATTTTTACTTATAAGTACTTTATTTTTAATTTATAAATATATTTTTGGTAAAAAATAATTTTTATGTTGAATTAACACTACTGCTTAAAATTAAGACACACATAATAAATCAACTTTTATTTCTTAATTTCTCTCATTGATAACAATAGATATTTAATTAGAGCATCTTGCAAGATGGTCTAATTTTTCCAATCATGCTTCTTCGTGAAGTCCGTTGGCGCTGGGTTCTCGCCGCCCGCTAAATAGATTCCGTCGCTCCTCGCCTCCCAGTTACAGACTTTATGAAAACACCTAATTTTCATACGATCGTAAAATGCATCAAAAACAACATTCTTGTTACCCCACCAAATATGGCAAAAGTATAAAGTATTGCCGAAAAAGTTCTCGCAAAATCTCCAAGTGAACTCATTGTTTGCGGAAATGATGTGATGTCCGAAATCGTCATCTTTAGATTGGCATCGCAAATCCATGTCCGGTGAGGGCAGCTTATTGACTACGTGGATTCGATAGTCGTCGGTTAATGCAGGACACCAACGTTTGACGCTATAGCCAATGGCGTCGACGTTGATTTTGAATGTCAAAGCGAACAAAATCAGATAGGTTTGTAGGATGCCATGAGTCTTAACCATTGTTGCTTTCTACTTGATTGTGATCAAGAATTTGGTAAATATATTTCTTTGAGGTTGGTATAGAGCTCTCTATTTATAATGCTGGCATTGCCTATTATCACAAATGAATATAATGATTAATTGGTCTTGTTTTTATTATAATCCATATATTAAATGTAATAAATGGAAGCATCACTATTTGCACTCCTAAATCCAAGAATAAATTTATTCATAAAGTTTAATTGATTCTAAAAACAAATATAAAAAAAAAACTGCTCAAAGGGAATTGAGAGAGAATAATAGATCCGAAAGAGAGACAATATGAGAGGAGAATAGAATTCTTATAAATTGTTGTCTTCATTCATATGGGGAGACCCCTTTATATAGGATACAAAGTAGGGTTTCTGTCTTGTTCACCAAGAAAGGGTAAACTAGTCATTCACTAATTAATATATTCATAACACTCCCTCTTGAATGACTATTTACAGGATTGCTGCCTCGTTAAAACCTTGACAGGAAAACCCAGTGGGACAAAATCTCGACGAAGGAAAAAGAGTACAACTTGCTCCCCCTGATTGTAATCACCGAAAATCTTTGACTTTTTGAAAGTAGTTATTTGTGATCAATCAGTCTCATTAAAACACATGTAACTAATAAAACCATATAGGAAAAACTTTAGTTATTCAAGTATACATATTGGTCTTCAGAACACAACCTTTGAATTGTCGAGTTTCACGTTCATTTGTATCATTGTATATTTTTCGTCCTTATGGGACATGCCTTTACCAGACATCTATTGACTAAAGCATTCGCAATTGCTATAACCGGCCGGTAACTCTTCTGGAGTATATTAAATGCATTTAGTGTTCAATATACATTTCTTGACAAATGAACAATAATGTGAACTTCAATTCACAATCATTTGAACTTCAGGTTCAATACCTCATTTTATCTCGAAAACAAACTCATATGGAACATTCTGATGTCCCCATTAATTATTATCGAGTGATGTACATGCCTCGTTAAAAACCTCTTTATAAAACCTTGTAGGAAAAAATACTCGAGGAAAAGAGTACATGACATTCACATTTATATTGTGGTGATTGTCTCGTTAAAAACCTTTAACTAAGAAAACCTCGTGGGAAAAACTTAGTAGAGGGAAAAAGAGTGCAATCACTGATTCACTGGTCTTCGGGACCAAAATCACTGGTATTCGGGACCTTGTCTTCAATATCATTTGTGTCCATAGTAATATGATATTGTACATATTCTGATTTTCATTTCCTTTCATATTAGGAATTTTAAAATCCATCCAGGATTTTCATGTATGTATCTTTCTAATAACTTCTACATGGTCAAATCATACATTTGATGCATATATTTATCATTGTTGCTGCCATAAATATTAAGTAGCGGAACTTAATGTCATCTTTCAAAAATATTTGATTAACATCGAGTTTTTGCGAAAAATTCTTGAACAACTAATCTCGCTTTTATATCTCACCACATCATTGCTCGTTTTTCGTACGAACACCCACGTATATCTTTCAGGGATAATATTTTGAGGTGTGTACTATAGAGTCAAAATATATCTTTATTTAGCGAGTCATGATCAATCTCAATTGCTCGTTTCTATTTCTTTGAGTGTTGCCGGCACACTATCATTGATTTGAGTTTTGGATCCGAATTTTCTAGAGCAACTCTTGAGGCAAATATGTCGTTGACGACTTTCTCCATGTTGATGACAATTCATTCTATCAACCAAATCTTTAATCATTTTTCAAAATATTTAATTTGGTTGTTCCGCAATCCCACGATTTTCTATTATCATGTGCACATGCTTTTTCAATGGGATTTTAATCTAACTCTCTTCAAGAGATTTTGAGGGTGACTAAATTTCTTTGTTTTTTTTTCCGCAAATTTATTTTATATCTTAAGATCGATCTACTACGCTTCAGGCGTATATTAGAATCAACATTTGAGTTGATCTCTTTGGTATTTGAACTCTTATAGTTCATTTTATCACAAATATATGTGATTTTGTCACACCTTCATTAATTTGGCAGATTACTTGATGCATATTGCAAGTTACTTATTTTCATGAACTTCGGGTTCAATTGATTGGTGCGTGGATCTAGAATTATAGATCGTTTTCATTCAATGAAATTTCTCGGCATTTATATCTTTTATATTCTTATCTCCCCCTAATGCCGAGAATTGATCTTCGTTAAATATGCAAATCAACATAATTGCTATAAACCGATCTTCTGGATCGTGGGCTCGAGATATTTAATATACTTTATTTTCTTTTATGCTCGTTCATAAAATTAATTCGCAGATGGGAAATGTTTGATTCATTTCCACGCACTTAATAATAATCATGATATGCATCATTTTCACGTACATTTGTAGTACTCGTGAGGATAATTAGTAAAGCTCTTCCGGAACCCACTCTTAATAGGTCATGCGTAATAATATATTTACCAATGATCCTTCGGGGATACAGTATCTTTACCAATCATCCTTCGGGGATACAATATCTTTACCAATAATCCTTCGGGGATCAAAATATTAGGTACAAATTACTTGTGTCATTCAAACTTTATTTACGAATAATCAAATCAAATATTCTTCAGGAATATTTTTCAAATTTAAAAAATTAATTGTGTATTCTTCAGGAATAACACGTCAAACATTAAGAAAATAATCGAATTTTCGATATTCCATGAGTACCCACATAATAAGATACATTTGTTCTCGATTTTCAAAAGATATCCTTCAGGATAATTCGTATGACGAGAATAATCGATTTAACTTTATTCAACAACATTTAATTTTTGAGTTTTGCTTCTTCGGGAGAATGTAACTTTATTAAAAAACATTTAAAATTTAATTGTTAATGTTCTTCAGGACATTTAAAACATAATTGCTACTACGGGAGCAATTTAATTTGATATTTATCGAATAATATCAAATCATGATGTTCTTTGGTATCATATGATATTACTTCAGGAATATCAGATTATAATGTTCTGGAACATATGATATTACTTCAGGAATATCAGATTATAATGTTCTTTGGGAACATATTACTTCAAGAATATCAAATTATAATGTTTTTCGGGAACATATGATATTACTTTAGAAATATCAGATTGTAATGTTCTTCGGGAACATATGATATTACTTCAGGAATATCAAATTATAATGTTCTTCGGGAACAGTTGAATTTAAGAAGAAGAGAGGAGAAGTAGATATATTTATAATTATTAATGAATATAAACAAACATATAAATTCTTGCCTTGGAGTTCGGATTTTGGATGTGTAGAACTTCGATGAAGAACGCGGTTGAGTTTTCGTGCTGATAACGTGTTATAAACTCAAAGGGAATTGAGAGAGAATAATAGATTCGAAAGAGAGACAATATGAGAAGAGAATAGAATTCTTATGAATTGTTGTCTTCATTCATATGGGGAGACCCCTTTATTAGGATACAAAGTAGAGTTTCTGTCTTGTTCACAAAAAAAGGTAAACTAGTCATTCACTAATTAATATATTCATAACAAAAACAAAATATTGAATTAATTATTGTACAAACAAAATACCAAAAATATGGAATTTTCCATAAAATATGATAATTTCCAACTGAACTCATTCTTTTAATTGACGTATTAAGTAAAAAAGTTTAAAAGTTTAATTTATAATAAATTGGTGAGCGTATAGAAAAATAGGGTGTAAATAGCAATGCTTTTAAAAATATTTATATTTTTAGTTTGAAATCATAATACAGTATAAAGTTAAATATTGTATTATTTTGTCTCGAAACAATATGGACAATTTTTCTATTCGACTACGGAAATTAAAAAAGTATTATTTTTAAAAAAAATTAATGAGTAAAAATAATCTTTTAAATTAAAAAATAAAGTTGTCGATAGTAAACTTTAAAAGTAAGTCAATCGATCAATAGCTTGGCATTCACAAATCACACTAAAATTAAATTTATAATTAAAAATACAATTTATTGGTGAAAATGACATCCAACTCTTAACATTTTAAAAAAGGGAAAAGATTAATGTCCAGAATATGGACATCCAGAATTCACTTTAATTTTGTACAATTACATTTTTAACCTTTTTTTATTAATTTTTAAGTTTGTTAATCAATCATGACACACGCTCACTTCTAAATAAGAAGGTATTGAATGTTGGACTTAATTAATACGGTAGTTGAATAATATTAATGAAAAACGTTAATTTATTCTATTAATTCATTATTTCATGTCCTCCTAATTTCGTAGTTATTCTTAATCATACAACATGTAAAAATCATTTATTAACAATTTTTTATTAATAGTATTAAATAAATGTTTTAATTATTATAACACAATAGAAATATCAACACAAAAAATATATCATTAATTATTGGTAAGATTTTTTTTTGCCAGCAAAATTTGTATATTCGCAAAATACAAATTTTACATACTGTAATGTAAATTAAAATATTATATATCATAAAAATTGATAAAGTGCTACAGTATTGTATAAATAATAAAACATAGATAGCTTATTAGTAGTAGTATTTATGTCGTCCAATTAACAGTACCCAAATATATTAAACATAAAAATTATTATCATGTGAATATATTTTCAAGAAATTTAAAGAGAAAGAAGCTATCACAAAATGTAATTTGGATGATGTAGTGCAACAATATGCATTATAAAAAAATTGAACGCAAAAGACATTAACTAAGATTGAAAAAATAATACTTATATTTATCATAAATTGGCTTACACTTCAATATCATGTATAAAACAGTGCATATGTTTGTACCGTCTAAGATGAGAAGGAGCTATTCGAGTTCAAATATTTGGATTTTACCGAAATATTTGTATTTAACCAAGTATTTGAGTAAAGAACGCATTGAAATAGAATAACAATTTGAGATATGAAATGATACAAAGTTATATTTAATTTTTTTAAATTTAATAATACTTCTATTTTATAAAATATAAATTAATTGATTGTATCGGTATCACATTCAAATTAAATATCAAATGAATTTTATAAAAGTAGTACATATTACAACATCAAGTTGAAAGTGGTGATCGATTAAATCAATAATTGGAAATTGTTCTCTAATTTATGATTTGTATTTCAATTTGAATTTATTAATTAATTTATATAAAATTTGATTTTTCATTATATATACATATATAAATAGATTATACATTAAATATTGTGTGATATTAATGTTTTAAAATGTATGCTAGTTAAAATTAAATGAAAATATATCTTGTTCTAATTTGCATTATGCTACCAAAAAAACAAACACTAAAAATACACTACACTATTTATATTAGTGAATATATGATGCATAGTAATTAATAAATTGATGTCTTGATGGCAGAGTGGTTTTAGTGGTTTTGGGATTTGATGTAAAATTCGGTAACCCATACAAGAAGAAGAAAAGTTATTGTTGGAGACTTAAATCTTTATTTGTAGGAAAGAAATAATTAATAAATTTAAGGACAATGTTAAATGAGCAGAATCTGGCAATGGCCAGAAACTACTTAAAAACTTATTTTATAAAATCTAATAATATTTTAATTAAACTTTTTACATGTAATATAATTAATTATACTATATAAAATATATATTGCACAAAAAAATTAAATAAAAAAATAATTTGTTAAAGATAATGCATATTCTTATATTTATATTAAAAAAATCAATTAAATAGAAAAAATATATTTTAACCTATAATAATAACAAATAAAAATTATATTTTTACATATATATTATAATGATTATATTTTAAGTCATATAAAAATAAAAAATAAATAAATAAAATTGGGCGTTCTACCCATGGGCAGAATCTTCCCACACGGAATTACCCTAAATTTAATGAAGGTTACAAAAGTAATTAAACATGATAAAGGTTCATTCTCAATATCCATATTGATATTTACAAAAGTAATTAAACATGATAAAGGTTCATTCGGAAGCTGATACAGTTACACGGTGTATTGACTTTTCAATACACTTTCAATTAACTTTTGACACTTGTATTTATTTGTTTAGTTATTTTTCATTTTTATTTTTTCTTTTTTCGCAGGTGGTCAAAGGAGAGCAGTTAGAAATTTAGTCATTTTCTTGAAAGAGTTTTAAATTTTGAAAAAAATTGTTTTTAAATAATTTAATTAAATATAATCTTAAAAACTCATTTTTTTGGAAAGAGTACTTTTTATTTTGAAAACATTTATTTTTCAATAATCTATTTAAATATATAGAGTAAATGTAAATTTTTTTGCGTAAAGAGTTCATTATTTTGAAAAAAAATTATTTTTGAATAATTTAAATAAATTGTATAAAATTATTTTTGAATAATTTAAATAAATATGTATAATCTTAAAAACTTTATTTTTTCTGTAATTTTTTTCTACTTCTTTTACAAATTTTAAAAATTAAAATACATTATTTAGTAAAAAATAAAAAATAATAATAATTGATTTTTATAAATAAAATTACTGTACATGAAATATTATCAATTATAATATACACAATCTATATTTCATTATTATTTATTTAAGAAAATATAAATGCATTTATTTTTCAAAGAAATAAATTTATTTTTTTATTTATGTGAATTGTACAAATTTAAATACTCACACACACACACATGTTTAGACTTTGAACTGTAAACCTTACTATACTCAATTCAAGTAAGCTAACAACCTTTGACAAAGAGATCATTTTTCTAAAACTATCATATGCATGGCATGTGCGTCTTTTAATGTAGTTTACATTAAAGTATTTTAAAATTTGAAATGAACAGTCAAATTTTTTTTTTCATTTGTGATTTCATTTTTCAATATTTATAAATTAGATTTTAATCAACTAATTACTATAATTAAATTTAATATTATTCAATTAAAAAAATATAAATGTATTTATTTTTTAAATAGATCAATGTTTTGAAAACTTCACATATTTTGCATGTGTGTGTATTAGATAAGTGTATTGGATTGTGATTTCATAAGATTTTTTTCGCATTTGTATATGTTAGAGGGTTGCATATTTCACATGTATGTCTATTAAAGGGGTGTATTGAATTATGATTTCATAAGATTTTTTCATCTATATATTAGAGTGGTATGTTGGATTATGATTTCAAAAGATATTTTTTGAAACTTTAAAAGTTCTTAAATTTAAAAAGTTTATACACTCAGACTCTATGCAAATTTTGACAGATTTTTTAATTGATTTGTATATATGAATTTTCATTAATTTGAGAGATCTGTAAACAAAAATTATTAATTTAAGTGAACTTCCATATACTCTGACTTATTCATTCAAATTAATATGAGTATATAAAAAATCATATTATTTAGAAAATACAAAAACTATTATTATTTATTTTTATTATTCTCATTTTTATTATTTTTTACTTGACTTCATTTTTTAAATACATTAACGATACTCGTTTTTCATGTATCAACTTTCCTTATTTGTTAAATTATAATTTTTTCTCTTTCGTATCGAGATTTTTTTTAATTTTTTTCTACTAAATATTAAACAATATACAATTTTAAATAAATAGTTATAACCAATTTTTTAATTAAATTAAATATTAATACTAATAATATTAATTTATAATATTTTGATTTATTATTAAACAAGTCTTTATATTAATAATCACAAAAATAATTTATTATAAATATCATTTATAAATAATTATTTTAAAAAAATATATGATTAGTCTAATTTTTTCAAATAAAATTTTGATTATTTGTCTAAAAACTATTTCAATAATGTGCAATGCAAACTTTTGCAAAAATTATGAGCACTACATTAATAGAAAAAAAGAATTAAAAAAGAAATCGATAAAAATATATTAAAATAAAAATAATTATTATTACAAAGTGAACGCATGTCATATTTTTTGATGGAAGTGTATATTTATTACCAATAATATTATTACAACCCGCCAAATGTCATGTTTTAATTGGAAGTGTATCAAACATTGGTTACACTTTGTGTATATATAGGGAAGCTGATACGGTTACACTCGGTGTATTGACTTTTCAATACACTTCTAATTAATTTTTGACATTTGGAATTTATTTGTTTAGTTATTTTTCATTTTTAGTTTTTAGTTTTTCGCACGTGGTCAAAGGTAATGGAGAGCAGTTAAAGATTTAGTCATTTTCTTCTTGTGCCGAAAGAGTTTTAAATTTTGAAAAAAAATGTTTTTAAATAATTTAATTAAATATATATAAATATAATCTTAAAAACTTATTATTTTTTTTGGAAAGAGTACTTTTTATTTTAAAAACATTTATTTTTCAATAATTTATTTAAATATATAGAGTAAATATAATTTTTTTTTTGCGTAAAAGAGTTCATTATTTTGAAAATTTTTGTTTTTAAAAATAATTTAAATAAATATATATAGTCTATATAATTTTAAAAACTTTATTGTTTTGCGTAAGAAAATTATTTAAAAAAAATTGTTTTTAAATAATTTAATTAAATATATATAATAAATATATAATCTTAAAAACTGTATTTTTTTTTTGCGAAAAGAGTATTTTTTTATTTTGAAAACATTTGTTTTCAAAATAGAGTACATATATTTTTTTGCGTAAAAAGTTTATTATTTTGAAAAAAATTGTTTTTGAATAATTTAAATAAATATATATAGTGTATATAATCTTAAAAACTTTATTTTTTTCTGTAATTTGTTTTTAAAAAAATTATTTTTAAATAATTTAATTAAATATATATAGTGAATATAATCTTAAGAATATTTTTTTGCTAGAAATAGTTTTTATTTTGATTTTTTTTATTTAAAAATAATTTAATTAAATATATATCTTGAATATAATTTTATAATTATAAAATTTAATGTAGAGCAGTTAGAGATTTAATCCTTTTCTTGTGCGGAAAGAATTTTAAATTTTGAAAAAAAATTATTTTTAAATAATTTAATTAAATATATATAAATATAATCTTAAATTTTTTTTTTTCAAAAGGAGTACTTTTTATTTTAAAAACTTTTATTTTTCAATAATTTATTTAAATATATAGAGTAAATATAATTTTTTTTACGTAAATAGTTCATTATTTTGAAAATTTTTGTTTTTAAATAATTTAAATAAATATATATAGTGTATATAATTTAAAAAAAATTGTTTTTAAATAATTTAATTAAATATATATAATAAATATATAATCTTAAAAATTGTATTTTTTTTTCGGAAAGAGTACTTTTTTATTTTGAAAACATTTGTTTTTAAATATAGTAAATATAATATTTTTACGTAAAAAGTTTATTATTAAAGAAAAAAATTGTTTTTAATAATTTAAATAAATATGTATAGTGTATATAATCTTAAAAATTTTATTTTTTTCTGTAATTTTTTTACTTCTTTTACAAATTTTAAAAATTAAAATACCTAGTAAAAAATAAAAAAGGGAAAAATGGCAATAAGACCAATTTTCAACATTTTTTGGGCAATAAGGCCAAGTTCCAATTTATGTGTCAATTAGGCCTTTTTGTTCCAATTGAGCCAAAAAATTGTATCTGAAAGCACGAAACTACCCTCAGTCTATCCTACCCTACTCCACCCCACCCCCACCCCTACCCCACCGCCCACGATTTCCCCATCTCACCCGATTCACATGTTTCGCGAAAACGAAGAAACGGATCGGTAGAAGACGACGCAAGCACGACATCGCTGTTGACCACGTCGTTGACGCCACAATCGTCGACGCCCGCGACCACGATCTGCTTCAGTCGAGCGGGGGCAGAGTGACCGTCCTTGTGCGGGACGAAACGGTCGAGATGACGGAGATTTGGACGGAATTTTTCTCGAGCTCGAGAAAGTTCTGGTCGGAGGAGTAGTCGATCCCGGCGGGGGATAGGAAGAAATCGTCGGCGCATAGAGTTCGGTTCCAGAAAGGAAACTAGAAAGTGCGATGCTCAACAAAAGGACACGTCGTTTGTTAGCAAGAAAAAGATGAACCAATATTTTTCCCAATTTTCTAGGCTTCGAGATGAAGACGATTTGGAGAAATCAAGACACTGATAGTGAGATGTTTGACTGCACACAAATGTCGTGTTCTCCTGAACTTTGTTCAAGCCCAGTGGCATTGCAGGTACTCCAGCCCCGTCTTGTATTCCAATTCCAATTCCAACTCGAAGCCACAAGAGCCAATCGAAGAGATAGTCATCGTCCGAGAATTCGTCGTCTTCGCGAGGAAGCGCGTATCGACGGAGGGGATGTGTGCGAGGTTGGGCCGGGCCTACGCCCTGTTGAATATCAGAGGGCGACGACTAGGGGCAGCATGGCGGGAGGGAGCTTGAGCTTTTCGTCGGATGTGAATTTTTATGTTAATATTCACAATAAAAAAATGAAGCCCAACTCGATCGAGGCGCGAGCCATAGGAGACGAACGACGTCCATGTACAGCGTGTCTAGGCTCGAGCTCTTCTCCGTCAGGCGCCAGGAAATGCTCCGCCGGTCCTCTCCAACAATTGTAGTTTTTTTTTTAAATAAAATTTATAATATTCAGTGTTAAAATGGGACATTCAGTGTTTTTTTTTATAATATTAAGTGTAAAAATATGACATTCAGTGTTAAAATATGACATTCAGTGTTTGTTATAATATTCAGTGTAAAAATATGACATTCAGTGTGTTAAAATATGACATTCAGTATGTTCAGTGTTAAAATATGTCATTCAGTGTTAAAATGTGAACATTCAATGTTAAAATATGACATTCAGTATGTTCAGTGTTAAAATATGTCATTCAGTGTTAAAATATGACATTCAGTGTTAAAATATGACATTCAGTGTGTTCAGTGTTAAAATATGACATTCAGTGTTAAAATATGACATTCAGTGTGTTAAAATATGACATTCAGTGTGTTCAGTGTTAAAATATGACATTCAGTGTTATGTTAAAATATGACATTCAGTGTGTTCAGTGTTAAAATATGACATTCAGTGTGTTAAAATATGACATTCAGTGTGTTCAGTGTTAAAATATGACATTCAGTGTGTTAAAATATGACATTCAGTGTGTTTAATGTTAAAATATGACATTCAGTGTTAAAATATGACATTCAGTATGTTCAGTGTTAAAATATGTCATTCAGTGTTAAAATATGTCATTCAGTGTTAAAATATGACATTCAGTATGTTCAGTGTTAAAATAGGTCATTCAGTGTTAAAATGTGACATTCAGTATGTTAATCCATACTTCGACCATTTCGAACATATTTAACAAAATGTATCACATGACAATTTCAATTACAAAACAAATATAATCCAGAAAATGATTCATTCGAAACAAATAATCAATATCATAATTAATATTATGTGTACAATAAAACTTCATTTTCGTCTCCATCCTTGTGCTCGTCATCAGCTTCTTTGTTCTCGTCATCATCATCCTTGTCCTCTTGATCATCATACTTGTGCTCGTCATCATCCGATCCATAGCCTTTTTAATCAACTCCTTGCGCTCTTGATGAAAATAGAGCATACAAAGACAAACAATTTGATGAGCAACTGGTAGCATAAAGCTCTCATAACAAACAGTGAACTCATGAAAATACATTGACCAGAATATAGGATAAGAGCCTAAGCCCTTCAGTGTACAATTGATCTCCATACACACTTAAGGGAAATACGCACACACAAAAAAAAAAGAAAAAAAAAATTATACAAGAAAACCGTGATATTGACATGCATAACCTAAACACCCTTCAAAATCCAGGTTTTTGACTCTTGAGTATCATGTTCATAGAAAATATCAAGGAGTCTTCATGTATCTCTACTCACTATTAACTTTACATCAACATCTAATATCAACTACGAATGAATTATCTAGGTTGGAATTATCTAGCCAAAACATTTAGAGGGAAGTGAAAACATATAAATTTTAACTTTTCACGAAAAATCTTAGAAGGGTGCCCAACTTTTTGTTGGGGATCGTGCATGTATACGCAGCGGAAAACAAAAATTTTTATGAAAAACCGTTTTTCATTAATGTAAACATTTTACATTATATTTATTTTATTTTATTGAAAATCATATTTTCAATATTACATGCATTAATTGACTTAATTCAAATCTAATTAGAATAAATAATCCACCATTTAATTTAATTATCAAATAATTAAATATTTAATTCATGCATCCCATACTACATAAATTAAATCCAGCGCAATTAAATTTATCATATAAAATAATTACTCCAGCGCAATTATATTAATCATATTAATATATTACTTATAGCGCAATTATATTAATCATATTAATATATTACAATTAATTACGTAAACATACAGACATAATTAATTTGCGTCAAATTGACAATTAACATAATCTTATTATTTAATTCTAATCAACTTGAGTTTATGTAAACATCCGAACATAATTAATTTTCATCAGATTAACAATTAACATAATCACATTATTTAATTCTAATCAACTTGAATTGTGCAATTAATTTAATCAAATTAATTAATTACACATATATAATTAATTACGTAAACATGTGCACATAATCAGTTTGCGTCAAATTGACAATTAAGATAATCATATTATTTAATTCCAATCAATTTGAATTTAATTGACATTTAAATTAATCACAATTAATTTATCTTTATCAATTAAAAATCCCATAGCGCAAACATTAACAGTACATAGCGCAAACATTTAACGCAAACAATTAAATCTAAATTTAATCGTAAGTACCTCAGGGATTCATCGGACGAAACGAGGTTCGTCGGAAGTCGCGCGGATGCGACGCGGGGACGGCACGGGTCGTGTGCGGGGAGAGCCGGGCGAGTGGCGGGGCTCTCGGCTGGACTCGTGTGTCACGGCTGGAGCGCACGGGCGCGACTCGGGCTGTGCTCGGGCGTTCCTTCGGCGTCTCTCGTCTAATCAGGTTTCACCTCGTATAGGTAATCCAACTTACGTATTGCACTAGAAACACGTAAGGGAGAATACGACGGGAAAAACGGGCTGGAAAAACGGTGCCGGAATCGGATTCCGGCGAGGGGAGGCGGCTGCCGGCGGCGGCACTAGGCGGCGGCGGGCGGCGGCTCCGGTTGTCGGCGGTCCTCCGAGGGAGGGGCCGAGGGGGCGGACGAGAGGGAGAGAGGAGAGGAGAGAAAGTGAGGCTAGGGTTTTGAGCTCTTCACTTTGGTGTGTTTATTCTCATGCCTATGGAGCTCCTTTTATAGGTGAAGAAAGGAGCCTATTGGGCTCAAACCCTAATGGATCGGATCCATTAACCCTAGCCGGCCCAATACATTAGCCGTCATTACGTTTCTCCAAAATTGACAATCAATTTCATCTCCGAAAAATATAACGATTATATTTTCTTTCTCGTTTTAATTTTCTCATCAATATGAGACAAAAATAAAAATTTCCAATTTCACAAAATCGGAAAGCCCATTTCAGGGGTACTGCTAAATCGGGAAATTTCCCAAAATAGAAAGTGTACACCATTGTGTCCGTTTTCTTTAGCTCATTATTATTTCCAACTCATAATCACAATTATGAATCTCGGATTCAATCATATTGACCTCCGACTATATGTACTTAATTAACAGTTAATTAATACATGATCGTATTCAAGGATCGGTTTACACGAGAATGTGACCCTCAATGGTTCAGGTGTATAACTAGCCGTGGGCTCACAACATATTGTGATTCGAACAACATATTGTTCTTATTTCAACTACTCCCATGAGTTTTAGATTAATAATCATATTATTTAATCTCCGAACAAGTCGGTGCCCAACGAATCAGTGACGAGCGTCTAGCAGCCACGCTTCACTAATTCCCTAGATACAAATGAAGTGCCTGCAAGAACCTTGTAATATAGTTAGCGTACAGTACGATCCCTCCAATACATATGTCCCGATCAAACTAGAGATATTGGTTAATCGAGATCTCTTGTTGAGTTTGATAACTGTGCGTACGTTCTAGGTTTCGTAAAATCCATTCGTGATTGATTCAGAGAAACACATTTCTCTAATCACCTCACTATTCAACTCTGGCCAGAGATTCCGGGACTACGAACCATCAGAACACACAGGACATCCATGATCTATATCAAGCGATCAGATCCCCTACTACCATGCACAGACTTCACATCAGATTTCGAACTGCACGAACATTGTCTCCTTTTTCGACTTACTCCCTTTCCAGGGAATCAGAGACACGTTACGATACAGCTAGTCCTCTGATGAAGTCACGGTGATGTCTGGGTCTTAAGGATTAATTGTGTACAACTATATTATGGAATTCTCTACTCGATCAGTGATAACCACTTAGAGATTCCAGGGAGAGGGGGTTCAGTGAACTCATCAACAGTGAGCACCCACTCAAGTATGTCGATGTCCTAACACCGAGGCTCGAGATTAGCCCACATACACTAAGTGCTAGTCTCAAGGGGGAAAGGCCGGGTATCCTTGTTATTGGCGTAACCCATCGACTAGGAACTGAGTTTGACCAGTTACGTTGCGTTAACAGAATTATCTCTCGGTTTCCACAAAACCGAATTCATACAACATGTGTAACCGTACAGGACTATATCTATGATTCAACATTGGGAGCAGATATAGTATATGCCATTAATATAGGTTTCATTAATTAACGAAATAAACCGTTATATAACGGAATACGGTTAACCGCTCGGCCAACCGTTGGCTCGCCGGTCACCTATTCCAACACTTTTATCCTATGTTTCTCATTAGACCCGCAAACGTAAACCTCCTCTTCGTGTTTCTGCATCAGAATGAGTACACACAGCTACTGAATAAAACTTCTCAAAGCTCAACGGCAACTTAACGCATTATGTTTTGGTACACAACACTTACACTTTTATATTCAAAATCACTGCGAACGTCTTCAGCAGCAATAAAAACAGACGAAAACTCGAGAACAACAGCATGAATCGAACGAGGAGTAATTTTAACCACCCTTCCCTCTGTCAGATAAAAGTCGGGGGAGACGATAAAACATGATCATAAAAACTCAATGGAAATACGTCCCTTCGGCTCGCAAAAATTACCTAAAATCATGTCGAGAGTCGGCTTGAAGAGCAGCAAGGTCGCTTGCAATTTCACGCCAAACGTGGGATGGAATCCCGGTAAAACTTTAGCCAAATTACTGAGATTATGCAAATCGTACGCCAACACAACTCCATCATAAGCCTCGCTATAGCTGCAAGCACCAGAAGAAAAATAACAGACTAAAAAAACGAAAATCACACGAACACAGTACGAAGTAATAGCATTTTCGAGATCTTTACCGCCTGTTTCGAAAGGTTTGTTATCGTCAAAAATCAAAATCGTCTGACCCAGAACCGCCGCACGCCACCGATCGAAGCTTCGCTTGAGTTCCCGAACTCGTTCTCCGACCTCACCGGAAGCTCGCTCAGTTGGGCCGACGCCACGACATCATCACCATCCCTAATCGAACGAATCGAAATCACCAAAACTAAATAGAGCAAAGGGGAAATTCACCTTATAAATAAATTCGTGGAATTGATGATTCAAAGTATGATCAATTAGGGTTTCCAGGGTTGCCATCGTACCTCTCGCTTCGACATTTTCGTCAGAGAGGTCGATGTCGACGGAGAGTACGGGGGAGTCGGGCTTGAAGTTGGAGATGACCTTCGCGATCTCGATGACTTCGTCAAGGGAGATGTTGCCGCTATGTTTGCGGAGGCGGAGGCGGCTTCCTCGCCTGCGCGTTCGAGCTCATCGCGGTCTCCACGCCGCGGGGCGTGCCGCCGGAGAGAATCATCCGCGAGCTCGCGACTGATCGGGCCGGAGGAAGTTGCTTCTCGTCATCGTCTTCTTCCACGGCGTCGTCATGGTGGTGGTGGCTTGACGTCGGAGATTCGGGTGAGATTCGTCGCTCGCTTCGAGTTCTGATCCAATGAAGGGAGTGGGATGGGGTTCGATTGGAGATGTGGAATTTAAGAAAGGGTAACGTGGTCTTTACACATTTTAGGCGGCCTAAATGACACGCGTAATTTCTCGAAAGCCTTATTGCCGAAAAAATGTTAAAAAATGGCCTTATCGCCATTTTTCCCAATAAAAAATAATAATAATTGATTTTTATAAATAAAATTAATGTACATGAAATATTATCAATTATAATATACACAATCTATATTTTATTATTATTTATTTAAGAAAAAATAAATGCATTTATTTTTCAAAAAAATAAATCTATTTTTTTATTTAGGTAAATTGTACAAATTTAAATACTCACACACTCGATTTTGAACTGTGAACCTTAAGATACTCAATTCAAGTGAGCTAACAACCTTCGATAAAGAGATCATTTTTCTAAAAATATCATATGCATGGCATGTGCGTCTTTTAATGTAGTTTACAATAAAGTACTTTAAAATTTGAAATTAACGTCAAATTATTTTTTTGTTTTCATTTGTGATTTCATTTTTCAATTAAAAAAATATAAATGTATTTATTTTTTAAATAGATCAATGTTTTGAAAACTTAACATATTTTGCATGTGTGTGTATTAGATAAGTGTATTGGATTGTGATTTCATAAGATTTTTTTTCGCATTTGTATATGTTAGAGGGTCGCATATTTCACATGTATGTCTATTAAAGGGGTGTATTGAATTATGATTTCATAAGATTTTTTCATATCTATATATTAGAGTGGTATGTTGGATTATGATTTCAAAAGATATTTTTTGAAACTTTAAAAGTTCTTAAATTTAAAAAGTCTATAGACTGAGACTCTATGTAAATTTTGACTGGTTTTTTTAATTGATTTGTATATATGAATTTTCATTAATTTGAGAGAACTGTAAACAAAAATTATTAATTTAAATGAACTTCCATACACTCTTATTGATTCAAATTAATATGAGTATATAAAAAAAATCATATTATTTAGAAAATACAAAAACTATTATTATTTATTATTATTATTCTCATTTTTATTATTTTATACTTGACTTCATTTTTTAAATACATTAACGATACTCGTTTTTCATGTATCAACTTTTGTTATTTGTTAAATTACATTTTTTTCTATTTCATATAGAGATTTTCTACTAAATATTAAACAATATACAATTTTAAATAAATAGTTATAACTAATTTTTTAATTAAATTAAATATTAATACTAACAATATTAATTTATAATATTTTGATTTATTGTTAAACAAGTCTTTATATTAATAATCACAAAAATAATTTATTATAAATATCATCTATAAATAATTATTTAAAAAAAATATATGATTAGTCTAATTTTTTCAAATAAAATTTTGATTATTTGTCTAAAAACTATTTTAATAATGTGGAATGTAAACTTTTGCAATAATTATGAGCACTACATTAATAAAAAAAAAGAATTAAAAAAGAAATCAATAGAAATATATTAAAATACAAATAATTATTATTACAAAGTTAACGCATGTCATATTTTTTGATGGAAATGTATAAAAGATTTATTACCAATAATATTATTACAACCCGCCAAATGTCATGTTTTAATTGAAAGTGTATCAAACATTGATTACACTTTGTGTATATATAGCCTTTTCCTATATATAGCCTTTTCCAAGATTCCGGTTCATTCAGTATATATATTGTATACACGTGCACATATGACCATGGATTTAGGAAATGTCGTCGTGACATCCCAATAACATCTCTAAATGGTGTGTACCTAACTATCATACATATATTAAAAAAAATAAAAAGATAAAAAAACTAGGCCACAAATAGAATTGTATTTAATATCAAAATATTGATAGTCAATTTTTCTTCCACCTAATTGTAACATCTGTCATGTAAAAAATTGTACAGTAGAAACTTCATACAGTCCGTATCGTTGGAACCGAGAAAAAAATATTAGGAGTTATTCTTATACGGAGTTTTACAAAATAAAAATATTTTTTTCGTATAAAAAATAATATAAATATAAAAATAATATACATACAATATTATCTATCTTTAAATTCACAAAATCAATTTAATAGTTTTGAATAATAAAATTTAATCATATATGTGTAAATATTGTGTTTAACATACAAATTGAATAAAATATTAATGAATCTAAGGACTATAAACTTTGACTATATACTATATGTTATTGATTTTCATAAATATTTAAGTTATCTTAAACATGTTATTGATTTTAATAAATAAAAATATTATAAATAAATATTTTTATTATATAATTAATCATTTATTCTTAAAGCGGGACTTCGAAAATGTATGACTTATGACAATGTGGAGTTTATTCTTATTTATAACTGGTCCCAAGTTGGGACTTAAATTTTTTATTACTATAGTATTATTATATAGAGTTTCTACTGTATTTACCATTGACCATACTCTAAGTGGCGAGCTTAATTATAAGCAACTTGGGTGTCAATATTAATGCACTTAAAAATATATATTTTTTATTTTGTAATCATAATATAAAGTTAAAATATTGTATTCTTTCATTTTGAAATAATTTGAACATTTTTTCAATTCAAGCAAGAAAAAAAATTGACAAAAAAATATAAGTAAAAATATTTTTTAAAAGTACAAAGATTTTAAAAAGTAAGATGGGGCATTCACAATAAAATAAAGGGCTAAATACACTTTGCCATATGGAGTTTTTACACTTTCTAACTTCGTAAAAATTTTACCGATCAATACAGGATAAAGCATATTACAATTTGATACCTGCCGCCCGATCAATACAGGATAAAGCATATTACAATTTGATACCTGCCGCTGCCGGATCGAATTATGCCATGGAATATTTCGTTTTGAATGGTTTTTTAGTAAATTTCAAACAAAAAAAAGTCTAATTACGCAATTACCCTTCCCTCTTATTCACAAAAAATTAATAAATAAAAAAAAATTATCCAACAAATTTAAATAAATAAAAAAAAAACATCAAATTGTTCCTGGCTTCAAACTCAATTCACAAAAATAAATACTAATATATTAAAACATGCATCAAAAAATTTTCTTTACATTAATAAACTTCAATATAAATTAAACATTCATCAAACCAAACATTCATCATACAATTTTATGTACAAATAATAAACTTCAACATAAATTACTACTTGTAAATATATTACTCACTATTAACAAAAACAAAAAATACTCCACTGTAAACAATTAAAAGAAAAATATATATGAACATTTTTTGATTTTTGATACTACTGCACCAGAAATAAAAACTATTTTTGTTAATCCAGTAATTAATATTTTCTCTTTCTCCTCAAATGTCGTATGTGGGAGGCGGCTTCGCATCTGACTGGGAGCAAGAGATGAAATCGAGCATGCTAGAAGACAAGATCTCAAATTTCCAAGGCGAAAAAAATTTCAAAGAAAAAAAGAGATGGGAAAATTGGTCCGTGTGTACCGGGCCGAGAATGGCAAGCTGAACGGGCCGGAAATCGGGCTTGTTGGAATAGGTGACCGGCGAGCCAACGGTTGGCCGAGCGGTTAACCGTATTCCGTTATATAACGGTTTATTTCGTTAATTAATGAAACCTATATTAATGGCATATACTATATCTGCTCCCAATGTTGAATCATAGATATAGTCCTGTACGGTTACACATGTTGTATGAATTCGGTTTTGTGGAAACCGAGAGATAATTCTGTTAACGCAACGTAACTGGTCAAACTCAGTTCCTAGTCGATGGGTTACGCCAATAACAAGGATACCCGGCCTTTCCCCCTTGAGACTAGCACTTAGTGTATGTGGGCTAATCTCGAGCCTCGGTGTTAGGACATCGACATACTTGAGTGGGTGCTCACTGTTGATGAGTTCACTGAACCCCCTCTCCCTGGAATCTCTAAGTGGTTATCACTGATCGAGTAGAGAATTCCATAATATAGTTGTACACAATTAATCCTTAAGACCCAGACATCACCGTGACTTCATCAGATGACTAGCTGTATCGTGACATGTCTCTGATTCCCTGGAAAGGGAGTAAGTCGAAAAAGGAGACAATGTTCGTGCAGTTCGAAATCTGATGTGAAGTCTGTGCATGGTAGTAGGGGATCTGATCGCTTGATATAGATCATGGATGTCCTGTGTGTTCTGATGGTTCGTAGTCCCGGAATCTCTGGCCAGAGTTGAATAGTGAGGTGATTAGAGAAATGTGTTTCTCTGAATCAATCACGAATGGATTTTACGAAACCTAGAACGTACGCACAGTTATCAAACTCAACAAGAGATCTCGATTAACCAATATCTCTAGTTTGATCGGGACATATGTATTGGAGGGATCGTACTGTACGCTAACTATATTACAAGGTTCTTGCAGGCACTTCATTTGTATCTAGGGAATTAGTGAAGCGTGGCTGCTAGACGCTCGTCACTGATTCATTGGGCACCGACTTGTTCGGAGATTAAATAATATGATTATTAATCTAAAACTCTTGGGAGTAGTTGAAATAAGAACAATATGTTGTTCGAATCACAATATGTTGTGAGCCCACGGCTAGTTATACACCTGAACCATTGAGGGTCACATTCTCGTGTAAACCGATCCTTGAATACGATCATGTATTAATTAACTGTTAATTAAGTACATATAGTCGGAGGTCAATATGATTGAATCCGAGATTCATAATTGTGATTATGAGTTGGAAATAATAATGAGCTAAAGAAAACGGACACGATGGTGTACAGTTTCTATTTTGGGAAATTTCCCGATTTAGCAGTACCCCTGAAATGGGCTTTCCGATTTTGTGAAATTGGAAATTTTTATTTTTGTCTCATATTGATGAGAAAATTAAAACGAGAAAGAAAATATAATCGTTATATTTTTCGGAGATGAAATTGATTGTCAAATTTGGAGAAACGTAATGACGGCTAATGTATTGGGCCGGCTAGGGTTAATGGATCCGATCCATTAGGGTTTGAGCCCAACAAGCTCCTTTCTTCACCTATAAAAGGAGCTCTATAGGCATGAGAATAAACACACCAAAGTGAAGAGCTCAAAACCCTAGCCTCACTTTCTCTCCTCTCCTTCTCCCTCTCGTCCGCCCCTCGGCTCCTCCCTCGGAGGACCGCCGATCACCGGAGCCGCCGCCCGCCGCCGCCTAGTGCCGCCGCCGGCAGCCGCCTCCCCTCGCCGGAATCCGATTCCGGCACCGTTTTTCCGGCCCGTTTTTCCCGTCGTATTCTCCCTTACGTGTTTCTAGTGCAATACGTAAGTTGGATTACCTATACGAGGTGAAACCTGATTAGACGAGAGACGCCGAAGGAACGCCCGAGCACAGCCCGAGTCGCGCCCGTGCGCTCCAGCCGTGACACACGGGTCCAGCCGAGAGCCCCGCCACTCGCCCGGCTCTCCTCGCACACGACCCGTGCCGTCCCCGCGTCGCATCCGCGCGACTTCCGACGAACCTCGTTTCGTCCGATGAATCCCTGATGTACTTAAGATTAAATTTAGATTTAATTGTTTGCGTTAAATGTTTGCGCTATGTACTGTTAATGTTTGCGCTATGGGATTTTTAATTGATGTAGAAAAATTAATTGTGATTAATTTAAATGTCAATTAAATTCAAATTGATTCGAATTAAATAATATGATTATCTTAATTGTCAATTTGACGCAAACTGATTATGTGGACATGTTTACGTAATTAATTATATATGTGTAATAAATTAATTTGATTAATTTAATTGCACAATTCAAGTTGATTAGAATTAAATAATATGATTATGTTAATTGTCAATCTGATGCAAATTAATTATGTGCGGATGTTTACATAAACTCAAGTTGATTAGAATTAAATAATAAGATTATGTTAATTGTCAATTTGACGCAAATTAATTATGTCTGTATGTTTACGTAATTAATTGTAATATATTAATATGATTAATATAATTGCGCAATAAGTAATATATTAATATGATTAATATAATTGCGCTAGAAGTAATTATTTTATATGATAATATAATTGCGCTAGAAACAATTAATTTATATGATAAATTTAATTGCGCTAGATTTAATTTATGTAGTATGGGATGCATGAATTAAATATTTAATTATTTGATAATTAAATTAAATGGTGAATTATTGATTCTATTAGATTTGAATTAAATCAATTAATGCATGTAATATTGAAAATGGGATTTTCAATAAAATAAAATAAAATAATGTAAAATGTTTACATTAATGAAAAACGGTTTTTCATAAAAATTTTTGTTTTCCGCTGCGTATACATGCACGATCCCCAACAGTGGTATCAGAGCGTAGGTTCTGAAATTGATTAATTGTCTATGAATATAATCGCCTTAAGCATGCTGTTTGTTGAATTGATTGATTTAATGTTGTTTAATTGGGACTTAGTTGTTTCTATTAAGATATTTATTTTTATCTAATAGATTGAAACAATGCCTAATTTGTTATCAAGTAACAATTCAATGTCGAACATGAATGCACCTCGGGGAGTGATTCATCTAGACTTGTTTTTGTTAAAACAAATTAGAGATATCGAGCCATTTGATGGCATGATTCGATGGTCTGCTCGGCTCCCCCATTTATGGGAGATAGGGTCGCTCGCATGATGAATCGCTGGTTAGAAACCTCGAGTTTCACTTACGAGACATCACGTTTTGATTATTAAGATATTAATAAATTGAAATAGAAAGGAAGTATCAATATTTAATTTAGTGAAATTATTTATTGACCAATTAAATAATTGATTTAAATATTCGATCAACAAGGTGATAGATTAATTATTTGATTTAATTGTTAAATCAAGTTAATTAATAGAGCACCATTTAATTTGCATACCTCGTTTTAATTGTGATTAAATGCTATGTGAATTATGTGAGATATATATTGTGATATATGTTATGATCGTATGTGCTCGTTAGGATGACCTACAGAGAACATAGTTGTTAAGAATCAACAATCGATCACTCACTTCATTCTCTCCTGAGAATGTATAACGATTATTCTGATGAGATAACAAACCTATACTCCTCCATTCTCTCCCGAGAATGTATATCAAGCCTTAAAGGAGAACCGATGTGTCGTTCTTTCTCCTTTCCTTCTACCGACAATAAATTATGTGAAAGCCACTTACAAGTAGTATGGTATGCCGTGTTAGCGGGGAGTACTGCTTGTGAGTTAAGCTGTGATTTATTGACATAAGATGGAGAGGTGTTAGCTACGATTCTTTTAAATATGTGTGGTCGGATAGATTAACTATGGGCTTACACATGTTTACTGGAGTCCAACTTTCACTTCTCACATCGGTAGGTCGGTCTTGACACATGGTTGACTTTGAAGGGTACGATTAACGTAGTTCATTGTCATGGTGAGGAAAAGTAATCTTTAGGGTCACATAGAGATGTGATTGAAAATGTTTCTACCTTTAGGTGAATGTAATCGGGCTAGATTAACTACGGGTTATATTCACGCTATTGGACCTAAAGCCCAACTAAGGAAAAATAAGTTTTCCCGTCTGTCTGCTAGAGGATAGCGGAATTCGAAAAATTTAGTGGGAGGCAATTAAATGATAAAGACCAAACATTTAATTGTAATCATTAATAACGAATTATCTCAATGTTAATCTTCTTAATATTTCTCGGTAATATTCTCTAAGATATCCCGTAACATCGATACTCGACCAATCCAAATCAAAACTCACTGGCCCAAACCATTTGAATTGGAATCTCAATCTTGTGATTTAAAATGATGAGTGCCTCTATGTACTTGAGAATAGATTATTTGATAATCTCACTCAACCTTTGACTGCTGAGGAATGCCACTTATGAGAAGTGGATTTCTAGTTCTTATGAATCGTTCATTATGAACTACAACATGAACAAAGCTCGATCCTTCAATGGATAAGTTGTTCAAGATGTTGATCAAAGAGTCAACCATCAATACGAGAAATTTGTTCTCATTATTGCTTCTTCATGAAAGAAGTGTTCTTCTTGAAGAAAATGACGGAAATGGTTTCCGGTCTAAGTGTAAAGATGGATAAAGGTGATACTAGAAGGGCGACTAAGAACAAGGTCAACAAATGAGTTGATGACGCTTGCCATCGTTGTGTGAATAAAGGCCATAGGGCCATAACTGCTAAAATACCTTGGGCAGAAACGTTCTGACAAAGGTTCGTATTGGGTTGTAGTTATTCTATTGTTTTGAACAATTGATTATTTGTTTCGTCTAAATTTAGAAACCTGCTATTAATAGAAATGTTCTATTATTAGATCTTACTTCTATATTTGATATAGAAGATAAAGGTTTTAATTTTGTTTTGGAAATCCGATTTCCTTTATACAAAAGAAAGCAAATATGATTTGCTAAAGACGATAAACAAATAAACAAGAATGAACTAAACCCAAATATCAGCAATGGATAGAAGTCAAAACCCCGCACAACTTTAGCACGCTAGTTGAGTGTGTTGAAGATCTATTGGATTTGATCCAAACGGAGATGTGTGATCCATTAATGTGTTACTGGTGAGGGTGGTTTTCAACTACCAAATGTACTTATGAAGTACACGTCTCTAATTTTGAAATGTTCAATAAATTTAGACATCAAAGTACGAAACCAACTTGGTTGCTATATTTAGAAATTACGATATGATCGTGGGCACCAAGCTTATTGACTATCTAAAAGAGAATATGATTCTTTGGCAATGGACTCCGTCTGGAACTCCTTAATTGTATTGAGTGTCCGAATGTTGGAATCAAACTTTGTTGGACATGGTTCGATCCACAAAGGGGTTCACCAAATTGTCGACGAAACTGTAAAAGTCCTGCACTTTTGACAGTCGTCCATTTGCTGAATAGTGTTACCACCAAAGCAGTTAAAACCACACCATATGAACTTGGGCACTCCCGTATCCTGCTTGCATGAAGCAGTGGCTAGTGGGAGATAAGTTGGATAGTAGATCCAGCTTGTGCCATTTTGTGGGGTATCCTGAACATTCACAAGGATACCTGTTCTACTATATTTCTAAAACAAAATGTTTGTCTAAAGGAATGTTGCCTTCTTAGCGAAGAAGTTTCTATTTGATAGAAAAGGCAATATAGTAAATCTCGAAATAGTTCGAGAATATGAACCACACTATGAAGTTCAAACACAAGTACTTGGAGATGAACCAATTCAACAAACCACTAATATACCTCTTCATCTATCGGTTCGTAAATCCGAAAGTGTTCGGAAGGTACCTGATAGACTGTTCCAACTTGATAATGATCAAGATAAAGTTGACGATGGATATGATCCAATAAACTTCAACTGATTCGTATTGGATACGAATATGGGACATTGGCTTATTGCCATGAAATTCATAATGGACTGTATGTACTCCAACAAGGTTTGACCTTGGTAGATCCACTAAAGGGAATCGTTCCCAAAGGCTGCATATTGATCTATTAATTATGACGTGAGAGTATATATATAGAAAGGTGTGACCTTTAAAGCAAGGATGATGGCGAAAGAAGTTACTCAAAGACAATGTGTTGTTTATGAGGCAATCTTTCCATCAGTCGCTGTGCTTAAGTCCATTACAATTTTGCTGGCCATTTCTGCATAGTATGACTATGAGATATGGAAAATAGATATGAAGTCTACTTTCCTTAAATGTGATATTATGGAAGAGTTGTAGCGCAGCCGGAAGGCTTCATATTTTCTGGAAAGGAGCAAAAGGTTTGCATACTCCAGCGATCCATTTATGGATTGAAACGAGCATCCCTAAAATGGAACATGTGTTTTAAATACAATAGTCAAAACGTTGACTTTGTATAAAACTTAAAGGTACCTTGTATTCAAGAAGGTTAGTGGGAGCGCAGTGAAATTTAAGTGTTGTACGTTGATGACATACTAATCATAGGGATGATTGAGTGATGTTGTAGTCAACGAAAGCACGGTTATCCACACGTTTCTCGAATAAAGGATTTGAGCAGAGGCATCCTACGTATTGTGATACGTCACTATAGATATAGATCTAGAAGGATGCAAAATATTCTCAATCCTTGTACATAGAAACTGTTTCTGAAATGGTTTAGCATGGAAGAATCCTGAAGAGATTCTTGCCAATGTCCCATGGGGTTCATCTCTCGTAATTCGTGTGACTGTAATGTTGATGGATTCGAGGAGATGAAATGGACAACACATATATCTCCGCACTAGGGAGCATTATGTATGGCATGCTGTGTACTAGACGTGATATTATAAATGTTGTGAGTGTCACAAGTGAATATCAGTCGAACCCAAGACCGGCTTATTTGAAGTCGTGAAGGACGAAATCCTTGAGCACTAGCAATCAAAAGCATTAAGGAATTGTTCTTAGTCTATGGGAGGTCCGAGTTGAATTTAGAGGTACTTGCGAACTCTAGTTTTCAACCGGATGTGGATGACTAAAAGTCGATATCAGGATTCATATTCGAGCTTAGAGGTGGTGTCGCTTGCTGGAATGGTTCCTGCAACGACTAATGATTCTACCACAAGAACCTGAATATGTTGCAGCATCTAAAGCTGTAAAAGAGACTGTTTTGGACACGGAACTTTATCCAAATGTTGGTTATAGTTCCGGACGCAAATAATCAAGTAACTTGTACTATGATTATACGGTGTCCTGTAGCGATTGCTAAGGAACCGAGATCTCATCAGAAGTCCAAACATGTACTTAAGAGAATATCATGTGATCTAAGAGATCAATGACAGAGGTGACGTCTGAGTCGAGAGTGTCACTTCGGAAGATAACTTTGTAGATCCCTGTACCAGGCCTTTATCTGAATATGTCCGCGAGAAACATCGAGAGTCGATGGGACTAAGATTCATGGATAGTTGGCTCTAGGTCAAGTGGGAGATTGTTGGAATAGGTGACCGGCGAGCCAACGGTTGGCCGAGCGGTTAACCGTATTCCGTTATATAACGGTTTATTTCGTTAATTAATGAAACCTATATTAATGGCATATACTATATCTGCTCCCAATGTTGAATCATAGATATAGTCCTGTACGGTTACACATGTTGTATGAATTCGGTTTTGTGGAAACCGAGAGATAATTCTGTTAACGCAACGTAACTGGTCAAACTCAGTTCCTAGTCGATGGGTTACGCCAATAACAAGGATACCCGGCCTTTCCCCCTTGAGACTAGCACTTAGTGTATGTGGGCTAATCTCGAGCCTCGGTGTTAGGACATCGACATACTTGAGTGGGTGCTCACTGTTGATGAGTTCACTGAACCCCCTCTCCCTGGAATCTCTAAGTGGTTATCACTGATCGAGTAGAGAATTCCATAATATAGTTGTACACAATTAATCCTTAAGACCCAGACATCACCGTGACTTCATCAGATGACTAGCTGTATCGTGACATGTCTCTGATTCCCTGGAAAGGGAGTAAGTCGAAAAAGGAGACAATGTTCGTGCAGTTCGAAATCTGATGTGAAGTCTGTGCATGGTAGTAGGGGATCTGATCGCTTGATATAGATCATGGATGTCCTGTGTGTTCTGATGGTTCGTAGTCCCGGAATCTCTGGCCAGAGTTGAATAGTGAGGTGATTAGAGAAATGTGTTTCTCTGAATCAATCACGAATGGATTTTACGAAACCTAGAACGTACGCACAGTTATCAAACTCAACAAGAGATCTCGATTAACCAATATCTCTAGTTTGATCGGGACATATGTATTGGAGGGATCGTACTGTACGCTAACTATATTACAAGGTTCTTGCAGGCACTTCATTTGTATCTAGGGAATTAGTGAAGCGTGGCTGCTAGACGCTCGTCACTGATTCATTGGGCACCGACTTGTTCGGAGATTAAATAATATGATTATTAATCTAAAACTCTTGGGAGTAGTTGAAATAAGAACAATATGTTGTTCGAATCACAATATGTTGTGAGCCCACGGCTAGTTATACACCTGAACCATTGAGGGTCACATTCTCGTGTAAACCGATCCTTGAATACGATCATGTATTAATTAACTGTTAATTAAGTACATATAGTCGGAGGTCAATATGATTGAATCCGAGATTCATAATTGTGATTATGAGTTGGAAATAATAATGAGCTAAAGAAAACGGACACGATGGTGTACAGTTTCTATTTTGGGAAATTTCCCGATTTAGCAGTACCCCTGAAATGGGCTTTCCGATTTTGTGAAATTGGAAATTTTTATTTTTGTCTCATATTGATGAGAAAATTAAAACGAGAAAGAAAATATAATCGTTATATTTTTCGGAGATGAAATTGATTGTCAAATTTGGAGAAACGTAATGACGGATAATGTATTGGGCCGGCTAGGGTTAATGGATCCGATCCATTAGGGTTTGAGCCCAACAAGCTCCTTTCTTCACCTATAAAAGGAGCTCTATAGGCATGAGAATAAACACACCAAAGTGAAGAGCTCAAAACCCTAGCCTCACTTTCTCTCCTCTCCTTCTCCCTCTCGTCCGCCCCTCGGCTCCTCCCTCGGAGGACCGCCGATCACCGGAGCCGCCGCCCGCCGCCGCCTAGTGCCGCCGCCGGCAGCCGCCTCCCCTCGCCGGAATCCGATTCCGGCACCGTTTTTCCGGCCCGTTTTTCCCGTCGTATTCTCCCTTACGTGTTTCTAGTGCAATACGTAAGTTGGATTACCTATACGAGGTGAAACCTGATTAGACGAGAGACGCCGAAGGAACGCCCGAGCACAGCCCGAGTCGCGCCCGTGCGCTCCAGCCGTGACACACGGGTCCAGCCGAGAGCCCCGCCACTCGCCCGGCTCTCCTCGCACACGACCCGTGCCGTCCCCGCGTCGCATCCGCGCGACTTCCGACGAACCTCGTTTCGTCCGATGAATCCCTGAGGTACTTAAGATTAAATTTAGATTTAATTGTTTGCGTTAAATGTTTGCGCTATGTACTGTTAATGTTTGCGCTATGGGATTTTTAATTGATGTAGAAAAATTAATTGTGATTAATTTAAATGTCAATTAAATTCAAATTGATTCGAATTAAATAATATGATTATCTTAATTGTCAATTTGACGCAAACTGATTATGTGGACATGTTTACGTAATTAATTATATATGTGTAATAAATTAATTTGATTAATTTAATTGCACAATTCAAGTTGATTAGAATTAAATAATATGATTATGTTAATTGTCAATCTGATGCAAATTAATTATGTGCGGATGTTTACATAAACTCAAGTTGATTAGAATTAAATAATAAGATTATGTTAATTGTCAATTTGACGCAAATTAATTATGTCTGTATGTTTACGTAATTAATTGTAATATATTAATATGATTAATATAATTGCGCAATAAGTAATATATTAATATGATTAATATAATTGCGCTAGAAGTAATTATTTTATATGATAATATAATTGCGCTAGAAACAATTAATTTATATGATAAATTTAATTGCGCTAGATTTAATTTATGTAGTATGGGATGCATGAATTAAATATTTAATTATTTGATAATTAAATTAAATGGTGAATTATTGATTCTATTAGATTTGAATTAAATCAATTAATGCATGTAATATTGAAAATGGGATTTTCAATAAAATAAAATAAAATAATGTAAAATGTTTACATTAATGAAAAACGGTTTTTCATAAAAAATTTTGTTTTCCGCTGCGTATACATGCACGATCCCCAACAGGGCTGACCTCTCACACCCTTCTAGTAATCAAGCTTCCGAATTCGCGGGCCCTGCGTATAATATCGAGATCTCTGTTTCTGGCTATGGTTCTTCTGGCATTGCCTTCGATCGGCAACATGATCGGGCCTTCCTCCGACAGGCCCGGCGTTATCTCCGACGGGTTCGGGATTCTGCCCATCCTCTTCGATTTGGAGTGTTGATCATCAACCCATGGATATACTCTTACGCTGTTTGAATAGCGCCGCGTGGTATGCCGCCGCCGTCGGAGGAGTCGATGAGCGTGGTGTAGGTGTGACGAAAGTGATGGGTGAGGATTTGTCGTGAGATCTGGAATCATTCATAGGTTGAGTGATTTCGTCCTCTCTCAATTTCACTCTCGATGTTCTTTCTATGGCAGGAAAGAAGAAATTAACTAAGAACAGAGTGATCTGATTTGAAAGTTAGATCTAGATGTGTATTTGGATCTGTAATTCTTACGGAAGGGAGAAGATAATTGATTCTTTGATTTATTTATTTAATTACACATTTTTTTTATTTTTTAAAATTAGTTGTGTGTAATTACTTGAATGACCCTCAACTTATCTAATAAATTTATTATCAATCGCGAAACTGGAGCGTGACATTCAAACTCCCGGAATATTCCATAGCATATTCCGATCCGGTAGCTCGCAGGTGGCAAATTTTAATATGCTTTATTCTGTGGTACTGATCGGTAAAACTTTTCCGACGAAGTTGCAAAGTGTAAAAACTCCATATCATGGGGTGGCAAAGTGTATTTAGCACTAAAATAAAACTCGTTAAAAATACTTTTAATTTATTGATGAAAATGGCATCGTTACTACACTCGTATTTCTTGCTAATTCTTAACCTAATTCCACCAATCATACTTCTTCTCGAATGGCCTAGTGCCGCCGACAAGATAAACACCGTCTGAGTCTTATTTCCCAGGTGCATGTATCGGGATGAAGCCAGTCCTCGTTCTTCGAGGTAAATTCGTCAAAGCTAACTTTTTTGTTGTTCCACCAAAAATGACAAAAGAACAACGTTAAATTCCCAATGGAAATCACAGTCTTTAGTGACTACAAGATGCACGACTTCGTCATCTCCCGATTCCAAACCCGGATCCGGAAGCTTGCTGACCACGTGGATCTCGTAAAAATTGGTAATCGAACATGATTTTTTAGTCTTTTGGTAAGTGATTAATAAATAATTGGAATGCAAATAAAGTACTACTATTATCAAATAAAATGTGCGTAATTATCGGGACATTTGTAGTACAATATAAACGTGGATATATTTTTAAAAACTAAGATTGATCATTATTAAAGTATATATATATATATATATATATATATATATATATATATATATATATATATATATTAAAAACATGGGGAATTGAATATAATATATATTTTGATGAAAATTGAATTGTAATATACATCCATTACAACTTAGTGCATGTTATATAGTATCATATACAATAAAACCTTTATAAATTAATACTCGATAAATTAATAATTCTCTAAAATAATAAAATTCTCCGGTCTTGATTTGGGGCTTTGTAAAAAATGATCGAATTCAATAACATAATATAATAATAATTTTTTGAAAAAACCCTTTATAAGTATAAAGTTCCATCAAAATTTTAAATTAATAATTAATAAATATTACAATTATAAATATTAGTTCTCGTCAATTCTCTCAAAATTGGATACTCACTTGATCTATTTAGAGTGTTTGATAATAAATCTTGACTAACATTCAAATAATATTTTTAATCAAAATGATTTTTGTAATATTTTTAGTACATGATAGTTCCTTTTATACTCACATAATATTTTATGCATTTAATTTGATCATTTATTGATGATTTTGTGATGCATTTTAGATGATGAGAAAACATAATTTTGAATTATAAATTAGTTTGTTTTTATGAATATAATAGTTAACATTATACATTCAATCTATAATAATATACATAAATATATTAATCCAATTATTTTAAATATATATATTTAAATTTATTGAATTTGAAAATTCTCTCTTTTAATTAATAAAATATTAATTTATCGATATATGAATAAATTTTTTAAATTGATAAAATTTTAAGGTCATGAGAGTATTAATTTATAAAAGTTTTATAACATGATTTTTCAAACATGATTTTTCAATATCATAACATGATTTTTCAATATCGTAGGCCCATGTGATTTGGAAAATGTTAAAAACAGAAAAAGAATAGTTTTCATTGCGATATGGATATCCAAGTTGGCTAATTCATTTATAAAAAAATCAGGTTTTATAAATATATTGTAATCAGTTATTTTTGTGTTGGTATTGTTCAAAACTAACATACATTAAATTAATTTTAATATTTATATAGTGATAATTAAAATAAGGCATTTACCATATATTGTATACTATTTGATCATTTAGCACAAAAAATTCACAAAATTTTTCCACCTTGATTCGAAAATTGTTAAATACTTCTTATTTTTCTTCTTCGTTCTGATAGTATTTTAATAAAGTTTATAATTACAAATTGCAACTTACGTAATTATAACTTAATTTTAATTTTCCTTTATTAATAATAATAATAATAAACTAAACAAAATAAACAAAGATAGTAATACAAATAAAAATAGAAAAATTGCAGAAAAAAGTGTGATACATGACCATGCATTTGTTTTTGCTTTGTTTTTCTTCTTTGATTACCAATCAAACTTCTTATTAAACGGCTCGTCGAAGTTGCGAGAAAAGTAGATACCATCGGGCCTTACTTCCCAGATGCATATACCCCCGGCGCATCGACTTACTTCCCAGATGCATTTACCCCCGGCGCATCGACGTTTACGCTTGGTGGTGAATACGTCGATACTAATTTTCTTGTCGTTCCACGCAAAACTGCAAAAGAACAAAGTGTTAAAACCACCGCAGAATCCCCAATTGAAATCATAGTTTGTATCAACTTGGTGATATCCGAGATCGTCATCTCCAGATGCACAATGGAATCCGAGTGTTGGGCTCGGAAGCCGGTTGATCACATGCACCTCGTAGTCACGTGAGAAAAAATTACAACTCCTTTGGGTGTTGTAGGCACATTTGATTTGAAAAATGTTACCAAGCAAAACCAGAAAAAGGATGATGCTTTTCATTGATTTTTGTCTCTTAATTTGTGAGTTGCAAATCCTCAATTTATAGAGAGTTTTGGGCAGCAAATTAAAAATCAAGTATCAATTCATACAAGGAAATTTCTTCAAATATAACAATACAATTATGAGTCATAACTCTCGGGGGACGTTACTTCTTAGTTAATATGAGTCATAACTCTCGAGGGGACGTTACTTCTTAGTTAATAGAATCTCCGAAAGTACTACCATAAGCATTTCGATAAAATAAAATAGAAAATTTAAAAATTAAATGGATTGTGAATCCACTTATTATGCATATTTTCTCTATGTTTTGATTCGAGCCAATTTGGTTTTGTTTTTTGATTGAAAATATTGGACTCTAACCTTATATTTTTATTACTGGATTGGGCGATTGAGTGACAGGGACTCTAACCCTATATTTTTATTACCGGATTGAGCGATTGAGTGATCGAAACTCGTGTGCTGCAAAACTTTGAGTCATGATAGCTTGATAGATTGAACACAATACAGTACAGTAATACACGTCCCCACTTCTCCCCCTCCGACCTCCCTCACCGGCAAGTGTGACAGGGCCCCCACTCGGCTGCCGCCGCCGAATTCCGAATCCCAGCTTACCCTCCAAACTCCGGTGTTCATTAGACGTGGCTATTGAAGAGGGCCCCACATCGTTGTCATCGTCTTCTTCCCTTCAGGTCTCCCCCTCTAATCTTTTCCTTTTTCTTTTATTTAATTACTTGCAATTTATGGTGCACATATTTATCTATTGATTTCTTATTTTTTTGTATATTTTTTCAAATTTTTTAATGGAAATTTTGCAATGCGGCATAGAAATTTCAAGTGCAAAGATAAAGCTAAGAAACTTGAACATGAGATTTCAGAAAACCCATCTTCCATGTATCCTATTTTCAAAGAATTACAACTTTAATTCAACCAAGCTCGTTTATTTGTTATTGTAGGACAACATGCGGAATTCTCGGGCATTTTGGGTCACTCGAGCGACAATTGCTTGGGATGTAGATGCTGGAGATGGTTCGTATTTTCTGTACGGCAGTAAAAATGCCGCCCTCACCGTAGAAAATGGGGAAATTCAAGGTTTTTGCTTCGCGTTAATAAATAAATGCCTCCCGATTAAATCTTGTTTGGCTTTGGCCAAGATATCTAAGTCTTCTTTCCTTGTGCAAGCAGGCTATGATGTAAGATATGAGCTCAAGAAAAGCAATGGAATGCTTCCTGATCATGTGCGTTTTTTTTTTTATTATAATGAAACTTTTAATATTGGCTTAGAAAGATTTCCTCGCTTACAAGATATTGTTTGTTGTTTTAGGTGAATGAAAAATTTCCTCATATCCAAGGTTATAAAGCCCTGCAAGTATCGCCAGCTATAGATGTCAAATGTTTAGTGAAGTATCAGTTGGCTGTGGCTGTTTTAAGCTGTAAGCATGACTTTTAACCTTCTTTCTATCATCCTCGTCAATGCGCTTAGCAACTTGGCCGTAGGGGATTCACGAATTTTTTGTAGTAAAAGTTAAAATATTGTATTCTTTCATTTTGAAATAATTTTGAAAGTTAAACATTTTTTCAATTCAAGCAAGAAAAAAAAATTGACAAAAAAATATAAGTAAAAATATTTTTTAAAAGTACAAAGATTTTAAAAAGTAAGATGGGGCATTCACAATAAAATAAAACTCGTTAAAAATACTTTTAATTTATTGATGAAAATGGCATCGTTACTACACTCGTGTTTCTTGCTAATTCTTAACCTAATTCCACCAATCATACTTCTTCTCGAATGGCCTAGTGCTGCCGGCAAGATAAACACCGTCTGATCAGTCTTATTTCCCAGGTGCGATAAACACCGTCTGATCAGTCTTATTTCCCAGGTGCATGTATCGGGATGACGCCAGTCCTGGTTCTTCGAGGTAAATTCGTCAAAGCTAACTTCTTTGCTGTTCCACCAAAAATGACTAAAGAACAACGTTAAATTCCCAATGGAAATCACAGTCTTTAGTGACTACAAGATGCACGACTTCGTCATCTCCCGATTCCAAACCTGGATCCGGAAGCTTGCTGACCACGTGGATCTCGTAAAAATTGGTAATCGAACCTGATTTTTTAGTATTGTAGGCACCGGTGATTTGGAAAACGTTACCCAACAAAAACAGGAAAAAACACGAGGATAGTTTTCATTGCGGTATCGATTGATGATGGTCGAAATGTTGTTGTGATTGGTCTCTTGGTAAAGTGATTAAAGAATTAATGGAATGCAAATAAAGTACAACTATTATCAAATAAATCGTGCGTAATTACCGGGACATTTGTAGTACAATATAAACATGGATATATCATATATGATCGATCTTAGTTTCTAACAATATTGTATCCATTACATTTGTATCATTTTATAAATATATATTTACATTTTATTTTTGGTAAAAAAATAATTTTAATGTTGAATTAACACTACTTAAAAATATCAACAAATAATAAATCAACTTTTATTTATTAATTTCTCTCAAATGCTACCAAGTAACAATAGAGTATCTTGCAAGATGGTCTAATTTGTCCAATCATGCTTCTTCGTGAAGTCCGTTGCCGCTGGATTCTCCCCGCCCGCAAAATAGATTCCGTCGCTCCTCGCCTCCCATCGACAGATAGCATGAGTACACGGAACTTTCATATGCCCGTAAAATGCATCAAACACAACATTCTTGTTACCCCACCAAATATGGCAAAAGTATAAAGTTTTGCCGAAAAAGTTCTCGCAAAATTTCCAACTGAACTCATTGTTTGCGGAAATGATGCGATATCCGAAATCGTCATCTTTAGATTGGCATCGCAAATCCATGTCCGGTGAGGGCAGCTTATTGGCTACGTGTATTCGATATTCGTCGGTTGCAGGACACCAATGATTGACGCTATAGCCAATGGCGTCGACGTTGATTTGGAATGTCAAAGCGAACAAAATCAGATAGGTTTGTAGGATGCCATGAGTCTTGAGCATTGTTGCTTTCTACTTGATTGTGATCAAGAATTTGGTAAATATATTTCTTTGAGGTTGATATAGAGCTCTCTATTTATAATGCTGGCATTGCCTATTATCACAAATGAATAAAATAATTAATTGGTCTTGTTTTTATTACATATAGTAATTAAATGTAATAAACGGAAGTATATCACTATTTGCACTCTTAAATCCAAGGATAAATTTAATAAATGGAAGTATCACTAGTCTTACTTCAGTTGTTTGAACATTTGTATTCAAGATCATATAAGGTTCAAGGTTCAAGGTTCAAGGTTCAAGGTTCAAGGTTCGTATATGTGTGACTAATTAAATTTCTTCAATTGATTTTAGAAAAAAATAGAAATACCAAAATATTAGATTTATTGTACAAACAAAATACTAAAAATATAGAGTTTTCGATAAAATGTGATAATTTCCAACTTAACTCATTATTTTAATTAAATAAGTAATAAAATTTAATTATAATTTAGAATAAATTGGTGAGCATAGAAAATTTGGGTGTAAGTAGTAATGCCCTTAAAATATTCATTTTTAATTAGTTTGAAATTATAATATAATTAAAGTTAAATATTGTATTCTTTTGTCGAAAACAATATGGACATTTTTTTTACTTGACTACAGACATTAAAAAACCCAAAAAAATAATGAATAAAAATATATTTTTAAATTAAAAAATAAAGTTGTCTAGTAACTACAAAAATGACATCCAAATGTGATCATGACTTTCTAAGTGGTGAGCTTAATTATAAGCAAATATTGGGTATCAAATGTCAATATCAAATTATCAATGCACTTAAAAATATTTATTTTTTAATTTGAAATCATAAAATGAAGTTAAACATCTTATTTTTTCCTTTAGAAATAATATAAACATTTTTAATTTTTTCAATTCGAACAAGAAAATTTAAAAAAAAAATAATAAAAAAGTAATAAGTAAAAATATATTTTAAAAGTAAAAAATGGATCATTTATTTTTTTATCAGCATTCACAATAAAATAAAACTAAGAAAAAATACTTTTAAATTTCTTTATTAATTATAACTTAATTTTATTTTTCCTTTATTAATAATAATAATAAACTAAACAAAATAAACAAAGATAGTAATACAAATAAAAATAGAAAAATTGCAGAAAAAAGTGTGATACATGAACATGCATTTGTTTTTGCTTTGTTTTTCTTCTTTGATTACCAATCAAACTTCTTATTAAACGGCTCGTCGAAGTTGCGAGAAAAGTAGATACCATCGGGCCTTACTTCCCAGATGCATATACCCCCGGCGCATCGACTTACTTCCCAGATGCATTTACCCCCGGCGCATCGACGTTTACGCTTGGTGGTGAATACGTCGATACTAATTTTCTTGTCGTTCCACGCAAAACTGCAAAAGAACAAAGTGTTAAAACCACCGCAGAATCCCCAATTGAAATCATAGTTTGTATCAACTTGGTGATATCCGAGATCGTCATCTCCAGATGCACAATGGAATCCGAGTGTTGGGCTCGGAAGCCGGTTGATCACATGCACCTCGTAGTCACGACTGAAAAAATTACAACTCCTTTGGGTGTTGTAGGCACATTTGATTTGAAAAATGTTACCAAGCAAAACCAGAAAAAGGATGATGCTTTTCATTGATTTTTGTCTCTTAATTTGTGAGTTGCAAATCCTCAATTTATAGAGAGTTTTGGGCAGCAAATTAAAAATCAAGTATCAATTCATACAAGGAAATTTCTTCAAATATAACAATAAAATTATGAGTCATAACTCTCGGGGGGACTAAAAATCAAGTATCAATTCATACAAGGAAATTTCTTCAAATATAACAATACAATTATGAGTCATAACTCTCGGGGGGACGTTATTTCTTAGTTAATAGAATCTCCGAAAGTACAACCATAAGCAGTTCGATAAAATACAATAGAAAATTTACTTATTTTTGATACGAAAATTAAATGGATTGTGAATCCACGTATTATGCATATTTTCTCTATGTTTTGATTCGAGCCAATTTGGTTTTGTTTTTTTGATTGAAAATATTGGACTCTAACCTTATATTTTTATTACCGGATTGGGCGATTGAGTGACAGGGACTCTAACCCTATATTTTTATTACCGAATTGAGCGATTGAGTGACAGGGATCGAAACTCGTGTGCTGCAAAACTTTGAGTCATGAATCATAAAATGAAGTTAAACATCTTATTTTTTCCTTTAGAAATAATATGAACATTTTTAATTTTTTCAATTCGAGCAAGAAAATTTACAATAAAAATGACAAAAAAGTAATAAGTAAAAATATATTTTAAAAGTAAAAAATGGATCATTTATTTTTTTATCAGCATTCACAATAAAATAAAACTCAGAAAAAATACTTTTAAATTTATTGACGAGTTAGGCATCGTAGTACACTCGTGTTTGTTGCTTGTTAATCTAATTCCATCAATCATAAAATGAAGTTAAACATCTTATTTTTTCCTTTAGAAATAATATGAACATTTTTAATTTTTTCAATTCGAGCAAGAAAATTTAAAAAAAAAAAGACAAAAAAGTAATAAGTAAAACTATATTTTAAACGTAAAAAATGGATCATTTATTTTTTATCAGCATTCACAATAAAATAAAACTCAGAAAAAATACTTTTAAATTTATTGACGAGTTAGGCATCGTACTACACTCGTGTTTGTTGCTTGTTAACCTAATTCCATCAATCATACTTCTTCTCGAATGGCTTAGTGCCGCTGGCAAGATAAATACCGTCGGGTCTTATTTCAATTCCCAAAGTGCATTTATCAGGATGACACCAATCCTGGTTCTTCGATGTAAATACATCAAAGCTAACTTTAATCGTCGCAAAACTCCCAATGGAAATCATAGTCTTTAGTGACTACAAGATGCCCGACTTCGTTATCTCCCGATTCCAAACCCGGATCCGGAAGCTTGTTGACCACGTGGATCTCGTAAAAATCGGTAATGGAACATGATTTTTTTTAGTATCGTAAGCACTAGTGATTTGGAAAACGTTACTCAACAAAAACAGAAAAAAACACAACGATAGTTTTCATTGCGGTATCGATTGATGATGGTCGAAAGGTTGTTGTGATTGGTCTCTTGGTAAGTGATTAATAAATAATTGGAATTCAAATAAAGTACTACTATTATCAAATAAAATGTGCGTAATTATCGGGACATTTGTAGTACAATATATATTGGAGTTGTGTACTTAATGTCTAGATTTAAGTAACGGTAAACTCCCGATCATAGCATTTAATCTATTAAATTAGCAAACAATTGTTTTGCGTTTAATTATTATTAATTAAACATATGCAAATTATAGTCCTGGATTCTATACGTTGTAGTTAGTATGGTGTGTCGGGCCCACACAGAAGATCATACTATCGGTTACTCGTATTTAATCGAACAGTGGCTCACGACCTAGATGGACACGGACCAATCCATCGGTATAGTCGTTGTGTGAGAGAGAAAATAATTTGTCTTAATTATTTTATCACACTTGTACACTTGGTGTATTGAGCGGATCGTTGAGATTCATCGATTAGGATTGCCGGCGATAATCGATTCGAGTCTCAGTGTATTTTATTCTTAATCCCCGATATTATTGCGGGTGTGTATATTTAATATAAGTGACTTTGATTTACCAAAGGAATTAACCGATTTAATTATTGGGTTAATTTCCGGTTAAGTTGGGTCACTATATTTTATATATGGCATGCCGTGAATAATTGACCGGACAGTGTATCCCGTAAGGGTTGATAATATCCCCGAGATGAGTTCATAAGGAATTGTTGTGTAAACCTCATGAGTGGATTCGTTCCGCACAATAATTAAGGTTGAATGGTACTAGTCTCGGATTAAAGAGATGAATAAAAATTGATTAGCAATAAATTAATTTTATTCATGGATATTTAAATCTTAAATACACGGAATAAATAAATACTACCGGAGAAATATTATTTGATATAATATGGTTTAATATTGGGAGTGCAATTAATTTATATAGTGGAAAATAAATTAATTAATATTGATAAGGATTAATGGACTTGAGCATTGGGCTCAATTTAATCTTCAATATTAGAAGCCCAATATTCCACCTCCTTTAGATCCCCTACGTAGCCTATAAAAGCACTACATGGCCTTCATAAATCATAAGACAAGATTATCATACTTGATATTCTAGAGAGTTGAAGGAGATCCATAGGAGTTCGATAGATCGTCGCCCACCCGACGTTCGAACGAAGTGCAAGGAATACGTGGGAAGATCCAAGGGTCTTCAACTTGATTTCGTTTCTCCGCACAACGAATCAAAAGGTACAATCATAAACTCCTTCGTGTGAATTTATGTGATTTAATTGTAATACATGCATGAACATAAGATCCGGGAAAAACGACGAACCCGGGGACGGGGATAGACCGCGCGGTGGTGGTCGAAGACCACCGGACCGCCGGCGGTCTAGGGATCCCCGCCGGGATCGAGGACAACCCTCGGCTGGGAGCCGAGGGGGTGGGCGGTCGAGCCTAGGGCTTCGACCGCCGGCGCGCACCGAGGAGAGGCCGCGGCTGGACGCCGCGGCTGGGGGGCGATCGAGCCCTAGCTCGATCGCCGGGGGGAACCGCCGCGGGCTGGCGCCGCGGCTGGTGGCTCCTCCCACCTCCGGTGACGGCGGTGAGTCGCCGGACTCACCGCCGGGGGCTGCTGGGCAGCCCCATGCGATCGATCGATCGCGAGCCCCAGCGGGGGCTCGGCTAGGGTTTAGCCGCGGGTTCATCCCGCGGCGATGCTCGGGTCGAGCCCGGCTCCGTTGGTGGTTCACGTTGGTGATTTCGACTCGCGGGAGAAAATCGGCTGGGGGCGGGCTGCGTGTCTTCGGGCGCGTAGTCTCCAAAGGTCGGACTCTTGCGGATGAGTCGGTATCCATGATCATCTCCGGCGACGGGATTTCGTTCGGGGTTATCGGTTCCGCAATTTTTGATACCCCGGGACATCGAAACCCAGCAAATGGTATCAGAGAGTTTGGTTCGTGTTCATGTATGTATTCAATTGTGTTCTACCTTGCAGGGATTCCGACTATCATGGTTTAATTAATTGTTAATTATTCGGTTAATTAATTGCTATTTAATTTACCATGATTATTCGTTTATTAAACTCTCGGACATGTCGAGATTCGTTTTGTGTGGATGAATGCTTGTAATAGTAAAAATTCGGGGGTTGACCGAATTTAGATTTATTATTATTGTTTTATGTTTTCCGGAAAATGTATAGGGTCGATTTCATGTATAGAATCGATACCGGAATTGTAAATTTATTTCTTGTAATTTATTTACGTTGGATCGATGCCGAGATGACCGCCGGAAAACGCGTGTGACGAAGAAGACGAAGAGGGCTCGGGATCGATCATGAGATCGATCCCATGATGATCGAAGAGGCGAGGGGCGTGGGCTGTCCGCGGGAACCCTCGGCCACGCCGGCCACCAGTGGTGGTGGCGCGTGGGCTGAGGTGGCGGCGGCGCTCCCTCCCGGCCGACGATCGTGGTGGGGTGGTGCGGGAACTCCCATCCCGTGCTACTCCTACCTAGATACGCTTTCCTAAATTAATTCGGTTTCCTATTCGAGTTTTTTCTTTTTTTTGGGAATTCTCATGGATTAGGAAAAGAATTATTTGGAATTAATTTTATTCTTTATTCTATTATGGAAGTCTTCTAGAGTATTCCGAGTTCTACTTGGAATAGGATCCTAGAGATTTAATAGAATTAGAAAGGAATAATAATTAATTTAGGATTAATTTATTTCCTAATTGATTATTCTTATTTCTATGGGAATTTTCATAGTAATGGAAATTAATTAATCTTGGAAAGTAGTAGAGTCCTAATTTATTTTATTTCCTTATTCTATTATAGAAGTCTTCTAGAATATTCCAAGTTTGACTTGGATAGATTATTCTAAAGATTTAATAGAATTAGTTGGGAAAATAAATAAATAAAAATATTAATAATATTTAATTTTACTTTTGATTTATTCGATTGACTTAATTTCGAATTGAGTATCTTTTGGATTTATTAAAAATAAATAGATTTAAATATTTGGATTAATATTCTCGTCACATGGAGCATTCAAGAACGAAGACTGAAGACTAGAAGAAGCATACGGAGATGGAATAAAGCCATGATAGTCGGAAAATAATTTTCTAGCTTATTTTGACTATGTGCTATGTGCTTTATTGCTTGTATGCATGCTTATGTGTTTAATTATGCATTAGATAGCGTATCCCTTTTGTTATAAAAAGCTAAGTGGGAGAGGGGATGGAAACATTCCCATGGTCTCCATTACTGTTCTCTTGGTGACTCTTATGGACTTTTGAAGTTCGTATAGATGTGTCATTGTAGGAGAATTCTTGTAATTCCTTTTACAAGAAACATTGATTAAGTTTATCAAACAATGCCTAATTTGTCTTTCTGAAACTGACTTCAAGTCGACTCATTCTCACCCCGGGGAGTGGAATGGAGCCAGAGCCACTTGGTCATGTGGATGACACAAATTAGAGACATTCGTACCATCCTTTTAAGGTGGATCGATTGTCTGCTCGGCTCCCTCATCTGATGAGAGATAGGGTTGTTCGCATGGTGAATCACTGGTTAGAAACTTCGAGTTTCACTTATGATTCCCCGCGTCTTGATTTACGAAATCGAATGTTTCAAGTAATTGGATGTCAATTGTATAAATCTTTTGGTGTAGTAAACGTCCACACTATCGTGGCTTGCTGCATTGAATGGGATTTTAGAACGATTGATGTAGACAGTTATAGAAGAAAGGAAGGATCGTGTGTTAACGTAAACGTCCACACTATCGTGGCTTGCGGTGATATACGAGTCCCAAAATCTTCTTAGATACTGAGTAATGGTTTACACTTAGGTACGCTCTATAGTATTCTTCCCATCGAAGTAACGCTATAGTGATGTACGACCGAAGCAAATCTAATTGCTAAATCATTTGGGTGGGTAAACGTCCACACTATCGTGGCTTGCCTTATCTGATGGGATTTTAGATGTGATTAGTGATTTAATGATATTATTGAGGGGAGATAATATCGGATATTAAATTAATTGTTTGTTTAAATGTGCTTATAGGTTTAGAGAATAGCTATGAACCCACTTTCTATGATACTCAAGGAGCATAAGCTCACTGGCCCCAACTATATTGATTGGAAGAGAAACTTAGACATTGTCCTGACTTCTGAGGAGTACAAATTTGCACTCCATGAAGTATGCCCTGCTGAGCCCACGGCTGCCTCAACTGATGAGGAAAAACTGGCATATCGGAAGTGGAAAAAGGCTGATGAAATGGCTAGGTGTTATATTTTGGCTTCTATGTCAAATGTACTCCAAACCCAACATGAGTCAATGGACACTGCCTATGATATGATGTTTAACCTCAAGGAGATGTTTGGGGAGCAAGATCGTGCGGCAAGGCAAGAAGCCATGAGAGTCCTCATGACAACTACTCAGTCTGAAGGAACGCCCGTTGGGGAGCACGTTCTTAAGATGATTAGTCTGTTGAATGAGCTTGAGATCCTAGGAGCTTCTATTGATGGGGAGACGCAAGTCGACATCATACTCCAGTCTCTGACCCCTAGTTTTGAGCAGTTTCGTATGAGCTATAATATGGGTAAACTGTCTTATACTCTTGCGCAACTCCTGACTGAACTGAAGGCGGCAGAGGGGATCTACAAGAAGGGCAAGTCTCAAGCGCTTGTAGCTACCAAGTCCAAAGGTTTTAAGCCTGGTGGAGGTAGGGGCAAGAGGAGGAAGCAAGCCGGGAAACCCAGTGGTGTCAAGAGGACTGTACCACGAGTGGGGGCTGCAAAGCCAAAGGGCAAGTGCTTCCGATGCAACAAGTCTGGACACTGGAAGTCTGAATGTCCTCTCAGAGGTACGAATTTTTCTTTAGTCGTAAAAACATAGTCAGCGGTATTATCTACCAGAATTCTGGTGTGTAGATATGGAACCACTGACGGTATGTGCATTTTGAATGCAGGGGTTCCAGAAAACCCGGCGACTTAGAGAAGGAGAGTTCGAGTCTACACGGGCAAAGCTGTAGAGGAGGCAGCTGTTGCGGTGGAAGACATTTATCTACTTTAGTAGTTAAATAGGATTTCATTTCAAGTTTATTGCTTTATGTACCCTTTATTTTAGAAAGAACGTTCTGTTCTGGATTTCTATTTTATGAATGGATATTTTATTTCTTTAATCATTGGATGATTTTGATAAGAAATGATGGCATTATCTATTCTGGTACATTAGATAGCAATATATGAATGATAGATCCTAAGTCTACCACGATGCAACGAACCGCTCTATAACTTGTTTTATTTGATTAGATATATTTCTTTATTAAATCATTATACTTGTGAATTCTTGAACTTAGTAGTATTTTCAAATAAGATTCAAAAGGTCGAAATTGATTTGATCAATTATAGTTGAAGGAATGGACCTTCCGACCTGAGAATTGAATTTGGAGGATAATACATCTAAGCAAACCTTTCATCTAAAGGATAGAATTCGGACTAGTATTAGAAATGATTAGATATGCAGACACGTGTGTGAATTAGAAAGGTACGAGTAGTTCTTTCAAGAATACTCAATGATGGATTAGAGTACTTAAATGTGCCATAAAAGCAAAGTGTTTTGACTAGTCAATGGACACAAAGCTATTATGGGGAACCATTAAAGTATATCCATTAAAGGCCTGCGACTCGGTCGCGGAGGGCATCGCCTATCTAAATAACACATAGCATAATCAAATATTGGGATTCAATCCCAAAGGGCCGCGCCATACACTCACGTGTAGAGATGGTGCGTTGTAAATAAGAAATGGAAATCTAAAAGCTAGTAAAAGAGAACAAGTTGTTCGGAACTACCTATGTTCTATGGATATTCCTAGAGACAATAGCACATTCTGTGTAATTGTAGGATATCCTAGGTGAACGAAGTATTGTGTGTTCTATAGTACCATGAACCAGAAGAACTTTCGTTCGGTTCATAGGAAGACTATTAGATGAACCACAAAGCCTGAACTGAATTAATACCTTGGAATGAGAGAAAGGACAAAAGACTAGGAACCAGCCAAACCGAGTAGAAGTACACCACACACTGCACCTGTTGTTATTACTGTTATACACTGGGACGCCATTGCAGTGGGAGGTTGTTAACAACCGGAGATACTCATAAGACTAGAGGAGTTCGGACTCTGGATCTAGTAAACATGAGATCGATCCCTAGCTCTGCATAAGGGCAGTACTGAATCGTGGAACTTGCGAATTGATGAGATAATCCATTCGATGGATTCATCAAAAGGCAGAGACGATGGGTGTATTGGAGACGTAATGGAAACAAGGTGGTGTTTCTCGGAGATTTTATGTAGACAACGTTTCATCATTGGCAACAATGTAAAAATGTTATCAGGCATAAAATAATGGTTGTCTAAATGAATCGGGATATAAGATTAAGTAGAAGTTAGAACATGTTCTTGAGATCTTATGATCTAGGGATAAGAACATTGTACTTCTCCTAGATATCTTATACGATTATGGTTTTGTTTTAAACATGCATAATTCTGAGAAAGGTCGTTGCCTTTCAGAGACAGAATATGTATATCTATCTAAGGTCATGTGTTTCAAACACATAAAGGAGATAGATGATGCTAAACGGTTTCCTACACCTGGTGTGGAAAGTTTAGATGCAATGTTGATAAACAAGAAACTGATATCAACTATGCGGTTTGCGTAGTGGGAGGATATCATGAGTAATCTGGACAAGAGATTTTCAGAAATCTTCTTAGATTACACATTCTCAGATCTCAAATCAGAGAAGGACCAGTGTAAGTCGATATCAGGCTATGTGTTCACTTTTGGAAAAAGGTGGAACCTTTAATATGTAGGAGTGATAAGCAGGATGCTTCTCAGGCTCTCTCTCATAACCGAACAGCAGCCTCAGAGGCAGCGGAAGTTTTGGTTAGGTTCCGGGATAACCTCTAAGACTTGGAAATGACTCTTAGCTTATCAAAGGCTATTTAATAGCGGTGCGTGATAAACTGGAAGAAGTCATAAGTCTAAAAGTGATGATAACACATAGTGCAAGTACCACCTGATACGAGTCATCGTCAAGGGAGACGACGTAGTAGTCACCAAGATAACTTCAGAGCGGCAACCTAGAATGCTCATTCACATAGTACTTCTCGGAAGTACACCTTAAGCACGTGATGAGTATGGGAACCGGGAGTTTGGAGGAAATGACTAGACCTTAGTACAAGTGGGAGATTGTTGGAGTTGTGTACTTAATGTCTAGATTTAAGTAACGGTAAACTCCCGATCATAGCATTTAATCTATTAAATTAGCAAACAATTGTTTTGCGTTTAATTATTATTAATTAAACATATGCAAATTATAGTCCTGGATTCTATACGTTGTAGTTAGTATGGTGTGTCGGGCCCACACAGAAGATCATACTATCGGTTACTCGTATTTAATCGAACAGTGGCTCACGACCTAGATGGACACGGACCAATCCATCGGTATAGTCGTTGTGTGAGAGAGAAAATAATTTGTCTTAATTATTTTATCACACTTGTACACTTGGTGTATTGAGCGGATCGTTGAGATTCATCGATTAGGATTGCCGGCGATAATCGATTCAAGTCTCAGTGTATTTTATTCTTAATCCCCGATATTATTGCGGGTGTGTATATTTAATATAAGTGACTTTGATTTACCAAAGGAATTAACCGATTTAATTATTGGGTTAATTTCCGGTTAAGTTGGGTCACTATATTTTATATATGGCATGCCGTGAATAATTGACCGGACAGTGTATCCCGTAAGGGTTGATAATATCCCCGAGATGAGTTCATAAGGAATTGTTGTGTAAACCTCATGAGTGGATTCGTTCCGCACAATAATTAAGGTTGAATGGTACTAGTCTCGGATTAAAGAGATGAATAAAAATTGATTAGCAATAAATTAATTTTATTCATGGATATTTAAATCTTAAATACACGGAATAAATAAATACTACCGGAGAAATATTATTTGATATAATATGGTTTAATATTGGGAGTGCAATTAATTTATATAGTGGAAAATAAATTAATTAATATTGATAAGGATTAATGGACTTGAGCATTGGGCTCAATTTAATCTTCAATATTAGAAGCCCAATATTCCACCTCCTTTAGATCCCCTACGTAGCCTATAAAAGCACTACATGGCCTTCATAAATCATAAGACAAGATTATCATACTTGATATTCTAGAGAGTTGAAGGAGATCCATAGGAGTTCGATAGATCGTCGCCCACCCGACGTTCGAACGAAGTGCAAGGAATACGTGGGAAGATCCAAGGGTCTTCAACTTGATTTCGTTTCTCCGCACAACGAATCAAAAGGTACAATCATAAACTCCTTCGTGTGAATTTATGTGATTTAATTGTAATACATGCATGAACATAAGATCCGGGAAAAACGACGAACCCGGGGACGGGGATAGACCGCGCGGTGGTGGTCGAAGACCACCGGACCGCCGGCGGTCTAGGGATCCCCGCCGGGATCGAGGACAACCCTCGGCTGGGAGCCGAGGGGGTGGGCGGTCGAGCCTAGGGCTTCGACCGCCGGCGCGCACCGAGGAGAGGCCGCGGCTGGACGCCGCGGCTGGGGGGCGATCGAGCCCTAGCTCGATCGCCGGGGGGAACCGCCGCGGGCTGGCGCCGCGGCTGGTGGCTCCTCCCACCTCCGGTGACGGCGGTGAGTCGCCGGACTCACCGCCGGGGGCTGCTGGGCAGCCCCATGCGATCGATCGATCGCGAGCCCCAGCGGGGGCTCGGCTAGGGTTTAGCCGCGGGTTCATCCCGCGGCGATGCTCGGGTCGAGCCCGGCTCCGTTGGTGGTTCACGTTGGTGATTTCGACTCGCGGGAGAAAATCGGCTGGGGGCGGGCTGCGTGTCTTCGGGCGCGTAGTCTCCAAAGGTCGGACTCTTGCGGATGAGTCGGTATCCATGATCATCTCCGGCGACGGGATTTCGTTCGGGGTTATCGGTTCCGCAATTTTTGATACCCCGGGACATCGAAACCCAGCAATATAAACGTGGATATATTTTTAAAAACTAAGATTGATCATTATTAAAGTGTATATATATTAAAAACATAGGGAATTGAATATAACTAGTACTATGTTTCGCTAAAATGTGTGTCCGATTTTATACCCGAATGTCGTTCTCGAGGGGAGTAATGCTATCGGAGAGTGATTGAGTTTCAATTGATTGTCGAACAAGAATAAAAAAAAGCATGAAAATAAACAAGTAGTTCAAGTAGTAACTAATGGGGGTTTTTTTCAAGATTTGAGAATTAAAGTAAGCAAGCGATAAAAGTAAATGAGCGTTTGAAAAATCGAGTTTAAAATCAAAGAAAAAGGAGTTAGGGAAGTGGTCGATTTAGTTGAAGTAGGGGCCGAGACTCTCACATGAAGGGTTGTTTAGATAAGCGTGTGCCTCTCGTGTTCGACCTCGGTTATACCCGACCGAGATTCAAACTTCGGTCTAGCAACGAGATTCCCACGGCTTATCCAACAACGGGCCCTATTGAGTGCTTGGGCGAAACAATAGAGCCGGCCACGCACGACCGTGATTAGACCTAGGGGTGGTAGATAAGGGTCAAGCTCGAGCTAAAGCAACGAGCCTACCAACTAGGAGGGACTTGGTCCGTCTCCTCCTCAATAAAAAGTCGACCACCCCATTTCTTCACGTTAGAAACTCAACCCCTCAACAAATAAATCTCCCACTACCCTAACAATCAATCTAGCCAACAATAAACATCAAGAACATGAAAGCATAACAAGATAAGAGCATATCCAAACCAAATAAGAACATATATTCAAATGAGCACAAAATAGAGAATAAGTTATACCATAACGATCCTCGTCTCGAGATGAACAACGTTACTACATGGACCGACTTCTAGTTCTCGATGAATACTCAAAGCCAAAAGCAAGAAATCCTAAAACCCTCTCTAAAATCTCAAGAACTAGAGAGAGAAAATAAAAATGGTGTGTGTTGTGTGTGTTAGGTGAGGGTGATGGAGAGTGTGTGTGTTGTCTTCTTGTGCAAGCCTCCAAATAGCCTTCAAAATCCCACTTGAAATGACCAAAACGCCCTCCAAAAAGTCTTCAATTGGGTGGTCAAAAGCAAGTCAAACCAATTCAACATTCTGTGGCGCAAATGCGCCACGCTCCCAGCCGCTTGACGCAAATGCGCCACACTCTCAGCTGCTTGACGCAAATGCGCCAGGATGGCGCAAACGCGCCAATCTGGACTGGTTCTGACTTCTTCCGTCTTCGCTCGATATCTCTTTCCTCGGACTTAATCTCGTCGATCCCTTCGGTCAAAATATAGATCATGGAGTCCTTGTCACGCCGTGAGAATTTGAGGCCGATCCGACGGTAGACGAAGCCGTAATAACTATTTTCCCGCAGCTGCGCGATGCTGGAATTCATCGGAAAACCTTCTTCGTCCATTGCTCGTTTCTTGGCCGTTTTCGCACGTTTTCTCTCCCCGTTTCGCCTACACCTGTCCGGACGATAAAACAACAAAAAGAAGTGAAAAGACACGAAAAACGATAAAAGACACGAACATAAACCGATGATAAACACAAAAACAAACGTAACAAAAACGGTTGAAACAACCCCCCCACACTTAAAACAATGCTTGTCCTCAAGCATCACAACACCACCAAGAAAACAAGAACGAACACAAAAGCTCCAAAACAATGCACTCTCCAATTTTATCACAAGAACTATGCACCACAACATATTCAAAACAAGCTACGGCAACTTTCCAACTCGATACAACATATTCCACCGACTTAAAGAATAGAACCACGGCTCAAACATAAATCCCTCACAAGCTATCCCTCTTCTTTTTCCACACAAGCTAGGTTCACTCAATAAAAATCAACATGCAAGCGAAAGAGGCAAAGATCGAACAAAGCTTGCACATGAGAATAATCGGCTCGAATGAAAGGATGTAAACAAGAATGCCTCAAGTAATGAATATACATGTCAAGATCATCACCACCATATGCTTGCACGTAAGAAAAGACTCCACCTATCAAAGTTAGTTTTCTCGAAAATCAAAGAATACCGATCGTCTAAAAGGGTGTAATGGGGCTCGGTAAAGGGAATTCGGGAAATTTTGGGAAAAGTGGACTCGTAACAACACGGCTCATCTCCTTACTCCTTCCAAACACCACATCACGTATTATACGAACACCGACTCGGCACTTAAGGGCTCGTCCCTATATTGCATCTCAAAAAGGTCACGTTCTCGTTTCAATAAAATCGAACACACTCAAAGGTGCAAGAACAAAGGCACCAAGATATTATTATTATTATTGATACTAATTGGATATATTTCTCTTTTTGGGAGGTGTAAACACCATTTTTCTCATAGCTTTTCTCTTCTTTTTTTTTTTTTTTTTTTTTTTTTTTTTTTTCTTTTTTTTTTTTTTTTTTTTTTATATATATGTGTATATGTATATGTCGACATCAAACGACAAACTCGTCACAAACGACAAACTCGTCACAAGACGTCACTCGAGAACGGATCATATCACAATCGTGGCTACTAACACACCCACAAGGATCGAAAGATAAGTACGAAGAGCCGACACATGCAACTCCAACACCTCTTCATCACGGGATAAGTGTATAAGGTAATCAAAGAAACGGTTTACGTGTAGGCTCAACGGGGTTAACTAAGGTGTCCCACGACGGGCTCAAGGGTAATATTTATGAATATGGCCGGAAGGTTAATCCTAACGATCATTCTTATCATGTAATCGATCAAACAAGTTATGACATACGGCTTTGAAATTTTTCACATGCAAGTTCTAGTGCTCTCTTGATAAATCTTGACACAAAAATCATTGAAAGTCCAAAAAATTCTTTGAGGCATGAAACAACGAGAGATTTTATGTGAAATACGCTCCAAGAAAAGGAAAATAGCAACGAAATTCTCACAAGGTTTTTGGAAATTTTAATTTAAGCCATTTTCATGTCTTTAAGTCAATTAAATATGCCACACGAGTTTTAAAATTGAAATAGCCAAAATTTAATATATATATATATATATATATATATATATATATTTTTTTTTTTTTAAAGGTGCATAAACTTTTTATAAAACAAAGAGAGTTCAATGGTTTAGAAAAATATAACACACACGAGACAAAAATACGTACAACTATCCAAGACCCCCCCCCACACTTAAACCCGAGCATGTCCTCATGCGACCAACATACAAGCATATTCAATAAAAATTTCGCCATAAACTACTCGAAAATTAAGATGCCGGGGGACAACCAATCAACACAATAAGCAAATATATATACAACCTAACAAAACAACAAAATAATAAAACAATACCACAAAAATAACCAACCAAATTAAAATATCCACCAGAAAATCAAAAGAGAACATCCCCACAAACCAAAGTTCCACAAGCATCCACCAAAGCACACAAAATAAAAATAGTTCAAGAAACCACAAAACAAGAAATAACAAAGTCTAAAACATGTCCGAATAAGATAAGCGATAAAAAGGGATAAGGAAAGAGACAACCAAGTGCAAGGACTCAAGGGTCGGCCGGAGGTGGTGGGCGGAGCAAGGTCACGATCTCGTTGAGGCGATCATCCAAGTGCATGTTCGCCATTCCCATGTGCATCTCCTCCCGGAGTCGAGCCAATTGTGTTTCCCATTGGCTTTGGTACCAAGCGTGATCCCTCGTCGTGCGCTCATCAAACTCCCGGGTAGTCCAAGTCCTCTCGCCCTCAAACCCCTTGTCAATGCAGTCGCACGCATCGGCGTAGAGCTTGTTCCCATACTCGTGGAACTCGTTCATGTAGTTCGCGTGAATGTGGACACGGGAAGATCGGCTACCGGAGGCTCGGTTGGGGTCGTTCTCGGGCACCGCATCGCACTCGGCATTCTCCTCCTCGTCATCATCATCTCCCTCCTCATTCTCGGCCTCCTCATTATCCTCGGCCTCGAACAACAAGAGCCCCCGAAGATTCAAAATAAGGTCGGGGACGAGGTCGTCGAAGGGCTGCCGGGGCGGATGATTGAAGCTGGGCAGTGGGTTGTCGGAAGCGCTGTTGTGGTGTCGGTGGCGAGAGGCGGAGCAGAGGCGGGGCTGAGCGGTCGGTGTGAAGGCGGCGGCTGGAGCGGGGCAGTCTGAATCGAGGCGGAGACGGGCTGAGGTCGTCGGAGCTGTGGGGGAGGCGGCGACGGGCTGGAGGGCGGCAGTCGACCGCGGTTCTGGGCGTGGCGTCGGAGATCGAGGAATGAGGTGGGGGCGGGGCGGTGATTCTGGTGGTTGGTCGCGCGGTGGTCGGAGGTTGGAACTTAGGGTTGAGCAGTGGTGGGTCGCTTGGTCGGAAACGGCAGGGGCGCGAGCAGTCTGAATCGAGGCAGAGACGGACTGAGCGGAGGCGCGGTTGTGGTGGGCTCGGAGCTCGGAGATGGTGGTGGTTGCCGGAGACGATGACCGGCGGTGTTCGATCGGGGATGATGCTCGGATGTTTTTCGGGTGGGTCGTATGTGAGGAAGAGAAGTGTGATGAATTTGTGTGGGTGAAGAAAAACCTTATCCCCAAATTTGAATTTTGAAATTATTTTTTTTTTAAATTTATTTACTTAACGCAAATGCGCTGAAGGGGCCAAAAATGCGTCAAACAACTGAGAGTTTGACGCGAACGCGCAAGGGTATGACGCAAATGCGCTGGGAGGGGCTAAAATGCGTCAAGCTGCTGGGGGTTTGACGCGAATGCGTCAGGGTTTGACGCAAATGCGCTGGGCAAAAGGGCTCTCGTTTCTTCGTTTAATGGACTATCAGCACCCCGAAAACTCCGTACTCTTCTCCAAAATTCTCTTAACAATTATTTCCTCATACCGTTGCTTGTCAACATCGAGAATCCCGACCATTCAAAATAAACACCAACACCTACACACCAAAAACGAACAAAAACAAAAGACATTAGAAAACACAACACACGTGGGTTGCCTCCCACTAAGCGCTTGGTTTAACGTCGTTTAGCTCGACGTTTCGTGGGATTGCCCCCACGTGGCGCTCGATACACGTTCGAGCCAACGACGTTCACGCTCTACCGTCTCGATACTAAGAATATTGAACTCCATCTTCTCAAGAAAACCATCTCGACCAAGGGCGCTCGGTTCTCAAGAGAAGGTCCATCGAGAGCGCACGCGACGAAGAATCTAATGGAGGTCCTTGAAATGACGCACTCCCCCACACTTGCATCAAGTCGTAGATAATAAATGTCGACTATCCCGGTCTTTAAAAATATCGAACTATACTTCCATAAATAGATAGTTTCGGCCAAATGAGCTCGATCCTCCAAATAGAAAGAAATAAATGACCGGTCGAGGTAACAACATAAGTCCAATAAGTCGTTCTTACTCCTCTCCTCCACCGAGACCTTTAAAAATATCGAACTTAATTTTTGGAGAAAGATCATCTCCACCAAAGTCCATGAAACTCTCCAAGAATCACAACCAAGATTGTCTCTTTTATCTTCATCTATTCTCGACACGTCCTTCATACCTCGGGAAAATCCAATATCCACACCCAAATCAACCAATCCCGAAATTTTCTTACCGAAGCTCCAACCGAATCTCTTCTTGTCCACACCGGCCTCAAGCGACCTAGGAGCTTGAGAAACACAACTCACAATCGGCTTCTCACAAATTAAGTTTACCGAAGATAAGAGAGGAGGCACGAACGAATGACCCAATGGGAGAGACATATTCTCAAACTCGTCTTCTTCGGGGCTTGTGTCATTAATGGGAGGACTCTCGACCTCAAGAGTAGCATCTATCATAGACGTCTCGTCTTTTCGGGCAACTAAAGCATTATCTTCCTTGATGCACGTGCCGGGCTCACATTCCCACTCCTCTCCGGTGGAACGCTCCTCGACAAAGTGTGAAATCACCTCAACAAACAAGTGATCAATCTCGACCTCGATAACATCCATCAATATGTCTATAGATGGAGGAGGTGGCATAGGAGACCGTTGTGGTGGGCGAAAGAAACGAGCGATAAATGCGTCGAAGAGATTTTTCCACGTGTGCACGAATCTAGAAGGCAATGACATCACCCAATCACGGGCTCCATCTCTCATGCAATATTTGAAACACCATACTCTCAATTCATCATTCTCAAAGCCGTCCAATGGCAATGTCTCAACTTCAATGATAAAATCTTTAAGAAACAAAGTAGCGTCCTCATTAGGCAACCCGGAGAATGACGGTAGTCGAGCTAGATGATGCGGCAATAGCTTGTCGTCTTGTACCCTTGGAACACGGCTTTTGCAAGAAGGGTCGGATGAGTACCTCGTTCGATTGAAATCCCCAATTTCACGTCGTGGAGGCAACACATGGTGAAGTTGTGGCCTTGAGAAATCGGCAATAGTAGGTCGAGAAGGCTTCCTTGGACCTTGATTCCGATGAAGTGGTGGAGATATGAAATCCCTCGTTCGATTGAAATATCCAATGGTCCGATCTTCATACCTCTTGTAAGGTGGATCATCAACATATTCCTCGTGTGAAGGCTTACGGGGCTCCGGCGGAAGATAGAATCGTGGGTTTGAGAAATCCTCAGTAGTTCGTCGCTTTGGCTCTTGCACCACGGTATATTGACGACGGTTATCATATTCGTTCCCAACAAATTCTTCTTTACGGTAGTTCCCACGATTTAGATCCCGAGGCGGCTCACTTTCTCTTCGATCTCGACAAGGAGGCGGTGACATAGAATCTCTCTCGGTGGATGAATAATCGTAATCTCGGTAGCGGTATCGGTGATGTTTCCGGTGACGTGGAGGTGAGTAATCTCGATCATCAACATAATGAAAGTCGATAGGCCTAGGTGGGCGATATGACTCATGATCTCGGTGGCTCGAAGAAATGTGCCTCTCGTAATAAGAATCGGAATAATCGACTCCATAGGATCGGTCACCGTTACGTCTCGCCATGATATCACCTCGATCGTTGTAGAAGAGATTAGAGTATGAAAGGAAGAACGTCTTCAACCTTGCATACACAACACTCAAAGCAAAGGATTACACGTACCGAGTGGCATCGAGAGTAAAGCTAGTGCAAGAACACTAAGGAAAAACAAATAAAAAGACAAGCAATCAAAACTCAAAACACTACACCTAAATTACTCCCCGGCAACAGCGCCAAAATTTGTTTCGCTAAAATGTGTGTCCGATTTTATACCCGAATGTCGTTCTCGAGGGGAGTAATGCTATCGGAGAGTGATTGAGTTTCAATTGATTGTCGAACAAGAATAAAAAAAAGCATGAAAATAAACAAGTAGTTCAAGTAGTAACTAATGGGGGTTTTTTTCAAGATTTGAGAATTAAAGTAAGCAAGCGATAAAAGTAAATGAGCGTTTGAAAAATCGAGTTTAAAATCAAAGAAAAAGGAGTTAGGGAAGTGGTCGATTTAGTTGAAGTAGGGGCCGAGACTCTCACATGAAGGGTTGTTTAGATAAGCGTGTGCCTCTCGTGTTCGACCTCGGTTATACCCGACCGAGATTCAAACTTCGGTCTAGCAACGAGATTCCCACGGCTTATCCAACAACGGGCCCTATTGAGTGCTTGGGCGAAACAATAGAGCCGGCCACGCACGACCGTGATTAGACCTAGGGGTGGTAGATAAGGGTCAAGCTCGAGCTAAAGCAACGAGCCTACCAACTAGGAGGGACTTGGTCCGTCTCCTCCTCAATAAAAAGTCGACCACCCCATTTCTTCACGTTAGAAACTCAACCCCTCAACAAATAAATCTCCCACTACCCTAACAATCAATCTAGCCAACAATAAACATCAAGAACATGAAAGCATAACAAGATAAGAGCATATCCAAACCAAATAAGAACATATATTCAAATGAGCACAAAATAGAGAATAAGTTATACCATAACGATCCTCGTCTCGAGATGAACAACGTTACTACATGGACCGACTTCTAGTTCTCGATGAATACTCAAAGCCAAAAGCAAGAAATCCTAAAACCCTCTCTAAAATCTCAAGAACTAGAGAGAGAAAATAAAAATGGTGTGTGTTGTGTGTGTTAGGTGAGGGTGATGGAGAGTGTGTGTGTTGTCTTCTTGTGCAAGCCTCCAAATAGCCTTCAAAATCCCACTTGAAATGACCAAAACGCCCTCCAAAAAGTCTTCAATTGGGTGGTCAAAAGCAAGTCAAACCAATTCAACATTCTGTGGCGCAAATGCGCCACGCTCCCAGCCGCTTGACGCAAATGCGCCACACTCTCAGCTGCTTGACGCAAATGCGCCAGGATGGCGCAAACGCGCCAATCTGGACTGGTTCTGACTTCTTCCGTCTTCGCTCGATATCTCTTTCCTCGGACTTAATCTCGTCGATCCCTTCGGTCAAAATATAGATCATGGAGTCCTTGTCACGCCGTGAGAATTTGAGGCCGATCCGACGGTAGACGAAGCCGTAATAACTATTTTCCCGCAGCTGCGCGATGCTGGAATTCATCGGAAAACCTTCTTCGTCCATTGCTCGTTTCTTGGCCGTTTTCGCACGTTTTCTCTCCCCGTTTCGCCTACACCTGTCCGGACGATAAAACAACAAAAAGAAGTGAAAAGACACGAAAAACGATAAAAGACACGAACATAAACCGATGATAAACACAAAAACAAACGTAACAAAAACGGTTGAAACATACTACTTCCCGTGCGATGCACGTGATTTATTTGTTTGAAATAATCTAAAATTTTATTTAATCTCTAATGTATTTTGTCATATACTCCCTCGGTCCAAAGACAGTTGTCATACTTTCCTTTTTGGGGTGTCCAACAATAGTTGACACACCCAAAAAAGAAAATAATTATTCTAACTTTTTCATTTTAATATACAATTTTATTCTACTTTACCCCACCTACTTTTTAAACTTACTCACAACTACTTTACTTTTCACTTTTAAAATATATTTTAATCCTTACTTTTCAATTAAAAAGTAAAACAACAACAATTTTCTTAAACTCCGTGTCCAGGAAAGTATGACATCTATTAATGGCCGGAGGGAGTATTTATTAATGGACTAACAAATTATTTTATTTAATAATCGAACTCTTACTTAAATTTGTAAACTCGTATTAATCTCATTATTAACTTTTATCTCAATTATAAAATTTCTATTATTCTTAAAGATTATGCATGTTTGATGTAATTTATAGTATGTAAGTTTCTTGGGACATAGCCTAGTGGTAAGGTATGCGGTGATGTTGGTGTAATATCTCGAATATGACAATTTTTCATTGAAATATTATGAAGTTAGTCCTGGGATGAGACATATTGGCTCTTTCCCACATGTGTTTGCTACTGGAGCACCTCCCTCATTTACATCCTACCCGATTGAGGAGCTTTTGATCTGGTGGGAGAGGAGTTTCTTGTCACTGCATTCCGTTTCTCGTCTCTACAGAGTTTCATCCAACAAATACTTAAAACCGGTGGGGGAAAATCAAAATAAATGGAAAATAAAAATTATAAACCTAGAAAATAAATAAAAATATAAAAAAAAAAATTGAATTTACTTGATGAACATGAAAGGTATGAGATGGCACAAACGCAATTATATTAACATAATGTTCGAGAAATAAGTTCAATTATTCAATTTAAAAGACATTTTACAAATTTTAAAATATTAATATTTAAGTATATTAAAAAAAATTATATAAAAAATAAATTATTATGATATTTGTGAAAATGTATTAATTAATAAATAAATTTAATTGAATGTGTGATTAATATTTTGATATTTTTATTAATTTATGTGAAAAATAACATTTTTTTTATGTATATTAATAAATTTGCGGGACGGGACAGGACAGAAAGGGATCGTCCCGATCCCTTCCCGTCCCATTATGAAAAAATAAATCGGCTTGGGACAGAACGCGATTGTAATTTTTAAAATTGATCTCGTCCTTTCTCGCTAACTTTCGGGATGAGATCGTGACGGGATCGAAATTCCGAGATAAATTATTCACCCCTACTAATTTGTAAACTCGTATTGAATCTCATTATCAATCGTTCTCTCAAATATGAAATGTTTTATTTAAATTGAAAGGTTATGCATGTTTAAAGTAATAATAAACAACATCCAGGGCTTTGTTGGTGAGTGTTTCATTTTAATTACAACATAAAAAAATTTAAAAATAATTAATAATATATAATGATCGTATAAAAAATATTATTAAAATTTAATTACATATATCTTTTCATTGTTTACAAATATATATTTGTTAATTATAATAACTGAATCATATTTTTTGGGGCAATTATTAATAATTATAACTGAACAATATAATTTTTTTTATTTAAATTATATTAGTATTAATACTAATACAAAATTCAAAAATATGTTTTAAAATTATTTTTCAATAATAATTTCCAATATTTTCATAGTTCACTTAAATCATACTCTTATAACTTTGTCAATACTTAGAGTAAAAGATTAGCTAATAAAATTAAACTTTTTATTACCTTTTTTATTGTGATATTATCTCGATACTCAATTTTTCAACGTGTTTATAGATCTTTTAAATTATATAACTCATGTGATTTATAAATTAAATTGTTGAATTACTATTTCTATAAGCTAACTATTTTTTTTATTATTCAAACTTCGTAAGTATATAAGGTGATCTATTAAATTAAATTGTTTAATAATTATTATTATTTGTGGTTATATTATATCTCATTCTCAACGAAATAATAATAAAATTATAAAAATAAAGTATAAAATCTCATTATAGAAGATATTTTATTTATTTGATTATTTTAAATATTTAAAAATTCGACACCATCATATTGATCTCGCCTATAGTGAAAAAAATATAGAACAAAGAGAGCAAGATTCGAGAATCATGATTAAGATGTGATGGGGGCAGGTCAATGTAAAATAGAAAATTAATTTTTTTTCTCTTCCGATCGATTAACTTTACAATTAGCAAATAAATATGCAAATCTTTCCATAGTTGTCGTTTATCAAATCTTGTATCAATTCTACACCTACTGAAAAGAATCACATTCCAAACGGATTGTAGGCTACAATTCCAATTTAATTTATGAGATATTGAAAAAAAAAACAAAATCTACAAATAAATTATACCTGAATTTGATTATAGAAAAAAAATACAAATTTAAATTAGGACTTGTTCTTTTGAACATAATTTCAGTCAAGTTTAGTTCAGTTCAGATCGCTTTAGTTCAGTTCAGTTCAGATCGATTCAGTTCAGTTCATATCGATTCAGTTCAGTTAGTTTCAAAATAAATTAAAATAAAATAAACAAAAAATAATTTCAACCTATAATTATAAATATAAAAATTATTATTATTTTTATAAAAAAAATCGATTTTGTTCAGTTCAGATCGCTTAAGTTCAGTTCAGTTCATATCGTTTAAGTTCAGTTCAGTTCAGCCGGTTTCAGTCGAAAAGAACTGGTAAAAGAAAAATGAAAAAAAAATGTTCTATGAAACGCGACTGATTTTTTCTTGGGAAAACATATGATTAATTAGAATTACATATGTGGAAATTTACTGAAAATAAAAACTTAATTAAAAATTATACTCCATTAATGTATAAATTTTGACTTAATAATAATATTATTATTTTTATTTATAATTTATAGTTAATATTATTATTTTTATTTATAATTTATAGTGTGAACACAACAATATTAAACCTTTCTGATTGGTCCACGTGGCATGGAGAGATTCAGGAATTATATATGTATAGATATATATTTTGATGAAAATTGAATTGTAATATACATCCATTACAATTTAGTGCATGTTATATAGTATCATATACAGTAAAACCTTTATAAATTAATACTCGATAAATTAATAACCTCTCTAAAATAATAAAATTTTCCGGTCACGACTTGGGCCTTTGTAAAAAATGATTCAATTCGATAAAATAATATAATAATAATTTTTTGAAAAAACCCTTTATAAGTATACGGTCCCATCAAAATTTTAAATTAATAATTTATAAATATTACAATTATAAATATTAGTTCTCGTCAATTCTCTCAAAGTTGGATACTCACATGATCTATTTAGAGTGTTTGATAATAAATTTTGACTAACATTCAAATAATATTTTTAATCAAAATGATTTTTGTAATATTTTTAGTGCTTGATAGTCCCTTTTATACTCACATAATATTTTATGCATTTAATTTGATCATTTATTGATGATTTTGTGATGCATTTTAGATGATAAAAACATAATTTGGTATTATAAATTAGTTTGTTTTTATGAATATAATAGTTAACATTATACATTCAATCTATAATAAATATATTAATCCGTTGCAATAAAGTTGATAAATAAATCTTAATCCAATTAATTTAAATAAATATATTTAAATTTATCGAATTTGAAAATTCTCTCTTTTAATTAATAAAATATTAATTTATCGATATATTAATACATTTTTTAAATTGATAAAATTTTACGGTCCCGAGAGTATTAATTTATAGAGTCCCTAGAGTATTAATTTATAGAGGTTTTATAACATGATTTTTCAGTATCGCAGGCACATGTGATTTGGAAAATGTTACCAAATGTTACCAAACAAAAACAGAAAAAGAATAGTTTTCATTGCGATATGGATATCCAAGTTGGCTAATTAATTTATAAAAAAACCAGGTTTTATAAATATATTGTAATCGGTTATTTTTGTGTTGGTATTGTTCAAAACTAACAAACATTAAATTAATTTTAGTATTTATATAGTGATAATTAAAATAAGGCATTTACCATATATTGTATACTATTGATCATTTAGCACAAAAAATTCACAAAATTTTTCCACCTTGATTCGAAAATTGTTAAATACTTCTTATTTTTCTTCTTCGTTCTGATAGTATTTTAATAAAATTTATAATTACAAATTGCAACTTACGTAATTATAACTTAATTTTATTTTTCCTTTATTAATAATAATAATAAACTAAACAAAATAAACAAAGATAGTAATACAAATAAAAATAGAAAAATTGCAGAAAAAAGTGTGATACATGAACATGCATTTGTTTTTGCTTTGTTTTTCTTCTTTGATTACCAATCAAACTTCTTATTAAACGGCTCGTCGAAGTTGCGGGAAAAGTAGATACCATCGGGCCTTACTTCCCAGATGCATATACCCCCGGCGCATCGACTTACTTCCCAGATGCATTTACCCCCGGCGCATCGACGTTTACGCTTGGTGGTGAATACGTCGATACTAATTTTCTTGTCGTTCCACGCAAAACTGCAAAAGAACAAAGTGTTAAAACCACCGCAGAATCCCCAATTGAAATCATAGTTTGTATCAACTTGGTGATATCCGAGATCGTCATCTCCAGATGCACAATGGAATCCGAGTGTTGGGCTCGGAAGCCGGTTGATCACATGCACCTCGTAGTCACGACTGAAAAAATTACAACTCCTTTGGGTGTTGTAGGCACATTTGATTTGAAAAATGTTACCAAGCAAAACCAGAAAAAGGATGATGCTTTTCATTGATTTTTGTCTCTTAATTTGTGAGTTGCAAATCCTCAATTTATAGAGTTTTGGGCAGCAAATTAAAAATCAAGTATCAATTCATACAAGGATATTTCTTCAAATATAACAATAAAATTATGAGTCATAACTCTCGGGGGGACTAAAAATCAAGTATCAATTCATACAAGGAAATTTCTTCAAATATAACAATACAATTATGAGTCATAACTCTCGGGAGGACGTTACTTCTTAGTTAATAGAATCTCCAAAAGTACAACCAGTTCGATAAAATAAAATAGAAAATTTACTTATTTTTTATACGAAAATTAAATGGATTGTGAATCCACTTATTAGAGCATCTCCAACTGATACCAAAAACCTATTTTGGAGTAGGATAGATGCTCCAACCGATACCAAAACATAAACCTATTATAGGTTTTATGGTGGGACCCACCAAAAAAATACTTAAATTTACGTCTACCGTAAATACAAACAAAAAATTATTCATTATTTATAAAATGATTATTTTTTTTATATATTAATAAAAATGACTCATTAATCTTTTTTGTTTCTTATTTAATATTTTTTATAATATAATGTTTTTAAATAATCATATCATTAATAATTAAAACAAATTATTTTATAAAAAAATAAATATCAAAATATGAAATATAATTAAATATTAAATATTTAATTGATAATAAAAATAAAATAAAATAAAATACTTAAAATAAAATGCTAAGAATTACAAAAATAAATAAATTATGAATCACAACAACAAAATTGATATAAGCAGGTAAATTGAAAATAATATTTATTAAATTTTTTTGATATCAAAACTTATGTGGTTAAATAGTAAATTTATAAAAATGTTGGTTATTTATAAAAATAATATAAATAATTGTATAAAAAGAATATTTAAAAAATATTCTTTTAAGTTTGAATATTGATTTTTCGGTTGGAGTCAAATTACTGTAAACTTAAACTTATTTTGTGTTTAAGTTTTGGTTTCTCGTTGGAGATGGCCTTATTATGCATATTTTTTCTATGTTTTGATTCGAGCCAATTTGGTTTTGTTTTTTGATTGAAAATATTGGACTCTAAACTTATATTTTTATTATCGGATTGAGCGATTGAGTGACAGGGACTCTAACCCTATATTTTTATTATCGGATTGAGCGATTAAGTGACAGGGATCGAAGCTCGTGTGATAGATTGAACACAATACAGTACAGTAATATATCTTGTCCGATGGTTATGGATGGATCACACACAGAGATACTTGTAAGAATTCAACAATATTTCCAAGTGTAATTTTTATGGAAAAAATGTCTTTTTTATTATCATTCCCTCCTCCTCCTCCACCATTTGTGTCCACTGTAAAGAAATACACGTCCCCACTTCTCCCCCTCCGACCTCCCTCACCGGCAAGTGTGACAGGGCCCCCACTCTTCTGCCGCCGACAAATTCCGAATCCCAGTTTACCCTCCAAACTCCGGTGTTCATTAGACGTGGCTATTGAAGAGGGCCCCACGTCGTCGTCATCGTCTTCTTCCCTTCAGGTCTCCCCCTCTAATCTTTGCCTTTTTCTTTTATTTAATTACTTGCAATTTATGGTGCACATATTTATCTATTGATTTCTTATTTCTTGTATATTTTTTTCATTTTTTTTAATGGAAAATTGGCAATGCCGCATAGAAATTTCAAGTGCAAAGATAAAGCTAAGAAACTTGAACATGAGATTTCAGAAAACCCATCTTCCATGTATCCTATTTTCAAAGAATTACCACTGTAATTCAACCAAGCTGGTTTATTTGTTATTGTAGGACAACATACGGAATTCTCGGGCATTTTGGGTCACTCGAGCGACAATTGCTTGGGATGTAGATGCTGGAGATGGTTCGTATTTTCTGTACGGCAGTAAAAATGCCGCCCTCACCGTAGAAAATGGGGAAATTCAAGGTTTTTGCTTCGTGTTAATAGATAAATGCCTCCCGATTAAATATTGTTTGGCTTTGGCCAAGATATCTAAGTCTTCTTTCCTTGTGCAAGCAGGCTATGATGTAAGATATGAGCTCAAGAAAAGCAATGGAATGCTTCCTGATCATGTGCGTTTTTTTTTTTTTTAATTATAATGAAACTTTTAATATTGGCTTAGAAAGATTTCCTCGCTTACAAGATATTGTTTGTTGTTTTAGGTGAATGAAAAATTTCCTCATATCCAAGGTTATAAAGCCCTGCAAGTATCGCCAGCTATAGATGTCAAATGTTTAGTGAAGTATCAGTTGGCTGTGGCTGTTTTAAGCTGTAAGCATGACTTTTAACCTTCTTTCTATCATCCTCGTCAATGGGCTTTGCTAGTGGTCGGACGTGTGTGGATGGATGAATATTCTTTTTTTTTTTCCACTTTCATATTTCGAGAGAATAATATTTTACAAAATAGGAAAAAGTCATTGGGACTTGATTGGTTACGATAGTTAATTTGTAGTAAGAGATATGCGTATGATGATTGGTGAATTGTAAATTTTGGTTTACTTTGTATATCCAGCTGGTGGGCATTGCATCAATATTACTGGTCTCCAGTTGCCAGGTGTCCTAGATGAGTTATTCTCTTACAGTGGTCCTCTCGGCACCACATTTTCATCTGAAGCTGTTTATATGCACCTTTGGGCACCCACTGCACAGGTTAATACATTATCCATTTGTTGATTACGTTTTTCTTTTTCTTTTTCTTGGGATGATAGATACTACCCTCGGGTTTGTCAACTACAAAAAACTGAGCTTTCTTTGAAAAATACAGAAACAGCCCTTGAGAACAAAGCTTACATCTCTTAAATTGTAAGATGGGGTCCTCCTGGGTGGTTATTGTAATTTTCAAAGTCATCTGGCTGTTTTGTAACAAGGCCAAACCTCAGGGATAGTTTTGTAATTATTCCTTTATTCTTTCATTATCCTCTGGCATGCTCTCATTCAAACACCCCATTGGGTATTCTCGTTATAATAATGGTCCAAACAGAAAGTGCGTGCACTTATTTATTGCCAACCTGAATCCGTCTCCCCCTTAGAAGTTGTTGACCTTGAGGAGTCAAATGGCGTTTGGAGTGCTAAAGGTCCAGTTACTTGGCAGGGCTATTACTATGCCTATGAAGTATGTGTGTACCATCATAGCACTTTGCATATTGAAAAATGTATAGCGAATGATCCGTATGCAAGAGGGTAGGTACAAGGGATGTTTAGTTCACATTAATTGAGGGCTGGTAAAGAACTTGTTTTTGTTCAAACATATGCACATTTATTGTTTGATTAGGTTGTCAGCTGATGGGAGTCGAACGCTGATCGTCAATGTTGGTTCCGAGACTGTAAAACCTGAATCATGGGATTGTCTTGTGGATGAGAAACCGAAGCTTCTTTCATTTTCCGACATCAGTATTTATGAGTTGCATGTAAGAGACTTCAGGTATATAATGAGAAAAAGCGTGTTGTGAAATACTTTGAATCCATTGGAAAAATATTTGGCCATGCAAGTCTTAGACTCTTAGGGCCTACGAGGATTTTATGATTTGTTCGTGAAGAGTTCCGGTCAAAACATATGGGATTTCTTATTCTTTCACTAGTTAATGTTTAAGCAAATGATGATCATGAAAACCACTCCTAAGGCTTGTGTTTACCTAATAAATACTCCACTCGAGGGTGAAGTTTGCAATTTAGAAAGACTATTGGACTAATTTATACTTTGTATGGTGATTATTCTTTTTCGTCTATGAATTAAGCTGGCTCAAGTCCAGAATTATTTTGTACGGATTTAAATAAAATACATTTTTGTTGTAAAATTCTTCATCCAAGATCCAGTTAATACATTTTCACGATGCCGAGTCACGTGATGTGATTATTATTTATTTTTCATTTTTTCTTAATTTTGTACCACTCCAGATAACTTTCATAGTTATAAATGCTCAAATACCCCCTTGGTTTGTATTCACCTGACAAAGAGAAGCATATGTCAAGGGGGTATTTGTAATTTTGAAAGATAATTAGGTAGTTTTTGTAGTTGGTTATTTACCAATGAGAAATATTATGTCTTTGCCATTTTACCTAGCAACTTATTATTTTCACCTGCCTTTTTCAAACACTTCTCATCTTAGTCTGAGATTGTAAATCGTTTTCTGTTGCAGCGCCACCGATAAAACTGTTCAACCTGAATTTCGTGGTGGATACCTCGCCTTTACTTCCCTGGTAATCTTTGACTCCTTTTATTATTGGACGTAAGTTGGTTTATTAACCACTGTCTTCCATATCATAAAGATATCTCATATCCTAGCCCTTGGATTAATAGTTTATACGGAGTAGTATATATTTTTAATAATAATTATAGCTAAATATGATTTCTTTATATAGATATATCGGAACATATGTTGTTATTTTGCTTGAAGGACTCAGATGCAATGCTTCATCTTAAGAAAATATCGAGTTCTGGCATCACACATGTTCATCTCTTGCCAACCTTCCAATTTGGTGGGGTTCATGACAAGAAAAGTACGTGGCAGAATGTAGGTATGGAATTGTTATACTTCTTTCTATCACACTACAGTCATCCTCTGAAATTATGCGGATTAAATTTATATTTTGTTTGGCAAAATTAGTTCATCTTTTGTTTTTGTAATTGTATTGGTTCAAAACCAATTATTTGGTTTTATTTTTATCATCCAGACTTAGGCATGTTATTTGTATTCTGGAAATAAACTATGGATAGTATTTTGATTCCAATTCACCCACATGAATTTTTTATTCAATAAATAAATCATTGCCGTTGGACTTTGTTCCACCAGTCTAGTAGTAGTGATCCTATTTGATCTTTTCCTCCGTACCACTCTTCTTTTCTTGGTGTTCCAAGTGTTTCTTAGCATAGTTTTTGGTCTTCCTCGGAATGATATATGAGTCGTTCAACAGATTTTGAAAAGCTCGAGTCATTATCATCCGACTCTGATGAGCAACAAGCTTACATCACATCCATACAAAACGCTGATGGATATAATTGGGGGTGAGATACAGTCTCATAGTTGCAATCGACTGATACCATGCTTTTTATTATTTCTTGATTTTAATTTTTTTTACCCTTTTCTGAACAATGCTCTTAACTCATGCTGGAACAGCTATAACCCTGTTCTCTGGGGTGTCCCAAAAGGAAGCTATGCAAGTAATCCTAATGGTACCTGCCGAATAATTGAGTTTCGCAAGATGATTCAGGTATAACGTTATAATATGTATTCTTGATAGGTGAGTCGTATACATTTGAAAAAATTAAAAAAAAAAATGAAACAATTGGTTTAGTCTTGGTTATGATCTTTATTGTGGTCTATTAAATATGATGTATTTATTTGATGGCAGACACTCAACAGAATTGGCCTTCGTGTTGTGCTGGATGTTGTGTACAATCACTTGCATGCAAGTGGGCCCCATGATGAATACTCTGTTCTCGACAAGGTCGTGTGGAAATTTTATTTAAGTTACTCCCTTCATTCCAAAGCGATTTTCTATTTATGAATTCAAGACACTTTTTAATTGAAGACAAAATCGTCATTTTGTAAGGCTTATTAATTTATGTGGAATCTTCTAAAATGAAAATTATATTTGTGACGATGGAGTACATATTAAGAGAATCTTTGGCAGAATTTTTTTTGTCGTCTTAATATTTAGTGAGTATTGTTGATTTTATCCCAAAGTCTGGAGTTTAACCTTCTTGATAAAATGATTCAATTATATTTTCAAATCATTTAAAATATGGTTCCTCATAATTTGGTTCATAAGACCGAATTGATTGCAGATAGTTCCAGGTTACTACCTTAGAAGGAATCTTGATGGCGATATTGAAAATAGTACGTGTACAAACAACACAGCTAGTGAGCATTCCATGGTTGAGCGGCTGATTGTGGATGATCTCGTTCACTGGGCGGTCAATTATAAGGTCACTATTTCCAGTTAAACATTGATTTCTCTTTCTCATAAGGCTAGTTTCTCTCTAGCTCTGCCACTGGCTATGAGAATTTGTTAAAGTATGTTTTACTTCTTATACATTAATCATTTGAAGGTATTATTTTCAGGTTGATGGATTTCGTTTTGACCTCATGGGTCATATGATGAAGCGTACAATGGTATGAGACTTGCATTCGTTCATGTACTTTCTCTGTTTCAGAATTGTGCTTCAGTGTTATCCATTCTAGGACTTCATATGTTATTCTAGGATTATGAACTGCAACTGTTCTTGGTTTATATTGATAAAGAAAAATCTTTACAGACCTGCAAAAATCTTTATACTCGTAACACGCACATTAATATTTATATCTGATGAGAACACATATATTGCATGAGTCAAACTTTGTAAGCATGTTAAATAGAAGGAAAAGGAAAATGGGTATAAATGCGAAGTATTACTTTAACATGATTGAGGTGGACACAAATTATTAAGCAAAAAAGAAAGAAAAGAAGATCTTATTTTCTTTTCCATATATAGGTATGTATGTATGTATGATGGATTTTGAGCTTGCGTCTCGAAGTGCAGGTAAAGGCTAGAAATGTGCTCCAGAGTTTAACGAAACAAAATGATGGAGTAGATGGCTCTAATATCTATATGTAAGGAGTGGGACTGGATGATTTTTTTTTTTTTTCCTTTTTATTGTTTTTATAGCCTAATTTATGCATATTTGGTTTCAGATATGGTGAAGGATGGGATTTTGGAGAAGTGGCTAATAATGGGAGGGGTGTAAATGCCTCACAGTTCAACCTTTGCGGAACTGGAATAGGAAGGTAAACTTATCCTTCAGAAATTTACTGAGGTTGCATTTGGATGGACGTATTTAAATAACTAATTTATTGAACTTGTTAGGGTAATAATCTCATAAGTCATAATTCAATAGATTTCAAATACTTTTGAGATGTAGTCATTTGAACTCCTATATACATGGCCCGTTCTTGGCCAACAGATCTGAATCCTTGGAATACACGTCGCCCGTTCGCCAAATGGGAGATCGACATGATCGAAAGGCCATTACTTGTAGACCATTGAGCTCAGAGCCCTTTTCATTTCTCCTCGAGGAGGTTTAACTCCGTTCTCAAAACTTGGTCATTTTTGTCGAAGTGTGAGACCTGGTATGTTGTGCACCAGGTCTCACACTTAGACAAAGAAAAAAACGACTGAGTTTAGATGTCATAGCTAGAACTCATTGAGGAGAAATAAAAAATACGTTGAACTCACTGGTCTAAAAGCAAAGGAGAGAGCGAGTTTGGATGAACCTGGGCAATAGAAATCCCCCACTCCCTTATCAGTAATTAACCCAGATCAGTTTTAACGTTTTGACACTATATTTATCTTTTTAACTGTTAAGGATTGCAGATAGACAGTCTTTTAAGTTTACCATGAAATTAATATGATAAAAACCATTGCATTGCTAAGAGTTCCTAACTTTAATCATCATTGACGCATCTGGTTACCTTCAATCACACTTATGCTTGAACCGATGGCAATTTAATCAAGATACGAACTTCTTTCTTTATTGAGGTGAAAATTTATCACTACACAACCTTTTTTAATTATTGTCAATCACAATCAGTTTCAATGACCGGATTCGGGATGCATTGCTTGGTGGATCTCCATTTGGGCATCCACTTCAACAAGGTTTCATTACAGGTTTATCTGTGGAGGTACCGATCCTTAATTTTTCAGTCCCATAATGATCTCATATCTAGCATTTTATTTTATTTCCTCAATTTTCACCAACAAACAACAATGGTTCTGTCATAAATCGAAAATCTATAAATGACTATTGTAACCTTTTCTTCTGGGATTTAGTTTAATGATACTTATGTTAGAATACCGATTATTAAATTTTACATCTTCAGCCTAACGATCATGACCATGGAAGCACTTCTGATACAGAGCATATGCTTGCTGTTTCAAAAGATCATATTCAGGTATTATAGTTGTTTATTAAGTACTGTGTGTTGTTTTTGGTCCCAACATCAAACATTAATAAACCTTGTTTTGCCGTTTTTATCGTAAGGGGAATAATTACTACTACTATGAGAAAATATGCTAAAGTATACGAAATGAATTATCATGTTTGATGATAAAAAAAATATTTTTTTTTACTACAACACTATATTAAAATGATAATCTGATTAGTCAAACTTTCTTCTGCCTCAAATTATTTTCCATATGTTTGCTTCATATTCGTCTTTTTTTTGTGTGCGAGGCAGGTTGGAATGGCTGCTAACTTGAAGTACTTTGTTCTAACTAACCATGAGGGCCACGAGGTAATATTTAATGTCTATCATAAAATAAGATGTTAACCTAATTCCTTTATGATTAAATTACAGTTCACATAAAACTTCAATTTTATCTCAATTTTAAAAAAAGGACTTGATTATTTTATCTCATATTAGATCCAAATTATGCACTATAACAAAAACGAAAACTCCAATCTGATAAATGACTTGTATGATGTAATAGGAATTATTTGAAACTTTGGGTGGTTTGATTTGTCATATATAAATGGATAGTTTCATTTTTGGACTTACATTATTGCATGTTTTAGCACCTCAAATTTTGGTTTAGTTAATTTCGTTTCTGGTACGTAAAGATTGCACAAGAGTGTCCCCAGCCACAACATGCAATCCGCATTGTTGGGGTCTAAACTATTGTGGCCTAATTGAGTACCAAAAGCTTGACGTTGCATGAAATTGAATGTTTTTATTATCATTTTCTCATATAACCTTTTCCCTTCCGAACAGATAAAAGGATGTGAAATTTCAATGCATGATGGGAAACCTGTTGCCTATGCTTCATGCCCCATAGAAACAGTAAGAAGTTCCATTCTATCTTCATCAAATTATATGTTCTCAAATCAATTCTTACCACGTGATTTTCTGAACAAAAATATAATCAGTTCTCATCCTTTTTTTAGTTTTCTTTTGCTATTTCTATTTTCTACAGCTTTCATATTTTCTATTATTGTTCAAATCTTGTGTATCAGGTCAATTATGTTTCTGCTCATGATAACGAGACATTGTTCGACATTGTGAGTTTAAAGGTGGTAACTCTTATCTTATTTGCCTCATGGTAGTTAATATCCTGAATCAGAATTTTATTCTAAATTTCTAATCAATGCATTTATAGACTCCGGTAAATATCTCTGTGGATGCAAGATGTAGGATTAACCATTTGGCTACCAGCATAATAGCACTTTCCCAGGTTTGACTTTCTGTTCTACATTGAATTGCGTAATAGTTACTGAAAACTACACAAGCCCCTCGCAGTTCAATCCCTTACCCTATAATCGAAACAACTGTGAAAACTCACTTACTAATTTCCAAGAGTTAATAATAGTAACAATAACATAAACAATAGTAATAAATAGAAGTATCCCATATTCCCATCAAATACACTTTTGTTGACATATAGCTTCACTTCGAGTTTGACGTGCAAAGTGACAAAAAATACTTTTGATCTCATTATTCATAGGGAATACCTTTCTTTCATGCTGGTGATGAGATTCTACGCTCAAAATCATTAGACCGTGACTCGTACAATTCCGGTGATTGGTTCAATAGGTAAATCATTGATAAGAATTACTACATTTAATTTAATTTTATGTTTTTCTGTATGTTTCCAATTTCTCACTGCATAGTGGAGAAATCCCTATTGTTAGTTACCCAAGAAAAAAAGATGTTTATAGGTATGTGAGATGTAAAAAATGTTTAGTACTTTTGCACATAATCTTCCAAGTTTGCTTATAGTTAATATGGACCTTTGGAATGAAATATGGTTGTTAAGAAGACGGACAAATACAACTTCTAATAATAATAAGGTTTGTTGATCTGTGATATCTTCTTAAAATAACATTTATTTCAGGATAGACTTCAGTTACAACTCTAATAATTGGGGTGTTGGTCTTCCTCCAAAAGAAAAGAACGAGCGCCACTGGCCACTGTGAGAGCTTCCTTTCCCTTTTTAAACTATTGCATGTTAACTATGTTCGTTGGATCTTAAAGTTTTTTGTTGGTATTAAATTACATGATCAATATGCAAAAATTTCTTCAGAATCAAAACGAGATTGGGCAATCCCGCCTTTAAACCTGAAAGGAGTCACATCCTTGCAGCACTTGAAAGCTTTTGTAGCTTTATTAGTATCAGATATTCTTCTCCACTTTTCCGTTTGCATGCAGCAAATGATGTTCAGGTGAGAAGAGATGCATGGTTATTTTTTCAATTACCCCTCAGTTCAATTACCTGAAAACTTGTTTTGTTCCCGTCTCTGACATTGTTTCATGTTTAAATTTCATTTTCTCATCCTCGAGTGATTTCATCCTCACTGAGACTAATAATGAATTTAAAATGTTCGTTCAGGAAAGGGTACAGTTTCACAACTCTGGTCCATCGTGGGTCCCTGGTGTGATTGTCATGGGCATCAAAGATGGCCATGAAGGCTTTCCGGGTCTTCCTCAGTTGGATCCCATGTCAGTAATCATTAGATCTTTTGTGAAGTTTTTTGACCTGATGTCCAATTGTGAAGTGCTGATTTCTTTTCGTCCTCGCAGCTACTCTTACATTGTTGTTATAGTCAACGTGTGCCCAAATGATATCACATTTACCAGCCCATCTCTGAAGGAGAAAGGTCTACGATTGCACCCAATACAGGTTTCAGTTTTACGGTTTTACTACATCTTGATTGCTCAGCTCATACTTGTACATCTTATTTTATCTGACGAGCTTTTATACCAGATGAGTTCAACTGATGACATTGTCAAGAACTCGGCCTATGACTCATCCTCTGGCTCGTTCAGAATACCTGCAAGGACAACATCTGTTTTTGTCGAGCCTCGACTCGCCTGACTGACTCGTGTGCAGATTTCAAGTAACTACAACTGTTATCACCCAATATATTTCATTTCTGTCAGGTGACAATCCATCCAATATATTATCATTCGAATAAAAACAACTCACAGGGCAATATTACTACTTGCTAGTTGCTACCCTCTCACTATCACATTCAATAATTATTTCCTTTGTACTTTGAACATTTCCAAGATCTGGAATCGATGTATCAAAGTACTTTGTACATTGAACAATTCCAAAATCTCAAATCGAATCAGTATACCGTCTATATGTTCTGTCTACAAACATACTTTTTACATTGAACAATGCATGTAATTCTTGCATTACATTATAGAACATATATAGCATCATCTCTATGTATTCTAAAAAACAAAAATGTGTACAAATATTTAAAAGAATGCAGCAAACATAAATTCACATGTTAAAATCTTTAAGTTTACATATCACTTCGTCTAAAAAGTTTAACTTAACGTAATTGTTATAAACTAACATAATAAATTATAAAGTCAATATTAAATATAAAAGTTTTAAAAATTTAAAAATGTTAAAATCATATAAATTATACTTACAATTATTATAAATCAAACTAATATATATATATATATATATATATATATATATATATATATATATATATATATATTGGTTTTTAAGTGGGTGGTCGATTATGTACTCATGACCCGTCCATTGTTTGACGGGTTCTAAAATTTTAAACTCTGTTTATTTTTTCTAAAATAAAACCGACAGATTTGGACGGGTACCAGTCGATTTGGCGGGCGGATCAAGTTTGGCGATTTTTTTGAACACCCCTATGTTCAATTGCATTTGGGGTGGAATATTTCTCTGTGTTGAACGTGTTAAAAAAATTAATTAATAATTTCTTTAGTAAAGTTTTGGATTGAATTTAGAATTTACTGTAATTTGTGGCTGAACGACAGATTGAGATGAGTTGAGAATTTATATTTTTATATATATTTTATAAAAATGGATTTTAGATATTAGACAGATTGAGATGAGTTGAGAATTTATATTTTTATATATATTTTATAAAAATGGATTTTAGATATTAAACAATGCTTTTTATATACAGTATTAAAATAATTTAAAAGATTTACAATGTGTAATCTTGGAAGTGTAAATCTTTAGTTTAAAAATTCGAGTTATTACGATTATAGAGTGCAAAAATTTAGTTTTAAAAAAACAGTGAGTGATTTTACTATAGGTAGGTAAATAAGTACTGTACTCCGTACTTGTTAATCGAACCTTCCTAAAACAAAACTAAGTAGAAATACAGATTCCCTCCTTCCTTCATCGTCCCAACTCCCAATATCCCCAAAACAAAGAAAGTAAACCCTACCAAACAAACAAGGTCAATGTCGATGATACCGAACGATGTACTCGAGACGATCCTGCTCGGACTATCTGCGTTTGACCTGTTCCGATGCAAGGCTGTTTGCAAGGCTTGGCGGCGCGTAATCTCGTCGGCCGATTTCGTGGCTGCGCACCTGGAACAGGCGAAATCCGATCCGTCGAGCCACCACCTCCTTGTTCGCAACCGCGGTTCGATCGATGTCCGTCGACCAGTAGCAGGTGGTCCGTTCCTATCTTTTGCCTGCTTCTCATCTTCGGATCTTCTAATCGTCGGCTCGGCCAACGGCTTGATCTGTATCGCCGGGACGGGAGAGCGCATACCCACACCCGAAGACATCTGGATCCTGAACCCTGTCACCGGCCTTTCCAAAAAGCTCCCTTACTCCTCCCGATTTCCCTCCGCTAGTAAAAATGGTAAATTCGCATTTTGGTGCGACGATGATGGTGTTTACAAGGTGGCCAAATTTATGTCTAATTCTGGTGTCGAAACTACCCTCGAGCTCTGGGTTTCAACTTCTCCCTGTTCGTGGACTGATATTTGTACCATTGAATTTGAGTTTCATCTCCACCCTCGCCGATGCCATCCTTGTGATGTCCTTCTCCAAGGCCTCGCTGCTTATTGGATCATCATCGCCGATGATTTCGGTGATGACTACATCACCGTAGTATCTCTCGATTTGAATACACTAACCGTCACTAAGTTCATGCCACTCTCTGAAGGAGGATTACTGTTTATGTGGGATCTTAATTTTTTTCGGGCTGTCAATGGATATCCTAATTCGGTCGTGTTTGGTGGAAACTTAAATGGGGAATTTGTTTTGGTGGCGTATGCCTCTTACGAAAGGGTTTATAGTGTATGGACCCTTGTCACGAAAGGGATGGACGACAATGAAGAGGCGTGTTGGATGGAGAAATTCCGAATATGTTTTGATTTTTTTCCCTTTGAGAAGTGCTTAGGGATTGTGAACGATAAACTAGTGCTCACATGCTATGACGATATGCAAGTGGCCTTGTGTGACCCGATGACCAGAAAGCTGGAAGTGATCGAAACGGGTTCTAAACTCGAAACCGTCACTTTGGATGCTGCTTGTGGCTTTGTGGGGAGCTTGGTTTCGATGGATGGCTTCGGGTTTGAATGGAATTACCTCCTTCGTAAATATATGGGCATCAAATGGCCATATTCTTCATATCCTTACCCCATCAAATTGGCACATTCTTCATATCCTTACCCCGGTAATTGTCTCATTGATTACACTATGATTATACTATAGTCGTGTATGTTAGATTCCAATACACAAGACTTATAATTTATTTATTTTTAATTAATTTGCAGGAAGGAGAGCTCAATAACCAACTTGAAAAAACGAAGAAGAAGAACAAGATGGGATCAAGTGAATATTAAAAAACCATTTCCTTATTAAATCTTAAAAACTCATTCCCATAAATAGAAGGAATCTCGATTTAATAATACATTTTTTTAAATATTTAGTTTACTATGTGTCTGATTCAAAATATTTAGTAAGTTGTATGCTTCTTTGATTGTCTATTATATAAGTTGTATTAGTCAGGCTGTATAATTATCAATCAATTTGTCAGCTAACAGAAAACAATAATTTCACCTAACTAAACCGTAACTCCCATCCGGCCTGGATGTGTAATAAGACTATTAGTGGATTCATAGGGGTGGAGATTCTGTGCCTACCAGTTTCAGGCCCGAAAATAATTAAGACTAAATCAGATTCCCCTGTATCACCCCTTTCTTTCTTCGTAGTAAATCTGTAGATGACTCATGAGCCTCGAATTTGCTAGAATTCACCGAGCTTAGCCGGCAGCGAACCCTGTGTCGTATGAACAGTGAATGAACCTCCCTCTGCATAAGCCATACCCTTCTTGTTACCATTTTTTTCCGTGGAGGACATACGATAAGCACTTGTAGATGGATTATCGGTGGTAACTCTTATCGTATTTACTGCATGGTAGTTAATATCCTGAATCAGTATTTAATTCTAAATTTCTAATTTATGCATTTATAGACTCCGGTAAATATCTCTGTGGATGCAAGATGTAGGATTAACCATTTGGCTACCAGCATAATAGCACTTTTCCCAGGTTTGACTTTCTATTCTACATTGAAATTGCTTAATAGTTACTGAAAACTACATGTCCCTCGCAGTTCAAATTTTCAATCCCTTACCCCTCTATAATCGAAACAACTGTGAAAACTCCCGTACTAATTTCCAAGAGTTAATAATAGTAATAATAACATAAACAATAGGTACTAATAAATAGAAGTATCCCATATTCCCATCGAACATTCAACTGTTTGTCATGTTATGAACTGTGGCCTGATGCAGACTACTATACAAAAATTTATAGTCGTTTCAAGACGTATGTTAAGACATTGAACATAAACTACTTACAGTCGCAAGCCTAAACCTGGCATAGTTAAAACACTGTGTAGCCAAGCTTGATTATTTTTAGAGGATTATTGTCACATTAGCTTGAAAGTTAGTAAATTTTCAATTTCTTACTTGATTGTTGGTGACATAGAGCTTCACTTTGACGTGCAAAGTGACAAAAAATACTTTTGATTTTATTATTCATAGGAAATACCTTTCTTTCATGCTGGTGATGAGATTCTACGCTCAAAATCATTAGACCGTGACTCGTACAATTCAAGTGATTGGTTCAATAGGTAACTCATTGATAAGAATTACGTTTAATTTAATTTTATGTTTTTCTGTATGTTACCAAATTCTGATTGCATAGTGAAATCCCTATTAGTAGTTACCCAAGAAAAAATAATGTTTGTAGGTAATTGTGAGATGTGAAAAATGTTACTTTTTCACAAAATCGTCCAAATTTGCTTATAGTTAATATATATGACCTTTGGAATGAAAAAATGGTTGTTAAGAAGACGGAGAACAAATACAACTTCTAATAATTATACAAGGGCATACAACTGATACTAAACATTGTATAAGCTTTGTTGATCTGTGATATCTTTCTAAAATGATATTTATTTGGGGAGTCATCGAGTAAAAATGCATACATCTTTCAGGTAAGACTTCAGTTACAACTCTAATAATTGGGGTGTCGGTCTTCCTCCAAAAGAAAAGAACGAGCGCCACTGGCCACTGTCAGAGCTTCCTTTCCCTTTAACTATCGCATGTTAACTATGTTCGTTGGATCTTAAAGTTCTTTGCTGGTATTAAATTACAAAATCAATATGCAAAATTTTCTTCAGAATCAAATCAAGATTGGGCAATCCCGCCTTTAAGCCTGACAGGAGTCACATCCTTGCAGCACTTGAAAGCTTTTGTAGCTTTATTAGTATCAGATATTCTTCTCCACTCTTCCGTTTGCATACATCAAATGATGTTCAGGTGAGAAGAGATGCATGGTTCATTTTTCTTTATTTGTAATTTGACTAAACTACAGGGTTGTTTTTGTAATTATCCCTCAGTTCTATTACCTGAAAACTTGTTTTGTTCCCGTCTCTGACATTGTTTCACGTTTAAATTTCATTTTCTCATCCTTGAGTGTTTTCATCCTCACTGAGACTAATAATGAATTTTAAAATGTTAGTTCAGGAAAGGGTACAGTCTCACAACTCTGGTCCATCATGGGTCCCTGGTGTGATTGTCATGGGCATCGAAGATGGCCATGAAGGCTTTCCGGGTCTTCCTCAGTTGGATCCCATATTAGTAAACATTAGAACTTTTGTGCAATTTTTTGACCTGATGTCCAATTGTGAAGTGCTGATTTCTTTTCGTCCTAGCAGCTACTCTTACATTGTTGTTATAGTCAACGTGTGCCCAAATGATATCAACATTTACCAGCCGATCTCTGAAGGAGAAAGGTGTACGACTGCACTCAATACAGGTTCTTTTACCGACCCTGTTTCAATTGTATATCATTTGGTTTTGCTAAATCTTGAATGGTCAGCTCATACAATTGTAGTATATCTTATTTTGTCTGACGAGCTTTTATAACAGATGAATTCAACTGATGACATTGTCAAGAACTCGGCGTATGACTCATCCTATGGCTCGTTCAGAATACCTGCAAGGACAACATCTGTTTTTGTCGAGCCTCGACTCGCCTGACTGACTCGTGTGCAGATTTCAAGTAACTACAACTGTTATCACCCAATATATTTCATTTATTTTAGGTGACAATACACAACAATCTGAACCCATCCAATATATTATCACAATGCAATATTACTACTTGCTACCCTCTCACTCACATTCAATAATTATTTCCCTTGTACATTGAATAATTCCAAGATCTCGAATCGATATATCAAAGTACTTTGTACATTGAACAATTCCAAAATCTCGAATCGAATCAGTATATTGTCCATATGTTCTGTCTGCAAACATACTTTGTACATTGAACAATGCATGTAATTCTTGCATACATTCTACATACAGTATATAAACATCATCTCTGTATTCTACACAAACAAAAATGTGTACAAATATTTAAAAGAATGCAGCAAACTTAAATTCACATGTTATAACAACAATCGTTTCATTCATCCCCTCTGTCGAAAGCTTATATATATATAGTATACCATGCTTGACCTTCAAGACAGTAGGTAAATACGCGTACGTACTTATCAAGAACACCTACGTTTCGACTAGGAAGAACAGCATTTTTCACCACCATGCGCCTCGTGAAATTGCTTTTGCTTTAAAATCTGATTCTTTACGGGCTTGGATCCTTTTTCCAGCAGACTAGGTACCTCCAGTATCTGTATTAACGCAATGTGCAGCGCTTAACGAAGATTTGTAATTTTGAAATGATTCTAAGCAAGGTTGATGTGGGGCCTACCAGGGGATGCACGAAATTATACGCACCTTAAACGTGAGATCTTTAAAACATTGCTTCACATTCGCCTGAGTCTTAGCGCTGCACTCGAGAAACAAACACTTGTGCTCGTCGGCAAGAGCCATGCCCTCCTCCGTGGTAACCGCCCTCTCACTACCCTGAAAATTAAAAACAAGCAAAGTACATTGTTAATTAAGTCGAGGGAAAAATATAGTTAAATCCTCGTAACAACCTTATCAACTTTGTTGCCGATAAGTATTTTGATGCTGTCCGGATCAGTGCAATAACGTTCCAACTCCTTCATCCACGTCTTGGATAGATTCGTAAAAGTCTCCCTCCTCGTCACGTCGTAAACTTCAAGATCCCATATCCGACGAGTCACAAACGAATTACAAACCATTAAAGAAATCACTTTTAATAAGCTTTCAAAGTCTTACCAAGGATGATTCCATGTGCTCCTCTGTAGTACGAACTCGTTAACGTTCGAAACCTTTCCTGCCCGGCTGTACAATATAATACAATCGCGTAAATTTGGTATAGTTCGACATACGAAAACAACAATGTCGATATCCCGAATCACCAAACACGACACAACGGGGGTTACGGTTAACTAAAGTCTACCATACAAGGACCAATTTCATTACTCAAATCCTAAATTGAGACCCCAATAAACCCGGCCCGGCCTGGCCCGGGAAGCAAATGAATCAAGAACACACATTTATCTAATCCGGTTACATATAATATATTAATATACCTGTATCCCAAATTGTGAGCTTGAGTCGTTTTCCAGCTGTAGTCAGCAGGTGTATCTTGAAGTCCACCCCTGAAAAAAACATCATGTGCTCCGATCAAATTCAGGCATCAATCGAAGCTGCAGGAACAAAATCAAGAAACAGAGCACGAAAGGAAAAACAGAGAGTGTGATGATTAGTTACCGATAGTTGGTTGAGGAAAGTGAGGAGAGGAGTCGGAGATGAAAGTGAGCAAAAGACTGCTTTTTCCGACGCCGGAGTCGCCGACCAGCAAAACCTTGAACGAGTAATCGTAGTTGTAACTCAACACTACTTCCTTCCCACCCATCGTTCCAATTTGATTTGAGGTTTCTTCTGGTTCGGGTGTATATCGTTTTCGTGGAGACTGTTGTAGGAGACGATTGTACACGCGCAGGCTCTCGGAGAAACCCACGTGTCCTTTGACTTTAGTCAAACGTACTAATTAATAGAAAAAAAAAAATGAATCCTGAAAGAGATGCTGGCGTACGATGTTTAGTTTGTTCAACTGCACTGGGTCGGATATTAATTTTAATTTTTGTCTAGTAAAAATGTTTTTTTAATTACAAAAATTAAAATATTAGTTTGTAAAAAATAATAAAATTAATTGAAAATATATAAAATAATTAGATGATTATTTTAATTTTTGAAGTGTGACATTAATTAGATAAAAGTAAACCCATATTGATCGATATTTTGTATTCAAATTTTGTTTTAAAAAATTACGTAACTACTAAATAATTTATTTACTCATTCCAGTGCAATATTTACTAATTCCAGTGCAATATTTTTTTTACTTTTTAATCAGAAAATATATTTTAGTAAAGGGGTCAAAAATATCTTGTTCAAAATAAATAAATAAAAATCAAACACTTTTAGTTGTGAGCAAGAATTCGAGTTCGATTTTTCTATTAATGTAATACAAACCGAAAGAAGATTAAAAATATATATATATATATTGAGAAGGGAAAATTGCATAATAAAATTCAACCTTAAATTTATTAGTCATCCTACTGGATTATTACTTCACTCTAACACTGGATTATTATTTCTCTCAAAACCCTACTAAATGAAAACAACTAAAGTGCAGGGATGTTCACTCGCGATCGATAATGCTGGCCGGAAACCCAATCGGCCGGAATGACTTTGTACACCAAAACCCTAGCCCTCGATTCAATGGAAGTCAGCCTCACAGAATACGGCCCTCGACTCCCACTCGGTAAATCAGCCTTCCACGTTGCACCCCAAGATTGCGACATGGGAATCCACAACCCCGAGTTCGCAGGAAGTAACTCGATTTCACCTACATCACCATCCCCGTTCTCGTTCTCCACCGAGAAAGCCAAGTAAAACTGGTTCGACCCCGAGTCAATCTTAAAAGTCAAACCCGCCGAATGAGCGCATCGTACCCTATATAATAAACGAATAATTCATTCAACTGTAAAAAATTAAAACAAACAAACCAAAAACTAATGTAAATTTGTAACGTGTTTATTACACGTATATACGTACCTTTGGTATTGGATATCGATTCTTCCCGCTTGTCGTAAGGCATCGGCTTGTCCTCCCTTGGCTAGTGACCCAAAAGCTAGTCCACTTAGGTCAAAATGAATACCGTCGTTGTTGCATGAACCGGGACATTCGTCCGTGATCGTCACGACAATCGGTCGTCCCGAACATGCAGCATTGTTCGTACATTTTACCTTCAAATTATATAAAAAATAAGTATATAATAAAAAAATATCGGTATATATCAAAATTTTCGACAGATTATTAACCTGATAACAACTGCCGCAGCCCTTTCCGGATTTGTATAAATTGTTATTTCCTGCGGATATGATTCCAGAATACGGTGGGTACGCGACATCATTTGCAAAGCCACAAGCACCACCTACTAGTACAAAATTTAATTTTCAAATTATTTACACTAATAATAATGTTATTATAATGCATGTGTAATTGATTAATTAATATATTTACCACTTCCGGGGCCCGTTGGCGGCCCGTACCATGTTGCTACAGCCGGTAAGAAAGCGAAGCGACGAGATTCGTTGAGTAATTCGGAACTCGTTATATTGATGCAGAGACAATAGTCGTTGAGGAGTAACAAAGTGGCTGAGAAAAATAAAAGATAATTGAACATGGTGAAAAAAATTAAGAAATGTACTTAGTTAGTGGGTGCGGTAAGTAGATAATCCCAGGGAATATGGATAAACATACGTACTTATATACTGCCCTAATTTTAATTACCATGATTAACTAAATATTGATTAATTATAGGAGGATAAACAGCCAAAATTAAGATGATCGTTTGACTCCGTCGTTACAATATTATATTTATGGATTCAAATCAAATTTGATTAGGAAATTGAAATCTTGATTGTGCTCTTGCTAACTGACCGACGTCGTGATTTAATACATATTTAATGTATATATAGTAAATATAATTTCAATAGATATTTTAATTTTAAATTAACGAATAATTAGTTTGAAATTTTGATTTTTGAATTATATACTGTACAAGAAAGCATACATTTAGCTGAATTTTATTTAAAATATTTTTTCAGTTTCGTGAGCGTCAATTAAATGCATGACACGTATAATTATTTATAAAAAAAATACTATGTGATAATTAAATAGAGGAAATATTTTAGATGGAGTAATATTTAGGCATTATTTGATTTGATTACTTTTCTTATATATATTAATGTACTGTGATATAATTAATTATTCTATATATATAGTTGATCGCTAAATTTATGTTTATAGTAATTTCAACATACGTTTTGTCCCAAGAAAATATATAGCAAAAGTATAAAGTTCTGAAAAAGCTATCACGAAATTTCCAAGTGAACTCATTGTTGGTGTAAATGGCTTGATTTCCAAAATTGTGTCTTTAGACTTATAGTGCAAATTTATGTCCGGCGATGGCAGCCATTGCTATACTTTGTACTTTGTACTTTGGAAAGTATAAGATGATTGTGATCTTTTTTTATTAGTATAGTAATATTCTAAATTAATTAAGTAAAGAAAAATCTTGATTATCCAAAATTGGGATACAAGAATTTGGCAATAGCATTTTATTACCATTTTATTTTGAAAAAAACAAAACAGAACATCCAAAAACAAAATTAATGAAATGAATATTTTTTGTTAAATGCCAATGAATATAAGAATAAAAAAAATAAGTGTAAGGATAAATATGTTTGGGCATTACAATGCCTTAAATGTACTTAGGCAGAAGTTGTTTTGCTAACATATTTATTTGTTTTCTTCTTTCTTCACAATTTAAACTGTTGTAATCACTTGTCATATTGGTGATTTGATTTAGCATAGTTCATTAGTTGGAACGTGCTTGAAAAACAATCAACATAGAAGGTTTCTGCCGCAGCACAGCCAGGCAGTGTTATGCCGCAAGCAGTGCAAGGCTTGGACAAGAGGTTGAGTTCAGAGAATCAAGCGAAGCATGATATAAGGGCAAGGGAATGCTGAAGTCCAGATAGTATGGAAGGCAGTGCAGTGTGGCAGTGAATTCCAGAAGAACTTCAGAAGGCATCCTGCGGCAGCAGTCAAAGCAGCCTGCCCTGAAATCTCTCAACCGATTGTTGACCTAGCTTTTCAAGGGAATTAGTTGAAGACTCTCACCTATAAATGGAGGACGTCTACAGCTGCATTCCTCAACAATCCAGAATACAACACAACACCTTATACACTTCATTTCCACTCTAGTTCGATCGATCAGCCTTTAGAGCCGAAGACTTCAAACGTGAAGTTCTTCGTGCCGTATATCTCTCATTTCTGGGAGTGTCCTTTTGTTTGGCTGATGATCGAAGGCTTAGAATAGGTGTTCAATTCAGTAGCTAGTTTTTGTTGTTGATTGTTCATACTCTTCGGATACGATTAATACAAAGGCATACATGTGTATAGCCTTTGGTAATATCATTGTAAATCCAAGAGTATCGTTTTGTAAAGACTCGTTTCTTAATAAAGTTTCTGGCCGTAAGGCCGTTTCGTATGTGTATAATTTAAATACACATACAAAGATTTAAATTCGTGTTCTTTACTTTTTCGTACGTGTGTGTGTGTTCGTTCGAAGTGATTTATTTTTATTATTTCCGCTGCTATTCATATACATATATCATATATAATTTTATCACTTAAACAATCTGATTAATCTGGATAAAATACTTAAATCAAGTAAATCACGTAAAACGAACGATTTTTCTGTACAAGGCATCGTGCTGCGGCATACGCTGTTCTGCCGCAGAACACTGCCTTGTCTAGGCAGCGCATTTCACTGCGTTTATTTACTGCCTACGACTTTCAAGTGGTATCAGAGCGGGCACTAGACTTACTTAGTGTTTAAGGTCCGTCTGATCACGCACATTTACAATGGCAGATCCATCTTACATCGTACGAACACCGGTTGTTCTTGACGGTAGTAATTATGGATTTTGGAAAACCCGCATTGAAGCAAGGATCAAATCAATTGATCGCAGTGCGTGGCTATCCGTACTTCGAGGATGGAAACCACCTCAGGAGGAAATCCCTGAAGGCGGCAAGCTTGAAAAAGCTCCGGAGAAGTGGTCTATCGAAGAGACTGCCGCAGCTACTGCCAACGATAGGGCAAGGTGTGCCATCCTTGAATCCATCGATTGCAATATGTACAGAATTGTCAAACAATGTACTACTGCCAAACAAGTGTGGGATTTGCTGGCTCTTCATTGTGAAGGTAACAACACAGTGAAGAAAACCAAGGTCCGTATGCTTATGTCTCGTTTCGAGAACTTGCGTATGAACGAGGACGAGACGTGCCTTCAGTACTTTGGAGAATTAATGTCCATCGTTACTGAATGTGCTGACCTTGGTTCACCCATTAGCAACCCGGCAGTGTGTAGTAAGATAATGCGATCGATGAGTAAAAAGTTCCTGCCGAAGGTCACTGCCATAGAAGACAGCGAAATGTCTGAAGAAGATTTTGTTTCATTAATGGCGATCTTCAAGAACTATGAACTGAACCATGAAGATCGTGAAACTCACGGGAAACCACGTCCACGAAGCGACGAGAGGAACATTGCCTACACCGTGGCAGAGCCCGACGGCAGAGAACAAGGCAATAGTTCTCAAGGCAGCAGCCCCACCTCTACCAATGACTTGACCGATGAAGAGATCTACGAGCTACTTGGATCTGATGGTGGCGATGACCAGTTTGCGTTTCTCGCCCGGAAAATGGATGCTGTACTTGTTCGCTCGCTGAAGAAGCCGTACGATCCCCGACGAAGGAAGTTCCCGGCAAGGTCACCACAAACTCAAGATCGACGACTTGTGATCCGCCAACCAAGCACGGGATCCACCTCAAGCTCAAGTCCAAATTCAAAGGACTGGTCGAGGATCAAGTGCCACGTATGTCAAGGGATTGGACACTTCTCAACCGAATGCCCTTCAAAAGATCGAGGCATTGGAATTTTGAATTCCATGGTTGCGCAAGGAGATATGGAACAATGTTGCCTTGAAGACTCAACCACTGCGCTTACTGCTCAACTCGAAGGCACAACCCTATCTGACAATGAAGATGACAGTCCATCCAATGTGAATGCACGACGGCATGTTGCATTCTTTGCCTCTGCCGCAGAAACGACAGAAAGCCCTGCCGCAGAGACCTGCATGTGCCTCACTGCCTCAGTCAATGGCTATGAATCCGAAGAGGAGACCATTCCCATTGATATTTTCATCGAGCTCAAAGAAAGTTTCGATGAGCTACGCATGAAATTTGCCCGGCAGACCAAGATGATGAAGATGCTTACATCAACCAAAGTCGGATATGAAGAAGAAGTGAAGAGGCAGGCCATGGCAATTGAACAAATGCTCGTAGAAAAGAACACCTTTGAAGAACGATTGAAGAAGCTAGATGTCCAGCTCACTAGAAAAGATTTAGAGGCCGAAAAACTAAAAATTGATTTTAATCGTGTAAATGAAAAACTCGAAGTTGCAAACAATACTTTTGTAAAACTGAACACGGCAACAACAAAATTAGATGCAATAATGAGTATTTCACATGTTGAACGGGAAGGCCTCGGACATCAAAAAGTTGTAGATGCCGTTTTTCCAAAGAAAAACTCAATGGACATGGCATTTGTAAAGGCATCAAATGACGATTCAAACGCTGCCGCACAATCCTCAACTCCAAAAAGGGATGAACAAACCGAAGGCAAGGCCGCTGCCCCAGCAACAGACTGCCGCAGAAGGCCGAAGCAAAGGCAGGCACCATCAGGCAGGATGAAGACAAGGAAGCCCCTGCCTAAGCATCATTTTAAATCAAAGAGACGATATGTTTGCCACTACTGCCTTGTACCTGGTCACATTCGACCTTTCTGTTGGAGACGCGAAGAGGACCAAGCAAGAGGATTTTACTTTCACTCCAACGCTGGACCACGGCATCCAAAATTTTTCGCACACTCTATGTCTTCACGATATTCTATCAAAAGGAAGACAACGACGATACGCAAATGGGTGCCCAAAACTAAACTCTCTTCTAATGTTTGTTTTTCAGATCCCTCCAATGACTCCTCTGCCGCATCAAATGCCATCCAAAGTGCTGAAACATGCAATGTTATCTTCACTGCCCTCAAAGCTACCAAAGATGATAAGTGGTACTTCGATAGCGGATGCTCGCGGCACATGACCGGAAATAGTGATCACCTCATCAACTACAAAGTTTTTCACGGAGGAGAGGTCACATTTGGAGGAGGGTCCAGTGGTTCAATAATTGGCCGAGGCACATTAAATGTGAAAGGGCTGCCGAAGCTACAACAAGTGCTTCATGTTGAAGGCCTCATCACGAATCTCATAAGCATAAGTCAACTATGCGATGAAGGCATGAATGTAAAGTTTACTCACCAAATGTGTGAAGTGTTTGATAATGCAGGGAACCCACTCATTCAGGGGGAGCGTTCCAAGGCAAACAACTGCTACTCCATTGGAGAAACATGCCTCTCTGCACAAGTCAAAGATGACATTGACCTATGGCATCAAAAACTTGGACACACAAGTCTTGGGAATTTAGAGCGTCTAATCAAGCTAAATGCTGTTCGTGAACTTCCAGCTCTCCCAAAAATCCAGAAGGCTACATGTGGACATTGCAAACAAGGAAAAATGACTCGTACAAGTCATCCAGCAATACCTGCCGCAGGACAGACTGATGCCTCTGCCGCAGGACCTGCTAATTCCAAGGCAGGGCTGTATCAAAAGCAAATCAAATGCTTTGATCTTCTCCACATGGATTTAATGGGGCCATTCGAGACAAGAAGCCACTCTGGAAAACGCTACGTACTCGTCGTAGTCGATGACTTCTCAAGATACACATGGGTGCGTTTTCTCCAAGACAAAAGTGAGACGTGTGATGAGGTGTCCAAGCTCATTAGGTGGATAAAGACCAACCATGAAGCCTCAGTAAAGAGATTAAGAAGTGACCATGGCACCGAGTTTGAAAACCAACGGCTTTCTCGTTTTTGTGACGCGCATGGCATTGCCCAAGAATTTTCTGCCCCCATAACACCGCAACAAAACGGCGTGGCTGAAAGGAAGAACCGAACCCTCAAGGAAATGGCGTGTACCATGCTGATCGCCAAGGGCCTAAGCAAGCAATTTTGGGCAGAAGCATTCAATGCCGCATGCCATATCCTGAACCGCATCAGCATACGTTCAGGAACATCAAAGACGGCTTACGAAATTCTGAACAATAGGAAGCCTAATTTAAAATACTTTCATGTTTTTGGCTCTGTTTGTTATGTTTTAAATGATAGGGAACCTAGATCGAAACTTGATACAAAATCCCTTAAAGGATTATTTGTTGGATACTCTAGGAATAGTCATGCCTATCGTATTTTTATCATACAAACTAGAACCATCATTGAATCTGTGAATGTTGATTTTGATGATCTTAGTCGACTCAGGAAACCTAAAGAAGAAGATGTGAAAGGTTTGCTCGAGCCTGCCGCAGTAGCAGAAGTTGAAGGCAGTATCACACCTGCGCAGCCTACTGCCGCACCTACTGGCTCGAATGATGATGCTCAACCTTCGACAGCATCTCCTGAGCAATCAAACGATGATAGCACCCCACATCAATCAGATTCATCAGATGGTGAAGAGGAATCAAACCAACGACGAAGGGATCCCCCAAGGCATGTTGTCCGAAACCACCCTTCGAGTCAAATGTTGGCCAGACGCATGAGAGTTCATCCGTATATCAACTACCGCAACATGACCAGGAACATAAGCATGTCTGCCACATGCGTTGAAATAGGCATTACCTCGTATCTCTCAACGATCGAACCGAAGAATGCCAAAGAAGCATTGACCGACAAATTTTGGTTTATGGCAATGCAAGAAGAGATGAACGAGTTTGAAAGAAACAAAGTTTGGAAGCTCATTCCTCGTCCCCAAAACAAGAATATCATCGGGACAAAGTGGATATTTAAGAATAAGTCGAATGAGCATGGACAGGTCGTACGCAACAAGGCAAGGCTAGTGGCGCAAGGCTATACACAAGTTGAAGGCATCGATTTCGATGAAACTTTTTCCCCCGTAGCACGCATGGAGTCCATTCGTCTACTCATTGCCATTGCATGCCACCTCAACATCACCTTACATCAAATGGATGTGAAGGCAGCATTCCTCAACGGCATACTTGAAGAGGAGGCATACGTTGCACAACCAAAGGGTTTCGAAGATCCAAAACGTCCTGACCATGTGTATCAACTGCACAAGGCATTGTACGGCCTAAAACAAGCTCCTAGAGCTTGGTATGGCTGCCTAACTGATTTTCTACTCAGTTTTGGATTCACCCGAGGCACTGCCGACAAGACCCTGTTTGTCAAATTCAATTCTTCCAAAATTTTAATTGCTCAAATTTATGTAGATGATATTGTCTTTGGATCCACATGTGAGAATATGCTTAAAGCCTTTACCTCTGCCATGGCATCAAAATTTGAGATGAGCATGGTAGGAGAACTAACTCATTTTTTAGGGCTCCATATCAAGCAATCATCAACTGGAACTTTCATCTCACAAGCTTCATATGCTAAGAATCTCATCAAGAGATTCCAACTTGAAGGATCCAAGCCCATGAAAACACCTATGGGCTCAACGGACAAAATCTCCCGAGGCACTGATACTGCCGCAGTGGATCAGACACTCTACCGATCCATGATAGGGAGTTTGCTTTATCTTACGGCAACTAGACCAGATATCATGTATAGCGTTTGTGTATGTGCCAGGTTTCAAGCTGATCCAAGGGAAGAACACTTGAAGGCAGTCAAACGCATCATACGCTACGTTGCCGCATCAGTTGAGTTAGGCATATGGTATACCAAAGATACCACCACCGATTTAGTCGGATTTTCAGATGCCGACTGGGCAGGAGACACGGAGGAACGCAAGAGTACAAGCGGAGGATGTTGCTTTCTTGGAAACAACATCATTTCATGGCATAGCCGCAAGCAAAACTGCATTTCTCTATCCACTGCCGAATCAGAATATATTGCCGCAGGGAGTTGCTGTACCCAACTGATTTGGTTGAAGCACATGCTTGATGACTACCACCTGGATAGCAATGTTCTTACACTCTACTGCGACAATACGAGTGCCATAAATATCAGTCATAATCCAGTGCAGCACTCAAGAACCAAACACATCAGCATAAGGCATCATTTCATACGAGACTTGGTGGAAAAACGCCTTTTAAGGATTGATCACATCCCAACAGAGAAGCAAATAGCTGACATCTTCACCAAGCCATTGGACTCAGAACGGTTCATTGCTCTAAGAAATTCTTTGTGCATGTGCACCATGCCTTAGATGCTGATCTGCATCATGCTGCCGCATTGTCATGCCTACTGAACCTCTGCCACAACATTCTGCCTTAGTCAATTTATGAGTTTAAAATTTTCCGAAGGAAGAGAAAATACCCAAAACACTTTAGGCAACATGGTCAAACCCATATACATGTAATTAATACGAAATGGGTTGAGATACTATGTACTAGGTGACCTAAGTATTTAATAATCTCATTGTTGACATGGCATTATACCTAAGTAGAGTAGAAGTACTTATGATGCAGCATGATGTTCCATTAGGATTAGATAGTTGTTACTCTTTTCCTAATTTTGCTTTGTAAGCTTTGATGTTTCACACCACAAAAATATTTTACTTCTTTTTTTAAAAAAAATATAAAAAAAAATACATATGAAAAATAGAAAAAGAAAATATTCTAAAAACAGAAAAAGAGAATATTAAAAACAGAAAAAGAATATATTAAAAAAAAAAATTTGATTTTTGGCAACGACCTGCCGCAGAGCAATGCCCCACTTGACCGTTGGGCAGCACTCGAGTGTGCGGCAGGCGACGGTTCAGGTTACAAAAAGTAACCGTTGCCTGATGTTTACGTCCCATCATACTACCACCCGTTTTTCTCTCCTATTTTCTTTATCCATTATTCAAACTCCTAATTCAACTACACTTCTCATACAAATCAGATTCAAAGAGTTTGAATTTTCTTGAATTCTCAAAACCCTAATTTTTCTATCGAACGCACAATATAAAGCCCCATCTTCTTACGTTCGATTGTTTGTGCTCTGTTTTCTTTCTAAACCCTAATTGATTATCAAGAATCTGAAATCAATGGCTGGTGCATCTCCAATCCCAAATCCGTTCGCCCGCTACTTCGAGGACCCTCGTTTTCTGGAGCTGGTCAGGGAGGTTCGTCCTGTTGGGGATCGTGCATGTATACGCAGCGGAAAACAAAAATTTTTATGAAAAACCGTTTTTCATTAATGTAAACATTTTACATTATATTTATTTTATTTTATTGAAAATCATATTTTCAATATTACATGCATTAATTGACTTAATTCAAATCTAATTAGAATAAATAATCCACCATTTCATTTAATTATCAAATAATTAAATATTTAATTCATGCATCCCATACTACATAAATTAAATCCAGCGCAATTAAATTTATCATATAAAATAATTACTCCAGCGCAATTATATTAATCATATTAATATATTACTTATAGCGCAATTATATTAATCATATTAATATATTACAATTAATTACGTAAACATACAGACATAATTAATTTGCGTCAAATTGACAATTAACATAATCTTATTATTTAATTCTAATCAACTTGAGTTTATGTAAACATCCGAACATAATTAATTTCCATCAGATTGACAATTAACATAATCACATTATTTAATTCTAATCAACTTGAATTGTGCAATTAATTTAATCAAATTAATTAATTACACATATATAATTAATTACGTAAACATGTGCACATAATCAGTTTGCGTCAAATTGACAATTAAGATAATCATATTATTTAATTCCAATCAATTTGAATTTAATTGACATTTAAATTAATCACAATTAATTTATCTTTATCAATTAAAAATCCCATAGCGCAAACATTAACAGTACATAGCGCAAACATTTAACGCAAACAATTAAATCTAAATTTAATCGTAAGTACCTCAGGGATTCATCGGACGAAACGAGGTTCGTCGGAAGTCGCGCGGATGCGACGCGGGGACGGCACGGGTCGTGTGCGGGGAGAGCCGGGCGAGTGGCGGGGCTCTCGGCTGGACTCGTGTGTCACGGCTGGAGCGCACGGGCGCGACTCGGGCTGTGCTCGGGCGTTCCTTCGGCGTCTCTCGTCTAATCAGGTTTCACCTCGTATAGGTAATCCAACTTACGTATTGCACTAGAAACACGTAAGGGAGAATACGACGGGAAAAACGGGCCGGAAAAACGGTGCCGGAATCGGATTCCGGCGAGGGGAGGCGGCTGCCGGCGGCGGCACTAGGCGGCGGCGGGCGGCGGCTCCGGTGATCGGCGGTCCTCCGAGGGAGGAGCCGAGGGGGCGGACGAGAGGGAGAAGGAGAGGAGAGAAAGTGAGGCTAGGGTTTTGAGCTCTTCACTTTGGTGTGTCTATTCTCATGCCTATAGAGCTCCTTTTATAGGTGAAGAAAGGAGCCTATTGGGCTCAAACCCTAATGGATCGGATCCATTAACCCTAGCCGGCCCAATACATTAGCCGTCATTACGTTTCTCCAAAATTGACAATCAATTTCATCTCCGAAAAATATAACGATTATATTTTCTTTCTCGTTTTAATTTTCTCATCAATATGAGACAAAAATAAAAATTTCCAATTTCACAAAATCGGAAAGCCCATTTCAGGGGTACTGCTAAATCGGGAAATTTCCCAAAATAGAAACTGTACACCATCGTGTCCGTTTTCTTTAGCTCATTATTATTTCCAACTCATAATCACAATTATGAATCTCGGATTCAATCATATTGACCTCCGACTATATGTACTTAATTAACAGTTAATTAATACATAATCGTATTCAAGGATCGGTTTACACGAGAATGTGACCCTCAATGGTTCAGGTGTATAACTAGCCGTGGGCTCACAACATATTGTGATTCGAACAACATATTGTTCTTATTTCAACTACTCCCAAGAGTTTTAGATTAATAATCATATTATTTAATCTCCGAACAAGTCGGTGCCCAACGAATCAGTGACGAGCGTCTAGCAGCCACGCTTCACTAACTCCCTAGATACAAATGAAGTGCCTGCAAGAACCTTGTAATATAGTTAGCGTACAGTACGATCCCTCCGATACATATGTCCCGATCAAACTAGAGATATTGGTTAATCGAGATCTCTTGTTGAGTTTGATAACTGTGCGTACGTTCTAGGTTTCGTAAAATCCAGTCGTGATTGATTCAGAGAAACACATTTCTCTAATCACCTCACTATTCAACTCTGGCCAGAGATTCCGGGACTACGAACCATCAGAACACACAGGACATCCATGATCTATATCAAGCGATCAGATCCCCTACTACCATGCACAGACTTCACATCAGATTTCGAACTGCATGAACATTGTCTCCTTTTTCGACTTACTCCCTTTCCAGGGAATCAGAGACACGTTACGATACAGCTAGTCCTCTGATGAAGTCACGGTGATGTCTGGGTCTTAAGGATTAATTGTGTACAACTATATTATGGAATTCTCTACTCGATCAGTGATAACCACTTAGAGATTCCAGGGAGAGGGGGTTCAGTGAACTCATCAACAGTGAGCACCCACTCAAGTATGTCGATGTCCCAACACCGAGGCTCGAGATTAGCCCACATACACTAAGTGCTAGTCTCAAGGGGGAAAGGTCGGGTATCCTTGTTATTGGCGTAACCCATCGACTAGGAACTGAATTTGACCAGTTACGTTGCGTTAACAGAATTATCTCTCGGTTTCCACAAAACCGAATTCATACAACATGTGTAACTATACAGGACTATATCTATGATTCAACATTGGGAGCAGATATAGTATATGCCATTAATATAGGTTTCATTAATTAACGATATAAACCGTTATATAACGGAATACGGTTAACCGCTCGGCCAACCGTTGGCTCGCCGGTCACCTATTCCAACAATCTCCCACTTGACCTAGAGCCAACTATCCATGAATCTTAGTCCCATCGACTCTCGATGTTTCTCGCGGACATATTCAGATAAAGGCCTGGTACAGGGATCTACAAAGTTATCTTCCGAAGTGACACTCTCGACTCAGACGTCACCTCTGTCATTGATCTCTTAGATCACATGATATTCTCTCAAGTACATGTTTGGACTTCTGATGAGATCTCGGTTCCTTAGCATTCGCTACAGGACACCGTATAATCACAGTACAAGTTACTTGATTATTTGTGTCCGGAATTATAACCAACATTTGGATAAATTTCCGTGTCCAAAACAGTCTCTTTTACAGCTTTAGATGCTGCAACATATTCAGGTTCTCGTGGTAGAATCATTAGTCGTTTGCAGGAACCATTCCAGCATACGACACCACCTCTAAGCTCGAATATGAATCCCGATATCGACTTTTAGTCATCCACATCCGATTGAAAACTAGAGTTCGTAAGTACCTCTAAATTCAACTCGGACCTCCCATAGACTAAGAACAATTCCTTAATGCTTTTGATTGCTAGTGCTCAAGGATTTCGTCCTTCACGACTTCAAATAAGCCGGTCTTGGGTTCGACTGATATTCACTTGTGACACTCACAACATTTTTAATATCACGTCTAGTACACAGCATGCCATACATAATGCTCCCTAGTGCGGAGATATATGTGTTGTCCATTTCATTTCCTCGAATTCCATCAACATTACAGTCACACGAATTACGAGAGATGAACCCCATGGGACATTGGCAAGAATCTCTTCATGATTCTTCCATGCTAAACCATTTCAGAAACAGTTTCTATGTACAAGGATTGAGAAGATTTTGCATTCTTCTAGATCTATATCTATAGTGACGTATCACAATACGTAGGATGCCTCTCCTCAAATCCTTTATTCGAGAAACGTGTGGATAACCGTGCTTTCGTTGACTGCAACATCACTCAATCATCCCTATGATTAGTATGTCATCAACGTACAACACTTAAATTTCACTGCGCTCCCACTAACCTTCTTGAATACAAGGTACCTTTAAGTTTTATACCAAGTCAACGCTTTGACTATTGTATTTAAAACACATGTTCCATTTTAGGGATGCTCGTTTCAATCCATAAATGGATCGCTGGAGTATGCAAACCTTTTGCTCCTTTCCAGAAGATATGAAGCCTTCCGGCTGCGCTACAACTCTTCCATAATATCACATTTAAGGAAAGTAGACCTCATATCTATTTTCCATATCTCACAGTCGTACTATGCAGAAATGGCCAGCAAAATTGTAATGGACTCAAGCATAGCGATTGATGGAAAGATTGCCTCATAAACAACACATTGTCTTTGAGTAACTTCTTTCGCCATCATCCTTGCTTTAAAGGTCACACCTTTCTATATATATACTCTCACGTCATAATTAATAGATCAATATGCAGCCTTTGGGAACGATTCCCTTTGGTGGATCTACCAAGGTCAAACCTTGTTGGAGTACATACAGTCCATTATGAATTTCATGGCAATAAGCCAATGTCCCATATTCATATCTAATACGAACCAGTTGAAGTTTATTGGATCATATCCATCGTCAACTTTATCTTGATCATTATCAAGTTGGAACCGTCTACCAGGTACCTTCCGAACACTTTCGGATTTACGAACCGATAGATGAAGAGGTATATTAGTGGTTTGTTGAATTGGTTCATCTCCAAGTACTTGTGTTTGAACTTCATAGTGTGGTTCATATTCTCGAACTATTTCGAGATTTACTATATTGCCTTTTCTATCGAATAGAAACTTCTTCGCTAAGAAGGCAACATTCCTTTAGACAAACATTTTGTTTTAGGAATATAGTAGAACAGGTATCCTTGTGAATGTTCAGGATACCCCACAAAATGGCATAAGCCGGATCTACTATCCAACTTATCTCCCACTAGCCACTGCTTCACGCAAGCAGGATACGGGAGTGCCCAAGTTCATATGGTGTGGTTTTAACTGCTTTGGTGGTAACACTATTCAGCAAATGGACGACTGTCAAAAGTGCAGGACTCTTACAGTTTCGTCGACAATTTGGTGAACCCCTTTGTGGATCGAACCATGTCCAACAAAGTTTGATTCCATCATTCGGACACTCAATACAATTAAGGAGTTCCAGACGGAGTCCATTGCCAGAGAATCGTATTCTCTTTTAGATAGTCAATAAGTTTGGTGCTTAAATATTTATTACCACGATCATATCGTAATATAGCAACCAAGTTGGTTTCCTACTTTGATGTCTAAAATTATTGAACACTTCAAAATTAGAGACGTGTACTTCATAAGTACATTTGGTAGTTGAAAACCACCCCCACCAGTAACACATTAGTGGATCACACATCTCCGTTTGGATCAAATCCAATAGATCTTCAACACACTCAACTAGCGTGCTAAAGTTGTGCGGGGTTTTGACTTCTATCCATTGCTGATATTTGGGTTTAGTTCATTCTTGTTTATTTGTTTATCGTCTTTAGCAAATCATATTTGCTTTCTTTTGTATAAAGGAAATCGGATTTCCAAAACAAAATTAAAACCTTTATCTTCTATATCAAATATAGAAGTAAGATCTAATAATAGAACATTTCTATTAATAGCAGGTTTCTAAATTTAGACGAAACAAATAATCAATTGTTCAAAACAATAGAATAACTACAACCCAATACGAACCTTTGTCAGAACGTTTCTGCCCAAGGTATTTTAGCAGTTATGGCCCTATGGCCTTTATTCACACAACGATGGCAAGCGTCATCAACTCATTTGTTGACCTTGTTCTTAGTCGCCCTTCTAGTATCACCTTTATCCATCTTTACACTTCGACCGGAAACCATTTCCGTCATTTTCTTCAAGAAGAACACTTCTTTCATGAAGAAGCAATAATGAGAACAAATTTCTCGTATTGATGGTTGACTCTTTGATCAACATCTTGAACAACTTATCCATTGAAGGATCGAGCTTTGTTCATGTTGTAGTTCATAATGAACGATTTATAAGAACTAGAAATACACTTCTCATAAGTGGCATTCCTCAGCAGTCAAAGGTTGAGTGAGATTATCAAATAATCTATTCTCAAGTACATAGAGGCACTCATCATTTTAAATCACAAGATTGAGATTCCAATTCAAATGGTTTGGGCCAGTGAGTTTTGATTTGGATTGGTCGAGTATCGATGACGGGATATCTTAGAGAAAATTACCGAGAAATATTAAGAAGATTAACATTGAGATAATTCGTTATTAATGATTACAATTAAATGTTTGGTCTTTATCATTTAATTGCCTCCCACTAAATTTTTCGAATTCCGCTATCCTCTAGCAGACAGACGGGAAAACTTGTTTTTCCTTAGTTGGGCTTTAGGTCCAATAGCGTGAATATAACCCGTAGTTAATCTAGCCCGATTACATTCACCTAAAGGTAGAAACATTTTCAATCACATCTCTATGTGACCCTAAAGATTACTTTTCCTCACCATGACAATGAACTACGTTAATCGTACCCTTCAAAGTCAACCATGTGTCAAGACCGACCTACCGATCTGAGAAGTGAAAGTTGGACTCCAGTAAACATGTGTAAGCCCATAGTTAATCTATCCGACCACACACATTTAAAAGAATCGTAGCTAACACCTCTCCATCTTATGTCAATAAATTACAGCTTAACTCACAAGCAGTACTCCCCGCTAACACGGCATACCATACTACATGTAAGTGGCTTTCACATAATTTATTGTCGGTAGAAGGAAAGGAGAAAGAACGACACATCGGTTCTCCTTTAAGGCTTGATATACATTCTCGGGAGAGAATGGAGGAGTATAGGATTGGTTATCTCATCAGAATAATCGTTATACATTCTCAGGAGAGAATGAAGTGAGTGATCGATTGTTGATTCTTAACAACTATGTCCTCTATAGGTCATCCTAACGAGCACATACGATCATAACATATATCACAATATATATATCTCACATAATTCACATAGCATTTAATCACAATTAAAACGAGGTATGCAAATTAAATGGTGCTCTATTAATTAACTTGATTTAACAATTAAATCAAATAATTAATCTATCACCTTGTTGATCGAATATTTAAATCAATTATTTAATTGGTCAATAAATAATTTCACTAAATTAAATATTGATACTTCCTTTCTATTTCAATTTATTAATATCTTAATAATCAAAACGTGATGTCTCGTAAGTGAAACTCGAGGTTTCTAACCAGCGATTCATCATGCGAGCGACCCTATCTCCCATAAATGGGGGAGCCGAGCAGACCATCGAATCATGCCATCATATGGCTCGATGTCACTAATTTGTTTTAACAAAAACGAGTCTAGATGAATCACTCCCCGAGGTGCATTCATGTTCGACATTGAATTGTTACTTGATAACAAATTAGGCATTGTTTGGATCTATTAGATAAAAATAAATATCTTAATAGAAACAACTAAGTCCCAATTAAACAACATTAAATCAATCAATTCAACAAACAGCATGCTTTAGGCGATTATATTCATAGACAATTAATCAATTTCAGAACCTACGCTCTGATACCACTGTTGGGGATCGTGCATGTATACGCAGCGGAAAACAAAAATTTTTATGAAAAACCGTTTTTCATTAATGTAAACATTTTACATTATATTTATTTTATTTTATTGAAAATCATATTTTCAATATTACATGAACTTAATTCAAATCTAATTAGAATAAATAATCCACCATTTCATTTAATTATCAAATAATTAAATATTTAATTCATGCATCCCATACTACATAAATTAAATCCAGCGCAATTAAATTTATCATATAAAATAATTACTCCAGCGCAATTATATTAATCATATTAATATATTACTTATAGCGCAATTATATTAATCATATTAATATATTACAATTAATTACGTAAACATACAGACATAATTAATTTGCGTCAAATTGACAATTAACATAATCTTATTATTTAATTCTAATCAACTTGAGTTTATGTAAACATCCGAACATAATTAATTTCCATCAGATTGACAATTAACATAATCACATTATTTAATTCTAATCAACTTGAATTGTGCAATTAATTTAATCAAATTAATTAATTACACATATATAATTAATTACGTAAACATGTGCACATAATCAGTTTGCGTCAAATTGACAATTAAGATAATCATATTATTTAATTCCAATCAATTTGAATTTAATTGACATTTAAATTAATCACAATTAATTTATCTTTATCAATTAAAAATCCCATAGCGCAAACATTAACAGTACATAGCGCAAACATTTAACGCAAACAATTAAATCTAAATTTAATCGTAAGTACCTCAGGGATTCATCGGACGAAACGAGGTTCGTCGGAAGTCGCGCGGATGCGACGCGGGGACGGCACGGGTCGTGTGCGGGGAGAGCCGGGCGAGTGGCGGGGCTCTCGGCTGGACTCGTGTGTCACGGCTGGAGCGCACGGGCGCGACTCGGGCTGTGCTCGGGCGTTCCTTCGGCGTCTCTCGTCTAATCAGGTTTCACCTCGTATAGGTAATCCAACTTACGTATTGCACTAGAAACACGTAAGGGAGAATACGACGGGAAAAACGGGCCGGAAAAACGGTGCCGGAATCGGATTCCGGCGAGGGGAGGCGGCTGCCGGCGGCGGCACTAGGCGGCGGCGGGCGGCGGCTCCGGTGATCGGCGGTCCTCCGAGGGAGGAGCCGAGGGGGCGGACGAGAGGGAGAAGGAGAGGAGAGAAAGTGAGGCTAGGGTTTTGAGCTCTTCACTTTGGTGTGTCTATTCTCATGCCTATAGAGCTCCTTTTATAGGTGAAGAAAGGAGCCTATTGGGCTCAAACCCTAATGGATCGGATCCATTAACCCTAGCCGGCCCAATACATTAGCCGTCATTACGTTTCTCCAAAATTGACAATCAATTTCATCTCCGAAAAATATAACGATTATATTTTCTTTCTCGTTTTAATTTTCTCATCAATATGAGACAAAAATAAAAATTTCCAATTTCACAAAATCGGAAAGCCCATTTCAGGGGTACTGCTAAATCGGGAAATTTCCCAAAATAGAAACTGTACACCATCGTGTCCGTTTTCTTTAGCTCATTATTATTTCCAACTCATAATCACAATTATGAATCTCGGATTCAATCATATTGACCTCCGACTATATGTACTTAATTAACAGTTAATTAATACATGATCGTATTCAAGGATCGGTTTACACGAGAATGTGACCCTCAATGGTTCAGGTGTATAACTAGCCGTGGGCTCACAACATATTGTGATTCGAACAACATATTGTTCTTATTTCAACTACTCCCAAGAGTTTTAGATTAATAATCATATTATTTAATCTCCGAACAAGTCGGTGCCCAACGAATCAGTGACGAGCGTCTAGCAGCCACGCTTCACTAACTCCCTAGATACAAATGAAGTGCCTGCAAGAACCTTGTAATATAGTTAGCGTACAGTACGATCCCTCCGATACATATGTCCCGATCAAACTAGAGATATTGGTTAATCGAGATCTCTTGTTGAGTTTGATAACTGTGCGTACGTTCTAGGTTTCGTAAAATCCAGTCGTGATTGATTCAGAGAAACACATTTCTCTAATCACCTCACTATTCAACTCTGGCCAGAGATTCCGGGACTACGAACCATCAGAACACACAGGACATCCATGATCTATATCAAGCGATCAGATCCCCTACTACCATGCACAGACTTCACATCAGATTTCGAACTGCATGAACATTGTCTCCTTTTTCGACTTACTCCCTTTCCAGGGAATCAGAGACACGTTACGATACAGCTAGTCCTCTGATGAAGTCACGGTGATGTCTGGGTCTTAAGGATTAATTGTGTACAACTATATTATGGAATTCTCTACTCGATCAGTGATAACCACTTAGAGATTCCAGGGAGAGGGGGTTCAGTGAACTCATCAACAGTGAGCACCCACTCAAGTATGTCGATGTCCCAACACCGAGGCTCGAGATTAGCCCACATACACTAAGTGCTAGTCTCAAGGGGGAAAGGTCGGGTATCCTTGTTATTGGCGTAACCCATCGACTAGGAACTGAATTTGACCAGTTACGTTGCGTTAACAGAATTATCTCTCGGTTTCCACAAAACCGAATTCATACAACATGTGTAACTGTACAGGACTATATCTATGATTCAACATTGGGAGCAGATATAGTATATGCCATTAATATAGGTTTCATTAATTAACGATATAAACCGTTATATAACGGAATACGGTTAACCGCTCGGCCAACCGTTGGCTCGCCGGTCACCTATTCCAACACGTCCAAACGCAACGATGGACAACCTAAATGAAGGTGAATCGATGGATGCCATCAACCGCCTCAAGGCTCTCAACGCCGCCGCCGCCACTGCCGCCGCGTCGCAACTGCCATCGTTCTCTCCAGACTCGCCGCCGCTAGCTGACGCCGGTGAGGGTTCAGGTAAGGTTTCGCCCATGAACATCTCCCCGGACCATGATGCAGGGGGAGAAACTGCCGCAGAGGAAGACCCTGCCGCAGATGATGAGCCTGTTCATCCGCACCCGATTCCTCTCCAGACCATTCTTCCTGGTTCCCACGGCTCTGAGCCATCTCAGATTCCACGGCCGCCGGTGGTTATTTCAGGGATCGACAATGTGCTTGATTACGAGGCTGCCCAGAATGAAAGATCCCTAAACACCTCTGATTTTAAGGGTCTTTACACTCCTGAACCTTCTGTCACTGCCGCATCCTCTGCCTTTCCACAGGCAGACCCTGAAGTGCAGCAACAAGGCAAAGACGTGCCTTATGACAGGAGGGACGATGATGATGATTTTGATTACGCCGAGCTATACGAGAACTACCCATCTCAGAAAAAGACCAAGGATCGCAAACCGACTCCTTATCCTTCTGCAAATCCACCCTCTGATGCGGAAGATTCTGGCCACTCAAGTCAGCAGCATCATGATGCCGCAGGATCTGAGACAGAGTCTGATCCACCACTAAGTGAACTTTTTTCGAGGAAGCGCAAGCCTGAGCAAGTGCCCATTACTTCCCGCCGTCCATCAACTCGATCTACCACTGCCTATGCCAAAGGCAAATGCCCTGAAGTGCCACCAACCTCAAAAGAAAATCCAATTGATTTGGAGACTGCCACTGCCAAGAAATCCCGAAAAGGGAAGGAGAAAGCTGCCGCATCCAAACCCGACAGCTCTCAAAGTGGTGATGTCGCAGTCATACCTGCTACGAAGAAGGGCAAGGCACCGAAAGTTGATGCTCCGAAGGAGGATTCTGATTCTGACATGAAACCCGGAAAGGGTTACTCGAAGAGGTTCTGGTCAGAACGTCGCTCTGTGATTGGACCACAATTTTACTCCAACAAGTCTCTTCTCCCAGACCGCAATGTCGATGTGTCAATTTGTGCCAAACACAAAGTTGACAAATTCTTGAAAAAGATGAAGTTGGTTAAGGCAGTCACCTACGCCGCACCCTACTGCGAGGATTTAGTGCGCGATTTCTATGCAAACTTGCGCCCATGTTTTGGAGATGATGGCTCCCGTGGCTATGGAAAGGCACAACTGGATTCCCACTACGAATGTGCATTTCGTGCATACACAAATGGGGGAAGTCTTGTTTCACCTTGGTGCAGGTAGGCAGGTGAACTTGGGAGAGCTCATTTTTGAGAAGATAGCATCACAGGCAGAGAACATTACTCAGACGCAGAGCCTTGCATTTCCCTCCTTGATCTGGGAGATGTTGAAGAACCAAGGGCTCTCGTACAATAGTGCTGATCAACTGATTGCAGCCCCAAGTGCTTACAAGTTGTATGTTCGTGAGAACAATGACTTGCCATGGACTGGTCTGCATGCCTCTGCCGCAGTGCACCAACTCCACCCCCAAAGAAGGTTCACAAGAAGCAGACTGATGCCCCCAGCTCCTCTGCACTGCCGAATATTCATGCTCGCGCCCAAGCATTTGCAGAGCTTTGTGCTGAACATCACCTGATAATCTTCAAGGAATTCATGGCCGAAGCCATTGTGGATGGAATTTCTCATTTTCTTGAAGATGAGGGATTTCCTTCACAAAAAGGGGGAGTACCAGCAGCTGCGCGCAAAACGGCAAGGAGCACAATTCTGAGGAAGTTGAAGAAACGCATTGATGAGGACATTAAGGAAGCTGATGCTGAAGAAACTGCTGCAGAGAAGGAAGCTGCCGCAGCAGAGAAGGCTGCCGCAGACACTGCAGCAGAGATTGATGGTGAAGAGCGTGGATCGTCACCTGAGCATGATGATTGAAGATTTGAAGGACTGCAGTTCTGAAGACCTTGAAGAAATATTATTTCTTCTTTTGATGTTTAATTTTTATTTGCTCTGAACAATTCATTTAATTTCTGCTCATTTGTTTTTTGAACAATTTGTTTAAGTTTTTATTTGGTCTGAACAATGTTTAATTTAAGTATTTATTTCCTTTAGAAAAAATTGGTGTGTTATTTAGAGGCTTACTTAGTTTAACTTGTTTTTATTTTATTAGTTAGGTTTCAAATAAATGTTTTTGTTCTACTTAGGAAGTATCAACTAAGGGGGAGTTTCATTGCCTTAGTTGTTTGTCAAGATAAATGTCATATACTTCTAAGTCAGATGTATTTCATTGAGGGGGAGTGCTCATTGCGCTGCTGCCTCATGGTTTTGTGAAGAAAGATAAAAAGGGGGAGTTTGTAAGGATAAATATGTTTGGGCATTACAATGCCTTAAATGTACTTAGGCAGAAGTTGTTTTGCTAACATATTTATTTGTTTTCTTCTTTCTTCACAATTTAAACTGTTGTAATCACTTGTCATATTGGTGATTTGATTTAGCATAGTTCATTAGTTGGAACGTGCTTGAAAAACAATCAACATAGAAGGTTTCTGCCGCAGCACAGCCAGGCAGTGTTATGCCGCAAGCAGTGCAAGGCTTGGACAAGAGGTTGAGTTCAGAGAATCAAGCGAAGCATGATATAAGGGCAAGGGAATGCTGAAGTCCAGATAGTATGGAAGGCAGTGCAGTGTGGCAGTGAATTCCAGAAGAACTTCAGAAGGCATCCTGCGGCAGCAGTCAAAGCAGCCTGCCCTGAAATCTCTCAACCGATTGTTGACCTAGCTTTTCAAGGGAATTAGTTGAAGACTCTCACCTATAAATGGAGGACGTCTACAGCTGCATTCCTCAACAATCCAGAATACAACACAACACCTTATACACTTCATTTCCACTCTAGTTCGATCGATCAGCCTTTAGAGCCGAAGACTTCAAACGTGAAGTTCTTCGTGCCGTATATCTCTCATTTCTGGGAGTGTCCTTTTGTTTGGCTGATGATCGAAGGCTTAGAATAGGTGTTCAATTCAGTAGCTAGTTTTTGTTGTTGATTGTTCATACTCTTCGGATACGATTAATACAAAGGCATACATGTGTATAGCCTTTGGTAATATCATTGTAAATTCAAGAGTATCGTTTTGTAAAGACTCGTTTCTTAATAAAGTTTCTGGCCGTAAGGCCGTTTCGTATGTGTATAATTTAAATACACATACAAAGATTTAAATTCGTGTTCTTTACTTTTTCGTACGTGTGTGTGTGTTCGTTCGAAGTGATTTATTTTTATTATTTCCGCTGCTATTCATATACATATATCATATATAATTTTATCACTTAAACAATCTGATTAATCTGGATAAAATACTTAAATCAAGTAAATCACGTAAAACGAACGATTTTTCTGTACAAGGCATCGTGTTGCGGCATACGCTGTTCTGCCGCAGAACACTGCCTTGTCTAGGCAGCGCATTTCACTGCGTTTATTTACTGCCTACGACTTTCAATAAGGTTGGTTGCTGCTCATACTCTTCACAATACGATTTTCTGATTTCCTTCGGACACATACACTGAAGAGTGTGTGGTATATAGCTCGATAGTTGTTGTATGCTTAGTGTTATGTGTTACGATTGATTGTTCGGAGAGTTAGCATATGTTAGCTCGTTGATGCGGTAAAAAAAATTCTATGCACTACACTACATTGTGTCTTTTATATGATATTGACATTTATAATTGATATTTTCACCACATATATGGTTTGGTGGGGGACGACAAATGTATGGTTTTTGTCGAAAAGAAATTATAAATTAAGTGGAATTGTAGTTCAATATCTTTGGTTCAAAATACAATTGCTCCTCAAACATTTTTATGATAATTAATTCTACCTATTTCGATGTTTCGATTATAATCAAATTAAAGTTAAACTGAAAAGGCAAACGGATATTCATCTTTTACTATGATAAACAAGAATAAAAAGTACTACATTGTCTCACACTTTATTTTAAACAAATTAAAATCCAAAAATTATTAATTTTAATTAATTTAATTCCCTCTTAACTAAGTAGTTAGTTATAAGTTTAAACGTACTAAGTACGCACTGTATTGATGTTCACTCCTGATCGATAGTATTGGCCGGAAACCCAACCAGCCGGAATGACCTTGTACGCTAAAACAGTCGCACTCGATTCAATAGAAGTCAGCCTCACGGAATACGGGCCCCGCGCTCCACTCGGCAAATTGACTTTCCACGTCACTCCCCAAGACTGCGACATTGGTAACCACACTCTCGGCCGCCACGACCCTTCCGGGACTAACTCCATTTCACCGACGTTACCATCTCCATTCTCACCCTCCACCGTGAAAGCCAAGTAGTTTGGGTTCGACCTCGAATCAATCTTAAATGTTAACCCCGACGAATAAGCGCATTTTACCCTAATCAAACAATTCATTCAATATTAGTCAAAAGTCAAAACAAGTCAAGGAATCTTAGCTCAGTTAGTTGAAACACTTGAATTGAAGACATTAAAGTATAAAGTTCAAACTTGAGACTATATATACCAAAAAAGTCAAAACAAACCGTTCGTATACCTTTGGTATTGGATATTGATTCTTCCCAATTGTCGTAGGGTTTCGGCTTGGCCTCCCTTAGCTAGAGACCCGAAGGCGAATCCGCTTAGGTCAAAATGAACAGCGTCGTTGTTACATGCACCGGGGCATTGATCTGTAATCGTTATGGTAACAGGTTGTCCCGAACATGCACCATAGTTCGTACATTTTACCTTCAAATCAGACGTGTCACGAATTTAATTTTAAATTAAATCATCAGATAATTAATTTGGTATACCAAAATTTTCGATATTCCGAACCTGATAACAAGTGCCGCAGCCTTTTCCTGATTTGAATAAATTGTTATTTCCCGCAGATATCAAACCGTAATATGGTGGGTACGCGACGTCGTTCGCAAAGCCACAAGCACCTCCTGGTTGATTTTATTTTTCTTTCAAAATGATTAATTTCAAAAATAATACTTTACTATTAAATAATTAATTAATGAAAATTTTACGTACCGCTTCCGGGTCCCGTCGGCGGCCCGTACCATGTTGCTACGGCCGGTAAGAAACCGGCGGTACGAGATGCATTGAATAATTCGGGATTCGTACTATCGAGGCAAAGACAGTAGTCGCTGAAGAGTGAAAACAAAGTCGCTGAAATAAATAAAACGCGACTATAGTCACGTTGATAATTCATGAACATGGTGGAAGATCAAATGTTAAAGTTCAAAAAAAAATGTAGTAAAGTAATTAGTGAGGGTGGGGTAATATCCGCATGCATAAACACGTACTTTTATACAGTTTATACTGCACTAATTGTGCTCTAATTTTAATTACCTTGATTAATTAATTGATTATTATAGGATAAAGAATCAAAATTAAGGTGATTGTTTGACTCAGTCATATAATGTGATTATTTTTTCCTTTAGTAATTTGTAAATTGTAACCGCCATATTAATTACTCTACAAATAAATTGTGGCATGAAAATGGTAATCAAATGCGGTCAAAGTTTTTTATTGGGCTTGTTGGGTTAAATTTTGTTATTGGGCTTACCATAATAACTGGTAAAGCTTTGGGCTAATGTTTACTGATCCCACTCGTTTTCAGCCCACCCGAGACCATGCAAATATTGTTATGAGGTTAGTTTTGTCATTCCACGTGACCGACTGAAACAAAAGAACTGGAGTAGATCAGATAGATATATGAGCACGAGCATCTTCAACGTGAAGCACTAAAGAAAGAATATCCAACTTCCGAGAGTCAAAATTTGAGTTTTTATGCCTACATATTCAAGAAATTAAATAAAAATAAATTAGAGGTTTCTTAAGGGACGGGCAATGATTTTCTTTACTTGTACTCAACAACCAACTTTATCATTACACGTCATCTCGATTCTAAATTGTTTTTTTCTTTTATTGCATGTTGACCCACATGCATTTGTCGCTTTCATATTGCACTCCCATTATTTTTCAATACTTTCACTCTTGGTACGATTTACCAACAATCAAACCATACTTTTTTTTTTAATAAAACCGCCTCAAATTAAATTGAATATTTGAATAGTGCATAACATAATTGTAACTTTTGGAGATTTTTAAATGAACTGAAATCAATATATTAATGAATTATAAGTAACATAAATTAGAATTGATTGTTTTTACTTTACCCCATGGTTTTATTTCATGCAATATTCATTGTACTAGGCAAAATAAATAAATTAACGGAGAATTGGTATTTCTCACGCGCGGTTCATGGACTTTATAAGTGTGTTTTTGTACTCAATTTTGTTAGAATCTCATTTGTATTTTTTGGTGTAGGTATTTAGAGATGGCATAGTGTACTAAAAAGTAATTTCCTTTTTTAGAACCATATGAATGAAGTTACGTAGATTAAGCAATCTAATATATGTATCACATGTGGATCATATTGGAATCGTGCAAAATCAACCTTTAAAAGTTGCAAGAAATATCACTCCAACAAGAGTGTGAAATTGGGCGTCTTGCTTTAAACAAAAGCAAATACGTGATGAAAAAGTAATACGGGACTAAACGTTATTATATAGTAACTTGATCTAAATACGAGTATATACGTTCAAGTGCATTTCGTAATTCAAGTCACATCACAAAGTTATCGTAAAATAAAAAATTAAAAAACATGTCTCATATGTATTTTTATTCAAACTGCACGTATAAACTAAAAATAACTCAACCAATTCAATAGATAACCCGAATACTATCAAAAATTATCCGAAGCTCAAACTAGTGACTATTGATCGTTGACAGTTCAATTAGCTAGCCATTGTAATGTGTTTTTCTTAAACTTATACGGTTAACATGTATGAGTGTGATTATAAGATATGACACTTTTAATACATGATCTCTACATAATTATGACATTAGTAAATTTATGGTTGCTTGATTGTGTGATCTTATTGAATTTAAGTATATTGTGTGTTCAATTGATGGAGTTGATTTTGAGATTTTTATCCACACAAATTATTTAGAAAAATAAAACAAAATCAATGAGAAACCGCTAAGCCTAACACACCCACACGCGCGCTCTCACTTTTTTTTTTTTGGATTTTCGATTTCCGTGTCAAGCAAGCATCCCCCACCACCACCATGGGCAGGGCAAGAACCAAACCCCAATTCCCTTTTTAATAAAAATCCCATTTTTAATCTTCTCTCTTCTTCACTGCCTCACAATAATAAAACCCTTTTCTTGCCGTGCAATCTTTCCCCTCACCCACCCACCTTCCAAAATGGGTCACGATGCGGTGGTCACGGCGGCGGCGTTGGGGGAAGCGCCGCCGACCTCTCTGGCTCCGGGATTCAGGTTCCACCCGACGGACGAGGAGCTGGTGCGGTACTATCTGACGAGGAAAGCTTGCGGGAAGCCTTTCCGGTTCCAAGCCGTGTCCGAAATCGATGTGTACAAATCCGAACCTTGGGAGCTCGCTGGTTTGTGAAATGATTTTAAAAAATTGTACCTTTTTGTGTTTATTAATTAAATAAAATGATTATTGGTATGTGTTTTAGGTTTATGAGTTTATTATTAGATAAAATTGTTTGATGATAATTTCAATTTGTGAGTGGTGTGATGTAAAGATTGCATCTTTTGGTGTAAAAAGCTAACAACAAGGAAAATGCTTTTCGTTTTTTTTTTCTATCTTGTATAATAGTTATATGGGTGTCTGAAAACGGAGTAAAGGGCGAGGTGTAGGTGTGATCTGTATAACCTGGATATGTTGAGGTGTGAGAATTCAAATGAAACTCAGAGGAGACTATTAGTGATGAACATATGGATTTTTATATGGATGTCGATCGATGTATCTTAGCAAATATTTCTCCAATTAATTTGCATTCATGTCTGGAATGAGTTATCTTTACTTGCAATTGAAGTGATGGATGCTTCCTTTTGATTTAGTATTTCATTTTTATTTTCTGTGTGCTTACCTAATCTCCAACTTAAAGACTTTTTTTGTTTGCCTTGAAAAAAAAGGATATTCATCTATGAAGAGTAGAGATCTAGAGTGGTACTTCTTTAGCCCGGTGGACAGGAAGTACGGCAATGGGTCCCGCCTCAACCGTGCCACCGGGAACGGATATTGGAAAGCCACCGGAAAAGACAGAGCTGTTCGGCACAAGACCCTAACCATAGGAATGAAGAAAACCCTCGTTTTCCATAGTGGGAGAGCTCCCGATGGGAAGAGAACAAATTGGGTCATGCATGAGTATAGGCTTTGTGACTCGGAACTGGATAGGGTTGGAGTTTCACAGGTGTAGTTTTTGTCAAGATTTCATTCTTCATTTATCTGATTCGTTGCTTTTGCTATTTTATTTAAATTTTGGTTTGGAGGTTATGAATCTCAAGAGAAAAATTATTTTCTTATTGTGTGGAAAAAAAGGATGCATTTGTGCTGTGTAGAATATTTCAAAAGAGTGGTTTAGGGCCGCCCAATGGGGACCGTTATGCCCCTTTTGTTGAGGAAGAATGGAATGACGATGTTGGTCTCGTGGTCCCGGGTGGAGATGCCGAAGATGAAGTGACAATTGGTGGTGAGGCACGACTCCCACGAGTCGATCCTGATCAGGTTTGATACAAACAAGCCCTTTTCTTTTAATATGCCGAGTTTAGTTCATTTTGGGGTGGAATTCTTTGCATTTACGCACATTCGTTTTGGAGCGTGTGCATTTTTTTCTCAAACAAAATGCAACATATTCGGTTAGTGTAATTTGTAAGCGTGTCATCATGCATCACCTTTTGTACCTTTAATTGTAGAATTTAGTAGAAACAAGATTAAACTTGTGCACACATCAAGTTGAAAACTAAGTGTGTTGAGCTAAATTCAGGGGGCTAAATAATATTTTTATAGACGTGAAGGGATGTTTTTTATTCATGAAGGGATAAATATATGACAAAAATCCTCTGGGTTATTTGTTGTACTTTCGAAAGTTAGATGATTTTTTGTGTAAGTAGGTCAAACATCAAGGATACGTGTATGTAATATACAATTGTATACTGAAAAAGGAAGTATAACCTTCCGTCAATTATGTCTAATATGCATCCACTGTCTCAAAAATTGTAACAGGACACTCAGACTCTCAGCATGGCTCTTCCCCAGGGCGATGATACAATCGGGTCCCACAGCATCCCATTCATGTGCAAGAGGGAGAGATCCGAAGACCACCCCGAACTTGAAACCCTCTCTTTAGCCCAGACCAAGCGATCCAAGTCCGATGAACCCAACTCGGGACATGCAAATGGGTCTGAAGATTCCACCACTACAAGCCAAGTCCCTTCTACAACAATGATAATGACGACAAATTTTTGCTCCAACCTTTTGGAATTCCCTTTCTTAGAACCTTTAGATCGGAAAGAAAAGTATATTAGTAATAATAATAATAATAATACAGTGAGAGCCCTCACGTTCGACTCTTCGAACCTAGAAAAATCAGTGCCACCCGGTTACTTGAAGTTTATAAGCAATTTAGAGAACGAGATTTTAAACGTGTCCATGGAGCGGGAGACTTTGAAGATTGAAGTGATGAGAGCTCAAGCCATGATCAATATTCTTCAGTCTCAGATGGATATTTTGACCAAAGAGAATGAAGACCTGAGAAAGCACGACTAGAAAGGAACGGCCGAAAAAAGGTGATTCGCATCGTATTTTTATTATATATGTACACTTTCTTATATACTTTAAATCGCTGGCTCTATCGCGGATTTTTAGTTATTGTATGCTCTTTCTGAACTGTGTGGAGATGAGTAGTGGCGCCTCTAGAGGGAGATTTGACTATTTTGCGGCCTTATATTATCTCTCGTGTAGTTTTAGTGTAGTGGACTGAATCTGTCGAAAATGCTCTCTTTTATCTTTGGATCGACTTGTGACTTGAATAAGGTTGACATATTATGTATGTCCATTGTGATGCTTTTGTTTTTCCATATTTACTTTTGTGTTGTCATCCTTGGGTATTTACATTTCGCCTTCAAAGGCGTCGCTTTGAGTTTGAAATGACAGTGATGCCGTGATAAGTATGTACACCAATAGGTAAAAAAGAGAGTAGGCACATTGACTTTTTCTCTGTGGAATTGATTCTCCGATTTTGATTTGCTGGATCTTGTGGTGCACTCGAGGTTTGTGAGATGGCTCTTGGGTTCGTTACGTAAAAGGAGTGAATGACTAAACCGAGAAACTCTAGGTTGTTTCTTTGAAGCTCGAGGTGCACAATCGGGTGTTTGTTTTTGTTTTTTCAATCGTCAATCTCTTATACATTGTCGGCAATGGGCGATTTTGAGGATAGTATTATTGTCGACATTATTTTTGTACCAAATTTTATTTGAAGTACCATATTCACCATCATCACCACTTTGAGGAATGGACTTCTCAGTTCTCAGAAGTCAGAACAGATAATGGGTTGTACAAATTTATTTTTTCACAAACTAACTAAAAAGGTAATAAATCCTAAAAAAATAGGTTGAAATAATAAAACGAATTGAAAATAAAGTGTAACAAAAATAATTGAAATTTGAAAATTAATTGATATACACAGTAATATTTTACAATAACTAGTCTCAACACCCGTGCGATGCACGGAAGAGTTTTAGCTAACATTGTTATTATGTAAAATTTAACATATTAAAAAATTAATGTATGATGTTTATACTCCATTAGTTTGGTGCTGAAGTTTATAAGACTTTAGTACTTTTTTAATACAATATTAGCTAGAGATGTATTTTTTCAAGTATTAGTATTATGTTTTAAGCTTTTTTTTCATGAATAAATGTTATTTCAATTCTAAACAATTAAATTTAAATTGTTGTGTGAACAAAGATAATGATAAGAGTTAATTCACCATTACGAAATTTGAAACACCTTTATACACTACATTTTCATTCTATTGTTAAACTTTTCACTCTCGACACAAATTAAAAGTTTCAACCCGTCTCACAGTGACTCTCGACATGCGGTAGTTATAACAACACTTGGTACGCGTAGTTACAACCAACCGCGTACCCAGTGTTGTTATAACTACCACGTTCAATTGCAAAGACCATTGGAAGGATTGATATTTCGCAAAAGTATTATAAGGACACCAACCCCACCAACAAAAATAAAATATAAATAACTAATCAACAATAAGATATTAAAAAATGTTTTATTTATATAATTAGAACAAACCAAAATACTTATTAAAATCTTGTACACATAGAAATGCGATTTACTTTCTAAATTACTAAAGACATTTGTTAAAACATACTAAGTCCACGGTTGATCAGCGCAATAGATACAGAACTCTGGTAGATTATTTCGCCCGTATCATAAATGGACGCCATAATCGTTAATTTCATCCACTTCATTCAGAGTTGACACTAAAATTGCTCTTTGCTCGTGCTTGCAAAAAACGAATATCGAATACGTGTTAAAGATAAGAAGGAAATGTTGCTTGAACATTGATTTTATAAAATAATGACTAAGTTGTCAAAATCTTTTAATTAATATCTATATAGGGCTTCTCCCGTCGTTGTCATCGCCAAAAGTACCATCTCCAACCCAACATCAGAAATTCAATCAATAAACACTCGTAAAATAAGATTATCATTTTCATTGTCAATATTTTGCAACCTAATATTTTTTGTAAAGCGGAAAATTTTGCAATCGCTTCATATATTAGAACAATTAATCGTGGCATTAACAAAAATATTTGAGCTAGAATCTCTAGTCTTTGGATAATTACTGCACCCGTGCGATACACGGAAAAGTTTTAAAATGTACCAAATGACAAATGTTTTGGTCACTATCGAAACTACAACATATTTTTCAAAAATATACTAATGTTGGACAAAAACTGACTTTGACATTTATTATTTAATCGATAATATAAATCTTATCGCTATAATTTTTTCCGCCCAATACTTTCGTTTTGATGACATAATTACCAAGTTTTATTATAATTATCGCGTTAAATTCCACAAACTATTGGAAAGATCGATATTTCGCAAAAGTATTATCGGGACACCAACCTCACAAAAAAAAAATACATAGAATTAATAAACAATAAGATATTAAACAATGTTTTATTTATAAAATTAGAACTAACCAAAATAATTATTAAAAATTTGTACACATAAAGATTTTCTTTTATTTTCTGGACAGGACGTGATTCTCGATAACATAATTACCAAGTTTTCTTTATAATTACCGAGTTCAATTGCACTGATTATTAGAATATTCGATATTCCGCAAAAGTATTATCCGGAACACCAACCTCACCAACAAAAATAAAATACAAAGAATTAATCAACAAAATAAATATTACAAAACTATTTATTTATAAAATTAGGACTAACCAAAATACTTATTAAAACATTTTACACATAAAGATGCGATTTACTTTCTGAATTACTGAAGGCATTTGGTTACTCTCGAAAGTACAACATACTCTTCAAAAATATACTTAACGTTGGACAAATACTGACTTTGACATTTATGAATCGACAATATAAATTTTATCGCTATAATTTTTTCCGCCCATTACTTTCGTCTTGATGACATAATTACCAAATTTTGTTATAATTACCGCGTTCAATTCCACAAACTATTGAAAATATCGATATTCCGCAAAAGTATTATCGAGACACCAACCTTACCAACAAAAATAAAATATAAAGACCTAATCAACAATAAGATATTAAAAAACATTTTATTTTTAAAATTAGAACAAACCAAAATACTTATTAAAACTTTGTACACATAGAAATGCATTTACTTTCTGAATTACAGAAGGCATTTATTAAAACATATTAAGTCCACGATTGATCATGGCAATAGATACAGAAGTATGGTAGACTATTTCGCCCGTATCGTACATGGACGCTATAATCGTTAATTCCATCCACTTCGTTCAGAGTTGGCGCTAAAATTGCTCTTTGCTCGTGTTTGTAAAAAACGAATATCGACAATGTGTTAAAGATAAGAAGGAAATGTTGCTTGAACATTGATTTTATAAAATAATCAGACTAAGTTGTCAAAATCTTTTCATGAATATCTATATAGGCTTCTTCTGTTGTTGTCATCTCCAAAAGTACCATCTCTAACATCAGAAATTCAATAAAAAAAACACTCGTGGAATAAGGTTGTCATTTTAATTGTCAATATTTTCCAACCTCATATTTTTTGTAAAATGGAAAATTTTGCGAACCCTTCATATATTTAGAATAATTAATCGTGGCATAAACAAAAATATTCGAGCTAGAATTTTTAGTCTGTGGATAGTAATTGCACCTGTGCGATACACGAAAAAGTTTTATAATGTACCAAATGACAAATGTTTTTATCACTCTCGAAACTACAACATACTCTTCAAAAATATACTAATGTTGGAGAAAGACTGACTTTGACATTTATTAATCGACAATATAAATCTTATCGCTAGAATTTTTTTCGCCCAATACTTTAGTTTTGATGACATAATTACTAAGTTTTGTTATAATTACCGTGTTCAATTCCATAAACTATTGGAAAGATCGATATATTCCGTAAAAGTATTATCGAGACACCAACCTCACCAACAAAAATAAAATACAATGAATTAATTAACAATAAGACATTAGAATTAGAATTAACCAAAATACTTATTAAAACTTTGTACACGTAAAGATGTGATTTTCTGGTCTCGAAATCCGACTCCGTACCGTCCCGTGTTATTCCCACATTTACTCATCGCAGAGTAAGAGCTTCTACCTGGTTATGTAGGTCACTCTCAAAATGGCAACATAAATTTTCCAGTGTGTAAATATTGGTCTCTTAAAAATATACTATCATTGGACAAAGATTGACCTTGACATTTATTAATCGTTGGACAAAGACTATATTGAGCTCTATTAATCAATAATATAAATTTTGTAGCCAGATTTTTTCCCTCTAAATACTTTCGTTTTGATAACATAATTACTAAGTTTTGTTATAATTACCGAGTTCAATTGCACAAACTATTAGAAGAATCGATATTCTTCAAAAGTATTATCCGAAACACCAACCTCAGAAACAAAAATAAAATACAAAGAATTAATTAACAAAATAGATATTAAAAACATTTTATTTTTAAAAGTAGAACTAACTAAAATACCTATTAAAACATTTTACACATAGAGATGCGATTTAATTTTTGAATTACTAAAGATATTTGTTAATATTTATAAAAATGAATTATGATTTAAAATTTAGAACTTATTAAATAATGAGTGTATCATGAGTACATGATCGATCACTCGCTAAAAAAAATAACTCAAAATTTCACTCGCAATCCGCCTGCACCCATATTAACTGATAACATATTATATAATAAAAAGGGATGTTAAAAATACCACAAAAACCAACTCGTACGCTATCATGACCCGTAACCACTCAAACCGTTGATTTTAAATTTTAAATGAATAAGTGTTTAAATTTTAGAACATGTCAAATACTGGGTGGATCATGAGTGCATTATTGTCTACGCCCGAGTCATAAAAAATTGACTCGACATTACTTTATAAATCCATATGCACCCGTTATCACATGTGTCACAGAATTGTCGATAAAATTAACATTCTTTCATTATTCAACTATATCATTATTTATAAATATACCTGTCCAAACCTGCTTATTCAAACGTTTCAAAAATAATTTATGAATCGTAATATAGAATTGCTCGTGCTTAAATACTGACATTTAAGAAAATAAATCAATTTTGCACAAATATTGACTTTGCTCGTGCGTAAATATATCATAGTTAATCTTAAATCGAAACATACAATTCCTGTTTAAATACTAACGTCTTAAAAAAATATGTTGCACACATATTGATTTATCTCGTGCTTAAATAGATCGTCTAATCCGTTAACCTAAATAATAATTAAAAAATAAATTGTAATATTAATTATAATAAAATAAGAAATTTTGGAACCTCCCTTTACAATTATTGTTTTATTTGTAAACATTTATTTTTTATTTATGAAAATATTAACTCGTACGCCAAATCCACACTTAGCCGCTGAAACTCATGGTTTTATATATATAAAAATGAATTATGGCTTAAAATTTTAGAAAATATCACATAATGAGTGAGTTATGGGTACATGGTCGACTAAAAAAACCTATTCAAAATTTCACTTGCAATTCGCCTCCACCCGTATTAACTGTTGTAACATATTATATAATAAAACGTTGATGTTAAAAAATACCACAAAAATCAACTCGTACGCTATCATGATTCGTAGCCACCCAAACCGTTGATTTTTTTTAAATGAATAACGGTTTAAAATTTTAAAACCTGTCAAATAATAGGTGGACCATGAGTACATTAGTGTCCACGCTCGAGTCATAAAAGTTTGACTCAACATTACTCTATAAATATATCTGCACCCGTTATCACGTGTCTCACAAAATTATAGTAGCATAAGGGTGATAATTGTCGATAAAATTAGCATTCTTTCATTATTCAACTGGATCATTATTTATAGATATATACCGTGCATAAATATTGCATAAATATTGACTTTGCCCGTGCGTAAATACATTATAGTTGCTCTTGAATAACAACGTACAATTGCTCGTGTTTAAATACTAACGTTTTAAAAAAATATGTTGCACACACTGAAAGTACAGTAACTAAATTGAAACTCTTAATACCTGGACGTTGATTTGCAGTACGATATCTCGACAGTACTTCAGCAGTGAGGTACTCTTTGCAATCCTCCCACACCGTATTGGGACTGGTCAGGGAATCCGAAGTCAACATATTCACAAACAAAGATCGCAACATGTGATCCGAACCCCAAATAGAACACTCTTTTATTGCATCAATATATTCTTTGTCGTCATCTAGCAATCCACGGGCATAACACGCTTCTTGAAAGGTTTCATATACATGACATTTGTACGTTCTAATATTATCGAAAGACGAGCAGCCACGAACGACGTTCAATAATATCCTCAGATAGTACACTTCTCCACCTCCTGGATACATATACGCTATTCTTCCGTACGCTACACCTCTTTGTCTCGGTCGCCATTCTTTGCTCTTATCATCCATAACAAAGCGCGTTGGATATTCGGCATAGGTCAACTGCCTTCCTTCGCTGTATTTTTTATTTGCTTCCATCCAACTCGTGAACATGGATTCTTTCGATGAAAGCTTGTCCATAACCTCTTCGATATCATCATCTTGGTTAAACAATACACTCTGGTGGTCTTTAAGATGAAAACCAAGTCTAATAACGTGTGGGTCTTTAAAATGTATCTCAAATCCAAATAATCTCCAAGAAGCTTCCGAAGCAGATAGGTATCTACAATCAAAGTACTGTTTAATCTCGTCAATGACTTCATCTCCGCCATTTGGATTATGAGATTGATTGAATACTGCAGTTGCACAATCATGACCTTTATGCACGTATTTAAACAAATACTTTATAGATCGCGCTCTGTTGCACCATTCAACATTTATATGTGCGCGATACTTCTTTAGAAGAAATTTGTTATGCGGAACAACATACCTGCAAAAAATCACACGTAATAACGTTAATACGCATAGACGACCGCATAAAATGACAAAATTAGAAGTATTAACATGTAATTAGAATCATTAAATACCTAGTATCAAGTTCAATGCCATTCTTACTGATATGCCGACCAAAATCCCTACGTCGATACACAATGAAACCATCATTGTCTAAAGTAGTTCGCGGAACAAATTTTTTGGAAAGCTTTTAGTGCAACGATTTCCATCCATGCATGGAGATTGTTTGTTTGCAGGTCCGCACGGGCCGTGCATCATGAACTCTTTAATATCTTCATAATATTCAGAATCCTCGTATTCATCTGGAATATCAGCAGAAATTAAACCATCCACAACATTATTACACGGTGTCCGATAAATCCTTAATGAACAGCAAAATATGAGCATGTGGCAATCCGCACTTTTGAAACTCTATAGTGTACACAACTGCATAAACAAAGAATATTAAATAATAAGAATACTATTAAGAACGAAATACTTATCTTATTAAGTGTCATAATTATTAATGTTACCGCACTCTTATTTGTTTTTTAAATTAATCAAATAAACTTGCTCATATTTAAATTTCATATTTAAATTACGTCAAAAAATTTGTTTAATAAATAATATGCTGTTTTTTTAAGTTTATTTAAGTTAATATATTCAATCTTATTATTTTTCAAATTTTAATATTTAATTTGAGTTAAAAAAGTTAAAGAAATCGGCTAAATACGTTACAATTACAATATGGATCTCTTTCCTATATTTATGGACGCTTATTGATTAATCTGTCTAACAATCGGATTAAAATATTTTGTATACTTACGCTAAACCAATTTTACAAAACAGATCTCTTTCCTCTAATTATGGACGTGTATTGATTAATTCATAAAGAACCCTAAATCTGTCTAAATTTAAAATATTTACGCTAAAATTTAAAATATTTACGCTAAACCAATTGAATTAAAATATTTTGTATACTTACTCTAAACCAATTAATTAGAACTGAATTAAAATATTTTGTAGATAGAAGGTTTCATGGAAATTAATATAATATATATATATATATATATATATATATATATATATATATATATATATATATATATATATATATATATATATATATAGATAAGTTTAAAAACGTAAATATAAATCAACTAACTTAAGAGATTAATATGGGAAGTATAAATGTAAATCACGTCTCAAAATTTTATGATTATATCATTACATCGTTTTAAACTGTGTAAGTAAGAAGATGAAAATAAAATGAAAAAAAAAAGTGATTATCTTTATATTAATTTTTGTAACAAAATTATTACATTCATAATTATTTTACATATTGTCTGCATATATTTATTTTCTCTTCTTGAACTTTTACTTCGTGTTGTAATAAACCACCTACAAAGAAAAAAAAAGTTATTAACGCAAAACATTAAGTGCAAAAAAAAAATTAAGTGCAAAACATTAATATTTATTAAATGAAAGACATAACCGTATGTCATAAACTATACAAACTATACAATATCAATTCGACACGATAGTCGTATAAATTTACATCTCATTAAAGATTCCAAAAAGACTCCATCTTCAAAATAAAGCGGGAGAAAATACACGAAAGAGGACACGACACTATTGAAGAGCAAATCACTATATTTTAGAGATAAAACTTTCGAAAGTAAACACGAACAAAAAATAAAAAATAATTATATTATAAATAATATTTAACGCAAAAAATAAAAAAAAAATAATTAAGTAATTAGTAAAAGCAAAATCCTTTAATAAAAAAAAATTAAAAAAATAAATAAATTAATTAAATCGCTGCAAAAAAAGACATTCGTAAGTAAAAACATAAGAATACCATAATTATCAATAGAATACATATTTTTGTCGCTGCAAAAAAAATATAAACAATAAGTAATTATGAATAGAATGGACAAATAAAAAAAAGGATGATTAATGAATTAAATACTTACAATCGTCCCTGAAAAACAAAAAAAAACAAAATGCGTGACGATATATTATAAACGATAGAAGACGAAGTAATTACGAATAGAATGGAAAAAAAATAAGATGATCATTGAATTAAATGAGATACTTACAATGTCTCTGCAAAAGAAAAACAAACGAAATGCATACGATATATTTATGAATCAAATAGAACAATCAATTAGTAAATACACTTACAATGATCCCTGCAAAAACAAAAAGAAATGGAGATAATAATTAAGCTATTAATCGAAAACAAATTAATGAATGATGAAATGAACCCTGCAAAAAAAGGGAGAGGTAATGAGAAATGAGAATCGATAATGATCTATTTATAGGGAAGATTAGGGTTTGTATGATTCTTTAAATTCGGTCAAAAATTTTGAATTCAAATTTTCAGTAAATATCCGCAATTATAGAATTTAAATGATACAATTACAATTAATTTTGTCAGTTTTATTGATTTGCTTAAATTAAGGAGGTGATTTATAGTATAAAATAAATTATTAATATAAAGAATCGATAATTATGTTATTAATAATAATAATAATAAAAAAAATCGGTATTTTTGGTATTTTAAACTTTAGTCAATAACTTAAATTCAAATTATGCTTAATTATAGCAACAGATGATAAGGATAATTATGTTTATATAAAAATTCGAATAAAAAATATAATTACAGATTGTATTCCATGAATTCATAGCGTAGTTGACCTATAATCAAGGAATTGTTTTAATAAATTAGCCTAATTAAAGAATTGTTTTAAATTAATTAGAGTTGACCTAATTAAGGAATTGTTTTAATAAATTAGCATAATTAAAGAATTGTTTTAAATTAATTAGCGCTTTTAAAAAATGATTTTTTTAATTTAATTAATTACTTAATTTAAACACGCGTTAATATATAAATAAATATATAAAGATTAAAATACGCTAATTAAAAAGACCGGAAATGATTTATTTCTCATTTATAATTAAAATGTAATTAACAAATTAAACGGACGATTAAGATTAAGTTTCCTAGTGTGAACATGTTTTAAATCTAATGGTGGATAGATAGTCCACGGGTGCAATTTCTAGCTGAATTATATTATATATGAAGAGTAAGATGCACGCTCTTTTGAATTTAATTGAATAAAATTAAATTGGACTTAATTGAATTAAAGTGATTTTTTTATAAAATATTTTATATATTATTAAATATTTTTAAAATATTATGAATAATATTTTTAATTGATGAAATTAAGTTCAAAAGATCAGTATAAATTAAATACTGGTATAATATTTTATTTAAAAAATAAATAAATAAATTATAATTAAACTTATAAAAGTAATTCATATTCTAGAAGCACCTTATAATTAAATGATTTTTAATTTGTGGCAGAAGTTTCCTATTACTTGGCGTTAGTCAAACCACACAGAGAAATTGCCCCGTGTTGACGACGCATGCGCTTGCGCTCGCGCACCTACCAAACCGACTCAACCGAACCGATCGGGCCGGATTATCGGACTGATTAATTAATATAATATAATAATAATACTGTGTAATTAGGTATAGATTAGAGAGAGTACTTCTTCTACAAGAGTCTGCTACTAGACCTGTAAATGGGGCGGATCCGGAGCGGATCAGTGTCGATCCGTACCCGTTTAATAATTTAAATTTTAGATCCGTACCCGCTCCGTGACCCGCCGGATCATCGAAAACTCAATCCAAATCCGTATCCGACGGATCAGCGGGTATCCAACGGGTTTTTTCGACCCATTCAAAAATTGAAAAAAAAAAGATATTCCTAACTCTTAGTCTCTTACTTATCGGATGAGGAGATTGAATGGAAAATATTTGTTCTTTCTTTACTTTATATGAGAGTGATATGGAGTGAGTTGTGTTGGTATTGATAATTATTTGTCTTAATAAAAATTGTGAAAACAAACGTCCTCTTAATTGTTTAGATTATAAAAATATAATTAATTTATTAATATATATATATATATATATATATATATATATATTAATTTTTTAGAGGGTCGGGTCATTAACGGATCGGGTCGGCCTTGATCCGTATCCGATCCGTTTATAAAACGGGTAAACGGGTCGGGTCGTAAAACGGATAAACGGATCAAATATTGCGATCCATATCCGTTAAAAGGTCACGGATCTGGAGCGGATCTGGATAAAATCCGCTCCATTTACAGGTCTATCTGCTACTACCACAATTATTCAATGGCGTCTGCCTTGTGCAATTACTAGCCCCTTTAACTCCTAATTTCCCAATCACCAAAATAAACCTAATAAATTGAGCAAAAAACTCTCCTTTAAATTTTAAACTTGTTGTATGGCTGCGAGCAAGAAGAAACCATCGTCATCACCGTCGAGTCTGCTGGGCCCGGGTTTCCGTTTCCACCCGACGGACGAGGAGTTGGTGCGTTACTACCTCCGCCGAAAAGTCTGCGGCAAGGGTTTTTTGATCGATGCGATTTCCGACATCGATATTTACAAGATCGAGCCATGGGATCTGCCCGGTACGCATGCGCCTCTCCAATCCTTTATTGATTCGGGTGCTTTTGTTTTTTTGTTTTTTTTTGGTCGCGAATCGGATTGATCGTCTCTTCGATTTGGATTTTACTGATGAGGTGTTGTTTGTGGAGAATTGTTCGTTTAATTTGTGGTTTTTTTATGAGCTCAATTGTGAGCTGTGAAGAAACTGTAGACATTTTCTGCTGCTGAATCTTTCAACTGGTGTGTGGTTGTGCAATCCGATCGTTTAAAATTTCAATTTTTGTTGCGTTTTACGAACAGTCTCTTATCATACGAGACTGAGTACTGATGTTTATTTGTGTCTGGGTGCCTTTAGGATATTCGAGGCTGAAGACTAGAGATTTGGAGTGGTATTTCTTCAGTATGCTGGATAAGAAGTACGGCAATGGCTCGAGGACCAACCGAGCCACTGAGAAAGGATACTGGAAGACGACCGGAAAGGACAGGGCTGTCTACCATAGATCGCAAATTGTCGGGATGAAGAAAACTCTCGTTTTTCATATCGGGCGTGCTCCAAAGGGGCAGAGGTCCAACTGGGTTATGCACGAGTACAGACTTGCTGATTTGGAGTTGGAGAGAGCTGGCATTGCTCAGGTAGGGTTGCCTAATCAGCTTTTGATAGAAAAAGATACAGTATTATTATGCATAGCTAATGCTTGGAAAATGTGTGCGAGCATTTTTTCATATAACATAAAAAAACTTGAGGTAATAATATTACCATATTTATTAATGTATCAAATGTTAGTATTATTAGTAACATTATTATCAGGTTCGGCATTAGAAAAATTAGTTTTTGTTGTTCACATGATTATCAGGTTTGGGGAAGGTCCATATATAGACCTTTTTTAAAAATTGTTATATATATTTTGGTGGAATAGGATGCTTTTGTGCTTTGTCGAGTCTTTCAGAAGAGTGGTTCAGGGCCGAAGAATGGAGAACAGTATGGGGCACCTTTCGTGGAAGAAGATTGGGAGCAGGACTTGGAATTGGTTTCAAAAACTGAGGTTGCAGAAGTGGTTGACTTTGGGCATGATGTTTATTTGGATGGTGATGATCTTGATCAGGTATGTGCTAATAGTTTTTTTACCCTCCCAATGCCTCTGCTACAAAAATATCATGTTTAATTAAAAATTACCTTTTATACATGATCTTTGAATGATAAAATTATGTGATTATATGCCATGTTGGTTTCTGGACTTGAATCCAAAAACTGTATCAGTAAATAATCAAGGAATTTTATTACATGTATGATTTCACTTGGACATCTGTAACTAGTTTTAATATCTGGTGGGTTAAAATAGTCAATACGAGAATGCTTACTGCTTAGTGAATGAAAAATGAAGCCAAAATATGTTCATTGGAATATTTCAGCACAAGTGGCAGTTCAACTTATGAATCACCGCACCAACTTATCTATCTGAAGTTACAAAAAATATATTCTAGGTTTAATAATGCGGCTTATGCTGACTGTTAGCATTTACTGTAATTGATTTTCTTCAAATTACAAAAAATATTATTGCATATATTTGATGTTCTTTGAGAATCCTTTGTTATGATATTCTACTACGGAGTATATCATGGTCATCTTCTTCTTAAATATTCCCTACACCAGATCCTCGGATTAGATGCTCCATACGTAGCTGCTCCTCTTCCATTGAACTCCCAACCTCCTGATGGACAACTCGATGAAGAAACTGCAGAGTCCGTTAATGACACATCAAAGTTGCCCCTGTTAACATATGTTGGCGATCAATACTGTGAAGTCGAGCAGCAAGAGGATAGCATACTGTACGACTTGCAGCCCCCTCCTGAAATGGATGTAAGGGCCGTCAAGCACGAATACATTGGAGAATCCAGCAAGTCTCAGGATAAGCTTGACGATTTTGATTTCGATTTCTTGCTTGACGAGCCGTTTGAAGATGCACTCGATATCCTTTCATATGGAAACGTAGGATTCCTTGAATCTAATGATCTAACGAATCCCATCGAGACTAATGCCTCTTCCCTAGACATGCATGGGGAGTGCCTTGCATTCTTTGATGCCAATGATATCAACACACAACAGTTTCAATTTGATCCTTCACTGATGTTGGTAAATGAGGATTTTGTTTCCGATCAAGTGTTGCATCCTACAGAGGTTAATTTTTTAAACTTGATGTTTTTTTACACGACGACCGCTTTCAATCATGGCATGCTAACTCTCTGTTTTATTATGCCAGGAACTGAATGATGGATTTGAGCAAACGGGACAAGTTGTTAAACATGATTATGATACTGCGATGCCATATGATCAGAAGCTTGATTCAGCTAAATACAAAGCAGGTAGAAAAAGTTACATGGCTTTTGAAAACTTGTTTATTTCCCAACAATGGGTGTGGTTGTGGGTAGACATACGTTTGATTTTGATTACCAAAATTAACCTTGAGATTTAGTTTTATCACACAGTATTTATCAAAATAAAGAATTTATCAATTGCCATTTTTTCTCAGTTACAAATTCCTCATTAAAGAGGGGTTTAAGTTTGCCATGTACATTTGTCATGGTGGTTTGTGCAAAAAAATAAGTGGATATTTGTACATATGAAAAATTAGCTGTTTTACATAATACATATTAGGTTTTGTTTTTTTCTCAATTTAGGAAGATATGTGGAGTTTGTTTTAGTTGGAAATTGCTCTGAATATTTAAGAGTTAATCCCTAAGAATTGCCTGTAACAAACTTCTTTATTTAACTTCTAAATTTAAAGAATGGGTTTCACTCTACGAATTTGGAGAGCTGATTTCATTAAATAATTCATTAGTTCTCTAAAGTCCCTTTCACTTTGGATGACCCATGTATTAGGGAAAAATCCAAATGAAAAAACGGTGATTTTCAACATGTTGGAACTTGAAAGTCGTATTCTTTATCTTCATACTTGTTATTTTGCATACCAAGTTACATTAGGAGGACTATTCAAGTTCAGGTATTTAGAGTGGCTAAAACTCAGGGTTAGCTTTTGTATTATGCATATTGTATATCTTTGGTTCATTGTTGACCCAACTTTGGTTTCTCTCTTCTGTTGTGCAGATGTTGACTATCCATTTTTCAAGAAGGCAAGCCATATGCTGGGTGGCATCCCTGCCCCACCAGCTTTTGCTGCGGAGTTCCCTTCGAAAGATGCGGTTCTCCGTCTCAATTCTTTACCTCAACAATCCAGTTCGGTTCACGTGGCAGCTGGTATGATTCAGATAAGGAGTTTGAATACGAATGGCAGCCGGCCTCTAGGCAAGCATGCTGAGAACATCAACCTTGTTCTTTCTTTCGGCTTTTCACAAGGCGTTGATGGATCCGCCAGCTTGGAATCGAGTTTGAGCATACTTGAAGGGAAGAATGTGATGGCACTGTCTAGAAGTTGGGTTTATTTCATGCTCTTTTGGATTGTGATCCTATCAGTGAGCTTTAAAATGGGAACCTGCATTTGTGCAAAATGAACCACTTTTCGGGGGAGCGTCCCGCTTGGCCCTTTATAATACGGAAACGCTTGGACCATAAATTTGCTTATAATACTTTGGTTCAGTATTTAATTAGGAAAGTTAGGACAAATTAGAGTCATTGTCATGAACAATGATATAATGAATTGATGTGATTGATAAGTACTTGTAGAATTTAAGCACTTTGGATTATGACATAAAAGCTTCTGCCTTGGAAGCCCTGACATTTGCAGCATTCTCAGTTTGGTTTCTCTTTCAACATAGTCTTCATATTTCTTATGATTAACATTTATAAGATTTAACATTTATGCAGTTGTATTGCATTTGAATATTTGAGTTTTAGAGAACATCAAGAATCAATTCATGAAGCTGGGCACTACATTCAATCAAAAGGAAAAATTGATGATATATTATATGCATCTCTACTAAAAAATACTCGTAACAATAGCAGTTTTGCAGAATCGTCAAAAACTCTCAAGTACAATGTTTTTTTTGCAAGCAATGCATGCAGATATCCAGCTCAATTTAGCACATCAAAGTAACAAAAGTAGGACAACATGCATCTAATCGCGATCTTCAGCTTCTTCTATTTCTTCGTCCTCCGGCACTCCACGCATATAAAGAACATTATTGCATCTGCAATGAATAATCCAATACAAGAAAGCAAACAAAACTCGGTCAACTTACACAACGAAACATGTACACAATTAATAAAATGTGTGCTTCTAACATAAAACAATTGAAATCTTTATATGCAGTACTGCAGCCAAACAGAAATCAAGAGGGGTTTATGATAAGAAAGTAAGCTTCCTGGAAACATTATTGTTAGATGTTTCAGAGCTTGTGGGCTCTCCAAAAGTGTGGTTTCTTTATCCAAAATAATACGGTAGAAGCTTATAACTTATAAGTTGTGTTTAAAAGAAGTACAAGTAAACCAATTTCTTGAAAATATGTGCTCATTTTTTACAGTATGATTTAACTTCATATAAACTCAAAAAAACATCATATTGTATGATAATAGGAGCTTATAGGATCTTTTAATAGCTAAGCAAAATATACTAAAGGATTTTTTCAACTCTAGTCAAACATGTCAACGCTGAAAGCATGATAAATAGCAGACCAGAGGTAAGGCAACACTCAGAGTATAGTATAAAATTCATGGTTAAACTGAGCTGACTAGTAGCAAAATTCATGGGAAGATAGCAAAAAGAAACGGGGAAAATGAATCTTCAATTCTCATTCACGAGGCAAATCACTTCAATTTTATTGGTAATAAAAGATCCATAAAACATGTTTTCTTAATCAAGTCCTAAAATCATAGCACATTTTAAATGTGATGGCATCAATCATGATTGCAAGAAATATAACTAACAAGGGTTCATGCAAGTTGATTTGGATTTTGCAAAGCTAAAAAAAAAAAAAAACTCGTTGGCTGAGTACCTAATCAAGATTTCTCCAAGACTGCCAGTGCATTGCCCATCAATATATTCCTCAGCATTTGCAAGCTGCCAAATTATAAATTAATCACTTCAAGTGGCTAACAATGTAATATAAGTGAAAAAGACCAAATCATTTTCAAGCTTAGTTATTATCATACATGAAAGGTTTTATAATATCATAGACTCGTACTTCACTTCGATAGCAATATAAGTATCTATGGATTGCATTTGATGGTCAACGCCATACAAAGTCCAAGTATTATTGTCCTTGTGCACTTTCACAATCTAATTAAGTGGAAAACAGAATGTTTCACATGCATGAAAATTAGTTTCGTGTAATTATTACCTGTAAGTTCATGTATGAATCCACAGATACAAGAAAGCCTGAAACAAACGGCCATAGGAGAAAAATGTGAAATTGTTATCTACGAGGGGACTTTATAGTCAAGGGACAACCGACAGCACAAAATATTAACACATAGAATTCGAGAGGAAGAGTTCAGGAGTCTCACCTTTGTATTCCATTCCCCATTTGAGTTTCACCATTACAGGTTTCCCGGTCAAATTGTTCAAGAAAGGCTTAGGGTTAACAGGAACAGTCTGCATTGCCACAATTAGAAAAGTTTCACAACACACTAATGATAAAAATAAATAAAAATACTCAACTCCAAACCGAACTCTATTTTCGAACAGACATTTCAAAGTCCTTCCTTTTAAAAGGAAAAAGGATTAACGAAGAATGAAACCAAAAGAAAACAAGGTTGTTTTAGAATCAGGAGTCGCCCCGCCAGCCAATGATTTTAGCACAAATAGGTGTATCAATCGTCTCTGCATCGAGTAGCCATATAGACCTATAAGGCTATAAATCCTATTTTAGCTCATGGTGATATTTGTCAAATTTTGCAAGACTGTAATTTCGCCATACCTAAAGCAGCCAGTTGATAGCAGTAAAAAAAATGAAAAAAATGTTTACCGCAGTTTAATTATTGAAGAAAAAGATTTGAGCTGAATAATGCATAAAACTAAATCATAAACTCTCCAACGCCTAAGTTTTTGAATAATTTTTCTAGAAAGCTAATATAACCCAAAAGCTATACTCAATTCACGTGTTCACCGAAACGCTATTTTACTGATTTCCATGTTCTTTGATATTATAGAAACTGTATAATACTGAGGAACAAGTAGGAAGAACTTACAGCCATGGGAGATGGTACTTCTCTCGGCGAGCTATTCCGTGTGGAAGGTTGATGGGGTTTTAGGGTTTTGGAAAGCGGAAGGGCAAAAGAGGAAAACAAAAAATCAGCCTTTTAATAAACTTATACTCGGTATACGCAATTTATATTAGACGAATTGTATTTTTAGAAATACAGTATAAGATAATATAATACCGGTCTATGAGATGATAGACAAGGAGCATTACTCTCAATGACATATTAATCCTAGATATAAAAACATATAAAACCCTCGTTATTTTATTTCATTACCATTGTTATTCTTATATTTTAGAAAGAAATGCTATTTAAAAGGAAATATTGTAGGATTTGTAATTTATACTCTTCCCAACCAGATTAATAGTCGAGATAAAAATTTTATTGGCCCCATGAATGTAGTTTTTTTTCAATTTAGTCACAGGTACATAGTTTTTTCAATTTAGTCTCAAATATGTCGAATTTGATTTCAATTTAGTCTTTTTTGGTTGGAATTTTCAATTTTCGCTGAAATGTCTCCACAGATTTTGACTCGGCGCCATGTATCACCATCTCATTGGTCAACGACTTTTTTCTTTTTCATTGACCAATGAGATGTTGACACGTGGCGCTGATGTCATCATCCATGGGCATTTCGTCAAAAAATGACTAAATTAAAACCAAAATCGACATATTTGGGACTAATTTAAAAAAAACGAATGTATGTGAGACTTAATAAAAAAAAGACTACCTTTATGAGACCAAAACATTTTTTATCTCTTAATAGCCACACATCCTTCACCTAACTTCTTCACTTCATTTGTATTTTGTTAAGGAACTTATTCACTTCATTTGTATTTTGTTAAGGGAAGTGTGACTATTAACTATTAGTCTAGGAGAGAAAATTATCTTTTAAATAAAAACACGAATAATATGAAAATTTAATATTTTAATTAATTTTAAAAACAATTATAATTTTCATCATATTTATATACCATAATAATATCATATTGTAGTGAAAATATAGAGAGCACGGTATAAATACTTTGGGCTCATCATAAGAATCCTAACAAATCAAAAACTGTCATCTCCATAATTGAAAAGGTATTAAATTATATTATGCCACGAATTTAGATATTGCAACACTCTGATACTGATAGTAAAAGAAAGAAGAAAAAAAACATATATTGTATATCCATCTCCTCACTTTGCAAAGAATTCTCTTTAGTTCCCTAACAATTATCCAAAACGAGATCATATAAGATAAGTGTTCATCTCTCAGCAACCGAAGCAATTTTCCGCGATATCATGGACTCAGCTAGATCGATTGCTCTTTGGGACCCCGTGATGGTAACTTTCCTGCAAGAAGACAAAAACATATAATCACATTGTGTTTACGTAATCTTCTCAATATCCCACACGAAAAAAAAAATTACAAATTGCATCAGTTTGTACCTATCGGATGTCCCAGTCATGAAGTCACCCCTATCAGATATCTTTATCCTAGCTCCACTAAGCTGAAAAGTAAGTGAAAAAAAACATGAACATAGTCAGCAAACATAATAGGGAAAATGATAAATGAAAAACCACACACACGGACCTGACTCAGCTCCATAATATTCCTTCCTCCACGGCCAACCACTACTCCGATATGTTCATCAGCAATGCCAATTGTTATAGAGCTGCTACTATCTTCCTGCACCTGCTCATTTCAGACATTTAGTCATCTATGGAATTGTTTCCAGTCTGCATTGTCCAATTACCGACTATTCCGAAAATTGAATCAAGTTTGTTTAAATAAGTTCTTATTCGAAATTTAAAAATCAAACAACTTCCATTATAATATCAAAAATACAGGTCAAGAATGGAAATTCATAGAACTTTTCTAATTTTCAATTACTAGAATTCACAAATTACCAAACAAAATTTCATTTTTTCCACACGAAACCAATAGTTCTCAATAATTGATGTAAACAACTAATGCATCGCTTTAGAATTCCAAGAAACATTGAAAGGCAATTGAGAATAAGGAATATTCTTATTCACACTATTTTTGGAGCATAAAACATTCAAAATAAATTGGACCACATTTTTTGGAAAGAAAGGTTCCACGCAAAACCACACTGCCTATATACATCCATGAAAACAGACAAAAATATGATGTCTCAGGGTTAAAAAAAAAGGTAGTTTTGGATCAAACATCAAGAAATAAAAACCACCACCCAACAATAATCAAATTACAATGGAAGAAAGGTATTCATCGATATGATTAAATATGATCGTGCACCTTGTTAGGAACCTTGTTGTTCTGATATTTTCCTCCTGCCCCATTTGGACCGTAGTTCATTCCATTGTACATAGCTGCTGGAAATGTATGTTACCATGAAATAACTCGATTTTCAATTATGGAAAATTAATGTAAACTCAGAAAATTATAATTGACAAAGGAACCTCAGAAATTTGCATGGGTGGTTGGAAACTCCGGTTATGGGACCCAAAATTATATGATTCAGATAGCATGCACAATTTATCTCGTGAATTTAGGAAGAAAACACAGATAGGTTGCTTCATGAACTAAAACTTTACACATAAATGTCAAATCATTGGGATTTAAGAATGCTCCTACTTCTTTGCTCTTCGCCCATGATTTAAAATAGGACATTCGAATTTAAAGTGTTCTGCTCAAAAGACCAGATAGGCGTATATCTCAACTTTTTTATAACAAAAAAGTGAAAAACTACTCCGTATTAAAATATCTTAAATAATAAAAACTCAAAGTTTAACAATAATAATTCATAATAATACTGGTTTAACAAAAACAATACTTAATAAAAACATCGAATTCATCCAATAATTCATGTTTTCAGTTTTCAAGGTTATTGTAGGATCTTCAGTGCTTTCTTTATAGTTTTATAATTATTTCTTCATTTTTATAGGGTTCTTTTATTTAGAGATCTTTTTAGAATTCTATATTGTTTGACATATTTTAGTTTAAGATCTAGTTTAAGAGACTCTACAAGAGTAAATATTTGTGTGTGCCTCTTAGTTTAACTGCCTAATGTAGTACTCCCTCCGTCCAACGAAAAAGATTTACACTTTCCATTCTGAGCGTCACTCTACTAGGTTTACGTTTTTTAAAAGGTGCAAAAGTTAACATTAAATTTTGTTTTTAATATTGGTGGGTCTCACTATACACCACACCACCACCACCATACACTACTACACACATAAAATATCGGTTACTTATTTTCCGTGCCCAAAAGTAAAGTAAACCCCCACATGAGTGAGGGAGTATAATTTTACTGGCAGTTTAACTTTAAGCATTATTCTATTTAAGTATTAAAAAAACGATGGATAGTCTCAATTCACTTTCTAGGTAGAAATAATTAAAATCCGTTTTATATTAAAAAAAAAACTTCCGTAGTGTCTTCTAAGAAATCCCAGCACAATATTAAATAAAACCTACAAAACCTATGCATTTTGTATCCTTAAGTCTTTTCTCTCTTTCCTCTGTCAACTCTTCTTCTACCAAGATGAGTAGTGTGTAAAAGAGAGATTGAAACTAGATAAAAGGTTTAAACAAGTTTAAAAAACATCAAGAGACTCAGCCGCCTCACCTATAGGCGCATGTTCCTGAATTCGAGTCAACTCGTGCGATTAAGATTTAAGCACGGTGTGCTACCAAATTGGTTCGACACGCCAATGAAAAACATTATTTCACAATTTTAGTTATAATTCAAATATGTTTTTGTGTGTCAATGTCTGCGCGCTGCTGAACAAAATTATGACTCTTTTAATATAGTAATAATCTAATCATCAGTTAATAGTCAATAGCATAAAAAACTTAAGGGTGTTTCAAGTTAAACTAGTTCGATGAATATGGCTGATTCAAGAAACGGATATCTATGTTCGGACTTCTCACTGTCAATGAATTAGCTACGGCAAATCCTCACATGCAGAATATAGCTTGTGCAACCATATGGACGAAAAAAATAAGAGAAGCACAAGTCACATTGTAGTGGAAAGAAAAGAAACGCATACTAACATACTATTATAAAACATGTACCTGCATAAGGAAATGGAACAGTTGCAGACTGATGATAATATTGGTCCTCTGCCAATTTCAGTAGGATCAGCTCAACTGCCCGCATTAGGTCAATTAAAGAACCAGCCACTGTCACCAACCTATCATGCAAGCCAGGATAATAGTTGTCCTGTGGTGATATCTTAATTCTAGCCCCAGAGTCTTCAATCAACGTCCTGATCCAATAATTCAATAATACAAATCTCCAATGAGCTCTTTTTTTTGTTTTTGCATATACTTTCTCCTCTTTTTGTGATTTACTGGGAATGTTCTGTTCATTGCCTAAGAATTCAACTATTGATTAATTGACAGGAAATCATAATCACATTGCATGTTTGTTTTAGGATTTTGGGTGATTATAGAATCATGTTTTTTTTGTAAAATCAAATGAATAGTAAAATCAATGTTTGTTACTTTGTTTATAGATTAAAAAGTGAATATTACTATAGCATGTCAGATCTTGTCTGGTTAGTGCCTTAGTGGATGATTGCTTGATTATTTTATTTGTAATTGATGCACCTTTTATGATGAGTGGTTTTTTAGTGAAGAATAAAAATTATAATTTTAAGTTGTAGAAAAGACTTCTTTGGTCAAAATGATACTGCATAAAGAGGCCCATCTGCGGTTCCAATAATAAGAAACAGTTGTTTCTTACAAAGAGCTTAAAAACAATTTAGAAAAGGTCAACCATTTACAGGGATAGACAATTAAGAATGTTGTCTCCCTACAGACTGCAACTTTATAATCTAGTAGAACGCCTTTAAGATTAACTGAGCAGAAGTCACTACAATGTGTTGAGAATTTGTAGGTAAGATATGCAAATTGATATATTAGGTAAAATTGTACTACGTAATAATTAACATGTATTGACATCTTCTGTGATTTAGCACTCAACATTCATAAAATGAAGAGACCTCTTATCAGAAAAAAGAAAAGAAAAGAAAAGCTAACCTAATGATGGATCCACCCTTCCCAATTAGTCCACCACAAGAGCTATTAGGCACAACCAGTCTTATTTTCGATTCGGGAACAGTTTCATCCCCATCTTGAGCGTAAAACTAAGCCAGGCAAAAAATAGACCGCTTTAATAATGAATCCATATACTAATCTCAAAAGATGTCCAGACATTCTGCTTACCTCATCAAGCAATTTAGTGAGAATGTGATCAACTGCCTTTAAAATGTGATCAACTCTTCCAGAGACCATGATAATTCTATCTGATGTGCCAGGAAAGTACTCAAAATTTCTTGACAACTGGATGCGGGCTCCCGATTGTGACTGAATTTCATTGATCGTTGAACCACCTTTCCCAATTACAGAACCAGCTTCAGCATTTGTAAGAAGGAACCTAACATAAGTGCCCTTCTCTTCATTGTCTGCAGAAAACAACAAAGGTAAATTTAACAGCATAATAATATAAAATGTGGAACATGTCTGGAGAAGCAAAAATCAGAAGATAAAAAAGCACACAACCACAATATGGGGTTAAAGAATAAGCATATTCACTGGGACGTTTGATCAATCCTTGCACAATGCAGAGAAAAATTACCTGGTGTAGTTAGCTCAAGTTTACAATTAAATTTATGTACCAAGGAGCTTCCAATAACAGAAGCAAAAGTAATATTCATAGATATTAACTTTTTATTAGTTGATAAATCAGTAAATCAAATGAATTACAGTATAAACCATGAAAATTCAGATAGATACTCGTAATAGCAGCGTTATAGAAACCCCCAAACAAGTAGCATCTCATATGACGACATTAGTCACATTTGTTTACAGATCATATAACTAAAAAAATGTGTATAAGAAGATATGTGCCTATAGATATACTAACATGTTGTATATTATATAACCATATCAGGTTTCAACTATAGAGAAATTATATCCATGATTCTTGGTTTCACAGCTTACCCCAATACCACTGTACCAGAAATTATATCATCATAAAATTAAACATCGAGCTTAAATTTAAAAAAACTCATTTTTTTAATTAGAAATGTTATTCAAATGATAACATTTAGCATTAACCCTATACATGAGGTTACATCACTTCATTTCCAATCAATGTTTTAAAACTTGAGGCATGATAATTGACACATAACTGTAAGAATGGCGGAAAATAGGACTACGGTATATAGAGGGACCAAACAGAAAATGAGCAGAACCAACCCAACCAAGATTGACTCCAAGAAGAATATTGATATGATGGATTATTCCAGCATAAGAGTAGTGTGGACCAATTATTAATACATCTCAAATGTTAACTTCTTATTTTAAGAACTATATTGTTTTCAAAAGTATTCTGAGGGTGGTGTGCAATTGAAAATATAATCATAGTTCTTAAAATAAACATCTCAAAAGTAAACTTCTTATTTTAACAATTAAAAAAAATTGTTGGATCTCTCTCTCTCTCTCTAGCAAACAACATCATGCAATATACTAATATAATTAGCATCCCGATTTTTGAAACAAAAATGACAATTATAGATTTATTTCATTGGAATACACTATAATCTTAGCCCAGAAGAGTTGAAAACGTAATACCAGAGGTAAGAATGAAGTTTGCAACAGCAAAGACACCACACTTGGTAGTAACTCAAAAGAAAATCTAAAGTGCGAAATCATTGGGCTACAGGGAGGGTTTGTCAGATCTTATTAAAAGTATCATAGACTGCTTAGCATAACACTGCAATGAAACTATGACATGTCAAAATATAATTAAAAAAATTAGAAAATTTTGTGAAGATTAAAATGTTGAGCCCTCCATCAGATTTTTTTTCAAGATAAGATTTATAATATTTTAATGTTGGGTTTTTGTAATGTATGCAATGTCATAATTAGTTTTTTATAATACACATGCCATAAAAAAACATTTGAGAATAAAACTTCCCATCTTAAAAAGCACATCATTATAAAATCAGAGCATTAGATTTTCCGAATCATTAGTATATTACAACATTAATTTAAGTGATTTTAAAGTTCAACACATCTTTTTTTTTTCAAAAACATCTCTTCAAATTAAGAATGCTAGTGACAACTAACATCACTTATTTCCACATACTTCAGCAAGTGAAAACTCGATCTAAAAATTAGTACAAAATAAGTAGAAAAACTAACACTTCCTCTCTTAAAAGTCTAGGGTTTCAGGCGCAGCTAATTACTGCATCAAAAAAACACAACGACAACATTAACCGAGCTAGCAAAACAATTTTACCCTGTAAACGAGCTGCTGAAATGGATCATGTTGCTTGAAATACAAATTTTATCCAGCAAAGCAGATCCCGCATCACAGATCTTCAGAGACAAATTACAATGAAAAAATGAGACCAGAACTCTCTGATTAGGTAGAGGAGGAGAACCTGGAGGCGGGGATGAATCGCGCGGCGGCGATTCATTCTGCAGAACCTCGGACGGCGGCGGACTGTGTGCAGATTTATCTCCTTCCGTTGACATTATTTTCCCTCGGTTGCTTGTGATGCGAATGAATGAGTAGAGAGAGATAATTAATAGTATAGTATAGCTTATAGTAGGTCACAACAGCTCAGAGCTCAGAGCATTTGAAATCGTAAGAGAGAGAAATGAAAGTTTGAATGAATATTTATTAATCTAATTAAAAAAATGACTGTAAATAAAATGTGATGATGATGATGAGATTTTGCACAAGTGCGCATATGGATAAGTTGACCGAGATGTTGTTTGCCTTTGAGAGGACAACGAGCATTTAAGGGCCCGTTTAAGCAGGCCCAGCCCATCGCATATCATGGATTCATGAATCACATAATGTTGTGTAGTTGATCAAAATAAACAATTTTTTAAAATAGGAGTACTAGTACTTACTCATCTTAACCACTAATTTATTGAAATAATTTCTGGCTCATAAAAATTCAGGTACTTTTTCTGACCACACAGATTTTAAAAATATTATCTTTATTTTTTAATTAAAAAATAAAAAATTATATTAAAAAAATAAAATATTTAAAATATTTTTGTAAGTTGAAAAATAAAATAATTTGTGAGTAAATTTACAAAAAATAGATTTTTTTTTTGTTTTATATAAACATAAACACTCTTTATTTGTAATATCAAAAGATTGGTCTATACTCTAGTGAGCGAATATTGTTTTGAGTTGTGTTAACTATTGTGAGATCTAAAAAAATGAAGAGTCCTCAATTGTTATGAAAAAAATACTAAAATTTAGGAGGGTGTATTCGTTTAGTAGTTTATAGGATTTTAATTGACTTTAAAAAGGATATTAATTTGTAAAATTCATAGACTCTATGCAGAGTTTGATTGACTTTATGGTTGATTTTTATAAACTTTCATAGATTTCAAAAAATTGTAAAATATATTTTTTATCGTAAACTTTCAAAAACTTAAAAAACAAAGGTATATAAACATACTTCTATATAAAAAATCATTTTTTTTAGAAAAATAAAATAAATAAATTATTATTTTAATTTTTATTTTTATTTATTTTATACTTGAATCTCATTGTTTACCTCTTTCCTTTTAACAATATTTGTTCTTCATTTATCAAAAATGTATATAAACATACTTTTATATAACAAATCAATTTTTTTAGAAAAATAAAATAAATAAATTATTATTTTTATTTTTATCACGTTTATACTTGAAACTAATTGGTTACTCTCTTGATTTAACAATATTTTTTCTCCATTTTGATTTTGAAATATCAATTTAAAAAAAAAAAATTTAATTGGTGTCAATATGATTTTTTATCATATTCTATCAAATATTAAACATCATTGTAAATAAATAATCATAAATAATTTTTTTAATAAATTGAATAATAATTAAATTTATTATATTTGAATTGTTATTTGAAAACATATTATTGTACATAATATATACAAAATAATTCATTATTAATATAATATATAAATAATTATTTTTAACGAAAATATGATAAAATCAACTTTCTCATATAGAATTTTGATTATTTTATATAAATAGATTTTTGTAATAGTCTTATTAAAAAACAATTGTTTTTTTTTTACTTTTCGTATTTGATTTTTCGTGTTGGGAATAAGTCTATCGAAATCTCTCAATCTGAGAGATTTTGAGAAGTCAAATCTAGTTATAATCTTTAAAGAGAATCTATTAAAATCTACAAACTATTAAAATCCATTAAAATTCATATAGTATTGAATAACTAATGTATTTTTTAAAACTTTTTAAAATCTTAATTGAATAACTCCGGATTTTAAAAGTTCATTAAAATCCTACACACTCCCGAACCAATACACCCCTTAACTTTTATGTGATATATAGTGTTACATGTATTAATAAAAAATTATTAAATTTTTTAACTTTTTTATTAAAAAGTACAGTAGACAATAAAAAATTGTATTTAAATTAAAAAATAAGGTAATCGCGAATAGATTTAAAAAATAAATGAATAAAGTAGAATTTTAAATTTTTTTATTCACTTAAAATATTAAAACTCTACATTTTTTTAAACTTAATTTTAATCAATTTTAGTTTATTTCAGTTAAAAATTTTTGTTTCAAAAATAAATTAAAATAAATAAATAAATAATTTAAATCAATAATTTAAATTAATAATTTCAAATAAATGTTTTAGTTAATTTTAAAATATTATTAATATTTAAAATTAATAATAATAATATATATAAATTATTATTATTTTTATAAAAAAAATTAATTTAGTTCAACTCATTTTACATATATTTATTTCATTTCAATAAATTTTGAATTTCATATCAAAATTTATTAAATTAAGTTCATTTATACATATATAATTTCAGGATCTCAAATGGACCAATAAAAAATCAATAATAATATTGTGTTCACACTATAAATTATAAATAAAAAAAATTATAAATTATAAATAGTAAAATAATATTATTAAACATATTTAAATTATTATATATAAATTATAAATAACTAGTCATCCTACCCGTGCGATGCACGTGTATTTAATTAACTTTTTGTTACTCGGAGTAGTGCTCTTTCTCCTTAATATTAGATGTATACATTGATAATGGACAAATAAATATTAAGTAAATGATCTAATTGAAATAGTACAATAAAGAAAATTACATTCATATTACAAATTCTGGAATACTTCTTTATACACTACATTTGTTCTATTTGTAAGACGACCACGCTGGTCACAAAGCAAAAGTTTCAACCCGGCTGTGTTGGTTACTATAGACAACTACAATTGATCGTGCGTAAATACTGGTTTCTTCAAAAATATTCCAACATTTGTCAAAGATTGACCTTAAATCTTATTAATAGTCATGACATACGATATAATAATCGGAAATTGTCTTCATTGGAAAGCAAACTGAAATTTGGTATTCGAGGGCGTCATAGCAATTTGAGTATTAAAAACCATTTCCCCAGAATTATTTCTTCCTAATACTTTCGCGTGGATAATATAATTATCAAGTAGTGTTACAATCATCCTAGTACTATTGCTTAGTTCGACAGAAGCATCCTGTTAACGGTGAGAAAATCCTGCTCGATATCTACCGAACTAATAAAGAGATTTTGGGAATTGAGTAAAGTGGGTCACGTAGCAAGCTCGGTCCGAATTTTTCGGGAAGCGTGTGATTAAAATAATCCGTGTACAATACCTACTATTTATAGAGATACAAATTAGGGTTTACAAAAATGAGTATTGGGCCGAAATCTAATTTGGGCCGTAAATTTATACTATCGCGGCCCATGCGGAATCCCTCGACGACCTCGCCTTCTGCCGTGTTCTCCGGTGAGTATGCTTCCCTGTTCGGATTGGGCCCTGCTTGTTCATATTCCACCGAGCAGGGCGAGGCTTCTCGGTCGGTTCGGTGTATCACTTAGTGGTCATGATAGCTTATTTCCTCATGGCCTGTTCGCTCGTAATCTACCGAGCTAGCCCCCACCTTCTCACAATTGATCACCGACCTGGACTCTTTTTATTGGGCTGTCGGATCTTGCTTTGATATAGGGGCCGAGAGCTCATCATACTTGGGCCCGAGAAAATGTCTATCAACACATCCATATTCCGCAATAGTATAACGGTCACCCCAACTAATACGAAACAGTTCATGTATCAAAAACTATATACTATGTCACAACATTTAATTAATTCGTATATTATATACAATAAATAGAATATGACATCACTATATAAATTGTTGTTTAAAGAAAAATAAGTCTACACACACACACACACACAGACACATATATATATATATATATATATATATATATATATATATATATATATATATATATATAGATTTTAGTAAAAAAAATTATAATAATATCACCCTTCAACTTCATGGTTTGGTAGTTTGGAACACTTGTTGATATTTAATAACTCAACCGAATGCATTTAATCAAACATATTATCTTCGCGTTCAGTATGTAAAATACTATCTAAACTCAGGTAAATCCTTTAGTCCGTATTATGCATTGCAACCATGTAATCGTTGATTTCATTAACGTCATCCAGAGTCGCCGCTAGAATCGCTCGTCTTTTTAGAAAATTAATATTCTCGATGTAATTATAAAAAATGTTAATACATAAATAAATCATAATCATATTAGAAAAAATAATTTATAAAAGTTGGGAATGACTAAAGATGAAAACTTTTTATAGGGGTAAAATTGAATTAAGTTTTGTATAATTTTTGAAAATTAATTGAATAAAAATCGCAAATTATAGAATTAAATCCGGATATTTTGGTTCAAAATTTATAATTTAGTTGACTAATAAAAATAGAATAGAGTAAATTAAATTAAATGTAACCTAATTTACTTAATATTAATATGATATAATGATTAATACAAATTAATATTAATACTATTATCTATTAAGATTTATATGATAAAGTAAATAAATTAATAATATATGATAAATAAGTAATAAATTGAAAATATTAATAGAAGATATTAAAAAATGATTTATTTAATAATTTGATTTTTTCAAGTTAATCTTTACTATAATTAAGGAATTTATAAGGATAAATTATATAAAATTAAATAGTAAGAGAATAAAAAAAATATAAATATTATTATTTATATATTAATTATGTATTTAATATTTACTTAATAAATTGATTAAGATTAAATATTAATAAATATTTGTGTGAACAAAATTCTTAATCTATTTATTATTTTTTAATAAGTGTGAACACAAATAAATTAAACAGTTAAAATATATGTACAAATGTTAGCTGAATTATATATTATAAGTATTAAATACAAATACGGTTGAGTAAATTACAACAGAAATAAAATTAGAATAAAATTAAATAAAATATTATAAATTTTATTAAAATAATAATTGTAAGTTAGATAAAATATTATAAATGACAGTAAATTACATAATAAAATAAAAGATAAAAAAAATTACAGTAATAATGAAAAGCTTGGTTCTATTTAAAATTTTTGCAAACCAAATGGAGTTCTGATTGTTCGTTTTGCAGAGTCTTTTACTTATAAATTAACCTACAAAATAAACAAAAAAAAAGTAATAAATACAAAAGGCCTGAAAAAAAAATGAATCCTTTAAAAAATTCAAAAAGCCTAAAAAAATACAAAAATCATTACCAAATAAATTGTTATATTTACAATACAATTATAATAAAAAAAAATAATATTAAAATTAAATATCGAATTTGTAAAAAATACTTACATTCAAGCCTTTAAAAAATAAAAATATTAATAATCAAACAATAATATTAAAACTAAAATTTAAATTAGTAAAAGATACTACAAAAAATAAAAACATTAATTATCAACAATAATATTTAAATTAAAATCGAATTAGTGAAAGAATGGTTACACAAACAAAAAAAACAAAACTTATGGAGCTCTCCAAAACAAAACTGAGCTATGCAATATTAGTATAATAGAATAAACGTGTAGATAAATAAGGAATAAATGTGATATTTTGAATATTTCAAATTAATATTTACTATTATTAAGGAAATTATAAATGTAAATTATATTATATAAAGAAATAAATAATTACACTAATTAATTAAAAATAATTAGTTAATTAATTATCAGTGTGAACACAAATTTAATCTAACAGGTAACACCTAGGACAATTGCTAGCTGAATTATATATTATAAGGATAATAAACTGTTTTCAATTATAATAGATTAGATTTCAATAGTTTTTTAATGATATTAAATAGATATAATGATTTTAAAATTATAAAATAAAAATTTGATAATAATAAGTTGATATTAAAAAAAATTATAGATTAACAAAAAGTATGGAAAAGTAAAAATTAAGTTGAAATAGATATCATGATACAAAGTTCTGAAAATAAAAAAAGTACAAAAATAGATAATATTACTAAAAGATAAAAAAAATAAGTTCAAAAGGTGGCATGATTCTTTATCGCTTCAAAGGACATCATCATTGGATGTATAATCCGAGGAATCATCGTTCGACTTCTTAATTAATTCGGAGACCCCATCAAGAATTGTAAGGTAGGACGGATTATGGATTAATTTTTCCTTGTGCAGCCATAATAATGTAGAATCTAATTTCGCATATTTACAATGCAACGACATAATCTTCCTAAAAGATTGTCTCCGTCAACGCTGACCTTAAACATAAACTCGTTTTCATTAAGAGATAATACAACCGCAGGAGTTACTTTGTTTGTTGTACTTTCAGTCGAGGATGTTCCAATATGATCTTCGGCATTATTAATGAAAAGATACATTGCATTATTAATTAATTTATTAATATAATAAAAAATACAGTTATAAAATGAAAGAAAAATAAAATTACATAAAAAATTGATATATATGTAGGAGAGAATTAAATACCAAGAGGATTGAAAGAACCAATCGATCAGCTGATTTATGATTTAGAAATAATGCAACTTCATTCATCAATACAAAATTCACGAAGTGATTTGTCATGAACTTGTAGATGAATTTTAAACTTGGTGTGACGAATAAAATCACGTTGACAAAAATAGCACACAAAATTGCAATAATTGACATAATGTGAATGATTGCATGTGGGGCAAATGATATAATACCAACATCGCTCGGACAGTTTTTCATGAATTTTAAAAGTTGTGCAAATTTTAATAACATGCATTAAATATAATAGCAATTATAAATCACTTCTTTATTACACATATATAATAAAAAAATGTATTTAGGTATATAAACATTAAATTCAATAACATAGTTTAGTAAAACTGAACGAAGTCTTTTTACATCTGACCAAGATATTGATTGAAAATGATTAGTAAGGTTGTCTTTTTACATCTGACCAAGATATTGATTGAAAATGATTAGTAAGGTCAGATATTGATTGAAAATGATTAGTAAAAAATTGAAATAAAATAAAATTAGAGGGATGAGAAAGAATGAAGAATCATTTAGTACTATAAATAAATAGTAGTACAATAGAATAAACGTATTAAAGTAGATAAATAAGGAATAAACGTGATATTCTGAATATTACTTATTTAAATAAATCAAAATATATTAATTTAGTTTAAAGCAAGAGATAAATAAGGAATAAAGCCGGAGATATTTTAATGTTCTAATATAAATAGAGGATAATATTATTTCTAATTGTAAATTAATAAAAAATTGAATTATTATTATTTAATTGCTTAAAATAAGGAATATATTTATCATACTCATAATTAATAATATTATTAATATATAATTTTAGTTTACTTTTGAATTTATTTAGTTGCTTAAAATAAGTAATAGATTTACATACTCATAATTAATAATATTATTGATATATTATTTTTGATACGGGAGAGGATTCTTTCGTTACGACTCCCTGATTCTCTTCAAGCACGGGCACTGAAGAGAGTATGGCATATAGCATGGTGATTTTTTTATTTATATGTCTGGTTTGGTTGGAGAGCTAGTCTGTTAGCTTTTGTTGCGGTGGTTTCTCTTACCTATGCACAGTTCTGTATCATACTTTTTATTTTTTATGTGATTTACCTTTACCAAAAAAAAATAAAAATATTATTGATATATAATTTTAGTTTACCATTAAATTTATTAAACCTTAAAACCTAGAAATAGATTTACCATTCTCATAATTAATAATATAAATATATATAATTTATAACCAGATAATAAAATTTTTATTTGATTTCTCTAATTAAAAATAAATTTTATTTTATAAATTTATTAAAATACATAAATTAATTAAATCACAATTATTATTATTATTTATATATAAAAAAATATCAAACTAAAATACATAAATTAATTATGTTTTAGTGATATTTGTAACTAATACAAATAAAATGTTGTTGCGTAAATTAAAAAATAAACAAAATTAGAATAAAATTAAATAGAATTATTGTAAATTGCTTAAATTTCATTAATTACATTAAATAGATAAAATACATCATAAATAAAATTAAAACAAACTACTTTAAAATTACAGTAAATTGAGTAAATTACATCATAAATAAAATTAACACAAACTACTCTAATTTTATCAGGAAACATAAACAAAAGCTTGGAATCCATTTAAAATTTGTGCAATCAAATGTTTTGATCTTTTTTCATGACTTAGGTTCGATGAAACCTACAAAATAAATAGTTATAAATAAAACTACAAAATAAACAAAAAATGAGTAATAAATTCAAAAGGTCTAAAAAAAGACTTACTTGCAAAATTATTAAAATCAAATTAGTAAAAGAATACTTAGCTGAAAAAAATACAAAAAACAACAAAAAAAACAACAAAACATACATAGAGCTCTGCAAAAAAATAAATAAATGTGAGCATGAACAAATAAAAAAAATAGCTGAAATTAAAAGGCTACAAAAAATACAAAAAAAAACAATAAAACTTACAGCTCTATACAAAAATAAATAAATTTGAGCATTAATAAATAAAAAATAACTGAAATGAAAATTGAATAAATAAATGTGATCATGAACAAATAAAAAAATAGAAGTGATAGTTAGTACAAAAATACAAAAAAACAAAAAAAAACAACAAAACTTACATAAATTTCTAAAAAAATAAATAAATGTGAGCATGATCAAATAAAAAAAATAGCTGAAATGAAAAAGCTACAAAAAATACAAAAAAACAAAAAAAAAGAACAAAACTTACATAGAGCTCTGCACAAAAATAAATAAATGTGAGCATGAATAAATAAAAAAAATAGCTGAAATAAAAATTAAATAAATAAATGTGAGGATAAACAAATAAAAAAAATAGTTGAAATTAAAAGTGAGAGTTAGTGCAAAAATAAATAAATAAAAAAAACAACAAAACTACATAGAGTTCTGCACAAAAATAAATAAATGCGAACAAATAAAAAAATAGCTAAAATGAAAAGGCTACAAAAAATAAAAAAAACAAAAAAAAAAAAAACAAAACTTACATAGAGCTCTGCACAAAAATAAATAAATATGAGCATGAATAAAAAAAATAGCTGAAATGAAAATTGAATAAATAAATGTAAACATGAACAAATAAAAAAATAGCTGAAAATAAAAAGTGAGAGTTAGTGCAAAAAATACAAAAAAAACAAAAAAAAACAACAACAAAACTTAAATAGAGTTCTGCACAAAAATAAATAAATGTGAGCATAAACAAATAAAAAAAAATAGCTGAAATGTAAAGGCTACAAAAAATACAAAAAAAAAAAACTTACATAGAGCTCTGCACAAAAATAAATAAATGTGAGCATGAATAAAAAAAAAAGCTGAAATGAAAATTGAATAAATAAATGTGAGCAATGAACAAATAAAAAAATAGCTAAATGAAAAGTGAAAGGTTATATTTTGAATATTTCTCAATATTTAGGAAGATTATATTAAAGAGATTATAAATGTAAATAATATTATATAAAAAAATAAATAATTATAATAATTAATTAAAAATAATTACGTTAATTAATTATACTAAAAATAATATTATTAATGTAAATTATATTATATAAATAAAGAAATAAATAATTACGCTAATTAATTAAAAATAATTGAGATAATTAATTAAAAATAATAATTATCTAATTAATTACTTAAAAATAATTGAGTTAATTAATTAAAAATAATAATTATCTAATTAATTACGCTAAATTAATTAGGCAATTATTTGTAATTAATTATTATTTTACCTAATTAATTAAGTTAAAAATAATAATTAATTTCAAATAATTGCTTAATTAATTAAAAATAATTACACTAATTAATTATGCTAAAAATAATATTGAATTATATTAAGGAAAATATAAATGAAAATTATATTATATATAAAAATAAATAATTACACTAATTAATCAAAAATAATTGTTTCAATTAATTACGCTAAAAATTCTAATTAATTACGCTAAAAATAATAATTAATAATGATAGTGTGAACACAAATTTAATTGCTTGTTTAATAATAGGTGTGAACACAAAAAAATCAAACGGTGAAAACATACGACACCTCAGACAATTGCTAGCTGAATTATATATTATAAAGATAATTTAAAATTATATATTTTTGATAATAATAATTAATCATCATATTAAATATATACATATTTATTTCCTTTCTCAATTTTTTTTTATTACATTAATATTAATTTAATTCCAATTAATCGTATCTTATAAAAATCAATCTAATATCAAACTTTTTAAGTATATTATTTTCTCTTGCTATAATATGGCTTCGTATGTCATTTATTTTTATTTTTTTGAAATTGAATCGATTTAGATGTATACGTTCTTCTATTCATTCATTTTTTTCTTGATTTTTTTAATTTTATATATTAATTATAATTTTTTTTTAAAATTTTTAGTTTATCCTTATGTTAAATTTGTTTTGCAGGTTAACATAAATTATATTAATTCTCTTCTCAAAATTCTTTTATATTATATTAATATTAATTTAATTCTAATTAATCGTATCTTATAAAAATTGATTTCCTCCTATTCTCTAATCCACCGGAATTAAAAAAAAATTGATCAAATATATTATTTTCTCTTGCACTAATCTGTCGTATGTCTTTTTTTATTTTTCTTAACAAATCGATTTACATGTATACTCCTACGTTCTTCTATTCATTAATTTTTTTTCCTCAATTTTTTTTAATTTTATGTATTAATTATAATTTTTTCGTAGATTCCAAAATCAAATTGTCGAGTTATTAATTATGTTCGACTATATATTTTTTAAGTTTTTAGTTTATACCTAATTCAGTTCTGTAAAATTTGTTTTGCAGGTTAACTTACTTTATATTAATATAATTGCATTTGTATCATCTCATCTCCTTTATTAATTTAGTTCTGTAAAATTTGTTTTGTAGGTTAACTTACTTTATATTAATATAATTGCATTTGTATCATCTCATCCCCTTTATATGCACTAAGTAAATTAAAAAAAATTCTATTTATTTTTTAGCTTTATAATTTTTTTTCCATTTATTTTGATTTTTCCCTAACCGATGTTAGATATTTGTTTGATACGTTTGACACCAGATCAGAGGCTCCTCGATCCAATAGGATGTAAATCGAGGGCAAGATCAGAGCTCATCGATCGAGTAGGATGTAAATCGAGGGATGTGCCCGAGTAGCAGACACATGTGGGAGATAGCCAATAGGTTACTCTGCGTCGCCAAAGAATTACACCAACATCACCACAAACCTTACCACTCCGCTACGCTCAAAAGCTTAGATACTATAAATTACATTAAACAAGAATAATTTTTGAAAATAATAAAAATTTCATAATTGAGATAACGGTTAATAATGAGATTAATACGAGTTTACAAATTTAAAGCTTAGATACTATACATTACATTAAACAAGCATAATTTTTGAAAATAATAAAAATTTAATAATTGAGATAACGGTTAATAATGAGATTAATACGAGTTTACAAATTTAAGTGAGAGTTCGATAATTAAATAAAATAATTTCTTAGTCAATTAATAATTTTTTGGTCAAATACTTTGTTGGAAGATTAAATAAAATTTTAAATTATTTTAAACAAATAAATCACGTGCATTGCAACGATACTTAGTTACAATTAATTTCAGTCTAGAATAGATTATTAAGTACTCTGTTCAAGTTGAACTTACTAATATTTTAGGGTTGCAATTATAATTATTTTTATTTTTAAATGGCTTTTCAAAGTGCCAAAAAAAAGGAGAGCATTCCTTATCTGTAATCCCCACCGTCCGATTCAACATATAATCGAGGGTACAGAGCCTCGATCCTTGTTATTCAAAACTCACCAATAACAGCCCACCCCTCTTTTCCTATATAAACCCTTTGCACAACCCGAAACATATAACACAGATCAGTCAAATACATCCCCCAAATATCCGATCAAAATTCGAAATGGCACCGAAGGGAGAAAAGAAGCCCGCCGGGAAGAAGCCTGCCGCCGAGAAATCTCCAGCCGCCGAAGCATCCCCAGTGGCGGAGAAGAAGCCGAAGGCAGGCAAGAAGCTGCCGGTGAAGGACGCCGCTTCCGGCGAGAAGAAGAAGAAGAGATCGAAGAAGAACGTGGAGACCTACAAGATCTACATCTTCAAGGTCCTGAAGCAGGTTCACCCCGACATCGGGATCTCGAGCAAGGCGATGGGGATCATGAACAGCTTCATCAACGACATCTTCGAGAAGATGGCGCAGGAGGCGTCGCGACTGGCCAGGTACAACAAGAAGCCGACTATCACTTCTCGGGAGATTCAGACCGCCGTCCGATTGGTGCTTCCCGGTGAGCTGGCGAAGCACGCCGTGTCCGAGGGTACCAAGGCCGTCACCAAATTCACCAGCGCTTGAATGGATTTGTAGTGTTTAGATCTAGGGTTTGTAATGCTCATGTAAATTGGGCGCTTTTGAATTCAAGAAAAACTGGGCTTTTATTTTGTTATGTTTTCAATCTTATTATTTTTGAATGTTCTCGTATATTATACTCCTATTCTATATTCAAAGTAAATCTGTAAATGGTGTCAGTTTAATCACATAGTCAAAATATCATATAGTAAGAACAATTCAGAAATTCAAATTCTACCACAAATGGTATTTGATAAAGGATTCGACTCCATCAATTCATCTACTCAATTGATCAGAGTAGAACTTGATCCGATCTCTAATTGATTTTCTCGGTCTGCCACTCTGTCCGTTTAGCCTACCTGTAAGCAAAATCTAATGTGAAGTACCCGTCCAAAAATTATTCTTTATCTTTTAATTTTATACTCCTTCCCAAAATTTTCATGGCTATGCCCAAATTCCAATCTCACGGTTCAAGTCGATATATACTACTATTTAGTTAGGAGGGAGTTAGTATAAAATATACAATTTATTAAAATATATAAAATAAAAGGTCGAGACATCGAGTTAGTTCGAGTTTTCGGTCACAAATTTTTGGGCTCGAGCTCGAATCGACTTTTGAATTTCCTTGTGAGCTTTTCACTGCTCGAGCTCGAATTGACTTTTGAATTTCCTTGTGAGCTTTTCACAGGCCGATTCTAAAAGAATTTGGGTGCGACATGTAACGAGTTTTTTTTGCGGGTTTCGATTTCAGCCCAGACTCAACCACTCAACCCTACTCCCAAATATATTCATATTACTATTTCAAATTATTTTTACATTTAGATGTCCCTTTAATCTTATTAAATTATGCAATGACATTAATCCATATTTTTTTCAATTTTCAAACCTTTTTTTAAACCAATCACTATTCGATGTTTTGGTTTTTATTTTTATTTTTTTAGAAATACTCTTATTAATTAAAATAAATTACTTTCTTAACTCATATATTATTATTTTGATCAATATAATTTAAAATAAATTACTTTCTTAATTCATATATCAAGCTTGCCCTTAAAAAGATAATAGGAGGAAAAAAAAGCCTAAAAGGAGAGGGAATCCACGATTAAAACGATAGTAAAAAAAACTAGCTGTCATTTTAATTTGTTAATTAAATTTTAAAGATAGTTCCTAAGGTCGAGAGCACCAATGAACATTAATTTTCTTGGGATTTCATTCATATGAAAATACACAAACTCTGATAAAAACATCGATTCAACGTTCAATTTCAATTTCATCAAATCAATCATTTTCCTTTACATCAATTAAAGCCATTCAACAGAAACCCTAATTCAATTTTCATTCAAGAGCTAGTGAACTTGGTAACTGCCTTGGTCCCCTCAGAAACGGCGTGCTTCGCCAGCTCGCCGGGAAGCACCAATCGGACGGCGGTCTGAATCTCCCGAGAAGTGATGGTCGGCTTCTTGTTGTACCTCGCCAGTCGCGACGCCTCCTGCGCCATCTTCTCGAAGATGTCGTTGATGAAGCTGTTCATGATCCCCATCGCCTTGCTCGAGATCCCGATGTCCGGGTGGACCTGCTTCAGCACCTTGAAGATGTAGATCTTGTAGGTCTCCACGTTCTTCTTCGTGCGCTTCTTCTTCTTGTCTGCCGCGCCGGCGGACCCGCCGTCCTTCGGGAGCTTCTTCCCGGCCTTGGGCTTCTTCTCCGCCACAGGGGATTTCTCCGCCTCCGGTGATTTCTCCGCCAACGGCTTCTTCCCGGCGGCAGGTTTCTTTTCGGCTCTTGGTGCCATCGATTAGCTAGAGAGGAATTGAATTAATTTGGATTGGGAACGAGAGGATATTTTCAAGATGGGATGCGATGACTGAAATGTGGGCCGGCGACTTATTATATAGGATAGAGAGATGAGATATTATTGGTGGTTTAGGGCAGACCCGGATCGTGAGTTTTGACCGTTGATAGGTTTCTAGATGAATGGCGGAGATTGAAACTTGGTGGATGATTTCATTCCGGATCGTGTGAAGGGTGGCGGTTCGTTTATGTGTGCGGGTTTTCTTATTTAATGTTTAGGCCCAATCTGAACAACTCAATATCCGGCCCATCCTTTATTATTTTAGATTATTCCTTATTTATTAGTATTAAAAATATTCATTAAATATATATTTTTTTGAAAAATGTCAATATCTTATAAAACTTGATCAAATATTTATAATCACAAAAATTATTACACCAATAGTTACGCCAAATTAAGGGGACTTTAAGAAAAAACCTTATAATAAATAAATTAACAATTCATTCCAATTGATTTTTTTAAATAAATTAATGAAATATAAAAAATAAATTGAATAAAATGAATCATTGATGTTTGTAGTTTAAATCCATAAGCAACATAAAACTGCTAAAATAGAATATAAAAATGTCATATGAGAATAAATGAAAAAAAATATATATATGATACTAAGTTCAACCAATAAGTTTGTTTATGGCGAATCGTTTCTAGAGGTGATCACAAAGTTATGAAAAGCAAAATTCTGATTAACCGTAATTCCAACGAAGATTAATCGTTCTAACATAGTTAATTATAAAATCTTAAGTCATGTATCATATCCAAGGGTGGTATGCTAAATTAGTAGTGGTGATGAAAAAAGCTTGCTTAAATTGTTATATTTTCAGTGACTTGCATTAGTTGCATGTGTAATTTTTAATTTATTATGTAATTTTAAATCAAATACTAACATAGTAGTACTACTTAAAAAAAAAACTCGTATAACTAAATTCTTATTTCTTCATTGTGTATAACTAAGAATTAAATCGTATTAACTCACAATTTAAAAATAATTATTTTAACTATTGTAAATTCAAACATAACAATGCATATTTCAATAATTTGTTAAATATAACAGTGAAAGAAACGTGTCATACATGTGCAATATTCTTCCCATCCGAAGTAGACACTTACTAGAGGTTACCACAAACCACATCAATTGATCGACCAACACGATTTCTCAATAGTATCATTTACAAACTCGATCTTATCAATAACTTAGGATTCTCTAAGGTCGATCATATAAGTCCTAAACCCTAATCGATCAATCATCCGATGCAAAAGGCTCAAATAGTGTGCCGTGTTTCCAAAAGAAGCCACCATTTCTGAGCAAGTGTCATGGGGTTCCATTCCATCACACAAATCACATGTACGTAGTTCCAAAATCAACGTGTGTGAATATATAATTGTTTGTTTTTATATGTACGTTGTGGCTTATTTGATTTCTTGCAAATGAACGATGAATTAGAGTTGAAATGAAAGATGTGCATATGCAGACAACACGGGTGCATGCTATTGAAGAGTAAATTATTTACCTAACATGCAGTTTGTGTCTAATGGTGACGGACATTCATGTCATGTGCCCTATAGCTAGATTTCTCGGTTATGTCTTCTAACGCTTGTATTTTTTCTCGACCACTTGATCATGTACGAAGTACTATGTAAGTGATAAGTCTATCTCCTTCTCTCTGTTTTTCCGTTTTAATGATATTTAATATCAAGTCTATTATCATTAATTTAAATATATAATTAGGATTTGGGACCTTCATTATCTAAAATATCAAACAATTAATATTGTTTGGGAAATGACACTTTCTAACATAATAATGTTACAAAAGAGTGTTTTACAGTTATGATCACGAATACCTTTCCATTATAAAATCATACAAAAAGTATTTTAAATTGTACAAATAATTGTTGAAAAAAATTGTAAAATTATTTATTTTATATTCCCTCCCACCCAAATTAATAGTCACATGTGGTCAACGTTGACTTTTTTTCCGTTCATAAATAGTGTACAAAAATTATGAAAAAAAATATTAAAATAAATTTAACTATTATAGTTTATTTTAGTATTTTTTCATAATTTTTGTACACTATTTATCATATGTATTGAACGGACGAAAAAATTAACGTTGACCGCATATAACTATTGCTTTGAGAGTGGGAGGGAGTAATAAAAACGATAGAAAGAGATACTATTCTCTTTTATTGTGACAAAGTAAAAATGATAATAATGTATTGTAGCTTTGTAGTAATAATATACACGTCGAATCATAGCCATTTAAACAAGGATAACAAGTTGACTCCATAAAAGCATACTTCCTTTGTTTTTTCCTCTTAAATCGACATTTGAGAGTTTTAATTTGATCATTACAAATCATGACTCTATTCTATCCACTTTTGTTTAATTTAATAAATACTATAGTTAAAAAAAATTAATTAAAAAAAAAATTATGCATAAATAAATGAAATAAAAAGTCTGTTTATAAATTATGCATAAATAATACAAAAAAGTGAAGTACTACTTTTTTTGAACGTCTAATAATAATAATATGCATAAAAAAATAAAAATTAATTTTGTGTCTAAATTAATTGTGACTGTAGTCATCTCCCCGTCTCTCTCTCACTTACCCAATTTGTTTTATGTTTTTTTTTTTTTAAAATCATAAAAATAAAATAAAATTGGGCCTCCATTGATAAGCAGACACAATACACACACAGATATGCGTGTATATATATGTGTGCGCGTGATAATAAGTTGAAGAAGAGGTAGGTATTTGGTATTTCGATTAGCGTTTATCTAATTAATTTTATACCACCTGCAATCGAAAAGCCCGCGCCTTCAGAGGTACGTAACTCCTCTGCCTCTCCCTATCAATTCCGATTTCACACCGCACATATCGTTTTTTCATCTTCTTCCTCATTTCATTTCTGATCAGATCATGCTTTCATTTGATTTCGAGTTATTTTTCGATTCTTCATTTTGCCCAACAATTATTCTTCCTTCAGATTTAATCAGGCGATAGTAATATAATTATTATGTATCCCGCGGCTGATTTCGCCGGACGGAGAAGATGCAGTTTCCCCGGACATCCTGATCTCGTCGTATTCGTCATCGGGTCGACGGGCCTACAATTGGGTTCGTTTCTAGGGCGTAGGAATTGGAATTTCGTGTGACTCCTTTCTTACTCTACATATTTTGGGAGTGTTCGGATTCGTGTCTTTTTAGGGAAATTCGGAGGTTGTGCGTTTCGAAGGTTCTGCTAGTTATGGCCGGCGCTCAGCAGCAGCTGCAACCGAAACCCGATAGCGTCGGAAGTGGGGTCCACTCCGATTTCGAGATGGGCTTGGATGATTTGATGTGCGGCCATTACGACGAAGAGTGCATGTCCTTTGCTTCCTGCAGCTCCCCCAGGACAGTAGTCCAGGCCGAGGACGAGGAAGATGAAGGCGAGCAGCTTGTTAGGAGGCGGAGGAGGTCGGATCTAGAAGGAGATGACCTGGCGGAGTCTTCTGCCGCCAGGCGCCGCCACTCCAGGATCCTCAGCCGGTGGGCCGCCCGTCAGGCTCAGGAGATGATTACCACCATCGAGAGGAGGAACCGCGAGTCGGAGCTGATGGCGCTCGCGGGCCTGCACACAGTGTCCACTCTCGACTCGTCCTTTTTGAGAGAGTCTCACTCCCCCACTTCTAGGCGCCAGGGGAATGTGGAGAGGCTCAGTACTCGTGCCTCGTCTATTTTGCAGATGTGGCGAGAGCTGGAGGATGAACAGGCGCTTAATCGTGCTCGGGAGAGAGTGAGGGCTTCGTCCGTAAATGTGAATCGGAGGAGTCCAGGGGCTACTGCTGAGAGTGAGAATGATTATTCGACTTGGTCTCAAGATCAGTTGGCCTCACCACGTAATGGGAATAGGGACCGTGTGGATTCAAGCCGCGAGCAGTCTCCTGATCTTGGTGATGTCGAGAGGGAGAGGGTGAGGCAGATTGTTCGTGGATGGATGGAGAGTGGTATAAGTGACACTTCCTCTAATGGTATGCAAAGGGATAATAGTCCTAGAGCTGAATGGCTGGGAGAAAATGAGCGGGAGAGGGTAAGGGTCGTAAGGGAGTTGATGCAGACGACAAGTCAGCAAAGAGGCCCCCGCGGGGGAAGGAGGGGGGAGCAAGTTAATGGACCTGGCTCTCAAGTTGAGCGTGTTCGTGAAGGTCAGCCTGAACATGTTCGCAGGGATGTGTTAAGGCTGAGAGGAAGACAGGCTATGCTTGATTTGCTTGTGAGAATTGAACGGGAAAGGCAACAGGAACTTGAAGGTCTGTCGCGAAATCGTGCTGTATCTGATTTTGCGCACCGCAATCGTATTCAGGTAATGTACTATTTATTTGCATTTGTTTTTATTAATGTGTTACCTTGATCAATAATGTGCCCATCATTTTCTCTTCGTTTGTATTAGATTTTTAGGGGATTTTATATTATATTTAACTATAAAGATTTAGAGGAGATAATGCCGGTTGCTCTTGCTATGTGGTTGTATTTATGGGGTCTATTGTATTAGTATTTGCACATGTGGTTTGAATGTTTTAGTGTCCATCGATTAACCCTGATTCTAAACAGTTTTACCTCTTGGTTTCATGAAGCTTTTATCTATAAAGTTGATGAGTTGTCACCCGACACACGTTTTGTCAATGCAAGTATATTCTCTGGGTTCTGATTGTTGTTATCATTATTCATTTATGTGTTAGTGCTTTTGGTTATGAAGATTGTAATCTCTGTCATACTTAAATTTATAGTTTACCAGAGGTTAATAATTGTGTTTCTGGGGCAAAATCATGAAGAATATAATTTGTATTTTTATTGATTTTTTCAGTCGTTACTTAGAGGTAGATTCTTAAGAAATGAAATCCCGTCTGAGGAAGAGAGAACACCTCCAAGGGCAGCTGGAGAACTCAATCAGTTAAGGCAGCGACACACAGTCTCTGGCATGAGGTATGCCTGTCTATCATCCAACATAAAATGAACTTATATCATGTGGCGAAGACATATTCAGGATTGATTAGGCAGTACATACAGTATATTTACTTTAATGGATTATCAAATACTACTATGACTTTTCTAGACAGTCTTATCAGTATTAGTTAAATAAGCTAATTAAGCTAACTCAGTGTGCTTTTGTGATTGAACTTCAAATATGACAATGCTCTATAATGCACTATGATAATTAACGTTCTTGACGAGTTGAAGAATCTACCATTAGGAAGTAGATCTTATTAGATAAAAAAACCCATTAATCTCCCTCTTTTTTTTAAAAAATAGAGTCAACCATTAAGCTATATGATTGATAAAGTACAAAAGAATTGCTTGGTGCTATTTAATCACCAGACTCAAACTTTTCATTCAGGGAAGGGTTTCGCTTCAGATTGGAAAATATTGTGCGTGACCAAGTAAGCAATCCTCCTGTGACTTCATCTAACGATAGCAACAATGATTCTCGAAATGATCAGAGAAATACAACTGATTTTTCGGAAGTTCAACATGAGAATGGAGAAGTTGACAATAGTCAAGTACCAGATCCTGTTGGAAATTCAGACCGCAGCCCAGCTGTCCAAAATGAACATTTTTCTCCTGACATAGGAAGTGATTGGCACGGACAGGTTACTGAAGTTGACCGAACAAACCAACAACAACCTTCACGGATCGATTCCATTGAATTGACTCAAAGTGAATCTGAAGGCACAGATCATAATTGGCAGGAAAATGCAGTTGCCGACTGGCCTTCAGAAGCATTTGCAACTGAGAATCATGGGGAACGTAATTTACAAGGAGCCCAAGAGGCTGTAGGAAACTGGTCAGAAGGGCCTTCAGGCCCTCCAAGAATGGCCCGACCAATTCCATCTAGAAGGATACCCCGGTTCCACCCACCCGATGATGATAACGTGTACAGTATGGAACTTAGGGAACTATTAAGCAGGTTATTGTCTCATTACTTTATGTGGACAACCTATTTTGTGGTTTCTGATTGTTAGTTGACTTATATTGAAATGTTGGTTATTTTAGGAGGAGTGTCTCAAATCTTCTTCGTAGTGGTTTTCGTGAGAGCTTGGACCACTTGATTCAATCGTATGTTGAAAGGCAAAGCAGGGCTCCTATTGATTGGGACCTGCACAGGAACTTGCCTCTGCCACCATCACCGGAGAGAGATGATGTGGACCAGCAGAATGAGGACAGGCATGAAGCTACTGGTGGAACTACGCTGATTTTACCAGCTCCACCTGTACCACCAGCACAACCCCTGTGGCATCAGGATGTGCACCGCTCGGGTTTGTCTCGTCACAGTGTCCATCGTTCGGAATTTGTGAGTTATTTTCTCTCACTTTCAATGAAAAAACTATGTGCAATATTCCTTTGTACCTTATCTAATCATGAGATGCATATAGATTTTATCCTATCCTGGCAACTGCTTTGCTTTTCTTTTATATTTTTGTTTTCTTGAATCTTGATTACCAAGATTTTTCTAATTTTTTGTATTTCCTCCCATTCTGTCATTTTTCATATATGTATTTAACTCTATGAGTCAATGGTTTGAAAATCGAACTGATGGGAGGAACCGCAGACGGGTCTCCCCACTGCAGTTCAACCATAATTCCATAGGGCCAACTGGTTTAAATATAACATAGTATTTTTTTTAATTATTCAGTATTAAATATTATGAAATATATTAATGTAGAAAAAAATTCATCTAACATAGCTCAAAATTGCAGTAACGATAATCATGTACTTACATTTTAACAAAAATCAAAAGGTGAATAACATAAAATAGTAAAAGGTTGGTTTGACCACCGAATAAGTTTTCTTGGGTGGCTGCCCAAACTGTTTTTTATTTATTTATATTTTTATAAAACATTGCTTTTAATACTGAACTTAAAGGTGACTTCATTGTTTCAGTACTTTAATACTAGTAAATATTTATAGCACATGTGCACTTAATCACTAATAGTGGAATACTTGTCTGAGTGTCAGTTTGTGAAGTTTTAGTTTTGAACTGAGTTCTTGCTTGCTGAATATAATCAGGACTGGGAATCGATTAATGATCTGAGAGGAGATGTGGCCAAACTTCAGCAAGGCATGAATAACATGCAACGGATGTTAGAAGCTTGCATGGACATGCAACTGGAGCTCCAACGCTCTGTTCGACAAGAAGTCTCTGCCGCTCTTAACCGATCAACAGAAGGTCTGTCTACAAATTATGATGCCCTGTACTCTTCTGGAATTCAGTCATGCACCGAACTGAGTTTTGATTAAAATACTCATCTGTAACTAGATGCAGGTGCTGAAACATCAGAGGATGGCTCTAAGTGGTGTCATGTTAGAAAAGGCACCTGCTGTGTGTGTTGCGATAACCATATTGATGCCCTTTTGTACAGGTATGAGTATGACTGCCAATGATAAACTTCTTTTTGAAAATAGATAAATAAATTCAAATTCCCTTTTATTTGCAGGTGTGGGCACATGAGCACGTGTTCCAGATGTGCAAATGAGTTGGTACGAGGAGGAGGAAAATGTCCCTTGTGTCGGGCACCCATTGTTGAGGTGATCAGAGCTTACTCCATACTCTAAATGAAGACAAACAACGAGTTATCAGATATGGATTGGTTGGTCTTTCTCGTCTCTGGAGCTCCGCCTGTCTCATCTTTGAGGTTTAGACTGCCACTGTCATCCTGTTAATATGCGAAAAGCACTTTGCATTTTTGTGTAGTTTGGAACAAATTAGGCACTAATTGCTTACTCATTCATCCGTTAGTAGTGATATTTAGCACGATTTATACCGTACAAAAGATTGGCATGTTCATGACTCGATTGGTGTAGGAGCACTTGGAGTTTTCACGTTATTCAGATGTAACTTATCTCATTGTCATGAGCATCAACTTTGTTTAGCTATTATCATTTCCTGTTCATGTAGAGATGATTATTATTCACAATGAAGATTGTGTATTGTTTTATCAATTTAAATGTTTTTTTGTTTTACAATACACAATAAAGGAGATTCTTGTATATGTTTAATTCTATTTGCAATGAACTTTTCAAAATATAAATAAACCAATTTTATTTACTGTCAACTCATGAGTCAGTATAATTTTTGTCATGAATAAATATTTTCATTATGTTTAAAGTGTCTTTGTTCAATGAACCGTGATTAAAAAAGTGACGATCGATGATCGAGTAGGTTATGAAACCAAACTGATAATTGAGTATTAATTAAATTAAACTGACTGAGCGACCCCTCAATATCTACCTCAAACAGAATTCTGAAAGCCACACCTCTCAATCATAATGCACCATACGTGTATATATATACGCTGAATTCACTTCTGAAACAAAATTAACACAGATCAGTTTTTGCATCATGAGTTCTTCTGGTAATGTAAGTTTTTCGACTTAAATTAATTTATATACGAATGATGATGATGAAAATTATCATATGCATGAATGTAATAAATTTGTATATTGGTTTCCTGTAGGACCAACTCTTGCCAGCTGTCCGCTTGCCGAATGTCGCCACCAGGGCTGTCCCTGAGCACGACGCTGTCGCTGCTTCTGAATCCAGGCCTCATTTCTCCGTGCTCGTCGGTGTGAGGGCCCCACCACTGTCGGTATCAGAGGACACGCCGCGTTACACCCAATGCGCACCCATCGACCTTGTCATGGTGCTTGACGTCAGCGGCAGCATGAGAGGACAAAAAGTTGATCTCGTGAGGCAAGCCGTTGGATTCGTCATAGACAACTTGGGCCCTTCTGACCGCCTTTCTATAGTTACTTTTGACGATGCTGCTCGAATAGTTCTCCCTCTCAACAGAATTACGGATAAAGGCCGAGCTGATGCTAAGCGAGCTCTCGATTCTATTTTAGCGATGAATCGTAGTACCAACATTCTGGAAGGTCTGAAAATGGGAGCTCAGGTTCTTCAAGAGAGGCTCTTCAGGAATCCGGTAACGAGTGTCATGCTCTTGTCAGATGGGCAAGACACTTGTGGCAATAACCTAACTACGAGGAAGGCTTATGAGTATCTCCCGCCTGCTATCACTAGCGGTGTTGCCGATAACAATCAACAAACTATTAATATACATACGTTCGGTTTTGGTTCTGACCACAACCCTGTTGTAATGCACGACATTTCTGATGCATCAGGCGGCACTTTCTCCTTCATCGAGTCTTATGAAGCTGTGCAAACCGCATTCGCTAGATGTATCGGCGGCCTCTTGAGCGTAGTGACTCGGGACCTTCGTCTAACTCTCAAGTCAGCATCGCCTGGTGTTGTAATCAAATCGATCCCTTCCGGAATGCACACTAGCTAGTGTGGTATCCGACAAACGGTCCCATGGTTTAATAGTCGTCGGAGACCTTTATGCCGACGAGAAAAAAGAATTCTTGATCGACGTATCAGTGCCGGTTTACAGAAACTTTATTGGCTGGAAAGCTGAAGGAAACGAGAAAACAACGTCGCTTTTGGACATCACATGCTCTTACAAGGATCTCCTTTCGAATGAAACTGTACTGATAGAATTTGTTGAGATAAAACGTCCTGTTGCCCCTTTACCTTGGGATGTGAAGGTAAAGCTGGAGGTCGATAGGCAGAAAAACAGGCTTGATGCTGCTGAAGGTTTTGTGAAGGCTGAACGAGCGGCAGAGGCAGGTGACCTCGAAGGGGCACGTTGTATTCTGTCTAAAAAGAGATCAACCCTTCTTGCTTCGAGGTCTGGGCAAGCAGGCGATGTCTTCATTGTGAAAGTTGAAAAAGAAATGAAAGAAACGGAAGAGAGAATGAAGTCTATGCAGCTGTACGAAAAGGGAGGCAGAGCCTACACTCTGTCGAACATCAGTGCACATTCTAATCAGAGGGCTACGAGTACTAGCTTAGATAGTGCGTCAATTAGGAGTGATCCATACGTGACTCCGAATATGGTTAATATGGTGAGGAAGTCTTCGACAATCTGATGAACAAGTACTCAGAATGTTATTTTAATTGTTTTCATTCATTATTGATGGGGCTACTGATCCACATCGTTTGCAATAAAAAGTAAAAAACCTTTTAGGTATTGTTTGATGCATAAATTCATTATGTTTTTGGATTTTTTTTTATTTCAAACATATATACGTACACTTGTGTATTGAATATTGATAAAAAAAAACACCATGGATTCAATGCAAAACCGAACAAGATGAAAAATTGGGGATTTTAATGTTGAGAGTGCTAATGGAACTTCAGGGATATGTGCTTAGACATACTCACTCCCAAGTCCTAAGTCCCAACATAGATGAGTTGTCATTTAGCTTCGTTGAGAAAAAAAGGATTTAAAAGGTTTTGTGCTATAGAGTGTACACTTTGTATAACCCTTTACCCTCTCCTAGGATGTCGGTTACCTGTTTTCACAAGATGTAAAATATTGAATACTTATAAGGTATGTCTCACAACAGACACTTGGACGAGTGTCAAAAATATCAATTACAGTATATGGTTCTTACTGCACATTTCATTGATCAAGATTGAAAAATGCACGAGAGAATTTTGAACTACAGTGTGATCCAAAATCATCAAGGCGTAACCATAGGCAGGCTTATATTCCTGTTTATTGCAAAATTGGTTGTTAGGAGGTGACATTGCCAAATTCAAAGTTGACGATGAGGTGCCTTCCAATGAAAACCTAGAGTTTTATGAAAGAGCTGAATTAGGTACTACTTTTTTTTTTCTAATTTATATTCTGCTCTTAAATATTTTGTTACTTATGTTTGTCCTTTTTTTCTCATGCAACAAATGTCCAATATTCTCAAAATTGAAAGGGGAAGTCCAAGACTCCAGTTCACTTTAAATTTGATTATGCTGTATTGATGTTCACTTGTTGAATTGTTACTTTGTGATTGTGTTCCATTTAATGTTTTTGATGCATGTTTTTCTTTGAGACCAATTTTCACTATTGTATTTTATTAAGTTGTGAGATTTGGGAAAGTTGGTCCCATCCAAATCCGTTCAAAAACATAATGGGACCGGGATCAAGTATATCCCAGGCCATGCACACCCCTAGCATTTATAAGACACCATGGATTCAATGCAAAACCAAACAACTACAGCGACAAAAGTTTTATCATATGATAATGTAATCAAGACCCTGACCATATTCTTATGTTTTCCTTTTAAGTCAACCTTCTTCTTCTTCTTCTTGTATCTTGACCAGAGTCATCATAGATTTGTTCACCATATCCGCCATATGCGGAGTCACGTAAGCATCTCGACTCGAACCAGCACCTGCGTTGTTACTCGTCGTAGCCCTCTGATTATCAAGTTCACTAATCCTCGACACTCGACAGAGCATACGCTCGACCCGACTTTTCATACTTCTCCTTGCACTCCATTTTCACCATTCAGTTGTGTAACCAAGACAAACATTCAAATGATTTTTTTTTTTCTAAGATTTTTTTTTTCGCATAATATTATTTTAGTTGTGGGACCATATCAATCATGAGAAAGGATGAAGGGGATGTGATCATAGTTCCTTCAAATGATTATGCAGAGATGAATATGTTTCTTGATCCTTTGGCTGCAAAGACCGTTTTCGACTCAAGCTATAACATCACACTGATCCCGCTCAAAGAAAACACCAGCATCAGTCTGCTGTAATCCGAATGCTAACAGTTTACTTCCAAAGTGTAAAATTATTATACTTTTGAGTAGTATAAAAGGCAAATTCAAAGAGTTAATTAATCAACAATCGAATAATAATTAAACATTCAAGCTGATACATTATATAGTAATGTTAACAGCTCAGAAAACATGTTACAATACCAAAATCAATCCCATTTGATTTAATACCAACAAACCACACAACAACTGATAAAAAACAAACAAAGAGCAAATCAACCATCAAACATTTATTTCGAGAGAGGAGCACAGATTGAATTCTAAGGTTGACGAAGATAGGCTCTCTCAATCGTAGCTTTCAAAAGAGCAGACTTTTCCTTATCATTGGGGCAATTGTACGTGTTGTGGACTTCATCTGATAAACAAACTCTGCAATATATGGTCTCAAGCTTTGGTCTATGCAGTCCACAACGCTTTGACAGGCACTTCCAAGTATCTTTATCAAAAAACGGACAGCCACAATGACAATGGATTTCAAAATATTCAGAGTTAAAGTTTACTCCTCGTGGCAAGTCCCTCATGTAAGGGCAGCGAACATATATATGGTCTTTGCTATAGCAAGATTCACATGATTGACCATTGCAGGGACCAACAGGGGAGTGAACACATTTACAAAATGTGCACATTATTGGCTCCCGATTTGGTTGGGGTGGTTGTTCTTCTGTTTTGGCTTCGTCGTCTGAATCATCTTCATATTGATAGTAGTACTTGTTATCTAATTGAATTCCAGGTATCAATTTCACGGAATATCAACCAAAAAACAAACAACATTAAGAATAAAACCAAAAGAGACATTATATATGTATGTATATACCTTCTTTGAATTTGGCTTTGGCTTTGGAACTCAACTTTGATTTCTTTTTTCTGCGTGGACAACTTTTCCTACCTGAACACCGATTGACCGACCGACCACGAGATTAATGAATTAATTTCATGGATTAACAAACAAACAACAAAAGAACTAACAAAGAATGAAACCAAATTAAGAGAATAGATACTGGATCTCAACAATTATTTCTAACCGACAACTAGATTAATGAATGAATGAATTAATTTCATGGATAACAAACAACATTATAGAATACTATATAGGTTCTGGATCTCAACAATGATTTCTATGAGAAGATTAATTTCAGAGCAACGCGAATCAACAATAATTAAACCCAGATACTGCATACCTTTGATTGAAGACAACGTCATACTTGCAGATCGAATCCGAAATGGAAATCGTTCGCAAACCCTAGAAATTGATACGTTTCATCATTATATTATATAGGACTTGGATTGGGCTTGAGCTTGGGCTGTGTACTAATATTGTTAGCCGGTTCTTTTTTGGGTTGTTTGGTAAGACAATTGTCGCAATAACATAAATACCAGGAAGGCTTCCGATCGAGTATCTCCCTGCTACTATCAATAGCCGTCAATGTCCACACATTCGGTTTTGGTTCTGACCACAACCCTGTTGTAATGCACGACATTTCTGATGCATCAGGCGGCACTTTCACATTCATCGAGTCGTATAAAGCTGTGCAAGTTAAGGTAAAGTTGGAGGTCGATAGGCAGAAAAACCGGCTAGATGCTATAGATGGTTTTGTTGAGGCTCGACGAGCGGCCGAGGCAGGTGATCTAGAAGGTGCGCGTGCTATTCTGTCGAGGAAGAGATCAGCCATTCTTGCTTCGGAGTGTGGGCAAGCGGGTGATGACTTCACTATGAATGTTGAGAAAAAGATGAAAGAAACCGAAGAGAGAATGGAGTCTAATCAGTTGTATGAAAAAGGTGGGCGTGCCTATGCTCTGTCTAACATTAGTGCACATTCTAATCAGAGGGCTACGAGTACTAACTCAGATAGTGCATCAATTGCTTGCGGTTCATATGTGACTCCGAATATGGCTAATATGGTAAAGAAGTCTAAGATGATAGATGATGATGAAGAAGAAGATGATGATGATAATTTCTTATAAAGTACTGTTGCTTTATTGGTAGGGTAACTTCTGGAAAATTATTTCACATGCATCCTTGGCATTTTGAATTGGAAAAAAAACTTTATTCTGCTCCTTAATTTAATGTTGAACATTTTATCAAAGTACATCACCAATAAAATTTGGTATGCTGTAAGCCTGTAATAATAATTTGTCCTCTATTTTTTATGCGAATTATCTGAAATATTATTATAAAAACATAAATATAGATTTATCTATTCCGTCAATCTCCTAACTAATTTGAAAATTTTGAACATATCTTTAGGTTGTCTGTTAAATTTGTACCGGTTCTTTTGGACTTAATTTCAGTCCAGTTCAGTTCAGATCCTTCAGTTTATCAGTTCAGTTCAAGTTCAAATCGCTTCAAAATAAATTAAAATAAAATAAATAAAAAATAATTTCGATCTATAATTTTAAATATACAATCTAATTAATGTCATAATATTATTAATATTTTTAAAAAAATATTTAAAATTTTATATAAATTATTATTATTTTTATAAAAAATCAATTCAGTTCAGTTCAGATCGCTTAAGTTCAGTTTGGTTCAGTTCAGATCGCTTAAGTTCAGTTCAGTTCAGTTCAGCTCAGTCCAGAAGAACAGGTCCTTATATAAGAACTGTATAGTACTAATGGTTTTGAATTTTGATTAATCCATTGCCAATTTAACACATTACATTTTTTTAATAAACATATATTTTTTTATTTTTTTATACAAAAATTAACTTATTAGTTCACTTCATATTCGTTCAATTCAGATAAAAATGAATATCATAAAAATAGATAGATTTTGCAAAATTCAAAAAATGATGAATTTATTAAAAAAAAATATATTAAGTACTCCATTAAAAATTAAAATTAAGACGGAGTATAAAAGTCATATATTTAATGAAGTATGATTAAAAAAGTGACGATCGAGTAGGTTATTACTCACTGACCCTCAAATATCTAAATTAAACGGAATTCTAAGAGCCACATCTTGGCTCTCTCTCTCTCTCTCTCTCTCTCTCTCTCTCTCTCTCTCTCTCTCTCTCTCTCTCTCTCTCTCTCTCGTTATATATATACAGGGAAACGTTAGTGTAGGGTTTATATGAATCTAAAATAAAAATACTGATCGAGTTGTTGAAAAAGAAAGCAATATGAGTTTATCCGGCAACGTAAGTTTTTCAACTTATTAAATATATAATTCTATATATATATAATATATACAGTCCAGTCTACTTAGTAATGAGTTTTGTTGTCTTGGTTTTCTTCCTCCAGGACCAACTCCTGCCAGCTGTCCGGCTGCCGAATGTCACCACCACGGCTGTCCCTGAGCACGACGCCATCGCTGCTTCTGAATCCAGACCTCATTTCTCAGTACTCGTCGGTGTGAGGGCCCCACCTCTATCGATATCAGAGGACACTCCGCGTTACACCCAATGCGCACCCATCGACCTAGTCGCAGTGCTCGACGTCAGTAGCAGCATGAAAGGGAAAAAGATCGATCTCGTCAAGCAAGCAGTCGGATTCGTCATAGATAACTTGGGCCCTTCCGACCGCCTTTCTGTAGTCACTTTCGACAAGGTTGCTCGGATAATTTTCCCTCTCGTCAGAATGACCGACAAGGGTCGGGCTGATGCTAAACGGGCTGTCGACTCCATTCTCACAAATCGTGACACCAACATCCTGGAAGGCCTTAAAATAGGAGCTCAGGTTCTTCAAGAGAGGAGCTTCCGGAACCCGGTGGCGAGTATCATGCTGCTGTCCGATGGAAAAGACACTTGTCGTAATAATCTAAATACCAGAAAGGCTTCCGAGTATCTCTCGCCTACTATCACTAGTGTCCATACGTTCGGTTTTGGTCCTACCCACAATGCACGACATTTCTGATGCATCGGGCGGCACTTTCTCCTTCATTAAGTCTTATGAAGCTGTGCAAACCGCATTCGCCAGGTGTATAGGCGGTCTCTTGAGCGTAGTGACTCGGGACCTTCGTCTAACCCTCAAGTCAGCATCGCTCGGTGTCGAAATCAAATCGATCCCTTCCGGACAGCACACTAGCGTGATATCAGACAAAGGGTCCCATGGCTTAATAATCGTTGGTGACCTTTATGCCGACGAGAAGAAAGAATTCTTGATCGACGTATCAGTGCCCGTGTACAGAAACAATTGTGTGAGAGATGAAGGAAACGAGAAAACAACGTCGATTTTGGACATCACGTGCTCTTTCAAGGATGTCCTTTCAAATGAAACACTACTGATAGAATTTGTTGAGATACGTCGGCCTGGTATTCCGTTACCTTCCGATGTGAAGGTCAAGTTGGAGGTCGATAGGCAGAAAAATCGCCTTGATGCCGCTCAAGGTTTTGTGAAGGCTGAACGAGCGGCCGAGGCAGGTGACCTCGAAGGGGCACGTTGTATTCTGTCTAAAAAGAGATCAACCCTTCTTGCTTCGAGGTCTGGGCAAGCAGGGGATGTCTTCGTTGTGAAAGTTGAAAAAGAAATGAAAGAAACGGAGGAGAGAATGAAGTCTATGCAGCTGTACGAAAAGGGAGGCCGTGCCTACGCTCTGTCGAACATCAGTGCACATTCTAATCAGAGGGCTACGAGTACTAGCTCAGATAGTGCGTCAATTAGGAGCGATCCATACGTGACTCCGAATATGGCTAATATGGTGATCAAATCTTCGACAATCTGATGAACAAGTACTCACATTGTTCTTTTAATTGTTTTCATTCATTATTGATGGGGCTACTGATTCACATCGTTTGCAATAAAAAGTAAAAACTTTTTGGTATTGTTTGATGCATAGATTCATTATGTGTTGGAATTTTTTTTATTACAAAATTTTATACAGTTGTTTATTGAATATTGATAAAGACACCATGGATTCAATGCAAAACCGAACAATATGAGAAATTGGGGATTTTAATGTTGAGAGTGCTAATGGAACTTCATGGATGCTTAGACATGTAAATCAGTTTTGTAAATATATTCCACTGAGACTTAGTAAGAATCAGAAAGTTCTTACTATGATAAATCTAGTCTCAACAAAAATGAAAACGATTACGTAGATGCTGCAGTTGAAATGATTACATAGATTAGTGAAATTGTGTTTGTAGCACTACAGTGTTAAGAACTGCAGCACTTGGTAGACCCGTAGTGTAAGACGCGATGGGTCTATGCACTAGAAAATATGTCAACACAATGAAGAGGTTCTTGAATGAATGCTTTGTATTAAATACTTTCAAACAAACATCTATAAGTCCTTACGAACTTACAGACAGGTCACACGACCAAACACACCGTCCAATAGCTCAACGTACTAGCGTCCTATGAACTATAGACAAATCAGACACACTATGAACTCCTTCAAGTGAACTCGTTCTAAGTGTATCACAGTAGAGTGAACCGGAGCTTTCTAGCGAATACTCTCGGGTTACAATATTTCTCTCTCTAAGAAATTCCAGATAAAAGCATTAAGTTCTACAAATAATCTAGCGACTATTTATAGACCTCGTGATAGAAACCCTAATGGGCTTCCGGGTTTTACGCTTGATGGGCCGAGCCCACAGCATCTTCAATGGAATCTCGAATATTCCAACACTGACTTGTTCTCTGTCCTTTGTCTCTGGCGAGCCTTCGAACTTCGAACGGGGAGTGCATAGAGCTACTTGATGTTCTACTTCAGCGAGCTCGAATTCCCTTAGCAGGGCCTTCTCGCTCTTCGTGCTTCTGGCTTCATAGCCCTAGCAGGATGAACTCCAGAGCCATCAGCTTCTACAACACTCCTTTGAAGAGTCAGTGAACAAATGAGTTCGAACCCTTAGCAGCTTCGAACTCTAGGGGCTTATCAGCACCAGTGCTTCCAAGACCCACAATGTAATTTGTACTTGCAGAAGGCTAAGTCTTCCAAGTACTACATACTTAGGATTACTCAACCTGTACAAATAACAAAAACATATAAGAATGAAGTTCATTCAAAAACCAAAGTGTGAAGTTCAAGCTAGTTCACAGGAGTCCGAAGACTCCATGTGAACGAGAGCGAACTTTCACACTAACAATTAGTTGTCATTTAGCTTCGTTGAGAAAAAAAGGATTTAAAAGGTTTTGTGCTATTTAAAAGATTTTCACAAGATGTAAAATATTGAAGGCTTATAGGGTATGTCTCACATCAAATACTTGGACGAGTGTCAAAAATGTTCTTACTGTACATTTCATTGATCAAGATTGGAAAATGCACGAGAGAATTTTGAACTTCAGTGTGATCCAAAATCATCAAGGGGTAATCATAGGCAGGCTTATACTCCTGTTTATTGTAAAATTGATTGTTAGGATGTGACATTGCCAAATTCAAAGTTGACGATGAGGTGCCTTTCATTGAAAACCTAGAATTTTATGAAAGAGCTGAATTAGGTATACTTTTTTTTTCTTTCTAATTCATATTCTGCTCTTAAATATTTGGTTACTTATGTTTGTCTTTTCTTTTTCCATGTTGGTTAGATTAGAGTCAACTGCTTCCAACAAATGTCCAATATTCTCAAAATTGAAAGGGGAAGTCCAAGGCTCCAGTTCACTTTGAATTTGATTAAGCTGTATTGATGTTCACTTGTTGATTGTGTTCCATTTAATGTTTTTTATGCCAGGCCATGCACACCCCTAGCAATTATAAGACCATGGATTCAATGCAAAACCAAACACAAATGCTATATGCACATTAACGATACTGATTAGACTTTTACCTTTTCAATTTTTTTTTATTTTTTTACTAAACGTAGATATTTTTACATTTTTGAAATCTACAAAATACGCATTTAATATAAATATCAATTTTAAATATCAATTAATTCATGTGTTTCTACTTATTCGTACACGCAATTAAATTGTCTCCTATCCTCAAAAAATACTTTGTTTTTAGTTTCTGAAAATTGCGAAATAAATATAAACAAATACGACGAGACTTTTAAAATATAAAATTGCAATAGAAAATCATAAAAATATTGAAACACCTTTTTACAAAATTACGATTAAAAAAAAAAACAAGTTTTTCGAAAATATTAATTAAAATTCGTTTTTACGAAACTTAAATATTTTTATATTTTTGAAATTGCGCACGTAATATAAAAATCAATTTTAAAAAATATAAATTAAGTTATGCGTTTATACTTACTCGTACACACAATTAAATTTGTGACTAATTTCAAAACGACAAAGTTTTTTGTTTCGAAAAATTGCAAAATAAATATAAACAATTACGATAAACATTTTTGAAAAACGTGCTTTTTTTAATTTTCGATCTCAATTTTATAAAAAAGGTGTTTCAACGTTTTTATGATTTTCTATCGCAATTTTATACTTTAAAGTATTTGTTTATATATATTATCCAATTTTCAAAAATTAAAATAAAGTATTTTTTGAAATTCAGGACAAATTTAATTGCGTGTACGAATAAGTAGAAACGCATAAATTAATTAATATTTAAAATTGATATTTAAATTGACATTTAAAATTAATATCAATTGTAGATTACAAAATTGATATTTTGTAGATTTCAAAAATATAAAAATATTTACGTTTCGTAAAAATAAATTTTAATTAATTTTATTGAAAAACGTGTTTTTAATTATATAATAAAAAAAATAAAAAAAAAATTGAAAAATTAAATGTCAAATCTCATTCCCGTTAGCGTGCATATAGCATTACTCAAAACCAAACAACTAAAGCGACAAAAGTTTTATCATATGATAATGTAATCAAGACCCTGACCAAATTCTTATGTTTTCCTTTAAAGTCAACCTTCTTCTTCTTCTTGTATCTTCACCAGAGTCGTCATAGATTTGTTCACCATATCCGCCATATGCGGAGTCACGTAAGCATCCCGACTCGAACCAGCACCTGCATTACTCGTGGCCCTCTGATTATCAAGTTCACTAATTGATGCAGCGTAAAGCTACAATTGTTCTTAAAGAACTATTTTTATTTCATCAAAAGACAACTGCGTAATAAATAATCAAAATCACAAATAAATAGTACTAAACCCTAAACATATTGGGCTTTATTAAAAGATAAATAAGAACTTAATTAATATGGGCTTCTCTCTTATCCACATCATTCTCTCCCTCCAGAAGAAAGTTCGACCGCGAACTTGAAGCATGTGCAAGAGAATGATTACGACGTAACACGTGCCAAACAAAGCCGCCGGGATCAAACACGAAAGTTGCACCAACCAATTTACAAGGCACGAGGACAGAAGTAACAAACATGAGAGCAACAAGTGTGGTCTCTACAGGTACTACCTCATTTACACGTGAGACTCCATGCTCCAGCATATGATGAGAAGACACTGCAGAAGTTTTGTCACCCAACCATTTCGGAAAGAAGACAACAACCATTCTTGGATCCCTATGTGCATGGGCAAACTCCGATGGGGCTTGCGGCGTCGAGCAGGAGCGGACAATCCTAAGTAGTGGTTCGACATCTCCGAGAGCGAGTGTTGCGGTTAGATTCAACGGGGACTCATCATCAAACCTAGGCAGACCATCATACGTGGAGGTCTCCGAGACGGGCAACGAGGTCAAAAGAGGTATATTGTCTCGAAGGTGGCGTAGCAGGCCACCCACGTCATCGGCCACGTGCTCTTCGGGCATAGCCAAGGGGTCAACTTCATCAAAACGAGGAGGACCATCGTCATCAAAACGAGGTGGAACATCGTAATAAGGTGTCTCCTCATCCAGATGTAACAAGCTAGGGCGCGCGCTCGGAAAAGCCGAGGGGGGCTCCACGCTGAAGGGGGTCAGCGGCCTCGAGGGGGAGTGCGATATCGCGGGGATTAGATACGTCGATCTGGACGGTGGCGACGTAAATCCAGAGACCTTCGGGATGGGGTGCTCGAACCCTAATTCCCATCTGCAAGAGACGTCACTTCGGACGTGCCATCCAAGGGCGCGCTCAGGCGCGGGGATCAAGCGACGTGAAGGTGACGATAACCTGTTGGAGATAACAAGGCGGAGTTCCTCGAGTTCGACGGCAAGGACTGCGATCTGGCGGCTCAAGGCGGCGACGTCGGCGTCACGACGGGCTGCGGCCTCAACGGCGGGTTCGCGAGCATACTGTCGGCGGGGAGGCATCGTCCGGCTCTGATACCAACTGATGCAGCGTAAAGCTACAATTGTTCTTAAAGAACTATTTTTATTTCATCAAAAGACAACTGCGTAATAAATAATCAAAATCACAAATAAATAGTACTAAACCCTAAACATATTGGGCTTTATTAAAAAATAAATAAGAACTTAATTAATATGGGCTTCTCTCTTATCCACATCACTAATCCTCGACAGAGCATACGCTCGGCCCGACTTCTCATACTTGTTCGGATATATTGCTGATGTGGCGTCCAGATGGGATCGATTTGATGACGACTCCGTTTGATGCTGACTTCATCGTGAGACGAAGCTCACGAGCGACGACGCTCAAGAGACCTCCAATGCACCTGGCGAAGGAGGATTGCACGGTTTCGAAGGACTCGACGAATGAGAATGTGCCGCCGGAAGAGTCGGCGATGGCGTGCATTACGATCGGGTTGTGTTTCGAGCCGAAACCGAATGTGTGGACAGGAATAGATGCAGTTCTAATAGAAGGAGGCAGATACTCGGAAGGCTGCCTCGTGCTGAGATTAAGGTTGCACTTGTCTTTTCCGTCGGACAAGAACATGATGCTGGCGACGGGGCTCGGAACAAGGCGGCTCTGTTTGAGGACCTCAGCTCCCACTCTCAGGCCTTCCAGGATGTTGGTCCCGTCGGCTGTTGAAATGGAATCGACGGCCCGTTGGGCTTCGGCCCGGCCCGTTGGGTTCATTTTTGTGAGAGGGAGAATCACCCGAGCGATTCTGTCGAACGACACCAGAGAGATTCGGTCGGAAGGGCCCAAATTATTAATGATGAAATGGACGGCCTGCTTCACGAGATCGATCTTCTGGCCTCTCATGCTGGAGCTGACATCCAACACCATTACGAGGTCGATGGGAGCGCACTGAAAGTGGCGTGGGGCCTCCTTCGATAGCGGTGGGGCCTTTATCCCGACCAGCACCGAGAAGTCGGGAACGGATTCCGAAGCGGCAACGGCGTCGTGTTCAGGGACGGCCCTGGTAGTTACATTCGGCAACCGGGGAGCAGCTGCAGCCGCCGCCGCCGCCTGAAAAACAAACCAGAAGAACAACTATGTAGCGAACAATGTATTGAATTAAATTAGGGTTTCAATTCATAATTAATTTGGGATTCAACTTACGTTACCAGAAGACGGACTGCTCTTATTTCTTTTCCTCTCCCGGGAATTTCTCATCGTTTAGGGTTTCTAGTGTGATTTTTTTTTCTTTTATTTTTTTTATAAGGGGGAGAGACGGAGAAACTCCACCACCCGATTCCCCACCCGATTGGAGTCCCTCCTCCTGGGGGACTTTTTTTTTTTTTTGAAAAATGTATTCGTAAATATTGACTGTAGTACTCTACTATATAAAAGAAAAGGGGTTGACCTGAATGTTCTGAATGGGCTAATATCACCTTTGATTATTATTCGCTAATAAATTGGTGTATTCATATTTATTGTTTTCACAAAACCTCTGAATGGGCTACTATATTAGAGAATCCATCGTTGTGTTTATGGATTCTTGAACTTCTAATAAATTACTGTATTCATATTTTTGAAATTTCCAATTACGGAGTACTAATAATAACTACCGCCGCTTAATTAATTGCCCATTTATAATTTTGTAAATCCAGTTTTCTAATTTTCTTATTCATAGTATAGTTATTGTTTTGGCTCAAATAGTATAGTATTTTATTAATTACAATTTTTAAACAATATATTACAGATTGTGTAATTAGTACGGTATATTTTATTAATTAAAAAAATTAATGTTAACTAATTGTTTAATGATAAATGTTTAATTTTGCAATAAATGTTTTAATAGAATAAAAATATTTTAAAAGAAAGCTGTTTAATTCTGATGTACTCCGTACTGTATATTGTACTGTCCTTTATAGTCTCTTTATTTATTAGTATGTGATTAAAATTAAAGGAATATATATATTAGTCAAACGGAATACTAAAAGTGCTATTATTTCCCTTGATCATATGTTTCGATATACTATAAGTCTATAAGTAATCATACTCCCTCCGTGCCATAGTAATGGTCACCATTACTACGGAAAAAAAGGATGAAAGAAACCAAAGAGAGAATGGAGTCTAATAATGAGTTCATGTACGAAAAGTGGGGGGTTGTGCTTACGCTCAGTCGAACATTAGTACTGCACAGTTTAACTCTAAGCAGAGGCCCAAGAAGACTACTAGCTCAGAGCCTCAGATAGTTCATCAATTGGTAGTAGGGATTCATGTGATCATATGGGGCTTTTAACTGTTTTCATTCATTCATGTATTGTGATTTCATTTTGTTTAGCAAATTAAATTGGCTACATACAACCAAGGCTCATCGTCCTAGCTACCTTTCTCCCAGTTGGTTAGTCCACTCCGGAAAATGAATAAGGTTCGTTTAAGATACATGCCAAAGAAAACCAACTGTAGGGAGTATGCAGAAACTCTTTTGGTACAATAGCTAGAGCAGGGGACATTAAAACATAAATATATATTCTTAATTAATAGTAAGTACTCCCTCGGTCCAAAGACAGTTGTCATACTTTCCTTTTTGGGGTGTCCAACAATAGTTGACACACCCCAAAAAAGGAAATAATTATTCTAACTTTTTCATTTTAATATACTATTTTATTCTACTTTACTCCACCTACTTTTTAAACTTTACTCACAACTACTTTACTTTTCACTTTTAAAATATATTTTTACTCTTTACTTTTTAATAAAAAAATTAAAAAATAACAATTTTTTTAAACTCCGTGTCCAACAAAGTATGACATCTATTAATGGCCGGAGGGAGTACTAAAGTAGCATTACCAAGATTCTGAAGGACCACCTCAGAATCTTACCAAAAAAACATTAATAATAAGTCTCCAAAAGAAGATACCCTACCGATTAATAAAAAAACATGCAGTTACTACTTTTTCTTTGACCTTTTAGTGCTGGCTTCTACTACTTGTTCTTCAATCTTGACAACAGACTTGTTCACCATATCAGCCATATTAGGAGTCACATACGCATCATCCTTCGAACCACCGGCATTACTCGTCGTCGCCCTCTGATTCGCATGCGCGCTAATGTTCGACAACGCATAAGCCCGGCCCGCCTTCTCGTACGTCTGCTTGCTCCACATCCTCTCTTCCGTCTCTTTCATCTCCTTCTCCACCTTCACGATCAGCAGATCCCCCGCCTGCCCCGCCTCAGAAGCCAGCAACGCCGATCTTTTTTTGGACAGAATCGCCCTCGCACCCTTCAGATCCCCCGCCTCCGCCGCCCTCTGCGCCTCCGCAAACCCTTCGGCCGCCTCCAGCCGATTCTTCTGCCTATCCACCTCGATCTTCACCTTCACGTCCTCAGGCAGCGGGACCCCCGGCCGACCAATCTCGACGAAATCAATCACAACAGTCTCATTCCCAAACGCGTCCTTGTGAGCGCACGTGATGTCCAGAAGCGAAGTCGTTCTGTCGTCGTCGCCAGTGTAAACGGGCACGGTCACGTTGATCAAGAACTCCTTTTCCTCGTCGGCGTAGAGGTCCCCGATTACGATCGACCCGCGGGACCCGTTATCGGAGATCTCGCTGACGTGGCGTCCGGAGGGGATGGCTTTGATCTCGACTCCCTGCGACGCTGACCTCAGCGAGAGGCGGAGCTCCTGAGTCACCACGCTGAGGAGGCCGCCGATGCACCGGGCGAAGGCGGCCTGGACGGTGGCGTAGGACTCGACGAACGAGAAAGTGCCGCCGGAGGCGTCGGCGATGGCGTGCATTAGGAGCGGGTTGTGGTCCGACCCGAACCCGAATGTGTGGACCGGAACGAGTACTCCTCCTTTCTTGTCATCGACGATGGCGGCGTTGATGGGGGAGGGTAGGTACTGGGAAGTGACTTTTGTGTGAAGGGCATAAGAGTCATTTCCGTCGGAGAGCAGCATCATGCTCGCCACGGGCCGGGTCGGGCCGGGCCGAGCGTTGAGGACACTCGCCCCCAATTTGAGGCCTCCGAGGATGTTGGTCGCGGCGTCGGCGAACATGGAATTGACGGCGAGTTTGGCCTGGGCCCGGCTCTGCTCCGTCATTGCGGCGAGAGGGAAGATGAGTTTGGCGTTGGCGCTGAAAGTGACGATGGAGAGGCGGTCGGAGGGGCCCAGGTTGTCGATGACGAAATCGACGGCCCGCTTGAGGAGTTCGAGCTTCGGGCCCTTCATACTGCCGCTGACGTCGAGCACCGCCACGAGGTCGATCGGGGCGCACTGGGAGTGGCGTGGGGCGTCGGGGGACAGGGATGGGGCTTTGATTCCGACGAGGACGGAGAAATCGGGCCGGGATTCGGAGGCGGCGACGGCGTCATGCTCCGGGACGGCCCGGGTGGTGACGTTCCGCGATCGAACCGGTGCGCCCTGGAAATCGACTAAACGCGTGAAATACTTTTCTCGAGAAATATGTAGTTAGGGTTTCAGTTGAAAATTCACTTACATTAGCAGCAGGAGCAGGGGAAGAGTTGCTCATATTGATGATGCTCTGGTTTTCGTAGTTAGGGTTTGTGTGCAGTGAATCGATTCTTTTGTCGTTGTCGATATAGAAAGAAAAAGAGAGATCCGATAATCCAAGTCGACCCGATCCGATCCGTATGCCTTTTTGAATTGCCTTTCGGATAAATACAATATACTGTATAATACTGAATATATTGCTGCTTTTTAGGAGAATCGAATCACTAGTTTAAAATAATTTATTTGTCACCTAGTAAAATCATTCTAGAAATAATGTTTTTTCAATTTAATTTCAATCTTAATTCTATTCCGAACAAAAATTAAACAAAACAAATACTCTGTTACTACTTTCATTTCTTAATTAATTGAAATTCAAATAAAAATCAAGAATTTATAAGCAACTGATTCAAAACAAAAAAATAATGAAACTCTCACCAGAATTATTATTTTTCCTTTTTAACAACTCCAATATCATTTTCGATCTTGACCTTAATATTATTAGATTTGAATTTGAGCACCATATTAGTCATATTCGGAGTGACGTATGCATCATCATCGCCGTAGTCAGAGTTACTTCCCGTAGCCCTCTGATTAGCATGCGCGCTGATGTTGGACAGAGCATACGCCCGCCCCGCAGTCTCGTACGTCTGCCGACTCCCCATCCTCTCTTCCGTTTCTTTCATCTCTTTCTCGACTTTCACAACGAACCCGTCACCCACCTTCCCCGACTCCGAGGCAAGCAGCGCCGACCTATTTTTCGACAGAATAGATCGAGCCCTTTCGAGATCACCCGCCTCAGCCGCTCGTTGAGCCTCGGCAAAACCTTGGGCGGCAAAGAGCCGATTTTTCTGCCTGTCGACCTCCAATTTCACCTTCACGTCGGAAGGTAGAGCAATGCCGGGGCGCCTTATCTCGACGAGTTCCACTAGAACGGTTTCGTTCGAGAGCACGTCCCTGTAAGAGCACGTGATGTCGAGGAGTGATGTTGTTCTCTTGTTGTCTTCATCCAGGCCGCCGCCGTCGTTTATGTAGGCGGGTACGGATATGTTGATCAAGAATTCCTTTTCCGAGTGATGCTGAAGTGAGGGTCAGGCAAAGCTCCCGAGTGACGACGCTCAAGAGGCCGCCGATGCACCTAGCGAATGCAACTTGCACGGCTTCGTAAGACTCAACGAAGGAGAAAGTGCCGCCCGATGCATCGGAGATGTCATGCATGCATTACATGTGCATCGTGGTCCGAACCAAAACCGAAAGCATGGACAGGAATGGTTTGTCGATAGCGACTACATGAGGTATTGATAGTATCGGGGAGATAGTCGGAAGCTTGTTTACTACTTATAAGACCATAATTATGGGTGTCTTGTCCATCAGACAGGAACATGATACAGCTACTAGCTGCAGGGTTCCGAATGGACCTTACATCAAGAACATGAGCTCCCATCCTCAGACCTTCCAGATATTGACAAGAAACAATCAACATCCCTTTTGGCATTGGCCCGGCCCATCTCCGTCATTTCGTTGATTGGAAAAACTATCCGAGCAACAATACAAAGACGGTCGAAAGGGCCCAAGTTGTCTATCACGAATCCGACGGCCTGCTTGACGAGATCAATCTTTTGGCCATGCATGCTGGTGCTGACATCAAGCACCATGACAAGGTCCACAGGAGCACATTGGACGTGACGTGGGGCGTCCTCCGATAGCGGTGGGGCCCTGATTCCGACAAGCACAGAGAAATGAGGCCTGGATTCAGAAGCAGCAACGGCGTCGTGCTCAGGGACGGCCCTGGTGGTGACATTCGCCAACCGGACAGCTGCCTGCATGGGGGCATCCTGGAGAACCAAACATATATATATAAATCATTAACAAATAAGGAGTAATTAATCAAATAATTAAACTACTACTATCATATATATTTAGTTTACGTGATCGTCAACAGAAGAACTCATGGTCGGATAATTATCACTCTTGCGCGGATCTTATGAATGATCTTGCTGGGAACGGCGGAGGTTTCCTGTATTTATTCATGTACACTGCTTTGGAATTTGAAGCGGTTGGTGTGGGAAGGAATACAGGGAACTCAAATTCTTGGTCTGCCTGCTGACTTTTCCAATCCTTTTTTTTTTTTTTTAATAATTCTAGCAATATTTTATCCACCAAATAATAATTTCCAATTCTAGCAAGAGTTGATTGGATTGTTTAAAACTAGTCCTCTTGTCCGTGCGAAGCACGCTAATAAATTTTAAATTTTTGTTACTCGAAGTTAGATCTTTCTGTTTATATTTGATGTTTAACTTAACAAATAATTCGATATAGACATTGATAATGCATAAATATACATTAACTTTGTGATCTAATTGTAATATCTGATAAAAAAATTACAATGAAATTACAAAATTTTGAATACTTCTTTATAAACTACATTTGTTGTTCTGTTCGTAAGACGGCCACAATCATCACAAAGCAGAAGTTTCAACTCGATCGTGTTGGTTACTCTAGACAGCGCAACATACAATTGACGGTGCGTAAATACTGGTCTCTTCAAAAACATTCCAACATTTCTCAACGATTGACCTTGACTCTTATTAATCGTCATGACATACAATATCATAATCAGAAATTGTCTTCCTTGAAAAGAAAACGGGAATTTGGTGTCTGATGGCGTCAGAGCAATTCGAAAAATAAAAACCAATTCCCCAAAATTATTTTCTCCTAATACTTTCGCCTGATAACATAATTACCATTAACAACCATCCTAGTAATTCATGTATAAAAAATATGTAAATCTCACAAAATATATGATACTGAAGACAAGCGTCGTCTCGAACTCTATCAAGAAATATATGGAGGGAGATCAAGATCAACGCAACGACGAAGTATATTCAGAGATCGTGAAGCAGGCCATCAACGTCTGGTGAATGTGATGCAGAGACAAATAAGGAAAAGATTGTGTCTTCTTGCCCAAACTATTAGTATTATTTTATTTATTATTTTAATTTATTTTATTAGGATTTTAGTACTTATTTATATGTCGTTTTCCTCATTCAATTAATTAGTTGTTAAAGAGTTATTATAAGGTTTTCTTGAGTTTTATTAAGTTTCGGTATTCAATAGAATCAACGAATCTTGATTATTTGTTAATTCTCGGGTATTCTCAGAATCAACGAGTCTTAATTGTGTGTTTATCGCTTCCGCCTGCATCAGTTGGTATCAGAGCCGAAACGATGCCTTCTTGTCGTCAGCCTATCCCCGACCCCGCCACTAAGGCCGCAGCCCGTCGTCGCGCCGACGTCGCCGCCTTGAGTCGCCAGGTAACGGCCCTTACGGCTGAACTAGAAGAAATCCGACTTGCTCTCGTCGATATTCTACCGAAAGGTCAATATCAACCAATCCTCGCGCTTGGACGCACCCTTGATGATGCACCTGATCCATACGATGATGAACCAGCCCCCATCTGGGATGAAGATCCAATCTGGGACGACGAACCAATTTGGGATGACGAGTCGATCTGGGAAGACGAGCCAATTTGGGATGAAGAGCCGATCTTGGACGACGAGCCAATCTGGGATGACGAGCCGATCTGGGACGACGAGCCGATTTGGGACGAAGACCCCCACCATGTCGTTGTCCATGTGCCGTATCATCTTGCCGCTGCATCCGAGTCGCAACATCTCGACGATGCACCTGCGACATATCAACATATCGCTACACCTACTCTGCATCATTCCGTTATTGGACATGCGCTGCATTCCCATCTCTCTGTTGATAATCGAGATACAAGCCTTGCACCATTTCTTATTGTGCACTTGAAAATGACATGTGGTCATTCGGTTTTGTTTTCTCTGCCAACCTCGGTTCGCGTCGACCCACGAGTTATTGACTTGATTGCGAACCTCAACAATACCCACCGTGCTAAACATGACCTGTTGATTGCCTCTACTACTGCCTACAAGTCCGTCGATATTAAAGTTCGCCGACAATTGGTGTTTGTGTTGGAATAGGTGACCGGCGAGCCAACGGTTGGCCGAGCGGTTAACCGTATTCCGTTATATAACGGTTTATTTCCTTAATTAATGAAACCTATATTAATGGCATATACTATATCTGCTCCCAATGTTGAATCATAGATATAGTCCTGTACGGTTACACATGTTGTATGAATTCGGTTTTGTGGAAACCGAGAGATAATTCTGTTAACGCAACGTAACTGGTCAAACTCAGTTCCTAGTCGATGGGTTACGCCAATAACAAGGATACCCGGCCTTTCCCCCTTGAGACTAGCACTTAGTGTATGTGGGCTAATCTCGAGCCTCGGTGTTAGGACATCGACATACTTGAGTGGGTGCTCACTGTTGATGAGTTCACTGAACCCCCTCTCCCTGGAATCTCTAAGTGGTTATCACTGATCGAGTAGAGAATTCCATAATATAGTTGTACACAATTAATCCTTAAGACCCAGACATCACCGTGACTTCATCAGAGGACTAGCTGTATCGTAACGTGTCTCTGATTCCCTGGAAAGGGAGTAAGTCGAAAAAGGAGACAATGTTCGTGCAGTTCGAAATCTGATGTGAAGTCTGTGCATGGTAGTAGGGGATCTGATCGCTTGATATAGATCATGGATGTCCTGTGTGTTCTGATGGTTCGTAGTCCCGGAATCTCTGGCCAGAGTTGAATAGTGAGGTGATTAGAGAAATGTGTTTCTCTGAATCAATCACGAATGGATTTTACGAAACCTAGAACGTACGCACAGTTATCAAACTCAACAAGAGATCTCGATTAACCAATATCTCTAGTTTGATCGGGACATATGTATTGGAGGGATCGTACTGTACGCTAACTATATTACAAGGTTCTTGCAGGCACTTCATTTGTATCTAGGGAATTAGTGAAGCGTGGCTGCTAGACGCTCGTCACTGATTCGTTGGGCACCGACTTGTTCGGAGATTAAATAATATGATTATTAATCTAAAACTCTTGGGAGTAGTTGAAATAAGAACAATATGTTGTTCGAATCACAATATGTTGTGAGCCCACGGCTAGTTATACACCTGAACCATTGAGGGTCACATTCTCGTGTAAACCGATCCTTGAATACGATCATGTATTAATTAACTGTTAATTAAGTACATATAGTCGGAGGTCAATATGATTGAATCCGAGATTCATAATTGTGATTATGAGTTGGAAATAATAATGAGCTAAAGAAAACGGACACGATGGTGTACAGTTTCTATTTTGGGAAATTTCCCGATTTAGCAGTACCCCTGAAATGGGCTTTCCGATTTTGTGAAATTGGAAATTTTTATTTTTGTCTCATATTGATGAGAAAATTAAAACGAGAAAGAAAATATAATCGTTATATTTTTCGGAGATGAAATTGATTGTCAATTTTGGAGAAACGTAATGACGGCTAATGTATTGGGCCGGCTAGGGTTAATGGATCCGATCCATTAGGGTTTGAGCCCAATAGGCTCCTTACTTCACCTATAAAAGGAGCTCTATAGGCATGAGAATAAACACACCAAAGTGAAGAGCTCAAAACCCTAGCCTCACTTTCTCTCCTCTCCTCTCTCCCTCTCGTCCGCCCCCTCGGCCCCTCCCTCGGAGGACTGCCGACAACCGGAGCCGCCGCCCGCCGCCGCCTAGTGCTGCCGCCGGCAGCCGCCTCCCCTCGCCGGAATCCGATTCCGGCACCGTTTTTCCGGCCCGTTTTTCCCGTCGTATTCTCCCTTACGTGTTTCTAGTGCAATACGTAAGTTGGATTACCTATACGAGGTGAAACCTGATTAGACGAGAGACGCCGAAGGAACGCCCGAGCACAGCCCGAGTCGCGCCCGTGCGCTCCAGCCGTGACACACGAGTCCAGCCGAGAGCCCCGCCACTCGCCCGGCTCTCCCCGCACACGACCCGTGCCGTCCCCGCGTCGCATCCGCGCGACTTCCGACGAACCTCGTTTCGTCCGATGAATCCCTGAGGTACTTACGATTAAATTTAGATTTAATTGTTTGCGTTAAATGTTTGCGCTATGTACTGTTAATGCTTGCGCTATGGGATTTTTAATTGATATAGAAAAATTAATTGTGATTAATTTAAATGTCAATTAAATTCAAATTGATTCGAATTAAATAATATGATTATCTTAATTGTCAATTTGACGCAAACTGATTATGTGGACATGTTTACGTAATTAATTATATATGTGTAATAAATTAATTTGATTAATTTAATTTCACAATTCAAGTTGATTAGAATTAAATAATATGATTATGTTAATTGTCAATCTGATGCAAATTAATTATGTGCGGATGTTTACATAAACTCAAGTTGATTAGAATTAAATAATAAGATTATGTTAATTGTCAATTTGACGCAAATTAATTATGTCTGTATGTTTACGTAATTAATTGTAATATATTAATATGATTAATATAATTGCGCTAGAAGTAATTATTTTATATGATAATATAATTGCGCTAGAAGTAATTATTTTATATGATAATATAATTGCGCTAGAAACAATTATTTTATATGATAATTTTAATTGCGCTAGATTTAATTTATGTAGTATGGGATGCATGAATTAAATATTTAATTATTTGATAATTAAATTAAATGGTGAATTATTGATTCTAATAGATTTGAATTAAATCAATTAATGCATGTAATATTGAAAATATGATTTTCAATAAAATAAAATAAATATAATGTAAAATGTTTACATTAATGAAAAACGGTTTTTCATAAAATTTTTGTTTTCCGCTGCGTATACATGCACGATCCCCAACAGTGGTATCAGAGCGTAGGTTCTGAAATTGATTAATTGTCTATGAATATAATCACCTAAAGCATGCTGTTTGTTGAATTGATTGATTTAATGTTGTTTAATTGGGACTTAGTTGTTTCTATTAAGATATTTATTTTTATCTAATAGATTGAAACAATGCCTAATTTGTTATCAAGTAACAATTCAATGTCGAACATGAATGCACCTCGGGGAGTGATTCATCTAGACTTGTTTTTGTTAAAACAAATTAGAGACATCGAGCCATTTGATGGCATGATTCGATGGTCTGCTCGGCTCCCCCATTTATGGGAGATAGGGTCGCTCGCATGATGAATCGCTGGTTAGAAACCTCGAGTTTCACTTACGAGACATCACGTTTTGATTATTAAGATATTAATAAATTGAAATAGAAAGGAAGTATCAATATTTAATTTAGTGAAATTATTTATTGACCAATTAAATAATTGATTTAAATATTCGATCAACAAGGTGATAGATTAATTATTTGATTTAATTGTTAAATCAAGATTAATAGAGCACCATTTAATTTGCATACCTCGTTTTAATTGTGATTAAATGCTATGTGAATTATGTGAGATATATATATTGTGATATATGTTATGATCGTATGTGCTCGTTAGGATGACCTATAGAGGACATAGTTGTTAAGAATCAACAATCGATCACTCACTTCATTCTCTCCTGAGAATGTATAACGATTATTCTGATGAGATAACCAATCCTATACTCCTCCATTCTCTCCCGAGAATGTATATCAAGCCTTAAAGGAGAACCGATGTGTCGTTCTTTCTCCTTTCCTTCTACCGACAATAAATTATGTGAAAGCCACTTACATGTAGTATGGTATGCCGTGTTAGCGGGGAGTACTGCTTGTGAGTTAAGCTGTAATTTATTGACATAAGATGGAGAGGTGTTAGCTACGATTCTTTTAAATATGTGTGGTCGGATAGATTAACTATGGGCTTACACATGTTTACTGGAGTCCAACTTTCACTTCTCACATCGGTAGGTCGGTCTTGACACATGGTTGACTTTGAAGGGTACGATTAACGTAGTTCATTGTCATGGTGAGGAAAAGTAATCTTTAGGGTCACATAGAGATGTGATTGAAAATGTTTCTACCTTTAGGTGAATGTAATCGGGCTAGATTAACTACGGGTTATATTCACGCTATTGGACCTAAAGCCCAACTAAGGAAAAATAAGTTTTCCCGTCTGTCTGCTAGAGGATAGCGGAATTCGAAAAATTTAGTGGGAGGCAATTAAATGATAAAGACCAAACATTTAATTGTAATCATTAATAACGAATTATCTCAATGTTAATCTTCTTAATATTTCTCAGTAATATTCTCTAAGATATCCCGTAACATCGATACTCGACCAATCAAAACTCACTGGTCCAAACCATTTGAATTGGAATCTCAATCTTGTGATTTAAAATGATGAGTGCCTCTATGTACTTGAGAATAGATTATTTGATAATCTCACTCAACCTTTGACTGCTGAGGAATGCCACTTATGAGAAGTGGATTTCTAGTTCTTATGAATCGTTCATTATGAACTACAACATGAACAAAGCTCGATCCTTCAATGGATAAGTTGTTCAAGATGTTGATCAAAGAGTCAACCATCAATACGAGAAATTTGTTCTCATTATTGCTTCTTCATGAAAGAAGTGTTCTTCTTGAAGAAAATGACGGAAATGGTTTCCGGTCTAAGCATAAAGATGGATAAAGGTGATACTAGAAGGGCGACTAAGAACAAGGTCAACAAATGAGTTGATGACGCTTGCCATCGTTGTGTGAATAAAGGCCATAGGGCCATAACTGCTAAAATACCTTGGGCAGAAACGTTCTGACAAAGGTTCGTATTGGGTTGTAGTTATTCTATTGTTTTGAACAATTGATTATTTGTTTCGTCTAAATTTAGAAACCTGCTATTAATAGAAATGTTCTATTATTAGATCTTACTTCTATATTTGATATAGAAGATAAAGGTTTTAATTTTGTTTTGGAAATCCGATTTCCTTTATACAAAAGAAAGCAAATAAGATTTGCTAAAGACGATAAACAAATAAACAAGAATGAACTAAACCCAAATATCAGCAATGGATAGAAGTCAAAACCCCGCACAACTTTAGCACGCTAGTTGAGTGTGTTGAAGATCTATTGGATTTGATCCAACCGGAGATGTGTGATCCATTAATGTGTTACTGGTGAGGGTGGTTTTCAACTACCAAATGTACTTATGAAGTACACGTCTCTAATTTTGAAATGTTCAATAAGTTTAGACATCAAAGTACGAAACCAACTTGGTTGCTATATTTAGAAATTACGATATGATCGTGGGCACCAAGCTTATTGACTATCTAAAAGAGAATATGATTCTTTGGCAATGGACTCCGTCTGGAACTCCTTAATTGTATTGAGTGTCCGAATGTTGGAATCAAATTTTGTTGGACATGGTTCGATCCACAAAGGGGTTCACCAAATTGTCGACGAAACTGTAAAAGTCCTGCACTTTTGACAGTCGTCCATTTGCTGAATGGTGTTACCACCAAAGCAGTTAAAACCACACCACATGAACTTGGGCACTCCCGTATCCTGCTTGCGTGAAGCGGCTAGTGGGAGATAAGTTGGATAGTAAATCCGGCTTATGCCATTTTGTGGGGTATCCTAAACATTCACAAGGATACCTGTTCCACTATATTTCTAAAACAAAATGTTTGTTTAAAGAAATGTTGCCTTCTTAGAGAAGAAGTTTCTATTCGATAGAAAAGGCAATATAGTAAATCTCGAAATAGTTCGAGAATATGAACCACACTATGAAGTTCAAACACAAGTACTTGGAGATGAACCAATTCAACAAACCACTAATATACCTGTTCATCTATCAGTTCGTTAATCCGAAAGTGTTCGGAAGGTACCTGATAGACTGTTCCAACTTGATAATGATCAAGATAAAGTTGACGATGGATATGATCCAATAAACTTCAACTGATTCGTATTGGATACGAATATGGGACATTGGCTTATTGCCATGAAATTCATAATGGACTGTATGTACTCCAACAAGGTTTGACCTTGGTAGATCCACTAAAGGGAATCGTTCCCAAAGGCTGCATATTGATCTATTAATTATGACGTGAGAGTATATATATAGAAAGGTGTGACCTTTAAAGCAAGGATGATGGCGAAAGAAGTTACTCAAAGACAATGTGTTGTTTATGAGGCAATCTTTCCATCAGTCGCTGTGCTTAAGTCCATTACAATTTTGCTGGCCATTTCTGCATAGTATGACTATGAGATATGGAAAATAGATATGAAGTCTACTTTCCTTAAATGTGATATTATGGAAGAGTTGTAGCGCAGCCGGAAGGCTTCATATTTTCTGGAAAGGAGCAAAAGGTTTGCATACTCCAGCGATCCATTTATGGATTGAAACGAGCATCCCTAAACTGGAGCATGTGTTTTAAACACAATAGTCAAAGCGTTGACTTGGTATAAAACTTGAAGGTACCTTGTATTCAAGAAGGTTAGTGGGAGCGCAGTGAAATTTAAGTGTTGTACGTTGATGACATACTAATCATAGGGATGATTGAGTGATGTTGCAGTCAACGAAAGCACGGTTATCCACACGTTTCTCGAATAAAGGATTTGAGCAGAGACATCCTACGTATTGTGAAACGTCACTATAGATATAGATCTAGAAGGATGCAAAATCTTCTCAATCCTTGTACATAGAAACTGTTTCTGAAATGGTTTAGCATGGAAGAATCCTGAAGAGATTCTTGCCAATGTCCCATGGGGTTCATCTCTCGTAATTCGTGTGACTGTAATGTTGATGGAATTCGAGGAGATGAAATGGACAACACATATATCTCCGCACTAGGGAGCATTATGTATGGCATGCTGTGTACTAGACGTGATATTATAAATGTTGTGAGTGTCACAAGTGAATATCAGTCGAACCCAAGACCGGCTTATTTGAAGTCGTGAAGGACGAAATCCTTGAGCACTAGCAATCAAAAGCATTAAGGAATTGTTCTTAGTCTATGGAAGGTCCGAGTTGAATTTAGAGGTACTTGCGAACTCTAGTTTTCAATCGGATGTGGATGACTAAAAGTCGATATCGGGATTCATATTCGAGCTTAGAGGTGGTGTCGTATGCTGGAATGGTTCCTGCAACGACTAATGATTCTACCACGAGAACCTGAATATGTTGCAGCATCTAAAGCTGTAAAAGAGACTGTTTTGGACACAGAACTTTATCCAAATGTTGGTTATAGTTCCGGACCAAATAATCAAGTAACTTTTACTGTGATTATACGGTGTCCTGTAGCGAATGCTAAGGAACCGAGATCTCATCAGAAGTCCAAACATGTACTTGAGAGAATATCATGTGATCTAAGAGATCAATGACAGAGGTGACGTCTGAGTCGAGAGTGTCACTTCGGAAGATAACTTTGTAGATCCCTGTACCAGGCCTTTATCTGAATATGTCCGCGAGAAACATCGAGAGTCGATGGGACTAAGATTCATGGATAGTTGGCTCTAGGTCAAGTGGGAGATTGTTGGAATAGGTGACCGGCGAGCCAACGGTTGGCCGAGCGGTTAACCGTATTCCGTTATATAACGGTTTATTTCCTTAATTAATGAAACCTATATTAATGGCATATACTATATCTGCTCCCAATGTTGAATCATAGATATAGTCCTGTACGGTTACACATGTTGTATGAATTCGGTTTTGTGGAAACCGAGAGATAATTCTGTTAACGCAACGTAACTGGTCAAACTCAGTTCCTAGTCGATGGGTTACGCCAATAACAAGGATACCCGGCCTTTCCCCCTTGAGACTAGCACTTAGTGTATGTGGGCTAATCTCGAGCCTCGGTGTTAGGACATCGACATACTTGAGTGGGTGCTCACTGTTGATGAGTTCACTGAACCCCCTCTCCCTGGAATCTCTAAGTGGTTATCACTGATCGAGTAGAGAATTCCATAATATAGTTGTACACAATTAATCCTTAAGACCCAGACATCACCGTGACTTCATCAGAGGACTAGCTGTATCGTAACGTGTCTCTGATTCCCTGGAAAGGGAGTAAGTCGAAAAAGGAGACAATGTTCGTGCAGTTCGAAATCTGATGTGAAGTCTGTGCATGGTAGTAGGGGATCTGATCGCTTGATATAGATCATGGATGTCCTGTGTGTTCTGATGGTTCGTAGTCCCGGAATCTCTGGCCAGAGTTGAATAGTGAGGTGATTAGAGAAATGTGTTTCTCTGAATCAATCACGAATGGATTTTACGAAACCTAGAACGTACGCACAGTTATCAAACTCAACAAGAGATCTCGATTAACCAATATCTCTAGTTTGATCGGGACATATGTATTGGAGGGATCGTACTGTACGCTAACTATATTACAAGGTTCTTGCAGGCACTTCATTTGTATCTAGGGAATTAGTGAAGCGTGGCTGCTAGACGCTCGTCACTGATTCGTTGGGCACCGACTTGTTCGGAGATTAAATAATATGATTATTAATCTAAAACTCTTGGGAGTAGTTGAAATAAGAACAATATGTTGTTCGAATCACAATATGTTGTGAGCCCACGGCTAGTTATACACCTGAACCATTGAGGGTCACATTCTCGTGTAAACCGATCCTTGAATACGATCATGTATTAATTAACTGTTAATTAAGTACATATAGTCGGAGGTCAATATGATTGAATCCGAGATTCATAATTGTGATTATGAGTTGGAAATAATAATGAGCTAAAGAAAACGGACACGATGGTGTACAGTTTCTATTTTGGGAAATTTCCCGATTTAGCAGTACCCCTGAAATGGGCTTTCCGATTTTGTGAAATTGGAAATTTTTATTTTTGTCTCATATTGATGAGAAAATTAAAACGAGAAAGAAAATATAATCGTTATATTTTTCGGAGATGAAATTGATTGTCAATTTTGGAGAAACGTAATGACGGCTAATGTATTGGGCCGGCTAGGGTTAATGGATCCGATCCATTAGGGTTTGAGCCCAATAGGCTCCTTACTTCACCTATAAAAGGAGCTCTATAGGCATGAGAATAAACACACCAAAGTGAAGAGCTCAAAACCCTAGCCTCACTTTCTCTCCTCTCCTCTCTCCCTCTCGTCCGCCCCCTCGGCCCCTCCCTCGGAGGACTGCCGACAACCGGAGCCGCCGCCCGCCGCCGCCTAGTGCTGCCGCCGGCAGCCGCCTCCCCTCGCCGGAATCCGATTCCGGCACCGTTTTTCCGGCCCGTTTTTCCCGTCGTATTCTCCCTTACGTGTTTCTAGTGCAATACGTAAGTTGGATTACCTATACGAGGTGAAACCTGATTAGACGAGAGACGCCGAAGGAACGCCCGAGCACAGCCCGAGTCGCGCCCGTGCGCTCCAGCCGTGACACACGAGTCCAGCCGAGAGCCCCGCCACTCGCCCGGCTCTCCCCGCACACGACCCGTGCCGTCCCCGCGTCGCATCCGCGCGACTTCCGACGAACCTCGTTTCGTCCGATGAATCCCTGAGGTACTTACGATTAAATTTAGATTTAATTGTTTGCGTTAAATGTTTGCGCTATGTACTGTTAATGCTTGCGCTATGGGATTTTTAATTGATATAGAAAAATTAATTGTGATTAATTTAAATGTCAATTAAATTCAAATTGATTCGAATTAAATAATATGATTATCTTAATTGTCAATTTGACGCAAACTGATTATGTGGACATGTTTACGTAATTAATTATATATGTGTAATAAATTAATTTGATTAATTTAATTTCACAATTCAAGTTGATTAGAATTAAATAATATGATTATGTTAATTGTCAATCTGATGCAAATTAATTATGTGCGGATGTTTACATAAACTCAAGTTGATTAGAATTAAATAATAAGATTATGTTAATTGTGCAAATTAATTATGTCTGTATGTTTACGTAATTAATTGTAATATATTAATATGATTAATATAATTGCGCTATAAGTAATATATTAATATGATTAATATAATTGCGCTAGAAGTAATTATTTTATATGATAATATAATTGCGCTAGAAACAATTAATTTATATGATAAATTTAATTGCGCTAGATTTAATTTATGTAGTATGGGATGCATGAATTAAATATTTAATTATTTGATAATTAAATTAAATGGTGAATTATTGATTCTAATAGATTTGAATTAAATCAATTAATGCATGTAATATTGAAAATATGATTTTCAATAAAATAAAATAAATATAATGTAAAATGTTTACATTAATGAAAAACGGTTTTTCATAAAATTTTTGTTTTCCGCTGCGTATACATGCACGATCCCCAACAGTTTGATCCCGGCATCTTCGTGCTCGATTTTCAGGTTCGCGGTCGAACCTTCTCCTAAAGGGGGAGAATGATGCAGAGACAAATAAAGAAAAGATTGTGTCTTCTTGCCCAAACTATTAGTATTATTTTATTTATTATTTTAATTTATTTTATTAGGATTTTAGTACTTATTTATATGTCGTTTTCCTCATTCAATTAATTAGTTGTTTATGATGAAATAAAGAGTTATTACTCTCTCAAGGTTTTCTTGAGTTTTATTAAGTTTCGGTATTCAATAGAATCAACGAATCTTGATTATTTGTTAATTCTCGGGTATTCTCAGAATCAACGAGTTTTAATCGTGTGTGTTATTGCTTCCCTGCGTCAGAATGATTATTTTTCATCGAATCCGGTATATCCTGAACCAATATTCCGACGAAGATTTCGTATGGGAAAACATATTTTCTTGCGTATTGTGGATGCTCTTTCAAATTTGGATCCATACTTTCAACAGCAGGTCGATGCGGTGGGAAGGAAAGGTTTATCACCTTTACAAAAATGCACTGCGTCAATGCGTATGTTGGCGTACAGAGTATCGACTGACGCTGTTGATGACTATGTTCGCATTGGAGAGAGTACTGCGATTGAATGCTTACAAAAATTTGTCTCTAATGTCATTACGATATTTGAGAGTGAATACTTGCGAAAACCGAATTCTAATGATGTAGAACGTCTATTACAGATGGGTGAGGCTCGAGGTTTTCCCGGTATGATGGGAAGTATTGATTGCATGCATTGGCAATGGAAAAATTGTCCTAAAGCATGGAAGGGAATGTTCATGAGTGGTCACGAAGGAGTTGCAACAATTTTACTAGAAGCTGTTGCTTCATCTGATTTATGGATATGGCATGCATTTTTTGGAGTTGCTGGATCAAATAATGACATAAATGTGTTAGAGCGGTCACCGGTATTTGATGAAGTGCTACAAGGTCGTGCTCTTGAGGTAAATTATACTATCAATGGTAATAATTATAATATGGGCTACTACTTAACAGATGGAATATATCCTGAATGGGCAACATTTGTTAAAACGATACCACGTTCTCAAGGTGATAAAATAAAATTATTTTCAAAATATCAAGAAAGTCAACGAAAAGACGTCGAGCGAGCGTTTGGTGTGTTACAGTCCCGTTTTGCAATATATTGTACGTGGTCCTGCACGCTTTTGGAATAAAAGAGATCTTGGAAGAATTATGAGAGCATGCATCATAATACATAATATGATTGTTGAAGATGAGAGAGACACATATGTCACTCAATTTGGTCCCTTGCCAACTTACGACGATACAACAAATGATTTATCACAACCAAGTCTAGGTGAAGAGCCTCTTCTTCCGTATGAAACGTATATTCAAAATGGCTTGGTTGAGCGTATGCGTGATAAACGAACACATCGTCAACTACAAAATGACTTGATTGAGCATATTTCGCATTTCCACAATAATCGTTAATCTTTTTATATTGTAATAATGTTTAAAATTTAGTCAACTTATGTGATGTTTTTATTGTAATATTTTTTTTATCTTGTTTTTTAATATAATATTTTTCATTGAAATTGTTTTAAATAATATGATATATTTTAAATATATCTTTTATACTAATAATATTTTGTAAAAAATTGATCACCGGTTAAATTTGTTTACGCTCTTTTGATATTATTTACTTAAACTAAAATTAAATTATAAAATTTATTATTTTATTGTTAATAAAATAATAATAAGAATAAAATAGTATTTAAATAGGTCTACAAAAAATATAAAAGTGGGCTTTGCATTGGAGTGAATTGCCTTGGTGCATTGGAGATTCTCTAATTACTAGAAATTCGATTCCAAACAAAAAAGCGTATTTAGTTTTATTTCATAATTCATTGAAATTGAAATTAAAGATTTTTTAAACAACTTAATTCCAAACAATAATAAAGAGTATCATATGCACACAGCAAATTATTATTTTTCCATTTTAGTAACACCAATTATTATTTTTCAATCTTGACCTTAATATTATTAGATTTGAATTTGAGCATCATATTAGTCATGTTCGGAGTGACGTAGGCATCATCATCGCCGTAGTCGGAGTTAGTACCCGTAGCCCTCTGATTAGCATGCGCGCTGATGTTCGACAAAGCATACGCCCGGCCCGCAGTCTCGTACGTTTGCCGACTCCCCATCCTCTCTTCCGTTTCTTTCATCTCTTTCTCGACCTTCACAACGAAGCCGTCACCCGCCTTCCCCGACTCCGAGGCAAGTATGACCGACCTCTTTTTCGACAAAATAGCACGAGCCCCCTCGAGATCACCCGCCTCGGCCGCTCGTTGAGCCTCCGCAAAACCTTGGACGGCAAAGAGCCGATTTTTCTGCCTGTCAACCTCCAATTTCACCTTCACGTCGGAAGGGAGAGTGATGCCGGGGCGTTTTATTTCGACGAGTTCCATTAGAACGGTCTCGTTCGAGAGCACGTCCTTGTAAGAGCACGTGATGTCGAGGAGTGATGTTGTTCGTTTTTTTTCTTCATCAAGGCCGCCGTCGTTTATGTATGCGGGTACGGATATGTTAATGAGGAACTCCTTTTCCTCGTCGGCGTAAAGGTCTCCGACGATGATTATGGCACGGGATCCCTGGTCGGATATGACGCTGGTGTGTTTTCCGGAAGGGATGGATTTGATCTGGACTCCGCAGGATGATGAAGTGAGAGTCAGAGAAAGTTCTCGAGAGACGACGCTCAAGAGGCCGCCGATGCACCTAGCGAATGCGGCTTGCACGGCTTCGTACGACTCGACAAAGGAGAAAGTGCCGCCGGATGCATCGGAGATGTCGTGCATTACGAGCGGAACGTGGTCGGAACCAAAACCGAAAGCATGGACAGGAATAGTTTGTCGACGGTGATCCTGATCGCGACATGATGTGTTGATAGTAGGCGGTAGATACTCGGCAGCCTTTCTGTTATATAGATTATTACCACAAGTATCATCTCCATCGGACAGGAACATGATGCTCGCTGTAGGGTTCCGAATGGACCTTTCTTCAAGAACCTGAGCTCCCATTCTCAGACCTTCCAAGATATTGGTGCCACCGCTTGCGTGGATAAGATTGGCAGCAAGTTTAGCATTAGTCCGGCCGTGCTCCGTCATTGCGTTGAGAGGGAGAACTTTCCGAGCAAAGTCATTGAAAGACACGATAGAAAGGCAGTCGGAAGGGCCCAAGTTATCTATGACGAAATGGACGGCCTGCTTGAGGAGATCAATCTTGTGACCCTGCATGCTGGAGCTGACATCCAACACCATAACGAGGTCGATAAGAGCGCATTGGACGTGACGTGGGGCCTCCTCCGATAGCGGTGGGGCCCTTATCCCAACCAGCACTGAGAAATCAGGAACAGATTCCGAAGCAGCAACCGCGTCGTGCTCGGGGACAGCCTTGGTGGTGACATTCGGCAAGCGCACAGCTGGCTGAAGGGGGTCGTCCTGGAGGACCAAAACCAAACATAAATAAGGATCGAGTAATCAAATAAACTACTATTATCATATATATTTAGTTTACGTGATCGTGAACAGAAGAACTCATGGTCGGATTCTCTTTGGCGATCGATGATCTGATGAATGAATGAACTTGCCGGGAACGGCGGAGGTCTCCTGTATTTATTCATGTACACTGCTTTGGAATTTGAAGCGGTTGGTGTGGGAAGGAATACAGGGAACTCCAATTCTTGGTCTCCTGCTGACTTTTCCAATCCTTTTTTTTAATAAATTTTACCAATATTTTATCCACCAAATAATAATAATAATAATGAAAAAAATAAAAGTAATTGTATTTTAAAAAATAATTTTGAAAGTCAATACTTTTTTTTTTTTTATAAGGAGGAGAGACGAGAAACTCCACCCCCACCCGATCGGAGGTCCCTCGATCGGGTTTTTGAAAGTCAATACTTAAAGAATATATGTGTAAGTCGTAGTGCTCAGGTATTATGAAGAATACACAGCACTACACAGGCAGCGCACTGTAACAGCAACAACTGAGGTGTTGCGGCAGCGCGTTGCAGAAAATAAATTCGTTTGTTTATTATGTATTTTACTTTGTTTGAGTAGATTATATATAATACCAGAAATATATAAACTTATATTCTGATACGATACTAAATAGTGCAGCGGAATAATAAAGAACTTGAAAAACAAACAAACGAACACACACACACACACTAAATGAAAAGCAAGAAAAGACAACGAAATTAATCTTGTATGGGTATTTAAATTATACCCATACGAATGTGCCTTACGGCAAAAATCATTAAAGAACGAACAATCGTCTTTACAAAGTTTGATCCCGAATAAATATTCGACTACCTTTCGGACATACACATGTATTCCTTAGGTATCGTATTCGAGGATCACGACCCAACCAACACTAAAGAAACTACAGCTGAATATGATCTGTTACAATGCTCGTAGTTGAAAGGTTCGATCACTCTCCAAGGAATGAGACCAATCGAATTACAAAATCTCACAAGAGACTTTTTACAAAAAGAAAATGTGTTATAGAAGTGGTCAGTAAATGTGCTGAAGACTCCTTCAATATATAGACCCAGCCCCGTAACCAACTCCCTTGAAAAACGAGAGATAAGGCGGTTCCTATATTTTAGGAAATCTGTTTTGACCGCTGCTGCAACACCATGCGCAGACAGAGCAACTACTGCACCATCTTGCATCAGCGTTTTCAACGAGTCTTGCTGCAACGGTGCGTTTTCAGTCTTCAACAAAATCCCTTGAAAACCGAGTTGTTAGACAGTTGCTAGAATATAGGGATTCTGGTTTGACCGTTGCTGCAACGCTTTGCGCAGACAACTACTGCAGCAACGCCTTGCGCAGTCAACAACTGCTGCAACACCTTGCGTCAATATCCTTAAGAGGTCTTGTAGCAACTGTTGCGTCTTGAGTCTTCAGCAAACATTCCCATGCAGTGTCATCTTGCTGCAGCATGGAGTAGGACTCAACGCAGCAACAAGGTCTTCAATGCTCGACGAGTGTTGGTTGGATATATACGCATGAATCATCAAGATCACATGCTAAATAGATCACACATAGAATATGTGATGCACAACAGTACACAATGTGAAGAAAGAGAAAATCATGTAAGTATGCTGCTGCATCGCATTGCCTAGCGACTCGCTGCGGCAGTGCACTGCGTAGCATATTACACTAACAATATGTAGTAAATATTTAAATGACAAAGTGTCCGTCAATAAAAATGGAAGAAACTAATAAATATATTTGTACGGAGTATGATTCTGTGGAAGGGCGCGTATAAAAGGAAAATTAGTCTATAAATTCAAATCGACAAGAGTTGAAAATTCGGTAGTGACTCATTTCTCTTGCAACAATTTTACTGTAGAAAGAAGAAGTGTACTCCGAAAGCCAAAAACAAAGTAAAATTAAATGGAAATGCAACACAACACGTATCAAAATCATCGTGATTTTTAGGTTTTTTTTTTCGTTTTATGCGTGTTTGGATGATGATTTGTTGTTTTAATCGTTTTGGGATTGTTCATATTAAAAGGTAAGCCTCTTATATACCCATTTGCCTTTTGGTATTTTTCCGATGTGGAATAGCTTTTATTCCTTTCATTTATTTTCTTTTCCTCTATTTTGATTATATTTCAAAATTTAATTTCTCATTTATTTCAACTCCGATTCGAGTAAATGAGCTATCGTTTCGAAGCTCTCTCCGAGCTCTATATTTTCCAACAATTATGATTTTCTTGCTACTGTGACTCTCAAAGACTCGTCTTTTTTCAGTGAATTTAGATTCTCAGAATTGCTTGTTATGTTTCCTTGAAATTGGGTGATTTTATGATTACATATCCTGAAATTGTATTTTTACTGAAATTAGAAAGCCTGGATTTTGGAAGTGTACATGTATATATGTTGTTGGCTTGTTGCGTTTCTTTGAGAAATTGATGATTTTTGTTTGTTGGATATCCAGAAAACATGTGCTATATGCTTGGGGAAGATGGAAACAGGGAAAGGTCAGGCCATCTTCACCGCTGAGGCACAGAATCAGGTTCAGACAGCTCAACGGATTGCGGAGACGGAGGAGAGGATGGGGAGCCAGGAGGTGTATGAGCGGTCGGGCCGGGCCTATGCTCTGTCGAATATTAGAGGGCGACGACTAGAGGCAGCATGGCGGGAGGGAGCTTGAGCTTTTCGTCGGATGAAAATTTATCGAGTTTCGATGGGTATATATGCCACTCCTAGTATATATGGCTAACATGCTGACCAACTCCCAGCAGCTCAACACAGGAGAAGAATAAATACTACTCTAGTACTACTACTTGTCTTGTTATTGTCTTCATGAAAAAATTGAAAAAAAGACATATATGCCCTTGATTATCTGTTGCTACTGCTGCTATGTGAAAATTGATTATTCAATTTGTCAAACATTTAAAGCATTCAAACTTCAAACTACATATTATAGTATTATAAATTCAACTCCTTCATTCATTTGACTGTCGTTTAGTTATAATTTTATATGTTTAATTCATCATTTACGTTGTTTTCGGTAAATTCGTAAATCACATTTATATATTTTTATAATACAAAATGACAACGACCGGCTAACAGAAATAATAAATAATAATAATGCATTAATATTAAAAACACCATAGTACAATATAAGTATATTAATAAAAAAAAGGCAATTATTACATATAATTTCCCATAGTAAAATTGAGAGAAGAAATCCATTTGAAATCTAATCTCCAGATCGATCGATCACAATTATGTGATGAACGCGTAAACAAACCAAACCCGTCAAACTCTAAAAAAAATAATTCTATACAATTACTTTTTTTTTTTCTGAGTTTGCAAATTAAACAATCCAATATGAATATACATAATCCATAATAATTCTATACACTTAGCAGGCTTCATTACTTTCAAGTATGTGTGTGTGTGTATATATATATAAATAAATATAATATATATATATATATATATATAATAGTTATAGGTTGTTAGTCTCACGCTATGCATTTCCTCTTGACGGAGCCGTTTAAGTTCACCTGAACCACCGTTGACCCGAAAAACGCCTCGACTTCATCCCTGCCCGCCTTCTCGAAGAAGGACAGATCGAAGAGCCTCCTCTTGCAGGAAGGGGCAGCAAGCCGCGGCTTCTTGGGGGCAGGCGGGCAGCTGAGGGCAGCCGGAATCATGTGGTGTGGTGATCTCGGGGTGTGGCAATCTTCTTCCTCATGATCATGACGATGATCAGATTGTTGTTGTTGTTGGTCTTGATTAATCTGCAGGGAGCTTTGAGGTGTTGTGTCGTCGGTGGTTGGTGGTCGATGATCGGAATGAATCTTGACCGTTAACGGGGCCCTGATTTCAAGATCTGCGGCCATGATCGATTGTAATGAGTTTGTTGATGAGATAGAATTGAAGAGAGAAATATAATTGAGGTTTTATTTGGGTGTGTAATTTAGTCAATGTGTGTTATATATAAATAGAGAGATCGATGTATAGAGGCGTGCAAAGGAAGGCAATTGAGTGACCAAAAAAGTTGGCTACCCATTTCTTTATTCTTACACAAACTCATCAACTTTTCTAACATGTCTAATTCAATCCATCAACTACTGTTAGTATATATTTTTTTTTTCTTTCAACTTCTTATTATATAATAAAATACACGTAACAAATAGAATATTCGTTTTAGCTCGATAATAGCTCGATCAGTGAAATGACATTAGTTTGACACTGCAGGATTGTCTGATCTGAGGTATATAATCTGTGATTAGTATTAAGGAATTAATCACGGAATTAGGCTTACTAATTAACAAATTAATACGAGTACTCAATAAGCCTTTTTGGCTTACATCACTTGATGTTTAGTTACTGGGAATATATATACTAATCTGCAAATCAACTTTCCGCCTTGTTTGGATCATCTGGATTTACCAAGATTTTCCAACTCAATATTATACAATAATAATAGATATAAAAAAATAAAAAGATTCTGTAATTGAACATAGGATACCATGAATTGATCATGAAAATAATACATGTGTGTGTATACATAGACATGGTGTATGTATCACGCCGGAGATTTGCATATCATTTGTGTCCCTTGTTTGCTTCTGGTTCTTATTTATGATCACGTTACCCATATACACAACAACCAAACAATAAAAATATAATAAAGTTTATATTTAGGCAAAAGCAATTATGCAAATTATTCACAATCTATAAATTAAAGGTACTTAATTTATTTATTTTTAATTTTAGAATACTCCAATTTTACTAATAATTTTTTTTTAGTGTAACAGTTTAAATTTCAATGTATAACATTACTTATTGCACCAAAACAGGCCGAAGAGAGGGTAAACCTTAGATCGGCTAAGATCGAATTGAACTATCTTTGATTGAGCGACTCCTGCGTGATTTTAATTTTCATCTCAATTTACTTTTCTGAGTATCCAGACATCCAGTTATTAAAATTTAATTAAATAGAAAAGTACTATTACTATATTTAAAAAAAACGTATTATTATTACGTCGTAAATATTAAATTAATTTTTTTAGCTATATAAATAAAACAAAAAAATATCATATAAGTTGGTGGGCTGAAATTGATTGCGAATCACTTTTTGGGAATTGCAAAAAATCATCATCTAAGTTTACAACACAAGTTAAGCAACAGCAGCAGCAAAGGATGAAAAAGGCTTCACCACCCACCTTCACATGACTTGATTCACGCTCCATGTGAAATTCTGAGAATTAATGTGTTTCTTCCTTTTCTTTTTATTACTTTTATTTTATTTTATTTATTACCAATATTTAAATGAATTATCATGTTATATATATACTGTGTACTCCCTTTTGTCTCCAACCTATAGACACATTTTTTGTGTATTTTTTAAATGAAATGTGACTATATTTGTACTTTTACACACTGATCAAAAGTTAAAAAGTACTATTCTTAATCCATGTACGTACTAGAAAAAATATCTATATTGTTACCGGACGGAAGTAATTATTGTTGTATCCTTTTTAAATTATGAGATTTATTTATTTGATCTCTTGCTTGATGGATTAGTGTACCCGTAGCAGTAAACATAGTTACATAGAGGAACCTTCGTGTTGATGTGGATGCTAGTTACATGTGTTTGAATGTCAAAGTCAAAAAGAAAAGGAAAAAACCAAACAGTTTTAAGTTTATTTATTAATAATCTTAATTTAAATAATTGATTAAAAATTAGTTAAATAGTTAATCATCACAATAAAAATACAACATGAATAAATAAGAAACTTGCAAAGCAAAACGGAGAAATAGAGCTAGTAAAATAGTGTGTAGTGGTAAAAAGTTAAAAAAGTAAAAGAGACCAAAAAACATGAACATTTGTTAAGTCAAAAGTAAGGAGTGGGAGGAAGGCGCATAGGATACCTAGATGGAAACATGCATAATTAAGGGCAATTAAGTCATTTGCAGTGATAAGATTAGTGTGTGCGTTTTTTGTGGGGGCATATACACCAATTGCCCGACACACATTAACCTCATTAATTATTACTCATAATTATAATATAGTAATACTAGGAATTAAGATTATACAAAAATTATTTACTACTATAATTCAATTTAATACAATCACCAATATCTCGACTCTTACAAAATTGTTTAAATTTGATATTTTTATAATGTGAAGGATATTTTTTTGAAAAAATAAATACTAATCTCTATGTTTCATAACAAGACTCTTTCCTTTCGAAATATAGATGGCAGTGTTCTATTATTATGAGAAAAAAAATTATTATTCTATATAATATTCAAAATTCATTTAATTGTTTGGTGAGAATGTTCTATCATTCAAATGATTTATTTTAATTAAAATGATTGAATTAAAAATTCATTTAATTAGATAGTGAAAATGTTCAATCATCCAGATGATTTATTTTAATTAAAACGAGTGAATTAAGAATTAACTAAAGGTGGTTGGGTATGATTGTCACAGAGATATGATATGGTGTGCAAAAGCGTGGGCTTTATTATAATTATTGGGATTTTGGTGAATTTTATGCAATTTTTATTTAGTACTCTAGTATTTACTTGCATGGAATAGTGTGCAATGATTAATGTCCCGACATATTTATGTTACCCACTTCCAATTAATCTGTCCCAACCAAATTTTACTTTCTCTATTCTCACTCTCAGTATATATATAAAATAAAAAAAAGGACTCCCATGTATTTTTGTGAAAAAAATTATTTTGTTTCTGGAAAACAAAAATAATATTTCTTGACAAGTAATGTGTGTGTATACATAGATATACAAGTTACTGCATATCAAATATCAAAGTGTATCTGTAAATTTGAAACTTAACTGGGTATTTAAATATAATATGCTAAATATTAAGGGTAGTCTTTGTAATTATCAGTAAATTATATGACTTGGTCCCATTCTCTAGTTTTTGAAACTTGAAACTTTGTTTTACTTGAGATATTTTGCCAGTGCCAGAATATAAACCCAAACAGAATTCACAACAAATATTTCAAGAGATTACAAATAGTACACGCATCGTAAAAAAGGGCAACGAACGAAAAGGCCTAACCTCTTCTAAGAACCAGAAGAAAAGGAACTGCATTACTCCGTCCAAAACTTGACAAAAGAAGAGATAAATGCCTTCACTAATGCCACAATAGGATTGGTTTCGGGATCAGCGGATTTCTTTGACGTCGCCTCCCAAGTTTCACTGCCCACAAAAAGCACGAAACAACGAAATTATTTTTGTCAGCTGATCAGGAACTGTAACTTTGGGACAAAAGATCGGACAAAATAAACCGTAAGTAGTGCTGAGACTAACAGGTTGATTCTGTCCAGCGTGGGGTTGTTTTCTTTGGGCAAACTGCTTTCACTTTCATCGCTATTATTATCTTGGCTGCTAGATTTCATCACGACTGTAATGGGCTCCTCGGATATCAAGTGTTCAGTGGAACTGATGGCCTGTGGATGAAAAAAAAATGCATCTGTCAATAAATAACATAAAGAAAAAGACAAAGACATAGTACACCCATGCATCGTAACCATCACGATTTAAGGCTTTGCCAATAGTAGCATATGAAGGCGGAGACTACCTTATCTCCAACAGGCGGCGAGTTCTCAGCTTCAACGTCCACATTATGATCCATATCAAGCACAACAGGCTCAGAGGCCGACGAATATTCGGAACTTTCCAGAGACGAGGCTTGAACATTTCCCACCGTCTTCTCATCATCCGCAATCTTTTCCTCAACCGTAGCTTCATCAAAACCAGGTGATTTCTGAACGGCTTCCAAAGTCCCATCTTCCTCTTTTAGGTCACCGGATTTTCCATTCACCGTGTAAATTGAGTTAAGCATGGGCCTCAGTGGAAATGTCTCCACCACAACATTATTAGAATTCACATGACATTTGGCAGTTTCATATGCTTCTGCATCTTGGGCTTCATATCTCTCTTCATCCAGAACCTCCGTGACTGCCGACTTTGTATAAAAACTTTCCTCACATTCTTCGTTCTTATTAGCTGTCTCTTGGCCAGATAAAATAGCATTCTCATCATTGTCTTGCCGATTATCAAAGTGTGAATTTTCCTCAATCCCATTGACAATCATTTTATCATTTGTTATCAGGTAATTGTAATCTGGACGAGTTTTCCTTTGTCCATTTTCCGATTCTAAGAGGAAAGAAGATCCATTGAGCTGCTTGGCTGAACCAGAAACGTTTTCCTCACTTGTGGTTTCATGTTTTTGGGTCACCATATGAACACCATCCGACACAAATGATTCAAATTGAGGTTCCATTGAGATGGATCCTAACGGGTATTGTTCAAGGAATTCAAAATCGGCATGCTCGTCTTCTGGAGACACTTTGGGTGGGGCCAGTACTCTGTTTTCTTGAATAATCTCTCTGACAATCTCGCGAACTGTATAAAAGGAACCACCGACTTCTTTGTGTGTCAGGTTGAGGGATGGGAAATTGCCATTATTCGATGTCTGATATCTGAAAGCAATAAGAGTTCAATTGTATTTAATCAATATGATCATCAGATCATGTGAGACAAAGACATTGATTGGAAAAACAGAGAAAATTAGTTATTTTAATAGAGTCAGGTACATTTCCATTGTATCAAATGCAAACTTTCTAATATATTTCGTTCATTACGGATATAGCAGCTGCTTAAAAAAAACAATTGTTAGGGGAATATATTGGAAACTTCAAAAGAAAATAATAAAAAATTACCGGTTGAAACTGATATAGAACAAAAGGCAATATGACAACAAACACGAAAACATAAATATACAGAAACTAGATTCTTGCAGACCAAACGCAATACAAATATCAAATAACTTGCAAATCGTTTTTAAGTAATCCAATACGAGTAAAACAGATTTCCAATATAAGCATAAATTTCCTTCCAATATAATGTTAAAATAATCATTGAATTGAAGTGCCGCAATTACTGGGTCGGAAAGCACTTGCTTATATCCATGCACGGAAGAAAGGGGGAATAAGAATAGATATAACTCAAGTGAAGAATTGGATTCTAAATTGTGGTTGTTTTTCTACTTTACAATATATAAAAAGGAAGAAAAAGGGAGGAGAATGTATAGTGATATTACTTCTTGATGAAATATTCAACCATCGTCTTTCTTTCTTCTTTTGACCGTCTAATCCTTGACTTTTTTCCACCAGAGTCATTGCTGGAGGCAAGTGCAAATGCTTTTCCAGCCCAGCTACCATTAACCGCGTGCATGTCTTAGATAATAGACAGCAAATCTATTTGCAAAAACCAAAAATAAGTGTTCTCAGCATTATAAAACGGCCCGTTTAACAAAGACGGCAACTTAAGAAAAGCACAATAACACTTCAATTATGTATTGGTGCGGGCATCAATATAGAATAAGATCCAATGTTCAAACCCCTAAACAAAATTCCAATATGAATTAAAATTCAATCGGATAAATTAAGCCCCACAAAAAAAGAATAAAAAAAGGGCAAATGAAGAAATCAAACCAACTGAGTGATTTTAGATGGATACAAACAAAACAATAACGATTAACTCACTCGACCAATCTCAGCTAAAACAGGAACAAAGGTAAATGCCTAAAACATCAAAGGTAAACAGAGCAAACCATAATGCAATGCACAAAAGATGAAAATCAACCCAGAAATACAAACATAGATATGTTTGAATGAAACTAAGATAACAAGAAGTTCAAAGTTTGCTTCTTTTCTTAAGGGCAACCCCAATGGTTGTGAAATGGCAAGGGCCATTGCCATTTTTTGGCAAATAACCAAAAAAATCAACCCCAATGGTTGAAATGGCCCTTGCCAAAAAATGGCTATTGCCAAATATCCATGTATATTTGAGCAAATTTCCATGGAAAAATGTCCATTGCCATTTGTGCCATGTCATCAAAACCTCTCATTCCAACCACTCAAAATTCAACAACATTTTTTTAATTATAAATTTGATATAATCACATACCAAAAAGCAATATATTATTATTTAATTTAATAAAATGGACATTGCTATATTTAAACCATTGGGGTAAGATTTAGAAAATGGCAATTGACACTTGCTATTTTTTGGCAAAATAGAAGATGGCCCTTGCCATTTTAGCAAAACCATTGGGGTTGCTCTAAGTGGGGGCTGATTTTTACACACAATTTTGAAAGAAAATTCGACAAGAAACAAACATACAAAAGCTAGAAGAAATAATTACACAAAAGAATTAAAACCCGTTAAAAAAAATCAATAAAAATAAACAACAGAAAATGAAAATGGAAGAAATGCGCAACACACATTATCAGAGTTGAAGTAGCTGAAGATACAAGATTAAAATAGAATCAAAAGGAAATGAAGTGATAAAGAGACGAACTCAGAATGTAATTGAAAAAAAAAATATGAACTTTACCTCGGCAGAGATCGAAAGATAGTGTAACTGGGGTTTGGAAATTGGAGTGGACAGTGCGAGTGTGGGTTTTTGAGGGTAAAATAATAAACCCTAAAAATTGACAAATTGGAAATTGTGGGAATTATTCAAATTTTAATTTAATGTAAATTTTGGTTTATACGGAGTACAAAATACTTACGTAGGAGTGAAGGCCCAATATTTTTCTTTGTCTCCAAATAGTTCACACAATCACACCCTTTTCCACATTGCCTAAAAAAATTCTATTTTATTTTACTTTTCGACAAAAAAAATTACAAATTAAAAAGTAAAATAATTTTAAGTTAAAAAAAGTAAAAAAAATAAAAATAAAAATCTTTTTGTTGGGTGTGTAAAGTGTAAATTGTATTTCATATACTGCATAAAATATATCACAAAATATACCAAATATAAACAATGAAAAATTTGATGTCAAATGTTGTTTTAACTTTTTAAGGGATGAATTCTTATGTATGGTTGAAATTTGAACTAACTGTATGAATTCATCTTAAGAAATTGTACAAAATAAAAAATAGAATAATATTTGAAACATGTTGTTAAAATTAATAATGAATGTTTATATGTAATTAAACTATTTTTGTGATTAAATAATAAATATAAATTTATAAGCAGTTATATTTAACAATTTAAGATTTTATATAAATATAATTATAAAAAAATGTTACGAACAAAAAAAGAAGTTAATTGAATAATAAATTTGAAATTAATTTATACTATATAAATAAGATAATAATTTTAAAAATATTTGTGTGTTTTATCTTTATATTAATAAGATGTCAAGAAAAAAGTAAACTCCTTACATTTTTGTAACAACTTAATTTGTTTCACATATTATTTTGAGATTTTATAAATTCTTAAAAAATATCAAACAAAATTTAAAAATTTATGAGTTTTAAATAGTTTATAAGTTGTTTTCAGTAAAAAGCTTATAAACTTTGTCAACATTTTATCTAATACTCAAATTTGCCTCCCTCGATCGTTCTTTCTTCCAAAATTTGGGCTTTTAATTATAAATATTTTATGGGCCGATTTTGAAATAAATGGGCTTGTATTTGCAAGTGCTTAAGATTGTATAAGGAATGATGGGCTTCTCTTTGTTGGCCCAGTACTTGCTTGTCAATAGTCAAGTAAAAAAAATCAAAAAGTTTTCGATTACATTGAAATCTAAGTCATCATCATGTGACCATCATCACGTGCGCGGGTGGCCCAGTATGTATTTCCCGAATTAGGCATCATACATTCGTTGTAATTTACAAGTTGCCACTTGCACACATGTACGTACGGAAGAAAAGATTGTACCTTGCCAATTTTTCTACTGTTTCTGGAAAAAACGTTCTGAAATTTGCATGCATCTTTCTTACCCAATGTCGGCACGTGCAGATTTTGTACTTTTATAACATCACAATTAAACAATTTGGTGATTGGTGAAATGCATGTATCTAAAACTTGTACTCCACACCCACGATCCAAAAAATATAAAAAAATGTATGCCTTTTTTCTTAAATTTTAATTATTCAAGAATTTATTTCTCATTTTTATATTATTTTTGGGCTATATTCAATACATGCAATACTATATTTTAAAATTAAAAATCAAATTCAAAGAAAAATAAATTAAACAGCAGAAATCATACATTCAATTAAAAAAAAGTTGGAATAAAAAATAGGCAAGTCGAAACGTGTCGGTGGATGGGTTTCAAGACGTGACACGTGTTTCAACAAATCAATTGTAGCAAAACAAGGATATTTTATTAAGTAATAATTCTCAAAGTATTTTGTTTGGTAAAAAAATTAGAGTCGGAAAATGCGTATTTGTTAATTAGAAAGCATTTAGTAAAGTTTACTATATCAATCGACGCAGACAGTTGCGCGCAAACGAGTTGACAAAAAGTGTGTTGTGCTGGGTATAATTAAAACGTAGTACTAGTAATTTGTCTTAATCAACACACTCATCGTGATTTCGAAAGAATTTCACACAAGAAATCTCAATTATCTTAATCTTTTTTTACAATTAACTTAAATACGCTTTCTTCAGTTCCACGCCTCATTTTATGTGCTAAAATTAGTACTACTGCTACTAATACAGTCAGTACACTAAAGTATGGTGAAAAAAAAAATCCATTAATCAAACATTCAACATTAGACATTTGATGTAATTGAAATGGCCGAGTGAGTCCGAGTTCCATCTACTCTCTAAAAAGGGCGTGTGGCCCACTGCCGACCTAAATGTGTAAATACTTCCAAATAATTCAGAAATATTTTGTTACATCTATTACCAGATTCCTTTTACATTCCTTGAATTCTGTTTTTTTATTAATTTAATAGCGAAAATTCTCAGTAAATTATGTTATTGCATCATTGGAATTAATAGAGCATCGAGATGATCAATCAAACTTATTCAGTCTTAATGCCCAAATATATTTTTCGATTTGTTATATTATCTCTATTTAATGTACTCCGTATTAGTTTATGATGAATTGGCAGCATGGACCGCAGAGGGCAAAAGCGTGATAAAGAGAAGAGGCAGGGGCATTATCGGAAACCCAGGCCGCCTCGAAGTTCGAGGCCACACCACACCACACCCCTTGTGTTCCTGGATAAAAAACAAAACCCTTTACGTATTTCAACCTCCCTCCCTCACCCTGTCTCATTCTTCGTGACTTCATCTTCTTCCTTTCTCTCTCATCTGAAAAACCAAAAATCAGCTTAATTTAATTAATGGTTTTCTTTTCTTTTTTGATTTTTTTTTCTTCCGGAGAGTAGTGGTGTCATGTTATAAATGCTAGGTGTCCTCGTCTGCCTTAATTATTACATTTAAGACTCCACTGTTACTGTACAAACATCTGCAAGAAAAAAAAATCAATTAAAGATGGTGGAGACGGGGAATCACAACCACCACCACCACCACGACCACAACCACCAGCCGCCGCCGAGTCAGCCGGCCCCTCCGCCGTCAATACCGCAGCCACTGGGCTCCGCCAGAGGCCCTGTTTTTCCGCCGGCCGAGCAGCTCGTCCACCTCCACTACTGCATCCACTCCAACCCTTCTTGGTGTCAGTAATTATTTACTCTGTTTTTTTCTCAGCCGCATCGCATGCATCTCTATCTGTTTTCCCCGGAGAAATAAAATAATTGCACTTTTAGTCCCCCAAATTTATTCATGATTCACTTTTAGTCCCACCACTTTGTAGCCTTTTTATTGTAGTCTTGTAGATGCACATAGATCATAGAGATAGGCTTTTCTTTTCCTGCTGGGTTTATTATTAATTTTGGGACCATAACTGCAAAAGCCTAAATTTTGTGGGCCAAAACTGCAATTATCTCTTAACTGAAACTATGGAAAGCAAGCTTTTCCTGATTTTTACTTTCTTGCTTCTGCACTTGGAATTCTGGATGTACTAATCAAATACATGTTTCTGCGGTAAATTCGATGTGCTCACTAATGCGAATTTTCTTTTTTCAATCGAAAACAGAGAAATCGTTTAGTTTTTCATCTGGCTAAAAATCGAAATAAACTGAAATATGGACCTTTTTATTGATTATGAACTGTCATTATGGTGATAATTGTGTTCACCGAAGTAATTACCCGCATTTTGCAGTACAAACGGTGATTCTAGCATTCCAGCATTACATTGTAATGCTCGGGACAACTGTTATGATTGCCTCTGAGCTTGTGAATCGTATGGGCGGTGGACCCGTAAGTTTTTGACTCACATTTTCAAACTTACTAAAAAAACGAGGAAGTGAAGTTTTAGTGGTTTCGATTTAATTTTGATTCTACGGGCCTAAGCTAAAGATTTATGCACAGGGTGACAAAGCTCGGGTGATACAATCGTTGCTCTTCATGTCGGGAATAAACACTCTTTTGCAAACATGGTTCGGGACACGGCTCCCGACGGTGATGGGCCCTTCGTTTGCTTTTTTCTTATCGGTTCTCTCGATCATCAATGACTTAAACGAAAGTACTTTCTCGAACGAGCACGAGGTTTGCTAAATCTGTTTTTTTGTAACAAGGAATAACTTCAAACGTTCCTTTTGTAACTAATCATACTTCTTATTTTGAGTTACGAAAGTATATTTTTTAATCTCCTTGAGTTGGATGCTTGCAGAGGTTTACTCACACCATCAGAGCTATTCAAGGATCATTGATAGTTTCTTCTTTCGTCAACATCATACTTGGATACAGCAATGCCTGGGGACACCTTGCCAGGTAAATCCACGGGTATACATTCATAGTTTTTTACGTTTTTTTTTTTTATCATCGAAATCTGGCCTTTTCCACATTGTTTTAAAACTCTTATAACAGGTATTTGAGTCCAGTAGTTTTAGTGCCGTCTGTCTGTTTAGTGGGTCTCGGCTTATTTTCCAGGGGCTTCCCGCAGGTTTTTTTTTTCAACTTAACAAAAGAAATGATTTCATCGAGCATGTGAAAACCTCTAAAGGTTTATTTTATTTTTAACAGCTCGGTAACTGTGTCGAAATCGGCATACCCATGTTGATTCTGCTGGTTATCACCCAACAAGTAAGAGATCATTTTTTTCGCCTTCCATTTAATTGTGCAGAAGGTTAGTGATAATTATTATCTGTATGTGTATGCAGTACTTGCAACACATCCATTCGGTCACCCGGGCCATGCTAGAGAGATTTGCTTTGCTCGCGTGCGTTGGCCTTATTTGGGCATTTGCTGCGATTCTTACTGCTGCTGGTGCTTACAACAATGTACGTGAACAAACCAAAAGAAGCTGCCGAACCGATCATTCTTTTCTCGTGTCATCTGCATCATGGTACAAAATATATAATACAACGATTATTGTTTTAGGAATCGGGCTTTTCTTCTTACGTGTGTACTTGTGTTGTGTTTTTCTCATTAATTATAGGATCAAGATCCCGTATCCTTTTCAGTGGGGTACCCCTATATTCAGAGCGAGTCATGTGTTCGGGATGATGGGTGCTGCACTTGTTTCTTCTGCTGAGGTCTGTTTACTATAAATTCTAACTCAGTTCGAACACATTACAAAACTCTAAATACTCGAAGACTTGGAATACTAGAATTCTGAATCTCTAAATCTCGTCCTAGTCCAAATGGCGAATATCTTTTTGCATTTTAGATGCTATAAAAAGATTTTTACATTGCAGTCCACTGGAACATTTTATGCTGCTGCAAGGCTTTCCGGTGCTACCTTACCACCAGGGCATGTGCTGAGCAGAAGCATTGGCCTTCAGGTATGGGACGTTTACGACTCGCAACCGATTTGCGATTTCCATTTAATACAACCCTGCTATCATGTTTCTATTTCAGGGTGTATGCCATCTGCTGCAAGGGATATTTGGTTCTGTTGTTGGAACTACTGCTTCTGTGTAAGAAACGTGAACTATACACTTAAGCTCACAACTGAAGTTTTGTCTTACAAATGTTTTCCGGGTCTCTCATCTCTGCAGTGAAAACGTCGGCCTCTTGGGACTAACTCGTGTCGGGAGTAGGAGAGTGGTTCAGATATCGACTGCTTTCATGATCTTTTTCTCAATATTCGGTAGGTAAATTTGGTTCTTATATACTAGTATTATTTAAATTGGGGGAGGTGACGTATTTTGTTAACTGAGAATTTTTCATTTTCAGGAAAATTCGGGGCCTTTTTCGCGACTATTCCTCTGCCAATTTTTGCTGCGATATACTGCATCTTGTATGGTATTGTTGGTAAGTAGAGCTGTGAACATGAAGACTGGATTATTAGTTTTCCTTGTTTCTTTCTTCATAGAAACTAACTATTTTTTCTCGCCTTTTTTCGGCAGCTGCTGTTGGGATTTCCTTTATACAGTTCACTAACAACAATTCCATGCGAAACATGTACGTATTGGGTGTCGCCTTATTCTTGGGCATATCAGTACCTCAATACTTCATCACGAACACGGATGCGAACGGACACGGACCTGTCCGAACGAATGGAGGATGGGTAATGATTTTTGCATCGTTTTGTTTTCTTCATGCAAGAATCGGCTTTCTTTACTGACGTATCCATCATCTCTTTTTGCAGTTCAATGATATATTGAATACAATATTCTCGTCACCAACAACCGTGGCACTAATAGTTGGAGCGGTTTTGGACAACACGCTCGAAGCAAGACATGCAGTTGGCGACAGAGGAGTCCCATGGTTGGTTCCCTTCCATAAAAAGAACGGAGATAGCAGAAACGAAGAATTTTACAGCTATCCTCTGAGAATAAGCGAGTATATTCCGTCTAGATTTCTCTGAGTTATATTCTCAAATCTTCGAGAGTTTAAAGTAGGAATGTACTTGAAAACAATGCATGCAACGAGCATCTCACATTTACAGCTCAATGTACTTAATTAGGAATGTGCTCAGACAAATACATACTTGTGCTTGTTTTGTGGAAGTATTTGTTGAAATGATGTTCCAGCTGCTGAAAAATGAACCAAACTATTCGATACTCTTGAATTCAGTCTAAAATTTTAATGGAGGTTCCTTCATAGTTTGGGTCGAAATTACAATTCTCAACTCAAATTGGATCAAATTGCACAGAACTGAAATTTCTGGGCCAAAATTGCAAAATCACAAATTTTAGAGCCAAAATTTCTAAAGAAAAGTTACTTGAAACAGGACAAGTAGGACCTTTGAGTGAGTGGATTCAAGACTTTCAAGTTCTTGAAATATGAACTGAATAAAGTTTTCCATAAATAAGTGACATTCGTTTGGTCCCTGGTCAAATCATGGTGCTCATCTTTCATGTTTCCCTTGATAGAGATATCACAGAAGCCACCATACAGACAGATACTGCGTTGCTGAGGAAGAACGCGCTTATACACTTACGAGTTACGACGAATGGTGTATCGACAAGTGTCGTGGAAAAATCCCACAATATCTTTAGGTATCATACTCTTGTTTTATCAGTTACAGTCTTGTTATTATATGTAATGGAAGTACATCCACCATCTACATTCCCATTGTCTCTAGTACAGAAACTACTTAGTCAAGTAACAGCTTCTACAACTTCTGATTTATCTGAGAAGCTGTAATTTTATTGACAATGAACCCCAGAAAAATCAATCAGATTTATCTGAGAAACTACATTATTATCACTAATACAACATACTATTCACATCCTAAAATTCATTTTTTTACTCAGCCAGCCAATCCAGAGTAAAACACTCCTGAGGAACTTGACACAAACCGGGTCGACCCTTCTCCATGTCTTTCCAAAGCCAAGAAACCTCCTCGTCACAAACCACACGCCTCAAAGACGGTAATAGCCCTACCGACCCCGGCAAACTCCTCATGTGCGGACACTCCCTCATGTCAATCTTCTCGAGTTCCATACACTCACCAATCCCCTCCGGAAGACACCCCATGTTCACACACTGAGACACGTCTAGGTATTTCAACCGAACGAGCCCTCCGACCCCCGGTGGGAGCCTCTTCAGATTCGGACATGCGGACAACCTCAATATTTGTAGGGAGCTAAGCTTGCCTAAGTCGGACGGGAGTTCTTGGAGACTGTCGCAATTCGTGATGCTTAGACTTTCGAGTGTCTTCATTTGGCACACACTAGAAGGGATCTCGGTTAGGTTTATGCAGTGGTCCATCGTGAGCTCTGAGAGGCGGGGGAAAAGGAGTGGAAGGTCGAGTGGGGAGTGATTTACGCTTTTGCTTATGTCGCATAGAATGAGAGATACTTTCTGGAGTCTTTGCAGAGGTACTGTGGTCTGGGGCAGTAGAGGGAGGGAGATTTTTTCGAACCAGAGGCTTCGTAAATTGGCTAAGGTGCTGAAAACGGAGGTGTTGTGGAGGGTTGAGTTTGAGGAGCTGTAGTTTATGAGTATGAGGGCCCTGAGGTTGGGCATGTTGCGAAGAAAAGGAGGGAGGCAGAATTCGGATGATGAGAAGTTTAGTACGAGGACTTCGGTTTTCGGGCAGTTCATTTGTAGCCAGTCCATTTCTGTCATTTCGCCTGCATGCGAGCCGAGATTGTTAAAACAGTAAATGAAAAAGAAAAAGAGAAACGATATCAAGAAGCCAAGTTAAAAGAAAAGCAGTGGCAGTACCTGTATGTATTGAGATGACGCGAGCATTGAACGGTTCATCTATATTTCTCTCCCATTCTTTCGGTAGCCCTCCTTCTCTTCTTGGCATGAGCAATCTCCTCCGTTGATTTACACCACCGGCATTGCTCAGATGTATGGCGAGATCTCGCAACACATCATGCTGATAAACCGAGATCTCATAGTAACTGCTGTACTTATCTCCGGCTCTGTTGGAAAAAAATAATCAAGATCACGTTAAGACATGCGCAAGAATATATAAAACTAGTTATTCTCAGAGTTCCAAATAAAAAGCAAAAGGGTTAATTACAATTTTTGGGGTTATATATCGGATAAATCGAGGATATGTAAATATTTGATGATATTGGCGATTTTGTTTACTCAAGAGTTTTTGTAATTATCCATAGAGAGAGGTATACCTTGCATCCTTCACAAGGGTGAGGAGATTCTTGTCGGAGAGCTGAACCAAGATGGCAAAAGCATCGTCTTCTTCTATATCGTGGAGTTCAACCCACATGTTGATTAGTATATCCAGTGGAATCCTTTTGTCTTCTGGGAATGCACCCAAATCCAAGAAACATTCCCTCTCCTTTTCGGACAGATAGTCAATGCTCAACTTCATCCGTTCGAGTAATTGGACTTCATGAGACTCACAAAGAGGCTGTCCTCGCGATAACCGGTTCTTAGCGCTTGTCCAGAACATTTCGGGCTGGCCCTTAAGTGAAGCTCCAATCACCTTTAGAGCTAGTGGAAGCCTTTTGCATTCATCCACAACCTATCGAGAAATTTCAAAATCATCAGCAAAATAGACATGTTATAAAATCTTAAAATAAGAACTAAGAATCAACTTTGGATTTTCCGGTCAGAAAGAACACGTAAATAGGTAAGTTTTCACTTATGAAGCAACCAAGACTTTCAAATTTAGATTATCAAACAGACCCTTAATTACCTGCTTAACCAATTCCTTATCAGCACCAGGAGGTACCAATGTTTGTCCAAAAGCATAGTGACTAAACAAGGAAACGGCCTCATTCTGGGTTAACAAATCCAACTCGAACGAGCAATCGACGATCGAAGAAGGGAATCTCAACCGCGAAACCACTAATATTTTGCAGCCAGGAATCTTGACCAGTAGCTGTTCAAGAACCGACTGTGTCCAGACGTCATCAAGAATCAAAAGTGCTCTAGCCGATTTTTCAACAGTGTATCCTAGGTTTATTTGTGGGAAATTATATCCATGGCCGATAGTAGCATTATCCCCCGATACCATTGTCCAAATCTTCGACCTCAGTTGCTCCACGTTTGGAGATTGCGACACAGTGAGAAAAAAGACCCTGTTGCTGAAATAACCTGAAATAATTACATTGTTAATCACTGACACGGCACTATCAGAAACACGATTTCATTCGACAAGACAACACGAGAAACACGATTCATCTATCGCATACTACATGATGTTCAAATTGTAATTCATCGAGAATGTAAGCTTACTCTTGATTTCGTTATCTTTGTAGATTTCTCTAGCAAGGGTTGTTTTTCCGATGCCGCCGATCCCATGAATCCCGACGACGCTGGATTCCTTCCCATCCTTGTTCATCATAAGCATCTCCCTAACCTTCATTTTTCCCAGCTCCAATCCAGAACCACCCAAATTGACCAAATTGTCCTCGCACCACCGCTCCTCCTCCTCCACCCTCTTCACCGCCGCTCCCAACCACCCCCCGTTTTCGTCCACTCCGATCTTCATCGCCCCGAGACGCCACTCCAGCCGGTCGAACCTCTCCGACATATCCACCTTCACGTGATGCACGTCGGCCAGCACGTTCGCCTGTGCCAAAGTATATGTATACCCAAATCAATACAATTTGTTTAATAATAAAAATAATAATGAAATTAATTAATTAATTAATTAATTAATAACCTGCAAGGGTCCTTGAATAAATCTGGAAACGTTTTTCTCCAGAGTCTCCATCTTCCTGGAGAGTCGAATATTCCGGTAGACGTTCCAGCGGGGAGAATTGATGACTTTATTGGCGAGCTGAAGGCCGCCGGAGAGGGTCTCGGAGAACTGGTCGAGGAGGCGCTGGCGGTGCTGCGGGAGCTCGTTCCCGGAGAGCTTGATTTCTTGGATTATGGGGAGGAGCTGTTGGATGTACTCGATGAGCTGCTTGGCGCTGGATCGGCAGGAGGCGGATTGCCGGGCGATGGCGATGAGCTGTTTGAGGAGTTCGGTAGCTATCTCTCCGGCGAAAAAGTCTGTAACCGCCATGGTCTCGGCGGCGCATATGGAGGACGCTGTTGGTTTTTGCAAATACTACCCAGCAAGCAGGGAGGGGAGTTGGTGTGTGGAATTTCTGAGGGATGGAGTTGGGCGAATTTTATAAAATGTGAAAACAGGACTGAAAGTGATTATGACGAAAATGCCCCTGTAACAAATTTTGCGGATAGGTCCTTTTTGTTTTAAAAATTGCGCTACTTATCTTCTTTACTTAATTTATAACCTACTCCGTATTATATCATGGATTGGAGATTTGTATAATATCGCAGTGATTAACTATCTATGATAAAAATATACTGTACTTACTTTATGATCAGTCCGGCGAGTATTTGTCAATTTTCTTTGTCTAAAGTATAAGTTTTAATAAGGGTATAAGTTTTAATAAGGATTTAATGTACAGTCTATTGATTTGTTTAGTGATAAAAAAATCAGAACTATAGCCTGACAAACAATTTTGCAAATCACGACGGTGTGAAATGTTGGTTATTTTTGTAGCTATAATGTCTAAATCCGAAACATAAAATAAAATAAAATCTGGACTAGAACAGTACTACTGATCTTTACAATTCCAGAATAAACTTAAATAAAATAATTAAATAAATTAACCTTTATCGGGCTTCGAACAGAAACTTGTTGCGGGTAGTCGAGGCGCTTTCGCTATCCGCAAGACTAAAACGCCCCGTGTATGCTACGGTTTTGCGACGTTAGTCCCCAAAGATACAACGACTTTCAATCATCTTCTAGTCTGAGGCACACCATCTAGAAGCTCCGGCGAACGGAAAAGAGAGAGAACCGAGCATATGCAAATGCAAGGTACTAAATATTGTCTACACAATATTCTAACTATATTAGAATGCACTTAGAGAGAAGAGATGTGGGATATAATCTGATATATTAGAATGCACTTAGAGAGAAGAGATGTGGGATATAATCTGATATATTAGAATGCACTTAGAGAGAAGAGATGTGGGATATAATCTGATTTTGATTGTATAATGGGATGAATAACTCTCAACTACAATGCTCCTATTTATACACATTAAGGGGAGTCCCAAAAGACATAAAAGGCATTCCAAAGGTCATGCAACTCAAAAGTCACACTATTATGAGGAATTATTTATATATTTTATATTAAATATATAACAAAATTCTGATGACTTTTCAAGTCTTTGGGCCGACTATTCAAATTCCGTACAACCCATATTGGGCTGACTATTCAAATTTCGTACAACCCATTTAGGCTAGTCCAACAGCATAACCCAATTAAATATTTCAACTAATTTACTCAGCCCAAAGGCTAGCAAGCCCAAGTCATAATAACCAACGTGTTATTATTTAATAGGCTCAATACAAATTAAATTTGTACTTTGTTAAACTTTTATAGGCCCAAGAAAATTCTCGGAGGCCCAAGTCCAAATCATTATATTCCAATTGACCAAGAATTAAAATTCAAGTCAATGGACTTAATCAAAGTTGAAACATTTCACTACTCCTCATATAACACCACGAAAGTATTAATTTTCTCTCCACATTCAATGTGGGATTGTGACTTTTCACATTCTCAACAATTAATACAAAGACCTCTTATAATGGTTCTCACAAACTCATTATCACCCACATTTCGATGTGGGATGAGACTTTAAAGTTCTCATTCAAATAATGCCTTTTCACTTGGCTAAACCGATCATTTATTTCTCACTCACCGAAAATCGGATCTTGACGAAATAAAATAATATAATTATCTACGCAACATCGTAGAAAATTATCAACAAATCAATTCTAGCTTGAATTAATATTTAGCCATAAAAAATCAGTCAAATATTGGTCAAACCAAATATTTTATTCCAATTTTTTCCAACATGAAATTAGGATCAAACGCGACCGACAATTTTTGTACACGTCTTATCTTCTAAGTCACGGTCAGTGGGTATGTGTTAATGAATTATTGAAGTATCGTACACATATCAATTGCGCACGTTTCTGTGGTTTATCTAGTGTCCAGTGGTACTGGTGAGTCCGGTCCCAAACAAATAAAAAAACAAAAAAACTAAAGTAAGTAGTCATGATGTATATCACTACAAAGAAGGAAATTCAACATTTTGTGAAATAAAGCAAGACCTACAGTTTTTAGTCATGTCAAAATTATCTATCCCATTAAAAGAAAAAACAGTTTTCATCATTATCAGTAGTAGGAGAACTATTTACTCTATGCTTGACTTGCTTATTTTTTACATACTGTTCTCTATAGTGGTTACAAGATTAGTACTACTCCAGTATTTAATTGTTCTTAAAACGAAACAAGTTTTTTTTTATATAATATGAAGATTAATTTCTAAATTAGTTGGAGTAGTGATAATAAACAGATATTATTGAAAACCATGTAATTTGTCAACAAGTGAAGACAATTTTCAAGTGGGCGTATCTCCAACCCCACATAGGCTGCTTTGACTGAAAAAATTAAATAAAAATCAAATGAACGTTTTATTATTTATTATTAAATGTTTTGAGAAATATCTATCCAAAGTCCAAACTAGAAATAGTATCTCAAAAAGAATCTTACCGATGAAATTGTCATATTTCTCTTAGAAACATGGAGAGTGATTGGTGACTTAGTCAGGATTTGTTTCAATTATAGTAGTATTTGTAAAATTGTTTATCCTGGTTGGTGGAGTAGTTCTAGAGCCGGCAAGTTGGGTGGCACAAGATGTGCTTCTTCTTCGTAATCTCACGTAGAGGGGCCATTAAGTAAAGAAGATTTTTTTAAAAAAAGTACACAGACACTCTAGAATATTGAAAGCCCTTCTCAATCATCTACATAAATAAATAATTTCATAATTATATATAAGTATATTTAAAGAGCCAAGATACTCTCTAACAGTGTATTGTTCACACTTCTGATTCAATGAATTTTAGTTCTGTCAATTCAGGATTAAATAAAAGGTATGATGTCCAAAAATGTCATTTTCCAAAGAAGCAGTGGAAATGGAACCACCATTTGAAAGCGTGTTAGACCCGCCATTTCACACCCGGGTTAAAATGGCGGGTTTGCCTTACTTATTGTCGATCCAATACTCGGAAACCATAATGTTATTCTTTGATTTGAATGACTAAAACACCCTTATTTCACGGTTAAGTTATTTTATCGGAGTGATTGAATCAGATAAATACGTATATATATGTAGCCTAAAGGCCATTTCCAACCAAACACAAAAACGTAAAATAAAAAATAAGTTTTATTTTAAGTTTACAGTAATTTCACTCCAACCGAGATTCCAATACTAAAACTTAAAAGAATATTCTCAAAATATTCTTCTAATACAACTTTTTATAAATGATCAATATCTTTACAAATTTACAATTTAACCTCATAACTTTTGAAATTAAAAAATTTAATAGTCATTATTTTTAATTTAAAATTTCAAATATAACAAAAAAATATTATAATATCCCATATTATTATTTTATTTTTAACGTTAATTAAATAATTTAATATTTAATTATATTTTGTATTATTATGTTTATTTTTATTTTATTATTTAAAATATTTTTATTAAAATTTATTTTAATTATTAATGATATGATTATTAATAAAAATTACATTATAAAAAATATTAAATAAGAAACTAAAAAAATATTGATAGATTATTTTTATTAATTTATATAAAAAGAATTATTTTATAAATAATAAAGTTTTTGGTTTGAATTTAAGTTTGAATTTAAGGTAAACATAAATTTAAATATTTTTTCTGTGGGTCCCACCTAAATACCTATAACCATCCACAGCAGGGTGTCAAATAGGGTGTCAAATTAAGTTTAACTCATCCAGTAGGGGAGCATTGAAAGTGTCAAGTTTGACACTTGGTGGGCCGGATCAAAATTTGATCCCCGGTCAAATTTTTTTGACACCCTCTAGCGACCCTCACCACCTATTATTTTATAACAACAATAAATAAAAGAGTTAATCATTAATTGACACATGACATTTTAATTATTTTTTCCCCACATTTTAAAATCATTTTTTACAAAATAATTATTCAAAATAAAAATAAAATAAAAATACCATTATTTTTCATTTTTTATCCTCTATAAATAGACTATAAATTTGTATCATTTGGACACAAAAAAAAAATCACAATTTTTTCCACTTTTTTTTTATTTATTTTCAGTATTTTATGTATTTTTATTTATTAAATGTGGTGAGTAATAATGGTATTTATTATTTTAAAATATTGTGAATTTTTTAAAATTATATTTTAGTAATTTTAAATTTAATAATTATATATATAAAATAATTAAAAAGAAATGTAAAATATGGTAGGATATAGGATTTGGTGATGTGGAAGAAAAAGAAAATAGTTTGACACCTAGAATAACACCCTGCTGGATCTGGTGCTGAAAAGAGAGTGTTAATTGAGGATGTCAATCTGACGTGGCAGGAGAGAAATGTCAAATTTGACACCCGATGTTGTAGATGGTCTAATACGTTTATGTTTTGGTATCGCTTGGAGCATCTCTCTTACTCCAAAATTCCAAAATAGGTTTTTTATATCGGTTGGTTGGAGATGCCTATTAGAAAAATGGGCGGGAAATAAAAAATTGGGCGGTAGATCGCAACTTCCCGAATCCCGCCCACTTCACTCATTTTATTTGCTCTCGCATTGGAAGAGAGCTTTGGATATGGAAAACGTAGAAGAAACAACCACCGTTTTAACCATCTCCCGCCTCATTCGCCGCGCCTTACCTCTCACCGCCACCTCATCTATCGTCGCCGGCCGTCCGGCCTCAATCTCAAAGACCCACGCCGCTCCCAATAACAGCCGTCGCCGGAGACCCTCTTTCCTTACCCATCAAGAGCCCAACACCAAAACCCTAAAACCCTTGTCACATAGGACGCACCTTATCGGAACTCTAGCGCTGCCCTCTTTCGCCGATCTCACCTCGCCGATTAAATGCAGCTGCTTTCAGTTTTCCGATGGCACCGCCACCGTTTGCTGCGACGTTCTGGACTTCGACCGGAGAATGATCGGTAATGAGATTCGAATCAAAGCTTGGAATTTTATTCCTCTGAAATGCGGGAACGATGATATGAGAAGTGGGTTTTTGGAGATTATCACTTGGGACTTTTCTCAAACACGTGGTGGGCAAGTTTGCTCTTTGTTGAATTTTAGTTCTTTTTGCTTGACTCTAGGTTCTTGTGGCGTTATTAGAGATGATTCCGATACCAGAGGTTTGATTTTTGGTACTGTAGAGTCGATAAGCCCCGTATACGTTGTTCCTTGTGCTAGTGGGGATAGTAGTTCTAGAAATATTAGTGGGTTTCTTGTTAGTGTTCTTGTCTGTCAATGCCACCTATGTGCTTCTAAACCTGCGTTGAAATATCTGATTGAGAAGAAAAACTTTAAAGACCATAGTTTTAGTAAGACGACGATTGTGTACTTCTGTGGACTGGCATCATCATGGCATCCGGTGGTCTCACATGTTCTCGGGACTACTGTTTTGTTAACGGGTTTGAAGAAAAAGTTGGTTTATATAAAGAAGGAAGAGCCTCAGTTGATGTATGTGGCAACCGATGAAGTATCATTGCATATTTACAAGTTTTGTAATGAGCGAAGTTTGATTCGGAATAATAAAGATGTGAGAGGGAAAGGTGAATGTGGTGCCTATACCGGAATTATTACTGGTATTTACATGCAAGGTATGGTTCTTGAGTTGGATCAAGATGTGATGCTACTACTAACGAGCCCACATCTAAATGTGCCTCACGGTGTCAGAGTTGGTGCAATTGTACGTTTCTTAGCCACTTTACGGGATTTAATGTTGAATTGAAACCATCTTCTTGATTTACGTATGATTCTCTTATAGGTGACCCTGAAAAATGTTCATTTTGTTGACCCAAGATTCCCATGGGAAAAAATGCTGATACTTGGTGCTTGCTCTAGAACTAGTGTGCATGTGGAGTCATTTTCTCCATTAGAAACGAGGTTAGAGCTTCTTAATATTACACAATTGTAGCATCACTTACAAGACATGTTTTATTTTTAGTACAATACTGAATACTTGCATCTGACGATACCGTGCAGTTGTCATTTGAAATTACACTCCCAGAGTCTTCTTCACAAGTTCATTGACTCCTTGCCTTTTGCTGCCAGATTATGGTACCAAATTGTACATGGGAAATCCATTCATTTTTCGTCGTTTTACGAGTGTAGCTCAGTTAGTTCCTTTCCTTTTGTTCCAGGGCATTGCTTGTCGTCTCGGGTTTTAGAAAAAAGTTTTCCAGGATTTTATCCGAGAAGGAGATATTGGGATCAAAGCATGTAATGATATAATTTACAACATTTTATATATGCATTCCTCTTTTCTTACACTAGTCAGTTAATCTAAGTAAGTTTATTTCAATAATGGGAAGGTGGTTTCCAGATAGAAGGCCTGGCTCAAAAGTATGCTAGTTTGCATTTTCCATCATCAGCTTCCCAGTGTCGGGTAAATATGATTATTTGGCATTATTTTTTGTTTGTATTTTTGCCATCTTCACGTGTGAGTATTTTACTTTTACCAGCAAGAACTCATGCTGGAATTCTGCAGACATGATACGTGTTGTGGGGCCAAAGAAGCACATTATCGTGACTTGAGATTGGTTGGTTCTAGATTTGGAGTTAATTTTTCTGTTGTTAATCTCCTGAGTCCTGAGTTTATTTTAGCACATTACCTTATACACATAAAAAATGTCATGTGCTTCAGGTGCTACCTATTGCTAATTTAATTAGTTATTGTGAGGCTTCATGGAAAAAGCATCTTGATGAACAGGGAATTTCTTCTAATTCTGTTGGTTGCACGATTCCTAAAAATTCTTTATCTTGTGGTGGAAGAACTTATCCTAAATCACTTAGAAGAGTCTTCTGCACTGGAGAAATTGGTGTTACTGTCCTGGGAAAGCTAAAGGTTGGACAGCATTCTCCTTCAAGTCTTCTCTTGCATGCGAATCTTACAAAATGTGTTATCTTTTGATTGTTTGATTTTCTTCAACTACTGGTAAGGGTCTGGTGTATGTGTAGAGACAATTAACTGATTAAGGTATAATTACAAAAACTATCCCAAATGTTTGGTGTGTTTATCCAATTAACTTTGAAAAAGAAAAAAAAATCAGCATTGATAATATGTTTGTCTACATTTTAGCACACCCATTAGCTTGCTGATGTCTCTAAATATTATATATTTACACTCTCAAGTTTAAAAGTATTGCAAATAGCCCCAAATTTTCATCAGGCTATTTGCAGTATGTAGTAAAGTTGAGGGGTGTAAAATTGTAAAATTATTTGATGGTGTATGCAATATTCGTAAGCAGAGGTGCAAAAACCGTAAGGCTGGTGTAACCTGAAGGATAGATTGTTTTAGTTGGCTTCATCTTCTGGAATGCATTGATAGACATTTTCTACATTTTGACTTTGGATATTCTTCTTTTTGTCCAGTTTTCTTCATCTTCTGGAAGGCTCCAGCTAGTTGATGCAACCGGTGAAGTCGATATCATTCTTGACCTTCCATCAACTTGGGACTTTGATAGTATTTTTGAGGTGGGCTGTTATAACTTGATTGATCGATAATTATTATTGCTTCGTGAATTATGTATAGTATATTAGCCCTTTTCAGGCAAAGGACCTCAAAATAGTTATGGAAGGCATGACCCCAAAGATGGTCAACTTAGATTCAACCATATGTCAGCCTTTCTCTTGCCGTAGTATCTTCACTAATGATCCACCGTTAAGAAGGACTAATTTGTCAATGTATCTTGAACACCGTAAATCCGGTGATGATTTTAGAACCTGTTCTCCTCTCTTTGATTGTAAAGAAAATTCTCTGGAGCTCAGCAGCGGAAAATATCACCTCATAATGTTGACACACAAATTTCCCATTCAACAAAAGGTGACCAGTGAATGATGCTTATTTTTGCATTCTTTTCAACCCTCTAAACATTCTTCCATTGTTTTCAGTTCCATGGAGATCCAGCAAAGGGATCCCACGTTTTTGCCGAAGCCGTCATCTTGCCTTGTGATTTACTTCTCGATGGAAAATACAAAAATACAGTCATGGAAAACTTTAGCAGACCCGAGAGTCATCTCACTTATATTAAGAAATGTAAACTTGGTCGAGATGGATCAAGTAGGCAATTTATTGGCTCTTGCAGCAACTCTTTTACAGAGGTGCCTTGTTTGATTTCCAGCAAATGTTCAAATTTTCACGGCAAGCTTGTTTGTGGCTACAAATCATCTAAGAGGAGGGTATTACTGGAATTTAGTCCAGATAGTTTTTACAAATATGAGGTATATTTTTGCTTTTTTTAATGTTATCTATCCATGTGTAGAGAAGGTTCTTATGTTTCTTTATTCCTTGCTATATTTCAGGTACTGAAAATCGGTTGTTTCTACCTTGTTAAGCATCAGGATGAAGATCTAATATGTTCAATAAAAGAAAATTACCAAGAGAGTCGTGGTAAGGTAAACATTAGTTCCGGGACCAATCTCAGGAGTTTCACCTTCTTAACTATCGAGAGTGTTCAAAGTTGTGACGAGGCATTAATAATATCCAAAGACTGCCGGCAATTTGAGATTCCACGTCCAAACAGCAATGGTACTGATTCAGACATTCGTGTGTTTGTCACCATCAGTGATCTAAATTTACTGGAGAAATTTACGAAAGTGCCTGACAAACAGGACATCCATGACCGTGTTGAACCTGTGATTAGTATTACATCAGAAAATCTGTGTTCTGACTATCACCATTTGCCCGTCGGAGACCTAATAACTTTATGTGGGCTTGTAGTGGAACTACACGACTGTAATAATGATGATGCTTTTCCCAGACAACCTAGGTCCATGCCAGGTGAGTGTTATATGCCGATGTTTGTCCGAGGAAATTGTGGTGTCTGTGTCCATGTCATGGTGGACAAGCGAACGGTAGTTACTTTTTATTGGCTTTCTTTGCTTATTATATACGTATTCTCCTCTTCTGTATTACTTGATCTAGTATTTTTTTTCAGGTCAGAATATTGTGTGATCCAAGTACACGAACTTACCCGGTTGGGTTAGGAAGAGATGCATATGTGACCTTTCACCGGATTCTTGTGCTTAGGTATGTAATCATTGACCACGCGCACACTGTGAAGTTGAAGAATTTTTAACATGAAATACATCAGAGAAGTGTTGTGTTTCCTTTCCCAGGGGCCAGAACACGTATATGATGATACCTGTATCATTCATCACAATCGATGATACAACAAGCTTGATGAATGATACTGGTGAATCCGTTAATTCGCATGAAGCCAGTGTCTTAGTAAACAACACTATTTCTTCTCCAGACAACGTTAGTTCACATGAAGCCAGTATCTTAGTAAACAACACTATTTCTTCTCCAGACAACACTAATATTCCCGCAACACTGATATCTGATGCAGCCTTGCAATTCTCAGAGCCTAAACAGATGCAATTCCGTTGCAGGGTATATAATTCACGCTGATTCTCTGCGGTTTAAATTCAGATTAATATTTTGTTAACCTTGTTTGTTTTATGACACAGATTGTCTCTCTTTATATACTTGTAGTCGAGAAGGCTAATACTGCAGCCTTGGGTTCGAGTGTACCCTTCATATCACTTGCTGGTTTCGTCATGGGTACATGTTTCGTCGTTTATATCATGTTTTAATGAATAAAGCAAGGAAAAAATGATTATTTATGGATCTGCAAGTAGCTCAAACTATTTTTCTCTATCTCCCTCTGAATGGTTTTGTTTTGATATCTTGTAGATGATGGTTCATCCTCATGCTGCTGTTGGGCTGATTCCGATAGGGCTGCAACCATGCTCGGGTTAGAGCCCGAAACACGAGGGGAAAAGGGATCAATTAGCCAACTAAACCAAACGTTAGAAGAGCATGGAAGAGTAGTGGTGAAAAACACCGGTTCCTTATTCGACTCTTCTCACCAAGACCTTTTGTTTTCCAACGGATTAATTAGTCGGCCAGATGAAGAGGATTTTCTTAGAAGCTTGATTTCTAATGGTATTCTGCGCACGTCTTGGGTAAGAAGACTGAATATGGAAACTACATAGTACGAAATACAAAATCATTTTGTTTTTGTTTGTTTAACGTAATGTATTTCTTTCTCAGACAGTTGGTGGCAGTGTGATGGATCCAAAACAGTTGAACTGGTTGGGAGAGCGTTTAAGGGAAGTGGACACTACTGTCCCTTGGCTGACTAATATATGGGCGACTCGAGTCGGTCACACGGACGTATTAGCAGAAGCTAGAAACATTATGCAAAGACTCACAAGTAATTAGTTGAAGCTAATATTTTCTGTTTCTAAGAAATGAGTAGTGCGATTTCGAGAGGAATCCCTTACATAAATTTAATCGTTGTTCTGAGGGCGTTTGGTTTTGAGAAGATGAGAAACACCTGCAATGACATGGAGTCTGCTGTTGGGCACACCAGTCTTGGCAACTGCCGTTCCGTTTTTGTCTAACAGAACGAAGCACGGGACGTACTGTATGTCGTAATGGAGGAGCTGCATCAAAAGGAAAACACTCTGTAATGTTTTTCAAACAGTAAATAATATTATTCCAATGAAATATCAAAATCTAAGCTTTTGATTGAAATGTGTAATTTCAAAAAAGAAATTACTAAAAAATTGTAACATTCGGAAAACGAGAGAAATGACCTCAGGCAACCAGTTGGGATTCTCGGCATCGGCCATGACGATGTTGAGCCAATCGGAGTTCCTGTTTTCAACCTCCGTCACGAAACCCAGCAAGGAATTGCAGAGCCTGCACTTGGGCGAGTAAAACTCTACCACCGTCGCGTCTTTCCCACGCGCTAAGGCGGCGGCAAGCGCTCTGTTCTCCGCCTCCCCTTGGCTCAAACTGTTGGTCCTGTTTTGAGGAGGTGGAGGGTTTCCGGCGGAATTGATGAAATTGAATGTCGCAATGCTTAGATTCTTGACTGACTTGAAAATCCATGGGGTATCCAAAGTACATGGTGGCTTATTATTGTTGTGATTATTATTCCATGGCCATTTCAAGCAGAAAATAGGTGGGAGCTTTGGGGCTGAATTCATCTGCAATCTTTTTTTTTTCTGTGAGCGTTGATGGGAATGTTGTAAATTTGAACAAGTTTTGGGGCATTGTGGAATTTCGGAAGATTACACATTCGGGCTAAAGCCCAATAAATTAAATTTTCAAGGTTTAGTATCTGGACCTATTTGGGCCGCAAATTATTACTATTAACACGAAGCTCAACAAATTAATTAACACAAAAACGCACACATTAATTAATTAATTAATTAATTCGTCCTCCATCCTGAAACGACATCGTAACATAGTCCCTGACCTCCCTGGCGATGACATCCCTCATCTCATCCCAGAACTCCGCCGGCAACCCCTCCTCCCTCTTGGCCTCTCCTCCCATCCCCGGCGGCGCCAAGGACAGCGCCGTCATCGGATCGTCCACCTCACTCTGATGACGAAGGCGGATGCACCTCCTCTTGAGGGTGGAGTTCCAGTGGTTCTTGACGGCATTGTCCGTCCGCCCCTGCAGCATCCGCGCGATGGTGGCCCAGCGGTTGCCGTACTTTTCGTGGGCCTCCATTATGGCGTCGTCCTCCTCCGGCGAGAAGGGGCGGTGCTCGACGGCGGGGCTGAGCTGGTTGCACCAGCGCAGGCGGCAGGACTTGCCGGAGCGGCCCCTGATGTGCTTGGAAATGAGGGACCAGTTTCGGGCGCCGTAGCGGTCGACCAAGCGGGTGAGGATGGTGTCCTCCTCCGCGCTCCACGGCCCTTTGATCTTCTCCGAGGTCGTCGTCCAAGTGTCCGAGGATGAGTCCGACGTGGACGAACTCCCCCCGGACGAGCACCTATGGATGAACATGTCCATAATTAATTTCTTAATTAATTAAAATGCTGTCTGCTTAATGATAATAATAATTAATAATTAAGTTTTGTTTTGTCATTAGTGTAGATAGTGAGAAGAGATATATATAGAGAGATATATGTAGACACACAAACACTGGTTGGGGTGGGGGTGTGGGTTCGTGGAAGTTTCATAGTGTAAAGTTGGTGGGGGGTTTTGTAACTTTGTAATTGTAGCATGAATGGCAAATGAGAAAGGCAATAATATTTGCATTACAAAATATAGGATATTGTTCCAATGTGCAGATATTGTCATAACTGGTTCTCTTTTGTCGTTATCTCAGTGAGGATGATGAAATGACCAATTTGGGCATGCTGCATTATTGATGTACGTAGTCCTAATTTCATGTTGGAATATACTGCATAGTTTCGATTAGAACAAAGTTTAAGTTTAAAGCTGAAATATAACTAAGGTCTTTTAAAGTGTTATTGATCCAACTTTGTCAATTTTACTTTGTATACTGTATTTAAGAAAAATGCTAAATATTCATATAAAAAAAAACAAGTGTGAATATTATTGTCAACTAATAAAAAATTGTAGGAGTAGAAGTTAATATTTCATCAAACTGCGTTAAAAATAAACAATCATTTAAGTTGAAAGTTGAAACCGCATAAACAAAACCCAAGAAACAAGATATATATAAGTTTGTAATTAGTATTTTAGTTCTTCCAATTCTCCGAACCTTTTTTGACTAGGCTTCACCTGCTTACAGCTGTGTGTGAGACTGATCGAGTAGTTTACTTCAACGGAGTTCCACGTAAGAGGGGACCCACTCACAGGCTGTGAGAATCTCGAGTTTGAATCAGGTTTGACTTTTTACCGATTTTCTAGGGACATAAACGGTGGTCGGGGCCCGCTCGCCGTTACTACTGGCTGCCATCCATCATGAATTTAGTTTTAATTCTTGATTTATTATTTCTATTAAAATCAAGAGTGCGTGTGTGTGAGAGTGATTTTAAGTTATCCAAACAAATGATTTATCTCCTAAAAACAAATCGGAGTAAGTTTTGGCAGTGTTATTGATGTCGTCGTATAAGATGACGTGGCAAGATTCCATTGGAGAATGAGCAGAGAGGCCGTTGAGCAGTTTATTAATTACACTACAGTTTACAGCTGTGAGCTGAGTATCCACCGACCGCACGGTCGATTTCACCATCCGCTTATGGCAGCAAACCCCATGAGATTCGAAAGAATGCTCCAAATATCATCACTAGCTTCGCCTTATATACTCCTATAAACTATTCCTTGCAGAATAAGCATATCACTTTCTTTAAATAAACATTTTACAATAACTGAACCCTTCAAAAAAGAACATAACAATGTGATCAATTACTTTAAATAAACATTTCACAATAATTGAACTCTCCAAATAGAAAAATATTTTTCTTTATTGAGAGAAAATAATAGAGTAGAAAGAGAAACAATATAATAGAAGAATAGAATTGTTCTAAATTGTTGTTTCATTCATATGGAGAGACTCTTTTATATAGGATACAAAATAGGGTTTTTGTCTTGTTCACCAAGAAAAGGTAAACTAGTCATTCACTAATTAATAATATTCATAACACTCTTACCTTTTTACTTTAAAATATAATTTACTTCATTGCTTTATTTATCTATTTTGTTCAACTTTAATCACAAGGCACTATTACTTTATTAACTTTGTATTTGAAAAAAGGTCTTTTATTTATGAAATAGAAACAATATATATACATGTATACTTTGTTTGTCTCATAAAATATGATTTTTTATTTCAAAAGAATTGAGTCATCTTTTATGAAAATGAAAAACTATATAAAAGAGAAATTTGACAACTTGACATTTATATTTGTAGATTGAATATATTTTTCAATATTACCCTTTTCACTTGTGTCCCGTTTTAACCTTGTTTTTTGAAGCCCAACAAATGTATAATTAGTTCGTTTAGAGTTAATCTGACATTTAAATTAGTGAGTCGAATTATATATTTTTTAATATAAATTTTCATCACACGGTAATGGGATGAGACTGAGAGTAATATTTTATAGTAGGAGTGAACGTTTGTACACGAAAATCTGAACAAAAAAATCATTATAAGTTGAACTCAATTTTTTTTAATATCTACTCGAACAAAGTTCACACTGAATATTGTAAAATCGATTTAAAATCAGACTAAAAGTAGGGACTCGAAGCTTGCTACTCATATTTTTAATTTTTTTAATTTAATTCAATAAATATAATATATTTTTATATGATTTTTAGTATTTTAATTTGTAATTATAAAATAAATATTTAGGTTTAATATTTTAAATTTATATTAATAAAAATTATATATTTTAAAAAACTAAATATTCAAATAAAGGATATTTTTTTTATAAAGAAAAGAGTTGGGTTCGAAGAAGACTGAAACTTGACTCGGACCACGGACCGTGCTCGAGCATTCAGTACTCCAAAAAAAAAAAAGGCTCAACTCAAACTGAGAGATGCGAGTTTCAATCGAGCTTTGAAATTTTTGGATTCGACCTTCCCACTCCTATTTACTACTATTTTAGTGATACTCCTACAACTTGCTGAAGAATTTATGATTTTATAATTTGTACTGTATTATCCAAATCCAGTCGTAGTTTGAGGTGTTGGATTAATTAATTTAATTGTAATGAGAAACAATGTGTTTCCCTCCAACCAAAAATGTTGTTTCTGCATGCACGCTTCATCTTGTTGTACATTTCCTGCGCGGCTTTGATAGCTGTACTTTTTGTCTGCCCTTCATTTATAATTTTATAATAATGCTCTAAAAAACGGATTCATCTCAGAGAAAAACCACACAATTTGGTCTTATATAACAATCACCAAATAATTTAGATTCATACTATTTAATTTACATTCATACTGTTGTAATCGAGATAATCGATCCATAAAAATGGTCATACTTTGTTTAAACAAAAATAGATTAACATTAAAATATATAATTAATCATGTTTGTTAATAGAGTTTGTGTTTCACGAAATAATTAATTACTTGGAAGCATGTGGTTACAAATATTCTAATACAACCACGTAAGTTTGCTCAAGTACTAATATTCATGTTAATTTGGGATTACAAATCTAATCTTTGATTTGTTGAGGAAGTTTCCGCTTCTCTTTCCGCTCAACCTTTAAGTACTTTATAATCATAAATTAATACAAGGCCGTACGTTGTGCAATAGCTTAAAAAAATAAGAAAAATACGAACTGCCGGTTTCCGGCCGATCAAAATAACATCAAAGTGCAAAAAAACGCATAGGTAAGCTACTAAAATGTATTTAAAAAAAATCAATTATAAAAGTACAAAAGTAGCTTTAGATTTAGGTATTAAACTTTAATTATCCCTAAAATATACAAATACCACTTGTTCATGATTCATGAAAGACCAAAAAAAAAGTTGTAGGTTTACAGTTTACTCGAACTGGATTCTTGTCAAACTAGAGTGGATCCCAAAAGAACCACCTGAACCCTTTCAGCCCAATGTTTGGCGCTCTTTTGCTATATTCAGGCCCAAGCAATTTACGTTTTATTTAAGGATCGTTGTTATTTATACTTCCAATTGACAAATGTTTTTTATAATATGTCAAAAGTGGGCGAGGTTATAATTAGATATATTTTCAACTGATTTGGGATAAGCTCTAATATCTATTTTCAACTGACGTACGTGAAATATTTAACATGCTTGGATCAACTTATATTTGAACCTTAGCTTATATTTCAATTGACGTGGGATTAGCTTTAGGATCTATTTCAACTAACGTGGGATAAGTTTTTTTTTTAACATATATATATATATACCGCACTTCATTAAAAATACATCATGAAATAAGGGTAAGTCGACAATTGATTGGTCAAACCACTGTGAGAATTTATGAAATTTGTGTTAAATTCTTCATGTATATTTACACAAGTACACAACTATGCTAGAAATTTGCACAAGATGTCGATGAATTTGTATTTTCTTTACTTTTTTTGTCCCGTAGATATAGTCACACTTTTTTCTTTGCAAATACGGAGTACAAAACAAGTGTGACTATTTCTCCAAAACTAAGTAGTATTTATTTTTGCAGATATTTATGGAAAAAAATCGACGAATCCGAAGCTTCCTTCCATTATAAGCAGTTCCATATGTATTAATGCTTTTGTATAGTCAATTAACAAAAAGCAAAAGCAAACCATGCATGTGCATGTGTTTTGTGTTTGTGTTTGTGTCTTTCTAAAATCACAAATAATAATAATAATACTCGTGCACGTACGTCACCCACGCAACAAAAACGAAGTCCTTTCGTCTCGAATCAATACTCACACTTCCTTCGTAGGTAGGTATGATCACAAACTATGAATCAACATTCACACACTTACAAAGATATTGATCATCAATTCATCATCAACGTTGTACCCTGAGAAAGAATATGCTCAGCTCCTGCCCCGACGCCCCGTCCGGATTCATCATGTAAAACGACTCGCAATTCTTGGACCCCACCACCCGATCGAACCTCGCCCTTATATACGTCATCTCCCCTTCCCCCCCACCGCCGTTCTCCGTCGACTTCACCGGGCCCACCGCGGGGGCCGGCAGGACCCCACCCCCCATCGATACCCCCCTGAGCAGCCCCATGACGTGGGCCTCGTCTTCCGTCATGTCCTTCCTCCTTATCGAGTGCCCGACCTTCCTCCCGTTGCAGTACACGGCCCACACGAACTCGTCGAGCAGCCTCTTGCGGTGGGTCTTGGTGTCGGTCTCTAGGGCCATGCGGAGCACGTCGGACGACATCTCCCTGTGGAGTTGGCACGTCAGGATCGGGAGCTCGATCACGAAGATCGGGGCCCGGTGGGGGTCCTCTTGTATGGCCAGGACGAGGCGGCCCCGCCGGTGGCCGAAGAGGGTCACCGTGGTGGCGCGGTCGGCAAGGAGGGGCTTGCGGTGGCCGCCGGAGAGGAGGGCCGCCACCTTGCAGCCGGTGGTGAGCATGGGGAGGAGCTTCAACATGCGGAAGAGGCCGCCGCCGGTGGAAGATGATGATGATGATGATGATCCGGTGGTTTTTGATGATGATGATTTCTTGAAGGTGTGTTTGAGGAGGGTGATTAAGGTTGGGCTTTCCATATGGGTGGAAGAAGAGTGCACGGATGGCATATATCTTTTTAATTGTTAATACTAATATATGGATGATACTACTAGCTATATATTTATATGTTTGAATTTTGATTATATGATCGATGATGAGTTTTAAGGTTTCAATAATATTTATGGGACTTTTGGAGGGTTATATAAGTGTGTGTGAGTGGTGGTCATGTTTTGGGATGGAAGTTTGGGAAGACAAAATTCAAACATTGATTTCTATTTGAATTAGGCGTTGTATTGAGTGTGCTCTTGATAACATATTAAAATTGAATCAATAGCACTTTAAATTTTTTTATTGAAATTATAATTAAAGTAATGTGACTTGTATGCAAGTATAAGATTTTCTTCAAAAGGGATATGAAATATCTAAGTTTCTAACAATATTTAGTGTATATGTATATATTTTTTACTTGACTTTTGTGTAAGATATATATATCAAAGGTATTATTAGTATTAGAAGGTGGTGTGTGGGGCGTAAAACGATGAGAGCAAAGTGGGCTAAAAGTATTTCTTGTATAGTGACATTTGTTGTGGGGGAAAGATTGTTCAAGTTAGCCCCAGTGGAATAAACGAGTTGTAAAATTTGTGATATATAGATGTGACAATGCCATTTCTCCACGATGCAAATTCAATTCGCATAAGTAATTTCGAGTGAGACATTTTTTTCTATTGAAATATTATAAAATTTGTCGTAACGTGCGACGTATTGATCCTCTTCCACAAATATCTAGTACTCGAGCACATCATTCAATTTAGATCTCACTCGACCAACAATCGATTGAAGTGGAGTTCCTCTTCTCTTATCCTTCTAAAAAAATTGTTCAAGTTCGACGTTGATAGTGATGAAAAGAACGACGTTGATAGTGATGAAAAGAACGGGACTTTAATTCGTACGAGTTAATAAGATAAGGATATATGTGTCTATAGCTCGGACCACATTGTTTTTAAAAAATTTGTGCCTCACAATTATTGTCCTTCTGGAATACATATTGAATGAACTTAAATTTAAATTAAATGTAAAAGAAAATATATTAGAATTAAGTTCATCTCATATGCTTATAAGAAATTAAACGTTTTCTCTGTTGTAATTTTAAGATAGCTAACCTCATGAAAAGTTTAATGACTGCGAATGAGTGAGAATAAAATGCATAAGAAAAAAAATACATGTTGGTACAATGATAATATAATATATATCACTCTAACAAGCAGTTATTGGTAACCGAGTCGACTCACAAGTAGTTATATGTTTGTCAATCGCATGTTCGTAACAACTTCAAATACGACACGAATACAACACTCTCAACAAAAAGTGATCGAGAAACGTAATCTTGATCACAAAGATGGAAAAAAGGAAAAAGGCAATTGATCTTTTTGATGTTGTTAAATTGCATCAAGCATGTGCATGCCTTTTTTTTTTTCTTTCCCTTCATTCACACTATAATAATATGGCAATTGTAATAGCCAAACCCCTCCTCCGATAATTATATATCCTCCAATCCATACTCTCTGATCTGTCCCCTCAAAACATTTTGAGCCTCTTGTCAATCTCTACTTTACTTTGCCAAACAAGTGATTTTCCTTTTCCATCACTTTCTCATTCCCAAATTCTATTCTATTGTGGACGGAATAAGACTTACCATGGATGCCCACCAATATTATTGGATCCATATACACTTTTATTTACTCAACCGATCGACCCAATTTCAAGATCCATCGATAGATCATTTGCTTAACGTACATTGTCCTTCTAGTTTGATTGAAGACTACCTTTAATTAATTGGATGACTATAAAAGAAATCGAAAAACTAAACTGATTTTTAACCAAACAAATATATATTTATCGGAAAGTGCATGCATAATCGAGGACCGGCTTGCTTAGCTTGGTTTCGCAACACACACAGCTAGCAGCATATATTGTAGAGACAGCTCATTTAATACATATGTTTCTCTGCTCCAATTTCACATTACACACACAATGCAATGAGATTCAGTAACTCACGTAAGTCCTAACACATCAATCGATCATTTCAAGTTATTCAGAAAACAAAAGAACATGAAGCTGGCGTACGTACGTATACCTTGGTTTTTTGTCAAGACGATTACTAGAGATTGATCGATCGAATTGGCATTAAATTTTTTTTTTGTATATACAGAAATCAATTATTAGAAAATTTTGGAAGAAATATATGGTGGTGTCCTCCATAATATAATGCATGTCCATTAGTGTCTTGCATAATGTGAACAAGGTCGCATGCATGCCCCCATTCTTTTATTTTGATGATTTCTTTAATTTAACTACATACTATGTATAGGGGCCCTAACTGCAGAGGTTTTCATATGGTCATATATTGTAATGTGATATGATTCAAGAATTGAAGATGCGTTGCATTTAGGCAGAAATGGTCGATCGAGTATGTTTTTTTAGGACAAAACAAATTAAATTCAAGTATGAAATTCAAAGCAAACCACCCATTATACATGTGACCAAGAAGGTCACCTTCTTGGATTTTTGTTTATCCTATATATAATAATAATCGGCGACAAATTTATGGTATTAATTTTGATATCGAGGGATCGGTAGCTGTGTTCAATTCGTGTTACAAAGGCACCAAACAAACCGAACAAATAACTCATGATATACATTGATTAATTAACTGATCGGCTATATACGGTGTTAAAGATAATGATCTCTTACCTATGCGAAAATTGAACCTAGCTAGCTCGGACATTGCCCTAATTATTTGGCAATAATAGGTGATCATCACATCAATCACATGGAGAGATAATTGGAACGTGCATGCATGAGTTGTTAAATTTAAATTTTATGTTGTTATAATTTGGGATTAGCAAGGATTAGTATGTCATGATGCATCTCAAATTTTGGAATTTGTCACTACTTTTTAGATGAGAAAAGTTTCTCCATCAAATAGTGATGCACATTATTTCTTTGATAAATAAATAGTTTTCGGAACGAATCATTTTGCCTAGTTAATTAACAGTTATGTATGTCGTATTTGAAAAATAGGTAATTACAATGTTATTTTTAGATATCTCATTGATTGAAAAAATTATAAGTTGAATAAATTATCATCTTAACAAAGTCTTTTAAATTGTTATCGACTTAACTTTGACATGATATCAAGATAAGTCCAATACAATATGGATGTTCAACCAATTAAAATTTTAGCTTGCATGCTCAAAAATGACACGTTAATCCATGACTAGTAACGATGTTACTTCCGACATACTCATGAGGGGAGAGTTTTAAATATTTCATATCGATTGTATAAAGAATACTGAGTGCACATATATATTGAATTGTTAATTTTTAAATTAATAAAGTCTTTTAAAATGTTATTGAATTAATTTTAATCCTTACAACATCGCTTGCATTAAATAAAATTACTTTAAAGAATAAACAATTACTGTACTTATTATACCAAAGACGGTAGATCATGAGAATTAATCATGTTTTAAGAAATACTAGTATATACTTTGAATGGGAAAACAAAAAGAAGATCAATAATTATTGAGCTTATAATGCGATTTCGAGTTGTCCTAATAGTTATGATGGTGATGGGTCCAATACCAATTTAAAGTAAGTTCATGTTCATTGATGAGCTAATATGGAAATTGGACATATATAACTAAAATGGTGGGTGTGTCTTTTAACTCAAATTACATACAGATGATAGTACTATCAATGTATTATTAGAGAGAATCAAATCAGTTTAATCATGTAGTATTTCGTTTTTTTTTTCAATTTAAAGTAGTTTTTTTTATCTAAATTTTAAATTGTAACTTAAAAATATATATTTATATTTTTTATTGTTTTGACCAAAAAATAATACTTAATTCTTTTATTTTACAACTGTCTTTTAGTTTTTTTAAAAAAATTAAATTTATCAAAAAATTGAAAAACATTTATGAAACGAATGTAATAAATACTTTTTAATAAACGAAATAAACGAATGTAATATTTTTTATTTGTGTTACCATGAAATGAGATTGACAAAATAATGTAGGTAATTATTAAAGAGTTAAGTTGTTGGAGTTTGCATATGACCCCAAATAGATTTCAAATTTGAGTTGGACTCTTCTTACTCACAATACTTTTAAATGAAATATTACTTTCTTTTTCGAAACATAAATTTTACTAAAATACTACTATATTTTTTGATTAAAATTAGAGTTATATTTTAAAATAAAAAATAGTACTGTACTAATTTTTACTACTATACGGAGTATTTTACTATTATTATCGCACATTTCGCTGGAGTGGTGTACAAATAAATTTGAAATAGTGTTATTATTGACTTTAATTTAATAAAAAGTAAAAGTAAAAATAAAAATAGAAATAAAAATTAAAGAGTATAGAGTCTGAATGGCATCATCTTCCGCCATCGCCACTCTCACTCACCGTCTACATTTCCATTCCCAAATTTCAAGAGCAATTAATTTCCGTCGAAATTTCAACCGCAACAGACGAATCTCGACTGAAATAGTAATGTCACGAACCGCACCGGAAGAGACCACCAAGCTCACTTCCCCATACGGTTCCTGGAAGTCCCCGATTACCGCCGACATCGTATCCGGGTCGGATAAGCGCCTCGGCGGATTCGCAGCTGACTCTTTGGGCCGCCTCTACTGGCTCGAATCCCGACCAACTGAATCTGGGTAATCTTTCATACGGCGCAAAATATAAATACGTTTTCTGCAAAATAAAGACTGTTCATATAATTTTCGTTGGGTTTAGGGTTTTTGGTTTGATTCAATATTCTGCTTATATGAGTGGGGAAAATGATGATTGTATTGTTTATTTATTCAACATTTTCGTGTTATATTTTTTTTTGCACAAAAGTGGATTCAGTTTGTCTTTTTTATTTATTGCCGAAAATAGATATAGCTGTTGTGTTTTTATTTTTCTTTAAATTTTGTGTATTTCAGAAGAAATGTACTGGTAAGACAAGGTGAGGACGAAAAAGGCGAGCCAACTGATATTACACCGAAAGACTTTGCAGTGAGGACTTCGGCGCAAGAGTATGGAGGCGGGGCTTTCAGCATTCTAGGAGACTCTGTTGTGTTCTCAAATTACAAGGATCAAAGGCTTTATAGGCAGTCAATCTCTTCGAAAGGTCAACTTGTGATCCCTCTAATTCTTGAATTAAGTTCACAGTTTTAGTTCAATTTGTTGTACGAGTTTATATGCAACTTACTAATTATTGTCGTAGTGCTGAATGTTTTATTGGCTATTTGGCTTAAATTTTGATATTTTATATAAAAAAACATTTATCAGATTCAGTTCCGGTGCCACTGACTCCGGATTATAGTGGGCCACAAGTGTGCTATGCTGATGGAGTATATGATTCTCGATTTAATCGATATCTGACACTATGGGAAGGTAGATTACAAATTATCCAAGTGAAATTTTCAATTTAGTTTTAGTTTTCTCTCCATCTTATCTTTTGTTTCTCTTGAAAGACCGCCGTGAAAGTAGTGCAAATCCTACAACAGCAATTGTTTCTGTGGACCTCTGCACTGAACATATAAAAGGTATGAATTTTATCTGTCATGGTGCTTGTGTTATGTCATTTTATTCCATTAATTATATATAGCACATTTCTCTTTTTCGTGAATAAATATCACTTCTCAAATGCAGAACCAAAAGTATTAGTTGAAGGAAATGACTTCTATGCTTTCCCTCGGATTGACCACAAAGGAGAACGGGTGGCATGGATTGAATGGAGTCATCCTAACATGCCATGGGATAGATCTCAACTTTGGGTTGGATATTTTTCTGAGAATGGGTAGGGATTGTTTTTCGAAATTGATATTTTTAATGGGTTTTGATGATTGAATTAGCATTAAACAATAAAATCCTGACTATTCTTGTTAAATCTGCCTTCAAGAGAGATAAAAGACAGGGTTTGTGTTGCTGGTGGTGACTCATCAATTGTTGAATCACCAACTGAACCCAAGTGGTCACCTGAAGGTACTTTTGCACACACACACACACACACATACACACACACACACACACACACATTTGGTGTTACTTGTGTGCTATTTTCAGTCTATATCCATGTAAAATATTTGGTGTTAACATGCATTTAACCAATAATTGGCTGTAGTGGGATTTTCTTAGTGATTTTGTTTTTATTAACAATATTTTCAGGGGAACTTTTCTTCATCACCGACAGAAAGAGTGGGTTTTGGAATATCTACAGATGGGTATATATTCATTTTTTTGCTCGATGTACCTAATCATGACGTTGTAGTACACATAAACACCCACTCCACAGATTCAGGCTTCTTGATGTCATATTTTCCCCCTAATTTTCCTAGGTGGAGGCCACAAATGAGATAATGCCTGTTTACTCCTTGGATGCTGAGTTCACAAAACCGTTGTGGGTTTTTGGGTTGAACTCATTCGACTTTCTTCAGACTCCTGGTCAGAAGAACTTAATCGCTTGCAACTACAGGTAATGTGATGAAGAAGGCAACAATTGATTTTTTTTTTTTATTTATTCCATTTGTGGGAAATATATGAAGGTTGAAAGGGAGGTCGTATATCGGAATTCTGGATGTTACACAAAACAAGATATCACTACTTGATATCCCTTTCACCGATATAAATAATATTGTAAGTATCAATCAAACAAATTCTGCATTAGGAAACTCTTCAATTTCCTTCCAGAACGAAGTAACTGATTTTATGGATTCTTTTTCTTAAAGATATCCAACCCCGACTTCCTGTATGTTGAAGGAGCATCTGGAGTTCATCCTTTATCAATAGCTAAGGTGCTTATTCTTACTGGGTTAATTACAAAAGTACCCTCGAGGTCTGACATAATTACAATAAAACCCAGCTAACTTCGAATTTACATAGAACTCCCCTTGGAATTTATTTCTAGTTCTACTCCATTATATTTCCCCCTGCACATTAAATGCTTGATTTTAATGAAATTTAAGGTTTGTGGGTATTTTGTGATTTTGAAAAGTACCTGGGTTTTCTTTTTATTAGGTCATTACTTCCATTTATGTTTATTTATACTCCTATTATTTAGTTCATCCCTCAGCATCTCATTTATTGTTTCTTCAGGTGACTTTAGATGATCAAAAGTCTAAAGCAGTTGATTTTACAATCATGTGGTCATCTTCTTCTATAAGTTCATCATACAGACCATACATAAGTGTGCCGGAATTGATCGAGTTCCCTACTGAAGTCCCGGGAGAGAGTGCCTATGCATACTTTTACCCACCAACAAACCCTGGGTTTCAGGCAAGTCCAGAGGAGAAACCTCCGTTGCTGCTAAAGAGTCACGGTAGTCTCTTGTTTTTTTTTCTTCCTTTGTATTGGTTTTCTAAATTGAACAGTTGAGGCTGGCATTTCGTATATTTTACTGGCAATAGCACTGGTAAATTTGTTTAATTTATTTTTCTTCTATAATTGGTGAGCCATGATTTTCGAAATTGTATTATCCATAGGGATGATTGCAGAAATTACCCTCAAGTTTTGGACTATTAAAAGAACCCGGTTAAAATTTAAGTTTTAAATTCCACATATTGCTGAGACTCGAGGTATTTGTACAGGGGGGCCTACTGCTGAGACTCGAGGCATTTTGAATCTCAGTATCCAATATTGGACCAGTCGTGGATGGGCTTTTGTGGATGTTAATTATGGCGGAAGCACTGGTAATTATCTGTTAACATTTTTTTCTCTATCCTTTTTCTAATATACTACTATTATTCTCTGTTTGGGGCCTGTAAGTTCTTAGCTTATAATGTATAGAAGAATTTGACTTCTAAGGTTATGGCCGTGAATACCGAGATAGGCTGCTTGGCCGCTGGGGAATTGTTGATGTCAATGACTGCTGCAGCTGTGCAAAGTTTTTGGTAACAAATATTGTCATTTTTTAGTCCTGTTAAATGTGTTCAAAGTTCAAACTGTAGAAAAAGCAGTTATGTTTTAAAATTACAATACCCCATTAAATTTGTACTGTAATTTCTTAAATACTACACCATTTGAAAAAAAATAAAATCAAATGAGAATTGAATCTTTGTAAGATCGAGATATACATAGTATTGTGGTTATATATTTAGTTTTGATTTGCAGGTTGCTAATGGAAAAGTTGATGGTGAGAGATTATGCATCACTGGTGGTTCCGCTGGTGGGTACACAACCCTAGCTGCACTTGCTTTCAGGGACACGTTTAAAGCTGGAGCATCCTTATACGGAGTGAGTGCTAATTATTAGTATCCTTTATTAACGGTCACTTGATTTACTGGTTTTGTCAATTAGCTTTATTAAGATTCTTATTACTTACTTATCTTTTAGCCTTTGTTCACAAACATTTTAAAGATATGATTAAAAAAATTTCGTTATAGCCACCTGACATTCTTGTTGAAAGAATATTTATTGCTTTTAATTACTAATGTTGATTATTTTAGTACCTTGGAGTTATAGATTATATTTGAGAAAGCAAGTGTTTTTTAGTACAAATGTTTTTATCACATACTAACAGGTAGCAGACTTAAAATCACTGAGAGACGACACTCACAAGTTCGAATCTAATTACATCGACAATCTCGTAGGTAAATAACCAGAATCTGGGTTATATGAGCTATAATTTTTTGTCACTAGAATATCACTGAATCTAATCCATAACTGACTTGAATGATTGCAGGAGATAAGGCTGGATACTTTGAGAGGTCACCTATCAATTTTGTTAACAAGTTTTCTTGCCCCATTGTACTATTTCAAGGATTAGAAGACAAGGTATGTGAGAAATCGACCTTTTATGTCCAGATAGGGTAAATTATATGCACAAAAAAGAGCTCCCTTCGAGGTGCAATTTTTGAACTTTTACAAAAAATATATAATGAGATTTGTAATTTCAAAATATCAGGTTTCTAGGAAGTAGACTGAACATATAACAATGGTTTACTTCCGAATATTAGTCACTATTCTTTATTCAAGTATCAATAATGGTCATGTCCTTGTATTACAGGTTGTTCTCCCGGATCAAGCACGTAAAATCTATCATGCGATAAAAGAAAAAGGTTTGCCAGTCGCTCTTGTGGAATACGAAGGTGAACAGCATGGTTTCCGCAAGGTACAATCAATTGTACTTAGTTGTGTATTTTCCGATGCTATGAAATTCGTTCTAATTAAATAATGATTTAATTAATTTATGGTGTGCTGTGCAGGCTGAGAATATCAAGTTCACCCTCGAACAACAGATGGTGTTCTTTGCCCGTTTGGTCGGGCGCTTCCAAGTCGCGGATAATATAACTCCCATTAAGATTGATAACCTCGACTGAGGTTAAGCATGTCGTTTATCTGCGAGAATCTAGAGTTGCTTCGATATTTTACCTAAGCCGAAAAACGCAAGATCCCATATGTTGACGAAAATACTCTAACCTTTAAAAACAGAGACTTTATAGTTCGATGCATTTGTGAGTATGGATGTCAAGTGGTCCTAATGTGTACTCTTCCTTTAAAGGCATTTGACAATCTTCTCTAGTTTTCTGTTAGTGTTAAACACTACATTTTTTCTATTTAAAGATCCATCCCAGATTGGCTACAAGACTACTGGGAAACTGATGTAATAAAATTGAGTTTGTTCATTTTGGAATATGGAGTCTTGGTCTTGGTCATGAATTTTTATTTTTATTTTATTTCTATTTAGGGGTTTAACATAGTTAGTTAGGTGCCAAATTAGTAATCAAGTCATAAAAAAACAACTAATTATTCATTCTCACATGTAAGATGAGTTGATTCCAATCAAATGTAGATAATATTTTGGAAAAAATAAATAAATTAAAAATAGGCCACATAATATACTTACAAAAAAGGAAAGATTATACTTTTACACTATCTATATATGTACACACAAAAATCCAGAAAAGGCCGAAAACTCGAGCTAACCTTATGATCATTATTCGCGCGCGAAAAGGTATCGGAAGCTAAATTCGTACGGCATTATCCGAAGACACTTGAGGAAAGGTTCGTCTTTCCTCCCCTCAATGCATTCCATTGCTTCTTTCCCAATACCGTCTGGTAGCTGGAGACAAACCCAATCCATCAACGACTCGATATCCTTGGCAAAGTCGAGTAGATACCAATCCAATAGCTTTGGTATGGCTATAAACTTTTGAGTTCTTGAAATTCCAATTGCTGCTTGTAAGTACTCTCGTTTCGCAGTTTCCAGCTGACTTTCGACTTGGGATGCAGTGTAAACTCGAACCTTTGATTGGAAAAATGTATAGATGATTAAATTACACGAAAAGCAGCATGATTATATATTGTAAAATCTACTGGGAGAAATCACTTACAGCAGGGGAAGACCAGCTCCCACAAGAAAGCGCAAATGTAACCAACGGTTCAGATAATTCCAAGCCATACATGTTCCGTGTCTTCATCTCGTCATATTTTTTTACACCCTTAGTGAAAGTCTGAGGAAGATGAAACAAATAAGATAAACTGGAAAAATAATGCAAACGCAGCAGCAAAGTTATCTTACGTAATTCGAGTGGTAAGGCAGCCTCAATATGAAATGCTCAATCGTTATGGCGTTTAGAATGTGCCCACCTACATTCACTGTTGCCTGAGAAATAAAAGGCCGACTATTGTCATTTATTGTGCAAACGATAGTGAATTAGTATTTGGTAAGGACGATAAACATTACCTTTTGCATCAGTGCAACAACGATTTCAGGATTTTCTTGAATGCCAAACTCGATAAATGCCTGAAGAGAATGGAAATCAGCTCCGTTTTATTAATTTCTAAACAAGAATATTGCAGCATTCATCATGTCATAGTTAAAAGGAACTGTTATACTTATGATACGAATACGTACATTCATCATGCATGAATTGTAGATGTTTATCCAGAAAGCGATCTTCTCTTGATGACCGAGACCCTTCAACTCAACCAATGCAAGTTTCTCAAATAGAAGCCTAAAGAAAGAATCAAACGATTATAAACATCATCATTATAATAAATCTCCAAAACAGACCTATAAAAAAGGAAATAGTCTTATATAACCTTAATCTTTGAACTAGGATCACAGATATCGTAGTTTGGTTCGGATTGATGGAGGTGGCTTCAATAGCGAGTAAATGCTTATACGAGCCAATATCAGTATTCCCGAACTTGGAGCAAATACTGTAAGGATCCTTAAACTCTATCAAATCTTCGGAAGAATTCAGCACACAAAGTGAAGGTAAAGTTTCCGCGGTACTACGACTCTTCTTGGAGCTCATTCTTAAGAAAATGCTCATTAGGCATTTCAGAATGTTCTCGGATATCTTGTTTGGACTGTCATCTACGGACGGTATCTTTTCCAACTGAGAAAAAAGGAAAATCTAAAATAAAATTACTCACTTCAGATTGGTGACATATATAAGTGAAATGAGGAAAACCTGATTTTTTGTAAGATCTAAGCGCCCGTCATTTGATCTGCATTCAACGGGAAGCTTTTTCACAGGAGTTCGAACTGTTCTCGTTTTCGAATTCGATAACTGTTGCTTGCTTTTCGATGAATTCGTATTGGACTGGTTCTCTTTTCCTCTCCTTTCATCTAAATCACATTGAAGGTATTATAGTTTCTATAGTTTTTTGTAATAAACCAAACATAACAAAAGAAGCTGTGATTACCGGTAAGAGAAGGTAAATTATGCCCCGTAACTGCAGAAGAATTTTTTGCTTCCGTTCGAGTTGATGATTTGTACTGCTTTGACTTCAAATCTTTAATCGTATTAGTACCAAAGTCGTACAAATCACCCGAATTGTTTGTATTCTTTTTGGAGGACGAAATGTTAACGGCTTCCTGATATAGTCCTTGCCTGAAATGCACGACTTTATCTTCAAGTCGATTTACTTCCTCTTCCAAGATAGCAACTTCGGCGAGAAGCTCGAGAATCTACCAAAGATCATGGTAACAAAGTATTACGATATCGACCTAAATCTAATTACAAAAATCTCCATAAATGCGTATATTGGTGACGATTAATAACGGAAACAAAAATAGGGAGCAAGATACTGACAGGTGGCGGGAGATACGGTGGGAGGCGAGGGAGAGCTCCAAGCGGCCTAGTAAACGCTCTCTCCAAAGCTCGATGAACATTTTGTTCGTGCCCGAGTCTCTTCTTTAGCTTATCGACCTATATGAACAGTGTTAATAATAATAACAACTAATAAGGTAACAATCAATAGCACAATCTACTAAACTCACATCTTGCTGCAATGCCGTTTTTCTTTCTCGGACCGATAGTCGACGGGTTGTAACCGGTTTCTTCTTCGGAGCATTCATAATTCTACGACCACTCTGTATTTCCAGTTTTTCCTTGAATGAATGGTAAAGAGTGGAAGCAAGAATCAGCTTCCACAAGAATGGAATTGTATAGTACAAAAGAAAGACCACTTTTACTGAAATGTTTACATTTACATTTAATTAAATTTATTTATTTATAATTTCACAGAAGCATTAATTATATAGCAACTGCAGGAAAAGAAAAATGAAATAGAAATTACAGTTTTGTTGTTGAACATGGTGATGCTTCTTCACCTTTTGTCACTCCCCAGAACTTAAACAATTAAATGATCCCTGCAACTAACTGCCAACGTCATTTAATCCATCAATATTTATATATATAAATGAGAAAGACTAGGAATGAATGAATGAATTCATTTTGCAAAACAGAGAGTACAGAGAATTAATTGCAAATCGCACCTCAGAATTAGGCTAAATTACAATAAACCGACCCCGATTTTTTACAGCTTCCTAACTTCGATCTCCAAATCCTCTCTCTGCAACAAATAAAAATCCCGATTTTCGTTCATTTCCGAGTTCAGTAAAAAAAAAAAGTGTGATTTTTGTTGTCTTATATAACTATACATATATATATATGTGTATTGTGTGTATAATGCGTGCGCGCGCGTGTTATACATACACATCTGTCTCTGACTGTATATATATAATTTTATTAATTTGCTATATTAGGTTAAACATTCCATTTTAATTAATTTTCATAACACATAGTTTCATTAAATCATTATTCTTTTTTTTTTAGGTAAATTAAATCAAATTCGTATTATTAATATTGCGTCTGAATAATTAAATAAGCAATGGACGTAATTATTAGTTGAACTTCAATATATTTACTATAATAATGGTATGAAAGCTGTCAGCCTATTAAAACACATCAAACAATTCATTATTAAAAGAAGATTAATTAATTAATTAATTAACTAATTGATTAGTATTATTATAGATTATTATATATATATAACCATAAACGTTAAGCAGCTCGTACAAGGCGCAATGTAGTCCAACACGACCATCTTTCAGCAATCATGAATTAACGTGCGCTTCCTGTTTTTTGTTCTATTTATTCGGATGGGCATTTCAAAACGTAATTACAAATTTACAATGGCTTCGTCGTTTTCCAATTGAGCTTTTGTTTCGGATAGTACAAATTCATGTAGGCATATCTCGCTCGCATACTTTGAAATTTCAAATATTATCAAACGTCAGCTAATAGTTAATGTGTTGAAATGTCGATTTCAAAACAACTCACATTTGATTATTTGATTGATTTTATCATTGTTTTTTATCATACATCTTTTTTGTGCATTGATTACAATTTTATATCAATTTACCTACACAACTGTCTACATCTAATTTATTAATTTAGAGTACTGTTTGTTTATTTTGCACGTCGACTTAAATTTAATTAATTTTCCATTGGTATATAGTAGTAGTGTGACTATTATTGAAAATATTAATATATTTTTACTTTTTCAATATTTGTCAAACGTGCAGCTTAGATTTTGAATTAATAAAAAAATATATATAAATAAAATTAAAAGCTGCATAGGTCACATGGATATCGAACAACTAAAGTAGTTTGGAATTGAAAATTAAATCGATGACAGTCGAAGACATGCGAGCTTAAATACACTCAGTTCATATTTTTATTATTACAATTCAAGTACTGTAATAATAAAATAAATATATTAATAATCCAAAATTAGAAAGTCTCAAAAAACAATTGGTATGTTGAAGTTCACATGCCCACCTAATATCCATCATCATAACCATGTTAACCAACGAGTTATTTTTGTACATCCATCCCAAACACATTTAGTAAATTCGAGGTTCAATTTTTTTATCTGATCGAGAAAAAATAAAAAAAGTATAGCATGCTGCATGAACGTGAATATGAACACTCAAATTATAACATGTAAAAATATTTTTCGATTGAATATTGATTTTCTAAGATATGTTCCTCTAAATTGTTTTAAAAATCGAAAAAAGAACATTATAAAACTAAATCAAAATGAGAAATAGATAACGAAGTTGGGCGCGGGGGTGATGATTGTTTACGGAATATGATATGGACATACCTTTCACAACCACGTGAGAATATTAAATCTTCCTATCCGTACTTTAATGATCTTCTTGCAATTTCTAGACATAAAATTAGTACTTGTATTTTTATTCGTACATTAATTCAGTTTTTTTTTTTAAATTAAAGTTGTTCCGTAAAATATATGCTCAATTAATTTTATTTTATCGAATGGGTTAAAAGGCTACACAGTAATAGAATCATTGCATCACCTAATTGTACTTAGCAACAATGACTAGTTTAAGATGTGTATTTAGCACCCAAAAGTCAGCAATTAGTTAGGTGTGGTAATTGTACAATTAATTCACGTAATTAATATCTTCGTGCACGAAAAGGTTTCGATTTAATTACTAATATTAATAGCTTCAGCACGTACACAATTTATGGTTACATCAAATATTACTCAGCTTATAACGTGGAAGATTAATTAATGAGATTGCTTCGACAATACACTTTATTATGATATGGTCATATTCGACTTTTTCTATAGTCAACCACATTGGTTAACCTATTAACCGATGTAATTGAGATCATTAATCGATGTAAATGAGATCATCTTGTTCAACGCATATCTACCTCGTCCAATTTACAAAAGAATGGAAAACAGTTGTGAAACATAAGGAGTATTTTCTATGGAGGCTTAGCAGGAGACATCACAAAAATCATTTACTTAATCCGTACGTTCTTAATAGTAAAAATAATTACAAGTATAAAAATTCATCATATACCTAAAAAAGTTATCTTTCGATCACTTATTTGAATTCACTGTCTGCACGTTGCTTTTAAAGTATTGATTGATTCAAAACCAAAACTTGAAAGATGATTTCATATAGCAGTATCTTTCTCTTCACAATCCATAGAGAATACTACGATTAGACTATTAGTAATGATTTGGATAATGGTTTTTGTATCCGGACCTACATTGTCTAAAATGACGTGTACTTCATCTCCATGGGTTTCTGGAGTCCCTCACTTTTTTTTGTTTGTGGAAAACAAAATAATTAACCAACACTTTTCCCATGTTTAATCTGTGAGGTCTCATAATGAAAAAAGTTGGAAAACAGCCGCACAACACAACCTTTTCTTTTGGGTAGGACCAGTTCATAAGTACAACTATATAGATAAAAATGACTTTTTTTTTTTTTTTTTAATTTTTGACCAAAAGATAAGTAGTAAAAATTAAAGAAATATTGGTAAATTGAAAATGTGATTTTTATACATGATAGCTCACTGGTCAAAATGTGATTTTTATACATATATAATAGCTCAGAGATCAAAGTTATAGGAAGTATTTGATATTTTACAGTAGTATAATGAAGTTCGTATAAAATTGAAAACGTGCGTCACACCCCAAGCATAGATTCAATCTTCAAGAATACAAAAGTTAAATAAAAATCATTATAAAAGGTCACGCGCCTGTACATATAGTTTTATACTCCATATACATTCATTAAGGAGTGTATGTGCTACTTACAGACAATGATTATTGAAAAAGAGAATAAACTTTGAATACCAAATGATATACTAATAGTACTGTATATGTTTTTCTTTACTCTTTATTTATTAAGTATAATAAATAATTTCTATCATTTTCTTTAGTTTATCACAAATCTGTTATTTTGTTTTAAACATAAAATAACCTGAGCTATAGCTACAAAAAGTCATCTGCTTTGACAAAAAACATTTTACCCTCTTATATTCACAATCACATCGCTAATTATATTTATCATAATAGTATAAGTACCACCTACTAAATATTTTGAACTGTCGCATGTTACTAAAATCAACCTAACTGCAAATCTTGAAATAAATATTTTAATCACACCATTTGATCGTTATACCAACTCAGACCTAGCCTAGTGATTCACCACTTCGGGGTTGGGCTCGCCTAGTTGTCCTAATGATCTCGTTTCATGGCTCAACTCTCGCTTCAAGCTCCAAGGGGTGAAATTCAATTCAAATGTTGTACACACACTTGAGCTTGTTAAGAAACGAGGGTTGACTCGTAAACTTGATCATTTGGACGACAAGAAGGATTTTACACTGAATAAGGATATCAAACTAAAGTTTCTCACCTTATCAAGCAAGGGAACCGAGAATCTGACTCTCTCGTTTAACAAACCAGAGCATATAATTAATTAGTAACTATCTGTTGGTTAAGTAGCCCACAATTCTCACTTGGTGGAAAAAATGAATGAGATATTTACAGTTTGAGGTAATGCAAATATACTACTCTCATACTAAAACCTCTATAAATGATAGTGATACAGAGAAACAGAATCGTATATTATCAAGAACCAGTAATGGACCTGAACTGCAAGCGAATTTCAGCTATCCAAAAAGCTGTGTTAACTTTATTGAACCTTCAAATATTCTGCAACTGGTTATGGACTTGTAAGGCTTCTAAAATACTATTAACCCACCTGAAAAAAAGTAAAGGAAAAATCCCCATATAGTATCACAACTCAAGCAAGAAAATATTGCTTTAAGTTCCCCTCCCTTGGCATTTATAAAAATATTACTATCTTGACCCATTGTTTAACTTCAGAGGTATTAATGTAACTTTGAAAGGCGTTCTTTATTTTTCCGAAAATCGAACATGGAGGGTACTATTTATAGTTATTAAAGAGAAGACAAAAAATTTTACCCTTCGATCCCTGGATTTTCTGGGAAGTATACATTCCTTAACCCCAGTTTTTTAGCAGCTAAAGCAGTTGTCTCTCCTATACATGCAACAGCTTTATCCCACTCTTGGGGCTCAGGTATTAGGCTAATCCAAGCACTGATAGAGAAATTTCAAAAAATTCAAAAAAGAATACTCTATTAAGCAAATATTAAAGGAGACTCCAGTAATATTTTTATTCACAAGTTTACCGAATTGCAGAAGGTGATGCTACAGCAATAACGGGAGCGCAAAGTGCTTGTTCTAAAACAAATTCATCCACACGACTAACAATTTCCTGCATGACAAATATAATACTCAAATCAGACTTTCAGATAATTCATTTATTTAACTAAGCGGCTCCACACACCAGTGTAAAAAATACAATATATCCGTATTTCATTCAATAATAGTTCCTCCCTCTCTTCCTTCCTCAAGTTTCGTTTCTATTCTTTTGACTATGGTGAAAAGCTGAACCAATTTTCGTAATCCACCCTCAACCACCATCAAATTAGTATTGAATAATTTTCGTAATTCACCTTCAACCCCTTCAAATTAATATTGAGAATATTCTGCCGATAACTCCAAACTATGGAGATTTCTATAACATCACATTTCACCGTAATGGTCACAAAATCCCAAGTAAAATCAAACATGAGTAAATTAATGTACTCATATCAAGGTCTAGATCCATAAATGGCATACTGCAATTGACAACACTAAAATAATTGATTGCACAAAGCAAGGTCCATAAATGGAAAACTGCAATTTACACAAGTGTCATTACCGTGGTATATGTGTTCAGTCTAGTAACCTCAAATCCACGCCTCATTAGTCCTTCCTCTAAAATTAAAGTCAGCCAATATGTCAGCTGAAAGTAGTCAGCCAATCCATATATATTGACTAATTTGAATTTTGTGTTAACTCATAATATTAAATTAATCTAGTTCATAACATTAAAATTAATCTAATTTTAACTAAAAACAATATATACATTTTGGGCAGGGAGTTGTTTCTTTGCCAGAGATTGAACAATTATGTTATGTGGAAATTCAAGAGTGAACAATTTAAGCATTTTTACCAATCTCATTGCTAGCTTTAGCTGAAGCAGGGTACAAAACCGTGCACCTTGAATGTCCATGGTCCGGAAGCTCGGCTGCCAAAACCTTGCCAATAGCTGAGAAAACAATTAAAGTTACTTATTACTACATTTTTTTTATTATGTGAGATAATGTTTCTGACTGTATATTTTTCAAAAAAAGTTGCACACCTAGCACAAAAGCGCGCACATATTGAAAATTTAGCTCTCTTGTTATTCATTGTATTTCAAAATACAGAGCTAGCTTATAACAAACACCTTTTGAAGGCGCAAAATCCACATTCACTCCTGTCAAAGAAGGATTGTTGTTTTCAAATACACTTGCTGTGCCCGCCCCTACAACTCCAACCCTAACTTTTGGCGCCCCAGCAGCTCTGCGGGTCAAAATCTTCCGTTTATGAAATGATATCAGGCAACAGGATATACTATCTTATATAAAAAAAATGATCAGCACCTGAGAGCTTGCATATCTTTTTTTTCTTTTTAAGTTTGGATGATTTTAATTGTTCTCTATTACGGAACTTTCGGCTATCATTTTAGTATATTGGAGCCTATTATTTATTTGTAATGACGAATGATTGCTCATAAATAAGTCAAAATAATCTAGAAGTAATGCAAAAGCAGCTAAACCTTACTTCCAGGCATCAAGAAAAACTAAGCCGGCTTCGGGTGAAGTTATGATAATCCAGTCAAATGAAGTGCCTGCTGAAGACAAGAAAAAAATGGAAACTATCAGAACTCAAACAACATGAGATAGCAAATCGGAGATGGATTCTATACTTTTTCATATTCAATACACCCCTCCACACACAAACACACACACGCATGAATAACACAAAGGGCTGTGGATATTACTCCTATGTAACAAAAGAGATCGGAAAAAGGAAACGAAATTGTCTTAGCTGCTCAACCACTAACTTAAAATCAAGGAATGAGTGATGGAATAATCCGTAACTTACTGCTCAATAGACAGGTAAGCTTGTCTAAATCAGGCAACTGAGTATGCTGGATGAGAGGAAGCTCTAGACAGTTAATCCCGCGATTTTCCTAACAAATAAATAAATAAACACAAACAAAATATTACCGAAAAGGCATCATATCTCATTAGAACATGTCTTACACATTTTCATTGATGCCATCTATGTTGTGTAACCTAAATTAGTACTTATCCAAACTACATTGCTGAAACAACTTTATTTCCAATTCCATTTTCATTTCTTGCAGCATAAAAAACACTTCTTTAATTTAATTTCGTTTATTTCTTCTCTGATTGGCAGTGTTCATTTATTTAAAAGCTATACAGGTCCAGAATATCACCAGAGCATCAGTTATGAAACTCCAAATAAAAAAATAAGAAAAAATAATATGAGAATCATTCAATTCAATGCAATACATAGAATTACCAAAGCCCCGATGAGTTTTCCGTTTTTGCCCCGCTCTCTCGTGACGACGACTTTGGGATTTGATGACGAATGCAGTGAAGCCGAAGCGAAACGTTTGATCTTACTGGAAATTTTGCTGCTGCTATGAAACCAATGAGAATACGAAGATGAAGAGAAGGGAATTGCAGGATGAGTGACCGGGGAGAAGGCGCACAGAGAAAACGGAGCCATTAAAATCAGTTTTAGAGAGAGGAATTTCGTGTAAGGCTAAGGTCGAAAGGCTTTATCTATTTATTTAATTTGTCTATTTTTAAATACTTTTCCCAATGTATGTAAGTCTGTAATTACTAATTAGTACTAGTACTCCAGTAATTACGTATTTTATTTGATGATTTTTCAATATCTATAAATACGGAGTAGTAATTATTCTAAGTCATTCTCCTTCAAAATTATTGTAATTTTATGTACTGTCTCTAACTTTTTTTATGGTCACAATTTTTTTTTGTAATTAAAAAAAATGTGATCATTAAAAAAAAGTTGGAGGATGTAATATTTTTTTAAAATTGGATTTTCATACTTGCTTAAATTGAAATTGAACGAAAAAAATATGTGACGTGACAATCAAAATTCAGAGTGATTACTCCAACGTAATTGCAATATCGGGTTACATATACAAATCAAGCATCTCATGCGTAACAAATCACAAACATCATAAAACGAGTTTTGTAAGTAGTAATTTTCGACATTCAATTTTCAAATGTAATATCTAAAAAGAGGATGAGTCATAATATTCGAAGTGTCACATTTTTTGGCTGAAAATACTATAGTACTATATTAATACTAAAATTGTGTTTATTAAAAAAAGTAATTACAGTATTAGATTTTTACATATTAATAATTCTCTTTATGTGAATAAATATATAATGAATTGTGTTTGTGCTTTCTTTATTTTTAATTTTTACGAAATGGCAGAATCGAAAAAACCACCGCTGGGAACGTGGGCGTCGAACGACCGCCAAATAAAAAAATCCTACGGTCTGAAACAATTCCCTGTTTTCGTTTGATTTCATTTTACTCCAGAAAAACACCTCAGTATTAACGAAGAAGATCAACACTGAGCAAAAGTCAAAATTGGATTCGAGAGGTGTAAACAGGGAATATGCCATTCAATGGTATTATATGCGTCTATTATTACTCCATTTCTTAATCACCTGGATTTCCTCTTTTTGGGTAAGCACAGGTGTTTGTTTATGTGTGTATATATATAGATACATACGTGTGTATGTATAGATTCACCCATAAATCTACAAGTATATATTTACACAAAGTGACTTCATCTTCTTCTATCTGTCTCTCCCACTTCGTCATATATTGAGGTAGCCTTTTGGTTTTTGTGCAATGCCTTTTTTTTCCATTGAATAGGAGGGTTTTTAGTGCACTGTGTTTTGTCGATCGATCTAATTGAAAAATTCGAACGTGAAAATTGCGAGATAGAAAAGAATAAAATAAAAGTGGATTTTTTTTTATTGTTTAATTTGGTGCTGGAAACCCTAAAAGTGGGGATTACAATTACAACCTTCTGATTTTAACTCGTTGATTTGATTGCTTTTGGGTTTGTCAAAAGTTCTTCTATTTGGAGCTTGATGAAACTTTCAGTTTCTCCCAAAAATGGAAATTCTAATAATTGATTGATTCTCATCTCTACTCTTATTTTTTACGGAAATTTTAACAATTAACCTGGTTTGGTTATTCATCAATTGGAATCTATTTGCAGGATTCAATAGCTCTGTCTCCGGTTTCGAGTTTTGACAGTTGTATCTTGTAGAGATAAGAACCCTCCAATTTAGTATCCCTGAGACCTGAGTGTGTATTCATGGGGTCCGATAAACAGCCGTCCGGTTTGCTAGATACCCTGAATATGCAAAAAGTTAGGACAATTTTCACTCACACGTATCCGTACCCGCACGAGCATTCGCGCCATGCTGTAATTGCCGTCTTTATAGGATGCCTATTCTTCATATCCTCGGATAATATGCACACTCTTGTTCAGAAGCTAGACAGCAATATCAAGTGGTGGTCCATGTATGCCTGTTTGCTTGGGTTCTTCTATTTCTTTTCTTCTCCGTTTATAGGCAAAACAATCAAACCAAGCTATTCTAATTTCAGCCGTTGGTGAGTAATCTTGTTTGGAAGAAAAATATTTATATTTGTACATTTCGTTTGTCCTAATTTAATTTTTGTTTCGTGCACTTCAGGTACATAGGATGGATATTGGTGGCTGCATTGTATCATCTTCCTAGTTTTCAGTCGATGGGAGTTGATATGAGGATGAACCTTTCATTGTTTTTAACGATTTACGTGTCTTCCATTTTGTTTCTTCTTGTTTTTCACATTTTGTTCATTGGCCTCTGGTATATTGGCCTTGTGGCTCGCATGGCTGGAAGGAGACCGGCAGTTCTCACTATTCTCCAGAATTGTGCGGTAAAATCTATTTTATAGCAATTTTTCAAGTGTAAAAATGAATTTTGAGAATCTAGCTATATTCATGTGAAATCTGGTACTGTGTATGAATGCATTTTTGTTTGTTTATAATAATTTCAGAGATTTTAGTGGTAGAATTCCCATTCATTATTTTGATATATAGATGTAATGGTAGATGGTGACACTGTGATGGATTTAGTGGTAGTGGTATTTTGAATAAATACGTGGTAGTGGTGGGTCCCAACCCAAATACAAAAATACAGAAACTGTGATTAGTAGGTGATGTTCGATAGTGATATGGAAAATAATACTCCATTGTGATCAGTAGGAGTAATAGAAAAGCTTATAAACAAACATGATTTATTTAAATGAAGTTGGAATGGAAGTAGGCAGCTTTAAACATAAACAATTTTATTATAAACTTCTTGGACTCTTAATTCTGTCACTAATTGTTGTGTAGGTTATAAGTGTAGCATGTTGTGTATTTTATAGCCATTGTGGCAACCGTGCTATCATGAGGGAAAAGACATTTGATAGGAGGTTCTCGGGTTGGTTTACGCTGTGGAATAAGGAAGAGCGGAATTCGTGGCTCGCGAAATTCGTTCGCATGAATGAATTTAAAGATAAAGTTTGCTCGTCTTGGTTCGCTCCAGTTGGCTCTGCTAATGATTACCCATTTTTGTCCAAATGGGTTATTTATGGTGAGGTATGATTTTTATTGTTATTTGGGCAGACAATGTTCGTATGAGCTCATTTGAAACATCTTATAAGCTCATAGGTCTTATTAGTTATTATAAGATCTATGCAGAGCTTATAATATGGCAGATCTTTTGAAATAAGTAGTTAAGTACTTGGAGATAAAAGAAGTCAGAGCTATAAGATGCAATAGTAGCCTCAATTTTGTAACCAAAATACTTTAAGGTAGAAAAGTAAACCCCATCAGTTTTAAAAGTAACTTGTAAGCTCCTAACATCTTATTTTGGGAGCTTATAAGATATTTTCTTTAAATGTCAAAATATATATAGAGAACATATAAGCTCAGCCAAACACAATCTTAGTGCTTTCCTTATTATATTTACAAAATTATCTTATCTTACTGTGCTTTTGTGTTTCACAATTTCAGTTGACCTGTAGCGTTGGCTCATCATGTGCGGAATCACCGGCTGAAATATCACCTATATATTCATTATGGGCTACTTTTATTGGCCTCTACATGGCCAATTATGTCGTTGAAAGATCTACAGGGTTAGAATTAACTTATGACCTCTCGCTTTCTTAACATATCTGTTTTTTTTCCACTTTTTGGTCTGCTAAGGCCCACCCTGAAGCATAAAACCTGAACTGACATGTATGTTTGGATATTTAAAATAAAAATAAAACCTTGAGGTTTGATACTAGTTAAATTTAAGGTGATAGTTTGTAGCACTATAAAAACTGAGGTAGGTGTTTGAAATGTTTATTTATTCTATTTTTTTAATTATAATGGGAGTAAAGTGTTATACAGAATGAAACCTAAAGTTTTTTTTTCTTTCTTTTTTGTAATTTTCAAAAATCTCTGCGCTGGTTTATAATTAATCTAACCTTGGGTATATTTTGTGATTATCTCCTTTAGTACAATTGGGAGGTTATTTCAGTTGCTCTTTCGGTTGATTAATTTGTTGTCTTTTTCCTTGTGTCAAACAATAATAGTTGGGCTCTTACTCATCCTGTTGCACAAAAAGAACACGAGAAGTTGAAGAAAAAGCAAATGAAGCCCGACTTCTTGGATATGGTTCCTTGGTACTCCGGGTATTTTCCTTGGCACTGTCTGTTCTCGTAGTTGGATGCTCACCTTCAACTCATTATTATTCTTTGTTCTTTGAATATAATAGGACATCAGCTGATTTATTTAAGACGGTTTTTGACCTTCTGGTATCAGTGACTGTGTTTGTTGGACGTTTTGACATGCGTATGATGCAGGTATATCTATCATTCATACGTATTAGAATTGATTTATATTCCATGAGGAGTTTTTATTTTATTTTGTTCCTCGTCTTTGTACTTTTCACAAATAAAAAACTCAGCAAAACTTGTTCTTTCATATTTTTTTAATTATTTTAAATCCTAATTATGTGAGCTAATTTCAAAAGGTTTCCTTTAGGTTTGTACTTTCAAAAGAAAAAATAATATTCCTGAGATTTTATTCACTTAAATTCCTCTCTTCAAAAGCAAAAAGCATCTTAACCCCCCTCTCCTGCAAATTTACATAAACAATTAGCCCCTTAAGTTGAACACCGGAAGTATTTTTGTGGTAGTTCTGTAAGTTACACTTTTTATAATTATGTCAAAACTAGGGCACTTTTTGTGACTATCACTAAATATATTCAACTTGTTCAAGAATTAAGTAAGGGCAGATAGGGTTTGTTATTCATATGTGTTCTGGAATAATTTTCTCATTTAGGAATGCTATTACATTGGATTTATTATGAAATTTTATAACGCAGTGCGGAAATTGTCCGTAACTTTACTAATCTCTTTGGGTTCCATCTTGAATATTATATGCCATGTCTCAATTTTAGGCAGCAATGAGCAAGGTCGAAGATGCAGCTAAGCAAGGGGATCTATTGTACGACCAGTTTAGCGAACAAGATGAACTGTGGTTTGACTTTATGGCTGATACCGGTGATGGTGGGAATTCTTCTTATAGTGTGGCACGGCTTCTTGCTCAGCCGTCAATTAGGATTCGGAGTAATGACTCTCAACCTCAGGTCACATTGCCACGTGGCAACCTGCTCCTTATAGGGGGTGATCTCGCGTAAGCTCTTTAACTCGTCTTTAATGCCACTAATGATTTATTGGGTCTTGGTTTTTGATTTTTTTACGGCCAGTGAAAGCTGTCTTGTGAAAAATTAATTATGTTTTCTCAACAATTGATTATTAGAATTTATAGCCGTCTGTCATGTCCTATTTTGAAAATACGCTATTCTTTTTGTTTCCTTATAGTTCTCAGCACGTAGAAATTTTTGGTCTCTGTGCAAATCCATTCTAGCAGCGTGTTAATATAATATTTAATTTGTAAGAAATAGGGGTTGAGTTTATTCATACATGCATATTTGATTTGTTAAGCAGTATGTTGATAAAATAAACTCGTTTTACTGTGGTAGTTTATGTTATATTGTTGTGCAATGATCTGACCTGTTTACGATAAACCATTTATTTGGTGGGTTATATACTGAACTGGGACTAAATGTTTTTTTTATTAATCTAGGTATCCTAATCCATCTGCTTTTACGTACGAAAGGCGCCTTTTTCGTCCGTTTGAGTATGCTCTTCAGCCTCCCGTTTGGTACAAGGAGGAACATATAGCTGTGAATAAACCAGAATTGCCTAGTGGGGTATCAACACTCGAGCAATATGATGGGCCCCAGTGCTTTGTTATACCTGGGAATCATGGTTCGTTTTAGTTCTTTGTCTTGACATTTAAAAAATCCTTTCATTTGACTTGTTATTGTTTGCTAGAAAGTTGCATATTGGAGTCCAAAACATAGTAATTTTCTCAAATCGCGCTTCAAATTTATCCTATTATCAAATTGTGACCCTTTTTTTTTTTATAATTCTTAGTTTGGGACCTAGATTTTACTTCTATTCTTTAAATCTTGTAATAATACCTTAATTAGAAACTAAAGCAAAATTTGGGCTCTGAGATGAGAAAGAATCAAATTTCAAGCTCCGAATGGACTTACTTTGGGAAAATAAGCCCGAATTGAGAAACAAAAAAATAACAAAAAAAAAATAACAATCCCCTCTACTTGATGTTTTCCTTTTTCTTGATTGTAAATTTTATAGGCTGTAGAGGCTTAAGCATGGTTTACTGTTTACAGATTGGTTTGATGGGCTTCAGACATTTATGCGGTATATATGTCACAAGAGCTGGTTGGGTGGATGGTTTATGCCGCAAAAGAAAAGTTATTTTGCCCTTCAGCTACCAAAAGGATGGTGGGTCTTTGGTCTTGATCTTGCTCTCCATTGTGATATTGATGTTTATCAATTCAAGTTCTTCTCTGAACTGATTAAGGACAAGGTACTGTTTAGGATTTCAGTTTAGTCGTTATATGGAAGCTGCTGGATTTGTCTGTGTGCTTAACAGATCCTTAATATATTTTTTTTATTTTTAAATATTTAAACTGAAAATTAAATTAGTCATGTGTTGAAAAGAATTAAAGCTTACTTTTTCCTGTGAAAGTGAAACTTTTTTTAAGGTGGATAATATGTGGTGATGACCTATGTTGAGAACCTTGCAGAATTGTTATTCTCTCCACTTCCCGGGAATATCTTCATAGGTATCCCGGCACGGCGATTAAGAAAAAACTGTTTTTCTTGACTATGTTGACCAAAAAAGTAAGAGCAAAATTGTCATTTAAATTAATAAATTAAGGGTAGTTATTTCATTTTTTAAGGCTGAGAAGATATTTGCCGGACAACCCCAACAAGAAAGTGTGAATATATTCATGTGACGGAGTGTATAAATATGATTTTAGATTTATTTATTTATATAAATTCAAACTTGTCCTTTTTTAAAAATGGCCTTCAAATATAAAACACACAATAAGGAAGGCTTGATCCAAAAACCTAACCTCCTCCCACAGAAAGTCTTCCTTTCATTTTGCAATCCTTTCCCCCTATTTTTGAGTTGGTTGTAGCTGTAGTTGTAGTTGTGGCCCTTATTTTGTTAATAGGCCAATCCGCCAAACCTCAAGGTTACTTTTGTAATCATTCCTAAATTTATAGTTGCCAAAGAAAGGATCTCTATGTGAAATTGTTAAATCATTTTTTCAATATATTTTTAAGGCGTATTTTTCTCAGCGACATATATGTTTAGTTTAGGGAATTAAATCAATATATATACCACTTTATATTATTGGTTGATGTTTTCCAAGGAGAATCATAATTTATTGAACATATTTTCTAGGTGAGCAAAAACGATTCCGTGATCATCATGACCCACGAACCAAATTGGCTACTCGATTGGTATTGGAGTGACGTGACTGGAAAAAATATTTCACACCTTATACGTGACCACTTAAAAGGGAGGTGTAAGCTCCGTATGGCCGGTGACTTGCATCATTACATGCGGCATTCATATGTTCCGTCCGAGAAGCCCGTATATGTGCAGCATTTGCTTGTGAATGGTTGTGGTGGGGCTTTTTTGCATCCGACTCACGTATTTAGCAATTTCAACAGTTTATACGGGACATCTTATGAGAGCAAGGCTTCATATCCATCTTTTGAAGACTCGAGCAGGGTATGCTTGATGTTTGTTTATTACAATACGACTGTTTTGTTAAATGGAAATAAATCTTTTGCTGATTGCATTTGATGTGAATCTATGTTTAGAATTCCGATCCGAGAATCCAGATTTGATTATAGTAAGACAAAAAAACTACTCAAAAATATTAATTGAACGTGTTCATTCATTTTTTTTTCAGATTGCATTAGGGAATATTTTGAAGTTTCGGAAGAAGAATTGGCAGTTCGACTTCATTGGTGGCATTATATACTTCATCTTGGCATTTTCCATGTTTCCACAGGTAAAATATTTTTTCTAGTGAAGCTGTAGTTTGATTTATCAATTAGGATGTGAGGCATAATAATTAGTATTACAGTTGGGGGTTTATGGGAAAAATACATCTGAGGGTTTGACATAATTTATAAACTAAAAGACACGGCTACCTTTTAAAATTACAAAAATATCTACTTGCAACATTTATTTTGCTTACATATGCGTAAAATTACAAAAATATCTACTTGCAACATTTATTTTGCTTACATCTGTGTCCTTCAGAGAACATTTCAAAAAATGTTGCAGTTAAATGAATCCACTTCACCGATCATACTTTTTTTTTTTTGTGTAATTTTGAAATTTACCTTTTTGAAGTTCTCTAACTATCCCTTTTATATTTAAAAAACACATATACGCTCTTGACCATGCAGACCTTGATGATGTTTCTCACACTTTAAGGGACTTGTGATTTTAATAACCAGAGTTCTTCTAATTAGTTGAATCTCTGGGGCAGTTTTGTAAGTATCCCTGCATGTGATTTATAAAAAACAAAATCTTGACTAGTTGTTTTCTCTCATGTTCTAGTGCAAGCTAGATCACATCTTACAGGATGATACATTTTCCGGTCAAATTAATAACTTCTTCAGCACAGTTTGGGATGCTTTTATCTATATGCTCGGGCGCTCATATGTGTCCTCAGCCGGAGCTTTCTTTCTTTTAGTTACTGCTGTTACATTTGTGCCCTCAAAACTTTCACGGAAGAGACAAGTCATAATAGGAGTTCTCCATGTCCTTTCTCACCTATCGGCTGCCTTGATTCTCATGCTTCTCTTGGAATTGGGTGTCGAGACCTGCATAAGGCATAAATTGTTGGCTACATCAGGTAAATTTTTCTGTTAGTTGGGATACCATGTTTTTTTTAAATAGGTGATGTTGAACTTATTTTATTTTTGTATTTGATTTCATTTGTCTCATTTTTATTCCAATGGTAATTTTATTTACACTTGCATTATATGTTTTTCATGCATAAATGTTATACCTATTGATCTAATCATCCAAGTGTTGTTGGGGTTATTTAGTCTCTCACTGATCCAAATGTATTATAGTGATTGTGTTTTACTTTTGTGCAGAATATATTAATGTGAGAAGGGAAATAATTATTTGCTTTCTGAACTTCTGTCGTTTTCACACTTTGCAACTTCAGTTTTTTTAATCTATAAAAGAATTAATACAACTACCAACCTAAACTTCACAGTTTTTCACCTTGCAACCTCCGGAAATTTGGAATTGGAAGATGTTGAGTCGCATTAGTTATAACGTGGTTGAATATTCTCCCATAGTTTAGAGTTTTAGTTTTAAAAAACAAAAATTGCGAGGAGGCCATTGTTCAGGTTGCAAATTTACTTTCATGCCAAAAATATACACTGTTTGCTTTCTTTTGGTTCGATTATTGTCTTTGATTTCTCTATTGTCTTCAAAGTTGTTTTCTTGGCCTTTTGTCTTATTTTTTTTTTATTATCTCAGGCTATCATACTCTATACGAATGGTATGGGTCCGTAGAGAGTGAACATTTTCCCGACCCAACTGGACTTCGGGCACGAATAGAGCAGTGGACCTTCGGCCTCTATCCTGCATGCATTAAATATCTAATGTCCGCATTCGATGTCCCCGAGGTAAAAATAAAAAATGCAATTTTCACGTGGAATTGAGGTAAATCCTGCATGCTTTTTATAGTCAGTCTTATCTTGGTTCTGTCATATTTTTTCAGGTCATGGCGGTCACCAGGAACAATATATGCAAGAATGGGATGGACTCAGTTTCGCGAGGAGGGCTCATGATATACTATGCTTCTGTCTTCCTTTATTTCTGGGTTTTCTCAACTCCTATAGTCTCCTTGGTTTTCGGAAGCTATCTTTATGTGTGTATCAACTGGCTTCACATACATTTTGATGAAGCTTTCTCTTCGCTCAGGATTGCGAACTATAAGTCATTTACTAGGTTCCATATTAACCGCAAAGGGGATCTTGAAGTTTTCACGCTTGCTGTTGATAAGGTAAAAAAAAATGAATGCTTCCCACCCCACCACCCCACCCCTTCTTTTTAATCTACCAACTTGATGTGGTGCTTGTGGTGATTTTCTGTTTTCCTAGTATGAACATTTTTACTCTGGGGAAGAAAGTCTGTTTTTCCGTTGTTTCACTTTTGTTCCAATCTGCTGTTTAGAATGCACTTTTATTAAGGTTTTTGAAAATTAAAAATAAGACCCTCATGTTTGACTTTATTTCATTTGGTGGGGAGCAAAATGGTAATATTTTCATGAATCGAGTTTGTTTGTTATCTTTTCTGTGGTTGCGAAAATTCCCGCTGAGGTTTGGGTGAATCACATAAATTATATTTTTTTGTTAATTACGAACTCCCGTTTGTTGTTTGTTTCCACAAAAAGTTACCCCTTTGACAACTGATAAACATTTCAAAAATCTACATTTCCATTTATAGCGATATTACAGTGTATGTCCCATACATAGAGGACGTGTTTTAACAAAAAAAGAAAAAAAAACCTGACCTTGATCCTGACCTTTGTGCGGTGGTGTGTATTGTGAAGGTACCAAAAGAGTGGAAGTTGGATCCAAATTGGGAAGCAGAGTCAAAATTACAACAGAACCTTAGCCACCAAAGAAAATTTCCGAGCAAGTGGCGATCAGTTTCTTCTCAACAGGACCCTGTGAACACCGTAAAGATTGTTGACCACTTTGTTATTGAGCAAACTGCGATACCCGAGTTTTCAGAAGTAAACGGATCAGTAAATCATTGATCAATGCGTGTTTGATCTGTAGCATCAGTAGTATTTGTATGTAGAAAGGTTAGATAAGTGTAAAAATTTATGTAGAAATATTTTATTCAAATTTATCAACTTTCTTTTTCCACAGGGAATTTGTTTTCCTTCATCTGAATTGTAACATGTGAATAAGCATCACGTTGAACTCAAAAGTTGTTGCACATTTTCACAACAGTTGCCCGATTTTGATTTTAGTAAGAAACTAGATGTTTCTCATGGTTGGTTCTGGGAAAAACCGTCTGAAAATTTACAGTTGTTTCTCCTTTCTTTGTAAATTTACAAAAAAGCAGTTGTTGTGGGACTGAGGGAGTTAACAAGAGTCGAGAGGGTTCACCCGTTCACAATATGATAGTTGGTGGACTCGAAAAGCAAATACTTCATTATTTAGGGCTATAATGTGAATAAGATAAAATACGGGGGCATTGCTGCAAAAACTGTCTTGTTTCCGAAGAAATCAAACTTCAAAACTTAGCTGAAGTATATCAGCTGCTAGCACAAAAACTTTGTTTAAAAAAAAAAGAGAAAAAAATGGCTGGCATGGAAAGACTACAGCGTATGTTCGCCGGCGCCGGCGGAGCCCTCGGCCACCCGCCGCCTGACTCTCCAACCCTCGACACATCCGAACAAGTCTACATCTCATCCCTTGCGCTGCTCAAAATGCTCAAACACGGTAAATCTAGGGTTTCCAATTAGGGTTACTGTATAATTGGATCCAATTTGTTTCTTCTCTAGGTTTTCTAATGCAATCAGGGCGCGTGTAAATCACTCGTTGCAGGTAGGGCGGGGGTGCCGATGGAAGTGATGGGGCTCATGCTTGGGGAGTTTGTGGACGAGTACACGGTGCGTGTGGTGGACGTCTTCGCGATGCCTCAGAGTGGAACTGGTGTAAGTGTTGAGGCCGTTGACCACGTTTTCCAGACTAATATGCTCGATATGCTTAAGCAAACTGGCAGGTACATCTTAATTTGTGATCTGGACGATTTTTTTTTTATAGATATAATATTCTTGTGGAATTGAGCAATTTAATTTGTTTTTAATCTAGGGTTTCTCAATTCTCTGGTTTTTGCAAACTGTACTGATAATTTTCTATTCCAATTCTGGGTTCTGTATATGACTTTTGGCTTGGAAAGGATTAAAGACATAAAATTTAAATTATGTGTCGTGTACAGACATTGAAATTCTAATACGTGAGTTCCTAGCTCAGCATAAATGGCTACATCCAAACTAACCAATTGTATATAGTCTTCTGCAATCAGCCTGTGAGAGAAAAAAAAGCCTCTTCTTCGATTTTGGTTTCTCAGAAATGGGTATTGATTTTCATCAAATCGTCGAACCATCTATACTTACATATTCTTGTTCTCTGGGATATTCTTCGAATGGCGGTTGTTCCTTTGATCGAGTCAATCATTTTTAGTCCCTATCTTTATTATGTCACTTCAAGCATTGCTTTGTCTTTATTCTTTGTATCCTGAGTAGCTCTTAATCTTAACCTCTGCTTCAGAATCTATGTAGGGCTTTGCTTGCTGTCCTTGATGCTGACATTCTGTTATTATGTAATGAACTGTTACATTGGCTGTTTTGAGTGAATTATACTTAGAATGTTATTTTCATATATGAGTTATGTTGTGTTCTTTGTGGGTGGAGCTCTGCCATTGATATCTAACTAAACATCTTTAATGGAAGTGGAAACTTCTTACAATGATTAAATAACTTGGCATTTTTTGTTTCCTTTGTGACAGACCTGAGATGGTGGTTGGTTGGTACCACTCACATCCTGGTTTTGGATGTTGGCTTTCTGGTGTCGACATCAATACTCAACAGGTTATTTCTCTTTCATTATGTAGTGTTGTGTTCAATATATCACCTGCTTCAGCTTTGATGATTTTACTTTGCCCATGCCCATGTTATCCATATTTTGGTGTATTTCTTATCTTTGTTTTAGACATGTAATCTTCTGTGAACTTTATTTAACCATTAGTGCTAAATTTCTCCAATCATAACTTTGTTCAGTTAACATGTTTATGTGGCAGAGCATATGCTGTCTAGTCTTTTTCCTTTTATACCATGATTACTTTAGTCGTTTTAACTAAATTGCACTTCTTTAAAGTGCTCATAGTTTCCATTGTCCATCTTATAATGCAGAGTTTTGAAGCTTTGAACCAGAGGGCGGTAGCAGTGGTGGTGGACCCAATCCAGAGTGTTAAAGGGAAGGTGGTGATAGATGCCTTCCGTCTGATTAATCCCCAAACTATGATGCTTGGTCAAGAGCCAAGACAAACGACTTCCAACCTAGGGCATCTTAACAAACCATCTATCCAGGTAATCTTGAACTCCAACAGCTCTCTCTCAAAAGTCCTTTTTTGACCTTTGATTTCTTATTCTGAATATCTGAACTCTTTGCAGGCTTTAATTCATGGGCTGAACAGACATTATTACTCCATAGCCATCAATTACAGGAAGAATGAACTTGAGGAGAAGATGCTTCTGAATCTTCACAAGAAGAAATGGACTGATGGGTTGACCTTACAGCGGTTTGATGCCCACTCCAAGACCAATGAGCAGACAGTTGAGGTATTGTGGGCTTTTTTTGTCTTTTAGCTGATGGATTATCTTAATCTGGTATCCATAATTTTAAAAAAATAATAATTACAGTATAATTTTATAGTTTTAATGGTCAATATGATATGGACATTAAAATGCATGAAAATTGCAATTGTCTGTAACAGAAGACTATCCCAATTAGAATGCAGAATACTCGTTTTAGTGGGAAGCAGTTATAATGCAGAGTTTCAGTTTTATAAGTAACTAGTAAATAGTAGTAAATGGGAAAAAAGAACACTGCGTGCTTAATCAACACTGCCTTTTGATATTAAGTGACCTCCATCAACTTCATCTAAAAAACAATTGAATGGTACCATTTTCTATGTAGCATATCAGACACGTCCTTTTCAGTTTGATGTTTATTGTTTTATCTCTTACCTTTTATGTCCTTTTTTGTTTTAATAGTTTTTGGATGCAACTCGATTAATTTCCTGCTGTAATTTTCTTATTAGAACGATTTTTTTCTCATGAAATTATTTGTTGGTGTGCATTTAGTGCTTTATTTTGACCAATATAGCACCTCTCTCGATTTCCGTTTTCTTATTTATAACTTTTACTGCTTGCTTCAAACACCACAGGAGATGCTAAATCTAGCTATCAAATACAATAAAGCCGTTCAGGAAGAGGACGAGCTTACACCAGAGAAATTAGCTATTGCCAACGTGGGAAAGCAAGACGCAAAGAAGCATCTTGAGGAGCACGTCTCAAACTTGATGTCGTCAAACATTGTTCAGACTTTAGGGACGATGCTGGACACTGTTGTTTTCTAGATTCTGGAGTTGAAAGAGAACAGTAGGAACTAAACTGAACCCTTCAATAACTTTACAATCTATGTTTTGGTTTCCAGATTTATTTTTCCGAACCTTTCTATTTGTATTTCTATGATCTTAACATTTGCATTTCACATCATTTCACTTATACATTTTTTTCCCTAGGGAATCATGACTTGTTAAATTATGTGCATTTTTTTTATTGAAATACGACATACTACAAGCTTGATTTTTCGTCCATTTACAAGCTTGATTTTTCGTCCACTTAGGCAAGATGGGAAGCAACCCACGGTAACACATCCCAGGAATCCTCTAATTAACAGAGACATACTCCGTATATTGTATACTAAACATACATTGAACTAAGTTCGAGCAGTAGACTCTTCCAAGTCAGCCTGACCTCAGGCCATATCAAAATTTTATACTTTCAGAAAATTAATTAAGACTTCAATCAAAACTTCACAGCTAAGTGTTGCTGATTACAAACTGGTTACATAAAAATTTCACTTGAATTGGTGGGGTGCGCCAGGCCCGTGCAATAGTGCAACGCATGGGCGACGCTCGACAGCCCAGACAGCAAGCTACCTTAATGGGCCGTCCCCCTAAAAAAATAAATTTAATATCGTGTGGGCCTTGGCCCACATATCAGATATTAAACTGATAAGAACAGATACTACACTTGATCTTAGCCAAAAGGCCGAGAAAGGTATGAAGCTTATAATGTTAGGCCACCCCTTTTTATAATACAACTTATGCCTGGAGTATCGAATTTAGTCGATGTGGGACAAGAATTGCTGATTATATGCAGTAGAATTACTATGGTTTTTTTAGCTTACAGATTTTGTTATGTATGTTGATTATTGGTCGTTTTCGATTGTGATGTACTCAATTATTCTTGCTCTATGTATATTGTGGCTTGTGTTGTGTGGTCGAAGCCATCGTTTGGACCATGAACGGTTTTCATAATCGGAATTTACCAATGCCCACCTGCCATTCCGAATGCTCTACGCGTACATGACTAATATCAGATTAAACAGTTTGTAGATCAATTAAAAGGACAAAAATATACAACAAAATCATAACCATAGAACAGAAGATGCTTATTATTTCTTACAGTATTAATAATCAAAATCAGTATAAAAATAAATAAATACAGTAAATAACAATTCGCTACTCAATCGCTGAAAACGAACAGCTCCGTTGGGGCCTTGCGAGCAGTTTCTTCGCGGAGAAAGTCCATTGGGCAAGGACATGAGCCACGTCACCTCAGCAAATGGGCAGACGAGTGCCCAATAATCTGCCTCGGTGTAAGCCTCCATTTTTAAGACATAATCAAAACCTCTAGTTTTTCCTGTTTTAGGTTATGCGCCAAATCTCACGAGTCAATTGGAAGGCTTTCGGAGCTGCTTTTGGGACGCCACAAAAATAAGAGATTGAAGCTTAGCAACAGCACTGGTCTTGTCGGGCGGGCACTTGGACAGAGCCATATTCAACGACAAAACGGCCTCGTCCACCTTCCCTGCAGCCATGGATGCCATTCCCATTTTGTAAGCTTCGTCTGCCATCCGAGCATCATATTGAGAGGAGCCATTGTTCGTCTTTAAAACGGGAGACTGTGAGAAAGCTGCATGAGCATATTCGAGAGCAACAATGGAAGCATTGATCTCAGCCATTAGTGTCTCGGGTTTAACGGATATGGTCTTCACACGGTCAAACACACTCCACGAAGGCTTCTCTTCTCTGTAACTCATCTCTCTTAAAACGAACTGATGGACTCAGGTTTGCAACTTCCAACGGAATCAAGATCGAAATAGCTGCAAAGAATCAAGAAAGAATGACCAAAAAGAATCAAGATAGATATCAGTCTAAATCACTTATATCACAAAATTAAAATGTATGAAGAAATCAAGAAATCACCCAAACACATATCAAGATTCTCACTCCATCAACATAGGATTCTCTCTACACAATATGAATAATAAAGTTTGTTTTTTCGAATGACAAATTATTGAATCAACAAAGTATCAGCAAAAATATACATTGAAGAAATAACTGCAGAACATGAACATCAAGCTTTTGTAGAGAATAATAATATGACAACAGCAATAATTACAATAATTGATAATGTCGGACAGAAAGAACAATAATTGAACTGAAAAAAAAACACGAACCTTTCAGAAGATTTTATTACAAACCCAACTCTGATGTAATTTCCACTCTAAATTCCGGTATCGATTAAGTTATTTCTTTTTCGATCTTAGGGTTTGGGGCTTTAAGACAATCAAAAGGACTGAACTTTAACTGTATTTTTCCTTAATTTATATATATATATTGATTCATCATATTCATACCACCTCCATTATTTATAAGGAAACACATTTATGGTAGTATGATACGTCTGCTCATCATTAAATTTCATATTTTTTATTCAATAAACCATTCAATCTCATACTTTTTTATTCAATAAGCATTAGAATTAATTTTAAGGTAAATTAAAATGTATATTAAAAAGATAATTGTGATTTTTTTGTATTTTTTAAGGTGTGCAAATATTTTAAAGACGACTAATAGACAATAGTACTCCCTTGTCACAGAAGAACAAAAGAAAAATCTCTGTTTTTATGGGACATATGAAGTATAAATTATAGCTAAATTCATTACTTCCTGTTATTCTATATAATAGCTAAATTCTTCCTGTTATTCTATATAATAGCTAAATTCATTACTCCCTGTACTATGTTCATGATTAACTAATTGCAAAACGTAAAGGTAATACAAATGACAAACACAAATATTACACTCTTTATAAATATCTCTGTGTGTGACTGTGTGTAATGATAATGCACTCACTAAGGACCAAGATCTTGGATTGAGTCACCAACAGGAGATAAAGAGTAAAATAATTGGAACCTCTTATTAAAAAAATCATGTATTTCAAGAAATTACATATTGTACATACAATTGGGTAACAATTACCAACAAAAGGAAATGTTGTAGACAAATGAATGGAAACAGAGTCAAATATTCAACTTCAACTGGGTTTTAACATCGGCATCCATGACCAAACGGATTTTAAGTGAGCAAGATCCGCATGGAAGAATGATGGACGCCGGCAAAGATGAAACTTCCCGTAAATAAACCTCACTCCCGTTCCTTGAAAACGGGTATCCCATTTCTTCCATCTCAGTTGAATCAACAGCAAAGAAATCACCACACGTGCAATCATAGGAAAATTCAAGACAATTCCCCGCATCTTCAACAATCATATCGACTAAGCTGACATCAGCCGCATTAATAGCATCTTGTCTCAATTTTCTAAGTTCATTGTCATAAAGAGCTCGGCATTTTGGGTCGCTAAGGGTTTCCCAGGCCTTCTGCACCTCTAAAAACTGATTACCCGAATCATGTTCGGGATTGGGTGGCTCGGATGATCTCGGCAGTTTATCTGGATGGAAATTGAGAATGGCGGATCTATAAGTCCTGCGAATCTCGTCTTGGCTAGCATTTTCATTTGCGCCAATAATCTCATAATGGGTTTTGCCAATAAATGTGTTGCTCAGAACCATGACCTGTTTGGGGTTGTATCAAGGAAAAAAAATAATTATACACTAGAGGAGTATCAACTAACCAGATAACTAAACACACATTTTTATACGTTTTAAATTTCAATTTTTTCACACTTGAACTCTATGTTTGCCGATAATATTCAGAGAGAACAAATCCGACGCTTTTTTTATACTTATAACTGCTCCAAGTAAAATGTTTATGAAGACTAAACACACTATCAAAACAGGTACTGATAAAAATCTTAGATTTCTCATTAAATGAAATATGATTATTAAAAATTTCCGAATTTCAGAAACTTATTACTTTGTCAATTCACCACAGTTGTGATTACGAAACGGAGAGTTCTAGCAAAAGCAAAGATTGCAGAAAAAGAAGTCCAAATTTTGAAAAATGGTTGCTAAGCAAAAACTAGTGGTCACGTGTGAAGTTATTCAGCAAGATACGATAATAATTTAAAACCCAAATCATATAGTATCACCTGGAATGGAAGACTGCAATAACCCCACTCCCGAAAAGAAAAATAAAAGTAACTTAGGGAAGGAACCAAAAACACTTCATTTTTCAAGTCCTAATAACATAATTTCAGAACTGATTTCAGAACTTCTAGTAATATGTGTCTAACCTTCAATGATCTAAGAATTCTCGAAAAGACACCAGAGACGTTCCGGTTTCCGCAGAGAACAAGAGAAAAATTGGGCGCGGAAAAGAATGTCCTAGTAGGATCTCCAAAGGCGAGAAGTGGACAAAACAAAGATGAATGACTGTAACGCCCCGATTTTCATTTTGTAAAATAAAGCGGAAGTTAAGAAAATAAATAATTTGTTTTGAAATTAAATAGTTAAATTTGGGGGTTACATAAGATAAACCTCGTTTATCAGAAAAATAATACTTTTCATAAAAATTTGAAATAACAATTTAAGCATTTAGTAAATAAAATGAGCTTTAAAATCCACGTAAGCATAGTCTTAACTAATTACATGTGTCACTCTACCGCATCCTCGTTATTCCCCTCGAAGTCTCCGTCCGTACCTAAAAAAAAATGTCGTTGATTGGGGTGAGCTCAACGTGCTCAGCAGGAATCACTTATCTTAAAATCATGAATCATATCATGAATACATGGCATGTATAGTCACATGAAGAATGTAGACACATATCACATAAACATATTTTCACATAGCTCAACATGTAAGACATATAGTTTTCACATATTGCCGTCCCTGCCTACGGACGGACCTTGTTGTCACCCCTGCCTACGGGTGAACCTTGTTTAACATATAATTTTTCACGTATTGCCGTCCCTGCCTACGGACGGACCTTGTTGTCACTCCTGCCTACGAGTGAACCTTGTTTAACATATACATTTCACATATTGCCATCCCTGCCTATGGATGGACCTTGTTGTCAACCCTGCCTACGGTTGAACCTTGTTGTCACCCCTGCCTACGGGTGAACCTTGTTTTCATAGCATGTCATTTAAGCATATCATTTGAGCATAGTACACGTGGCGATAACATATAACATATTACACGTGTCGTACACGTGGCGATAGCATATAACATATTACACGTAGATTCTCATATATCATACCAAGTCGACATCTCAACTAGCACACATATAAACATGATATTCATCAATCATTTAATTATCGACACGTACAATATCACATAGTTCATTCACATAAATACACATACGCACATAAGCATAACATAACTCATGAGTAAAGGATAAGAAGCCCCTACCTCTTGAAGCGTGTGTGTTACTATTCGTAAATCCTATGTTCAAAGTCCTCTTCTAAACTGCCAAGTCCAACCTCAAGTCTCGTATGCTCGTTTCTCTACAAAGTTAACTTTCCTTTATTAAAGTGTAAGCTTAAATAACAAATTATGATATGGTACACGTATTTTAAAGGACCATCGAATTCGATTTTGAGTAAAGGTAAGTCTGACAATTTGTTTAGGAGACTGAAATGCCAATTTATGAAACATCATGTGGGCTAAATAAAATCATCTTCAATTCCTAGTGGACTGGCGCACAAATTTCCTTTAACTCCAAGGACCATTATGCAAATTACTCATATGAAATTATAGAGATGCAGTAAACGTGAATTGGATGTGCGGAATACATTTACCCCTCAATCGGCTGCTTCAATTATTGAACGAACGAGATCAAGCGGCCACTATCACACGTGTTGAATTCCAGCAAGTGCTATGGCGAGGCAGGACTCTGGCGGAATGAATGATCGGCTCAGCGTGAAAACTCCTTCGACTTGGATCTTCGTCTTCTTCGGTGCGGCTGGGCGCAATGGCTGCGGCGACGGCTACGAGGTAAGGTTTGGGACGTTCGATTGTAGGGTTTGATGTGGCGTTGACAAAATCTAGGCGATGGTTTCGAGTCGGCGCAAGGAAACGAGAGGGTTGAATCTGGAGGAGTTGTGGTTTTTTTTTTTTAAGGCTCTGTATATTTGTATCCTTATATTATGTGTTGCCGAAGAGAAGAAGAGAGTTTCGATACCACGTCTTTCGTTCCAGATATTTTCGGTCAAAGATTTGGTAGAGATTTAATAGGCCCGTAATTGATTATTTCAAACATGCATTATATGCTTTTATTTTTTTTTACTAATCCTTGAAAATATTATTACTCGTGAACTTAATATTTATTTAAAAGACACTTTTTTTTTTTTTTAGATAATATTTATTTTAAGATTTTAATTAAAGTATTATTTTTATATAATTAATTAATATTATATTATATTACTTAAAGTATTTTTTTTTTAATTTAAATTTTATTTGAATTAAAAGAACATAATATATTATAATGAATTTATTTATTACTGGATAAATGTTTGAAAGCGAGAACTGGATGTTACAATGACATACACTGAAGGCCGTGACAGTGGTGGCACAGTATCACAGCTGTGGGGAGCGAACAAGGCTGCTGGAAAAAAATATAGAATTGTGTTATTATGGGGTCGAGGGGGTAGGGGAGGAGAAATGATTTAGTTCTACCCGGGATGGAATCTATTTAACGATACTTAAATAATAATGGTATTACCTATTTTTTTTATGCAAATGAACATATTACCAACCCATTGAGAAATTACAAGAGGCAACGAGCCGATTGGGCAAACAAGTAAAAACTATACATTGATTAAAATTACAAGTAAATTACAAGTAAATTCCCTATTTTTTTTATGCAAATGAACATATTACCAACCCATTGAGAAATTACAAGAGGCAACGAGCCGATTGGGCAAACAAGTAAAAACTATACATTGATTAAAATTGCTCAAACAAGAAACAAAACAAAAAAATATCTGATGAAATTAATCATAATGAAACATCATAGCCTCATCACCAGAAACTAAAGAGAAACAAAGAACTTATCAATGAAAGCATTCACCTTTATAAAAAAAATCCAGCAAATTCAGTTTTAAAAAACCTGAATCCTAGCAAATTGAATTATTTAAGATTTCAGGGCTGATGATATATGAAACATCCCATTCCAATTGAAATGAAATTCTAGCAAATTGAAAGAAAAAAAACATCACGTATTATGATTAAACATCAACCCGTGTTCAGAAACCACCCGATGCAGCTGCAGTGACCTGATTTAGAATTTGGAAATCTGATCTAGGAATTAGGGTTAACATGTGAAACTATGAACTTTTGAAGACTTACACAATCAACTGGGTGGAAGAGCTTTCAAAAGCTAAACGTGACGTAAGGTGGTCGCCGGCGACAGAAGATTGTCGGACGTGCGCGGTTACTTTTTCTTCGCTTCTCCTCCTGCTTCAGTTGATGCGTCGTTTTCGGAATGATTTGGGACCTGGGCTATTAACTAATTTAACTGGGCTCTTTTATTTTTCCGGCCCACCGAGCTAATGGATATCAAAACTTATCTGCATCACTGAATTTCCAATGGCATTTAAAAAAAAAAATTGACTTTTTATTAAAAAAATATGAAATTCACCGTTTGAAAGAAGTAAAAAATTGAACGAAAATAAAAAAAGGTCACCACATCCATCCATCCACATGGATCTTTCTCTACAATGAAGAAGCAGACCTTTACAAGTTGGAAGTTTTAGTTGGACTCGGAGCTTAAAAAAGTCAACTGATTATGAAGAAAGTGGTTCTGGTGACCGGCGCTTCCGGTTACTTAGGCGGCCGGCTTTGCCACGCGCTTCTCGATCAGGGCTACTCCGTTAAGGCCTTCGTCCGCCGAACCAGCGATATCTCCTCCCTGCCTTCGCCCACCGAGTCTCTCCAGCTCGCCTACGGCGACGTCACCGACTACTCGTCCCTCCTGGAAGCTTTCTCCGGCTGCCACGTCATCTTCCACACGGCCGCGCTCGTCGAGCCCTGGGTTCCCGAGCCCTCGAGATTCTCCTCGGTACGCTCGATTCAGAACATTATTGATTATTTCCCCCAACCCCTGTGTGTAAATCTGAGATCGGATTTCGGCTAGGTTAATGTTGGAGGATTGAAGAATGTACTGAAGGCCTTTAAGGAGACCAGAACGGTCGAGAAGATAATCTACACGTCGTCGTTTTTCGCGCTGGGATCGACCGACGGACGCATTGGGGATGAAAATCAAGTAAATGGAAGCTCAATTTTTTCTATTTAAAACGATTTATTCATTAAATTGAGGTCTTCTTGAGTTTGTTCAGTGCTTGATTTTCTCGATAGGTTCATTCGGCCAAGTTCTTTTGCACCGAGTACGAGAAATCGAAGGCCATATCGGACCAGATTGCCTTAGAAGCTGCATCTGAAGGAGTACCTATAGTCCCGGTTTATCCTGGAGTTATATATGGTCCGGGCAAAGTTACTTCGGGGAATATCGTCGCGCTTTTGGTAAAAAAACAATTTAAGGTTCTTGTTCTAGTAGAGATTAATCTTGAATCTTGATCATTGAGTTGTATATTTTGTATATTCTCTGTCAGCTTGTGGAACGGTTTAATTGGCGGCTGCCGGGTTACATGGGCCAAGAAAAAGGGTTTTCTTTTTGCCATGTGGATGATGTAGTGCAGGGGCATATTGCGGCGATGAATAAAGGTCGGCCGGGTGAAAGGTATTTACTCACAGGAGAAAATGCGTCTTTCAAAGATGTTTTTGATACAGCTGCAATGATCACTCGGACGGGAAAGCCTCGGTTCCGCATTCCGTTTTTCCTCATGGAAGTGTATGGATGGTTGTGTTGTGTTGTGTCCAGAATAACCGGAAAGCTTCCCCTAATCAGTCCCCCGGTATGTCAATTTTTTAGCTTTGCTTTTGTCTTAAAATTTCCAGTTTCTTGTTTTCTCCTTTCCGGGTTTATATTCCGATTCCGACACCCAGCTTCTGTATATGTTTTGTTTTTTGCTAAACAGACTGTTGAAGTTCTTAGGCATCAATGGGCCTACAGTTGCGAGAAGGCGAAGACGGAGCTGGATTACGATCCTAGAAGTTTGACGGAAGGTCTCACGGAGATGCTTCCCTGGTTGAAGAGCTTGGGCTTAATTAAATATTAGGACACTCTTCTGATTTTCATATAAACCTCAAATTTGAGTTGTTCATAGATTTTCTTAATTTGCATTTGCAAAATAAAGGATACTTCCATTCATGCTCCTCTCATTTACGTGAGAAATAAAATACAGTAAAATACAAGGGCTATTCATCTGTAGTCTTGTTACACCATTAATAAATAAATAAAATAAATCCTGCTGCCTCGAAAACAGAGTTCAGAACTGGGATTCCAACGGTCGAATTTTCCAGATTCCAAGTGCATTTTTGAACAAAAAAATAAAAGACCCCCCCTTTATAAAAAGATCCCTCTTTTCCCCTCACAAATAAATTGCAAATTCAAAAATATTTTTTCTTGACCAAGAAAAGAAAAAAAATGGTGATGTCGACGGTGAAGTACGAGGCTGTACGGCAGCAGAGAATGGAGGAGAACAAGAAAAGACTGGAGGAACTCCATCTCCCTCTTCTTACTCAAGCCCTCCTCAATGCCTCCTCTCCTAAACCTTCTCCGGTTCTCTCTCTCTCTCTCTCTCTCTCTCTCTCTCTCTCTCTCTCTCTCTCTCTCTCTCTCTCTCTCTCTCTCTCTCTCTCTGTATATATATGTGTGTGTGTATTCGGGAGCATTTGCTAATGGGATTTTGTTTTTGAATGTGATGAACATAAAGATGAAGAATACAAAACCTAGGGTTTCCAGAAAAGAGCTCGTCCCTGTCAGAAGATCACTGCGATTTTCCAAGAAACCAGCTCCTCAGTTCAAGGAGGTATTTTTATTTTTTATTCTTTGTAAAAAGGCCCTGTTTTTTTTTTTTTTTGAGCTACTGTTGATCTCTATTAACTCTCACAGGTTACAGTTTATGAGCGCGTGCAGATTCCTAGAAGGTTGAACACTGAGCATATTTTTAAGACTCTAATATTTTCAAAGAAATCATTTTTATGGGGGTGTCTAATTTTGTTGATGTGAATACTATTTATTCAAAAATTATAGAATAACACACAGGACTAAGGATTTGTCGAACCGGGTTTATGCATCTGATGAGGCGAGAGCATGTTCTATAAAGAAAGCCGAGGAAAAGGAATTGAGTCTCGGGTCCGATTACCCTTCCTTTGTGAGGTCCATGCTTCCTTCCCACGTCAGCGGAGGCTTTTGGCTGGTGAGCATTATTAGCATCTTTAACTAGCTTATAACACTAAATTACAGATTAAAAAATAACTACGGTTACGAGGTTCTTGATTATGGTTATGAATTGGCAGGGACTTTCAACAGTTATATGCAAGAGGATACTCCCACGGAGCGATGGAGTAATTTCGTTGGTGGACGAACAGGGTGAAGAGTATCCGGTTATCTATCTGGCTCGGAAGTGTGGTCTCAGTGGCGGATGGAAGAAGTTCTCCGTTGACCATGAATTGGTTGACGGAGACACGCTGGTTTTCCAGTTGATCAAGCCGTCGGTGTTCAAAGTAAGGCCTCGACTTTTCGGGTTTTTCTTATTTTTGAAGCTGCCATTTTACTTATTTGTTTCTCTTTTCTGCGGCTTCGATTGTGCAGGTGTTCATTACAAGGGTGGATACTCCTAATAATCCTGAACAGCAAGTTGAAGGATCCATCTAATCACACACCTCCATGTCCTGTACTGACTTGTAATAATTTTAGGATTAAGTCATGAAACATAACATGTATTTTGAGAGATCTAATGAGGAACATTGATTTTTAGCTTTTGTTCTTCAGTCTTGCTAGCCCATATCGATACCTATGTTGGTGAACGAATATTTGTATCCTCCGTTTATCCATCACATAGTAAGCAAAGGTGGTGGTTTTAGATGCAATCCGAAATGTTAACACAAACTTTGAGTCACAATCCAACCTATAACGGGACTTGGAAACTATAGTTGTCGAAATGAATCCCGGCCCAATGTAATTGTCTCAACTTTTTACGTTGATAGAACATGAGTCGAGTAGCAATATGAGCCTCTAATTGGTTCGATTTTGATGAACTTCAATGAACTATATATATTTTGATTTCAAAGACTAATGAACATTACGGTCAGGGCCCAAGCCCACCAAAAAATACCACCGCAGAGAGTACTTAATCTCTGTTCACTTACGTGCTGAGTGATGCGCCACGCGGAGGAAAGTAAAAAGTCCATCTTATTTTTTTTCCACAACTCAGATTCCAGGGAGAGAGCTTTTTTAGACAATGAGGAAAGGGTGCCCCTAAATATTGGATATCCAGAATGTATTTTTTGTATGTTAAATTACTCATTTAACCTTGTTTATTTTTTCTTCTTTTTTTCTTTCGGTTAGAGCAATTAAATAATTAGGCTTATTAATTTCTTTATTGGTTGCTGCAAATCCAAAACCAATGCAATCACTAATTAATTATTTTTTGTTTAAATCAAACGGTAATTGTATATGGGCAGATTCTGCCCATGGTCAGAATGCTCAAATTTATTTTTATTTTTTATTTTTTATTTTTATTTAATCATAAATATAATTAGTTTAATAAATATCTTAAAATATAATTTTTACTTTTTATTATTATACATTAAAATATATTTTTTCTGTTTAATTAATTTTTTTAATATAAATATAAAAATTTGCATTATCTTTATTTTAAAAAATTATTTTAATATTTTTTTTGCGCAATATATATTTTATATACTATATCTAATTATAATACATATCAAAAAATTAATTAAAATATTATAATCATATTTAAAATATTTTTTTAAAGGAATTCTGCTCATAGACCGAATCTGCCCCATTTAACAAGACCCTAAATCAAATTCACTAAGTTATTGTATTATTTAGTTCAAAAAAAGAAAAAACTAGTATTCCGTTCTCACACAACACTATGATTAAAATTTAATTTATTTAAAATATCAAATATATTACTCCATAATTCATATACTCCATATATAATTAAAATATAATTTTAAAAATAAAAAAATAAATTTACAGTGATAATTTTGAGATTAATTTATACTACTAGGCAACAAAATATCAAAATATAATTTATATGTTTTGTCATATCCTTCTCATAGTTCATAATGCAAAGCAAGATAAATACATCTTCATTTGACTTATCTTACCATAAATTATATTGAAATTTAATAATTAATTCGTGTATATCCTTATATAATTAGCAAAAGTTAGCATAAATATATACAGATTGCCATAAAATAGATCTAAACATTCGTGTTTTGTACAATTGTTATGGAAAATTATACTGATGTTAACTATAAATTTTATAATAACGACGTTGCATTCTTAAAATAAGGGGAAAAATGGCAATAAGGCCAATTTTCAACATTTTTTGGGCAATAAGGCCAAGTTTCAATTTATGTGTCAATTAGGCCAAAATGTTCCAATTAGGCCAAAAAAATGTATATGGAAGGACGAAAATACCCTTACTCTATTTCTACTCAACCCACCCCACACCTACCCCACCCTACCCCTGCTCAGACACTGAATACCATGAAAAAACACTGAACGCCAGATTTTTTTTTTCTACTCAACCCACTCCACCCCACCACAAACATCGAATGTGAGACACTGAATACCATGAAAAGACACTGAATAACACTAAATAACACTGAAAGACACTAAATAACACTGAATAACATTAAAAGACACTGAATAACACTGAAAGACACTGAATAACACTGAATAACACTGAATAACATTAAAAGACACTGAATAACATTAAAAGACACATTAAAAGACACTGAATAACACTGAATAACACTGAAAGACACTGAATAACATTAAAAGACACTAAATAATATTAAAAGACACTGAATAACACTGGATAACATTAAAAGACACTGAATAATACTGAATAACTATGAATAACATTAAAAGACACTGAATAACATTAAAAGACACTGAATAACACTGAATAACACTGAACAACATTAAAAGACACTGAATAACATTAAAAGACACTTAATATCATTAAAAGACACTGAATAACATTAAAAGACACTGAACGTCACTTCAGACACTGAATATCATTAAAAGACACTGAACGTCACCTCAGACACTGAATACCATTAAAAGACACTGAATGTCATTAAAAAACACTGAATGTCAGATTTTTACACTAAATATTATATGAACACTGAATACCATGAAAATACACTGAACTTCAGATTTTTTCTTCTACTCAACTCACCCCACCCCAATGAATGTCAGGCACTGAATACCATAAAAACCCCACCCCAATGAATGTCAGACACTGAATACCATAAAAAGACACTGAACGTCAGATTTTTACACTGAATATTATAAAAACACTTGAATATCATTAAAAAACACTAAATGTCAAAATTTTAAACTGAATATCATCCTAAATACTAAATGTCATTAAAAACACTGAATGTCATTAAAAACACTGAATTTCAGATTTTTAACATAGAATATTATAAAAACACTGAATGTCATTACAAACACTGAATCTCATAAAAAAACACTGAACGTCGTAAAAAAACACACTGAACGTCGTAAAAAAAAACACTGAAAATGAAATAAATAACCCAAAATTAAAAAAAATAAAAATGAAATAAATATCTCGTAAATGGTACGTGGTACGAAAATCCCCACGAGCTCGGGCAGCATGCGTTCGGGGAGAAGCTCGGGACCACACATCACATATAAAGTCACTTCACAGGACCACACATCCGCAATCTACATACAAATTCAAGACAAAACTATTAACAATATATGCTGAGGAGGCAATACATGTTTTTTTTAATAAAATAAACACATTTCCATCATACTCCTTTTCAAGCAACACTTCAGGAGCAATATATGCAAACAATTAACAATATATGTCGTATTCGAATGAAGGAAAAACAAATTAAAATATACCTCCCGAGCCATCGGCCTCCTCGGGCGAGAGCCAGAGAGTGTCGAGCAGATCGTCGAAAGTCCCGAGAGCAGCGAAGTAGAGTCGAGTGAGCTCAGTTTTTACCATCGGCATCAACATGAGCTTCATCTGGTTTTCCGTTCCTGGAACGAAAATCGCTCGGCCAATCGGACGTTTCTGCAATCGCGCGAGTGGGATAAAACATCGATTAAACAAAGGTAAGATATACAACATTTTTTTTAATAGAAGAATCTAGAAGACATTATTTTGAGATTTTGAGATTATAACAACGATGTTTAGTAGAACGCATATTCTCACCTGAGCCATAGTGATTGGAACTGTTCCAGGATGATCCATAAAAAATTGCTTATCTCTAAGATCTGTGCAACACAAAAAGTCTAATTAAGCGTCTAAATAAGCCCTTTCAAAATGCAATACACGAGCTTACCCATTTAATGAAGAAGAAAAAAGACAACTGAGCTCCAAAATATTCACATGAAAGAAAAAAAAAATCATACCGAGCTTTGTCCCAACGAGAACTATTGGAACACCTGGAGCATAATGCTTCAATTCCGGAACCCACTAAACAAAACCAAAAATTAAGAGGAAAACGTTGCATTAGTCTATCGATTATTGACACGCGGAACACTATCGTTGTCTAAACAATTCTGACCTTCTTTGCAATATTTTTTCACACTGCCGATTCAGAGCACTTACATTCTGAAAACTGGCAAGATAGTATCTAATATCTTCATTCTAAACTACCAAATACCTGGAAAATGCCTATTTTAAGAACAGTGCTTGATTAAATTAAACTTTATTATAACAACACTTCATTTTAAGAAAACTTGAGCAGGCATATAGTTTCATCGTTCACAAAAAATCTCAGGTAGTGTCATAAATATTCATAAAGTGGTTCACCTCTAATAACCGTTTTCTTGCTTCATCACCATACAATTGAGCTTCACAAAGAAAGCACCATGACTCCTCAGTATTATAATCATAATTATAATAATATTAAAGCTTAATGTTAAATGAATAATAAAAAGCTAGACAATCAGCAATCGCAGAGGAGAAACAAAAGCTAGACGAAGCTCACATGTTGTATAGCTGTGGGCTCTGTGGTAAGGGATACAGAAGCTCCAAAGCCCACATTCGGTTTAGTAATAATGGAATCACAACGAAAAAAACATAAAGAGAAAATACACCCTTCAATTTTCCTCTAACACAATATCATCATATTTGTGATTGTTTCTTACACAGTACATAAAATTATCAGCAATTCACATCACGAAGAAGGTCCATTAACAGCTAATTCCAGAAATGAAAAAAATAAATGAATAAATAAAATGAAGGATTAGAAATCGAAAGCATCTGATAATGTAATCGTGAAAGAATCGAACAACAATTCAAAATCAGCTAATCGTATGAAAATGCGAACGATTTTAGAGAGAAGAAAAAGTGTGTGTCACCTGATCGAATCGGAAGCTCGTTAAAAAAATGCAGCCGAGGAGTCGGGGAATGGAGAAGTGAAGCTGGACACGATGAACATCCCCAATTTGGGGAATTCGGCAACCCTAGCGCCGCCGTTGCCGTCGCCCGCCGCTCGATGTGAGGTGGTCCCCGAGGTAGGGCACCGTGCTGTGGTGGTCGATGGAGCCTCTCGATCGATCAACAGCTTGCTCAAAGATTCTCGAAGCTCAATCTGATCGGGAGAATCAATTTCGGTCTCGTCAACGACCTCTCGGCTGTTGACATCGGCTTTCAGCATCAGAATCGAGCCTGACGGCGGCGCCATGGTGGTGGTGGCGGCTTGACATCCGAGATCCGGTGCGGCATCGCCGCTCGATTCGGTGAGGCGGGAGTGGAGATCGATCGCGATCTCCGTTCGGATCGACGAGGAAGGTGACTCCGTTCGGAGCTTCCCCACCGTCAACGCCATCGATTCAGCGGCGGAGAAGAGGAGGAAGAAGAAGGCGACGGTGGCCGTGGAGGAGGAGGATCTGTTCGCGGTGGCCGTGAACACTGAAGACGAAGTTCTCCGCCGTCGTGTGGGCGGTGTTTGCGTTCAGTGTGTTTTTCAATTTGGTTTAGGGTGAAGTGAAGTGGGTGGGGGTGGGAGTATGAATAATAGAGGGGTAAGGATGTCTTTGCACATTTTAAGCGGCCTAACTGACACGCGTAATTTCTCGAAAGCTTTATTGCCGAAAAAATGTTGAAAAATAGCCTTATTGCCATTTTTCCCTTAAATAAATTTTTAGTTAGTTATTGAAAATATAGCGTCACACATGTGTACACAAATCTCTTTACCTATAGTTACCTAACTTAGTTAGGGATATTTTTTGGTAGATATTGAATTTTATTCATAAAATTTTATTATAATCAATAAATATATATATAAAAGAAAAACTTCAAATAATAATCTCATATCCGCATAATTATTTGTTCAATACTATATTTGAATGTGAAGAACAAAAATACCAGACACAAAGATATTGAATTTTATTCATAAAATTTTATTATAATCAATAAATATATATAAAAGAAAACTTCAAATAATAATCTCATATCCACATAATTATTTGTTCAATATATTTGAATGTGAAGAACAAAAATACCAGACACAAAATTATAGCAAAAGACGAGTGATTTAAAAATAATCATCATCAAATCCATGAATTTCTGTAAAAAATTATACTGTATTTATATATTGTTGTTACTTATATATTCATATTTTGTATTTAATTAAAAATTATTAAATTTACAATCATAGATATAATTCAAAATAATTAAAAAATAAATTTGTTAATCATATAAAAAAATATAATGAGTAGAATTTTTGTTTAATATTCTCTTTAGATAACTATTTTATAAAAAAATAAAATAAAAAAATATGTCATATTTTGTATTTAATTAAAAATTATTAAATTTACAATCATAGATATTATTCAAAATAATTAAAAAATAAATTTGCTAATCATATAAAAAAATATAATGAGTAGAATTTTTGTTTAATATTCTCTTTAGATAACTATTTTATAAAAAAATATGTTTTTATGATACGAGTAATATTTAAAAAAACTCACATAAATTTTAGGAGGAAAAATAAAAATAAAATTACTGAGGAAATTACAGAGATATAAAAAAACAAGTTCATATCATTAAATAAGAGTAGAATATAATTAATGTTTCTTAGAAAACAAAATAACCGCAGAGTTCAAAATAAACTCTAAAAGTAGTAAAACCAATCGGTTTTAAATTAAAAATTAGTTAACTTTTAATAAGGTTAGAATAGTAATTATACAAAATTAATTGAGATTATGGATATCTGGATAACTAATCTTTATCCAAAAATTAATTCACCTTTCAAGAAAACTAAGAAAAAAAAAAAGCTATTGAAAGTAGACTGTTATCTTTAAGTGGTGCAAATTCTGGTACTGCGGATATTCAATAAAAACAGGCAAGAACCTGAGATTTACTTGTCATGTGCGGAATCTGTCACTTCTTACTGGGTTTCATAATTTCCACCTCATTCCTAAAAAAACAAATATTAAAGCTCAAAATTTGTGTTAACAATTTAATAATTTAATTGAGCAGTCATTATAAAAAAAAAGTATGTATATACACTATCAATCAAACTCACTGCAAGCACAAGGTTCATCCCAGGGTGGGAAATCCGGTATGATTGCTTTTTGGTGGGATACTCTTCTGGTAGGGGATCTCTGGGACTGGATATTTGATAGAACAATCTGCTTTATGTACTCTTTGGCTTTTCTGATTCTTTCATCAATTCGATGTGCCTCTTCTTCTCCGACTTCATCCGGCAAGGGAAGGTTTCTCATTCGACAGCGAAGCTTATTGATTTCTTTCCCATATTCCTTCATTTCTGAAGCAGAAATAGTATACCATCCTGAATAATTCAGCGGTATCTTTGATCGAGGTATGAGATCGGCACCACGGAGCTTCGATTCTTCTTCCTCCGCACCAGCAGATACCTTGGATCTAGGGTTTTTTACTTCCGGAAGACGCTGCTGCTTTCCGATGTCTGAGCCACCAGGTAGCACCGGAGGTCGGAGGTAGGATTTTCCGCCTCCTTCTTCCTCCGCACCTGCAGATACCTTGGATCTAGGTTTTGTTGAGACATCCAGAAGACGCTGCTGCTTTCCGATGTCTGAGCCACCAGGTAGCACCGGAGTTCGGCGGTAGGATTTTCCGCCTCTTTCCTCCGCACCTGCGGATACCTTGGATCTAGGTTTTGTTGCGACTTCAGGAAGACGATGCTGCTTTCCGATGTCTGAGCCACCAGGTAGCACCGGAGTTCGGCGGTAGGATTTTCCGCCTCTTTCTTCCTCCGCACCTGCAGATACCTTGGATCTAGGTTTTGTTGCGACTCCCGGAAGACGCTGCTGCTTTCCGATGTCTGAGCCACCAGGTAGCACCGGAGTTCGGCGGTAGGATTTCCCGCCTCTTTCTTCCTCCGCACCTGCAGATACCTTGGATCTAGGTTTTGTTGCGACTCCCGGAAGACGTTGCTGCTTTCCAAGGTCTGAGCCACCACATCTTCCGATGTCTGAGCCACCAGGGAGCATCGGATGATTAATGGATTTTCTGATTTTGTAGGTTTTGTTTTGTTGGGATCGGCTGTAGGATTTTCCAATATTTTCCATTAGGGTTTCGTTTCAAGGTTAGGAATTAAGATGGATAATGAAGAGAAAGAGGGAGCCGGTCATATAAATACAATCTGGACACATTAATTTTTTTTTTTTAAATTTTTTTAGGGTAATTTTGGACAAATCAAACATTTTAAAATTTCTTTAGAATTTAATAACTAAATACTCTCTTCTGAGTAGGATATAAATCGAAAAGTTAGAGACGAAAAACTCTCTTCTGAGTAGGATATAAATCGAAAAAATGTGAATCAAAAAATGTGCTCGTTGGCACCTACATCAGGTAGGATATAAATCGAAAAATGTGTGCTCAGAGTAGCAGACACATAATTGTGGATGTCTCTTGAAGTGTGGGCATGCAAATGGACACATAATTGATGTCACCACTTTATGATATTATTTAATCATAGGTAATGCATATGCATGTACCTATAAATAGGTACCAATGCACTCCATTGTAATAGACTTCAACACTTTAATCCTTGAAATATAATAAAAATACTCTCCTTCTCCTTACTTCTCTAAGCTATTAAATTTACAACAATAAGATAATTTTAGTGTTAATTTCAAATTTCAAATTAAAAACAATAAATATGTATTTTATTAAAAATAAAATAATATATATATATACACTAGGGGCAATCGTCTTGCCGTGCAAGACGAATGCCCATATAATTTGGTAAACCTACTATGGGATCACCACTTTGACTACGACCACCATGAAGTGCAACGGCTTGAAGGCCTTGTTGTACCAATGCAACAATGCTTCAACAACTTCATCACATCTGCTTGTAATATCATACAAAATGCAACCATATCATAGTGTGTGGGGTTGAAGTGGAAGTACACTCATAAATGCTAATCTCTGATGGTTCAACATATATCAGATTGGTTTGGTATAAAAAAAAAATAATTAAGTATAGTTCTATATATATATATATATATGTGAGGTAAGAATGCTCAGAATGCAAGTAGAAAAAAAACCACCACTCAAAATAGGGAGTTTATGAGAATTATGCACATATTGCAGTAAAAGGATGGCAAAGGGGAGATAATGAAGTGGCGATGGGAGATCTTGCGAATTTCTCTGTGACGAGATTTGATGGAAAAAATTACTGTAGCACTCCGTTTTCGCCTAATAATATTTAAATTTATAATAATTTATTATTTTCTTTTAAATTAAGTAAAATTTTAGAATTTAAAAATATTTTAAATAATGCAGTAAAATAGTAATTAATTATAAAATTAACACATTGATTAAAATCTTTAAATATATATATATTAAGATTAATTAAGAAGTCTTTTATTAATAATGTTAAGTTTATCGTATTAATTTTAAGTCTCTTTCACGTTTCCTCACTCCCGAGTCCTTCTCCACTAAATCTTTGACCCCAATTATCTCAACCTCTACATTGATAAAAATAAATGCTTGTTCTTTTCTACGTAGAGGACAACCGATACTCTCAGGAAGAAGAAAACAGAGGTAATCCCTTTTCCTTTTCGACCTTGTTCATAGCTAACAACACACGTAAATACAACTTTTCTGATCTCCACCCCTCCACCTAATGCCGGAAATTCTCGACCACAATTGAAACATTAACCATATCATGATCTTCACCACCACCGCATCTCGCAAGTTGAACCATCACCGCCGCCTCTAACAAGCTTTCGGAAAATCTGGACCCCTTGGTTCGTACTTTGAGAAATCACAACCATCTCTTTCGGAATCGCGTGACGAAGACGAACCTGCCCTGCCTTGCGTCGCTGCTATTGGAATCCGATCGAAGTCCGTTGAGATAACCACCGCCGCCGGTGCCGAGCCCATCCCGACAGCCGAAGCCTTCGTCGGAGCCGTTCGATCCAAGTCTCATCTGATCCAAACCTGGACTGTCTGTTGGAATTATTTGTATAGTTTAAATAATTCAAGTGTATTTTGTCCAAAGTTTGTAATTTTTTATGGCTATAAAATGTATTCGATTTCGAGTTTAATCGTTACTATAATTATCTACGTGTTACGAGGTAATTATGAGTTTTTATTTCGTCAAAATCCGTTAATCGGTGAGTGAGAAATAAATGTGTAAAGATTGCCATAAATACTACTTTGGTAAATGGAAGCAATTATTATTTTTATTGGGAAATATGCTATCCCACATAGAAAGAATACCAAAAGTCATTTCTCTTTAAATGTGATAAGAGAGTATGAGTGTTCAACAAGTTGACTAAATCCATGCACCCCTAGCGGTACATGGCAAGGGCCACACGCGCGCGCCCCGCCCTGACCCGTCCCGTCCCGTCCCGTCCCGTCCCGACCCGACCCGACCCGGGCCCGGGCCCGGGCTTGGTCCTGGCTCCTTGGTGATTTGGTCAATTGGACTCTGGGCTGGACCTGGGCTTCCCGGGGCCCACTGGGCCAACCTCTACCTATCTTTTTGGACACGGTCCGATTGAAGTTTTGGGCTCGATTTTATTCGGCCCAGTTGAACACTTGAATATTAATTAATTGGGCTCGTCTATAAAGCCTTTAACATTAATTAATTGGGCTCGACTTTGGATATTAATTAATTTCAGAATTAATTAATGATTTAATAATTGATGAAGTGGGCAGCAGTTGAATCGGAGTGGGTTACCTCCACTTGCTGAACTGCCCATGCATGCAACCACCCGGTGAGTGGTGTGTAACTCCCCTGCAGTGAAGTCTATAAATAGACTACTACATGCATCATTTCACGTACGAGAAAAAATACAGCATCTCATACCATCATTGCATAGTTGCTCTGTTCTCAACTTTTTCCATTTACACCGAGAGGGTTCGATTCAGTGTGCAAAAGTTCGATCCCCGCTTCGCCGTTGTATCTTTGGGGTCAGAAAGCCTGTAAACCGTAGCATACACGGGGCTTTACTGATTTGCGGAAAGTGCAAACGCCTCGGCAGCAACCTCACGTTTACTTTCCGTTCTTTTGTTTTATTTTTCCGGTCGTGACTAATCCCGTTTGTTACATTTTTTCTAACAATCGCAAATCAGTAAACATGTCTACTGCCGGAAATGATGCACAGAACACTGATGCCCAGACCAAGGATGCCCAGAACAACAAGGAGATTCCTATCATCAACGTTGAACAACCAATCAACCATGAAACTTTCATCGGTAAGATTCCAGTGGCACTGCCCATCCACACCCAGACCATCCCGAACGCCGAGAAGCCTGAGAAGTTCACCGGTGTCGACTTCAAAAGGTGGCAGTCCAAGATGATGTTCTACCAGACCACCCTCGGCCTGCAGAAGCATCTGACTGAGGACCCTATGACCATAACTGACAATGACAATGCTGAGAAGCGCTATGCTTTCGAAGCCTGGGGGCAGAGTGATTATCTCTGTCGGCACACCGTCTTGAACGGGCTGTGCAACGAGTTGTACAATGTGTACAGCACGTACAAGTCTGCCAAAGCCCTCTGGGATGCTTTGGAGAAGAAGTACAAGACCGAGGACGCTGGTACTAAGAAGTACGTCGTCGGCAAGTTCCTGGACTACAAGATGGTCGACTCCAAGTCTGTGATCTCTCAAGTCCAGGAGTATCAACTGATCTTGCATGACATCGCCTCTGAAGGGATGAAGATCAGTGAGTCCTTTCAGGTGGCGGCTGCCATCGAGAAGCTGCCTCCCGGGTGGAAGGACTTCAAGAACTACCTGAAGCACAAGCGAAAGGAGATGAGCCTCGAAGAACTGATTGTCAAGCTTCGGATCGAAGAAGACAACCGTGATCGAGAGGTCAAGCCTGGAAAGGTTCCGATGGAGGCTCGGGTGAACTTGACTGAGCCACATTCTGCCAAAAGGAAGAACACTTCCAAGGGCAAAGAGCCAGCCAAAGTCTGGAAGTTCACTGGGAATTGCCACAACTGTGGCAAGCCGAACCACATGGCCAGAGACTGCAACAAGCCGAAGAAAAACGGGCAGAAAAAGAAGCGACCAAGTGCCAACGTGGTTCAACACGAGCTGACATGTGCTGATATGACTGCTGTGGTCTACGAGGCCAACCTGGTCAGCAACAACAAGCAGTGGTTCATTGATACTGGAGCCACTCGACATGTCTGCTCTGACAAGGATGCCTTTGCCTTTTATGCTCCTTGTACCGGTCGCAAGCTCCACATGGGAAACTCCGCGTCTTCTGAAGTTGCTGGAGTTGGGAACGTCGTCCTCAAACTGTCTTCTGGAAAAGAGCTGAAGCTGACTGATGTGCTGCATGTCCCGGACATCCGAAAGAACCTGGTCTCTGGTTCTGTTCTTGTGGAGCATGGCTTCAAACTTGTATTTGATGCTAAGAAATTTGTACTTTCTAAATTTGGACTGTTCCTAGGTAGGGGGTATCTTGATCAGGGTCTTTTCAAAATGTCTGTAATGGCTATTCGCCCTCCTGTTGCCTCGAGCACTAATGAAAAAGTTGTTTCCTCTTACTTGATCGAGTGTTATGATTTATGGCATTTTCGTTTAGGACATGTAAATCAAAATGCTATAAAAAGACTTATGAACTTGGAATTAATACCAACTTCTAAAATAAATTCACAACATAAGTGTGAAATTTGTGTTGAAGCCAAAATGGCTAAGTTACCGTTTCGATCAGTTGATCGTTGTACCGAACCTCTTGGACTTATACATACTGATATATGTGACTTAAAGTTTGCACCGACAAGAGGCGGTAAGAAATACTTTATCACATTTATTGATGATTGTACGAGGTTCTGTTATTTGTACTTATTAACTAGTAAAGACGAAGCCTTAGAGGCATTCACTAAGTACAAAACCGAAGTTGAAAATCAACTTGATAAACGGATTAAGATAGTCCGTAGTGACCGAGGTGGAGAGTACGTAGCTCCTTTTGAACAATTATGTTCTGAAAATGGAATAATACATCAAACAACAGCTCCGTATTCGCCTCAATCAAATGGCGTTGCTGAACGAAAGAACCGAACATTAAAGGAAATGATGAACGCTATGTTGATCAATTCTGGGTTACCCCAGAACATGTGGGGGGAAGCCATTCTGACGGCAAACCACCTACTGAATAAGATTCCTCTTAAAGGGAAAAATGAAACACCTCACGAACTTTGGAAAGGTCGTAAGCCATCTTACAATTACCTTAAAGTGTGGGGGTGTTTGGCTAAGGTGTCGGTTCCTGAGCCAAAACGAATGAAGATAGGACCTAAAACAGTCGACTGTATCTTCATTGGATATGCGTTGAATAGCATGGCGTACCGATTTCTAGTACACTATTCTGAGAATCCAGAAGTGACTAATCCCGTTTGTTACATTTTTTCTAACACTGTCGTCCGTCGCAGAGACCTCCGGCGAACAGCCCCACCTCCGGCGAACAGCCCCTTTGAGAGACCCACTGAAACGGAAACACGGCCGAAATCTTTTTTCCCTTTGTTCTCTCTCAGCGAATTGAAGAAGATGGAGATTTGTGATTAGGGATTCGATTCCTTAATCTCAGAAGACACAAATGATTTGGGCCAACAAGTTCAGCCCACTTTACATTTCTAGCCCAATTACTTCCAAGCCCAATAATAATTTACACATCCCGCCCATTCTTTTATTTTTTCAGCCCAATATAGTTATACTAATATATCTTTAAATGTTATATAATGAATAGGAGTCGAGCATAGAGGTCTCGGAGTCGACTTTCAAGTTTAGGAGAGGAGTTTGAACCTAGGACTCGCGAGTAGTATCACGCACGCTACGAGAGGTAGGGGTTTCTTATCCTTTACTCATGAGTTATGTTATGCTTATGTGCGTATGTGTATTTATTTGAATGAACTATGTGATATTGTATGTGTCGTTAATTAAATAATTGATGAATATCATGTTTATATGTGTGCTAGTTGAGATGTCGACTTGGTATGATATATGAGAATCTACGCGTAATATGTTATATGCTATCGCCACGTGTACGACACGTGTAATATGTTATATGTTATCGCCACGTGTACTATTCTCAAATGATATGCTTAAATGACATGCTATGACAAAAAGGTCCGTCCATAGGCAGGGACGGCAATACGTGAAATGTATATGTTAAACAAGGTTCACTCGTAGGCAGGAGTGACAACAAGGTCTGTCCGTAGGCAGGGACAGCAATATGTGAAAATGTGCATGTTAAACAAGGTTCACCCGTAGGCAGGGGTGACAACAAGGTTCAACCGTAGGCAGGGTTGACAACAAGGTCCATCCATAGGCAGGGATGGCAATATGTGAAATGTATATGATAAACAAGGTTCACCCGTAGGCAGGGGTGACAACAAGGTCCGTCCGTAGGCAGGGACGGCAAATATGTGAAAATTATACGTTTACGTGTTTAGTTTTGTGAAAGTATGTTTATGTGACTTATTTGTCTACGTTCTTCATGTGATTATACGTGCCATGTATTCATGATATGATTCATGATTTTAAGATAAGTGATTCCTGCTGAGCACGTTGAGCTCACCCCAATCAACGACATTTTTTTTTAGGTACAAACGGAGACTTCGAGGGGAATAACGAGGATGCGGTAGAGTGACACATGTATTTATTTAAGACTATGCTTACGTGGAATTTCAAACTCATTTTATTTATTAAATGGTTAAATTGCTATTTTTAAATTTTTCGAAAGTCTTATTTTCTTGAAAAACGAGGTTTATTTTAAGTAACCCCCATATTTGATTATTTATTTTAAATAAATTATTTTATTTTAAAGGTTTCCGCTTTATTTTACGAAATGAAAATCGGGGCGTTACAAAGTGGTATCAGAGCACCAGTTTTGATTCTGTAGACTTTACTATTTTTTTTCAAAAAGAAAAAAAAAATCATATTTCAAAATAAAAAGGAAATAAAATGTCACTACTGCTACCTTCGTCATTCCTCGTCGAGTTCTCCAAAGGTATAATTTTATGTTTATGGCTTCACGGACATAGTAGTACTTGGAATTAGAAATGGCCTTAGGGTTTACGTTTAACATTGGATGTTACGCACGATGATGACACGTACTATTCAACCACGTAAATAAAATAATTAAACTGGAAACCTAAATAATCGTATTACAGAAAGGAATGGCAGCTAACGGAGAGGAGCAACCAACAATGAATCGAGCTACTGCTGAAGCCATGGGCATGGCCATCAATCACTTTCTCGAGACCATGCAAGCTAATGGAGGAGGAAATGCGGATCACGAGCGCGCAGTTGAGAGATTTCGCCGCTATCGTCCGCCAACCTTCAATGGGAAAGATGGTCCTGCAGCAGTTGAAGAATGGTTTCGTTCACTAGAACGCATTTTCCGCACCATCCAATGTGGAGATGCTTCAAAGATAGCTTGTGCCACCTTTCAGCTGGTGGAACATGCAGATCACTGGTGGGAAGGGTTCTGGCGCGGTCTAACCGAAGATGAGAAGAAAGCTATGACTTGGGATATTTTTAAGACTGAGGTTATGAATCAGTATTTCCCACAGTCCTATCGTAACGAGAAGGAGACGGAGTTCCTAAATCTGAAGCAGGGGACCATGACAACGACCGAGTATGAGAGAAAATTCAACGAGTTGAGCAGGTTTGCCCCACATCTGGTGGATGATGATGCGAAGAGGGCATCGAGATTCGAGAGGGGACTGAGGCCCCAACTCGCTGGAATCTTGGCAGCGCAGTGTGATCTCGGCTACTATGAGCTAGTTAGAAGGGCTCATAAAGTTGAGGTCGGACTGAGAGGAGATGAAGTGGAACCAAATGAAGTCGTTGCAACAGAGAAAAGGAAGTGGAATGGAGACGATGACAACGATAGCAAGCAACAAAGGACTGAGAGCGACCATCGATTCAATGCATCGAACAACAAGCCCTTGTGTAGAGAATGCGGTAAACACCACAATGGAATATGCTTGAAGGGAAAAGATGAATGTTTTCGGTGTCACAAAGAAGGGCACAAGTCCGGTAATTGTCCCAACAATAATGGTAGAAACAATGGACCTCTGAGAAACATGTATGGAAATGGAGGTAGGGCATGAGAGACGACATATTGCTAAGAGGACTCAATGTTAGTATTTTATTTTTTCGAATTTCGAGGACGAAATTTCTTTTAAGAGGGGTAGTATTGTAGCACTCCGTTTTCGCCTAATAATATTTAAATTTATAATAATTTATTATTTTCTTTTAAATTAAGTAAAATTTTAGAATTTAAAAATATTTTAAATAATGCAGTAAAATAGTAATTAATTATAAAATTAACACATTGATTAAAATCTTTAAATATATATATATTAAAATTAATTAAGAAGTCTTTTATTAATAATGTTAAGTTTATCGAATTAATTTTAAGTCTCTTTCACGTTTCCTCACTCCCGAGTCCTTCTCCACTAAATCTTTGACCCCAATTATCTCAACCTCTACATTGATAAAAATAAATGCTTGTTCTTTTCTACGTAGAGGACAACCGATACTCTCAGGAAGAAGAAAACAGAGGTAATCCCTTTTCCTTTTCGACCTTGTTCATAGCTAACAACACACGTAAATACAACTTTTCTGATCTCCACCCCTCCACCTAATGCCGGAAATTCTCGACCACAATTGAAACATTAACCATATCATGATCTTCACCACCACCGCATCTCGCAAGTTGAACCATCACCGCCGCCTCTAACAAGCTTTCGGAAAATCTGGACCCCTTGGTTCGTACTTTGAGAAATCACAACCATCTCTTTCGGAATCGCGTGACGAAGACGAACCTGCCCTGCCTTGCGTCGCTGCTATTGGAATCCGATCGAAGTCCGTTGAGATAACCACCGCCGCCGGTGCCGAGCCCATCCCGACAGCCGAAGCCTTCGTCGGAGCCGTTCGATCCAAGTCTCATCTGATCCAAACCTGGACTGTCGTCCGTCGCAGAGACCTCCGGCGAACAGCCCCACCTCCGGCGAACAGCCCCTTTGAGAGACCCACTGAAACGGAAACACGGCCGAAATCTTTTTTCCCTTTGTTCTCTCTCAGCGAATTGAAGAAGATGGAGATTTGTGATTAGGGATTCGATTCCTTAATCTCAGAAGACACAAATGATTTGGGCCAACAAGTTCAGCCCACTTTACATTTCTAGCCCAATTACTTCCAAGCCCAATAATAATTTACACATCCCGCCCATTCTTTTATTTTTTCAGCCCAATATAGTTATACTAATATATCTTTAAATGTTATATAATGAATAGGAGTCGAGCATAGAGGTCTCGGAGTCGACTTTCAAGTTTAGGAGAGGAGTTTGAACCTAGGACTCGCGAGTAGTATCACGCACGCTACGAGAGGTAGGGGTTTCTTATCCTTTACTCATGAGTTATGTTATGCTTATGTGCGTATGTGTATTTATTTGAATGAACTATGTGATATTGTATGTGTCGTTAATTAAATAATTGATGAATATCATGTTTATATGTGTGCTAGTTGAGATGTCGACTTGGTATGATATATGAGAATCTACGCGTAATATGTTATATGCTATCGCCACGTGTACGACACGTGTAATATGTTATAAGTTATCGCCACGTGTACTATTCTCAAATGATATGCTTAAATGACATGCTATGACAACAAGGTCCGTCCATAGGCAGGGACGGCAATACGTGAAATGTATATGTTAAACAAGGTTCACTCGTAGGCAGGAGTGACAACAAGGTCTGTCCGTAGGCAGGGACAGCAATATGTGAAAATGTGCATGTTAAACAAGGTTCACCCGTAGGCAGGGGTGACAACAAGGTTCAACCGTAGGCAGGGTTGACAACAAGGTCCATCCATAGGCAGGGATGGCAATATGTGAAATGTATATGATAAACAAGGTTCACCCGTAGGCAGGGGTGACAACAAGGTCCGTCCGTAGGCAGGGACGGCAAATATGTGAAAATTATACGTTTACGTGTTTAGTTTTGTGAAAGTATGTTTATGTGACTTATTTGTCTACGTTCTTCATGTGATTATACGTGCCATGTATTCATGATATGATTCATGATTTTAAGATAAGTGATTCCTGCTGAGCACGTTGAGCTCACCCCAATCAACGACATTTTTTTTTAGGTACAAACGGAGACTTCGAGGGGAATAACGAGGATGCGGTAGAGTGACACATGTATTTATTTAAGACTATGCTTACGTGGAATTTCAAACTCATTTTATTTATTAAATGGTTAAATTGCTATTTTTAAATTTTTCGAAAGTCTTATTTTCTTGAAAAACGAGGTTTATTTTAAGTAACCCCCATATTTGATTATTTATTTTAAATAAATTATTTTATTTTAAAGGTTTCCGCTTTATTTTACGAAATGAAAATCGGGGCGTTACAATTACAGACACTGGAGGATGCAGATTGAGGACTACCTGTACGGAAGGAAGCTTTATCATCCATTGAATCTGAAGTCGGAGAAGATGGAGGATGCGACATAACTTGAGCTCGACATACAAGTTCTGGGGATTATCCGCTTATCCCTGTCGATGAGCGTGGTGGATGACGTGGCCGATAAGACCACAACTCAAGGCTTGATGAAGGCTCTTGCCACCAAATATGAGAATCCTACTGCCAACAACAAGATACACCTGATGAAGAAGATGTTCAACTTGAGGATGAGGGACGACATGGATGTCGTGGCCCATATACATGAGATGAGCTTAGTATTGAACAAGTTAAAGGCGGTCAGAATCACGTTCGAGGATGAAGTTTGTTCACTAATCTTGCTGATGTCTCTACCAGATAGCTGGGAGCCCATGAGGGCGGTGGTTAGTAACTCCATGGGAAAGGAGAACCTGAAATTTGCTGATGTCAGGGATATCGTCTTGGCCGAGGAGCTGCGAAAGAAGAATTCTCTGGAGGCACTGTCCGGTTCTGTCCTGAGTACTGAGAGCCGAGAACGAGGTCTAGGGAGCGACACTAATCAAGGCAGCGGAGGGTCGAAGACGAGAGGAGGCAAGGAGGTGATTTGTTGGAATTGCAAGAAGGCAAGACATATCAAGCGGCATTGCAGGGAGCCTGCTAAGGCTCAAGCCAATGCGACAACCGAGGATTATGGAGATGTCTTGCTAACATCTTATGAGGATCCTGAAGACTCCTGGGTGATGGATTCAGGAGCGTCGTTTCACACCACAACAAGACGCGATGGCATGGAGAGTTTCATTGCTGGGAATCGTGGCAAAGTTCGACTCGGGGATGGTCTGACTTTGAACATTGGTGGTGTTGGTTACGTGACACTGAAGACGTCTCGTAGACAGACGTTGAAGCTTTCGAAGGTGAGGTATGTGCCGAAGCTGGAGAGAAATATGATCTCGATCAGTCATCTTGCGAGAGACGCCCATAGGGTGACCTTCGATGATGGGTCTTGTAAAGTGACGAAGGATGCGATGGTGATTGCTCGTGGTTGAAAGACGGGCACCATTTACCCTTTGGTGAGGCCGAAAACACTAATGCGCCTGAGCATTGTGAACTGGGTCGTGTGCGTAAGAATTCGGGGAAGTCTCGCATGGATCATATTTCATTTCTCGAGAAGCAGAGCAGAGTTCGATTCTTGGTGATCGAGGGAGAATCGAAGAGTGGAGAACTGAGATGTGATGTGGAAGATTTTCCGGTGAAAGAAGACCAACAGGATGAGATCTTGAAAACCAATCGCAAGATCTGAAGTCGAGAAGACGTGGAATGTTGGCTGGGAAATCGAGCAAGTGGGAGCTGACAATGAGAAACGAGGCGACCTCGTTATTGTCACACGGTTCCTTGTCCGTGGAAAAAAGGAGATGCGTTCAGGTAATTTTTTTTGCGTCTCTGCTAGAGGAAAATTTATGAAAAAGTCGAAGTGCATGTTGATGAAGGCTTGGAAGAACTTGAGAAGTCGTGATGCGTCGAAGTTGGTGGAAATTTCGACTGGGCGATGTTGGTAAGGACCGAGGACGCCGTTGCAGTGGGAGGTTGTTTCGCACATTTTTGTGCGACTTTTTCTATTGTTTTGTGTGACTTTCTTTTGATATTTTTGTGCTCATATCTATCATATTCATGTGATTATGTGTATATTTTGTTATGGTTGTGGTCTTGTAGGATTTGAACGAGAATTGAGCAAAAACGAGAAGAAATACACGAAGAGGTTCATGTCGACCCTCAGCTTTGCGCAGTCGTAGAACAATGGCCAACCCCGATAATCCAGCCGTTGGATCGTCCTAAATTTATAAATCATGTATACGAATTCGAGAGCTACAATATCAACGGTGGCTTTGGCTAAATAACAACCGGAGACGAAGATATAGTGCACAGACCGAAGGATATAGGATATGAATGTGATGTCGGCCGACAACTTCAGAAATTGACCATTTTGGTCAATTTTGAACTGTACAGTGATTTGGACCTTCGCACGAAGAAAAATCCTTCGTCCGCGGGCTGATGTCGGCCAACATCATATCTTGTCGGCCGACACCAAGATTCTAGCACTGCGCGACTTTGGGAGAATTGCGATTCCGGAGACGTTATCCGTTGGATCGGCCTGAAATTTTAACAGCATGTTCCCAACTTCTACATCTACAACTTCAACGGTTGGATCGACAATAAGATGAACGAGCAAGGATCAGTTTATCTCCGAACGAACTAGCAATGTCAATGGGCGAATTTGACTTTACTTTGAAGATTTAACGGTTTTTCAGGTCTTTTTGTATGGGCATGTGGGGAAAATATAAAATATTGTGTAACTCTAATTTTTAATTTAACCACTCATCTTCATCAACATTCATCTCTTCCACCAACTTTTTCTTTTTAAAATTTTTTTATGTTCTTAAATCCAAAGCTTTAATATTTAGAGTTCTCTTTATCCATTAATCGTCTCACAAATTCAACTCACAAACATCGTTTGTCTCACCGAGCCCGTCGTTTTCATCGGGGCAATTTCTTCGGGTGACACGTAGAAGTTCGGCTCGATTCCGGAAGCACGACTCGCTCCCTCCCCTCGATTCCTCGACACCCCTTGTGAGCTCTATTTCGATTATGAGATATCTAAATGCATTGTGCTTGATTGATTTTATGATTATGAGTAGCCAGGTTATTTGTTTGGGTTCTTGAGTACTTTGCTTAGGGGCTTGAGTCGACAATGGTTTGAAGGTTTTAAACGAATTGAGGAGTCGTTCGATTCATGTTGTGGAGTCTCGTGTTAAATATCCTCTCCAAGGAATATCACTAATGGACCACACACTTGAGTCGAGCGGTGTTTAGGTACGGTTCAAGGTCGTCTCGTGTTGAGGACCTCCTCGAGGTGTATCACTAGTGGACGACGCGATCGTGCCTAAACGACCTCTTCTTTATAAAAATCTAATTTTTAGTGTTCGACGACTTATTTCTCGAAAGTAAAGGAACCTAGTTCCCTAACCTCTCTCACATTTGACATCTTCTCTAGTTTATTGTTCATTTTAATTGTTTGCTTCTTTGATTCTTGTTTAGTTGATCACATCACTTTTGATAAGCCCACTCTTTAGTTAGTTATTTGTTTTTCTTTTTTATCTCTTTTTAAAACTTGAACTAAACACAAACACACGATTAGATACACGTGCCGATAGTATTACTCGTCGAGAGATTGACTCAAGAAATCTACTTTCGTAGATTTTTCGGTAAAATAAATAAATAACTTTTTGTTGCAAACAGAAGTGATCGGGATTTGCCTCCAACTGGGAGATTGCTGGGAGATGGGTTCAAAATTGGGAACAAAGAAGGACGAAAATGGAGTCGGAAGAACTGAAGCTTTCAGCGCTCGCCAGAGAGGTCCAGCTGGCGTTGGAGAGGGCCAGCGAGCGCTGACCCTTGGAGAAAAGGTACACGAGGTTCGGCGTTGCGGGACGAAGGAGACAGCGGTCGCTGGCTCTGTGTAATTTCGTTGGTGGACGAACAGGGTGAAGAGTATCTGGTTATCTACCTGGCTCGAAAATGTGGTCTTAGTGGGGGTTGGAAGAAGTTCTCTGTTGACCATGACTTGGTTGACGGGGACACGCTGGTTTTCCAGTTGATCAAGCTGTCGGTGTTCAAAGTAAGGCCTCGACTTTTCGAGTTTTGTATTTTTGAAGTTCGTTACGACTTACGATAGCCATTTTACATTTTTACATTTTTACTTATTTGTTTCTCTTTTATGCGGCTTCGATTGTGCAGGTTCATTACAAGGGTGGATACATCTAATAATCCTGAACAGCAAGTTGAAGGATCCATCTAATCACACACCTCCATGTCCTGTACTGACTTGTAATAATTTTAGGATTAAGTCATGTAACATAACATGTATTTTGAGAGTTATAATGAGGAACATTGATTTGTAGCTTTTGTTCTTCAAGTCTTGCTAGCGCATATCGATGCATATTCGTATCCTTCGTTTATCCATCATCTAATAAGCAAAGGAGGTGGTGGTTTTAGATGCAATCCGAGATGTTAACACAAACTTTGAGTCACAATCCAACATATGTCGGGACTTTAAAACTATAGTTGTCGAAAAGAAGTCCGGCCCGATGTAATCGCCTCAACTTTTTACATTGATAGAACATGAGTTGAGTAGCAATATGATCCTAATTGTTTCGATTTTGATGAACTTGGGTTGATCAATGAACCACATATTTTGATTCCAGAGTAATGAACATTATACAATAATCCATAAACTATACCCATAAACTGTAGTCTTGATGAAACATGATATAGTAATCCGGGCCAAAAAGCTCGAGCTGTCTAAATGAAATCAGGGCCTAAGCCCACCAAAGATACTACCGGAGATGGTTTATTCTAGGCTAATAACATAATTCATACACACCTTAACATGTGGCCACTAGAAAATATTTTAACCAATCACATAAATAAAAAAATTCAAATATTTACACGTGTAAACGTGTGTATAGACTATAGTGCACTTGGTGCCATAAACTTAACCACAGAAGAGACTGAGAGAGCAATACTTATATTATACTAATACGATATAAGTAGTACTCACACCTTTTAAAATATAAAAATTCAATTAAATCATTATTTAATAATTAAGAAATCTTCATTTCAAAAAACAATTATTTATGTATCAATTTATCCATAAATAAATGAAAATATAATATTGGTTTATAATATTCAATTAATCGTACCTATAAATTGCACTGCGAGAGTACTTAATCTCTGTTCACTTACGTGCTGGGTGATGCGCCACGCGGAGGAAAGTAAAAAGTCCATCTTTCTTTTCCACAACTCAGATTCCAGGGAGAGAGAGCTTTTTTAGACAATTAGGAAATGAGAGAGAATTAAAATGCACAGAAATCGATCTCCAGGCGGCGCAGAACAAAACGACGCGGGGATCTGCGTTTCTTGAGGTCTACAACCGGAGTATAAGGACAGGTTCAATTTTCCTCAATTCTTTTTGTCGTGGCGAAAGTCAAAACTCAATTTTCACACCACATTTATGCTGAAATGGGTCCTTGCCTAATGTTGGGTTCCCGGAATTTGTTATCATGTGTTCGATTAGCTATAATGTGTTTTTTTCCTCTCTTAAAGATATCATTTTTATGTGATCACGATTGATTTTTTGATTTTGTTATTGATAATGATGGCTCCTGGGTTTTCTTTCTTGTGACATTTTTTTGTTGATTTTGATAGGATTTCTTTGAATTTGTATTGATTGAATTCAGTGGAACCAACGATAAACAAGATAGAAAGGAGGTTTGGAATTGTAGAAAGGCTTCACCTTTTGAATCTGTCAGATTGGTGTTGTTCGTATAATATCACCGGGGGGTCGAGCAATGCTGTCTAAAGACGGTGATCATCAGACAGTCCCACTGTCGGTGTTGTTAAAGCGGGAATCGGCCAATGAGAAGGTCGAGAGGCCTGAGATCTTGCACGGGCAGGCCAGTAAGAGCAAGAAAGGAGAGGACTTTACATTCGTCAAGACCGAATGTCAACGTGTCTTAGGTGACGGAGTCACCACTTTTTCCGTTTTCGCGGTATATAACTAAATCCTTCCTTTATTGTTAATTAGAGGGTCTTTTATTTAACGTCGCAGTGTATGGTTATACCGACAGGTTCTTTGATTTGGAAAAATGACAAAAAATACTAAAATTGTTTTCTTACATATACGTTATTCATTTCTGAATATTTCAGTTGTTTGATGGTCACAATGGATCTGCAGCTGCTATATACGCCAAGGAGAATCTTTTGAATAATGTGTTGAGTGCTATCCCATCGGATCTTACCAGTGAAGAGTGGGTCTCTGCATTGCCTCGGGCTTTGGTTGCGGGCTTCGTGAAGACCGATAAAGATTTCCAAGAAAAAGGTACATAACTAACTATTTTTGTTATTAGTCATTTACTAGGACTTGCAATCCCGCAGAGAAAAAATGATTGAATTGAGTAGACTGTTTTGAACCTGCAGCATGCAAGCAACTTTTTTTTGTGTGTATGTATTTGTGTGTTTCTAAATTACACCATTCTCTTTTCTCTTTCGTACTTGGCACCACTTGACACTTCATAATCTTATTCTCATCAGCACGAGTCTCTGGGACGACAGTTACATTTGTAATAATAGAGGGTTGGTTCCTAACTGTCGCTTCAGTTGGGGATTCCCGTGGGGTGCTTGAATCTGCCGAAGGTGCAATTCATTATCTGTCAGCCGATCATAGACTCGACTGCAGTGAAGAAGAGTAAGTAATATACACTCTTCTTCCATCTACGGCAAGATTGTTTTCTTTTCCGCCGTCCCACTCCCAAATCATAGGCATGTTTCCTTTTCTAAAGTATTAAAATTACAAAACAAATGATTAAAAAGACCCTATTTAGCTCACTCGCTTTTAGTTGAAATATTAGAAGTCAAAGTAGACATTATATTATATCCCATTTACATGTAGTGTTTTAATTCTGTGGAGTTTTTCTCGAAGCCTATATTAGACGAACGGGAGGATTATATATATAAAATTAAACTTAAACCTCTACAAATTAACAGCATTGAGAGCAATAAAGTTTATTAATTTAGCGAGGTATTAAATATTCGAGATATAAATTTAGCATTTTGGTCCCAAGTCAGGACTAACATTAGATTAAGCAAAGTTACTAAATTAACCGATTATTAAATTATTGAGGCTTTACTGTATATCGTTGTCTTTCGAATGGATTCTACAGTAAAACTCGAGTTATCGGATTCACTAATCGAATTTACTGATGAAACAGGATAGAAAGAATAACTTTGAGCGGTGGTGAAGTTGGTCGGCTTAACATGGGAGGTGGTACGGAGGTAGTTTTCTTCTCTTCCCTATGTGACATTTCCTTTCTCTTGAGTAACTGTGATTACCGATTTCTGGTGTAAAGTCAACTGCTCGTGTGATTGAGCTTCGTTTTTTCTAAAGGTTGGTCCGTTGCGATGTTGGCCTGGGGGATTGTGTCTTTCACGGTCTATTGGGGATTTGGATGTTGGAGAGTACATAGTTCCTGTACCTTATGTAAAGCAAGTCAAGGTGTGTTTTTTCTTAAGACAGAAATTTCGTTTTCCTCGGTTTGAGCATAAATCTGTTTTTACATTTGCGACACATTCAGCTGTCGTCATCTGGTGGAAGGCTTATAATATCAAGTGACGGTGTTTGGGACGCGTTATCTGCGGAAGCAGCTTTCGACTGCTGTAGAGGGATGCCGCCAGATGCTTCGGCTTCACAAATTGTCAAAGTAGTAGTCATTATATATTGTATTTATTTATTAAATTATTAATATGGTTTTTCCAATTTTATCCATACCATATTTTACAGGAAGCTGTACAAGTGAAAGGCCTTCGAGACGACACGACATGTATAGTTGTGGATATACAGCCTCCGAAGAAGCCCGACGTCCCTGCCAAACCGCCTCCAAAGAATCAAGTAAAAAGCGTGTTAAAGTCTATTTTCCACAAAAAGAATTCTTCGGAGTCGTCTTCTCAGGCTGGCAAGGAGGAAGAACATTGTGAACCACATGTGGTCGAGGAACTCTTCGAGGAAGGATCCGCTTCACTTTCAGAAAGGTCTGACCATTTTAAGAAATTTCCGTTTTATTGTTTTGAGAAATATTTGCATATGATTGCTATTAGGCTTAAATCTTTAATCTTTGTGCATTTTACCTTATATTTCTCACATTTGTTTTTTGTTTGTTATATAGGTTGGTGTCGAAGTACCCGGTCTGCCATATGTTTAAGCTCTTCGTATGCGCAGTTTGCCAAGTCGAAATAGAACCTGGCAAAGGTGTTTCGATTCAAGATACCAGAGAATCGAGGCCTTGGGATGGTCCCTTCCTTTGCTTGAGCTGCCAAGGCAAGAAAGAGGCCATGGAAGGGAAAAGACCTTCCGCAGGTAAACAAACAAAAAAATGGTTGTTCTATACCATATAATTTCCCTAGTCTATTGCAACCGTATGAATTCTTGTTTTTTCGATTTTCTTCTTACCAGCTGGTAGATATAGCTGTGAAAGCGAATAACCAAAATCCTATTGTGAATAGTACGGAGTCCTACCGACGACAAAGACCAAGTCTCCTTCTGCAAAAATTGAGACCGCATTTTCTCGTATGTATACTTCATTCTCTCCTCATTGCAATATTTTTTCGCCCGTTGGGACAGAAAATAATTTATTTTAATGCAACATGAATAGTTTTGATAAGATAGTACGTTTTCGACTTCGTCACGCTTATAACATCGATAGCTTCATCGAACGATAAGGGTTGGATATTTTATTATGAGATGAGAATTCAAACTCAACCCATTTAATAAACAGACCGCGAGACGGTGCGAATGTCTAAGGAAGATTTTTCCTAATCGGGAGAAAGTGATTGGTGCTGTGCTTTGGCCAGACAATGAATCATTTTAAATTATGCTGACGAACTAATGTTCATTCAAATCTCTTGTATTATTTGCCTGATAATTTCTTCACGGGATCAGAAACTCGTGTGCTGATAATTTAATAATAAAAAAGAATGTGTTTGGATATTTGGTGTGCGTATAATATATGTTGAATAGTCAATGTATGAAATTGTGGAAGGTTTAGGTAACCACATGGGAGTGGGAGGAGATGTCTTTATTTAATTTATACTTCGTGTCATTTTAATATGCACATTTTTTACGATAATTCCAAAATTGATGTAGTCGAAATTAAGAACTTGTTTTTTTAAAACTGAAATGTATTGAATTGAATTTGAACTAAAGTAAATTAAATTGAATTTTTCTATAAAAGTAATAAAAAAATTAAAACGAACTTAATCTTGGACTTATGGACTAAAATTAAATTAAAAAACAGGTAAAATTCGATTATGTTACAGTCAAAATTGGCAAATATATCTAAAGTCAACAGGAATATTAATTGCAAATTAATATGATTTGCTCAACTATACTTAATTTACTATAACTACAACTAGTATTATTTACTTATTAATTATGAGCAATATTTTATACACAAAATCGTTTTTGCGTGCTTCAACTTTCCCATAAATCCCTCAATACCAAATGTCCCTATTCTAATCTATAACTTTCATTTCAACACCCACCACATGCAACACAATATATTTTAAATACTTTTTTTAAAATAATTAATTGAACAATAATTGTTAACACATCTCAATTTATATTCACTTATTATATTTGACAAATGAATAGAAATATATTCACTAAACCTAGTTCCTATATATAGATGTATGTATGTAGGTTTATTGCATGTACAAAAACTCCAAAACTCATCTCTCCCTACAAAAGTCATGGAAAGCCACAAGGATGAATCAAACACACCAATATTTCAAGTAGAGAAACATCAACCCGATGTACGACCGGCCGCCGATCGAGCCGCCTCACCACCGCCGTCATCTACATCTTCCCCTTCCCGTGAATTCTCCTTCACCATCGCCCTCCATAAACCACCACCGCTCACCGCCAACAAAACCCAATCCACACCACCGCTCGGCCCCACCATCGACTTATCTCCGGCGGACGAGATCTTCTTCCACGGCCACCTACTCCCGCTCCACCTCCTTCCCCACCACCACCGCATCTCCTCCGCCCGATCCTCCACCAACTCCCTCGAAAGCTTCATCACCTTCACACTCGAAGACGAATTTCTCCACAACCTCGAAAACAACAACAACAACGATGTTGACGTCGACAACATTGACCAAGTTGACTCGGAAGGGAAAGCGAGGGCCCGCAAGTCAAGATCACTCTCCCATCTTTTCCCTAAATGGCGAAAACACCATCACCACGACGACGAAGATCACGATCACGATCACGACGATCATCATCATCATGATCATCATCATAAACATCGGATATGGAAACCTAGATTCAACATGGTGAAGAGGTACATTAGACTTGTCAAACCGTATATTCACATTCCATTCGTCAGGCACAAAAGAGCGGGCGGCGATGAGTTACTGCTCCGAGATCCGACTTCGTTGAACTCCTACTCCGGGAGGCTGAGAGTCATGAAGAAGAGTAAGAAGGACAGTTTGGTCATTAGAGCAGGGAGAAGCAGCGAGTTTTCGTCGGCCCCGGTTTCAATAAAGACTTCGCCGGCAAACAGCGGGCTGCTGGTGGCCGCCGACTATTTCAAATTCGAGAGCGCGGTGGATGAAATTCAAGCTGCCATTGCACATTGCAAGAACTCCTCCATTAGTTATGCACAAGAAAAAGGAGACCATGATCATGAGGAGCAACAACACAAAACTACTTAGGTTTTGTGTTCTTAATTTGCATTCTTGTTTTTATTTCAATTAATTAATGGTTTTTTCATTATATTATTGTAATTAAATTTTAAATATTGTTGTATCGATTATATATAAATTAAAACATGTATTCTCTTTGTTCGATCATGTTCCAATTAATTATGTACCTTTTATAAGAAAATCAAAACTAATGTACGACTAGTTTATAAAGTATGAATAATTTGAACCAGTTGAGTTGACACAAAATTTGAAAATTGTAATTATTCACGGAATAAAATTTTAAATAATTATTTTATTCTTCACGGTCGAGTTTGTACAATCATGTCGTACTCAAACTTTTTGTCATTGCATTATTTCGTACAAAGATAATCGTAATTAAAATTTAATTTTAGACTAATGAATTTTAATTTTAGACTAATTAAACAAACGTAATCATCACACCCTGGTGATTCCTTTCCTTTAATCGACTGGTCTTGTGGGACACAAGTTACACAACTACATATACTACCATATTGTTTTCGTCTTAGCTATTTATACACTGATACATAATCATCAATTTTTTTTCTTCTAGCATTTATTTCTTCACCATACATATAACATTTTAAAATCCTACATTATAATTGTTTGCACATTTTTCGTTATCCGTTCTATAATAATTTGTGCAAATATATATAGTACTACTATATGATCATATAGCATAACAAGTCTAATTCAATATCGAAGTCAAGTTCAAACAATAAGAACTTAAATCCGCCAACTTTAGGCCAAACCTTATCAATCAAATTGACGACATCACAGATAAGACACTACGAAATAAAAAAAATGGTCAAATTACATATACATCAAATTTTAAATAAAAAAAAATCCAAAGAGAATAACACTTACCACAATGAAACAGCCTATAGAAAAATGAATTTTAAGCATTTAAATTTCTATTTAAATGAAAATTGCAAATTATTTAAATTGCTGAGATTAAATTGCAATTTGCAAATATTATTTAAATTGCTGAGATTTATTTGCAAATCTCAGCAAGCAATTTGAATATTTAAATATTGGTAAATATCTGCAATTATCAGCAAATATTTGCAAATGAAATATTTGCAAAATATTTAAATTGCAAATATTTATTTGCAATTTAAATGAAAAATGAAAGAGCTATTTTAAGCATTCTACAACATTCACAAAATACGATTGGCTACAAAATTAATAAAAACAGGTTAAATAGCATAAAAATAGAATATAAATCAAATTTTCAATTAAAAAATTCCAAAAAAATATAATACCTACCCTTTTGAAACTATTTATAGAAAATTCCTACATTTCTTCATAGAAGGAATAGTACCCCAATGTGGAGCACCATCTGCAAGTCTCAAAATCAAAACTGAAATGTTTGTGTATTTGGTATTTTGGTAGCGTGGACAAAGAAAATAAGAGAGTTGAGCGAATGGTCAATTAAAAATTAACCCACAAGAAATTCAAAGAGTCTACTAAAAAAACAAAGTTTACAAAATCCCAAATTCATAGAGTCTATTCACCTAAACAAAGTTTACAAAATCCACAAATTCAACAATAGAAAAGTTCAAAAAAAAGATTACAGAGTTTACAAAATCCTCAAATTCAAGCAAAGATTATAACATACAGTTCCAAGAATATAAAAATTAGACAACCTAGTCATCTAATCTTGGCAGCTAAAGTGCTAACATAGCTTTTTCTTCTAGGTAGCATATCATTGCTGAATGTTTACTATGCATCGTGTCTTGCTTAGTAAATTCGTAAAGGTCCATAAACAACGTGGGGAAATGGCTGGAGATTGCAATATCAAGAGCTACATAGAGACGATTATAAAAAAACAGAAACTTTGAGACACTTGAAACATTGTGACACACAATGTTTCTGATCGACAAGATAAGACTAAAAGGTTCGCAATCCCTGCTTTGCGATAAAGACGACAACAAGGAGGCATACTTCTCAAAAAATACCCAATCCTTCGCTTCACCATTGTCGATACCAAATCTCCATCGGCCAGTGATGAATGTGTTGAGAGCTTGAACAATAGCTGGAGTTCGCTTCATAACCTTCTGACCCCAACTTTTTTAGGCCAAACCTTGTCGACTATATTGACGACATCGCAATACATGTGCAGTCGTTTCTCCGAAGTCCAAGAGATAGGATCATTTACTATCTTTGAATAAGAATTACTACAAAACCAAAAAAACATGGTAAATATATATATATATATATATATATATATATATATATATATATATATATATATATATAATAAATAAAAAAATAATGACACTTACCACAATGAAACGGCCCATATAAAACTTGAAAAAGAAGTAGAATCCAAATGTTACTGGACGGGTTCATAGTCACGACATTATCAAACAACATATCGGTATAAGATAAATTTTTAGAAAAATAGGTTCCTCAATTGAAAATAGAGGTTCAACAAAAATTTAGACTTGAGAAATGGAAGAGCAATTTTCAATAATTCAAATTCAGGGTAATAGATGAAAACATTATCTTGGATAGAGAAATGTTGAGTGGGGACTACTCCACATATACCCACTTCATTTTTTATCTACTCTTACTCAGTTACTCCAAAACACTTCTAATGAAATGTTGAGTGAAACTAAGGAGTGCTCCAGAGTGCTCCACACCACTTTATTTTTTATCAAGGCTTACTCCAAAACACTTCTAAACCCTCCAAATTCAATGTTTTCTACCAAAAAAAACATAATTATAATAAATGATAATACAAAAATTTTAAATCTCGAAAACAATTACAGAATATTATAAAATAGCACAAAATAAAAAAATTAGTAAATTGACGTACAAATATTATAATTGAAATATACATTTTTTAAAAATAAAATTTATTATCATTTATAAATAAAAATATAAATATAAGTCATTCCATTTTGATATACTCTATAATTTATAAGTCATTCCATTTTCACTGCCCGTTTGAGAGTGATTTTGAGGGGCGTTTTGGTATTTTCAGTAAGGTTTGGGCAAGACAGGGGCGTTTTGGTATTTTCAGTAAGGTTTAGGCAAGACAAAGTGCATGTATGCACTATAAGACAATATGTTAGGCGTGAGACTTGTACCACACTTTCATTCTCTTGTTTTTGTTGCTACACTATAAGAAAAATGTTGTCGTTTTGTTAGAGCCTTAGCTAGAGATTTGAGTCGATAATATTGTAAAGGTTTTCAAATCAACGAGGGTTGTTCGACTCGAGACATGGGGTCTCGTGTTGAATATCTTCTTTGAGGAAAATCACTAGTGAGCCACACACTCGAGTCGAGCGATGTTTAGGTGCGACTCAAAGTCGTCCCGCGTTGAGGGCCTCTCCGAGGTGTATCACTAGTGGACGACACGATCGTACCTAAATAACCTCGTCTTTGTTAAAATCTCGATTTTAAAAGGTTCGGTTCTCGAAAGCAAAGGTCTCTAACCCCTAACCCTTTTTCATTTGTTATCAAATCCCATTTACTTGTCTAATTGCTTTCAAGAGTCACTAAAATATTTATCGATCTGGAATTATTGAATGAAGAACTCTCAAATAAAACAGTCAATTTAGTTTAAATTAAGTATTTCAAAATTTACAATAATGATTTATTATATTTTTAAATTTTTTGGTTTATTTGGATTTGCTTTATACAAAATTTAGATTACTATTTAAATTAGATGTCATTTTCATCTTTTAAATTAAGGAATGAGAAAAAATTTAATATTTTTTTTAATTCTTATTGTATTAGAAAAATTCTTAAAACCTTAGACATTTAAAAAAAAAATTCTTATATTACACACAACTACATATAACAACTACATATCTTAGATATTAAACCCTACATTTACATTTAACATTTTTAAACCCTACAGTACAACTTTTACTTTTTTTCATCCATTGTATAATTATTTGTGCAAATCTATATAGTGGAGTATATAACCATATAGCATAACAAGTCTAATTTAAGAGGGAAGTCAATTTTAAACAATAAGAATTTACTAATTCAGTCAGAGTCAAAAATCATCTCCAAAGTCTCGGGTCACCGTAGAATCCAAACAAAAAAAAAACAAAACAATCATCTTCAAGTGCTATCAAATTTACTTTGCTTTAACCTGGCCTGCGTTTTGACTGCTCCCCAAACCCATTTTCTTGCCCAGCAGTGCCAGCTGGTCCAAAAACGCATCCCCAGGAAGCATCTCGGTGGTCCCATAAACGACGTGCTTGGGCGGCTGCTGCCGCTGGACGAGCTCTTGCAAGCTCCCGTACTCCACATAATTCCCACCACCCACCATGAACACAATACCTTCTTTAAACGGTCCTCTCACGTGGGCCCCACCTTGCCCAGAGTTCGATTTTGGCGCACGGGGGTCGAAAACAAGGTAAGAGTCGATTTCTGGATTCGGTTTGCCCTCCATCAGTGCATCAACCGTTCTCGTCAGAGCCAGTTGATGGTCACTGGACAGTAAATTCCTCACGCCAGCTGTCACTGCGCTAATCGACTTCTCAGCCCAATCGACGATATTGCTCCTGCTCGCGGAGTTAGCAGAGGCTAAAGACAAATTCAAGGCTTTTATCTTTTTCACATACTGGAAGGCACTGGTGTCAACCTCGAGTTCCCGGAGAACAGTTTCCACCGCTTCGATCTCTGACGGAGGGATGCTTTCCGTTGAAATCAGATACATGATAGCGAATCGCAGTTTGTCCATATTAGTCCCTTTGCCTTTAAGATCGCCAAGAAGCTCGTTCAGATCAATCCTATCTCTGGTCATCATTTCGCTCTCCTTTTTAGCGAAAGAGTCGAGTGACCTCTCCTTGATCTCGCCCAACAGAGCAGTGGCAATATTAGTGTGCTTGTCGATCACTTGTTTCCGCTCAGTCAATTCAGGGAGAGAATTCACCGCATTCATCAGATGCTTCGTGTTTCCAATCAAATCCGTCCCCTCGAAATCGGTCTCGCCACCACCAGTTAGCCTGTTTACATCCTCCACGTCTTCCTTGTACTTGCTCAATTGCTTCTCGATTTCTCCAGCAACTTCAGGAAATTCCAACGACCCGTTTGCCGTCCAGAATGGGTCAGAACTATCCAGTTCAAACGATTTCATCCCACCTTTCTCCCCTTTCACGTTCAGTTTATTTAACCTTAAACCGAGGACGTCGTGAACAAGTGGCTTATATCTGAAGTCGTGTTGAATAGCCACAGATAGCTCAAAGTTCCTATCGAATATGCACAAAATCGGCCTCTGGAATGAGCTGGAGAAGTTCCCGCCCTCAGTGAACAAGTTGTTCTTTGTCAGCAAATGGTCACGTAATCTCTGGTCTAGCAAGGATGCCACCATCTCGGCTGGGCCCCCACGGGGACACCTGATGATTGGAACGACAGCAAGGGTTGCCAAAACACAGAACAAACCGCCAACAACCTGCTCGATAATTCCCTCGATCTCTTTTTCTCCAGCAGAGGGATCGTTCAACTGAACGTAACAGTTCTTATTGGCAAGTGAAAATAAGTTGTCCTCCAGAGTCACAAATTCCAAATACTGATCATGCACTTTAGTTATCCTCTGAATCGAATCGGAATTGATCGTCCCTTGATAAACACAAAAAAGACCAAATGTGAATATCAAAAACGTTCGATTTCTACGACCTGCACAACTTAATCCTCTATCGAAATCACTTAATGAAGTGAAAAAATAAGATACCCTAATGAAAAGATATCACAATTCACATTCTGAACATGTAAAAAATCGAAAACGAGAGGCGAGCGAAGTGTACCGGTGGCGAGGTCCTCGAGCAGAGGCCTTGGAATGGAGGATGAGAAATTGAGGTGGAAGGAATCGTAGAGCGATCTGGCGGCGTCTGAGATCACGCGCTGCACGTTTACAGGCGTTGACTGGAGGAAGTAGACGGCAGGGACGCCGTGCACGGGCTTGCGATCCTTGTCGAGGAGGAAGTTGGTGGCGATGCGATGCTTGCGCAGGTCCTTGAGGTGGATCAACGGGGAAAGTATGTCCTGACAGAACCTGTCGTAGATCAGGATCTTGTAGGCCTCCTCGTTGGCCGTTCCGGCGGCGCTGCCCACCGCCTGGTTCAGATTCAGCATCCGAATGATGCAATCTGCAATATTCAGTTTATGTTAGTATCGCTAAAATTCAAATCCGACGGAAGCGCAAAAAAGAATCGGGGCGAGCGTTTACCGGTTTGCTTCCGGCGGAGATTTAGCGCCATATCTGTGACTATTTCACAGCTTTCAGACTATGTGGGAGGGGAGGCGATTTGAGATCTGATTATATAGTAGTTGGGTTTGTGGAATTGAGAGAGCCGGAGTCGTACGTTCTGCAGATATACTTGTACTAAAGGACTCGTCATTAAAAAAAAGGTTTGTTTTTTAATTATATAATTATGATTAATTTTTCGGTATTAATTAAAGGAAAAAAACGAGGGCCACGAAACACAATCACTCAATCAGTCTGTAAAGAGGCACAGTAAAACAATGGGAAGCCGATCGTACGAGGAAGACGATCAATCGTTTGTTAAGAACAAATACTGGGTTCTCAGACACGGAAAAAGCATTCCGAATCAAAAGGGTCTTATCGTCTCTTCTCTAGTATGTCAATTCGATCGATTCTCTCTTTTTAACTGCGAATTTTGTTCCTTCTGAAAAAAAATTGATTCTTTCATGTCACAGGAAAATGGGATTCTTGAAGAGTATAAACTGGCTTCTGATGGGGTTCATCAGGCTCGTTCGGCCGGAGAATCTTTCCTCGAGGTGAGTTCGTCGAACAATCGACATTACAGCTCTATGGATTCAAGAAGTATTGAATCTTATAGTATTTGTATTTTAGTGTATGATTGCTGATAAAGAGGCGGCTTTTGTTTCTGTTTTTGAGGGGAAACTTTATTAGACTTTGTATGGGTTTTAAAGGCCAAATTTGAATTCAGGAACTGAAAGAACAGAAAATCGATCTGGAAAATGTCCGAATATGCTACTCCCCGTTCTCAAGGACCAGGGACACGGCAAAAGCTGTTGCGTCTGTTTTGAACATTCCATTTGAAGGCCCACAATGCAAGGTTAATCTTTGAATCCCACTCGGTAGTGATTTAACCTTTGGGAGTTGTTTTTTTGAATCCCACTTGCTTCGGTTTCGTGTGATATTGTGCTCATCAGGGTCTCGTTTTTATAGCTGTTTATTGGCTTTACAGGTTGTGCAGGATGTTCGCGAACGGTATTTTGGTTCTTCGTTTGAGCTGCAATCTCATGATAAAGTGAGAAGCCAACTTTGATAGTAACTGATTTCATTATCAACATATTTAATTTAGCGTGGAATGTGGATTTGATAAGTTGAAATAACATACATTATATATACATTTCTCTTTGTTAAACTCGTGGCTTTTCGTATTTTTTCCACTGAAGTAGTACCCTGAGATTTGGGCCTTGGATGAAAAAGACCCCTTCTTGCCGCCCGAAGGTGGAGAGAGTGTTGCGGATGTTGTCACCAGGCTCACAAAAGCGTTGACTATGATGGAATCAGAGTTTGAGAAGTGAGAGCCATCATTTTTCCTTTATTGATTTTTTCTCTTCATGTGATCACACTTTATATATGATGAATTGATGATGTCACATATTTGCCTGAATAGAAAAATGCTTGTTGCTGTGGTACACTTTCTGATATGTAAATACATTTTCTGATGCACATAAAAATGTTCTCTTTGATTCTGTTGTAGGTGCGCACTATTGGTAGTCAGCCATGGCGATCCACTGCAGATTTTGCAGACAATCGTTAATGCAGCAAAGGAACATGGAAGTCCACCTGAAAACAACTTGATCTCTCGAATAGATGCAGTCAAAGTACCCTCTGTTCTCTCACATCACCGCAAGTTCGCACTGAATACCGGAGAACTTCGACGATTAGTATAGGCATTTCCAAAGTTATGAGCTCTCTAAATTGATTTAGGTTGATAATAATGTGATCGACCATCTTTAACTACTCCTTTGGTTGGTTTTGCCTTCTTTTGCCGCATGAATGATACAGATTGAAAACACCATTTTTATAATTTATAGGAGTATGATTTTTTGTTATAAACAATTTGATAAATGGATAATTCATTGGGAACACATAATCTAGTTCTGAAGCATTTGCATTCAATGAAACTGGTGATCAGTGTCATTTTCAGTTACTTTTAGATTGTTGATTTGGAAAAGCAAAGTACCCTGTTTTTCCAAGGTACCAAGCAAAGGGCCTGAAACTCATTATTTCCGAGGAACAAAGGGTATATGCTCATTTTTACTTATCAGGCGCAGAAGAGAATTCGCTTTTCTTTGCCCTCTAGTTGTGCCGGTTCTTGTGATCTCCATTAAATGGTCATAAACACCATACTGCAGTGCCGCCAACAGACAAGATGAGTTATTTGAACCCAACTCGAGTATGACAGCTGTCGCGCATTCCTTGTTCTTCGGAGTCCCGTCTCTAACTATTTCAACCAGAGTCTGTATAAAAGACAGTTGCCCGATTTCGTTTCTCCCTTCAGGATGCGAAGCAATCAGTAATAAAATTGACAGGGCTTCGTCCACCATGTCCAACGTCTTATCTTCTAGCAGATGAAGCAGGGGAGGTATTATACCGGCTTTAATCGCTCGCGATCTGTTTGTTTGGTTGAGCACCAAACTAAAGAGCGCGGTCGCAGCATCCTTTTTCCCCCTGTCCGTCCCGGTTTTCAGGAGATTGACAAGTGGCGGAATCCCATTGGAGCATCCCACCAGAACCTTGTTCTCGTCTAGAACGGATAAACTGAATATAGCTGCAGCGGAATTCTCTTTAGCCTCTCGAGTCCCGTTTTTCAAGACCTGAATAATAGCGGGAATGGCTCCTTCCCTAGCTATCAGCTTCTTGTTGGCCTCGTCGATGGATAAGTTCAGAAAGGCCGTGACAATGTGTTGCTGAGTTTCGGAATCCGCATACGATGATAAGAGAGAAACTAGAGGCGGGATTCCTCCAGTGCTGGCAATCAAGGTCCGACTGTCGGGAAACTCCTTGGAGAGCATGCGGATCCTGACGATGGCTTCCCTCTGAACGTTCACCTGGGACGAATAAAGATTCTGGATCAAAGAAGATATTTCCTCGGCGAGTGGGGAAGATGCTATCAGGGGGTCGTCGCAAATTTCCTTCTTGGGCAGGTCGTAGTTGTTCTTTTCGCACCACTGGACGATAAGATTCCTCAGGGCGAAGTTCGGAGCCACAGTCAAGTAGTTCAACTTCTGCCCTGTTTTGGGGCAGGTCCTGTGGCCTGAGTTTAACCACTTCTGTATGCTCTCTCGTTCATAAGTCTGTGTAAACACAAAATGAATAACATGTTCCCTGAGTAAACGAGTATTATGGTTGTAAGAAAAAAAAAACTACCTGTCCGGTTGCGATGATAACGGGGTCGGACATGATCTCTAAGCTGACTGGACAGAGGAACTCGTGAGGTATCAGCGAGGATTTGCTCTTCTCCAAGCACCTCACCAGAGCAGGCCCGTCGAGCACGCTGTTTTCGTCGATCCCCGCGACTTGTTTGAATCTTTCGAGGAGGCAGACCACTTGCTGGACAGCGACTTTGCCTTTGGCTTTCGCGAGTTTTCTGACGGAAATGGTTTCTGTTTTGAGGTCGGTTGGGGTGCACAGGTCGAGCTTCTTGGCTAGCCTCTCTATGATTGCGTCGTAGGCATTCCCGTCGTAGTCGTTTTCTGAAAACACGGCCATCATATCCATTGCGAGTTCCATGTCCTGGGTTTCAGCCCTCCGTTTAGCTCGGTTGAGCTGCATATGCATCAGCTCCACCTGGAGGAAAGAGGCATACATAAACTGCAAAGCAGAGAAGAGAGTGAAAGAACAACAGTAAAAGGCGAGGGTGATTTACTTGTTCTCTAACTTCTTCGGAGACGCCGAGCTTGTCGTAGGGCATATCGGTTAGAGACTGGTTTATCATGTCATAAACGTCGTGGAATCTACTCATCACAGCTTCACTCTCCATAGCCTAACATAAGAAACTAACCAATCATTAACGCGCGTGAGCACACACACACATACACATACACAAAAACAACGAAAAACTTACAAGAAAAATCTTGCTCCCAAAGTTGCAAGTCTTGAGCAGATTCTTGGAAGCCAAAAGTGCATTCTTGAGATCAAGCAAGTTAGTAGAAGTGGGGGAGGAAGGATTAGCTTCTCTAATCTCTTCCAACATAGGAATCAGAAGCTTTAGCCTTCTGACTAAGTTGAGACACTCTTTTCTCTGTGTTTTTCTGAAGGATGTATAGGACCCCACTTTCTCTATCACCTCCAACATTATTTCTTCGACTCCATCTCCGGTAACGGACGACTCCTTCTCTTTCACCTCGCTCATGCTTCCTTCTCCATGGACCTCCATTTTTTTGTGTGTGTGATTTTACTGATATGGTATTTCCAACGTTTTTCAGCTTTTGTGATTGCGGAATTTAAGGACGGAATTTGGGTGTGAATAAGTTGGGTGACGGATGATTATAGATATTATTGAAAGCTGTTGGGCCACGCGTTTTTGGTAAAATGCGACCCGCCCTCACATGCCGACAGCCTTTTTTGCCTCGGCCCAATTTGTCCTTTTAAATAATTATGGTTTTCCGTGGACAATAAGATCACAGGCAATTATGGAAATGATTTGGATAAAGAAAGGCAATTACAAAGAAGAAGGAAATGGGCCCCATCACACAATACAGTAGTCTTTCCACTACATCCAACTTTTTCTTGTGCATTATCTGCTACTACAAGAGGGGGGACGGTTCCCGTCATATTCTGCAGTTTGAAGCTGGACAACAAAAGAAAACGTAAAAATTGAGCGGTAGATGTACTTGCTTGCTGAAGTATATAAGACGATGAACTTACTGCAGTAAACAAACTGGTTGAAATCGAGAGTCACCCTGCCTTGCTTGCTTGTGTCAAACGAATTAAAAAGGTTCCTGAAAAAAGGGATAGGAATATGCAATTGATCCATCTATCTCGGAAATTTATATATATTAAGCACAATATTGAGCTTGCAGATTTTTACAGACCTTGCAGACTGTACAAATATACACAGGGCTATGAATTCGTCGAGTTTGAGTTTGCCACGGCTAGATTTATCAAAACTCTACATAGTTGAACGAGACAGATCACGGTTAATCTCAATGAGCTCGTTTTGAAACCAGGATGATTCTAGTACGGGTTTCTCATTCATTTACCTCACAAACCGTATAGAAAGCTGGAGAGTCGAGAGAGAATCCAATTTTCACCAATGCCTATGATCATTTAAAAGAAAATCAGTCTCACAGAATAGGTGAGATGAATAGTGTGGAAAGTGGAAAGTGGAAACAATAAACATCTTATTCCCTGTTGATATTACATTATACATGTCCAGGACTAATTACAGATTCAAATCTACTAACAAAGGGGATAAAGAAAAAAGGATATAGAGGTGATATACCTGGTATGCTTCATCAGGAACAAGAAATCCACGTCCCCTACACCAAAATGTAAGTAAAAAAGTTATAATAATTGTGATAGTCCTCACTTGTCAATATAACTGCTCATTTGAACCAACAACCAATAAAGTGGCTAGATATTAGCATCTCTAAGTAAATATTTTACATATTGAGTACAATGAACTGTTTAGTGATAATAAAGTGGCTAGATCTCATATTAGCATCTCTAAGTAAACAAGTCCTCACTTGTTTAGTGTTTGCTTTCAAACACAGAAAACGGAGAAAGTTCACATGAAAGCATTACAACAGATCGAGACACAATGAACTGTATACAGTATACACATATTGCTTCAAACACACAAAAAAAGATAAAGTTCTACATGAAGCATTACAGCGGAATCCTAGAACTTACATCGCAAAATAGTACATATATTTAATAGCCAAAAACAATGGGTGTCAGTGTCAGACAGAATTACAACTTTCAGAAGGTAAATGATCGAATCAATTCTGAGCATGTATAAAAAGGTGCCCACAAAGAACCTACTTCAACGTAATACCAACAATTTATATGGCTAGTTTTAGATGTTACATTGCAACTACAAGTGAAATATTAAGAACAACAAAAAGGGAAAATCACCTCTCCAAGCCGGAAAATGCCTGTTGAACCTGCAAGCCGAACAAATATCAACAAATGCTGTAATGTACATAAGTATAACCTATTAATCTCGCATTCCAATCAAATCGTTCTAAGTCGAGTATATTGAAAAGAAGCGAAAATCATACTCCATTTATGTAATAACCAAATTCTCCAACATATTATATTGTAAACATGAAAGTGCACTGACCTTCAGAAGAAACTTGTTAAGTTCAACAAATTCTGGAAAAATAAGTATGAGAAAAAAAAAATCAAACATTAACACCGCACTAGGAAAACCCAACACAGCACACACAGATCAATAGGTGGAGATAAACCAACTAGACTCACCTTCAAAGCTCATTGTTCCATTTCCGTCGAAATCATACATCCTGAATTAATAGCATGCCGATCAACAACAACATCGAATAAACAAACAAACGCAGCAATTTCCAGATACTTGACGTCTTGAATTGAATTGGATCCAAAATTCCGAAATCGAGCCCACACATCACTCACCTGACCATTTGCTGGACGATGGATATGGGGAAATGAAGGTTCCCGACGGCCAACGCACTCTATTTCATCGGAAACCGGAAATATAATCGAGAAATTCTATATTTCAGTGAAGCGATAATTATAAAGATGGAGAAAGCAAAGGGAACGGACAGAAAAACCTTGAGCTGAGTAGAAGTTATATTTCCGGTTTTGTTGGAGTCGACTCGATCGAACCACTCTTTGATAATCGCCCGGTTCTCCATCGCCGGCTGGATATGTCCGGCCACGGCAAGTCAATAATCTCTTCGGCCAGGCGCTCAAAAACCAACTACCGTCGTTTGATTTTGGGTAAAGCCTAATACAGTATTAATCAGAAAATAATTGAAGAGGAAATCTTTTTTTTTTTATTTAACACGTCTATTGGTTGTTTTAACTAAGGATTAGACCGAGTAAAATTTATAGAGTTTGATAATTATACGAAGAAGTATATGTCATAAAATATGGATTATTATACGAATGAATGTCATAAAAAGTGGAGTACATTTTATTCGTATAAATAAGAAATTAAAATTATTTAATTTTATTATTATCAACCATTCACGCACCTATGCAAGATTATAGAAAAGATTATAGAAAAGATTATAGAATTAATCTTACGAATTTTTTTTCAATAACTTTCGAAATTTGAACACAAAATATTAATTTCAAAAATATATAAACACCCAAAAAAATTTACTAGTAAAAAATAAACTAAACCATAAGAAGAGAAAGGAATATTCTCGCACCGAATTAAAAACCATCCCTTTCTTTCCTACTCCTAAAATATATAAAAAATAAATAATTTTTTCGTTTCTATCGTTGCAATCTCTCTCACCATTTTCTCAATCCCTTTTTCTGCCCCTTTCCTTTTCTTCAAGTAATTATTTTCCCTTAGCAAGCCAGGTACAGGTTTCGATTTTATTAATTCAACACTGCTCCAATCCGGATTAGGGTTTTTTGATCGTGAATTCGTCGACGAAAAAGAGATTCAATGGGGGCGGAGGCTGAGTCTAGCTTGGGCGTCGCCAGAGGCGAGGAGGTGGATGTTAACATCCGGCATTCAAACGGCTCCAAATTCATTGTGAAGACGATCCTCGAATCGACGGTGGGAGAATTCAAAGCCGTGGTGGCGCAGAATTGCGACGTGCCCGCTCAACAACAGCGTTTGATCTACAAGGGTCGGATCCTCAAGGACGACCAAACCCTAGCCAGTTATGGTAAATACAGTATGCCTTTTTTATTTTTTATTTTTATTCTAACTTTTCAGTTGTTTGGTATATTAAATGTTCAATTCTCTTGCTTGTGGCCTGTGGGTATGGTAATTTGTTAATATGGGTGTCTAAACTGACTTTTGTGATGCAAAGTGTAGAAAAATGCGGCCCTGCACGATACAAATACAATTTCTAGAATGTTCCTGGAATCTCAGAAAACACATACTGATCATTTACTTCTGGTAATCACTAAATAAAAAATATAAAGTAGGAAGAGAATTGTGAGATGAATAGGTTTAAAGTAAAAAAATCCATTTATTTGTGATCACGGTCAGTAAAGTCGAATAGATATTAATGGAATTTACTTTCGGGAAGTCTTTCTTGCTACTGGAAGTTGCTGTGAAGGACATGCAAATATTGAATATTTTGTTGTTTGAAGTCTGTCCAGATTCACAGTACTCCGTATTAATTAGAGGCCATTTTAAGGAGCCCTTTTTCTGTCATTAATATAATGATTATTTGCCACGAAAAGTTCAATAATTTTATCGAAAACTCTGTGAATTTAGTTATTTTTTTCTCTGCAACTTGGCATCTTGTAGAACATTTACAGGGTGTTTCTTAGTTATATACTTATACTAGTAAGGTCCCCATTTGTATCCTTACAGAAAAGACACTATTATGGGTCTATGACCAACTTTTGAGTTATTTGGACGGTCAAAGGTAAAAAATTGGAATTTATGGAAATATGTGGGGCTTCAAAGTTCTAAAGTAATATAGAATAATTATATAATGTATACAATATGAGATACCTCTAAACTCAGTTAAAGACTAAAGGACATTTGTTTGTATTATAGTTCAAAAACATGAAAGATCTCACTTTTTTCTTTTGCTTCTCTTCCATATATTGATGGATTTTGTTAATACAGTATAACACTTTTTATTTCAATTAAGACTTAACCGTTTAAACCTGAATATACATGCATTTAAATTTGACTGCAAAGTCTATTATTTAGTAAATTATGTTTGGATGTTGTGCAGCAGTAATGCCTAATGTTAAAATGGTGCTGGTGTCTGATCGCTTTGTGCTGTACTGTTCCCAGTTTCTTTGTACAGTATAAATAATCAATTTTCTAGTTATTTTAATCCCTTCATAGTTCTTCAACCTTCCTTATCTCAGCCTCACCTTCATTTACCTCACAAGTGTTGGTTTGTTTTTTTACTTTAAATAGGTTTGGAGGCACATCACACTGTTCATATGGTGCGTGGTTCTGCACCACCAGCTGCATCTCCTCCCTCTTCTGTTCCTGCTAGTGCTGGGAATACCAACAGTCCTGCTGTCACGCAAGGTGGTGGCCCAGTTCCAGGGGGTGCTGGGGTCGGTTTGGGTACACCTGGGTTATTTGCCGCTGGACTTCCCGAGTTTGAACAGGTGCAGCAACAACTTATGCAGAATCCTAACATGATGGGAGATATAATGAACATGCCTGCCATTCAAAACCTGATGAATAACCCTGAAATCATGCGCAGTTTAATTATGAGTAACCCTCAGATGCGCGATATAATTGACCGGAACCCTGAACTCGGTCATGTTCTTAATGATCCTGGCATCCTTCGGCAAACATTAGAGGCTGCAAGGAACCCTGAGTTAATGCGTGAGATGATGAGGAATACTGACAGGGCAATGAGTAATATTGAATCTTCTCCCGAGGGATTCAACATGCTCAGACGCATGTATGAAAATGTCCAAGAACCCTTCTTGAATGCAACAACCATAGGCAGTGGTGGTGCAGGGACTGATGCGGGGTCAAATCCATTTGCAGCTCTTCTGGGGAATCAGGCTGGTGCCCAAACCAGAGACGGACCTAACTCAGCTGCTGGATCTGAATCTGGGACTACGGTTCCCAATGCTAACCCACTGCCCAATCCGTGGAGCAATACTGGTAAATTTAAACCTGTTTTAGTGTGCCATGTGTTACGTTATTATGTGTGTTGGTACATTAACTGATGGTATATTTTGTATATCCTTTACTAGTTTGTATGACAGTATAAGCAGTGAGACTGCATTGAATTTGCTTTCCTTATTTACGTACCCAATTCAAATGTAGTTGGAGGAAAACCATCTTTCAGGTGTTTTTGGTAGTCTTGCTTTAGTATTTTATTGATTTGATGCAAGTCTGGCGTACATATAAAAGTTATTGTGGAAGAAATGAAGTTTTCTTAAGAAAATGAGACTTGATTAGTTAAGAAATCATCTGTCAGATCCTCATTCAGTTTCAACATGGTTTTTGCCCTCTGGCTATCTCTGTATCCTGATCGTTATCTCTGGATATTATATTTGTGATGCCATGTCTGAGTTCCTGATTGTAACATTTTAATTAGGTTCTCAAACAAATAATGCCACAAGAACTAATCCAACTGGTGATGCAAGAATACCTTCAATTGCTGGATTGGGAGGTATCACTCTCCCTCAATTAGACCGTACAGGCATGGCAGATCCTTCCTCATTGAGTCAGTTAATGCAAAATCCAGCTGTGGCACAGATGACACAAAGCTTGCTTTCCAATCCTCAGTACATGGATCAAGTACTTATATAGTTCAGGCCATTGGTTACATATTTTTCATTTCGCTTATGATGTGCTGAAATCACAATTTTACTGTAGATCTTCGGCATGAATCCTCAACTCCGTAGCATGCTTGATATGAATCCTCAATTAAGAGAAATGATGCAGGACCCTGAAATTCTTAGACAATTGAGCTCACCCGAGACAATGCAGGTATATCTACTACCTCTTTTAAACACCAGGTTCTAACAACATGAATTTTCTTTTCAATGGAGTTTTTGAAATTGATTTGGGACTTTTGATATAATTGATCATTTAAATGATGGCTCATCTTGAAAAATGTGCCAAAAATGTTGATGCATCTAGTGGTGTGATATAGAGACGCAAGTTCAAAAATATCTAGAGGCTGTGAAACCCAGAGTATTAAAGTGGTTATAATCAGTTATATTTCATATGGTACTTTCAATCATATATTTATGTAATGTGACCTGTAAGTGAGGGATATCAAGAGATTCTACTAGCTGAACCATGTTCAGTTGAGGATCCTCACCAATCACCTCACAAAAACACATGCTTTACATATGGTATAGAGTATTATTTATTTATTCAAAATAACTACTAATACTGTTTTGTCTTAGGTGATTCCTTGTCAAATTGCCATAGTTAATTGCTTATATCGTTTTTCAGTTTTATTTTGTGTGCTCATGTTCACCTCTTATAACACATTAACACTGATCATCAGATATTTGGCAATGCATCACTTTTTGAGTTTTATTGGACCATATTATCTAGGCCTCTTTTCCTTACCAGCTTTTCAAACTTTATTGTTCAGCAAATGATGGCTTTGCAGCAACAGCTTTCTCAACTTACTCGGCAGCAGTCAACACAGTGAGTGAGAAATAACGATTCTATTCTCAATAGATTACTTTGAAATTGATTACTTATGTTGACAAATGACAATGATATGATATCTCCATAGATATGAGTGCACACATTGTTTACATGGAATGTGGATGTGGTTTTATTAGTTGTGTCCAATCTTACAATAAGCTACTACATCTTGCTTTAATTGGTGTTTTCAGTAATCAGTTATCATAAAATTGTCATTCCTTTCAATTTCTGAGTATAATCACTATTTTGTTTCTTTATTGCTTTAATGATTTCATACATCAGTATTTCTCTGAGACGGGGTACTATTTCTGTGTGCAATGCTGCAATGCATGAATTGGTTGCTACTACTAGTATCTTTGTTTATTTAAAATCTCAATCAAGAATTCTTATAAGCCTTGCTTAATCTCTATCTCTCTCTCACTCTCTTCAGGGAAGGAGCTCAGACTGGTCAAGGTAGAGATATGAAGCAACCTACGCTGGGCCACACACACACGCACACACACACACACACACACACACGCACGCACACACACACACACACACACACACACACACACACACACACACACACACACACACACACACACATATGCCCTACAATTTTGCCTATTCTAGATTTTTTGTTTATGTTTTTAAAATGCAGGAACACAAAACAATATGAGTATGGATATGCTGATGAATATGTTTGGTGGACTTGGAGCTGGAAGCTTTGCTGCTCCAAACAATCCTGATGGTTGCAACTCACTTTTTTTTCCTTCCATTTATATTTTATATTATCCGCACTAGTTACACGTCTGTTCTTCACCCTGATCATCTCATTGTCAATTTTGTTCCTTAGTACCCCCAGAGCAACTCTATGCAAGTCAGTTATCTCAGCTACAAGAGATGGGTTTCTACGATACTCAAGAAAACATCAGAGCACTCCGTGCAACTGCTGGAAATGTCCACGCTGCTGTGGAACGTCTTTTGGGAAGCCCTGGTCAATAGTTTCATATTATTTTATTTACAGGCATATTACATGAGACAAATCTGCATTTCAGGCCTGAGAATAAAGACTACAAGCCTTTTACTATTTAATTAGCCTGTAAGATTATTATGATAAGACGCCCGATTTGTTCATCTGTACCAGTGTACAGTACATATCTCAAGTATACTTGTGTCAAAATGCTGCGGATTGACCACATTTTATTTGGCAATCTATCTGAAGAATGCCTGTGCGGCCTTTTTGTTTCTTTGCGTGTGTCCTTTAACTGCAGAGTTATTATGAAGGGTTGTATTTCTATGTAGTCGCGTTTCTTTGTCATCTACTCATTGTTCAGATTTTAAAAACATAAATTGATATTGTTTTGACTCCCACACTGTCTACAACTCGTTGCCATTCGGTAAAATTGTGAAGATCAAGGGTGTGCTGAGAGTTGATTCAGGGATATTTACTACGAGAATTGAAAATTTTGGGATTCGAATTTTTGGAATTGTAAGTGTTCTAATGAAAAATCATTCATAATTCTGATACAGCAAAGTATTCATTTCTTATCCACGGCATTACATTTCATACAGAACATTTATCAAAAAAAAATTTAGTACATTTTTATTTAAAAATTACCTCAATTTAATTCTACATCAAATGACTCGACCCGGGTAGTAATTAGAAGGCGATTACATAAATTGGTACGGGTCGGGTCATGAAAACCGGTTGAGAGAACGAGCGGGCATCTTACACTTGTCCGCGAAACACTGTGTGAAGCTTTTGATTACGGAAAAGAAATTCCGTCAAATTCTCTCTCTCTCTGCGCAGGGTCTCTCTCCTTCTCCAATCTCCACAGCTTCAAGTAATACATTTGTAATGCTTTCTCTCTCTCTTACTTCACGCACTACGCATGACGTCATCAACTGTTCAATTGTTGCCGTAGGTACGTACGGCACGCTCTAAGCTTTTTATTCTTCTCCTCCGTTCAACTAATTGTGTTTTTTTTTCATCCGGCCGATTACTGATTACTACTAAAACTTGTTGCGATTTCAATTCAATTCAATTGGGTGTAAATGTTTCATTCCATTTTTTTTTTGGTAGGGGACATGATTAAACTTACTGGATTTGATTTATGAATTTGAGTGCTCATGATGATGTTGGGCTTTATCCCTATCGTACAATGCTTCGGTCTAAACAAATTTGAATCACTCTGATTACGAATGCTACTTGAAAATAATCATCACTATCATTATTTCATTTCCAGATGCAAAGGAATCAGATAATTTCTGATGAGAACCAGATGACGCTGTCGAAATCTATTGGAAGCCCTCTCCTTATGGCGGATAGAGCTGAGCACGATGCCTCAGTTGCTAAGACCTGCGGAACCAAAAGGGCCTTATCCGAGTGTGTGCCCACCCCTTCCAGAAGTAATGTCCCCGCTGCCCACATTGTCTACGTTCGACGAAAACCCGAAACGGATTTAACAAAGCGCAAAGTCTGCGACTCTCAAAGGGCAATAAAATCTGCTACTGACCAGGGTGTGGAGACTACTCACAAACTTGATAAGTCTTTGATACGTGCATCGGATGTTGCACCACTTTCTTCCTCGAGTTTCTCACCCACGAGAAGCTCTGGTCATATCTCACCACCAGAAAATAGTGAGCATGGTCGTTTGAATAGTTCAACTCCTACTATACCTGAAGATCAAACAACGGTGAATGTTAACTTCTGGGAAGAACGATATTGTCGCTTGCAGAATTTTCTCAAAATGTTGGATCAGTCGAACCAACATGAATATGTTCAGAGTATGCATGCCTTTTCTTGTTGATCTTTTTTTTTTTAATGTTTTCGTAGTTCTATTAAAAATGTGGAATTTCTTGTTTCAAATGTTCAGTGCTTCGATCGCTTTCCTCGGTTGAACTTAGCGGGCATGCTGTCGAACTTGAGAAACGAACGATTAACCTTTCAACGGAAGAAGGTATAATCTGTAATATTATACGGAAATCTATATGTCGTTTTCGTGATATTAGTTGATTTGCCATCATTATGGAGTGATTTTTCTCTTCCTTGTTCCGATTTGATTGTGTTTATTGCTTATTCGGTGAACACCATATTTACTAGTAAGACTTCCTACACCATGGATTTTCAATTTCCTTTTGTGTTTCTACACAATTCTTGAGTGCTGGATACATTTATATATGAAAAATATTGTATAAAAGAGAGCTTAATTAATTACATTTTCCTCTAACAATCTTTAACATAAATTGTCCCCAGGAGCATAGCCGAGTGGTAAGGCCTGTGATGATGTGGGTGTAATTCCCCGGCGACGCAGGGTTCGAATCTCGGGTGGGACAAATTTTCATTGAAATATTATGAAGGTTTGTCCTGGGGTTCGACCTGTTGGCTCTCTCGCACAGGTGTCTGCTACTCGGGCACATTCCTCGATTTACATCCTACCCGATCGAGGGACTTCCGATCGGGTGGGGGTGGAGTTTCTCGTCTCTCCTCCTTATCAAAAAAAAAAATAATAATAAAAATAAAAAAAATCTTTAACATAAATTTATATTGTGATCATATAATCATAAAAGTGAATCCATATAATCATGATTTTCCTCTGCTTTCGGGTTTCCATAGATGTCATGGCATACCCAAAAAGGAAAGTGTGAAGATATTTAAGAGAGAGGAAGTATTATATTTCTACGGGGTGTCTTGTGAACCTGTGGTCTCTCCAACGAATCAACGATACATTAATATTCGAAAGTGGTTTTCTGAGTTATGATTCCTGGTATTGTTGCACTTACGGGAATTAATAAGATTGCTATCAGGACTAAAGATGTGTGTGGGGTGGTGGGATTGGGGGTCTAATCATCAAAGAAACCACTTCTGTTATCACTTGTCACGCCTTCTTACTGCATCATTATTTCCATTAAGTGAATGTAATCTGGAATATTACCCTCCTTGCATATGGTGTGGCCTCATTATATTTACGTGGTTATTTTTCTGCTTTTGTTCCTCTAGAGAATTCTTGATCATTGTAAATGAGTTTCACTATTGTCACGCTGCATGGTCATCTGATGCAGTTTCAAATCACGACAGTGTTCGTGATTAAATTCATGATTTGTCATCATTGAATCGAATATGTTGCATTTTCTCTATTTCCCAGTCGTGTCTTGTACATCATAAAGACATCGTTCGTGTGATAATTAATACAATATCTCATTACTTTTTCAGCATAGTGTTTTTTTTTTTTTTGGTAAACTAGGATACTCCATATGGTCCTTTGTTGTAGTGTGACTATTAAAAGACATTTAGTTGTTACTGAACTGTCAGATAATTATAAATTTTTATGGGTGCGTAGATATAAGGCTATTGATTAGGTTTTAATAAAATGCCACATTTTTTCTCTCGCTTGAAATACATCAATTTATTGTTGCAGTCATTGAAATACAGGTCGCATACAAATGCAAAAATCTAAAGAAGAAATTACAAACTGCAAATAAAATCAGCTACGAGTTGCTAGAATAGTATGTGTCGGATTAAGTTAGTCAGTTCTTACAGTAATTTTTTCTTTGCAGTTAGTCAATTTATCCTTGCAGTCATTTTTTTCTTTTTCTTTTTTACATTTTGGATCGCATGTTTAAATCTTCGGAGCCCCTGATGATCATTAGAATTGTATGTGTCGGATTAAGTTAGTCAGTTTGGACCTACCATTTACTATGAAATTGCTTGGCTTGTGTTCGTTGTCATTGAATTTGCGATTCTGAAATTTTTTTTGTTTGTTAATTTCTTTTTAATTTGTTTTTGGTTTCAGCAAAAGAGATTCAACGAGTCGGCTTGTTCGATGTGTTGGGCAAACGCGGAAATGAAGTTTGCAAAGCTTCTAGTGAGCAAAAACAGCTGCAGCAGAAGTGAGAAAACAGGTGCGTCTGAATTTTTAGTTAGCATTTGTATATGTTGTAATAATGTATGCATTGTTTATTGTAATTAAGTTTCACAATAGTAATAATATTTCTAATTATAAAAAACAATTGTATACATGATGGTATTCACCTACAACGTTTTCCTAATTCTGGAAATAAAAATCAACAGCTAGTTAGGGATGATCTGTTCCAACTTCCAACTGCTAATTACTAGTACTATAATTAGTAATTGATGACGTTCACGCTTCTAATTAAATTAGGTTATGATAAAATATACGCGCCAGCACTAGATGATTTGGTCATTCAGATATATCTATCTCATCTCGGTGTGGTACGAGTAAGATCAGTTCGTGATCGTTTTATGAATAAACAACATCTGTTTCTTCTTTAACTAATTGTATCGATGAATCTGAGTATTTGTTTGGTCGTACGCCGCCTTTTAATTAAATTTTAATGTTTGTTTTTCATGATTCTTCCATTGACATGGGTACTCTGCCTGGCCATGACCATGACATGAGGAGGCCACAAGGCAGGCCATGCATTTTTATTTTTATAAATAAAAAAATTAAGCTCTACAATTAAGTTTCATGATGGATTCTTGACTTTTTCAATACTAATAACAAAACATCAATTATAAATATATGAAAGTCAAGGTGGGTTTTATCTATGCTACTCCTAGTGGAGTACACCATATAGATGATCTTAACCGTTGATTTAATATTATTATATTCAATACACACACGTTCACGCACATTTGACGTGTATTGTGTATGCATCTACAATTAATATGCCACCAAGCGTATTGCACCTGGAATAGCATCTCCTAGACCGTCAATGGTAAGGCAAATTCCATAGGATCTATATATATTGGTATCTAATATATAAATTAATTAGTGAACGTCATCATCTAAATAATATAGGTTTGACTTTGTTAATTAAATAATAGAGGTTTGACTTTGTTAATTAAAAACAGAGATCAAGTACTCAATTAAATTTCAGGTGGATGGTATTGTTAATGTTTATCACTTGTATTTTGAATTTATCTCTCCTATATTGGAAATGAAATTGAATTTTTTTTTAAGTTGATTCATGTAATGTATAGTTTTAAAGTAGGAAAACGTATGTGTTTTAATCGAACCGTCCTAAAACAAAACCTAAGTAGAAATACAGATCCCTCTTCCTTCGTCGTCCCAATAACCTATTAAAAATCTAGGTCAATGTCGATGTTACCGGACGATGTACTCGAGACGATCCTGCTCGGATTACCTGCGTTAGACCTGTTCCGATGCAAGGCTGTTTGCAAGGCTTGGCGGCGCGTAATCTCGTCCGGCGATTTCGTAGCTGCGCACCTGAAACGGGCGAAATCCGACCCGTCGAGCCACCACCTCCTCGTTCGCAACCGCCGTTTGATCGATCTCCATAAACCAATAGCAGGTGGTCCGTTCTTATCTTTTGCCTGCTTCTCATCTTCGGATCTGGTAATCGTCGGCTCGGCCAACGGCTTGATCTGTGTCGCCGGAGAGGGAGATCGCGTACCGTCGTCACCGGAAGACATCTGGATCCTGAACCCTGTCACCGGCCTTTCCAAAAAGCTCCCTTACTCCTCCCGATTTCCCTCCGCTATTAAAAATAGTAAACTCGCCTTTTGGTGCGACGAAGATGGTGTTTTCAAGGTTGCCAAATTTATGTCTAATACTGGTGACGAAACTACCCTCGAGCTCTGGGTTTCGGATTGTCCTTGTTCGTGGACTGATATCTGTACCATTGAATTGCAGTTTCATCTCCACCCTCGCCGATGCCATCCTTGTGATGTCCTTATCCAAGGCCTCGCTGCTTATTGGATCATCATCAACAAAGATTTCGGTGATGACTACATCACAGTAGTATCCCTCGATTTGAAAACACTATCCGTCACCAAGTTCATCCCACTCTCCGAAAGATTACTGTTAATGTCGGACATTCATTTTTTTCGGGCTGTCAATGGATATTCTAATTACGTGTTGTTTGGTGGAAGCTTGAAGGGAAGATTTGTTTTGGTGGCGTGGTCTACTGACAACAGAGTTTATAGCCTATGGACTCTGGAGATGAATGACATTAGTGCAGAGGCGTGCTGGGTCGAGAAATTCGTAGTTGACTTTGTTTTGTATCCCTTTGAGAAATGCTTAGGGATTGTGAATGATAAACTAGTGCTCACATGCTATGACGATATGGAAGTGGCCTTGTGTGACCTGGTGACTACAGGAAAGGTGGAAGTGATAGAAACGGGTTCTAAATTGGAAACCGTCACTCTGGATGCTGCTTGTGGCTTTTTGGGGAGCTTGGTTTCGATGGATGGCTTTGGGTTCGAATGGAATTACCTCCTTCATAAATATATGGGCATCAAATGGCCATATTCTTCAAATCCTTACCCCCGGTGGTAAGTCTAATTGATTACAATATGATTATAGTGGTGTCACACATAAACGAGCCATCTGATAATTTATTTATTTTTAATTTGCAGGAAGGAGATTTCGACAACCAACTTGAGAACCAACTCGAAAAAACGAAGAAGAAGATGGGATCAAGTGAATACTACCTCTGTCCCTGTCAAAAAGCCATGGCATCAAGTAATTCACAGATTTATAACGGCATATCAGTGTGACTATGAGTATTAAAAAATCATTCTCAAATTAGATCTTAAAAACTCATTCCCATAAATAGAAGGATTCTCAATTTAATCATACTGTCTTTGTCTCTTTTGTCTAGTAGAAGTTGTCACACTTTCATTTTTGTGTGGTCTCATACTAGTTGACTTGTCACACTTCAAAAAATAAAATTATCATTACATTTTATATTCTTAAAACAACTTAATATTTTAAAAATATACCCTTTTACCCAACAAAAGTTATTTTTTCACTAAAAAATGACCACAATACATTTTGACTTTAATCAATAACAATATAATAATATTATTTATTTATTTATTTAGTTTATATTTCAAAATTGAGTTAACCCTATGTCCCGAACTGTTAAGTTACTCTCTATGTCTCAAACGGCTTCTTTGATTGTCTAATACTACTATATAAGTTGTATGCTCGACTCGATCTCTCTCGTTCGTCCAGTCGTATAATTATGGATAGGCTGTATAATAATTTGATCGATTTGTAAGCTAACCGAAAACAACAATTTCACCTATTAGTGGATTCATATAGGGGTGTAATAATACTATTAGTGGATTCACAGTATAATTATGGATAGGCAGTATAATAATTGATCGATTTGTAAGCTCACCGAAAACAACAATTTCACCTATTAGTGGATTCACACAAGGGGTGTAATAAGACTATTAGTGGATTCATATAGGGTGGAGATTCTATGCCTACCAGTTTCGGGTTAAAAAAATGATTTTTATTAAAAAAGAATACTCTTAACAATTCAAAAAATTAAATACATGAATTTATCCTTGCAGACATTGACATACAGGTCGCATACAAATGCAAAAATCTAAAGAAGAAATTACAAACTGCAAATAAAATCAGCTACGAATTGCTAGAATAGTAGAATGTGTACAATATTTATTTGCAACGACACGCCAGTCCCCTAATAATAAGCACACCGGGCAACCAAATATACCCGAAGCACACTCAATAAATGACATTATGGTTTCCAAAATGTATTTTGGACCCTTTTTTTTCTTTTTCTTTTTTTACATTTTGGATCGCATGTTTAAATCTTTGGAGCCCCTGATGATCATTAGAAAACAGGTGCGACTGAATTTTTAGTTATAAGCATTTGTATATGAATTGTAATAATGTATGCATTGTTAATTGTAATAGTTTCACAATAATAATAATAATAATAATAATAATAATAATAATAATAATAATAATAATAATAATAATAATAATAATAATAATAATAATAATAATAATAATAATAATAAACAATTGTATACATGATGAGGTATTCACCTACAACGTTTTCCTAATTCTGGAAATAAAAATCAACAGCTAGTTTGGAATGATCTGTTCCAACTTCCAACTGCTAATTACTAGTACTATAATTAGTAATTGATGACGTGCACGATTCTAATTAAATTAAGTTATGATAAAATATACGCGCCAGCACGAGATGATTTGGTCATTCGGATATAAATATCTCGTCTCGGTATGCTACGAGTAGGATCAGATTGTGATCGTTTTATTTTATGAATAAAAACACCTGTTTCTACTTGAAATCATTGTATCGATGAATCTAAGTATTTGTTGGGTCGGACACGGCCTTTTAATTAAATTTTAATGTTTGTTTTTCATGATTCTTCCATTGACATGGGTACTCTGCCTGGCCATGACCATGACATGAGGAGGCCACACGGCGGGCCATTCATTTTTATTTTTTAAATAAAAAAATTAAGCTCTACAATTAAGTTTCATGGATCTTTGACATTTTTATACTAATAACAAAACATCAATTATAAATATATGAAAGTCAGACTGGTAAGGCAAATTCCATAGGATCTATATACATTGGTATCTAATATTTAAATTAATTAGTGAACGTCATCATCTAAATAATAGAGCTTTGACTTTGTTGATTAAAAACAGAGATCAATTAGTATTTAATTAATTCCAGGTGGATGATATTTGTTAATGTTATCACTTAAATTTTGAATTTATATCTCTCTAGCAGCTCCTTCTATATTGGAAATGAAGTAGATTTTTTAAAGTTGATTCATGTATACTATAATTTTAAAATTGATTCATAAAAATATTATTGATTTTATTATTTAATAATATAGTTTTATTATTGTGTTAACGTGATGAATATACTAATTTTAGGAAGAATCAATACAATGTAGTAGTATTATTAATTAACAATCAATATTATAGTACTTTTTTCTGTCTTACCATAAAGTATTTACTTTTGTTTTTTTGTGTCTCACTTAAAAGAACTGATTTTCTCTTTTGATATATCAAAATATTATTAAATTACAACAGCATAAATTAATTCTATTTATAATCATATTCCATTATACATATAGTAAAATATAAGGACAAATATAATCTACCTCTAAGTTCTTACATAAGCACGTGCATAAACCATTGGCATTCCGTATTCATTGCAATCTCAAACACCATTAATAACTAATTAAAGCTTTAGGTCTTAATGTCTTGCAGTCATATAAGGTTAATTACCAATTTTTAAAATTTTTGCATCATCAAACTAATCACAACACTAAGACTATATAATATTGTTCCATTTGCATAAACTTAAAATAAATTATAGGGTGTAGATAAAAAAGAATTAAAAAACCAATACCGTAAGTCAAATATTCGGATACGAAAATAAATTAAACACACTAAAATTCACAAAAGAGCTCAGAAATTGATTAAAATTGGACATCAGAATAGTAAAAAAATCTAATTCAAATTGCCCTCTTATTAATTATTATGATAAGAGGAAATGGTTTAGTGAGGTCATGAATCACTTGCGCAAAAGATGAATAAATAAATTAGAGAATGGTGGTGACGACATCATATAATTAAATCAATCAAGTAGGCTAATTAATTAAGTGCTTAATAATTAATCAAATGGTAATTTTGATTACGTATTAAAGTAAGTTAGGTTTAGTGTTTCCCCACAAGTAGCAAGAGTGGACCCTGCTGGTTTAGCAGAAGCAGCTAGCTATAAACCTCATAATTAGCACCTTAATTATTGTTTAATTACGATTAATTAATGACGTTTGTTTGTTAGGTCGGTATGAAGAGGACAAAGTTAAGAAGCGAGACGCGGCGGATGATTTTTTTTACTAACGCTCGTCCCTCCGCAACTCTGAAAGCCATATATATATTTATAATTTATTTATACTCCTTGAATTATATAATTATTATATTATATTATTGATTTATTTCACCCTTTCATAAACCATACACTGTTTACGTATCCACTTTCTTCAATTCATATTTGATATTTATAAGTCTCAATTGTTCATATTTCATTAGTATATTTAAGTCATGTATGTAGTATTAAGTACAAATTTGTGTCACTTTGATAGTTTGAATATGAGTATGGCCATTGAAAATAAGTGACATTATTAATTTCCTTTCATATTCATTGTGCATAAAAATATTGTTTCTTAATAACTCTCCCTCCCAAATTCACCATATTGACTTTATGGTGAATTGTAGAGGTGGCAAAAATCAGTGGCAATAAGGTAATAATCCTAGTAAATAGACCCTGTTACTGTTGTAACTTGTAACTATGGTTGTGGACTTGGGATGGTGTAGTTTGATTTTTTATACAGTTTTATTCCAATGTGTGGGTCCCACCGCATAGCATATGAACAAAACAGATTCCTCCTCCACACAACATACATTCGGCCACTCTCACCCACATTCATATTCCAATACACAAACAAAAAAGGTGAGTTCTTTCTTCTTTATTTTTTCTGTGTTGCATGTAACATATACTCCATATATCACTTGTTATATTAGCTGGTGAAAAAATGGTCTCTTTTTCTTGTCAAAATATCTCATGAATTGAGGGGTCTTACTGGTTTGCTTGCGATTCGACGTATTTCGTTTCGCAGTGCCTTTTGCCTCTGAAACTCATTTCTGATTGCAGTTGCAAAAACAAACTGTTAAACTTGAAGAGATATGAATATGATGTTTGGACTGATCACTTGGTTCTGGAAGACCCAAAGGAAGTTCCCCTTGTTGTTTTCAATACTACCACTTCCCCTGCTAATTCTCTCTTTTGGTTCTTGATACTGTTTTTGTTTTTTCTGTTTTTTTTCGGATGTGCTCTCGACCTACAGATCGATAGATCATGGAGGATGTCGCCTGTATTGATTTCAGCCTCATGGACGAACTCCTCTTCGATGGATTCTGGTTAGAGACGAAAACCACCACCGACAACCTCAACTTTTGGCCTAGCACTATAAGCCAGAGTAGTTTCTTGGGAGAAACCGAAAAACAACTTACAGATATCAGTAGCCATCATCAACAAATGGACCATCAACTCCTTGTTCCTTTAGTTCGAGAAGACCAAGAAGAAGAAGTAAACAATGCGAGGCTGTTATGGGTCGGGCCGAACAACCTCAACCCGATCCGCAGCATCTCTGTGAAGAAGAGACTGTTGCAAGCCGTCAACAACCTCAAAGAGTCGATCATAGATAAGGATGTCCTTATTCAGATCTGGGTTCCTGTCAAGAAAGGAGGCAGGCAAGTCCTCACCACCAAGAACCAACCTTTCTCGCTCGACCCCAACTCCAAGAATCTCGCTGACTACAGAGACGTGTCCCGAAGCTATCAGTTTGCAGCTGACCAAGACTCTAGCAAAGAGTTTTTTGGGCTGCCCGGGCGTGTTTTCTTGAACAAGCTGCCCGAGTGGACCCCGGATGTTCGCTTCTTCAAACGAGAGGAGTACCCTCGTGTGAATCATGCGCAGAGGTACGGAGTCAAGGGCTCGCTCGCGCTTCCGGTTTTCGAACGGAGCAGTGGTAGTTGCTTGGGGGTGGTTGAGATCGTGACGACTAGTCAGAAAATCAATTATCACCCAGAGCTTGAAAACGTCTGCAAAGCTCTAGAGGTATATATTCCTTTCTTGAAAATTACATGGACATCTATGATATTTATATGGACATCTTTTTCTCTAGCAGGCTGTTGATTTGAAGAGTTCTACACTGAGTCCTCCCAACGTAGAGGTAATAACAGAACGATAGATAGATTATACAATTCTACGGATTTTTTTTTTTTACTTTTTGAAACTTCTTGCAGGACTGTGATGAATCTTACCAAGCTGCAGTGGAGGAGATCAGAAACGTGTTGAGATGCGTGTGCGACGAGCATGAGTTGCCCTTGGCGCAGACGTGGGCCCCGTGCATTCAGCAGAGAAAAGGCGGCTGCAGACATTCTGATGAGAACTACTTGCACTGTGTTTCGACTATCGACTCCGCCTGCTATGTGGCTGATCAGAAAGTGCAGGGCTTTCACGAGGCTTGCTCCAAGCACCACTTGCTAAAAGGAGAAGGTGTTGTCGGAAAATCTTTCCTCACGAACCAAGCGTGTTTTTCAGGGGATGTCACTGCTTTTAGCAAAACAGATTATCCACTGGCTCATCATGCGCGCGTGTTCGACTTGTGCGCTGCTGTGGCTATACGTCTCAGGAGTACGTACATCGAGACTTCTGATTTTGTGTTGGAGTTTTTCTTGCCGATAAATTGCAGGGATGATGAGGAACAGACATGGATGCTCGACTCGTTGTCAACTGTGATAAAAAGAACTTGCCAGAGTTTGAGAGTTGTTACGGATCGTGAGTTGGGTCGAGAAGATTTTCCATTGGATGATGTTGATAAAAAACCAGAGACCGTAACCTTTTCCAAAGAACGATCACCGGATGATTGGGCCAACGATAGTCGAACCTTTTCTCTTTCTGGTGGTGGTCATCGTCCTAAAACAAGCACCGCAAAGAGAAAGTCAAAGGCTGAGAAGACGATTAGCTTGGAAGTACTGAGGCAATATTTTGCTGGGAGCCTAAAAGATGCTGCCAAGAATATTGGAGGTATATATGCGGATTCCTTTTTTCTGTTTCGCACCAAAAATAATTGCAAAGCTGACTAAAGATTTTACCTTTGCAGTGTGCCCAACTACCTTGAAAAGAATATGCAGGCAGCATGGGATAACTCGGTGGCCTTCTCGAAAGCTCAAGAAAGTCGGACATTCCTTGAGGAAACTTCAGCTCGTGATCGACTCAGTCCAAGGGACTGAGGGTTCTATCCCGCTCACTTCGTTCTATAATAAATTTCCAGAACTGGCCTCATCAAATGTGTCAGCGAGCAGCCAATTACCAGTCTCAAACACGAATGATGGGTTGAAAACTGATTTGTTAAGTCCTTCGAAATCACCTTCTTCGTCCGGGAACCATAGCTCCAGTTCGAGTCACTGTTGTTCCACAGGAGAAAAGCAGCCGCCCTCTTTCTCAGGGAATGGAATGATGCTAAAGAGAACACGAAGCGATGCAGATTTAATGCATGACTCGATCATCCAGGAGGATAAGAAGCTTCTCGTCAGATCATACAGCAATAAGATTATTTTCCGCGATCATAATGAGGCCCCGCCTCTTCTGCCAAGAAAGGCAGATGATAGTGTGGGTACATTCAGAGTGAAGGCTGCTTTTGGGGAAGAAAATATACGTTTTAGCCTACAACCGAACTGGGGCTTCGAACACTTACAGAATCAGGTCTTGAGGCGCTTTAACATGGATAATGGCAGTGGATATAATTTGAAGTATTTGGATGATGACTGTGAATGGGTGCTGTTAACATGCGATGCTGATCTCGAGGAATGTTTAGACATACACAGATTGTCCAAGAGCAGAACAATCAAACTCTGCCTCAACAATCAGTACCATTATCCAAGTCTTGGAAGTTCATTTGGTAGTAACGGCCCATTCTAATTGAAGCGGTCTTTGCTATCAGCGAGTTCGTTTAGTTTGATCATTTCCCATTGTATAATTATTGGCCATCTTACAGTTTTTTTTTCTGTAGAAAGTTTGACATAGGATTGGGGAAATCAGTGTGTATATCAGGGACTAGTATTGTGATAAGAAACTAGACCCGTAGTTTTTTATAATTTATCTTTTCACTTTCTGCAGGACAAAAAAATCTACAACTTTCATGCATTGCAAGCAAAACTTCAACTAACCTGTCTCAAACTATAAAAGCCATAAAACCCAATGCTAGCTGTGCTCAATGGCTCCACAAGTCCAATCCTAATAAACCGCTCCATAAGTCCAATCCTAATAAACCTTCAGCTAGTACAATACATATTTCCAAGTCCACTTCTTCTATATAATACACACATAAAGTAAAAATGATGCTCAAATTTATATATTTAATTTAATATATATAGTAAAGTAAAAAAATGTCCAGTCATATTTTTTATATAGTAAAGTAAAAAAATGTCCAGTCATATTTTTTTTATTTTTGAACTTCTTATTTAACGTTACAAATAAAAATGTATGTATTGGACACCGCTCTTATTTTCACCTGCTCTTTATTAACCTTTTCCAGCTCTTATTTTCAGCTACTCTTTATTAACATTTTCCAACGATTAAAATTTAAAGTTGAATACAGTAGAAATTCCGTACAGTCATATCGTTGGGACCGGAAAAAAATATTACTATAGAGAGTTATTCTTATATAGGGTTTTAGAAAATAAAAATAAATTTTTTTATAAAAAATAATATAAATATAAAAATAATATACATACAATATTATCTATATTTAAATTCACAAAATCAATTTAATAGTTATGAATAATAAATTTTGACTATATATGTGTAAAAATTGTGTTTAACATACAAATTAAATAAAATATTAATGAATTTAAAGACTATAAATTTTGATCATATAGTATATGTTATTGATTTTCATAAATATTTCAAGTTATCTTAAACATGTTATTGATTTTCATAAATAAAAACGTTATTAATAAATATTTTTATTATATATTAATAATTTATTCTTATATAGAGGTATAAATCCTTAAGACGGGACCTAAAAAATGTATGACTTATGACAATGTGGAGTTTATTCCTATTTATAACTGGTCCCAAGTTGGGACTTGTATTTTTTATTACTATAGGGAGTTTATTCCTATATAGAGTATTACTATATAGAGTTTCTACTGTATGTGTTTTTATTAACTTTTTCCACCGATTAAAATTTAAAGTTGAATATGTGTTTTTATTAACCTTTTCCATCGATTAAAATTTAAAGTTGAATGTGTGCCTACCAATTAATGATGACGTCCCTACTAATATATACAACTCTTACATATTTTTTTATTAATCTTTTCCACCTATTAAAATTTAAAGTTTTTTATTAAACTTTTCCGCGATAAAAATTTAAAGTTGAATGTGTGTCTACCAATTAATGATGATGTAACTACTAATATATATACAACTCTTACATATTTTTTTAAGCGAAATAATTTGGTACAAAATTTTTAACTTTTTCTTTAACGTTATAACAACAGCCACAACCATAACAACCATAATAATTACTTAGTTTTGTACTCTATACATTTATTATTTTTGTTTTACATATTTACTTTTATATAAATATAATATTATATGAAGCACAAAAATAATAAATGTGTGGAGCACACAATTATGTTACTTAGTTTTGTACTCTATACATTTATTATTTTTGTTTTACATATTTACTTTTATATAAATATAATATTATATGAAGGCACAAAAATAATAAATGTGTGGAGCACATAATTATATATAAAAAAATTGAAAATAAAATATAAGTTCATATTATCACTTTACATATAAATTTTTATTAAAGTAAATTATATATAGTAAATTATATATTTTAAATTGTATATTACTATGGACTGGTTTAATGGGGTACAGGGTAAGGAGTATAGGGGTAGTGATAGAGGTAGAATTTTCGTGTTTTTTTTAAAGTTATAATTTATTTTTATCAATTTTAAAAATAATTAATAAAAATATTGATTAATAATTATTAATAATTAATAATTAGAATGAAACTCAAATATAATAAATGTGCGGAACCCATAACTAGAATGAAGCTCAAATATAATAAATGTGAGGAGCACGTAACTTTATTAATCATTATTTCAAGACAAATGATCGTTGACTATCTCTAAATAAGAATTACTATAAAAACAAACAAAATAGTCAAAAAATATATGTAAGTCAAAAAATATATGTATCAAAATTAAAATATAAAAAATCCAAAGATAATAAAACTTACCACAATGACACGCCCCTTATAATTTTTTTTTTACATCTTCATAAAGAGGGAATCTTCTCCAATTCTCAAGACCAAGACAGGTATGTTGGTATAATAAGCCATGTTCAGAATCTTCTCCAATTCTCTCCAATTCTCAAGACCAAGACAGGTTATGTTGGTATAATAAGGAGTGTGGGGAGCCCAATCAAGAATTTTTTTTAAAGTTTCTCATCTTAATTTATCAATTTTCAAATTGATACATTATATTTCAAAATTGGAAGCTCGTGTGATTATTAATGGTGGTAATGAAGTTGCTAGCTTCAGCTCAAAATTAATTTTTTAAATTGTGTATTTTGAGAATTTTGAAAATTATTTTTTGTGTTATGTGTTTTGAGATTATGATTGTTAATTATTGTTTTTGCTAACATCATTTTTATAGAACATGTTTTACTATAGAATAGACTAAGTACTCAGGTGTATAATTCATTGTAAACTCGAAAGAATGGCTTAAAATCTTTAACAGTTTTATCAAAATGATCAAAACACAGTATTTATAACCTCAATAGTTTTAGCTCAATGGTATCCCGTAAGATAACAAAGAACGGCTGATTTAATGCTTAGGATATATAAATGCTGATTTAATGCTTAGGATATATAAATGCTGATTTAATGTCTAGGATATATAACTGCTGATTTCATGTTAGCTATAATGGATATATATGTTGTGAGATTTATTTAAAAATATTTTTGACATTTTTTATTTATGATGCTTCTTTAATGTTCCTTCAAATTTGCATATTGAGTATTATATGTTGTGAGATGTATTTAAAAATGTTTTTGACATTGATTATTATATGTTGTGAGATGTATTTAAAAATGTTTTTGACATTTTTTTTATTTATGATGCTTCTAGAATTAATGTTCCTTCAAATTGCATATCGAGTATTATTGTTGTTCTTCTTCTTCATTTGTTGTTTTTGACATTTTTTATTTATGATGCTTCTAGAATTAATGTTCCTTCATTTGTTTGAATGAAGTGATAGGGCACATCTTTGGCCATTAAAAAATTGAGTATGGTTTCACCTTCGAAAATATCGTGTTTTTATACACTCAAGACAGAAAATATCGTGTCTTTATACACTCAAGACAAATTCTGACAAACTTTGATTTTTCAAAGAATTTTTAAAAACGCTGATTAATACATAACACTGTGTTTAATTAACTGTTTACTGACTATCTATTCTATTCAGTAAATGGTATTTTTGTGCAATATTACAGTAAAATTGATAGTAAAAAAAATACAGTATATGTTTGAATTCCAACAAGAAATTTATGCAATAAGACGAAGGACAAATGCATTTCTTCATGACCAGTAACAAATGAATTCCATGTAGAATAACCATAACCAATAACAAATTTACTACTATAAATTACACAAGTGCCTCTTTTGGCTTTTGCTTTTCTGGTCACAAAAACTCATTAACGCTCATATCAGTCATCGCGTGCAACACAACACCATCAATTTACGTACACATCACAGCCCACGATAAACATCAACAACAAAATCTTTTTTTCCACCTCCTCGTTCTCTTTCCATATTTTACCCTTAGCCTATTCCATGTCATCGGAATATTTGAAACGCCGTATAATCGTGTTAAAAGCAGCAATTTTATCCGTCGGTGGTTTTAGCAGGAAGGCTGCTTCGGCCAAACTGGATGACCATCGGCTTGCCTTTGAATACATAACCATTTACTACGTTCTGCACAGTCAGGAGATATTCATTCATCACTATTAATTAATGATTAAAACAGCAACAAACGCGATTTCACAAAACCAAAAAAAATTAAAGTTTGTATTGTCTTGAAAAACATACCAAGGCATTCCGAGCAAGTTCAACATTTGGGAATGTAAGAAAAGCTTGGCCCCTCATTCTTCCTTCCTAGAACAAAAAAGGGGTATAATAGAAAAATGACACTGAGAGAAATAATTCAAGCATATTATCAAGTGGCATTTTCCCATAGGCAAAGGACCTCCAGGATAAAATGGGTATTTCGGTAATACATGTCAATATCACTTGAACCGCGGATGTAATTAGTGAAAATTGGAAATATGACGTGAGTCAAGAGATTATTTCCTCGACTCTCTAGGCAGTAGGCACATTCAGGATTAAGTATTTTAAAGACTATCTGTCACAAACAATCTCTCACCTGCATTAATTTAACACTAAGACTGGACTTGGCTGCATCAATGCTATCAAAAAATGATCCTGTAACAAGTGATAGTAAGTTATCTGAATCAGAAACTGATGATTGGTTAAAGTTTGGCAATTGATCATTTTTTGCATTTGTTTTTAAAGACCAAAGTCAGTACACCGAAGTTCAACGTTGACTCTTAAAATTGAGCATACTAAGCTCACCAAATATAAAGTAAAAGTCATCCACAACCACATCTTTTGCCAAGTTCTTCACATACAATACAGAAGTTGGATCCCCAGCGGTATAATTCTGTTCATAAGAGGAACAATTTTTCAGCACGAGCAATCAAACATTTGTCCACACACAATTAAGTAATTAACCATCCCATGAATAAGTATTGAGATTATGACAAATAATTATTTTGTAAAGAGTTGCTACGTACTGAAAAAATTCTGAGAACACCTTAACAAGTTTGTATTTTGTATGATACTATTAACAATTGTGCATTGGAAGTATATAATAAGACTCTAATTTGTTTGCATAGCAAGTTAGCAACCCTTGTTGACTATCATTGTTGGGTGAAAATGAAAGAATGACTATACTTCCAACTAGCTTTATAAAGTAAAGTAAGAATGATTCATAATCAGAAATCAGTTTTGGATATTTGAATGATTCATTATTAGAATGAAGCAATATTCAAAATTTACTAAATCAACTTACTATTTATTCGAAATCAACAAATTGTAACAAATACTGGTTTCGATACCTTAAATCTAGGTAGCGATAAGATTTCTTCAGGTGGCAATTTAGCGCTATGTATTTCCTCCAGAGTCACATAAGGTTCACGAACAGAAGTGTTTTGTTCTTGGGATTCCTTTGCAGCACTATCATCCTTTACTTCAGGTTGAATCTGCTTAGGTGCTATTCTTATCTGCAATTATGTGATAACCCAATATGTTACAATATTATAAAATGAAACTAAGTGTTGATATATTATGCGAGAAGTTAAACCTGCAGTACAGGGTTGTTCTTTTTAATTATGGCCTTTTCTTTCGGAACTAATGCAACTTTTTTCAATCCAACGGACTCATGAGCCACATCATTGTCAACACCAGGGCCTACAATTGCTTGTCTCTTAGCGCGCTTTCGTTTAGGTCTAGCCTCTCGTCTACTTTCCTAAACCATTGAGTGATTACACAACTGATTTCGTTTAATATGTGAAAAGGCAGAATAGAAGAACAATAAGGAAAAGAGGCACCAAAAAATAATCAAAACAATGAGACCAATGGAACAGTCATTTATAAAATTCTCGATTGAATCTAATAAACCATTTGGAAAAAAACTATAAAGTCACCTCATCTGAAGACTCCATTTCTGACTCACTACTAGATAATTTTTTCATATTAGCCTCTGAGGATGGTGGATTAGGAACAGGAACTGCTACTGGTAGAGGTGGAGTAGGCTGTGCTTTCCGGAATGGAGCAGGAATATTCATTTTGTTCATCAAATGCAAAACCTGTATTTAATGAATATAGAAAGAAATTTATTGAGGGAATTATTATGAATCTCTGGCAAGGATAGACAGGGGCAAAATTAAAATGAGAGAAGAAATTCACTACGACCTGTGTATAAAAACGAGGAACAGCAGTCAGAGCATTTACTATGTTGGTTAGAATGTCCCCATCTGGTGGCGGGTATGCATATCTGGACCAGAAATTATCAGCTTCGACTGGTGAGAAGATAGATGATATATATTATAAGTAGAACAACAAGATTTTAACGTCGCACGGGCTACAACGTACTCAAGGTGGGGCGGAAATGGATAGTCCACACCAAGTTTTCCAGCAATAGGCTCGCTAGCATAAATATTACAGCCCCCTCTGCCATTATCTTTACTGGGGAATGAAGCTTCCTTCGCCGTAGAGGCGGCATCCTTCCTATTTTTTTGATGTTTAATGTCCTCGATTGATTTACTAGCTCTCTCAACTGACAATACTTTGCCTAGAAATTGTAATCTGTCACGCGACAAAATTCATTCAGACAATCAATACAAGTTACACCTTTTATCAACTCTGAGAATGGGGACTTTTCTCAAAGACGAGGAAGAGAACAGAGAGATACCCATGCAGCTGCCTTTGAGCTTGAGATGCTGATAATTCGTTCTTGAAATCAACGAAAGCACAGTTTCTCGCCCTAATTTTACATTTAAATTAGAATTTATCAATTCCGAATAAATACAACACGAAATCGATTTCGTAAAACACAAAAAATGAGAAGAAGATTTAGGGATTAACCGTCCATGAGAAGAGGGTCGAACGGAAGAGGCGCCATAATGAGAGAAGATTCTGTGAAGAGTCTCCGGCGGAATCGCCTCCGGGAGATGGCGGACAATCAACGTAACAACAGATGCTGCTGACGATGATGGTTCTGCAACCCCGAATTGCTGCTGCATCTCCGCCATGATTTCAATTCGATTAGTTTTCAGGTGAAGCTGGTTGCAATGTCGACTGTCGAGTGTTTCATCCGCTGTGAAAGAAGATGCGGCTTTTACCGATTGGGCTCATTTGATTATCAACCAGTTAAAACAAAGCCCATTATACATAGCCCGTTATTTTGATTTTGTTTTACTACTACTGGAGTATAATTCTATGATTGGTGTAATTCTAATTATTTCATGAATATTTTTTTTAAAAAAGAAAAAAATAATAACTAATTGAAATAGACATTCAAAATAGTAAGTGAGAAAATTTCAAAAAGCCGAAAATAGGAGACAAGTATATCTCATTTTGCTGCTATCTCACCAGATCAAGGAACAAAAGCATTATTCATTTAGGTTACAGAGTTGCAAATAAAAATTGTCAAAGGAGACATATCTAGACCAATAAGGTTTGTACTTTGCAATGGCAAGATCCAACCATGGTTTATAGTTCCCATTATAGTGCACAACGCCAGCGTTGTCTATTTCGGTTTTATTAAGAGCGGGATCGTATCCCAATCCCAACACATGCCAGCCTCGATCCAGCGGGTGAGTCAAGTTGTAGAATGTGATCAGGCCAGGAGGAAGTGTCCCGAGCTTCCATAGGGTTCTGTCCTCGTTCATCTCTTGCCAATGATGATAAATCCCAGTAATATCACGTTTCCGCCATTCTCTCAAGTCAAAGATATTCATGCCAAACGCCCACCCGCAAGCATTCGGATCAAAATTATCGGATATCTTTGGATTAGAAAAGTTTAGATACTTATCGAACCTATGGAAGCTCTCCTTGCAGGTCATAACAGCGCCATTCACCATCCCTTTCATGTCAACAGACCACAGAGGCGTCAGATCCTTCTGAACAACAATGTCGTCATCCAGAAACAATATCTTATCCAGCTTTGGATAGACTTCGGGAAGGTAGAACCTAAGATGATTCAGCATGGACAGGTATTTCGGATTCCGGTATTTGAGATTGTCGGAGCCAGCAGTGAGGGATGACGATTGATGTGCCTTGAAATAATATTCTATCATTCTCGCAGACTCAAGCTGACGAAGGACAGGGCAATACGAGGAATTGAGCCAAGTGAATTCATCCACGTTCTGCACTTGAATGGTTGCGCCAACGGGAGCATTAACTAAAAACCACATCTTCATAGCTGCGAGATTCAGCTTATCCGTGACTATGTGGAAAACATGCCTCTCGGGCTCTTTTGCATGGAGCACTGTCGAGTTCACTACAACAGATGTTGCAAGTACATTATCAGAAAAGATGGCGTAGTGATATAAAGAAGGATCCTCAAGTTTCTCTCTGTTAGGAAATTCTTTTTCGGCGTAATTACGTAGGTGGTAGTCGGTCGTGAGAACCAAGGGAATGCAATGCAATGGTCTGGGAACAGTTTTTGCAGCCAGCTGTATCAAAAACGAGCTCTTCTTCTTCAAGGAATTGACACTAGTCTCACTTGACTGAAGCATGATTCTCAACTTTTTTGCTATCGATATACAATCGTATAAATCGTCCTTTGCTGTGGCAAGAATGTGACCCATAACTTTTGCTTGATCAAGCACACTGAAGCAGACAGGGGGAAAACACGGGAAAAATGAATATTCCCATACAAGATTATATAGCCAGTATAGCAACTTAACCAGAATAATATAAATATATATAGCAAGACCTTGGATGAAGTTCAGCATCGGTTGTTGCCTCCCCAATAGCAAGTTGACTTTCTCTTGAATGTTTAATAAGAGAGTCATAAAGAATAGTGTCATTCTTAGCCATGGCAATTGTCGCATAAGCTTTAGCCATAATGATCTGATCCCGCATGAGTTTTACTGTGGAGTCAGAGTTGGGATTTTCGTATTCTTTCCTCCATATACTATATTTACCTGTGATAGTGGTGTCGAGCTCTGTAGCTCTTTCAATGGCGGCTCCTTGCATCTGGTTATCAGTCTCCTTGTCTTGTTTGATCAGATCTGCAGTTCGCCTCTCCCTCCTTTCCTTTCGAAGCATCTGAAGTACAAGATTAAAGGCTACTACATTAGCGGAATTAATATACCATCCAAGAACTGTCCTATATTTGCAGGCAAAAAATACGCATTTCACCCGTCTCTTAAGCTTCACTGGGTGCACGATATTTGTCTGCGTCTGCAGTATTTTATCTCCGAACATATGCCCATTACTAGAATCCTCACCGGTGTTCTTAGAGCTCATTTTTGGTTGAAATGGCTTCTGTACTGTCTGAGACAGGAAAAGAATGGAGAGTAAGTATCCAATCCTGTAGAATCAATATGAAATCTGAAAATTTTCTGTGAGTTTCATGAAAAGAAGTAGAATCGGAACACATCGTGGCAACTCACTGATAATCTTTTTGTTTGATCATCATTCTTATCACCAGGGCTTTTCCATACCCACGAAGCTGATAGGTCCTTAGAGTTGACAGTTCTAACTTGAACAGTACCAGAAGGGTCACTATATGTTACAATTATATCAATATCCTGCATGCATGAAACAAGTAAACACAGAAATTGTTATTCTAATCTGAAAATTTTCACATGGAAAGAATACATCACCTTTGAGGGTTTACCTTTTTGTCAGGAGGATGAGTAGTAGAACTGATGTTGCTCTGACCCTGTAAACCATTATTTAGTCCAATCGAAGTGAACCATAAGTTTTTGCAGTAAATATACAGGATAGCGATTAGCCTAAACAGATGTATTTGTTTCACTAAGGAATAACTCTCATTGTTCATAGTTTGAGCAGACTATCAAATCCATCTACGCGCTTGGTTTTTCAACCACAAACAAACAAGCGGGATAAGCCAATTATCAAACATATCCTCCACATAAGCTCAATACCATGCAACTAATCTTTATCAAAAGGAAAGTCCAAGATAGAATATCTCATCTATTTCAGTCGCAACCAATAAAATAAAGTCATAATAACATTTGTAAAAATGAACAATAGCTCTCTGAGAGTTGGAAGAACGTATAAGCCATGGATTGGAAATAAAATTAAACAGTACCTCTCCGTCAATACAAAGCGGGCAGTCATACAGTGGGGTGTGCAATTTGCGTTCTCTTTGACTGAAAAGAAAAATATGAAAGTATGAAAAGCAATAACTAGGGCTTTCAAAACCAAACAGAGGACTAGCTGTCATTGGTTTGAGCAGGTGGTGAATGACTAGCATGTTCAATTGGTCGGAATGGTTAAAAAATAAGCATGAACAGGCTAATCAAATAATAATGTAATATTAATTTCATAGAAAATAATAATGAAAATATCAATAAAAACACATGAGGTCAAGATTCCAAATTGTGACATTCATGTAACCACATAACAATATTAAGCTTACCAAAAAGGAAAGTTAAGCACACGCACGTATTATTAAACATTCCCAGTTCAAGTGTGAAAGTTCACACAATAAGATAGTTGGTTATCAACCACTGGATGATTACCGAATCTTACCAGTTAATTCGGTTAAAATGGGATAATTATAGCCAAACAGAGCGGATTGAATCTCAATCGATACAATTTTCAAAACAGTGCAATGAAGAAGGATCGTCTTTTCAGCCTTGTGGCAAGAAGCGTGAATACAGCGAGTGCTAAAGAAACTAGAGGTTATGAGAGCAGTGAAACAACTTACGCAGCAGATGTAAATGGCACCACAGCTCTTACTGGTGTCACATGATTCACCTCCTGGATCAATGTTCCATGTAAGCATCTCGGAAATAATAAGAAATCATCAAATCAAAACTATTAGAAATCCACTAAAAAGGTCTGGATCTCCGAGAAGATGGATGCGGGCATGTGGGATTCCGAGAAATCTCAGATTCTCTTACATGAAACTTAAGACCTAGCATACTTTCACCTAACCACTATGAGTAACTACAAAGTGAAGAAATCGAGCTCAGCCGAAACAGGGGGCTCGATAAGCATTACGATGAAAATGAATATGAAGCAGGAACGAATTGTTGAATGCAGGCGCAAATTACAGCAATCGGAATGCATACATACATAAAAGCAGAAAAAGGAGAAAGTGAAGAAGAAAGGGGTCGGATTACCAGGAAAACGAAGATGACGACAATGGATACCAACAGAAATCGAGCTTCTCGAAAACCTCGCATTACGCACTCATTCACAATATGATTGATTTTGATTCAGCGATCAGCGGGAAACAGGTGTTGTCTCAAGTGGGAAATGGAAAAAATCTGATGCCTTCTGTTGATTCATTGAAGGAAGCTGACACATGTGATGTGGATATTGATTAGAACGGACCGGCCCAATAGTGTAGCCCTGTATCTTGTGTTTGGGCCTGCAATTTAAATCTAGATAACATGGATCGGCCCAATAGTGTAGCCCTGTATCTTGTTGGTGTCATCGGTTGATAAAGGACAAAATTCAAGAGATTTCATGCTTTAATCATGACTTCAATATTATATGATATATAATGGTAATGTTAAAAAATATATAATCGCTAACGACAAAAAATATATAAAATATTTAAGTGATTGATCAAACCAGAGTGTAGGACACTATGAAATCAAGGAGTATGTCCAGAGTTTAAACAAGTGATCGGAGCTCGTGGCAAAATAAAATCTTCGTTTTATTAAACAAATTGCAAATATTTTGCACAAAAAATAACTTTTTTCTACAAAATTGAAAATTGAACGTGGCCTAACGAAGTTATTGGTAATGTGCAACAATAAAAATACATTAAATATTAATTTGAAAATGATAATCTTGAATTAAAGTTTAATCTATAAAAAAGTATTTGAAGTACTTGTATAAAAATATAAATACGCAATTAAGTCCACTGAACCTAAATTAAATAAACAATTAATATACTTCATAAAGTTCTCATACTTACTTGGAGTAATAAATTATTACACAAAACCTAAATTAATTCAACAATTAATAATACACTCTTGATAAAGTGCTCATAGTAAAATTCCTTTTACTTTTCATGATACATTATTCTATAACACAAAACCTACAAATCTACAATTAACAATACTTTCCCCTTTTAACAATTACATTATTTTATTAACACAATTGTTGCCAACCGCCCTCTCAAAAATTCAACACCCGATTGATTTGTCTTTTCAAAAAAAAAAATATATCATCAATTTTTTTACTTGAATTATGATTTTTTTAATCTAACCAACATTTGACTTGAATTAAATTATCTTTTATAATCGTGATTTACCCGATCAATTGTTTCTCGAAAGATAGTCTATATTTTTTTATATTTTAATACAAATGAAAAGTTGGTAAGATGTTACCTATTACTTAAAATATCATTGTAAAAGAAAATTGTATATTTAAATAAAAAAATAAAAGGGTGCTTAGCAATTCCACGGTGTAATCCGTTACAGATCAAAGTCATTAAACTAGTAGTAATATTTAATACACGGATGAATAACTAACATATCATATTCCTTTTCAGAGGAAATATATACTGTTATGTTAGATTACAGAATACACCAATGAAGCTCTTCACCTTCTAAAACCAAGGAACAATAAGATAAAACAACAATGTCTATAGCATGCAAGAGATCAACCTTACACTTAATTAACCTCTTCAATTCACCAACCACCTAGCTAGGAAGTATTCATGTTTGATAGCTATTCAGTGACCTCTAGTTCAAACACAAAATTGATAAACATTCACACAAGAACAATACTATGCGCCTATACTCCTGTAACTATATACCATACTACCTTCGTCCCAGAGAATAAAGAGCAATGCAGCATTATACTATATGCGTGGTGGAAGTGGATAGGCCTCTTGCCTCGGATGAAGTGGAGAACGATATTGCTGAAGAGGTCGATTGGCCGTGTGATGATGATGTACTACTTCTCTACGTTCTCTGGATATCTCATTGGCGGAGTCAATTCTCTCAAGTGTCTCGACTATTTCTTGCATTGGTGGTCTGTTTTTAGGATCAGCTTCCAGACATGTTAAAGAAAGCTTAGCTATCTGTATTGCAGATCTAGAAGGATACACTCCCTCTAGTCGCGAGTCCATCACGTTCTTTAACCTCCTCCGGTCAGACAAATGCGGCTTGATCCATTCAAGTAGATTATGCTGCCCTGTTGGCCGGTTCTGATCAAGTGCCCGTAACCCAGTCAGCATTTCTACCAAGACCACACCGAAACCATAGACATCACTCTTCACGTACAAGTGCCCTGGGTGGATTGTGGATTGAGAATGTTTATAATCAAAGCACGACACTAGATAAATTTCATTTATACGAAAGAGTAGTTTAATTAATTAAGCATATTTACCTGTGGCAACGTACTCAGGGGCAGCATAACCATTTGTCCCGATGACCTGCGTAGTTACATGGGATCTACTAGCTGTTGGGCCCATTTTCGCAAGGCCGAAATCCGATATCTTGGCATTGTAGGACTGAAAAAGAAGCGTAAAATATCAGGCAATGTCAGATGTTAAATTAAGTCGAAAGCAGCTAGCTAGCTTAATTAATTACCCCGTCGAGCAATATGTTTGAGGCCTTGAAGTCTCTGTAGATAACTTTTCTATCGGCTGCGTGCAAGAAAGCGAGGCCACGAGCTGCTCCGGTCAGTATCCTAAGCCTGATATCCCATGAAAGTGGCTTAACCGAAGAACCCCCTAAAATCAACCGAAACCGAAAGTCAAGAAAATTCAGTATCTGATTAACGCGAGGGGGAATGCTTATACAACACATGTAAAATCATCGTAATCAATTACTTCCGAATAGGTGATTCTCTAAGCTCCCCTTTTGCATGAACTCGTATACGAGAAGCAGCTCTGTGCCCTCCCAGCCGTAACCCAACAGCTTCACCAGATTCGGGTGCGAAAGCCTCCCAAGAAAATTCACCTCAGACTGTATGCACAAGAACACACACTACATAACTACACATGAAGAAGAATGAAAACCGAGAATACGAAACGGGCGGAGATGAATCTACCTGCCACTCGACGAATCCCTGCATGCTTTGAGAGTCGAGCCGCTTCACAGCAATGGCTGAGGACCTTTCGTCGAGCCAGCCCTTGTAAACTTTGCCGAAACCGCCCTCCCCCAGCACGGTGTCGCTCCTGAAATTTCTGGTGGCGGCTCTGAGTTCCGAAAGGGAGAAATCCCTCAAATTCGAGTGGGGTAACATCCGGCCCGGGGTGCTGCCCCCGTCGTTTCCACTCGCCGCCGAGAATTTACTGTCGCCGGAGACATTGCTGCCGCCGCTGGACGACGTCGTGTTGCTCGTCGTCGTCTGCGATGCTGATGTCGTCGTCACTGCAACACGCTGCTGCTATTAATTTTTATTGAAATGAAATTCAATGATTATTATTATGAGTAACAATTGAAATTAGGGCACGAATCGAAAACCTGAGCTGAAGCGGGAGGTAGAAGAAGGCGGGGTTTCGTGAACAGAGGAAGAAGAACTGTAGCAAATCCCCATGGCTAAGTTGCGAAATTTGCTTTCACGCGCGCTAGCTAATTTAATTTATTACTGCGATTGATAATGTTAACAGAACGACCGGCGGCTATTATCGATCATCAAACCCCGGAGTCCGGAGATGATGATGATGGATCCCACTAGTGTTTTTAATCTTCCACGATATATACTAAGTACTCCGTAATTTCAACCAACCTCTGCTAAAATTATTCATATGCTTATTTTAATCTAAAGATTTTAAATATATTAATTATTCTATCGTTCCAAATTTATAATAGTCAATACTTTTTTTAATATAAATTTATAGTCAATACTTTTTTAATTAAAAATTTAAGAAGGAAGAAGTGTAATTTTTAATTTTAAAATATAATTAAAATTTTATTTTCGATTCTAATAGTGTTTATCATCCACAATTTATATACTACTTCATAAGTTTATCCAATATAGTATACACTATACAGTACTAGGATTACTATTTTTCTCCAGAAGATTATACAATGATTATTTATTAATTACAAGATCGGTGAATAATTATTTGAAACAGATGAAATTATACACTAATACAATTTCAATCTTATTTTTCATTAATTTATTAATTTTATTTATTATTATTTTATTTTTTTATCTTAAAACCCTATTTTTATGTTGTACGTTCAAAAGTTTTTAAAATGTATGCAACGTTCATAGTCTGGATAGAATTTATGGGTAGAAAAGATTTCTATGTTTAGAAAAACGAAAAATAATCTGAAAGATACACTTGGTAAATATTGAAATATTAAGATTAAGAATGATGGTCAAATCGATTTAAGTCAATACAATAAAATAAACTCAATCTCCCACTCTCTCACCATTAGACCTGTAAATGGGGCGGATCCGGAGCGGATCGACACTGATCCGTACCCGTTTAATAATTTAAATTTTAGATCCTTACCCGCTCCGCGACCCGCCGGATCATCGAAAACTTGATCCAAATCCGTATCCGACGGATCAACGGGTATCCAACGGGTTTTTTCGACCCGTTTTAAAAATATAGTAATATTTTTTTAATAAAATCTTAGTGACAAAATAATATAAATTCATCCATAATTTATAAGTTTACCATAAAGGAAATTTTAATTGTTCAAAGTACTTCTTAACAACGAACTAAAATACTAAGGGTATAAAAAAACATAAGCAAATAAAAATTTGGAAACCAAACGTACTGTTAATTGTTTAAATTATAAAAATATAATTAATATATATATATATATATATATATATATATATAATTTTAATTTTAATTAATTTTTTAGAGGGTCGGGTCATTAACGGATCGGGTCGGCCTTGATCCGTATCCGATCCATTTATAAAACGGGTAAACGGGTCGGGTCATAAAACGGGTAAACGGGTCAAATATTACGATCCATACCCGTAAAAAAGCTACGAATCTGGAGCGGATCTGGATAAAATCCGCTCCATTTACAGGTCTACTCACCATGTCTACCTCCATTATTATTCTATGGGAAACAAGTATTTTAACTTGATTTTAGTTAACCTTATTATAATAAAGGTTAATAAGGGTGACGTCATGCACCACGTCATTGTATTTAAAAAATATCAAGTTTATTTTCTTTATGAAATTATGCTATAGTATTCACTTATTTCCAAGTTATTTCTTTTCAACTTGATTTAATTTAATTCATCTAATTTCAATTCAGTTAATTTTAAAAAAATGAATAATACTTTCACGTTTAAAAATATTATTCATTACTTAAAAAAAATATAAATAAAATTATTATAAATTCAGTTTAACTCGGTTCCATCCCGACGGAATCAATCCATACTACACGTTACCTAACAAATTTTTGTCAACTTAAATTGGTAGGTTCTCTGTTTACATATGAATTAATTATTAAACGTAGCAAGTAGTATTGTGTTTTTTTTTCATATCAATAATTGGTGACACTATTAATCAAATATGGAATTACCAATAAGATGGGGTTGGATTATTCAGAGTGAGGGTGGTCATGTGATAGATACAGAAAAGTCAAATTAAAACATACGGCGTGCGTTGTAAAATCTTTGAAGCACTATCCATTAGTCAACTGTTTAATTCTTTGTTTTTACCATTTTTTCCCATTACAACCCGGCTTTGTTTTTTCTTTCGACGTTCGAAGATGGTAAAAAAAACGTTCACTTGTGAAGCGGTAGTGAGCCGTGAACCTGTCCCCATTGATGGTCGGCTAAAGTCACCCTTCGTATGGATCGATCTCAGCTGTAAAATTCATACAATAGATAGTGTGGGTTTGGAGTGTCAAAAAAAAAACAGTGAAGTTTATACATATATTATATAATCTGAGTACAAGTTATGGTATATGGTGTTCAGCCAAAACAATGGATAGAAGCTGTGGTCACAATGTAATGTGTATTGGTTACTTGGAACTAATGTGTAGTAGTTGTTTCGAATGAAACAACCAACACGAGATTTGCTCAAAGCAAGATCACCTATATCATCCCTGCCTTATGTTACCTCGGTCGATCAAAATCTCGACTTAGTCCCGGAATGAAATTCATCCCTGATTAGTCTAATTCGATTCCAAGTTGCTGGAGGGAATCCGGGCCGACAAAGAACACACGCTTTTGCATTTGATACCGGAAAATAACTACTCCTTTATATGCTGTTCTTGGGACACCATCCTGAAAAAAAAATATACAGACAAAATATATTTTATTATTACACGGAGTTCTTAAGCCCGTTAACAACTACCGTTCAACAAAGGATTATATAACTACCTTCCATTCTTCAAAAATACCAAACTGTCGTGCAATGTGCTCAAAATCTGTCTGGTCTCGGTACAAAATACGAATGTCACCATTTATGTTATTAGCCTTTAGCACAGCATCAGCCCCGTGCACAGGGGTAGAGTTCTTTAGCAACGAAGCAAAGTGCTTAACATACTTGTCCTATAAAAACACAAATCACAACATATATTTCAAACAAATAAAAATGTCCGTTTTAACTTTTCTTTCATATATTTCATTCTTATATGATTGATGGCATATTATGGCCAGCCAGGATTTTACCTCCTCCAGGTAGCTCAGGTCCATTGACTTCCAATCGACCTTTCAGACAGATAGATCAATATCAGATGATAAGCAGCCTTCGGACAAATGACACAAGGATATATAGTGAGGAACATACCTGGACATCATTCAGTTTTATAGGTTCAAGATACTGTTTAAAGAACTGCCCCATACTCGAACCCTAAACGAAAGTTTCGATAAATTCCTCATAAGAAGCCAGATTCTAGAGATAATCATTATCTAGAAAGCTCTACTTTTATAAGATCAATAAAATAATTCTTACATGCTCCCCGAAATTATATGTTCTGCATACTTCGGGGCGAATGAACTGCCGCCCTTTGTGATTCTCTTTCAGTCTAAGCCAGTCATCCCAATAAGTAAGTATCTAGTCAAGAAAAAACTCAAGATTGCAGCCAAAAGATACATTGGAAAATTAGTACAGTACTTAATATTTTACATGCAGATATAAAACTACGGAGTAATATATTAATGTCTAATAAAGACGTGATAAATATATTTATGAGGATATGCCTTTGGCCATTTGGGAGACAATTCGTCCCATGTAGATCTAGACAGCATCCATCCAAGACCAGGAAAAAAATCAGATCGATAAAGAACATCTGCAATAAATATTAAGAAACTGGATGTGCATCATCCCCACCAATATAAAAGAAACACTACTTTTATATCACTGGCAAGGAACTAGTTGACTTACAAGGATCGTGCACAAACTGTTTCTGCCCATTATCATTCCATGAAGATATTGCCATGATGGATCTAACACAGTTGCAATCAACGAAAACGGAGATACTTAAAATAGAAATATAAAATGGATAAAATATATAGCCAATCTGATGTTTAAGTCAGAAAATCTCACTTATCATGGTCAAGGAGTTTAGCTCCAGCCTCAAAATAGTTGAAGAAATCCGGAGCGATTTCCATATCATCTGCCAATCGAAGTTCTCTTGGTAAAGCAAGATACAGGGAGGCAAATAAAATGGAAAAGTGTAAGAAAAGTAAATGCAGTCACCTTCAAGGATGATTACACGTTTAAATTTATGCTTGTAAAATAATTCGTCCAGTGCCCATTTATAATGACCTGAAACACAAGTAAATGAGTTATGGTAAAAGAGGAATGGTGCCTAACATAATACAGTAGTATATTATCTGGAGCTTAAAACCACATAATGGGAAACTTTACGTGCAATCTTGTAGTATGCAATCAACTCCCCAGGCCTTTCTGTATGCACAGGTTCATAATCCAAATGCTGGGAAAATAAAATTACTATATCAGAGCTCTCACATTTCATCAAGGCAGCATCGAGAGTTTTAAGACTTGAAATGATGTTAGTATTATACGATGTTATATTATGTTAGGATATAAAAGCTAGTACCTGCATGTAAGTTAATTGATCATAACTCATTGCCTTACTTTTGACATGAGGATCTGATCCATCCTGCCCAAAATGTAAGAATAATTATATCTGAAGATGAATAAACACAGGCTATATGATAAAAATGCTGAATTATACCAAACAGAAATCGAATGTTTTGGGTACCTGTGATATGAAGAGAGGATATTTTGATGCAACAATACTCTGATACCTATAGGCATGAAAGTTTGTCGGTGGAATACTATCAATTAAGAGAACTGAAATTTGCATAAAAATATACCATACTTTAGGATAGATTTAATGGTCTTGTCAAGGTAATCAGCACGGTTACAAGCCATTACTACGACTGCTGCTACAGGAACCTGGTCATTCATTAAGCTGTAGGTTCAATGAACAAGAGGTAGGAACTAGGAAGATAGCACAAGGTACAAGATAATCAAATCTCAGCTCATCCAAACCTGTGGATCACCGACCAATTTCTCGAGACTCTTCCCTGCAGTGTATCAGATACAGATTAACAATCAGGATGATGCCATAAGCAGCATGACAACTAATTCGAAGTACACAATAGTATCTTGAATAATCAGAAAATCAGCTTGTAACATGCGTAAATAGAATTACTGGGAAAAAAAGGAAGTAGCTACAAATAATCGTACTCTGGAGATCTTGAACAAGTGCTCTCAACTGTTTGCATTCTTGTTCTTGGCGTTTCATTTCTTCTGAAGTTCAGCACAACCATAGTTATAACAGTCGCAAGAAAATGCAAGTATTTTTATAGTAAAAGAATGAAATAAATCAAGTGGTAAAATAATAAGGTCATTAATAGTCATCAAGAAACAGAGTAATGGGCAATGCAAAGAGTAAAGGAATAAAGATGTGAAGAAAAGAGATAGGTCTAATTGTCATTCTCTCAAAGTAAAGTATATTGCATGGGGAAATTGTTTCCTAAAAAGGTGACAGTTCCTAGTCATCCAATACGAGCTGCAGTGTAAAATAACCTATATACAAAAAAATATCCTACAAAACGGGAAGAACCTATTTAAGATGCTCAATTTCAGTAGCAAGACTGCAATGCATTTGTACAAAGACAGCTGAACCCAGGAGGAGACGCTAATCAATAACGAGGGATTGCAGAAAAAATGAAAAAGCACCTTCAAGAGAAACAATTCGTCCCTGCTGCATGCTAATCTGATCAATCAATAATCGTGTCTGTCTTGTGCACTGAGTTTCTGCCTCTATCTGCAATCAAATACAGTCAGAGGCTTTCATATCTTCTTTACCACTAGACAAGTGAATCCAACATAACGAATAGAAACTTAAAATATTGGCATTCCTACATAGGACGTCAAGGAACAATATAGAAACAACTACAGGAGAAAATGATAAAAGAATCAGTGTTCATGAATATCTTATACTATATGAGATAGATAAATACCAAAAACAAGGTGTACTTACAGCTTCAGTAAGCCGATCAGCGTACTGCGATTGAGTGGCAAAGAGGCGCATCTGTGCATCAAGAAAATGAGTGAGTTTAGCTATATCACCAATTCATCAAGATTCAAAACATTTCACTAAAGGCATTTCAGCAATCACCCATTCGGAAATCTAACGACTACAAACCAATGCCAAAAACAATGATTTCTTCCCCCCAAAAAAAAAACTTTGGATAAAATCATAAGAATCTAGAACCTGGATGTAGAAGAAGGGCAAGGCGACGAGGAGGAGGAGGAAGCGGTAATCGCAAGAGAACTTCCGCATCGTGTATACTCTTCCGATGGAAGAAACCAAAGCGCCGCCGATTCAAGTCCGCCGGCGGAACGATTTGAGAATTAGAGATGGGTTTGGAGAGGGCTTAATTGCAATATCCCCTCTGCAGTAAAAAAAAATACAAATAGTAATTTAGTACCATTACAGAACCCTAAACTCCATTGCATACCCTAAACTCGGTTACCTGCTACTGTTCCATGTCATACCATGTTCGGTCAGAGACTCAGAGTAGACGAAGCTGCTCTGATAATCATTTGAGTATTTTAAGTTTACTTTATCAATTAAACATTACTCTCATTTGATTTAACAAAAATATGGAGTATTATTTATTTTTTTAACAAAAAATCAAAAGGGAGAGTATTTTATTTATCAAAATAAATGTTCATGGTTACATTTTATTCAGAAATCAGAACCACTATCTCAAAGTTCATTCTCATAAGTATTATTTGCTAGTCCAAGCTAGGTGGCCTTGCTTGCTCAAGGATTCGACGCAATCGTCGAACATCTCTTCGATCGATCTGAATTTCTTCATTCCTAAGCTCTTCAGCTTCGAGATGTCAAACTCATAGTATGGTCTGTCAAGTTTCTTAAACCTGCACTAATAAACATTGTATTAGTATTACATTAACATATACATATATACATATACATGTATAAATGCTAGCTAGCTATTCGGACCTCTTTGGAATAGGTAGTCCCGGATATCGTGCCGATAGAATTGCAGCCAACTCATCATTGTCGACAACAGCTGAGCTGCAGAGAAATCGCCCTTTTGCATCTTCATTCTCGTAAAGGAGAATGTGGCTTGTAGCAACATCGTCTATATGAACATATCCCATTCTTCCGTGCCAATCAAATTTCGCGGTTTCCCCTGTCGTTATATAAAATTAATTAATATTAATTTTACCTAAGTATGTACTTACGTAAAATACCTTTGAGCATGCCGAGTACATCAGATGCGGTCGAGCACAATTGAGGTGGCAAACTTGGTCCGATTAAGAATGTAGGGAGAATGGTTACAAGATCTATTTTGTTGTCCTCGCAGAATTTCCAGGCAGCTCTTTCTGCTAGCGTTTTCGACAATGCGTACCAAATCTAAATAGTAGTACAAATTTGATTAGTATAAGTTGGAGTAATGTTTTTGTAATGGAGATAATTTATAATTATACCTGGAGTCTTTGACAGAGATCCTCACAGCTCCAGGAGGACTCGTCCAAGGGTACTGCAGGATCCAAATCGGCTCTGACCCTCACAGTCGAAGAAGAAGAGGTGAGAACCACACGTTTGAGGTACGGATTCTTCTTGCACGAACGCAGCACATTCAGCGTCCCGTCAATTGCTGGTTGTAATATTTCAGCCTAATTAATAGTAGTATTAATTAATTAGTTAAATCGATTCGATTATGAGAATATATATACATGATAATTAAATTATAATATATATAGATGCCTTGGGATCAGAAGGAGATAGGCCAAGCACGGGTGAAGCAGTGTGGAAAACACCACGACATCCCATGATGGCGGAGTCGAAGCTGCCGTCCACCATGAGATCGGCCCTCGTTAGTTGAAGTCTCTCGCTTGCTCCATCCAACTTCCATAGATGTCCCACTTTCTTATCGTCCTCTGCATATATATCATGTGAATTAATTAGGCATCATGTATTATAGAATTAAGTTTATTTAACAATATAATTACATACGTAGGGTTTACCTGGATATCTGACTGTCCCGATGACATGATAACCGGATAGCAAAAGACGTTTGACGAGCCATGAGGCTAGAAACCCAGCTGCACCGGTGACGCATACTTTGCCCTTTGATTCATGATCCATATTCAGATTTAATTAATTTATTTATTTATGATTCAGTCATCGTCTACAAATTTATATTGCAAGTGCAATTAATAAAAGCAGTGTGTTAGAGAGAGAATCAGGTGAGACATCCATCCCATGCTTGTGTGACGAAGGCATCCCATCCCATAATTCGGTTGGAAGTTTGGTAAGTGGGACGTCATGCAATCAAAAGGGTGTGAATGTGAAAGCTAAGTATGTGCAATGTACGTAAGTCGCATGTGCTCAAGTACTGATGAGTGTGTGTTCATTTATAAATGAAAATAACTTGTAAATATTTGATTTTATGAAACAAATTGCATGACTTATTTTGTCGCAAGCATAAAAACAAATAATTAATTATACGTGTCTTATTTTGCGAGTCTTACATGCATAAAAGTAAATATTTTATTTTAATTATGGGTTTCACATTGATCATAAAAGTGTATAATTGTAACTTCTTATGATAAAAGTATAAATTCATAAGTGCAAATTTTATGACAATAAATGGTACTTATATTCAAAATGTGACACGAAAAAAATGGACAGTAGATACTAACATTGTACTGTCTATTATTTGCAGATATTTATATAGATACACATTTATATTTATCAAGATATTTATATATTACAATTTTAAAAACCAAATTGTTATATTTTTAAATTAATAACCCTAAGAGCATATGCAATGCAATGGTGTACTAAGAGCAACCCATGGTTGTGAAATGACAATGATCATTGCCAATTTTTGTCAAAAAGCCAAAAAAATAAATAAAAAAAATCAACATCAATGGTTGAAATGGTTCTTGTCAAATAATTGCTCTTGCCAAATTTACATGTATATGAGAGTAAATATATAAGGAAAAATGACCCTAACCATTTGTGTTATGTCATCACAACCCACACACCTCAACTACTCAAAATTTAACAACTTTTTTTTTAATTATAAAATTAATATGATTACATAAAAAAATATAATATTATTTAATTTAATAAAATGACATTTGGTATATTTAAATCATTAGGATAAGATTTAGCAAATGACAATTGAAACTTGCCATTTTTTGGCAAAATAGAAAATAATTTTTACCATTTTAGCAAAATCATAAATGTTGCTTTAACTCTTAAGCAATTTTTTTTCATATCACATGATACATAAAAAATAAAATGTAATCATCAATTTATAGTATTTTACATCTTCCACGTTCTAACAATGCTAAAGTACTCTCCAGAGGCATAGTCGTGATAAGATCTGTGATGATGTTAGTGAAATTTCTTAGCGACGTAGGGTTCGAACCTCGGGTGGAACAAATTATCATTGAAACATTATAAAAATTTGTCCTGTGGTGAAACCTGTTGGCTCTCTCGTACAGGTATATGCTACTCGAGCACATCTCTCAATTTACATTCTATCCGATCGAGAGACCTCCTCCGATAAGAATTTCTCGTGTCTCCTCTTTATATAAAAAAACAATGCTAAAGTACAATTGTTATTTATCCATCACACAACTATACACATTTTTTTTACAAATTATATTGCCGACTCCAAATTGTACCTAGGATCCTATCTGCCAATAATAAAGAATCTCTAGGCCCACACCGTCTACAGATCATCTGTCAATAATTACGAGCGTAGGCCCATACCGGTCTACAATTCATAGCCTCATAGGGCGCCCCCTAATCATACCACAACTTTTTTTTTCCAAAGAAAAAAACTGCACCCAATTTTAGTTGAAAAGTAAACAAAATAAAAATAAAAATACCTTAATAATCAAAATGTGCATAGTTTGAAACGAAATTAGAGGCGTGTAAATGAGATATTATAAATAAGTTATATGGTTTTCTCTAATTATAAAATATATACAAGACAATTAACCTATTTTAAACTTCTAAATTTATAAAACAAATTTCAAGAAATAATGGAGTAGTATAATAGACATTATCAATTTTAAGAGTTTTAGCGCAATATATAAATAAATAAATTTGAGTTTTATTTTTTTATAAAAATGTAAGAATATAATATATTTATTTGTGAAATGAAAAATGCAAGTAATTTTTTATATTTTATAAAATCAACCAATTTCTTAAAAAAATCTTTTAAAATATTAATATAATCAGGCGGCCTGTCAATTTGTGACTCCTCCTATATTTGTCCTGAAGTTTTTTAAAATAATTGCTGTATTTTTAATTGTATGATTCTTTTTATTTGCATAATTTGATGATTTTTTCTTTTGCTTTGGCATTTTCGTGTTACTTGATTTTTAATCTGATTTTACAGTAAAATAAAGATAGTACTCCACTAATCGATGTATGTAGCAAGAGCGGAAGCTGGTGGTGGTGCAAGCTAAAAAGAACATACCGTCCCGGTCGTCTTCTTCCTCATACCGCCGGCCCCACTTACCATCACACTGACGTAATCATTCCACTCGCTCTATTGGATAACGCACACGTGCGCCTTATACTTCGTCTCCTTTCTCAGCTCTATTTTTCCTCCTTGCTACTAACTTTTTTTACTGCAACTTTTATATCAGATCCCGCTCTCGCCTTTCTTTTTTCTATGCTTAATTGACAATTGTATGTATCTATGTATGTACGCATCTTTCCTTTTCTGTTTGTGCGATTTGTCCTCTCAATTTACAGCTGGATTTCTTCACTGACGTTTGTTTTTTTTTTCGTTTGCTGTGTTTAATTTTACCATCGGCGTACTGATCTGGTTCTGGATTTTGTGTTTACTGCCGTTTTCTTAGCTCATTTGTCACGTGCTTCTCGGGTTGGGGATTGCGGGGTTTGGGTCTTGAAATTGAAAAGAGAATATTTACTGTTACTCAGTTTTCTGCATTGGTGAAAAACTGTACAGTAATTCTTACTTTGTGCTACTGTTTCTTTTGTTTCCAAATCTCAGAACAAAAATGAGGATGAGAGAAAGGGCTGGGAAGAGATTGGGGTGATGGGTGTTTAAGTTGTTTCATGGGCAATTCGTGCGGCGGATCATTTGGAGGCAAATCATTCGACGGGTGCAACAAGCCTGCCGAACAAAATTGCAGCAACTCTAACCAAAAACCATCATCAAACACTTCTAACAATCATTCATCGTCAACCGAGAAGGAGCCTTTACCACCGACCCCCAAAAATCCCAAGAAAGATAGCATCATGAACCGAGGAACCACTAACCAAGCTTACTTTGTGCTGGGCCACAGGACTGAGAGCATCACAAATATTTACACCCTGGGACGTAAATTAGGACAAGGCCAATTCGGCACTACTTATTTGTGCACCGAGATCTCCACTGGTGATGAATATGCATGTAAATCTATATTGAAAAGGAAGTTGATTTCAAAAGATGACGTTGAGGATGTTAGGAGGGAGATTCAGATAATGCACCATCTGGCTTGTCACAAGAACATAGTCACCATTAAGGGGGCGTATGAGGACCCCTCGTATGTTCACATTGTCATGGAGCTTTGTGCCGGAGGGGAATTGTTTGACCGGATAATACAAAGGGGCCACTACAGTGAGAGAAACGCAGCTCAGCTTACTAAGATCATCGTCGGAGTTGTCGAGGCATGCCATTCTCTTGGGGTGATGCATAGAGATCTTAAGCCTGAGAATTTCTTGTTGGTTAACACGGACGATGATTTCTCTCTTAAAGCTATTGATTTCGGGCTCTCCGTTTTTTTCAAACCAGGTATCCTCTATTAAGTTCACCTTCTGTTTTATAGGTTGTTCTTGTGTTATTGAGTGTATGAGTATTATCTTTAGGACATTTTTTTTTTCTGGATTTCAGGTCAGGTATTCACTGATGTAGTTGGAAGCCCTTATTATGTAGCACCCGAGGTTCTTTCGAAGCATTATGGCCCCCCAGCAGATGTGTGGACAGCAGGGGTCATTCTCTATATACTGTTAAGTGGTGTGCCCCCCTTTTGGGCAGGTAAGCTCATTTATAATACAAGCATATGGTTTTCATCTTCAGGGTGCTTGCTATAAATGAAGATTTCTGGTTCTTATGCAGAAACGCAACAGGGGATTTTTGATGCAGTTTTGAAGGGTCACATTGATTTTGACTCTGATCCATGGCCGCTAATATCAGAGAGTGCTAAAGATCTTATTCGAAAGATGTTGTGCATGCAACCTTCTAAGCGTTTGACTGCTCATGAAGTATTATGTAGGTTTGCATTGTCATTCGTCTTCAAATTTGATTGATATGATTGATGTCTGAGGTGCTTTACTTTACATGTTCCTGAACTCTCTAAATGGTTCTTTGAATCATAATCTATTCAACAGAATGCTGTGGTGATTTTTGTCTCACTAAGGATTTCTGGTGAAAGACTGTTTGACGTGGTCATTTGCATGCTTATTAGTTGAACATAAAATTAGTAGTAACTATGGAAGTTTGTTAATGTTTAAATAGCAATTCATGGATACCAAGATTTAAATCAACTGCTTTTTATAACCATACATTTATTTTCCTTTTCTGAGTTGATGAATTAACAATCTTTATTTTCTGTATGCGATATATTTAGGCCATCCCTGGATATGTGAAAATGGTGTTGCGCCTGATAGAGCCCTGGATCCAGCTGTACTTTCTCGTCTTAAACAGTTTTCTGCAATGAACAGGTTGAAGAAAATGGCTCTACGGGTATGTAATAATCACAAAGAAAGTTACTACTATATAATTTCAAACGTATGATGAGTTCTCCTGCTGATAGTTTGATGTCTTTTCAAGAAAACTTTAACAAAGTGTACTTCCAGCTTAGTACCAAAATTAAATGGCCTCCTATACTTATTTCCAGGTAATATCAGAAAGCTTGTCGGAAGAGGAAATTGCCGGCTTAAGAGAAATGTTTAAGGCCATGGACACTGACAATAGTGGAGCAATCACTTTTGATGAACTCAAAGCTGGATTAAGAAAATACGGCTCGACCTTAAAGGATACAGAAATACAGGATCTTATGGATGCAGTATGTCAACATTTTCTAACAATTTACTGTTTCTAATAGTTGCCAAAGATAATGTCTCATTTTAATGTCTGAAGTGACCAAGATTAGGTAATATAGATCTCATTTTATACATTTTGCTATCAAGATTAATAGAAAATCAATTATAAAGTATAATATCAACATGGGTCCAGTTTATGTTCTTAGATGCCAATCTAGGGATGTTTATACTAATTCATCAGTTTGAGGGGCAGTGCTGAAAAATTATAAAACTTTATAAAATTCCTGATCTGTAACTATGGATCAATGGGTTTGTTTTCCTTTAATGAGGTAAAAAAGGTATGCATACATTATCTCATTTATGAAGAGATTTTTCTCACTATAGGCCATTTATAGAAAATTAATGAAGTATTTTTTTTTCTAAATTATTATTTGTTGAGATTTATGGGCCGTTTCATTACTGAATCATTGTTATGCAGGCTGATGTAGACAATAGTGGAACCATAGACTATGGAGAATTTATAGCAGCAACATTTCACCTCAATAAACTGGAACGCGAGGAACATCTTTTGGCAGCATTTCAATATTTTGACAAAGACGGAAGTGGCTATATTACCATTGATGAACTCCAACAAGCTTGTGTTGAACACAGCATGACAGATGTGTTTCTTGACGATATAATCAAAGAAGTTGATCAAGATAATGTAAGGGATTGTCCATGCTGATGTGCCTTGTTTATGTTGGCCTCATATTTTGTTATTGTAATAGATTATTCGTTAACTCGAGTAGTGGAACTTCAATTTGTGTGGTGCTTCTGCTTCATTCTCTATTGTTTTTGCCCTATTCTCTTATTGCCGACCATTAAGTAACTTTTATTGATTTTTCAAGGACGGAAGGATTGATTATGGGGAATTTGTTGCTATGATGACAAAAGGCAATGCTGGTATTGGAAGGAGAACTATGCGAAACAGCTTAAATATAAGCATGAGAGATGCTCCGGGGGCTCGCTAGTTTCCCAACTAAACCTGTTTGTTACAGGTATTTGTAGTGATACATTGGAAAGTATAACTTTTTAAACCTTTCTCAGTTTCTTCCCTTCTAGACAAGACACATCAGAATCATTACATAACATAAATAAATAAAACAGAACGAGATTTGTATATCTAGAAGAGTAGAAAGCATTGCTTCCAGTGATCCTGAAAATGTTTTTCTTTGTGAAATAAACGTGTCGATGTTTGTTTATGAAGTGCTGATTATTTATTATTAGGTCTGCCTGGGACATGGGAGGACTCCCTTGCCGACCTATGTAGAGAGGGGGTGTGCGTGCAAGCGTTTCAAAGGAATTTGTGCACGCCTTAAAATGTGGAGTTGAGCTTACATTGACATTCCTTCACACAACCCACCCCACCCCTCCTAGTAATTTGTAATGGATTTGTGTTAGTGTTGTGTAATAAGAGGAGTGCTTGTTGTTTGTTGTAAAGTGGTTTGTTTGTTTGTGGTGGATAGATTATGTTGTAAGCTTGTAACTTGTTTTGAGGCCTCAACTTACATAGTTTATGTATTGTTGTATTATTCAAAAAAATCATAGGTAATATTATCGCAGCTAGATATTGAATGAGTTTCAGTTCTAATTTCTACACCTACGTTAATTTGCTCTCATGGATATAGTCGAGTGTTGGGGTTGATGGTGATGTGGGTGCTATGTTTTGGCAATATATTGGATCTTTGTGGGGAAAAATGCTATTGAAAGACACATTTTTATGCATGAATTACAATAATTTTCATTACATTAAAACTTATTTTAACTTTTAATGATGGTATTGTATATGTATAGTCAAGTATAATAGAGATTGTTTGAAATATTTTATTGTTAATTAATAGTAGGGACTAGGGAGTTACTTTTTCTAAGAAATTGAGAGTACTAGGAGTATTAAAATAATTATTTTACACTTTAAAAAAAAAAGATGTGCCCAATAATTACAATACTACCATTGGGATGATAGGTACAATTTGAGAGACAGAAAAATGAGTATCAAATATTAGATACTAGGTACAAATTTGAGTGTGTCTTGCAATGTGGGTCCCACAAGCATAAAGAAAAAAATGTGTACCTCAAACCATTGGTATATTGAGGGACAAATTGATAGGTATAAATTATTATTGATGTGGCATATGACATGTCATCAAATTGTACTTATGTATAGGTATACCATTGGAGATGCTCTTTACAGTACATTTTGTTTTTAAATTAGGAAGAAAGTTGTATTGAAATTAGGAGTGGGAAAAAAATAGTGAAATATCCAAATACTGAATTTATCTTGTCAAAAAATGCCGAAAAATATAGAATTTTTGGTATATTGAAATTTTCGGCAGGTATGATACCGTATCGATAATTTTCGATACGGTATCGGTATGAAATTTTTAATATTTCAGTATTTCGGTATATACCGATATATTGATAATAGTCGGTATAGTTCGATATTTCAATATATATATACTTCAATATGCAAAAAAAAAAAAATCAGTAAGATTCGGTATAATTCGATAATAAAAATTTCGATATGATTCGATATATCGATATTTTCAGTATATCGAAAGTTCGGTACGATATCGATATAAATTTTCTCGATATCGAAATTTTCGGTAGATATCAGGATGACTATTTCGGTACACTACGATATCCCAGCCCTAATTGAAATCTAGAAAATATATATTAAAATAATTATTTTCATCCTTTAAAATAAAAATAAAAACACAAGATATGCCAAATGTCAAATTCATTTTATTTTGGGAAATAAAAATTTCATTGGTAGGGCCGGACCGGGAACTAATCGACCCAAAATACGGATACAGGCGACTAGGCGAGTCAGGCGACTGCGGGAGAAAGCTTTATTCAGCTGGCGATGTATAACCAAGTAGTCTAAATCACTGTTAGTATTACTGCGCCGGATTTAGATCTGTAGAAACCTCAGAAGAAGGAAAATGGAGTATAGAAGAATTAAGGATCAGGTTGCGTCATCTTCTCCGAAATTCCGCCCAACTAATTTCTTTCAAATCTGCCATCTTCATTCCTGCTCATTTTCTACTGGTAACTGCTGAATCATTCAGGATAAAGACGGAGATGCAGTTGAAGACGACATTGAGAGCTTACGTGGAAAACCCCGTTCAGGTGGATCGTCTTTCTGTTTGTTTTCGCATCTCTCATGTTTGTTTCTCCGTACTCACTATTCGTTCATCATCACATTTTCCGGTTCAATTGCAGGCTCTCCGATTAATACGGCTGCTTTGGTAGGCAGCTCTGTCGACCGTTCCAAGTGGAAACGAAAGTATGAATATCACCTTCAATTTCCTTATGTTTATTTTACAAATAGTAAATTTTCAATGTATGAATGTGTGATGAATGTAAACATCTAAATATTAGTGAAGAATGTGTGTGTGTGCGCGCTTACGCGCGCCTGCTTAATAGTATACTAGTATGTAAGAAGGAGAAGGATGAAATTCAAATGAAATAGGTTTCAGGATGGACTTTCAGTTCATTGAGTTATTTTGTTTATCCAAACATGTGTTGTGGATTTAGTGATGGATTTCTAATCATTCACCACAATCCCTCAATCCATATTTAGGAGTACAACAACTGTTTACGGATCTTATTACTCTTTAACCTATGGTAAAACAGGTCCCTCGTCACACTTTCACTGACAGTTCTTACAAGCTCACAAGCAATTCTTATTGTCTGGTCAAAGAGGGCTGGCAAGTATGAGTACAGTGTTACAACTGCAAACTTCTTGGTAACTGGATGATATACATTATTAATTTTCCCTAGTCATTTTGTAATTATTGAACTGTGCTCTTTTCGTTTTTCATTAGGGGCTGTGTCTCTATAAGAACTGTTCTGAATTTTGTCTTTAATTGATTACTGCTGATCAGGTGGAAGCTTTGAAATGCGCGTTGTCACTTGCAGCTCTGGGAAGAATCTGGAGGAATGAAGGTGTTACTGAGGATAACAGGTTCTCTCTCCTTCCCTATGCATTTTCCTATTAGTATTTTTTTAGTACAGATATCAAGGATTTGGGCGCATATATTCATCTTCACTGGGAAATATTTTTGTAGCGAACAATTTATATGAATAAAATGAGAACAACTCAATAAATTGATCAGAAAAGCACAATTTAAGGAGCACTTAACTGAAACTGTTACTTCAGCACTTATGAATATAATTATTAGTTGAGTCTTATTATAAAAAATAAATCATGTACCATTTTGAGTAAATGTTCACTAATTCAGTTTGAAACTTAAAAAATGTCAGAAATGTTTGCATGCCGGGAAGGGGGTAGGGGGAGAAGCGCATGTCATCTTCTGATCCAATCCAGCTAAATAGCACTTCTGAATAACTTTGACCTGTAGACTTGACAGGAAATCTGCTGTTTTAAATTAACTGTTTTTTTTTTGTTTTATGATCCCCACTACAGGTTGTATTCATCATGGGATGAAGTTAGTCTATACCCCATTCCTGCTGCCCTTTACCTCGTCAAGAATTTACTTCAAGTAGGTTTTCATTCTTGTCCATTGAATAAGTCCATCAGTTTTTAGTTCCTTCCGCATACTTCTGTACTGCTGTATCCTAAATGTGTGTTTTTGGCAGTATTATATCTTTGCATATGTAGATGCTCCAGGTTACCAAATACTAAAGAACTTCAACATTATCAGCACTGGTGTGTTATATCGTATCATTCTCAAGAGAAAGTGAGTCATTCTTAGTCAACTTACTGTTATTGAATTTAAAGTTGCAAATGTCTTTTGACGGGTAGATTAGCCTGAAGATTTTAATTCGTGTTATACTGACAAAAAAATATAATCATTTTATTTCTTATGTTTATGGATGAGAAGGTTGTGGAGATGGATGATACTCTTTTCTAAACAAACATTAACTGGTATGGATCATCCTTTTCAGGTTGAGTGAAATTCAGTGGGCGGCTTTCATTTTATTGTGTGCGGGTTGCACCACAGCACAACTTACTTCTAAGTAAGCATACTGTCATTAAAGCTTGATATAGAGTGTTCCCCATACTGTCATAATGCATGCAGAGTGGGGATTAGCATGCTATTTGATGCAATAATAGGTTCATAATTGATCCCCATGGAAAAAGTTTCTTGCTACCCTATTGTGCCCCAACGGTACTTAGTAAATAGAGCCTCCAATTGAGTCAGTGAAGATTATTTCTTCTTTTTCTTTCTTTTATGTTTCTTGGAACCCTGGTCACGTGTACGATCAGTATCCTTATGGGTTCTCATTTTCTTGCAGTTCTGATCAGGTGTTGCAAACACCATTTCAAGGTTGGGTGATGGCAATTGTAAGTTGCTAAACTGAAATCTGATAGCATAGCCATATCAACCCCCAAATACTGATTATATGAATATAGTGATTCCTTTTAGTTGGTTTACTTCTCCCTCTCCTTCAATTACTCCATTACTCCATTTGATCTAGTATTATTTAGCTTGAGTGTTTTGTTTTTCATTTGGACAGAATAATGCCTGTTTTACCGACTCATTAAATTATGTCAATAATTAGTGTCCATGTTCTCTTTTCATTTTTCAAGGATAACTATTTATATTGAAGTCTTTTTTGATTGAAATCCAAGATCTAAACATAATCATACCGACTCTTGGTTGTTCCTTTCAGATCATGGCTCTTCTTAGTGGTTTTGCTGGAGTCTACACCGAGGTAAATTTGTAGCACATGCTATATCTTTAGAACAGTATCTTACTGGTAAAAAGCCAGCATTTAGAGGCTTAGAGATATAAAAATTCGAATATTGTAATGTTCTGCTGTATATATATTTGAATTTCTTTCCAAAAAGCATTATCTCCCTTTGGATATTTTTATATACATTTTATGTTCTGATTTATTTTTGTGTGAAATTTTAAAACTTATCTGGCCTTATGGTTTCTTTTGTGTTCTGTGTAGGCTATTATTAAAAAGAGGCCTTCAAGGAACATCAATGTTCAGAACTTCTGGTTGTATGTATTTGGGATGGCTTTCAATGCTATTGCAATAGTCGTTCAAGATTTTGATGCTGTCATTAACAAGTAAATTCAAATAACTCAATCTCTTATTTATATTAGTATTCATGTTATTCCATAGCACAGTAATTATGCATTTATTCTTGACGTAGGCTTACATTCATTGCCATTGTCCTTGACCTGGAATAGTTAGTAAATTATCCGAAGGATGAAGCTCCATATTGGATTTTATTATTATTTTTGGGTTGCTTATGTTCGTGCAAACAATATGCATACACTAAGGAAACACATGTGATGTTTTGTTTACAGGGGATTCTTTCATGGATATTCGTTTATTACAGTTCTCATGATAATGAACCATGCTCTGAGGTATCTTTCCTGAACACTTCTTTAAACGTTATTTATATAGAAGAACTTTAAGATGAGAATATGTCCTTTAAAGACACAATGTGCTAATTGTGGTAGTTCCTTCTAAAAAAACATGGATATTTACGATGCATGAAAACATTGTAGCATATGCTTACTTTGTCCCATTTTGATTGTCAAAGTTTTAACTGAATTGGCACTGAGAGGTGAGAGAGTGAAGGTTTTTGTTGCTTATCCTTCCATTTCGCTGACTTTCTTTTTCTGAATTAATAGTGATGAAGTTATTTATTTATTATTTTGAAGTTAAGGAGTGTTAATGTAGAGTGCAGATAGCTGTGGGGTAAAAAATAGTATAATGATTTTGTTGATGTGATGAAGATAGTCCTTTTGAGATTTATTTACTTATGGAAATAATAGTTTAAACATAAAAAAATTTAACTAAATTAGGCAACATGGATCCCATTTTACACCGTTTGCAGAATAAAATGTTTGTCTTTGTTTTCTTTTGTTTGTTTTAAGGAAATTAGACATAATTTATCTCAAAAGAGAAGAAGTACTACTCTTCTGCTGTTCAATATATTATTTAAAGACTCCTTCCGTATTTACTAGAGTGTTCCCTAATATTGGTGATGTCAATGCAGTGGCATTGCTGTATCAATGGTGATGAAATATGCTGACAACATAGTGAAGGTAAAGTTTGAATACTTTCAGCCTGTTAGCTCACTTACATTCTTTGTAAATCATTAGTCCTTCATTAGATTATCCAGACAATTATTTAATACTTCACCGAGGTTATGCTATTATACTGATAATACATGTCAAGGGCACCAATGAGATAATTAAAGTTTAGTGGGCGCAGCTTATTGGCTGGACGTTACATAAATTGGATCGTAAAAATGGTTTCGAAAATAGTCAAATGTGCGCAAAGTGTTGGAGCTAATTTCATTCTAAAGTTGTTTTACGTCCTCAAAGACTGCGATAAATATCAGGGTTTATAGTTCCATACTCTAGGGTATCAAGATTTTCATTAGTCTAAGGAAGCGGATTTTGCAGGTGTATTCTACATCGGTTGCTATGTTATTGACAGCTGTTGTGTCTGTTTTCCTATTTGGATTTCATCTTTCACTTGCCTTCTTTCTTGGTTCCACGTGAGTATATTTTTCGAACTTTTCCATATGAAATATACTGTGCTATCAACACCCGTTATAACTTATAATTATTCTATTCTCTTTGCAGCGTTGTTTCGATCTCAGTGTATCTACATTCCATTGGGAAGCTGCAGAGATAGTAGTGACTAGTGAGTTGCATTTATTTCAACCAACCTTATTAGAGTGTTCAGTGTAAAGGCTATCATTATATCTTTTGTTATTTTTGTTTTGGGACATGTCTCTTCCTCAAGGTGAAATTGGGAGTCTGAGTATACTTTATTAATTTTTGATACTGTATACGAACATGGGTTCCCATTGTGCCCTCAACTCCATGCTTTATGGTTAAGGGTTAAATTAGTGATAAAAATATACTTAAATAATTTTTACATTAAACTTGATACTGCAAGAAAATTATATTTGTTGTTATAAATATTTTTCAAGTTTTTTACATGAAAAAAATCCACTTAACAGATTAAAATCCATATTCAAAGGTTTTTTGCTTGTGAATCGTGCAATGAAATGTTACAATTACATCCACTTATATCAAAAATTGGGCCATGTTCACATGTGGAATTTAACATGCAAAAATGAAAATCCATGGAATAATTTATTACATAGAGAGTAGGGTTGATTTGGTCTGAAAACGACGTTTCTGAAGTCTTCTTTCTTTCTATGAATGGGAGCATTCAACATTACTAAGAGACACAAAGATATGAATCTACTTTGTGTGCCTGCATCCAAACCAGAACTTTGACACTCTGTATAGAGTTATTCATTCAAGTATTCAACAGCCATCTTTTACTAATCCAAAACATCATTGTACTTGATGACGCAATCATAGAGACGTCCCCCAAGAAATTGAGCAACCTCTACGTGCTTCACCTGAACCAAATATGGCACCAACAAGAAATAAAATTATCGTGAAAAATTAGTATTTATTGGCAATAAGCAATAAAAAATCGGAGAGAGATGATTCCATAATAAGCCTAATTCATTACCATAGCAATTTTCAAGGAATCACATTTTAATTGCGCATAAAGGTTAGTTTCTAATCCACGCCCCTGGACAAAAAAAACACAAAATGCATGAGATTGCAAAACAGAAAAAATGGTCCACTCTTATGTGCTGACAGAATGAAAACCAAGCGTTGGTCCGTTGTTTCAAGGATTTCCCCAAGTGTTGTGTGGACATGCCACAAAAATAAGTAAAGACAAACTTACAAGTAATGCAGCAACAATATTAATTTCATCCCTACTAATCAGTTCACAATATAGCTGATGTTTTTGTAATCGGGCTAAATCTCAGGGGTAGTTTTCGTAATCATCCCTAATAGACATGTCAGTTTGAATTATATACACCACACTTTTGCACAATAATACAGGTGGTGAATTACAAGCATTTACCATTCCTTCCAAAACCACGAGGTCTGCGTCACTTGCTAGGTAGGCAAGTTCTTGGGATACTCTTGTAAGATCAATAACCTATAATAAATAACAGCAAAAATCCACTCAACTGAAGCAACCCTACTTACTATATAGGACATATTTTTGTTTGTTTGTTAGGAATCAAAATAAATAAATAGCACAAAGCTTCTTACCGGTAAATCATTACCAGAATTTGCAATTAAAAGACCTGAAGTATCAACTCCTAGAAGCTTTCCATTCTCATCCCTCAACTGTAACATATATATTTTAGACATTGAATCCAGAGAATTTGATTGTGAGAGCATCAATAATGTAACTGCTCCACTACCTTAGCTATAATCTCAACTAACTCTGTGTATGTTACATCATTAATAGAAGGCAAGTCATTTGCTGCCAATACAACCTGCAAGTATAACAATAAGCTTTCATGGCCCCGTCAATAATGAAACAACAGAACATGTTTAGCCAGAAGTAATGCACTTCAAAGAGAGTGTTCATATATTCATTACTAAAAACTGATACATGGAGGGCTAGGCCAAGCAATAATGAATTCAATCACACCAAACTCTCTGCTAGCTAAGGAGGAAAGTGTTTTACAACAGAAATTATTTCACCCAAAACCTAGCAAAGTGGTTCGTTTTGGCCCCCTGGAGTGTGCTGACTCGTTGTAAATTATCTAGTTTACCATATGAGTGAATCCATACTCTCCTATATTTGTGGGTTCAGTATTAGTTCGAAAAGATGAGAAGCTGAATTCAAGGCAACAAACATCTTAGAAAAAAATCTGCGACACAAAATATGCTAATATCTAGAAGTTCATCTATATGTTTGTGTTTGTGTGTGTGTGTAAGAATGTCTCAAGTCAAATAAAGCAGCTCAATCAAAATCAGCATAAATTAATTAACCACCCAAACACTTGGACATATAAGTAAATGTGAAGAAACTATTATTCCTTTGCTTGATACCCTGTACCACATGTCACATAATTTACTAGAGAACGGAAGATATTCCAACCATAAAGTCTAGTTGTTTTCTGCTGAAGTAAAATTAGTAAAAGTCCCCAATCACACCTGCACACCATGACGGAGTAACTCCCTTGCAAAAGGCAATATACCCAAAATGATATCTGCGCCAGAATTATCTACAAAGATTACGGCCTGCGGCATAAATGTCCAAACATAAGTAAAATGGAACAATAATAGTAATAAATATCCACGCATAGCAATAAAAAAAGTTTTGTTACCCCAAGCTAAGTAGCTAACCTTTTTCCAAGATCTGCGGCTCCATTTTGAAATGAAATTGTCCATGTCATCAATAACCCAGGGTCTAGGGACAAGATTCTGACAACTAGCTTGGAAGGACATACCCTCCTTTGCAAATAGCTCTGCCAGCTTCAAAGACATGGGCAGATTGTTGTTATGGCATCCAAGGGAAAATGAATCTATTTCAACTGGACAAATGATCTAAGATTGCATTTTGATCAAAGGATTTAGATCTAACGGAGAAGACTTTAAGTTTGGCTAATATTCTACTAAGTGATTTTATTAATGCTCAGTAAAATGTTCTAGAAAAAGGTAAACCCCAAATACCAAGAAGCCAAATTTATTATCAAAATTATTTCCTCAAGCATGTCATCTTACCGATCAGGCGATCAGCAGAAATAATAAAATTCAATTATGAGTCCTTAACATAGTTATTAGTGGTTTCCATTTGTTTGGTAAATGACTTCCCTCTTTTCATATTTAGATAGGTTGGGATCTAGCAAAATCTCTACACCCATCTTGGGTGGTTTACCAAAGAAAAAAAAAGAGGTAGCAATCACAGAAGATAAGAGCCCAACGTACCTGAGCAGAGCCAAGATCAAATAAGTTACCGGCAAATATCCCTCTTAGCAAGTTCTCAACACGCTCGGCTTCATTCTCAATAGAATCATGAAGGCGTACAACACCCTCAAATAAGGATATTGCCTTGGCATTCTCATCATCCTATCATAAAATCAAATTAACCACTTAGTCATAAACCAATGCTCCGGTTCTTTATATTTCTAAAGAAGTAAACAAGAAAAAGGATGTTGCATGCTATAAGGACAGGGGAATTGCAAGATGTATTAACATATTATGGTAGTAACCAATACCCGAATCGATATATACAAGGAGAGAAAATTGATGCATCTACCTTGACCTTTTTGAATATATCTGCAAACCCCACTTCTCTGAGGACTTGTTCCCGAAGCTGGCAAAGAAGCTGAAAAGGAAACCCGTAGAAAATCACAACAAAAAGAAGAAGAAAAAAACAAAAAACTATTCGTATTAATAACAACATAACGTACAATGCAATCCGGTGGGCCGCCATGGCTCTCGGGATCTTTCTTCAAATCCTCCAGTATCTCTGCGTACCTGAGGTGATTTTTTACAGAAGCTGATGACTCGAGTAAAAAAGCTATGGACACGAAGAAAAAATCCGTGATCTGGATATATCAAAATACCTCTGAGCAAACTTTTCAGCTTTGGCGGGGGCATCGCGAACCGTATCATCAGCTTCGGCGCGTTTACTGCAAATGAGTTGATCGATCGATCGATCCGATCGAGAAGCGAATCAGACGATAGTACAGCAGACGACCCTAATAATAATGAAAGGGAAATTGGGGGGAAAAGTAAGAAGAAAAAAATGGGCAATACCGGAAAGACGGGATGGAATTGGCGAAGAGGTTGATCCAAGAGAGCTCGGTTTGGGTCGGCTTCTTAGGGTTGTCGGAAGGGAATCGGTAGGGAATGGTGCAAGCTCTGTAATTCGACTCCACCAGCACCGGCAGCGCCACCATTTCCCCACAGCTCTCCATGTTTAATAATTTTTCTCTTTTTTTTTTTCGAATATATTCTATAGCCACAAACATACACACACTCTTTAATAGTAGTGTTCTTTAATAGTGTATCATTTTCATGTCGTGTAGTGACTTCTCTCTTTTACATAGTTTTTTTTCTTCTCTATTTGTAATCGCATCTAACATCGAGCCACGAAAACTCAGTAGTTTTTTTCGTGGTGCGATTTTGTGCCCCTTGCTCGATATTGAGGATCACTGCCGTACGCATTAATCTATCGAAAACCAACACCATATATGACAATCACATTCTTGTTCGTGTAGTGTTAACTATCTTATAGAATGAGTAGTAAGTGTTACATAACATAAGAGTACAGAACTGGTTATAGGTAAACAAAGAATGCCGAATCACTAGCTTGTTACATACATACACATATTTAGCTCACCCCAGTTTCTTCCTCCTCTAAGAAATCCACGAAACGTCCGTAATATTTCTCAGCATCCTCTTGTACAGCAGCTAAAAGGCTCGATTCTCCATTTGATTTTAGGCCATCCAGTAGAATTTTAAACGACGTTCTATCTGGGTCGCACGCTACTGATCTCATCAGGTAAAAACACTCCACAGCCAATACACTGAGATTTAAGTTCATCAAGCTCTCCAGCAACTTATTAAAGCCTTCCAGATCCGGAGCGATATTGCCTTGTGCTTTTAGGTCGAGGATAAGTAATTCGACCTTGTCGAGCAATCCATTGCGCCCCAAAACCGTAACCATTTCAGCATACAGAAACAGCTGAGGCCTATACCACTCCTCTTTCCGCACATCCTCAAAGACCTACACCAATGCATCGATCCATGAACACAAAACAAACGAGAACACTGAGAAACACTAATTCATACAGATTATTACACACCTTGAGGGCCAGAAGGCATTGGTCCTGGCGAAGGAGTTCGCGTAGAACAGCAATCATATCGAACTTCAATAAACGCCTCAACTTGGAATCGAATACTTGCTCCAGAGATACACTGGTGGCCCGTTTCAATGCTTGAACCGTCTGGATAGCCTCGATGCTGAGACTTCTCCCCTTCTGAAGGGGTTTTCGATTCTTGCTCCGATCTCTCATCACAATGGTCATCGTCCTTTTTGGAAATTTCACTTGCCTTTCACTCAGCTGTACTAATCCTATTCCTACATGGATTACATTACTAACACAGTTCATTTCCCCGGCTGCCGGCGGCAACCCCAATAAAATTCTCCCTACCTACCTCACAGAATTCAGTGAAAAGAAAATAAAAATCAGATCTTGAAAGTTGAAACAATATACACACACCATATCATATTTTGCTGTAAAAAAAGAACAAAATCCTGAAACCACAAACCATACATCGATACACACGCCAGCAAATAATCAAACAAAATTAAAATTTCTCAGATTAAGAAAAAAGATGACACCTTTAACTGTATTGAAAATCTGAAAATCTCGTCGTGCGTCCGGGAAGACCGTGGCCTCCGCTCTGCTGAAATGAATACTGAACAGAAGAGAGTGGCAGGTCAACGGGCTTTGGAATTGGGCCTTGTTAAAGATGGGCTTGGCCCATTATTGTTTTTATCTGTACTACTTTTTGCTGATATGATGAGGTAGAAAAGAAATGTTGAAGGCTTACTGAGTTGTTGCGAAAGAAGATAACCATTTTCTGGAAATGGGTTCTCTAGTTGCGGGGGTGCCGGGCCTTGGTATGAGGATTCGGGCTCGGGTTCGGGTTGGGGCGGTTCCAGAGATAGCTCCTTCGATGCGAAGAATCTTTAGGAGAAGCTTTAGAGTTTCGGCGTCGTCCGACAAGTCGTCAGTCCGGGTGCGGTTCGCGCCCTCGCCCACCGGGAACCTCCACGTCGGCGGCGCGCGCACGGCACTCTTCAACTACCTGTTCGCCAGATCGAAAGGCGGCCAATTAGTGCTCCGAATCGAGGACACCGACTTGGACAGATCCACTAAGGAATCCGAGGAGGCCTTGCTTCGCGATCTTACCTGGCTCGGTCTCGATTGGGATGAAGGTCAGTTGCTTGTCGAATTCTGACTTGTTTTTTTTGTTTTACCGTCGCACTTTTATTCATATGTTTTGTATATATAGGCCCTGGTGTTGGTGGGAGCTACGGCCCCTACCGGCAGTCGGAAAGAAATGCTCTCTACAAGCAGTATGCTGATAAACTCCTGCAATCGGGTCTCGTTTATCGATGTTTCTGTTCGAACGAGGTAGGCATGGTCTTTTGATCGTCCACTTCGATCCTTTTTATCGGTTTTTATATTTCGTATTGATCGTGTTTGAGTTGAATCTGATATGACCTTTATTTCAGGAGCTGGAAAAGATGAAAGAGACGGCTAAATTGAAACAGCTGCCTCCTGTGTACACCGGCAAGTGGTCTGGTGCTTCAGAGACAGAAGTGCAGGATGAGTTGGCAAAGGGGACGCCTTTTACTTATCGCTTTAGAGTTCCTAAGTCAGGAAGTCTGAAAATCAACGATCTCATCCGTGGCGAGGTATAACTTTTGCTGCTGTTTCAGCTTGTGCCATATTTCTTTCTATGTCTTGCATACTTTTATTTCTCAGTGAATGTACATTTCCAAGATTTGCATTGGGAGTTTAGGTTGTATTGATTTTCTGGTAAAAGTTGAATTATGTTTGGTTGAATGAATGGAAATGAGATTGTATGTGAGTTGTGAAAACAAGATTATGTTTGATTGACTAGTTTTTAAATAAATTCACATACGAGACTCTGAAGTAAAATAAAATTATGTTTGCATATTGTTGTTCATGGTCTATTTCCATCATTCTGCTTTTGAATTTTACGATTGGTTCTATTTACTGAAATTTGAGGCAAATAAAATTTGAGTCTATTGTGTCGACTGCTTGTCTGATACTTGTGTGCACCAAACTTTTAATTTTGTACTCACTTTACTTGATAGTGTCTTGAAGGTAAGCTGGAATTTCGACACACTTGGAGATTTTGTGATTATGAGAAGTAATGGGCAACCTGTATACAATTTCTGTGTCACTGTTGATGATGCTACGATGGCTATATCACACGTTATTAGGTGAGCACAGCATGCTGTTTACTCTATTGTTTATTTTATAATTCTCAAATCTTGGTGTTATAGCTAAAATTTCATATTTCAGAGCGGAGGAACACTTGCCCAATACTTTGAGGCAAGCTTTGATATATAAGGTAACTTTATTTTCCGTCTTTTTCAATTTTCTATTGAGTTGTAACCAGTGGTTGAGTTGTATTTTCTTCTCTCCAACTGGCACCTATTTATGGTATACTAACAAAGATGGAAGCTTTACCAAAAACCAGGCTCTAGAACTCCCAATGCCTACATTTGCACACGTTTCTTTGATTTTAGCACCTGACAAGAGTAAACTCTCCAAACGGCACGGGGCGACTTCAGTGGGTCAGGTAATCTACAATTCCATTAGATCTTTTATTTTCCCCACTTTTTACTGGATTAATTTATTTCTTATAAAATATTACTTATGATAGTTCAAGGAGATGGGTTTCATGCCCCAAGCAATGGTGAATTATCTTGCATTATTGGGTTGGGGTGATGGTACCGAGAACGAATTTTACACCCTTGACCAGCTTGGTTAGTTAGTTTCCTTATTAAAGTCTTGCGTACTAATGCTTTCGTTTCAGTTTAAGATGCCTGGCGTCGTTATTATCATAAAATGAAAACTTCCGGCATGGTTTGCAGTTGATAAATTCACCATTGAGCGTGTTAATAAAAGTGGAGCTGTTTTTGATTCTGTCAAGTTAAGGTAATTGTAGTTTTTTTTATTGGATTTATATCTTCGTATGCATAAGCTCTGCCATTTCTTTAGTCAACATATTCTTTTTTTGACAATACAAGATGGATGAATGGTCAACATTTGAAATCTCTTCCATCGGAAGAACTAACCAAGCTTATGGGTGAGCGCTGGAAAAGCACTGGCATTATCACGGAATCAACGGGGAGTTTCGTACAAGTATAGCTCTCTTTCTTCTTTTGAATTATAGAATCATAATCGGCCACTTTGCTTCTGGAGTTCTGGCCACAGTTCCTTTACCTCAAAAGCAAGAAGAAAAATATGGAATTATTTCTCTTTCTATTGCATATCTTCGTCTTAGTAATGATAGTTGAATCCCATTTTCGCCACCAATGTCCAGGAGGCTGCTCAGCTGCTAAAGGACGGAATCGATTTGATAACGGACGCTGATAAAGCTCTTTCAGATCTACTGTCTTATCCTTTATATTCAACTCTCTCTAGGTAATTTGGAATCCATGATTATTCAGTTGCTTGATTTTATTTTGCATCGTCTGGATTCACACATTGTAGCCTTCTGATTTACTATTGGTCTCAACTTGAAGTAAACAAGTTACGACTACTTTGGTTGACGACAAATGAAAAAGCATGCTCTTTGACTAGATTACGTTTTACGATTTACGATCAACGGTATACAAGAGAGCTTGCAATTGATGCTTTCACAGTAAGTAATTGATGCTAATTGCGTGCATGCAGTCCTGAAAGCAAACCTGTACTAGAAGATAAGCTGTCGGAAGTTGCTGCAAGTTTGCTAGATGCCTACGACAGCGGAGAGTTTTTCTCTGCCCTTGAAGAAGGCAGTGTCGGATGGCAGAAGTGGGTCAAAAGCTTCGGCAAATCTCTGAAACGCAAGGTTAGCTTATTTTACGATGAACAAATAAAGACTCGTTTTTTTTTCCTTTTTTTTTTAAATTTAATTTGATTTCCTTTTCCGATCCCAGGGGAAGTCTCTCTTCATGCCTCTTCGAGTTTTGCTGACAGGTAAGCTCCACGGCCCTGAAATGGGAGCAGGTTTGCTTCTGGTATACAAAGCTGGAAGGTGTGGTGTGGTAACAGCACCCCAATCCTCTGGGCTTGTCACGTTGGATGAGAGATTCAAAATTCTTCGGGAGGTTCAATGGGAATCGCTCGATAATAAGGATAGTAATAACAACCCTGTTCCCGTTCCCGTTCCCGTTCCTTCCACTGTGGAGTCAGCAGCAGCTGCTAATTGAAACTGAGTCGAGAAATCAATTAGGATCGAATGATTCAATATGTACGGACAATATTCTGAGTTGTTTTTGGACGATTAGCTTAACACCGGAATCACTGTCGATTTGATCGGATTGGCGGTCGTGTTTTGATTAGATTGATTAGTTTACAGATTGAACCGTGTTTAAACTTTAAAGTCGTCGGTTTGGTTCAATCTCATGAAACTGACATTTTTGAACTTTTTTTTTTTGGTTAATAATTTTCTAACCGTTCACATTTTTTTTCCAGATAATAACACATTGGAAACATAACCATACGTGAAATTATCTCTATTTTTATGTTCTGTAATTGAGATTATTAGTTGGTGGTGTTGCACAAAAACTGAAGTCAACACACACACACAGAGACACATAGTGCGTGGTATGGTAGTGGAATATGAACGAGAAAGTAAGAGAAGAGCAGCGGCAGCCACCGGAGACTTTTGATATCATTTTCTTATTTCAAAATAATAATATTAATATTGATAAAAACACAATTAATCTGAACCTAAGGAAATTAAGCATCGCCAACCATTGCGGGCGGGACGACGTATGTAATCCTACTAATAATTAATAAATAGTCGGCACAGCACTACCATGTTGACATCACACGGCACGTGTAAGAATAATTGGTGATATGTTCTCTTACATTACATCTCTACTCTATAGTCTCACTCTGTGTACCCCAAAACCATCCCATACGCATCATCTCAACACGTGACGAGTCTTTTCGCAGCAGTCAAAAAACGTGCCTTCGATTTTCCTTTCTCCACTGCTGAGAGAGATCGATGTCCTGAAATTAGAATTTAGAAATTAACTTTTCAAAACTAAAAAAATCATACATACGTAGCAGCGCCCGCATGTGGCTTACTCACGTACACTGCCAATTACGAACCGTGAGATTGATCGATCAATGTGCGGATACTAATTTTGGATCGTATGCAATTTATGATCGTGATTTTTTTCGTTAATTTGAATTTTTCCTTATGAGATTAATTAATGAAGTAGTATATATCAAACATTTATAAAGTACAAATAATCAGTGCATAATTTTACGAAATAATGGACTAAGACTAAGTTTTAACGGTCATAATGCACAATGAAACAAAAATTGAATTTTGTATTTAAAATTTTCTCGTGCATGGAAAAAAAACGATCCAATAATAATAATAATAATAATAATAATAAAAATATATCGAGTGGCCGAATTTGTTAGCAGCAAGTAACTATAAATAACCAGCTTCCTCGGTCACGTAATTCCACTCCTCCCTACATTTCCATCAATTTCTCTCGCTCCCCTTTTTCCTCGATCGATCGGCAAAAGGGCCCAAAACATCTTTATATCACAAACAATGGAAGCCCTTCGCCGCCGATCGCCGATCCCAAACTCCACCGCCGCCGCCAAAAAGGGCGGCAGCCTCCACGACCAGCCACCGGCCTCGGCCTCCGACGCCCTCCCCCTCCCTCTCTACCTAACAAACTCCGTCTTCTTCGCCCTCTTTTTTTCGGTGGTTTACTATCTCCTCCTCCGATGGCGCGAGAAGATCCGCAACTCCACCCCTCTCCACGTGGTCACCCTCTCCGAGATCTCCGCCATCTTCCTCTTCCTCGCCTCCTTCATCTACCTCCTCGGCTTCTTCGGCATCGGCTTCGTCCAGTCCCTCCTAATCCCCCGCTCCGGCGATATCGACGAAGACTACGAAGAAGAAGAAGAAGAAGAAGACGAACAAATAATAACTAAGGCCGATGACATCAGCGCTGACATCATCATCCCATCGGACGAAAACGACGAGGAGATGGTCCGGTCGGTGGTCGAGGGCAAGACCCCTTCCTACTCCCTCGAGGCGAAGCTGAGCGGCGACTGCCGCCGCGCGGCCTCCGTCCGGCGGCAGGCCCTCCAGCGAACCACCGGCAAGTCCCTCTCCGGGCTGCCCCTCGACGGCTTCGACTACGACGCCATCCTCGGGCAGTGCTGCGAGATGCCCGTCGGCTACGTGCAGGTCCCCGTCGGCATCGCGGGCCCACTCCTCCTCGACGGCCGCGAGTTCTCCGTCCCCATGGCCACCACCGAGGGCTGCCTCGTCGCCAGCACCAACCGCGGCTGCAAGGCCATCCACGCCTCCGGCGGGGCCACCAGCGTGCTTTTGAGAGACGCGATGACGCGGGCCCCGGTCGTCCGGTTCGGGTCGGCAAAGCGGGCCGCGGACCTCAAGTTCTTCCTCGAGGGCCCGCTCAATTTCGAGCCCCTCTCGCTCGTGTTCAATTCCTCGAGCAGGTTCGGGCGGCTGCAGAGCATCAAGTGCGCAATCGCCGGAAAAAATGTGTACGTTCGGTTTTCGTGCTCGACCGGGGACGCTATGGGGATGAACATGGTGTCGAAAGGGGTTCAGAACGTGCTCGACTTTCTCAACGACCAGTTCCCGGACATGGAGGTGATCGGAATTTCCGGAAACTACTGCTCAGACAAGAAGCCGGCGGCCGTGAACTGGATCGAGGGAAGGGGGAAGTCGGTTGTGTGCGAAGCCGTCATCACGGAGGAGGTGGTGAGGAAAGTGCTCAAGACTGACGTGGCTTCGTTGGTGGAGCTCAACATGCTGAAGAATCTGGCGGGGTCCGCCATGGCCGGAGCTCTGGGAGGGTTCAACGCTCACGCCAGCAACATCGTCTCTGCTGTCTTCATAGCCACAGGACAAGATCCTGCTCAAAACGTCGAGAGCTCGCATTGCATCACCATGATGGAGGCGGTCAACGGAGGGAAGGACCTTCACGTCTCGGTGACAATGCCTTCGATCGAGGTTGGGACAGTCGGAGGTGGGACCCAGCTGCCTTCACAGTCAGCTTGTCTGAACTTGCTCGGAGTGAAGGGAGCTAATAAGGAGGCTCCGGGGTCGAACGCGAGGCTGCTGGCCACCATTGTTGCCGGAGCTGTGCTGGCCGGAGAGCTGTCTCTCATGTCGGCGATAGCGGCTGGTCAACTCGTCAACAGCCACATGAAGTACAATAGGTCTAATCAAAATGTGCCCAAGCTTTCAGCTTAGGGGAATGGGAGAAATTGTGTATAAATGTGGGGGGGAAAGTGTGTTGATTACTTTCATATTTTTATTTCTGATTTTTTATATATACACTTTGTATTTCAGTGTTCCTTCCTACTGTTATAATCAGGAAATGCAATAATAAAGTGTGTTGATTGCTTCATATTTTAATTTGTGATTTTAGTAAAATTAGCACCGAGTAGAAACTGGTGTCTAGTTTCACTATCAAAGGTGAGTGTCACTACATGTACAATACGCTTACATTAGCAGCTCGATGCAACACACAAATAAACCTTACACGAATCTTTCGTTACAACAGATAACCTAAAGACTTACACCTACACGGCTACACCATAGAAAGGATGCAGTTTACCTTCCAACTACGTATCTGCTACTTGCTGCTCAAATGGTACGCGCACAAATAGCTGCCCGTGCAGGGTCACTACAGCTGATGTATGATGAGGATCGATTCTAGTGGGTAAGCTAACGACCTGGAAACAATCATGGAATCAGATATTCATGGAAAATACAGTATTATACAAACTAAGACCATACGAGAGTCCAAGAGGCATAAATAAATAAAGTACCTTTTTAAATGGAGTGACACCCCAGGGATTATCCTGCTGTTCTGGCTGCCCAGATATTACCAAACGCCCTGCCGGATCTGATTGTACACGCACCTGTTGTCAAATAGATATTACCTTGAGTTGCTATGGCATAAAATAGATATAAAAAACGGTACAGGTACAGCTTATCCAGCCAATCTTCAGGATAAAGAGACAGAAACAGATATGAACTGAATTAACATAATGTTTCGATATTCGCAAAAAACAATGACTACCTCCTCACGTAAAAAGCCAGGGACTAAGGAATATACTTCATAGCAGTCTTTCTGCAAATGCACCAAGTGAACTAGTTAGCGTCTTCCTGAAGAGCATATCATGAGCAATTACAAATCAAGGACTGGGAAGAGCATACCATTCTCAGCACATTGACCTTCACCCAATCAGCAGGGGGACCAACATCCATAACCACTATCTCTGATCTGTCCAAAACATTGAAGTGGGAAACAAAACTTTAAATTCTCATAAACTCACAACCAATAAATAGCTTTTATAAAGACATGGTGCGTCTTTTTTTCAAATTGTGGATCAAGTGTTTAAGGAACTCCAAACAGAAAAATCTTAACTGTGATTTCGATGCCACACGTGCAGCTTTAATAGCATGATCAACAGGAGACGATCCCTTGCGCTTCATGAAACCTTAGTCAAGAGTTAACATAATGTGGAATAAAATTCAAGTTTTCATACAGAAAGTCGTATGTAATAGTATTCCAATCACTAAGCTTTACCAATGTTTCTTAATTGCTTCTCACGCTTTGGTGTTGTAGTTGGGCTCTTATCCTGTGAAAGAAACAAAATATGATTGTGATCTGAAAACTATAACATGCTAAAATACAAAAACCGAAAATGAACAAGGAATCAAGGATAAAACTTAAATTATACCTTAATGACAGGATCTCCAACCTCACCATTACCGAGAAGCCGCTGGTGCCATCCCTGCATCGCACGAGCAGCAGCATCCCTTCTTGCTCTACCTTGTCCTGAAGGATGACTTAGATCCACCTGTAAATTAATTGTTCTGAGGAGATCTTATGGGTTGAAAAATACTGAGGTCTCAGGTAGATAATGTGTAAATCCATGTAACAAGTTTTGCAATCCTTTGGCAGATTGGAGATATTCAAAACCACTGTGGAAGAATTCCTTCGCGTGTATCTGTCACAAATCTTGAATTACTGCATGGACAATTTTGTACCATGATTTTCCTTACAAAAGCCATGTCCCTGATTAGGAACCGGTAGTTGCATGTGTACGCCCAACCAGATGTATCAAATTGATCTAATTCACCAATAAGTTTAGTCTGTGTATGTGGGCTATAGTAATAGGTCAATAAGACAATAACATACAGGTTTCTTACTCTAACACTCTTTGTTTGGATTTCGTATGCATTCAGGACTCTTTAAAAGGTAATCTTCTTAAACACTAAATAAATATACTGATAGAATTTAACCCAAAGATCCCGGTCTTTGAAACTCACCCAATCTTTGAACACACTGAGGAGTCTGAGGTCCAGAAAAATAGGTAATTAAAACTTGAATTTTCATAGAATAAATGACAGCCAACTACTGTGATTATTCAATTTATTCTTAGAAATAACAACATTTATAAATAATAGGCACACATTTATAAATAATAGTCTGTGTATGTGGGCTATAGTAATAGGTCAATAACATTCAGGTTTCTTACTCTAACACTCTTTGTTTGGATTTCGTATGCATTCAGGACTCTTTAAAAGGTAATCTTCTTAAACACTAAATAAATATACTGATAGAATTGAACCCAAAGATCCCGGTCTTTGAAACTCACCCAATCTTTAAACACACTGAGGAGTCTGAGGTCCAGAAAAATGGGTAATTAAAACTTGAATTTTCATAGAATAAATGACAGCCAACTACTGTGATTATTCTTAGAAATAACAACATTTATAAATAATAGGCACACATAAATTTGTAGTATATTTAGATAAAATATTACCTGATTTTCAGAAACAGGACCGGATAAAGATGCACCAGTGAAAGGTAGCTCACCACAATGCATTTTGTACTTCTCATATTCCAATAGTGCCTACAAAGACAAAATTTAACTTTATGTGATATTTGTTAATTGCGAATTGGAGATATGTCCAACTGAGAAAATGTCTCTTTCCTGGATACATAGGCATATTTAAATTTCTTCAAATCAATCGGAATAACTATAAACATGCATTTGATAAATGTTGAAAAAGCTATCGCAAAAGGCATATTGCAAACTAGTAGAGTAAAGGCTGTGGAAAGTTCTTCACATGAGATCCATGAACTTGAAAAGAAAGTTGAACCTCATATATTTTCAAAATATTTTTGCAATATGAAGAATGCATATGTTCTTCTTGGTCACATGCTCATAATCCACTTTACACAAATATAGGTTCGATCAAAATATGATTCACCCTCGCATTTCCTCTTAGTTAATCATGATAATATATGTAGAAACATATCAAATGTAGACAGAAAAAACCTATATGTCAAACTATTTGTTAAACCGATACTATTTCAGACAAACAAATGACTACTTTACTCCTCTGATAATTAGAGCCTTTTTTATCTACAGAAAAAGTGAAGCTAGATCCAGTTCATAAAAAAATAAAAATGATAGTCAACTTCTATCTATGAAGTTTCTTTCTTTGCTACAGTTCATAAAAATTGTTATTTAGACGATGCATATGTAGGAAGCCCTTCTTGTATATTTTTCTTCACTTAATCACTTCTATAGTGAAGATAAGGCCATGTAATGACAGATCACGGACATATTATTAAAAGCTTGTGGTAAGGAACTAAGAATGGATTTCGCTCTACTGCTTGCATCCTTTCAAGTGTATTTATTTACAACATAGTTAATGATTGTACTCACAAAAGAAAAGATGCAAGAGTAATAATTGAGCATGCATTTGAATATTACCTTCTCATAAAAACCTCGAAAGCTCCAGGAGACAGTAGTACAGGTCCTGTAAAATTTCGAAAATGAGCATTCATCAAATAATCTAGATCAGGGACCAGAAGAAAACGCAAAACGGTAAAAACTATGACAGTTCAGTAGTTCACAGTTAGGGTTACCATTGTGTGCGTGGACGAGAAGAAAGAAATAGTAGAAAAAAGATTACTAACAAGCACCTATTTGTCATATTTTTTTCATTCGGTTTCTAGTGTAGGAACAAAGGCAATCCAATAATCACACAAGCAAATATAAGACATTATTTTTCGAACAAAAAGTCGAGGAATCATATTTACTTTGGGGGCCTAAAGGATTCTCCTACTTGTCTCCAGAGCTTAAGTGTAGTCACCTACAAAACCAAGAACAAAACTCAGCCTCTCAAGTAAATATAACATAAAGCAAGTTGTATTCACATATACAAAAACGAATTATGCATTGTTCCCGGGAAGAAATTAGTTAAACAGAAAGAAGCACTTGGCGCAATATTCACGGACTAAGGCTTTGAAAAGGAGGCCATCTTTTCCAACAATTTACTAGTACCGAAGAGATAATCCCTTTCACTTTACAGAAGAGAAAATCTCACTTTTATATATACAGATATTGCATTTTTGGCCCATGAACTAATATCATCAAATTACAATAGACAAAAGCAAACAGTGAACCTGCTCGTAACCACCAAGTCTGACCACTGCTCTCCATAACCTAATTCAAACAGACAACACAACTCAGAGTCTCAGACATCCCTTTTTTATATATACTAAGAAAAACAAATGTAAAAATAAAACTGAAAGCTTGGAATTACTTGAGGCAATTCAACGGCTCTTGATAAAATTTAGGGTGCTTGAATTCCAAGAATCTTTCTCTGTGGAAAGTCTCTAGCTCCTTCACAAACTCAGCTTGATCCTCCTCAGTTCCGGACTCATCTCCTGTACCATCGTTGGCATCCAGCAGGAAAGATTTACTGGGGGTTTCAATAGCAGCCTTCAACTCCTCCTCCACCGCCGATGGCGGCGGCGGCGGAGGCGGCTGCACCTCTGGTTCAGCCAACAAAACCCCATTATTGGGTTCAGCATCTTTTACCTCCCCGGTTGAATCGGCTTCCAATAATTCTGTTTCGCCTGTATTGTCTTCTTCCACTGCGACCGACTCCAAGCTCAATTCTTCGCCATGGCCATCGACGATTGACGGAAGGATTTCTTTCTCAACCTCGCCCGGCACTAGGGGCGCGGTAGTTTCTTCTTCGTTTTCAACTTCCGCATCAACGAATCCCTTGCATTCAGTTAGCTGTTCCGAGCTACCTGCTGCATCAGGAACGGCTTCTTCGCTCTCCGCCATGTGAAATTTAATTAAGCCTTCCAAGCTCGAAAACCTCGTCTTCTTTTTCCAGATAAACCCTAAAGTCTTACACAGTACAACGAGTAATCAGCAAAAGGATTTACCCCCTTTTTTGTCCTTTGAAAAAAACAAAATCTTTATTAATTTGTTAAATTACCAATTTGCCCCGCTTACATGTACAGTACTATATTTCTTTCCCTTATCTTCTTCGATCCCGCATCATCTTGGCCGAATAGTGAACCATTCGGCAAATTACTACAACGACCTTTCGACCTCAGAGGTGGAATTGCAACAAAAATGTTGATTTGTATCGATAAAATGAATTTAATAACTTTTTAAAAAAAAATGCATAATTCGTCTAGCTTTGATTGATTTGTCACGACAAATTATAGCACATTGTGTCACGACTTAATTATCCAGTAACACCTCCAAAAATACCAGGAGCCTCGGAACGAAATAATAAATTTGTTTGGATTAAACGAATTCAGAAAGCTCTTCTAGTTCTAGGAGCTAACATTAGTCAATCACATATTGTTACGTCTTGCAATCACTCCTACACGAATCATTCATGAACCAAATAACAAATTCGTATTATGTCCACATCCATATTCATAACCGAATGACGTGTCACAGTCCCCATCTTCAATTTTCTCACGTTTTCCAAGAAAAAGTATTGCCTAAAATTATTTATTAAAAAACAAACACAAGTAGAAACTAGAAACTGCAAACATAAACACAAATCATATTGTTTCGTGTCTTTGAATTAATATTTCCACATATAGAAACAATTTAATTTTAATTGTATTTTCAGTTGGATATATATATGGGAGCACATTCGAATATTGCACAAGGGAAGGGAATATGCTGTCCAAGCAACTGTTTTTACACACACAGCCATTGGCGGTTTGCTGCTTGTGAGAGTGTTCTTCGCATCGGTGGGTACGTTTTTATTTATTTATTTATTCATCATTTTATTTTCACGATTAATTTTCAAATTCGTGAAATTTATCCAATTTTTTCCTGCCCTGGATTTATTGTTCTGGTATGATATCGATTTTACATGGTTAATTAAAATTTCGATTTCATTTTCAAATGTTAAAAAATCAAGATTCTTGTTTTATTTTATTTTTTGGTGCCCTACAAATCTGATTCATCTTTATTAATTGGATATTTTCAATCCCCTGTTCTCAGGACAGGATTCCCTTTCCAATCAGTTTGGGTTTCTGAAAGTCTGGATCTTTTGATCTGGGTTGCCCTTGGAATTTAATATTCTGTTAAATCCTCTGAGAATCGAATCGAATCGAATGAAGGTGCAGTAGGAATCTCGATTCTTTTTCAAGTGATTGCATTGTTTTTTTTTTCAATATGCAAGCTGTGGGGAGATTGGGTAGCTACATTAGTAGAAGCGTGTACACGGTCTCGGCTCCCTTTCATCCGTTTGGTGGCGCAGTCGATATTATTACTGTAGTACAGCCGGATGGGACCTTCAAATCATCCCCTTGGTACGTCCGGTTTGGGAAATTCCAAGGGGTGTTGAAAACAAGAGAGAAGGTGGTTACAATTAGTGTTAATGGGGTCGAAGCCGATTTCCACATGTACTTGAATCACAAAGGGGAAGCTTATTTCCTGACTGAAGTCGACGAAGGCGAGGGGGATTCAGCGTGCTCTCCACCATCCATTTCCGGTGAGGAAAATAACAGAACCGTGAGCAATAGGATTCCGCTGAAATCGATAAGCTGCAATTACGACTCCAAGTGTTCGGAAAACGAGAAAAATGCCGTGACCAGGACTTATTCACGCCCGTATAGTATTTTCGGGCTCGTTTTCGGGAAAAAGTCAACGGAAGAAGACGAAAACGCGTCTGGGTTGTACAAGACGCAGTCTTTGCAGCGTGCGGAGATAGCGGCGGATTTACTCGACTTGAGGTGGTCGACTAATCTCGATTCCCCTAGGCGCAAGAAAAATAATAATATAAATAATGCTTCAGGCTTTTCCGATGTATCCGAAGACATAGACAGTATAAATCTTGTTTCTCATTCAAGCTATATTGTTGGGACAGAAGAGAGCGTGCCTATTAGTGGGGAAAGTGTGGTTGACGAATACTCACTATCAGTTTCAGCTCGCCGAACAGAGGATCAAATTGCGGAGGAGAGTATCATCAAGAGTCGAGAATCGAGTATGACGGGAGAAGAGGAGCAGTTGCTCTTTGGTAACCTGGATGGGGTTCACGAGTCCTTTGATGCAAACTCTTGCTCGGGTTTTTCGTTGGACCAGTCGGTTATAAATGACTATATTGATAATGCGAGTCCACAAAGAATGGGTGGGTTGAGATCTGTACCCAGTGAGTCTTGCATTAAGGATATCGGCCATGTTGAGTCCGAGAGTGTTCAAAAAGTCGCCAGGTCATTGCCCATTATGGGACCTCTAGGTGATGAACTCGAGAAGGAAAGGGATAAACACCAATCACCCGGTGCTCGGACAATGAGCAAAGAGGGGCACGCAGACACATGTACCAGTAAGATGACTCATTTTTATTATATTATTTTATATGTTTGAAATTTATGTTGGAGGTCCGTTTTGAAGTTTTTATGCCTTTTATTTTTCCCATCGACGATTAGAGTGACTTTATTTTGTATAAGGTTTGCTAGTCACTGTATTCTCTTTGGTGATGCTGGTATTTTCATTTTTCAGTTTTCGTTTGCTTTGGTAACTCTTCTAATTTCCAAGAATAGTTTCGACTCAGAATCATGTATGGGCTGTAGAATAAGTACATTTCTTTGAGTGCTATTACGCTGCGTGAAAATTTGAACTGGAAGTCTTTTAGATATTGATTGCTGGAAATATTTCAGCGACATCTCCAAGATCCATTGACGAAAGCCGAAGTAGTTGGCCCTTCACTTTTTCGAAATCAAATAGCATGGAAGATTCTCCTCAGATAGAGACAAACGGAGTTGTTAACCCAATTGCAGGTGGGGACAAAGAATTGACAGAAGTGAAGAAAAACAAGAAGACGTTTATAAGAACACTTACTCCGACATCCGAACAGCTGGCATCCTTAAAGCTAAAAGAAGGGAAGAATATAATCGCGTTCACGTTCCAAACGGCAATGTTGGGCGATCAACAGGTTACTCTTAAAATTTCATTTATTTTGTTGTTGTGAAAACTCATTTTAAAATGTGGTTGCCCATTTCATACTTAAAACAAAACAGCCGACTTTGAGAATCAAAAAACTACCCCAAGGAATTGGTTCTGTTTACATTTTTGCCAATTCATCAGCTGACTTTGCTGACATAATCAAGTATTTTACTATTACGCTCTTATACTTTTCAAAAAAAAAACAAATCGCCCCGAAGTTTCTATTATCAAGGGGTTGTTTTTGATACCATAAAAGGTAATTTTTTATGAGTGGAGTTTTTCTATATATATATATATATATATATATATATATATAAGACTAAGGTTCGAACCGATGGATAGATTTTGCAGTTACTTTCTTTACTTTGTTTCACGCATATGCTTCTGAACTGATTAGAAGTTTATACTTTAAGGTTGACGCCCAGATTTTTATGTGGAGATGGGACACTCGAATTGTCATCTCTGATGTTGATGGGACAATTACTCGGTAAATATTATATATTTTCCTTTTCTTAGTAAAACACGATTTACGCGGACATGGGACATTTGAATATCTGATGTCGTACGTCCCGGTTGCATTACATAAAGTTTCATTGGAAGCATCTTTAAGTTCAATATGTATCTGACTTCTTGCTCTGCAGGTCTGATCTTTTAGGTCAGGTTATGCCTTTGGTCGGCATGGATTGGTCACAGACAGGTGTCGCGCATCTGTTCTCAGCAATCAAGGTTCGTTAATGTCCGGTCGAATAATGAATTGATAGTTGAGATCAGAGTTTTTATATTTTATCATTTCGACATTTGATTTTTATCTGGTGAATTTAGTTTTTGTGTTTCTATTATAAATTCAAATATTTTTCTTATATCTTACACTTAATAAATAAAAAATATAAAACTGATGATTTCTCTTTTGTGGTACAGGAGAATGGATATCAGTTAATTTTCCTGAGCGCGCGTTCAATTTCCCAGTCCTTTATTACCCGGCAATTCTTAAATAATATCAAACAGGTATATTTAGTATGAAAGTCTTTATTTGGTTTGATTAATATTTACAATTTTTATATATATGAATATCTCACATGTCATTCTTTTCAGGATGGAAAATTCTTACCAGACGGACCCGTTGTCATCTCTCCTGACGGCCTGTTTCCTTCTCTATTTCGTGAAGGTCACTGTTGCTTTGTTTTACTTATTTTGCATAAAATATTGTTTTACGATGGATTTATATTTGATAATGTCTTGGTAAAAAGCTTATTTATATCGGGTAGCTTATAGGCTATAGTAATCCATGACATCTTATCTAAGATATGGCTCAACTGAGTTTGCTTTGATACCCTCAAAAATCGCTTATTTTTTCTTATCTGATTTTATTCTCTTTTTTTCACTATTGCATTTGCAGTTGTTAGAAGAGCTCCGCACGAGTTCAAAATCGCTTGCTTGGAGGTTCGTTATCAGATTTTTCCTCTTTTATTTCTTCCTTTTTATAATTTTTTGAACCTCAAATTTATGTCTTAATCCCCACTAGTTATCACCTATTCATTTAGTGAGATAATCTGATTTATTTTAAAATTTCCAGGACATAAAGGCATTGTTTCCTGCCGATACGAATCCGTTTTATGCCGGTTTTGGAAACCGAGACACCGATGAGTTTAGCTATCTTAAGGTCGGGATCCCACGAGGGAAAATATTCATCATAAACCCAAAGGTAAGTATATCGGATTCAGGGACGCTTTTGTGTGTCGTTGTTGAGTTTGCCTTTCGATCTTTTTTTCCGTGACAAGTAATATATGTCGATCGACAGGGTGAGATTGTCGTAAACCGCTCTGTGGAGACCAAATCGTACTTGTCTCTTCATGAACTCGTGCACGACATGTTTCCCATCATCACCTCTTCTGAACAGGTCCGTTTTTTTCTCGGAGCTTTTATTACAGAATGGGAAAATAAAATGATCGATTAAAGCGGCCTGTTTTCGTTTTCAGGAAGATTATAATTCATGGAATTACTGGAAAATCCCACCACCTACTATTGACATGTGAATGAAGGTCGAGTGGTTTGAAGCAGGCAGGGGAGGCAGTATCTTCAGGGACTAGATTGTTAACTAAGGTAACTACTGTTGCTGCTTGGTAATTATTTATTTTAATCTTAAAAATAAATACAATTTATTTATTTATTTATGATTGCAGGACTGAGTTGTAATTACACATTGCAACTCATGTGTGTGTACATGACTAGAAAATATTGCCATGAAATTTTTCATGCTAGATTTTTGTAAGTTGTACATTGTAGAAACAAGTGCTAGCTACATAAATGTGACAAAACAAGTTCAATAAACGTGATAAATATATTCTTATTTCCTCGTCTTCTTCTTCGTTACTACGACACCTACCTACGTACGCTGCAAAAGACTTACAAGCAAAAACATCTCTCGATAAAATTTTACGTTCGGCATATTCGATGTCTTCGAATTTCAACCTAATCGATCACATGAAGTTTCTCGTTGCTTTAATTTCCGGAAGCCTGTGTAAGATGTGGCCCATTACTGGTCGAAGCCCAATAAGAAAATAGCCCAATCCAAACAGAAACAGATCCATCGTCACACTCACACAGCTTATCAGCACTCTCTCTCTCTCTCTGCTAGCAAACAACGATGGACTCGTTTTCTGTAAAACCCTCGGTGGGCCCATCTCCCAACCCCCTCCTGTCCCTTCCAAATTTCATCCACCGCCTCGGCGCTCAGCTCGGCGCTCGGCTCGATGAAGCCAAGCGTCTCGCCTCCGCCGCCTTCCTACCTGCGCCGCCGCTGTCGCTTCATTTCGCCTCCGTCTCGCAGCGTCAGGGAAATCAAACCGCCGCCGTGTCGGGAAATCCGATCAATTCGGGACATGTCGCGAGGAGGCTCGCCGGGACTTCAGTTTACACGGTGAGCAACACTAACAATGAGTTCGTGCTGATATCTGATCCCGACGGGGTTAGGTCCATCGGATTGCTTTGTTTTCGCAAAGAAGATGCCGAAACTTTCCTCGCTCAGGTATCACATCCATATTCAATGCCATTTGTTTTTCCATTGCTCTATAGTAGATATAGATTGATTATTTCTTGATTACACAATCACAGAGCAATGCGTACCCAACATTCATTTGTATGCTATATCTAGTGTTTGGAGTTCTACTGGGTGAATTATGCTGTGATGATTTAGGATATTTTACTGTTCTTTGCTAGGTGAGGTCAAGAAGAGGGGAACTGAGAGGTGGGGCAAAAGTGGTGCCGATAACCCTCGACCAGGTGAGTGTTTTGATTATGCCGATGCAGGAATTCTTGCTTGAAGGCTGAATCTCTCTTTCATACATGATCAAGTGCGACAAAAAAACCTTACTCTAAAAAAAGTGGCACAAGGGATTGAAATGAATTACTTAATCTGCAAAATTAGATGAAGAGTTCCTTTCAACACCTACTGTGGATTTTGTTTCGTGTACAACGTTGTCCAAGCATTGATTTTTATTCCTTGATCAACAGGTTTACATGTTGAAAGTTGAGGGAATAGCATTCCGTTTTTTACCCGATCCTGTTCAGATTAAAAATGCATTGGAGGTTTGTACTTATGAATTATGATACTATCTTATCTTTCTGGGCACAATTGTTAGAATATTTAAAATATTATATTCAAATTTATCCTTTATTTGAACACTTATTTATATAATCAACTTGTCATCGGGTGGGTATAAGCAAGGAACATATCTTATATTCTTATTATAGGAACGTATCTTATTATATTATCAAATTGTGTATTAATTGATATCTTAGTATTATTTATTGCTAGCTTAGAGCTTCAGATACCAAGAGTGGATTTGACGGAGTTCCTGTTTACCAGGTATCTTCTTAGAAGCATGCCATTGTACGACTGTTTCTTCTAACATTCATATCACTAATACTTTATGACATAGATTCTTCTGCACCATTTTCATATTAAATACTACGGAGTATTTAATAAGAAAAGTAAAAGAACATATGATTTCCTGTATTTTAATGCATCAATATTGTATTTCATCATTGCTTTTGGTATCTTTCACACTTAACGTGGATTGTTTTTTTTTTCATGTATCAAGTCGGATCTTCTAGTGGTGAAGAAAAAAAACAAGCGTTATTGTCCCATTTATTTTCAGAAGGTACCCTTTCTTGGACCTAATGCCACAGTATTTTTCGAAAGGATAAATTTTATTTATTTATCTATGCTCTTTTAATAACACAGGAAGATATAGAGAAAGCACTTTCGACCGTGTCAAGGGCATCAAAAGGACTTGGTGTTTCTCAGCATATTATGGTATTTCAACTTCTCATTCATTTTTCTGCCTCAAAATCAGCCTGTTAAGTCCATGTGAAAATACTGGTATTTTGTGTTTGTTATACGAGTAGATTCTTCATGTGACAGTATAAGTAGTTTGCTATCCCCTTGCATGCCATTGTACGACTATCCTGATTTTGAACCCAAACTATCCTGATTTTTGACATATTTTCATTTTCCTTGGTCGTATCTTTTAACATATTGCACTTAACCCCCCTAGCAGCTGACTTATGAGTCAACCCGTGTCAACTTTTTAGTTGGTCCGTTTGGTAAAGTGCTACGAATCTTATAGTTCATTGGCAAAATATCTATTTTCAAAATCCGCTGGCAATATGCAAAAAAAGCTACTTCATTGTTTAGAGGGCACAGACTCAAAACTGAATTCAAGTTAAAGTTTCGGTGCACTCGTTACCTGAGCCTGAGATAACTTAATGCCTGGCTTACAGAAAAACAACTATTAATATTTAAAACCTTGGAGCTTTTCGACTAGTATTTGTTAGGATCGTGCTTTTCATTAATTATTATATATTTCTACGCCCCTCCATAAATATTTTTTCACATTACTATTTGTCACTATTCATCACGTGTTGGCATTTTGACAGGTTGGGAGTTTAGAGGACGTTCTCAAAAAAATGGAGGTCAGTGTATATAGATAAAAATGTAAGTAAATAATACAGTATGTGTCCTTTTGAAGTGAATGAATCGTTGCATGTTTTCCTTGAGGCAGATAAGCGAAAGAAACTCAGGCTGGGAAGACTTGATTTTCATCCCACCTGGCAAAAGCCATTCTCAACACATTCAAGAGGTTACAAAGGGATAAGATTTTTAATGCATAACCTTCCATTTCCATTTAAAATTTTAAATGACCTTATGAAATTTTGTGCACATTGATGTAAATTTTGGAGCAGCTGAAAAAGATATGACTTGCTATCAAAAAAACAGGAATTTGGGGATTCCAATTTATTGGGTGATAGGGGAAATGCTCAGAAAAGCCGTTTTGTCGTCTCTTTCACCCTCGCTTTTTCTTTTTTCCTTTTTGGATTTTCCTCAAATCTTTTTCACTGGCTAATGGTGATGATGTATATTAATTTGACTACTTCATGGAATTATTGACCAAGATTGAAACCATTGCTTACAAAGTGACAGACGGAGTTTGGGTAATTCAGTAATTGCAAAAGGACCCTTATGGAATTTGAAATTAAAATGTTTTACTATATATTTAGAAATATTGAAGGGGGTGTGATTGTAATATGTTTTAGTGGATTTTGCTCTGTTTTATTCTTGGGAAAAAATTCTGTAAATTTGAAACTTGTGCTGGTGTGATGTGCTTATCAAACCAAAAATTAGAAACATATTCTTATTTAAAATTACAAAAAATAAATAAATAATGGAAAAAGAACCGAATTTAAATCATGTAAAAGGTATAGATAATCATATGCTGGTAGAATTTCACGCGTTCAAGAAATGACTTGTAATTGCATGTAAGAAGTTGACATTGCAACTATAAAGTTGTTGGCATTTACCATTTTCTAGAATTATTAACCCTAATAATGAATACAAAATTGTACCATAATTTTTATTTTATTATTAGTAGGAATGTTTAGTTACACCCTAAAATACACCAAAAAAATATGATTTAACTTTCTAAAATACATTTAGTTTTTTCTTTTCTTTTTTTTTTGGTTAAAACATTTAGTTTTTTCTGATATTCAATTGATTTAATTAGTTTAAAATTCATAAATTAAATGTTGCAAATTACTACTCACTCTGTCTCATATAATTATACCTTAAAATGTTTTCTTGTAATTTAGAAAGAAACATTGCATTAAGTCTCATATGAATTTATAATCTTTGGAGGGGTTGATTTTCTAGCTAACTATGCATGCTTTTATTCAAGATTTGGTGAGCTGATAAGTCCTCCTTGCTAATGATGTTCCAACAAACTTAATTATCTTGTAGTTAATTGATTACCCATTATAATAATTAATAATATTATAATATTTTTTATTTAAACTTGTGCCCAAATAAACAAACATACACAAACTAACTAATAAAAGAAAAGATATGATACAAGAAATGGGTATTTGTAGCTTAAAGTCATGGACACAAAACTAATTTTTTTTAGAAACTTGGGGACATTTTAGAAACCTACAATATTTGAGCTCAACAAAGTGATCATTTTTATACAGACCTCTCAAAGAAAAGAAAATAAAAAGGATATATAAATTAGCATCACACAACATCAAAATCATATTAGCACACATCTATTTATTTTCCTCTTCTTATTCTATTCTTCTGTAATAACTATGGTGTTCAAGAAAATGATCAAGTCCCCTTCCTCAAAGTCTCTCATCATCAGAATCAACATGATCTTCCTATCATTCTTCTTGCTTCTCTACGTAATCCTCCTCCTATGCCCGTCCGCCTCCGATTACCACGAACGTGCGGCATTGTTAGTCCGATGCTCTTTGCGCGGGTGCCGTCATAAGGTAAGGTGAGCTAACTCATCTCATAACAAAAAATTACTCTGTGTTGTAAAGTTGAGTGTGTAGGTTCTGAATTCTTTTTCATCATCAGAAGGAAAACGGAGTGAAGGTGATGAAAGTGGTGTTGGAAGATCCGGAGGGGCAATCGATGTTTCCAAGGGAGGTGATCAAGAAGAGAGAGCAGCCGAGTTTCTTGAAGGGCGTAATCGGGAAAGGGACGAAAGTCGGGACGGTGAACATGGAAGACGAGGACATCTCTGAGTGGAGCGGGCGGGTCGTGCCCGTTTCGTTCGACCCGGTTTCGGAGATGTTCGAGTGGAAGCACATTTTTCCCGAGTGGATAGACGAGGAGGAGGAGTACTCGGGGTCGTCTTGCCCGGAGATTCCGATGCCGGATTTCGACGACGAGCGTGTGGACGTGGTGGTGGCGAAGTTGCCTTGTAGGTATCCGGAAGGAGGGTGGAATCGGGACGTGTTTAGGCTTCAGGTGCATCTGGTGGCGGCGAGGGTGGGGGCGGAGATGGGGAGGTGGGACCGGAACGGGAGGATAAAGGTCGTGTTTTTGAGCGAGTGTATGCCGATGGTGGAGATATTCGGGTGCGACGAGATGGTGGAGAGGGAAGGGGATTGGTGGGTGTATAGTGTGGAGAAAAGGAGGTTGGAGATGAAGGTTGGTTTGCCTATGGGATCATGTAGTTTGGCTTTGCCTTTGTGGGATAAAGGTATGTGTGCATTGTGTAAGTTCGACTAGTCGTGACTAGTCGAGTTAGTCGAAAAAAACTAAAATAGATTAAAAAACGCGCCAGGTAGGGATCGAACCTACGACTTTCTGCTTAGGAAACAGACGCTCTATCCGCTGAGCTACAGGCGCTGGTTGTAATGCACAGATAAATAATTAGTTTTGTCCTTATTTGATTACTCAGGGATCAATCAAATCCACGATGTATCCAAAATCGAAGGCAGCAGCGAAAAGTCGCGGCGGCGCGAAGCCTACGCCACCGTTCTCCACTCGTCGGAGTCGTACGTGTGCGGCGCGATAACCCTAGCACAGAGCCTGGTTCGGAGCGGGACTCGGCGCGACTTGATCCTGCTGCTTGACACGTCGATATCCGAACCGAAACGAGTTGCTCTGGCCCGGGCCGGGTGGATTCTCCGGTTCATCGAGCGGATCCGGAACCCGCGGGCCGAGAAAGACTCGTACAACGAGTACAACTACAGCAAGTTCCGGCTGTGGCAGCTGACCGACTACGACAAGGTCATCTTCATCGACGCCGACGTCGTCGTTTTGCGCAGCCTCGACATCCTCTTCCATTTTCCTCAGATGTCCGCCACCGGCAACGACGGCTCCATTTTCAATTCAGGTCTAATTTTTATTTTATTTTATTTTATAAAATAATAATTTTATTAGATCTAATTTTGTGTAATTAGTGTTGTTAAATTACAATAGTCAAAATGTCAAATAATTGGGTTGACTCCAAATTGGTATGTCACGTTAGCACTTGGAAGTGTTAATTAGGTTACGAAAAATGAATTTGAACATCCCCAATGTTTGTACTTAAAATCAAAATTTCTGAATCCGTCACTGATGATCTGATCAGGCATAATGGTGATCGAGCCGTCAAATTGCACGTTCCGAATGTTGATGCAACGGACGGACGAGATCGTCTCGTACAACGGGGGCGATCAAGGCTTCCTGAACGAGGTGTTCGTTTGGTGGCACAGGCTGCCGAGGAGGGTCAACTTCCTGAAGAACTTCTGGTCAAACTCCTCAATCGAGGCCGGCTTGAAGAACCGGCTTTTTGGGTCGGACCCACCGGAGCTGTACTCGATACATTACTTGGGCCTGAAGCCGTGGAACTGCTATAGAGACTACGATTGCAATTGGAACGTGTGGGACCAACACGTGTACGCCAGTGACCAGGCCCACGCGCGGTGGTGGAAGGTGCACGATGCCATGGACGAGGGGCTGAGGGGGGCGTGCGCCCTCTCGGAGAGGAGGAAGGTTGAGTTGGAGTGGGATAGGAAGAAGGCGAGAGAGATGGAGTTTGAGGATGGACATTGGAGGATCAATGTTACTGATTCAAGAAAGTATGTTATGTAGTTTTGATATTAGTAGTTATAATAATATAAATATACAATATAGAGAGAGAAATGGGTTTTTTTCCATAATTTATGTATTTGATTTGCACATTCATTACATTTTTTATATTGATAATCATTTATATATAATCACTTTTTATACATATAAAAATTTTAATTTAATTTTGTAATAAAAAAAACTTTGATCTACTACGATTTAAGGGGTAATCAATCAAAGCCAAAAGATAAAGATAAAGGGTCCCCTCATATTCGGTAATGGTCGGTTGACTTTAACTTTAATTTATCATTACATTTATAAAAAACTAAATAATTAAATACTCTAATTATAATTCTTTTAAGAAAAAACGACAAAGTGGGTGTATTATTTTACTGCTCATTTTAGTCAAGAATTGCTTATCCCAATGCACTTTGCAATAACCATTTAACCACAATATGCCTACGTATATATATAAATATTAATAATATAATAGTAGTAATATATTTTACTAATTATTAAGAAAAAATAACAATTTCGTGGAATATGGATTGGATATTTGGATCTCCTTCCTCGCTGAAGCAGAGTATTTAGAGAAACTACGCTCCCTCCATACACGTGTTCTTACAACTTACACACACAAACACAAACAATTTTTTTCCCTTTTGAATTGCAAATATTCGGCGGAGTGATTTTTAGTGGAAAAACAAGCGTATAATTTTCGCCCTTTTGTTCATTTGACTTTCTCTCTTTTGGGTTTTGGTGATTCTTGGTATGACTTTTCTCTCTTTTTTTCTTCTTCCTGTGATTTGAAGTTTTTTTTTGTTTGAAGTAAGATTAATGATTATTATGCTTCTCTTGTTCTTGTTTTAAAGCTTTGATTTTTGCTGAAATCTAATTGTGTTGAATTCTTGGTTTCATCAATAATCTAGTGATAAATTTGTTAATAATTTTGATGCAATAAATGAACAAAGTTGGGATCTTCATTCATCTGATTTACTTGTTAGGATTTGCTGATTTGTTTTTAGATGTTTGTAAATTGAATAGATACATACCACTTGAATCAAAAAGCTGCGATTTTTTCCCCTTCAAAAGGTGTATGCTTTGATTGTAGTCCCCCTTTTCGTTTCTTCGTAAGCTAGTATTGCTTGTTGTGTGTGGTTGATGATTGGGTTCGAATGAACCCTTTTTTTCACTGATACTCGAATGAGTAGAACATGTGGGAATTGGAACGACCCGTGGTGAAATCATATATATTGCAATGCATCCTTAAAAATATCGAATCTTTGTCTTTCGTAAGCCCATAACTCTAAATGTATATCCAAGCGTTTAGGAAACTTCAAATTTAATGGGCATTGCATACTTGGCAAATATCATTAGTATATCTATTTTTGTTTGCTGTCATTAGTGTGAAAAAACAAGCACGATTCATCGATTGTCCTGTATGTATACGTGTGTGTCGTTAGCCCGTTAGCCTTTATAATCAAATTTTACGGCTTATATTAGCGTTTCTAGAGAGACTAGGCAACTTCCTCGATATGGGCTCATTAAAATTTGCTTACACTTTTTTTTTTTTTGGCATTTCAGGAACTGAAATTAACTTGTTGCTATTTTTAGCACAATGGGGGGAGATGCAATTGCCGACGAAGTTGCTCCTCAAGAATCATCTCCTCCATCCGTAGTCCCGTCTCCAGACGTTGACCAATCAAGTAGTACTAATGGAACAGTGGACATTTCCGATTCAGCACCGATTGAAGACTCGGTTATAACCTCTCCTAACCCCATCTCTCAAATGGGAGCCTCAGAGGAAAATAAAGAACCAAATGAATCTCACGAAACTAACGCAGATGTGTCAGATAATCTCTCAAGTGTTGAAGTCAATATAGTCTCAAGGTCAACAGCGGAGGTCGACATTCATTCCGACCCCGTTATATCCAACGTGCAAGCTCAAGTGTCTAATAATAACGATAACAAAGTCGAGTTTAAGAGAGGTCAAATAGACACAACAGCACCCTTTGAGTCGGTGAAGGCTGCCGTCTCCATGTTCGGAGGCATTGTCGACTGGAAAGCGCACCGTGTACAGACTGTAGAGGTCGAATTCTCTCTCCTTTCTTTTGTTGTAGTAGTTATTTGCTTTCGGGTACTTTCGGAAATGTATAATCACACTGGACGCTTATCAATGCAGAGACGAAAAATCGTAGAACGTGAGCTGGAGAAAGCACAAGAGCAAATCCCTTTGTACAAGAAACAATCCGAAGCAGCCGAGGAGGCTAAACTCCAAGTCTTGAAAGAGCTAGACAGCACTAAAAGGCTCGTGGAAGAGCTGAAGCTAAATCTCGAACGAGCCCAAACCGAAGAACAGCAGGCAAGGCAAGATTCCGAGCTCGCAAAGCTTAGGGTCGAAGAGATCGAACAAGGGATTGCCGACGAAGCCAGTGTAGCCGCTAGGGCCCAGGTGGAGGTCGCTCGTGCAAGGCACGAAGCCGCACTCTCCGAACTTCAAACTGTTAGAGACGAGTTGGAAAGCCTCAGAAAAGACTACGCACTCTTGGTAACCGAAAAGGACGTGTCCGTGAAAAAAGCAAACGAAGCCATTTCCAAGTCGAGAGAAATTGAAAAATCTGTAGAGGATTTAACGATTGAGCTTATTACGGCGAAGGAGTCCTTGGAATCCGCTCATGCAGCCCATTTGGAGGCAGAGGAGCATAGAATAGGAGCTGTGATGGCTAAAGAGCAAGACATACTTGAATGGGAAAAAGAGCTCAAGCAGACGGAGGGGGAACTCGAGAAGGTGACGAGGCAAATCTCGGCTTCGAACAACCTGAAGTCGAAACTGGATAAGGCGACTGGATTGCTGCAGGACTTAAAAAACGAGCTTGCGGCTTACATGGGGTCGAAATCGGATCAAGAAGGAGAAGGGAAAAATTCAGATAGTAAAACGAGTCGAGTTAACATAGAGGCGGCACTTTCGGCAGCCAAGAAAGAACTCGAAGAAGTGAAGCTGAATCTCGAGAGGGCGAATAACGAGGTCAGTATCTTGAAACTGGCGGCTGATTCTTTGAAGTCCGAGCTCGAGAAGGAGAAAACAGAGCTGGCCACGATTCAGCAGCGGGAAGGGATGGCAGGGATAGCGGTCTCGTCTCTCGAGTCCGAGCTGGAGAGGACAAAATCGGAAATCGTGCTTTTACAGGCGAAGGAGAAAGAAGAGAGAGAAAAAATGATAGAGCTTCCCAAGAAACTACAGGAGGCGGCTCAGGAGGCCGACTGGGAGAAGGAGCTCGCCGAGAAAGCTCGAGAAGAACTCAGAATGGCTAAGGAAGAAGCCGAGCGGGTGAAGGCGGGCGTGAATACTATAGAGAGCAGATTACGCGCGGCTCGAAAAGAAATAGAAGCAGCAAGGGCTTCCGAGAAGTTAGCGTTAGCAGCTATAAGCGCTTTAGCCGAGAGCGAATCTGACAGCTCAGCATCTGGTGTGACGATATCTGTGGAGGAATACTATGAGCTCAGCAAGCGGGCCCACGAGGCCGAGGAGCAGGCGAACACGCGAGTGGCAGCTGCTCTTTCTGAAATCGAGGTGGCTAAGGAATCAGAGCTGAGGAGCTTGAGTAAGCTGGAAGAAGCTGATCTGGAGAAGGCAGAGAAAAGGGCGGCCCTGGAAATGGCCCTGGCGAAAGCCGAGAGAGCGAAAGAAGGGAAATTGGGTGTCGAGCAAGAGCTGAGAACGTGGAGGGCCGAGCACGAGCAGAGAAGGAAAGCTGGCGGGGAACCTCCGAAAACGAGCTTGAATAAATCTCCGAAAACGAGCTTTGAGGAGAAGTTGGAAACCAGGAGTTTCATCAGGACACCTAATTCTCCGGGCCTGCATCAGGTATTGAGCCCGAAATCATACACGAGCTACACGGAAACTGATACTTCACCGGATGTCAAGGTTAATACCAAGAAGAAGAAGAGATCTCTGTTCCCGAAAATATTTATGTTCCTAGGCAAAAAGAAGCCGTCTAAGTCTTCGTTGTCATCATGATAATCGAGGTAATATTATTGTGAGGATTTTTTTAGTGTGAATTTACTCGACTTGGAATTGAGTTTTCTTGAATCTGTTTTTGGTTTATATTTGTATAAAGGCTGTGTTTTGTGTGTACACTAGTAGTTTGGTAAGAATGAAGTTGTGTTTCTCAGTAAAAGCAAAACAAATGAGAGAAATAAATATATGGTGGAATTCGAATTGTGTATCAAGTTTCTTTGTTTTCTGTAAGTTTTGAATATTTGAAGAGTTTAGAAGATGCATTGTTGTTCAACTAAATAAGCATTGAAAACAAAACTGAAGGGGATTTGTGAAGTTGTTCATCGTAATTAGGCTAAACCTCCGGGGTAATTTTGTAAGGCCGTGTTCTTTTGTTACGATTCTGGTTGATCTTAAAAGCACCGTGTACAGACTGTAGAGATCGAATTCTCTCTCCTTTCTTTTGTTCTTATAAACATATCATTGTAATTAAGAGAACATATGATTTCCTGTATTCTGATGCATCATATTGCATTTCATAATTGCTTATGGTATCTTTCTTTCACACTTAACATGGATTTTTGTTTTCAGAAGGTACCTTTCTTATGAGTAGTATCTAATGCCACAACACTTCTACGTCTATTTTTCGAAATGATAAAAATCTATTTTATTTTATCTATTTTCCTATAATAACACAGGAAGATATAGAGAGAAAGCACTTTCAACTGTGTCAAGGGCATAATATGGTATTTCAACTTCTCATCCATTTTTCTGCCTCAAAACGTGACATGTGAAAATACTGAATTCTAGTAATGCACTCTTTAGTCCATATTTCCACATACTCTTTGTCACTATTCATCACGGGTGCCGACATTTTGACAGGTTGGGAGTTTAGAGGACGTGCTAAAAAAATGGAGGCAAGTAATGTAAGTAAATAATGTTTCATTTTTGAAATTTATTTTACCTAATACACTAAACTGTTGGTATTTCAGTATATTATTATTTTCTTAATTTATGTATATTTATTTTTAAATAATTGTTTGTTATTTTTTACATTCGAAATAATAAGATTAATTATTTTTATGGACGAAAAAAATATTTTTTTGACTTCTTGATTTTTTTTTTGTCCAAAGCATGAGTTATAAATTTATCTATCTATACATATATAATTTCTGAATCTCTCCATGCCACGTGGATCAATAGAAGAGGTTTAATATTGTTGTGTTCACACTATAAATTATAAATAAAAATAATAATATTAACTATAAATTATAAATAAAAATAGTAATATTATTATTAAGTCAAAATTTATACATTAATATAATTTTTAGGTAAGTTTTTATTTTCAGTAAATTTCCACATATGTAATTCTAATTAATCATAGGTAAGTTTTTATTTTCAGTAAATTTCCACATATGTAATTCTAATTAATCATATATTTTCCCAAGAAAAAATCAGTCGCGTTTTATAGAACATTTCTAGATCAATTTGACGAGGTAATCTCATGCTTCAATAATTTTGCGTATATATATTTGTCGAATTTTTTTATCTTTTCCAAAATTTCATGTACGCTTTAATTATTTCATTATGCATTTTTTTTCATTTTTCTTTTACCAGTTCTTGAACTGAACTGAACTTAAACGATATGAACTGAACAAAAACGATTTTTTTTATAAAAATAATAATAATTTTTATAAATTATTAAATATTTTTTTAAAAATATTAATAATATTATGAAATTAACTAGATTTTATATTTATAATTATAGATTGAAATTATTTTTTGTTTATTTTATTTTAATTTATTTTGAAACTAACTGAACTGAATCGATATGAACTGAACTGAAATGAATTGATCTGAACTGAACTGAACTGAATCAATCTGAACTAAAGCGATCTGAACTGAACTGAACTTGACTGAAATTATGTTCAAAAGAACAAGTCCTAATTTAAATTTGTATGTTTTTTTCATAATCAAATTCAGGTATAATTTATTTGTAGATTTTTTTTTTCAATATCTCATAAATTAAATTGGAATTGTAGTCTACAATCCGTTTGGAATGTGATTCTTTTCAGTAGGTGTAGAATTGATACAAGATTTGATAAACGACAACTATGGAAAGATTTGCATATTTATTTGCTAATTGTAAAGTTAATCGATCAGAAGAGAAAAAAAATTAGTTTTCTATTTTACAGCTCTATTTTCGATAAGGTAATTACGTACGGGCCGCGACGCGGTGGTTCTCGACATTGACCTGCCCCCATCACATCTTAATCATGATTCTAGACTCTTGCTCTCTTTGCTCTATATTTTTTTCACTATAGGCGAGATCAATATGATGGTGTCGAATTTTTAAATATTTAAGATAATCAAATAAATAAAATATCTTCTATAATGAGATTTTATACTTTATTTTCATAATTTTATTATTATTTCGTTGAGAATGAGATATAATATAACCACAAATAATTATAATTATTTATCAATTTAATTTAATAGATCACCTTATATACTTACGAAGTTTGAATAAAAAAAAATAGTTGGCTTATAGAAATAGTAATTCAACAATTTAATTTATAAATCACATGACTTATATGATTTAAAAGATCTATAAACACGTTGAAAATTTGAGTACCGAGATAATATCACAATAAAAAAGGTAATAAAAAGTTTAATTTTATTAGCTAATCTTTTACTCTATGTATTGACAAAGTTATACGGAGTATGACTTAAGTGAACTATGAAAATATTAGAAATTATTATTGAAAAGTAATTTTAAAACATATTTTTGAATTTTGTATTAGTATTAATACTAATATAACTTAATTAAAAAAATTATATTGTTCAGTTATAATTATTAATAATTGCCCCAAAAAAATATGATTCAGTTATTATAATTAACAAATATATATTTGTAAACAATGAAAAGATATATGTAATTAAATTTTAATAATATTTTTTATACGATCATTATACATTATTAATTATTTTTAAAATTTTTATGTTGTAATTAAAATGAAACACTCACCAACAAAGCTCTGGATGTTGTTTATTACTTTAAACATGTACAACCTTTCAATTTAAATAAAACATTTCATATTTGAGAGAACAATTGATAATGAAATTCAATACGAGTTTACAAATTAGTAGGGGTGAACAATTTATCTCGGAATTTTGATCCCGTCACGATCTCATCCCGAAAGTTAGCGAGATAGGGCGGGATCAATTTTAAAAATGACAATCGCGTTCCGTCCCAAGCCGATTTATTTTTTCATAATGGGACGGGATGAGATCGGGACGATCCCTTTCTGTCCTGTCCCGTCCCGCAAATTTATTAATATACATAAAAAAATGTTATTTTCACATAAATTAATAAAAATATCAAAATATTAATTACACATTCAATTAAATTTATTTATTAATTAATACATTTTCACAAATATCATAATAATTTATTTTTTATATAATTTATTTTGAATATACTTAAATATTAATATTTTAAAAATTGTAAAATGTCTTTTAAATTGAATAATTGAACTTATTTCTCTCAAACACTTAAATGTCTTTTTATTTGTATTTTGATTATTTTATAAATCGATAATATTTAATTTTATTTTTAATTTTATAATTTTATTTAAAATTTTAGGAGGTCTCGATCTCGACCCGAATATAAATTATCAGGACGAGACGAGATTTCCCTAATTCCGTCTCATGTCCACCCCTACAAGTTAGAGTTAGAGTGAAAATAGAATTATGAAATAAAATAAAATTTTCAAAAAAATACCCGTGCGATACTCTAAATACTCTTCTTGGGAATTTTAATGACTATTTTAAAATGATGTGCAACATATATACACACATTTTTAATTATCACACAATTTTTCAAAAATTTCAAATTTTAATTAATTAGTATATGTACGTATGAAGTTTTGAATTTTAATATATTTAAAATAATTCATTTATTAATTTATAAAATAATTTATTAAAATATTGTATTTCTAATTTTATTTATAATAATCAAAATTTTCTTACATAGGTATAAATTTTGTATGATGTGTTAAATGACGTGTCACCAACAAGTGCAGGTCACCAACAAGTGCAGGTCAATAAATATTGAAAAGTAGATAAATACGTAAATTTCATAAAAAAATCAAGAGACAAATAAATTGTTCAGGAATTAAATAAAGGTTTGCTTATTTTTTGTATAGTGTAAATGGTGTTTTCAATTCTTCAATAGGTGAACTTTAATAATCGATCTGCCTTCATTTCCGTGTTCCGTTCCGATAGTGATCCGTACGAGTTTCTGTTTGATATTGGCCTCTACACTTGTTCAACTAGAAAAAAAATTTATTGGTCCCACAAAAGTAGTCTTTTTTTGATTTAGTACCACATACATCCACTTTCTCAATTTAGTCTCAAATATCATGGATTTGGTTTTAATTTAATCCTTTTCGATGGAAAAATTCAAAATTGACCGGAATTTAATCACGTGATACGCACGTGATCTCGGAGCACGCGCCCTCAGCTGACTAAGCGCCAGTTGTCACTGCGCAATTGGTCGACGTCGTTTTTTTTTTTAAAAAAAAAGAAAAATGCGGAAATACTAGCCACGTCATGTATACCATCATTTAAAGAAAATGAAAAAGACAGAAATACCAATTCTTATACGCATCCATTAAAAAAAATGAAAAAGAAAATGAAATCGAAATGTTTTAAAACCGCATCCCCTTTCTTCTTTGCCCCAATTCATATGAACCCTAACCCTAATCCTCTCCATCAACTCAATTGATACCAATTTTCCGATATGAAATTGAAATTCTCCATCAACTCTATCGAAACCCTATACTAAGTATGTCTGAATCAAGTGGAAATTCTGAAAAAAATATGTTGGTTCTGTCCGAAAATTGCTTCAAGAGCTACTTCATGGAAGAGTTCGAATCCGGGTCGTCGATTTGTGGGTTGTGGATGTTGAAGGCCACTTGTGAGTTGTCCCACATCGAATAATTGTGAGAGGGGAGTCTATGATATAAGCCTAGGGAGTTCTCCTACTTAGTACCATATGGTTTTGAGATAGATTGAGGCTCTCTAGTGCATATTCGAGCTCCCGCTCTCGTGTGTGCGCTAGGCGTGGGACCGCACTTGAACACCCCCATTTGAAATTTAACATGGTATCAGAGCGGGAGCTCGATCCTGTTTGGGAGTGGTTATAACCACCATTTGACTAGGACTCACAAGTGGAGGGGGTGTGTTTAAGGCCACTTGTGAGTTGTCCCACATCGAATAATTGTGAGAGGGGAGTCTATGATATAAGCCTAGGGAGTTCTCCTACTTAGTACCATATAGTTTTGAGATAGATTGAGGCTCTCTAGTGCATATTCGAGCTCCCGCTCTCGTGTGTGCGCTAGGCGTGGGACCGCACTTGAACACCCCCATTTGAAATTTAACAGTGGAAATTACCCGGTAAGAACTCAACTCACAGTGAATTAGTTGTTATTATTTTCCAATTTACTTATTCTGACCTAATTTTCGAATTGGTAAATTCTATGCTTTTTTTAGAATGATGGACAGTGCGATTTTTTTAGGTGGATTGATCCACCAATGTGTGCGAGGTCAAAGCAAATCATTCCCGGGTTGCTGAAGCGTCTAAACGAAACTCAACCTGCTAATAGTAAGAATGAAGATGTGGAGAATGAGAATATAGTGTTGAAGCTTGAGATAAAACGGTTGAAGGAGAAGAACATGAAGCTGAAGGATCAGAATAAGAAGTTCATGCATAGTGTTTACAAAATGGTTGTTTTGATGGTGATTGGTCATGTGGTTGTTCTGTACATGTTGAAGTAGGATTGTATGAGTTCGAATTGGGATGTGTTGTTACTGAACCCTGTTTTTTACGTATTTGGATTGATCTATTTGTGATGTAATGGAATGTGTTTTGTTTGGTATTTCATCCATTATTTAATTCATGTGTTTTAATTAAAAGAACAATCAAAAGTATAAAGCAAATTCTCAAATGATCTACTGAGAACAAGTTCCATTTCATATCAAAATACCAAATTCTGGAAAAACCAATTACATATACCTCAAAACCAATTACCAAATTCATCCATAACTAATTCAAAAGTACAACTAAAGTTTGAACTCCCAAAAGAACCTCAAAACATCACTGAGGACAATCCAAAAATAAAAAACAAGTTTCACCACCCAAAAGAACCTCAAAACATCACTGAGGACAATTCAAAAGTTCAACACAATTCCAACTTATGAAAACAACAAAAACACATTATGGTCTGCCATTAAGTCCATCCCCTTCTCTTTTTTGCCATTTGAAGCTGTTGATGCATAGTAGGGTCTGCCATCAGTGGTTGAGTAGGAACTTCTACTGAAAGTTGACTTTGCTGTGTGCCCACATCTTCACTTTGACTAGCTATGTGCTGGGATTCGATGTCCCGGGCTATCAAAAATTATGCGGAACCGATAACCCGATCGAAAACCCGTCGCCGGAAACCACGAACGCGAACACCACGAAGAACCGGGATCGACGAGAGCATCGCCGCGGGATGAACCCGCGGCTAAACCCTAGCCGAACCCCATCCGCGGGGTTCGCGGTCGCCGTGCATGGCGATCGCTGGGGCTGCCCAGCAGCCCCCGGTGGTGAGTCCGGCGACTCACCACCTTCGCCGGAGGAGGGCGGTCAGCCCCAGGCTGACCCGCCGCGGCTCCAGCCGCGGCTTTCCCTCGCGATCGACCACGCGGTCGATCGCACGCCCCGGCTTCAGCCGGGGCTCCTCCCTTGCGCACGCCACCAGGCGAGGTGGCTGGGGGGGTTCACCCGCCGTGGCACCAGCCCACGGCGAACCTCCCCGCGATCGAATTCGAGTCGATCGCACGCCCCGGCAGTCCAGCCGGGGCCCCCCCCTCGTCCGCGCGCGCCGGGCGTTCGAGCCCTAGGGTTTCGAACGCCCCCTTCGATCTTCGCCGGGGATCTCGAATCCCCGTCCGCGATGATCGTCGTTTTCCCGGATCGTGCGTTCATGTATATATTACAATTAATACGCACAAATAATCATGAAGGGGGTTTATGATTATTACCTCGATTCGTTGTACGGAGAAACGAAATCAAACGACCTTGCGATCTTCCTACGTATTCCTCGCACCTCGTCCGAACGTCGTGTGGGCGACGATCTATCGAACTCCTATGGATCTCCTTCACTCTCCAAGACTTTATGATTGGCGTAGGTTAAATTGTGTTATGAAAAGTGAAGACCATGTAGTGCTTATATAGGCTACGTAGGGGATCATAAGGAGATTAAATATTGGGCTTCTAATATTGAAGATTAAATTGGGTCCAACCCAAATCCATTAATCCTTATCAATATTAATTTTATTTATTTTCCACTATATAAATAAAATTGCACTCCCAATATTTATCCATATTATATCAAATAATATTTCTCCGGTTAGTATTATTTATTCCGTGTATTTAAGATTTAAATATCCATGAATAAATTTATTTATTGCTCAATAAATAATATTCATCTCTTATATCCGAGACTAGTACCGTTCAACCTTTATTATTGTGCGGAACAAATCCACTCATGAGCTTTACACAATAATTCCTTATGAACTCATCTCGTGGATATTATCAACCCTTCCGGGATACACTTTCCCGTCAAGTATTCACGGCATGTCATATATAAAATATAGCGACCCAATTTTATCGGTAATTAACCCAATAATTAAATCGGTTAATTCCTTTGGAAAATCAAAGTCTCTAATATTAGATATACACCCGCAATAATATCAGGGATTAAGAATAAAATACTCTGAGATTTAAATTGATTATCCAAGGCAATCCTAATCAATAAATCTCAAGCGATCCGCCCAATACACCAAGTGTACAAGTGTGATAAAATAATTAAGATAAATTATTTTCTCTCTCACACAACGACTATACCGATGGATTGGTCCGTGTCCATCTAGGTCGTGAGCAACCGTTCGATTAAATACGAGTAACCGATAGTATGATCTTCTGTGTGCCCATGCACACCATACTAACTACAACGTATAAAATCCAGGACTATATTTTGCATAATTAATTAATAATAATTAAATGCAAATAATTGTTTATTAATTAAATAGGCTAAATGCTATGACCGGGAGTTTACTGATACTTAAATCTAGACATTAAGTATACAACTCCAACACTATGTCCTCAAAAGGCCTATACTGTGGTGGTGTCATCTGCAAAATGTAAGACATGTTATTTTTCCATTAAAAAAAGACCATAGAATGTAATAATGTTACCCTTACTGTGATTCCAACATCAGCCCCTCCAGCATTAGACCCTCCAACATCAGCCCCTCCAACATCTTGCTCAACAACCCTATTTGGTTCTCTGCTTGTGCTTTCAGTTTCAACTGATTTCTTGCCACAGGTAAGGGAATTGTGACCAACCCTTCCACACTTCTTACACTTATATGGATTGCATTGTTTCTTCATTTTCTGCAGCTTCCCTTTCTTCCCCTTGACTTGTGCTTCCAATGGCTCCAATCTCCTCCTCTTTTGTTTTCTTCCCCTTTTAACCCTTTCACCAAATTTAGGAGGCAGTGGTGGAATGTACATTGACTCTCCCCATAACAAATCATAGCTAATTCCATATATTGGCTCTGCATATGTCAAGTTATAAGTCTCTACATGGTAATATGGGTGAACATAGTCAATGGGGTCAAGCTTCTGCCTTAACAGGGCACAAATAGCATGAGTGCATGGGATCCCACTGAGTTGCCAACCTCTGCAAGAGCATGTGAGCTTCTTCAAATCAACTGTGTACTGGCTTGCATCAAAAGAAGAAATCTGGTAATTAGTATCATTGCATTTCAGGGCATTTCAGGGCAATGCAGTCATTAATTGCTTCAGTGTTCTTGTCCATGATGCCTTGTGCTTTGTTTTGTATGCTTGTGTCTTAGATACTTCACACCTAGTATCATGCATTGCATCTACCATGAACCCCTTCACTGACCTCCCACCATCAGATTGGAATCTCTGCAAAAATATCTCACTCAGCCATGTAGAGGTCATGCACTTCACCTTGTGAGATGGAGCACAAGTGTGTTTATCAAGTATCTTCCTGATTTGAAAAGATGACTGGTCCTTCATCTTCAATGCACTAACCATCCACTTACAATCATCACTCTCACACTTGGCATACACTCTCCTTTTATCATTTTTTGTGAATTTTATGTTCCTCCTGTGGTTTATAGCATGTGACTGCACTGCAGCCTTGAACTCTTTCTTGGTGGAAAATACTTGCTTCAACACCAACTCTGGCTTGTATATAGTTTTGGGGTTGAAGAGAGGGTATTGTTCTGCATCTCCATCAGAATCTTCTGAAAACCTAGATTCATCAAAAAGGTCAGGGATTTCCACAACATCATCTTCACCACTACTATCATCACTGTCATCTTCCTCAAGCTCACCACTGTTAGGGCCCTCCTTCATAACATTTCCACTGGTACCTTCATCATCATGTATGTCATCATAAGCCCTGCCTTCAGTTGAGTCAACACCAGATGAGAAATCTGAATCCTCAAATAACTCCATATCTATATCATCATCTTCTTCACCTTCTTCATCTTCTGCAACTTCTACTGGTATTTCATAAACATCTTCTGCAACTTCTACTGGTTCCTCAACTTCATGGCCTTCATTTTCTGCAACTTCAATTGGAATCTCATGTGCAACTCCTTGATTTTCTGCAGCTTCAACTGGATTCTCATGTGCAGCTGCAACTCCTTGATTTTCTGCAGCTTCTACTGGAATCTCATGTTCCTCAACTGGTGCATTCTCATCCACTATGTTCACTGCACTTATAGCTTCATACTCATCATCAACATCATCAACCTCCACATCAAATAGAGCATCATCATCTTCATTACCATCTTCCAGTACATAATTAGGATCAATATCTAAATCTGATTCATCTTCATACATAATGTCAATTCCAGAACTGATGGCTTCATACTCACATTCATAGCTATCAACTTCCTCATCAAAGATAGCATCATCATCAATATCATCAAATTCTAATACATAATTAGGGTCCTCTTCAGAATCCTCAACTTCAACTTTCTCAGCAAAAACATGCATCTCTCTAACATCAAGGAAAGTACTAGCCCATTTTTTAATATCAGCATCATCAATCAGCAGTTTGTAGCTATTATCCTTCAACTTCAAGTAATATCTCATATCATCCGCAAACTCCACCCCAGTGTACAAGTTGAAATCAAATGACCTTACCTGATCAACATTGCACCAATCAAGGTAAACTATCTTACCCCCAACGTACTCAGTGCTTGGTGATTCTATGAAGGTTCTCCCAGTATGCACAACAACAGGGGATAATTATAGTTTAGTACCTGAACTATAGAAACTTTCGGACTTTAGTGACTCATCTTTTTTTTTTTGTGGTTTAGTACCTGAACTAAGGCTTAATTAGACGTTAGTGGCTGGAGTGGCGGATCTCGGCCACACGTGCCTGTCACGTGCTTCTTTTAATACCAATTGTGGATTCTGGAGGGTATTTTCGACATTTTCTTGCATTATTAATATATACATAATTAATATATATTTTAAAAGAAAAAAAAAAGAAAAAAAGAAAAAAAAACGTTAAGAAAAAGAAGTGCCATTAACACACCACCACGAACCAGCCCTCATTTCAGTGCTCTTTATTCAAACCCTATTTTTCTCCACCTGTTTCATCTTCGTCTTCATCTTCGAGCGGATGAATGAACGAAACGAATCAATGGAGTGCATCGAGGCATGTGCCCTCAAGTGGAGTGTCCTCTCGCAAATGGCCGACGTCAATCCAGATCACGCCAATTCGCAGCCGCTCTTCAATTGCAACGACGACGTTTGGTGTCTCGTCGCCTTCAACAACTCCGACGATCCTTTCCCCATCGACGACCTCCTCAACCTCGATTTCCCCGACAAGGACATCATCCACGACGCCTGCTTCTCTCAATTCGACGCCGCCGCCGATCATCAAACCAATTCCAATTCCAATTCAAATTCCAATTCTCATCCACCACTTTCTCCGCCGCCGATGAACTCGTCGTCCCGGTGATTCTTCTCTGTGTCTCCTTATACATGTTTCCCCCAATTTTATTTTTGTGTTCAATTCAGAAACTCAGAGAAAAAAAAGGAAAAAAGGAAAAAACTTGACCCGAGCTCTGATCCCTTCCCTCTTCGCCACTCTCTCCTCCTTCGAAGCTCGTATTTACAGTTCCAGGCGGTGCACGTGTAAAATCGACCCCCCCCCCCCTCGAAATTGCCGATAAGTCGATATTCTCGATTCTCCAGAAATTGATCGAGATGAGGAGATGGTACATCGATTTGAAGAAGAGGGGAATAGGTTCGAGCTCTAATTTTGACTTTCCGGCAAGGTCGTTTCTGGAATTCATGTTCAGGAGAACCAGAGCAAACTTAGAGTTTTGGAGACGATGATGAATTCACTCCAAATATATATACGTATTCTTGGGCCGTATAGAGATGAAAGAATACATGTATATTGAGTTTTAAAAATAAATCAAAAAATAGTATATTGAGTTTTAAAATAAATGGGATAAAAAATGAAAAGGGTAAAAGAGTAACTTCTCACCTTCAACCAACGTAATCGTGACATCTGTCAACTGAAGGCACGTGATTTGCATGTGTGGCCGGGATCCGCCACTCCAGCCACTAACGTCTAATTAAGCCTTAGTTCAGGTACTAAACCACCAAAAAAAAAAGATGAGTCACTAAAGTCCGAAAGTGCCTATAGTTCAAGTACTAAACTATAATTATCCCACAACAACAGAGATGAGCCAACTTTTATGGTCTGAAAAAAAAATTAATCAAAACCCACAATCCAAAAATAGCTACATATATATTTTTAGGAGGTTAAACATACCATAATTTGGCAAGCCCGAGTCTTTTACCCCTTTTTTCTTAGCTCGAACGTGAACCATTTTTTGCGCAGCACTGTTGCGAAATTAGAGTTAGGGTTCTTGGATATTTGGAGAATTAGGGTTTTCGGTATGATTAGGGATGATCGACTATATGCAATTTTGCAAAATCGATGTTCTTGAATATTTGGGGAATTAGGGTTTTCGGTAGATTTGGGGGATTAGGGTTCTTGCAGTAAATGTGTGAGGTGAAAGAGATGAATCCCGTTTTCATCCGCTTTTATTTTGTCTGAAATCCCTTTTCTTTTTTCATTTTTTTAATAGAAGCGTATTAAGTGTATTAAGTGTGTATTTTTGTCTTTTTCATTTTCTTTAAATGGTGGTATATATGACGTGGCTAGTATTTCCGTATTTTTCTTTTCTTTTTTTTTGAAAAACGACGTCGACCAATTGCGTAGTGACAACTGGCGCTTAGTCAGCTGAGGGCGCGTGCTCCGAGATCACGTGCGTATCACGTGATTAAATTCCGGTCAATTTTAAATTTTTCCGTCGAAAATGATTAAATTGAATCCAAATCCGTGATATTTGGGACTAAATTGAGAAAGTGGATGTGTGTGGTACTAAATCGAAAAAATACTACTTTTGTGGGACCAATAAATTTTTTTTCTCCTTGTTCAACATAATCTTGCAGTTTTTTTGGAAAGACCTCATTTCTCTCTATATGTATAGTATATGAAATCAAAAAATTATACTAATATCAAAATACATAACATACTTTCTTGGAGGATCAGTACCATTGATGTTCCAAGTTCCAATGTTAATCCCGATCAAACCCCATCTCCCTCGCCTTCTTCCTATCCCACTCCAACTCGACCTTCCTCCTCTCCGAGAGCACGCTCGCCCCACACGTCGTTGTGCACCTTCCACCACCGCGCGTGAGCCTCGCCGCTGGTCCCACACGTTCACGCCCGCCTCGATGGAGGTGTTTGACCAGATGTTCTTTAGGAAGTTGACCCTCCTCGGCAGCCTGTGCCACCATGTACACGAATACCTCGTTGAGGAAACCTTGGTGCAATTCGACGGCTCGATCACCATTATACTTGATAAACAGTGACGTATCCATAAATTTTCATTTTATGTAAAAATACATTGGAGATTCAAAATTTCTAATTCATTTGTCATAACCTCATTAACACCCAACCTGACATTCCAATTTGTAGTCAAAGCATATATTTGACATTAGAAATTAAATAATTACACAAAATTAGATCTATAAGATTAATATTTTTTATAAGGATAGAAAAATTTTGTTGGTCCGGTAAGAATTCAAGTCTCGATTTGGTTTATTAAAAGGGGTCGGTTTCAATTTAGTCTCAAGAGAGAGCACTCTCGAGAAGGGTTTGAATGGAACGCTAAGTGGTTCTATGTGAAAGCAATACAATAAGGGTCCTTCTCATTCCTTTCGTCTTTCATTTGTTGAAATAGCTCTGGGTTTTGACAGCTATACGAAATGAAATCCCAGTGACAGAGAATCCAATCCTCCTCGTATGGTACCATTGCCTCTGCCAACGGAATCTGTAGCCCTTCCGACAACAGATTCAATTGCAGCACTAACAACGATCTAACGCTGGAGCAATGGGAAGACTACATCCGGCGGCCTCAACCAGCCTTTCCCTACCTTGCCATTATTAAGCCTTCCCTGCTTTCCATGAGGGCTGGAAGCGTGGCTTACGAAATTGTAGTCAATTTAGTTCAATTTGATAGAAAATTTCAAATTTTCGTCGGAAAAAAACACGTGAACTTTTTTTCGTTGAACTTTGATGACCAAGTGTCACGTGGATCTGTCACGTGAGCATTACCTTGACCGATTTGGTCCATTAAAAAGGTCGGTTTCAGTTTAGTTCCTTAAATATAATTGAGACCATATTGTCATTACTTACTATTTATTTTAATTAAATTTAAATATAATTTTTTTAAAAAAAATAACATTTTGAATTTAAGAATAAAATAATTTTTTATTAAGTAATTATTATAATGAGTTATTAAAAAAATTATTTGTTTAAAATTTATACGGAATATTTAGTAAAACACATTTTCCAATTAAGTATTTTTTTTATTAATTTTTATATATTTTTACTTATTTTGTTTATTTTTTTTAATAATTTGAAATCTATTATTAATAATTAATAAAATTTAATTATAAATTAATAAAAAAATACTAATTATAATTAATAAAGAACTAGTTTTTAATAAAGAACTAGTAATTATAATTACTAATTATTAATAATTGATTTCAATTTATTAATAAAATTAAAAAAAATAATAAAATATTTATTGGAATGAGTAATTTATGTGTTATAAGTTTTAAATACATAAATTTTTCAATAAGTTCTAACAAGTAATTAATTTCATTTGAGATAAAAGAACATTCTCTTTGTATACAATATTTTTTTCAATGTGAAAATTTTGTTTTTACAATTAAATTGGATTAAATTGACTATATTTTTTTGATTTAAGAGACAAAACTAAAACTAATTTTGTTTAGTGAACCAAATCGATCAAGATAATGCTCACATTACATATTTACATGGCGCCTAGTCAGCAAAATTCACATGAAAGAAAGCCACGCGTCTTTTCCGGCGAAAAATTGAAGTTTTTGATTAAATTGGACTAAACTGATTACATTTTTGTGATTTAAAATACTAAATTAAAAAACCAATTTCTTTCTTTTAGTGGAAACCAATAAAAATTATTGTTAGATCACTTAGTTAGCAGTAAGTAAAAATAAAAATTGCCAAATCGGACGAGTACGTCTCCTCGGAGGGGAAATGCAGCTGCAATTTTTAGATCACTTAGTTAGCAGTAAGTACTCTTTTTGTTTTATCTGAGTAAAATATGTTATGATTGATTTGATTGATGACTATAGGATTACAGATGCTTGTAAGAAGGTTTGATCTATAGTTGTGTGAATAATTAAGTTTGCTGTTATCTGTCTAGTTATGTTTCATTAGACTTCTGTTACGTTAGCTATAAACCACAACCGGAATAGAACCCTAACTCAGCACAATAAAACATCGAAAAAAAGGCTAAATCAACATAACAAGAAAGAACATATCAATTAGAACCTCATTTAGAAGAACACACAAGATTCCGGTTGAGTTGAAACCGAATTATCTTAACTGAATTTTTTAAATAATTATAATTTAAACTAAGCAAACAATTATTGCAATTAAAAAATTTATAAAATAATTGTGATCATTCATTTCAAACAGAGGGAGTTAGTAATGTTCAAATATATATTCTGAATGATCAAGAAAATGTTTGGATGCTTGTATGCCTGAGAGATTAGAGGGATCCTCCGTGAGATTTTGAATTGGGCCCACATGTGCAAAACATCTAAAGAACAAAAACACATGGAGAATTTCAACAACTTTTAACATCCATTAAAAGTACTACAACAACAATCTGATTGCTAGATGCAACCTACAACTATAAAATTAGTCTCCAACACTTAACACACTTCCCCAATAAAAACTGCAAATGCAAGTAATTCTTCATAAATTCCTAAGATACCAAAAAACACGAATAAATCCGGCAATAATAGCGACTAAATCATTAAAGAAAACATCCATGACATCGACTTCCGGTCACAAATTCAAACGCCTGCTGGAAATGCTGAAAGAGCTAACTTTCAGAGGGGTAGCCACCACAAGTGGAGCTTCAGGCGAGTCACTGACTGCAAATTTCTCGTGCATGAAACGACTATCAACAATCGAGTCATTTTTCAGAACTATCTTGTAGCAGTAGCAGCTTTTCAAGCCCACCTGGTTCTGGTAACACTCGTGGGACCCGTCCTTCACCTGCTGGAAATTCCAAATCACGCTGAATTTGCCTACAGTGGCAACCAGGTGGCGCTCCTGCCTCCCATTTTCAGTGACCTGTGCAATGAATTATGCACGATTTTTGAGAAACTGTGTAAACACACAAAGTTTAATAATAGCACAGGTAGCACATGAAATAATCCATGAAGGACAGGTGTTTAAGGAGAATATATCATCGAAATGAAGTTCACGACCGATTTACTGCTTCATATACGATTTAAGTTTCATTTCATAAGGCATCCAAGGATGGAAAATCTATATTGCATGAATCAGAGAAGGATCTATAAATATTAAATATAAAGCTTTAATTAGACAATGTCTGCATGCTAAAATAAATTATGACCTTGCAATAATGTTTTCCTTTTCAAAACTATCCTCCAGTTTCTATATCTTGGCACCACCAGAATTATAGAAAACTTCTAAGTCATTGCAGTTATAAAACTCATAAAAGTCATGGACAAAAACCTATATTCAAGAATCAGCCCACAGTTCCATTTATTAAGTAACTGATACCATCGTTTTTTTATGACTAGTTTTTTACATCAATAGTGTTGCGTAGCTTAAATAAGCAAGCCGCTCTGAACAGATTTATAGTTCAACATTTAGAATATCTATGATTGCATGAAAATAAAGAAAATCTATAGACAGCTTAAAAAAATTCTCCTCCTTGAGTATCTTTATCTTGGCTCGTAAAATTTAGCTCTGATAGAGAGAGTAGAATGGTAGACTAATGCTAGATTCACGAACCAAGAAGCAACTCTATCTATGAAACTATCAAACTAACAATACCTAGACCCATAGCGTGCAGAATCGGATTTGTTCAGGTCAGAAAACCAGTAAAACACTCCCATTCCACAGTCTTCTAGTTCCTTAGAGAAGATCTAGAACCCTAACATCAAGAATTAGAGTCCTAGTAGGTAAGGAACAGACTACAATTTGCTTTAGATTTTTTGTTCTTCCAAATTAATAAAGTCAATTTAGAATCCTTTTTCTTGAGCTTCACAAACACAGTCCCGACAATTTTCTTAAGAACCTAACCAAAAGTACACTCAGAACACCTACAGAACTAATTTCATCAAAAAAAAAAAAAATAGTGTGGAACCTTTTATAGCTTCATTCATCACATACTAATCATGTTACCACAAATAATTCTGTAGAAAATGATAAATATATAAGAAAATTTCTCTAAACCCACAACCGAAATAGAGATCTAACTCAGCACAACAAAACCTCAAAAAAAAAAGACATGGCTAAATAAAAAATAACAAGAAAGACCATATCAATCAGAACCTCATTTGAAAGGAGCACACACAAGATAAGCAATAAAACTGTAAAACATGAAACAATCTCGTTTACATACCCATGAGAATTGTGCATTCCGGAACTTGTTAGCTCCAGCCATATGTGAATCCAGTGGATTCAGCTTCAACAATCTCGGAGCCGAGATCTTATTCCCCATACGGCCCGCAAATCCAGTCTTAGTCTTCCCATCTTTATCCGAGAACAGACTACATATGAGAATCAGGTAACTATCTGTAGTCCCCAATATCCATTTCCCATCATAAGTAACATCGACATGAGTAATAGGGGACCCAAGTCCTGGGAAAGCAGTCTTTGCTTGCCTCATAGAGCTCACAGAGTATAACCTAATCTTCCCATCGAGAGACCCCACCACAATCGACCCATCCCCGGTGGTTGCGAAGCACTGGAAATTGGTCCCCCTTGAAAACTGATGTCCCTGAGTCCAATTCAAAACAGGTGTGTTCTCATTCACGATATCCTGAACCATTCCCCTCCGGTCTCGCATGTCCCACCTGCACAGCCTGTTATCATCCAAGCCCAAGAAAGTGGACCCTGAAGGATCCATCTGAGCCCCTTTACTATCATTTGTGATATCTCTCATGGAAATATCGGCCCCATCCTTCTCGAACTTCCACTCACTCACGACCCTTCCGGTTTCAATATCCAGCTGATGCAAACCGTGCGAATGGGGTTTCCCGTCATTCACGGGACTCATTAGGAGCATATTAGTCTCAGCCCTCATAAGCAGAGCCTTTCTCGGTGTCAAATAGCTGGCGTTGGAATTTTTCCTTCCACGCAGTTTTTCATCCTCAAAGTTTACGTAAAGGCCCTTCCCTTGAACACCATGGCTATAATTCCTAACAACCTGAATTCCGGAGTCGCTTACCAGGAAACTGTTATCCAAAGCACCCATTGCCAAGCTGGTGATAGCAGAACCGTTGGCTGCGGCCTCCTCAAACTCCTCTGTCAAATCATGACCGCCTCCACCGCCTTTTATGGGGGTTTTGGATGGAGTCCTCATGAAACTGTCATCTGCATCTTCCCACATGGAGTCATCGGCAGCTTGAGGGTTGGCCCACCCGATGAAGTCCTTCCCATAAACCTTCAGCTTATTCTGGTCATTAGCTTCATATCCGTGTGTGTTCTCAAAGAGACAGTCCTGATATTTCTTGGTGAAACCAACCCACTCTTCCGGGCTGAAGAATTTAATCGCCCAAACCCCATTAGCGACGAAATCTACGCGCTTCTGCTCCTTGAACGCTTTCAATTGGAGATTCTCATCAACCCTCGCCTTCACTTTCGACCCGATTTTCAAAAACCACGACGAATTCGGGTCGGATCCTTCTTCGTCTTCATCATCGTCATCATAGTCGGCATCTTCTTCTCCAGTCTTCACAAAGGCGTAAGACACGACCTTCTCGGTGACAACCCATTTGGATTTCTCAGTGTTGCCGCCGACGTGGAGATACAACTTCACCGCATTTTTCAGATTCGGATTAGGGTTGTTGGTGGTGGTGTTACTGTTGTACTTTAGTTTGAGCGCTTTAAGCCTGGACTCAACTGCGTCGATAGATGACGGCGTTTCAGGGTCTCCGTGTTTGCTGCCGGAGGGATGCGAAGATGGGGTTCCGTATGTTTCTTCAGATTCGGGTTCCTGGTGAGTGTTTTCTTGGGATTCGGATTCGGATTCGGAGTCGGAGAGATCTAGATCTTCGCGGCTGTGGTTAGCGCCCATTACGACGGACGGCGTACGGTGAGAACTGGAGGAGCGGGTGCGAGCGAGAAAGAGAGAGTGAGAGCGGCAGTTTGATATAATTTGAAATTTGGGCGTTTAGCTAGGGTTCTTCCTGTTTTCAAATTTTGAATCGATCCAAAATAGTTTGAATCGAATACTTGGTCATAAAGTGACCTGTAGTTGCAATGGATAATGTTTTGATTCAACTTTTGTAAAAAAATATTATTATTATTATTTTTAAATATAATATAATTTTACTTTTATTTTTTTTAAATAATTTTATAATTTACTCAAAATTATTTTATTTTTTAATTTAAAAATATATTATCACTTTAATTCACTTCTTTTGGATCTAAAAAATCAAAAATTAACATATTTTATAATATGTGTATCTATTTCTCTATGTATAATTATCTGAGATAAGAGAGTAATTCATTAGTTTTTTATTTAATTTTAATTTTTTTTAATCACTATAGTTGTTTCAAATCATCTCATACTTTGAAATTTTCTGAAAAAATTTAAGGAAAAACACATGGTGATGAAGTCCAGTCCTTCCAAGTTCCAAGTTTCAACCCACATTGATCAAGTTAATATAGAAGTAATTGGGGAAGTCCACATATTAAAGTGTTAGATAGAATCAAAATTAGTTATTTACATGTTTTTTGAACGTGTAAAAGTTCATGTACTCAAAAAAGGTTAAAAAAAAAAATCATAGTAGTTTGGCAATATTTTGCATGCAGTTATGAACTAGTACGATTGAAAACGATAGGAACCATCAAAATTCAAATCAAAATTCAAATTAAAAAAAAAAACAGCAATTTTTGATACAATAAGCAGATAGGAATCATCAAAATTTAAATCAAATATTATAAATACAAAACCATCAATTTTCGATACAATAAACAGTTCGATATTTAAATATTATGAACGTATGATTCTGTATATTTTACTTTTAAATTCAAAATTTCAAGTAGATGTGGTATTTTTAAAATCACATTCAACACAAGTTGTTAGCCAATGAAATTGTGAGTAGATGTGTTATTTACTTATTTTTAAAAGCACATTCATTTTCAAATTTATTTGTTGACCAAACCAAATGTAAGTATAAATGTATAATACAAGTATACAACACTGGTATCATCAAAGGTCGAGTACAAGTTTTCGAGTCCTTGGAGACAAGACGAGAACAGCTTGCCTATCAAGCTCAATTCTTTTCTCAAAGGCCGAGTTCAAGATTTTGAGTTCCTCAGTTAGTTTACCAACTCTAATTAGTTAGTACAGTACTATATACTCTTCAATGTATTATCCAAAGCAGCTTTTGTTTTGGATATGATGAAATTAGCCCTCTTCAATAATCCTTATTTCAGCTCACCAATTGATAGTGCAAGTTTTATTAGACCAGAAGAACTTCACCAATAGACATTGATCTCCAAAAGTAAACGAAACTTTTCAATAAATCTGAAAAACATATTTGATGCTTCAAAGTACCTTACGAATAAGAGATAAAACAACATGAACAAACATAGATATATCATATATGCCTGAAATTTTGGGCTACAATGAAACAACGCAATAAGTTGAATTATTTGATCATCCTCGATAACCTTATACAGCAACACGATACGATTGCCGCTCAGAGCTTTGATGGCTTGGGGAATATATCGGGCGTAAATTTCTGTGCAGCACTAATACTACCTTTTATCTTCATTGCACCCCTGCAATTTTATTCACAAGGTGTCTTCAATGGAATTTCGCTCACGTACAAAAACGAATTTTAATTATTAGATATGGCTGGAGTCGAAATGACAGCACATATTACTCACCTCATGAAAGCCATTTGAGGGTTCATCTTCCCGGTGGCAACCTTAACGAAATCGTCGTCTGTGAATGAGAAAGTTGCATCCGGTTTCCCATCTTCATATGTTCCTGTTATATCAAATTCAAAATCATGTCAAATGAGAAGAGGTGAATTTTGTGTTTGCGAGCTGCGTCTTCTTCGACTGCTCCGGTTTCTCCTTCGAATCACAATTGAATTCGGTTGCCATTTCTACCATTTTTTTGCCTCTAAATTCAACATGGATTCTACTGTGGAAGGGTAAAAAAACAGAGCAAAATTGATAAACCCTAACCTTCTTTAACCTCGCCCTTCTTCAAATCAACAACAAATGATTTCTCGTTAAACCCAATTTTCTGCGAAAATTGATAAAGAGAATCAATCAAAACCAGAAACTGAATTGAGCTCATCACAGATCTAGGGTGAAAATTACAGTACGAAAAAATAGAGGGAAACCTTGGGGGCAATATTGATCTGATAAACGAGGGCAATTTTGTCGGTGAGCTGCTTTCCGGCGTCGGACGACAGGTGAAGCTTCATCTGCTCCATGATAGCATCGGACTTCAACTCAGTGGCGCCTGACATGCCTGAATCTTCGGAGGAGGAAAAAACAGATTAAGGATTAAATTAATAAATCGAGAAAAATTAAATCAGCGAGGGTGGTGGTTAGGCGTGATAATTAAATACTACTCCATGTGAGATCGAAGTAACGGTTAGGTGAGTGTGTGCTAATTAAGTGTGAACAAAAAATGTTTTATTTACTAAATTAATCAATTTATTAATAAGTTGAATTTTATATTTAAATTGTATTTAAATTTCTGGTAGGTGACATTATTTATGTATATATTATAAAAAAATACTATAATATAAATTTGATAAGAATGGTTTAATTTTTTTATTTTACCTTTTTAATAATTATAAAAAATGGTAAAAAAATCATTATCATAAAATTGTAATAAAAGAATTTTAATAAATTAATTAAATTTATGGATTAGAATTCTACCTTGAAATAATTAAATGGATTGACTTATAAATTAATGAATTAACTAACTAAAACTTTAATCAATAGTTTTTTTTGATCAATGTCAATTTCATAAATAAAAAAAAATGTAACGTTACAATGCAATACTTAAGGAAAGACTCTATCGAGCTAATTTTTTATTTACTTAATTTAATTCATTGATTTATCATTAATTAAATTAGTAATAGGTTTGATTAAAGAAATACAAGTTTAGGAAATAATTACTATTTTTTACCTTTTTAATAATTATAAAAAAATGGCAAGCAATCATTATCATAAATTTGTAATAATAAAGGATTTTTAATGAAATTAATTAAATTTAGGGATTATAATTTTAAAATTGACTAAATTTAATTATGTTTATACTGTATCCATTTATTATAAATTTAAATACTACCATGCATAAATTGAGAAGATTGCAATTTAAAAAGGTAAATTATCGAGAAAATAATAAATATTCACGTTATTAATATTATGTTTTGTATTTAAATTATTTATGATAATTATAAATTAATACTTATGGTAAAATATCAATTAATATATGTTGTATAAATTACTAATATTTATGATAGTTAAGTTAACCAATAAATTATCAAAAAAGTAGTTTTTTTTTTCTAAAAAAAGTTACACTTCTTTCTTTGTATATTAGTACAAAGCAAATAAGTGCAAGAGAAGTGTTTTATTTATTTATGCAATGATTATAACTAAATAATAAACTTAACTATATATGCTTGGCCTTGGGAGTTTGGTCCTCTTGAAATGTCACATTACTTAGATGTTCTTTTAACTTTATATTTTATCACATATAGTCATTTGGACGTTTATTTCAGCGAAAATGTCACGTGTCTTGTCGGAAAGCTAACGTCAGCTTTAGGGACATCAACAAATATTTGAATTTTTATTGTTTTATAAGTCATAATATTATTTTATCAATTTTTTTATTTAATTAGTTATTTTATTTTTTATTTAATATTTTGAACTTTTCGATTCCGTCCCGATCTCGACCCAAACCCAAATGAAATTGGGACGTGCAGAACGAATTTTAAAAATGCAAATCTCGTCTCGTCCCGTCTCGAAAATTTATTTCCGAGATGGGACGGGATTCTCCTAATCTCGTCCCACACCCACCCCTAAAGCTGACGTCAGCTTTCCGACAAGACACGTGATATTTTTGCCGGAAAAAACGTCCAAAAAGCTATACTTGATAAAATACAAAGTTAAAAGACATCGCCTTCAACACGATAGACATCTTAGGACTAGTATCCACTATCCACGGTCTACAAGGTAGAGTTAGTCTTTCTACTGATAATCCTTAACTGAAGGAATCGTTAGCACGTTGTTAGCACGAGGGTATAGAAAATCAATACGAAAACTATGTTCTTCCTCTTTTGCCCTTTCTTTCAATGTCTGCTTTGATTCACTTGAAGTAGACGTTTACAAACTTATTCGGAATATGCTAGGTAAATGGGGCATTTCAGGAGGACCAAATATGATTCTATCCCGAAGTACATATATATTCTACGAGATCCAAAATAATTTGAGTTTATATATATTACTCAATTAATATTTGATCGAAGTTACTATTAAAAGTTTATATACTTGTAACTACCGATCGAATCACTTAGTTTATGTATTATATTGTATCAATTTGAGACCATAAAAAAATAATGTGAAATAGTACAATTATTCATTTATTCTATTGGTAGCTGTAACACAAACATTAGAATCTGATGATGAATATTCTCCCTTGATTATGATAGAGAAGGTGGGGGTCCATCAATCCTTCATCTTCAAAGCAACAGAAAATAAAATGAACTGAAAGGCTAGTTTGGTAATTGCTGATGTTATGCATCCATCAGTAGATCAGTATAGTGAGCATATATGCAATTATAAACACGTTTTATGAATTAAGTTTCATCATGTCGATCTCCAAAGCTTGGCCTGCAGTCCACGCAATGGGACTGGAAATGGTCCATATTCAACTCCATCATCAGATCCCACCAATTCACACCTACACATGGCGAAGTTAATTACGTACCCGATTGACGATTGCTAGATGTCGAGTCAATATGTTTATGTACGTACGTACGTACGTATGTGGATGTATAATTAGTCGAGAAAATTAAAACTAAATATATTGTACGTACGTACCTGAACTGAGAGGTTAGGTGGTGAACCATAATGAACATCTCTAGCTTGGCGAGCTCGTTTCCCAGGCATGAGTGTACGCCGTTTCCAAATGGAATAAGCGTGTTTGGCTTCGGGGCATCCTATAATTATTAATTCGATCACATAATATTTATAAACATGATTAATCAGTAATAGCATAATCAATATATATATCTTGCATATAGCTAGCTAGCTAGAATTAATAGAATCATGATGTACGGACCTCAAATCTCGATGGGTCGAATTTTTGAGGGTCGGCAAAGAAATCGGGATTGTGATGAATATTTCTGAACAGAGGCATCACCTTCCATCCCTTTGGAATAAGGAACCCTAAATAACAAATTATGAATAATTAACATGTACGTGCATGACAAATATAAAAACATGATCGAGTACCTTTGTATTCTACATCGGTTACTGCCTCTCTGAATGTGAATGAGATTATGCTTGCTATTCTCAAGCTCTCCATAATCACCTAATAAATTGATTATTCAAATCATACATTATATCTATATCATGATTTTATTATATTAATTTAATTTAATGTATTTTCATGAAATTAATTAACCTATATATTTATACAGTACCTTGTTTGTTAAAGGCATATTTCTTGTCTGATTCCAAGTCAAATGCCTCTCCCCTTCCCCGTTCGATCGGTAGATCTCTTTCTGTTCAGCCTACTTCCAACAAGCACGCGGATTATTTAACAAGTAATTAACGACGAAATACACACACACATATATATACACACCTTGACAGCCTCGAGTATACCCGGGCATTCGTGTAGGTACTTGACGATCCACGTCATCGCACTTGCCGTAGTGTCCTGTGCCGCGAAAAGCAGTCCGATTATGTTATCCGAAATTTGTTCCTCGCTAATTAGATCATTTCCTTCTTCACTACTACCGACGTTTGAATTCAACAAACAACTCAACAGGTCCGAATCTTCCATCGTGCCCTTATTTTTCCTTTGTCGAGTTATGTCGCGAAGGATTTCGGTAAGCCTCTTCCTCGCCTTCAAGGCCTTTCGATATCTCGTCCCGGGTAAATCAATCGCGAAAGAATTATAACCTCTGTCTACTACACCGTAATTCTTCTTCAGCTCTTCCTTGTAACGAGACTCTAGGTGTCCGAAAATGATCAATACCCCGACCTCAAACGATAGCTACACGAATTTATTTATTAAATAAACATGCTAGTTTGAAAATAATCAGTTCAGTAAAACTTCTATAAACTAATAATTTTAAGATCCTGAAAATTTATTAATTTATCTAGTAGTTTTATCAATTCGAAGGCCAATTCGAAACTGAGAGATTTTATTATTTTAGAGAATTTATTAATTTATCGAGTATTAATTTACAGAGCAGGAACCTTTTTCATCTCGATAAAAGTGTTGATGACTCGACCATCGGCGCATGAGCCCAAAGCGGAAACCGCGAGCCCTTCGATCGCAGGCACGAGCTTGAATAATTTTTATAAGTATTAAGTTCAATCAAAACTCTAAATTAATAATTTGTAAATATTAAAATTATAAATATTATGTTAATTTTCTAAAATTTGAATTTATTTTTACTTAATTTTTCTTAAAATTTAAATTTAGTTGGATTCCATCTCTAATTTTTTTTTTTTTTTGGATTTTGTTGTTTTGTGTCGCTTAATATTCTCACTCTTCTCAAAGTTGGCTGAAAGGTACTCCGATAATCTTTTGAGAGTATTTGATATTGTACTTTAAGTAACTTTCAAACAATATTTTTCATCAACTCACTTTTGTATCTTTTAAGAGTGCATTGATATTGTACTTTAAGTAACTTTCAAACAATATTTTTCATCAACTCACTTTTGTATCTTTTAAGAGTGCACGTGAGATGATCTCTTTTATATTCACATAATACTTTACGCATTTGATCATTCATAGATGATTTTGTGATGTCTTTTAGATGATGGAAAAACATGATTTAGAATTATGAATTAGTTTATTTTCATATTGAAATATATATAGAAAATATTTCATTTAATAAATTTATAATTCAATGAATATAATATATAGTTAAGATTATACATTGAATTTATAGTATACATGAATATATTAAGTAATTACATTGAATTGGTTGATACATGAATTTTAATCATTAATTTTGAATACATTAGTTACATTGAATCGATTGATACATGAATTTTAATCATTTATTTTGAATAAATTGTACTTAATTTACTGAGTTTTAAACATCTCTCTTTTAATTAATAAAATATTAATTTATTGATATATTAATATATATTTTAATTGATAAAATTTCCAATCAGGTATTAACTTATAAAAGTTTTATTGTAATTTACATGTGATATAAATTTATTTTAAAGTTAAAAAAATAAAGTTACTTCATAGTTGAGAGTAAATTTTTAATGTGAGAGTAAAATTATATTTTAAAATAAAAAAGTAAAGTAATTTTTTATTTATTAATTTATAGAGGTTTTACTATAATCTATATGTGATAAAAATTTATTTTAAAGTTGAAAAATAAAGTTACTTCGTAGTTGTGAGTAAATTTTTATAAAATAAGTAAAAAATGTAAGAGTAAAATTATATTTTAAAGTGAAAAAAGAAAGTAATTATTTTCTTAAACTTTTTTAAGAGGTGCGGAAATTAGTTGGGACATTAAAAAAAAGTGCTTAATTCTACAAGATAGATGAGTTACAAAAATTGGAAATTGATATTTATATTAGTAGGTAGAATATATTATTTAATAAAGAATATATTTTTTAATCTTTTCATTTTATTCTAGAATGTGTATAATAAGGGGCGAGAGTTGGTCGATAATCTCACGGGCTAATTGGTGGGTGGACATTTAGGAAATACGTACACAATTAAAGACTTAAAAGTGGGCTGCCATATGGGATGACATCATCGATGATGTCATGGATTCTTGCGTGAGTTATTAGTGGAGAAGGATTCTCCCTTATTCCCTTTAATTGTGGTATTTATTTGTTTAAAAAAAATCATAATTCCAATTATGCATTGAGGTTCTTGGTAGATAAAAATAGGGGATTATTGTAAGCATATAGTGGATTTCTCTTTCTTCACGTAAATTTGTGTATTTATATTTTTCGTATATCTTTTTATTCGCTATTTCATATATATTTTGAGAGCAAAGAGCGATTTAGTTTCAATAATGATATCAGAACTTTATTTGAGGTTATTTGAAAATTAGTATTAGAGTATTTTAAAAAGGCTAACAAAACAAAAAATTTTAATAATGTTAATCTTTTCCTAATTACAATAAGCCAGGAAGAAAATCTGCGTGCATGCTTTACACTCGTGATTCTCTTCATACTATGGCTCTTCACGAAGTTTGGTATATTGTATTGTACTATTGATAGTATTAACTATACTATGGCTGGCATATTATAGTATTAACTACTCCCTCTCAAAATACATGCACTACTTTCTTTTTTTAGATGTCACATAATAGTTGATACACCTCAAAAAATAAAATAAATATTCCTACTTTTTCATTTGAAAATACAATTTTACCTTTACTTTATCCACCTACTTTTTAAATTTCACTCACAACTACTTTATTTTTCAACTTAAAAATACATTTTTACCCTTTACTTTTTAATAAAAAAGTCAAAAAACAACATTTTTCTTAATCTTCGTGCCCATAAAAGTATTGCATCTTTTGTGAACTAGAGAGGAGAGAGTATACTTTAGTGCTCTTAATATTTTTTTTCTATTTATTGGGTGTGCATGTAAGTTTACTTAGTTTTTGGTTGCCGTAAGATTTTTTCTTACTAGTTTGCTTGGTAATTTTTATAATATTGAGGGTTAAGAAAAAAAAAATTAAGTACAATATAATTCTTTAAAAAAATTATAAGAGTAATTTTTTAAAACAAACAATCTCACTTTTAAGGTGAAGAATTTGATGTAATTGCACCTATATTGTGAGGGTTTGAATTTTGAATAGCACATAATAATAGGAGTATTATTCAATTACTTGAAATTTAAGGCTGCTTGCTAGTTGCTACTCCCATAAATATACTATGTCCATTGTTCTCCATAAAGGTTGGTTCACTTAAACAACATTAATTAATTAATTTCACCCAATGGTACTACTACTGTAGTAGTAGTATATAGCATACAACCTGAGATTTCTTATAAACCATTCAATCCAATGATCTATACGGAGTGCTAATACTTGAGATTTCTTATAAACCATTCAATCCAATGATCCATATGGAGTGCTAATACTTGAGATCACGTATGAGTTGGTGTTTTAATATTTTCAAAATCAAGCATTTACCGTCGCCCGCATACAATGTCCACTCGAGGAACTGTCCGGGAATGTAACCTAAAACTCCATATAGTTCTGATCAAAAAGGAAAAAGACTGAAAAAGAAATTGACGTGACCTAAAATTTTATGACCAAAATTCATCCCCGCCCACAAAATATCTTGATATATACATATTGATAAAACAAGAGAATAAACGATAAATGGAAGAACATAAGATATATGTGAAAACACAAAATAAAGAAAACCCACAAGGAGATAGGATGAATATCAATATATCAAGGAGTAATATTTTATTAAATTTTTATCAATATTTTGTTTCATCAAATCTTAATACTACTTATGCAACCAAAATTTTGATGCAAGAAAATCTTATAAAATAATGAACTAAAATAATACAAATTAATTGAATTTGAGTATATGTGCTCAAAGTTTGATATAGAAATTTCCAAGGCACACAAGATGAAGGGAACAATATATTAGAGTGTGGCCCTTTTTTTTTTTCTTTTCTTATCCTAAATAGTGCAAAAACACAAATAAGTTCTGTTTTTAAAATATATAATTTCGTATTGCTGAGAATTCATTCACATCACTTCAAAACTTCTCATTCTTCCCCATCGTAAGTTTTTGTTCGGTAATGGGAACTCCAGGACCATATATCAGTCGACATCTGTCATTGAACGATCCAACCAGACGAGAAACCACCTCCTTGAAGAACATATTTGCAATCTGCCAATGACATGAAACAGTTAATCCATGTATATACTTTCAGCCCCAAACCAACAAATGTATTAAAATATTGACCCAACAATGAAGTTACCAAGTGTCAAATTACGAAGAAAAAAACCACTACCCATGAGGGTTTAGTCTAATTACCATTAAAGACTAGCTTATCTTTTAAAATTACACACACCACCCTTAATTTTGTAATAACGTTACAAATATCTCCCTCGTGAAGGTTCGCTTTGTAATAGAAACAATGTCAGCTGGGTATGTGAATTTTAAAAGTTAACTAGATTTTTGGTAATCAAGCAAACCCTCGGGTCGATATTGTAACTAGCTCTAGGGTGAAATTTTGAGTCTTTCTATATGTTATAGTTAATTGAAATACAAGCTACGGACTCTAACATCAATACATCATCCTTTTATCAATCAACCAGAAACCTCAACCAGAGAGTTGATTGACAGATAGCGATACAACTAAAAACTTGAAAAGTATGCATGATATTCTCCGAATGATTAGATATGGATATGGTACTAATTAATTCCCAAATACAAAGTTAAAACTACTGCAGAAACTCACCTGTCGATAAAATGGTGATTGAAACTTGAAGTCCACAAGAAAATAAAGTTCACAGGATCCTGGAACAGGTCCAGGATTAAATTCCCAAACATTGATCAAATGATCAAAAAGGCTACTTTGAGATGAAGTTGTCTGCGATAAGAAAACACATCAAACAGAGACAAAAATAGTCAGTATTAAAGAGGAAAGGTGTGAAGAGCTTAGTAGTCCATAAATCTCCGAACAAACTCGGCACAATGTATATTATTAGATATAAAGACAACAATTTTATCAGTTTCTTCTTCTTAGGCCTGCTAGATGGGAATTAGTTGCTAAATTCGATAATTTCAATTTCTTCCAAAGGCCTGCTAGTAAAAATATCCATATTATGTTAGTACAACAAACACAGATCTACCAAATAGACTGCTAATAAACATCCAATAATTATATCATCTGCGTGAAAAATGAATCCATATTCAAGTGAACAAAGATGGAACCACCCAAAAACATCTTTGACCTTCAATTTATCTTTCTCTATATTTTCAGATTTTAAATCTCATAACTAATAGTCTTCAACCTCAACCCAAAATGTTACATAAGATTAATCGAATCATAAAACACCACATCCCTGTATTGATAATTGGATGTCTGTAAGTCTGTAACCAATCTTACCAGGGAAAAAGTTGCTTTAAAAATGAACTAGCCGACCATGAAGTTGAAACTCAAAGTGAAATTATACCTTAAGAGATTTCGGTCTGTTTAGCTCAACATGTGATACATAACTCTCGACAAGGAATTTGAAGCCGATTTCCAGCTCGGCATCAAAAGTTCCATCTGGATTTTGGCGAATAACCTGGGACCGCTGACACCAAGGGACAAAATCTTCATACAAGTCAACAGCAGCAACAACATCGAATAGTTGCTCAGGCGAATATCTAATTACACACAAAATGTTTGATCAGGAGAGGTAGCAGTAATTCCAATTTCCATGATCATCACTCTTTTAAGAATACTATTTGAATCAATTCGAAAACTACTTAATATTCCGTGTTTATGCAACTAACATAAATCTCGAGCCAAAAAATAAATAAAAATAAAATAACAAATTCATTGAAAAATTACCCTAAAACACGCCTTTCTTCGTATACTTTTGCAAGCACGTTCCCCTCGCCGCCGTCACCACATCCCAGAAATCCCCTTTTCTGAAAATTCAAAAAACTGCTACTCGACGCATTTCCGAAATCCGGAAAATTGTAGCTCGTGTAACCTTCGCATGATATTTTATCCGCCCGGGTTAACACGTTCGTCCCGGCAATGGTACGCAAACACCGAATCTGATTGCAATCGGAAACGGTTCTGATCCGCCGTTGCCAGAATAGGTTCCGATGGAGAACCAGGCGAGCCAGCGCCTTCGGTGCCGGATTAAATGGAGGCATTGGAGAGAATTTGGATATTTCTTTCCTTCTGGGGATTGAATTTGATGCAATTGAACCCTAGTGAAATTTTGCTAAAATTTGGGATACGTGCGAGCCTATGGAAATTTTCAAGTTCTTTGGGGTCGAGAATGAATTTAGGAAGAGTTCGAACTACGAAATTGAATTTCATAAAGACTTTCTTGGAATTTACTTATGTCACACAAATAATACTACTAGTAAACTAATTTTGTCATATTCCAATTTGATTCAAGATAACCAAAATTAATTGAAAAAATTAAATTCATTGATAAGAAAAATCATACTTTAAACTTTAAAGTCTTTGAACAATGGTTTTCTGGAGTCACTCTTCCAATGAAATGGTAAGTCTCTTTATTAATTAGCTAAGTTGTTTTTTTTCTCAACAAACTCAACAATTGCTTATATACACTTTTGAAAGTTCATAACCCAACAATGTATGGTCATTTCAAAACTAACTAAATAGGATCGACCAATCAAAATAATTGATCGATCACGCAAGCTCACACGAACCGAGCGTACAAGAACTTGGGGGAACATAGAAAAATAAAAACGCTACTACATTTCACCCTTTATATCATTGTGATTCATTGATAGCTAGGGAAGAAAAGTTGTAACAACTTTGCAACATTGATTCTCATCCATTACTTTCTAAGTTTCAAGTCGATCATATTTTTGCAGTTACTCCTTTTATTTGTTGTCACGATGCATGCTTACCTCAACTACTACATGACAGGATTAACAAAATAATATTATCTCGTCCTGTAAAAGTGTAGTATTAAACCACATACAAAATCCCCAATTTATCAAACCCTAATTCGACCAAAACCCCCAAATAGCAAACCCTAATTTGGCCAAATCGGTTCCTTCCTTTAAATCCGATTTTCCCTCTTTTCTCCCTTTTGGATATTACACATATGCCCTTATTAATGGACCAATCCGATGCTCGCTAGACACGCCAACTGGACGCTTCTCAGCCGTTCGATCTCCCTACACATGCACGTACGGAAGTCATCTCCTTCACCGTAGGCTTTTAGGGTTTTGCTGTAGACTCTATAAATAGAGCTCTTGTAATCTGTAGCCGCAGGAACTTTGTAATGACTTTGTCAAATCAATGAAAGCTCGTTTCCATGAATCTGATATTACAGCTTCAAACGTCTTTTAATATTTATTATTGAAGTTCAATATGGTATCAGAGCACGGTTTAGGAAATCTCTGAACCTGCTTTTCGTTGCGAGAATACATGGCGGTCGAACAGGGAAATCCCATGACAGCTAGCAACAACCCAGCGGTCCAGTTGCAGCATCAACTCATATCAGTCAAGCTCACGGATGACAACTACCTGATATGGAAACAACAGGTAATGGCAGCTGTTCGAGGCTATGGACTCGAAGGCTACCTCGATGGATCTCAAACTGTCCCTCGCCGCTTTTTGCTGAATCCAGATGATGAAGAAGATACCAGAGTCAACCCTTTATTTATTCAGTGGCAAAGGCAAGACCAATTACTAGCCTCTTGGTTAATGTCTTCTTTATCTGAGTCCATTTTGATTTCTACTGTGGGATTGAACACCACTTCTGAGATATGGGAAAGCCTTGAGGCAAATTTTTCCAGTCAATCTGTAGCTAGAAAGATGCAATACAAATTGCAGTTACAGAACCTTAAGAAAGGAACCATGAAAATGAGGGAATACCTCAACAAAGTTAAAACCTTGTGTGATGCTCTCACTAGTGCAGGAGAAAGAATGAGAGATGAGGATCAACTCATGTATATTTTGAGTGGCTTGGGCACTGAATATGACTCAGTTGTGGTTGCTGTGAGTGCAAGAAGTGAAGCCTATACCATTAAGGATCTTGCTGCACTTTTACTGAGTTTTGAAAGCAGGTTGGATGCTATGGCTGAGGTGGATAAGTTGCTGCCAAATGCAAATATGGCTTACCAGGATAAAAGAAACACCCAATCACAGTCCAACAGAGGCAGAGGTGGTGGCAACAGTAACAACAGCAGAGGCAGGGGCTCATATAGAGGAAGAGGGGGCAGAAACATTTCTAATCCCAGAGTCACTTGCCAAATTTGCGGTTACACAAACCATTCAGCTGATAGGTGCCACCATAGGTACAATTCAGAGTTTGTACCCAACCAGCAGCAGCAGCAAAGCCAGAGAAACAATGACAACAACAACAACAGCAACAGAGGAGGCTTCAACCAGCAATCCACAGCACATTACACCTCAGTTGACACCAATAGTGAAGCCAGCTGGTACCCTGACTCTGGAGCTTCACACCATGTCACTAATGACTTCTCAAATCTCAGTATTGCTTCAGAGTATGGAGGAGGCAATAAGCTGCAGATAGGTAATGGTTCTGGTCTTGAAATATCTCATGTTGGTAAGACCTTAGTCTCCCTTCCTAATTCACCTCACTCCTGTCATTTTAAGCTTCATAACCTCCTTCATGTCCCTGATATTACCAAAAACCTTTTAAGTGTCTCTCAATTTTCTAAAGATAACAATGTTTTCTTTGAATTTCATCCTTCATTTTGTGTTGTTAAGGATCAAATCACAAGGCAAGCTCTTCTTAGAGGGACCCACAAGGATGGCCTCTATCATTTCAAGCTTCTCAAAACCACCACCAGCCCCTCCTCCATCCAGCTCAAGTCTTCTGCAGCTTTTCAGTTTATCCCTTCCAGTAGTTTTTCTCATGTAATCAAGCCACATAGCTTAGAGCTTTGGCATAGAAGGCTAGGTCATCCAAATCTTGATGTTACTAGAAAGGCTTTAACTCTATGTAATATACAATTTGATCATAAACCTTCATTTCATTTCTGTACTGATTGTGTTAATGCCAAGTCTCATCAGTTGCCTTTTCCTATTAGCACTTCTGTTTCCACTGCACCTCTACAACTCATCCATACAGATTTGTGGGGACCTGCCCCCATACCATCTACCAATGGCAGCCATTATTACATTTCTTTCCTTGATGATTATTCTAAACATGTTTGGATTTACTTTCTTAAAGCCAAATCTGATACTTTAAATGCCTTTATCCAATTTAAAACCTACACTGAAAATCAACTTGGTTTCAAAATTAAAAAGCTCCAAAGTGATGGTGGCACTGAATTCAAACCTCTTTCCAATCTCCTTAAATCTTCTGGAATCCATCACCAGATTTCATGCCCCTACACACCCCAACAAAATGGAGCCATTGAAAGGAAACATAGGCATATAGTGGAAACTGCCCTTAGTCTCCTTTCATCCTCACATGTCCCTAAGTCCTATTGGGAAGAAGCTTTCGGTTCAGCTGTTTACCTCATCAATAGAACACCCCAAAGTCCCATCAAATTCTCTACTCCTTATCATTTACTTTTCAACCAAAGTCCAGATTATACTTTCCTCAGAATTTTTGGTTGTCAGGCATTTCCTCTCCTCAAACATTATAACAATGATAAACTTGATCCTAAATCTCAACCAGGTGTCTTCTTAGGGTACAACAATCAATACAAGGGGTATAGGATTCTCCTACCAGATGGCAAAACCATATTTTCCAGAAATGTTATTTTCAATGAGCAGGTTTTTCCTTTTTCACAACCTGTATCCTCACCATCTGCCAGCTCTCCTACCTCTGACTCCATTCCCACTCAAACACCTGCCCTACCAACTTTAATAAATCATCCTATACCTCCTGATAACCCCCTTCCATCACCTCAGAATTCTTCAAGTACAGATTCTTCATTTCACTCCTCTTCTGGTTCAACACCACCCTCTTCACCCTCTCATCATTCCACACCATCTAGCTCTTCTTCTAGTTCTGATCATGAGCCACTCCCACCCCCCAGACCTCACCAAATGACAACTAGGTCTCAACATGGGATTTTTAGACCAAAAACATACTTGTCTGCTCTTCTTGCAGGTACACATTCTGATGTTTCTTCAGAACCAAATTCTGTTGTTGAAGCACTTCAACACCCCTCTTGGAAAGCTGCTATGGAAGCTGAGTATAAGGCTCTCTTACAAAATCAGACATGGGATCTTATCTCACCTCCTGCTGACAAGAATATAGTGGGCTGTAAATGGGTATTTAAGTTGAAGAAAAATCCAGATGGTTCTATTTTGAAACACAAAGCCAGACTAGTGGCTAAGGGTTATACTCAGGAACATGGCATTGACTATACAGAAGTTTTTAGCCCCGTGGTAAAACCAGTCACCATCAGAGTCATATTTTCCCTTGCTCTTGCAAAAGGTTGGCCTATCAGACAGGTGGATGTTGACAATGCATTTTTGCATGGTTCTTTGGATCCCTCAACCCCAATTTACATGTCCCAACCACCTGGTTTTGAAGTTCAACCACATAGAGGTCTGGTCTGTAAGCTTAATAAAGCTTTATATGGCCTTAAACAGGCTTCTAAAGCCTGGTTTGACAGGTTGAAATCTGTTCTTCTCTCTCTGGGTTTTCAGAGTTCCAAAACAGACACTTCCCTCTATATTGGTCACTTCTGCAGCTCTCATATCTATCTCTTGGTCTATGTAGATGACATTATAATCACTGGTGATTCAGACAATGCTATTTCCAACCTGATTTCCACATTATCAAATCACTTTTCACTAAAAGACCTTGGCAACATCAATTGTTTTCTTGGTATTCAAGTTATTCCCACTGCCACTGGTTTGATTCTCTCTCAGCAACATTATACAGAGGACCTTCTTCAAAAGGCTTCAATGCATGAAGCCAAGGGAGCCCCAACTCCCATGATCAGTTCTCACACCATCTCTAAATATGATGGCTTTCTTTTATCTGATCCTAGTGCTTACAGGCAGCTCATTGGCTCCCTCCAATACCTTACTATCACAAGACCAGATATTAGTTATACTGTCAACAAACTTAGTCAATTCATGCAGAATCCTACTGAACTACATTACAAGGCTGTTAAAAGGTTGTTGAGATATCTTGCAGGTACCACTCATCATGGGCTTGTCTTCACAAAGCCTTCACATCTTCAGCTCACATGTTTCTCAGATTCTGATTGGGCATCAGATCCAGACGACCGAAAATCCACATCTGGTTATTGCATCTTTTTAGGTCCCAACCTCATCTCCTGGAGTTCCAAGAAACAACACACAGTTTCAAGGTCAAGTGCAGAGGCCGAGTACAGGAGTATTGGCCATGCCCTTGTTGAGATTTCTTGGATTCAATCCTTATTGTCTGAACTTAAAATCAAGTCCAAGCTACCTCCCACACTTTGGGTTGATAATCAAAGTGCTGTTCACATGTCTAATCATGCGGTGGTTCAAGCTAGGACTAAACATATTGAGATCGATCTACATTTTATTCGAGACAAGGTGCAAACAAAGCAGGTAATCATTTATCATGTTCCTGCTCGTGATCAGGTGGCTGATCTTTTTACAAAGTCTCTCCCAATTCAAGCCTTCACCCGTCTGAAGAACAAAATTCGAGTTTATCCTTCTCCCGCGCTCGGCTTGCGGGGGGGTATTAAACCACATACAAAATCCCCAATTTATCAAACCCTAATTCGACCAAAACCCCCAAATAGCAAACCCTAATTTGGCCAAATCGGTTCCTTCCTTTAAATCCGATTTTCCCTCTTTTCTCCCTTTTGGATATTACACATATGCCCTTATTAATGGACCAATCCGATGCTCGCTAGACACGCCAACTGGACGCTTCTCAGCCGTTCGATCTCCCTACACATGCACGTACGGAAGTCATCTCCTTCACCGTAGGCTTTTAGGGTTTTGCTGTAGACTCTATAAATAGAGCTCTTGTAATCTGTAGCCGCAGGAACTTTGTAATGACTTTGTCAAATTAATGAAAGCTCGTTTCCATGAATCTGATATTACAGCTTCAAACGTCTTTTAATATTTATTATTGAAGTTCAATATGTAGTGATAAAAAGTCTGTTGGAAAAAATAGAGCTCGTAAAGAGCTTCGAATCGATATCTCATTTACTCGAATCGGAGTTGAAATGAATGAGAAATTAATTGTTGAATATAATCAAAATTATTGGAAAAAAGAAAGGAAATTAACAAAGTGGGTTGTTATCCCACATTGGAAAACTATGCAAAAACAAGTGGGCATATATAGTGCTTGCACTTTAGTGGCTTATGAATGACTTACTATAGTATTGCTCCGCCTCCTACGTGCGCGCAGGGGGGGGGTGCAAACCAAGTCCGAAATAGCCTACGAACCCCCGGACTTGTGTGCGAGCGCGACCTGCGTACACGAATGTCGGTTCGATTTATGGGCAGTCGAGCGAGCCACATTTTGCAATTTTTTTTCTTTTCGATTCTTAACTTTGTAACGGTTAAGTTGACTGATTTTATTTATTTATTAAGTAAATAAAATAAAATCATTTTATTGATTATATATTTTGAAATTCAAAATGACAATTAAGGTGGCCTTAATGCTGAGACATTATTGCATGGCCGTTACGTGTTGACTGTCCAGGTTCATTGCATGAATCGATCAAAGTCCCTTGCTCAGTCTATAAATACGAGCTCGTATTTGTGAAATTGTACAGCATTACCACTCCAGCAATCTGCTACTTCCCTTCTCATTTTCTTCTTATTATCCTTGGCCCTCCGGTGAAACTTTCAGGCAACTCTTGCTTCGACGTGCAACGTAGTTGCTTGAGACGTTGTATCCTGGGAAACAAACGATCGGTAGAGGTCGAATTTTGTTTTAAGGAGATTGTGTCTAACACAAGCCTCGTCTTTTTCTGTCCTTTGCCATCTCTGTAAAACCGATCCCTACAGTCTTAAAACAAAAATCTCTACGAGATGGCTGCTTCTGACTCTCCCATCATCACCGAGAAAGCAACTGACTCCACTGCTCAGAAGGAGACGATCCCTATCACTCCTAACCCTACTATGACTGTGCCTCCTTCGGGACCTGGTGGTGGTGCGCCACACCAGATGGCTTTTCCGGTCGTGAATCATCACGATAAGCCGGAGAAGTTCAACGGCTTGAATTTCAAGCGTTGGCAACAGAAGATGTTGTTCTATTTGACAACATTGAATCTGGCGAGGTTCTTGAAAGAAGATCCTCCTCGCCTACCGGAAGATCCGGACGTGCAAGCGGTGAGCGCGCTTGATGCATGGAAGCATTGCGACTTCTTGTGCAGAAACTATTTGATGAATAGTCTTACAGATGACTTGTACAATGTGTACATTGGAGTCAAATCTGCTAAAGAGTTGTGGGAGACTGTGGATAAGAAATACAAAACCGAGGATGCCGGTGCCAAGAAATTCATTGTTGGGAAATTTCTTGATTTTAAAATGGTTGATACTAAATCTGTGATGTCTCAGGTGCAGGAGTTTCAAGTAATTATTCATGACATTCATGCCGAGGGGATGGTGATCAGCGAGACTTTTCAAGTGGCTGCTATCATCGAGAAACTTCCCCCCGGGTGGCAAGACTTCAAGAACTATCTGAAGCACAAACGAAAGGAGATGAACGTAGAAGAGCTGATTGTTCGCCTTCGCATCGAAGAGGACAACAAGAAGAATTCTCGTCTCTATGGCCATGAACCCAAGGCAAATGTAGTCGAGGCCAGCTCCAAGCCTTCCTACAAAGACAAAGGCAAAATGAAAGTTGACCAGATGCTTGCTCCGAAAAAAGGAGAATTCAAAAAGAAGTTTGCTGGAATTTGTCACAACTGTGACAAACCTGGTCATCGGGCTTCCGAGTGCAGGAAACCTAAAAGAAACAATGCACTTGTTATTGAAAATGATAATAATTTTGCTGCTGTTGTTTCAGAACTGAACATGGTGGGGTCTAACCCACGTGAGTGGTGGATCGACACAGGTGCCACCCGCCACATCTGCTCATCCAAGGAGCTGTTCCATACTCTTGATGAAAGTGCTACTGGAGAAAAGCTCTTTATGGGGAATTCAGCAACTTCTGATGTCAAAGGGAAGGGAAAAATAATGTTGAAGTTTACTTCTGGAAAAGAATTAACTCTTAATAATGTTTTGTATGTTCCTGAGATTCGTAAGAATTTAGTGTCTGGGTCTCTTCTGAATAAGCATGGTTTTCGTATTGTAATCGAGTCGGATAATGTTATAATATCCAAGGGTGGGGTGTATTTGGGCAAGGGGTATGAGAATGATGGGCTGTTCAAGCTCAATGTAATGACTATCAACAAGAACATGAATAAGACTGCTTCTACTTCCGTTTACTTGCTTGAGTCATCGATAACTTGGCATGGCCGTTTAGGACATGTAAACTTTAATTCATTAAGAAAATTAATGAACTTAAAAAGCATACCCACACTCCAAATTCATACAAATCACAAATGCGAAATTTGTGTAGAAGCGAAAATGACTCGATCATCTTTTCGAACTATTGAAAGAAATAGTGAACCCCTCGATTTAATTCACACGGACGTGTGTGATCTAAAAACCGTGCAAACACGTGGTGGAAACAAATATTTTATCACGTTTATTGACGATAGCACAAAATATTGTTATGTATATCTCCTAAAAAGTAAAGACGAAGCTTTCGAAAAGTTTGTACTTTACAAGACAGAAGTTGAAAATCAACTTAATCGAAAAATTAAACGATTAAGAAGTGATCGAGGAGGTGAATATGAGTTTCCGTTTGCTGATTTTTGTAAAAAACATGGAATCATGCATGAAACTACTGCACCTTATTCCCCTCAACAAAACGGTGTTGCCGAACGCAAAAATCGAACATTGAAAGAAATGTTAAATGCGATGTTGCTTGATTCTGGACTACCTCCGAACATGTGGGGAGAAGCGTTGTTAACCGCAAACTACCTTTTAAATAAGGTGCCACGAAAGAAAATCGACAAAACTCCATATGAATTATGGTTTGGTCGAGCTCCGTCGTATAAATACTTGAAAGTATGGGGGTGTTTAGCAAAAGTGGCAATTCCACTACCGAAAAAGGTTAAAATAGGACCTAAAACTGTTGATTGTGTATTTATCGGATATGCACATAATAGTAGTGCCTATCGATTTCTTGTGTACGAATCAAAAATCGACGATATACACAAAAATACTATTATGGAATCAAGAAATGCTCAATTTTTTGAAAATATATTTCCATGGAAGACATGCACTGATAATAGCAATGAAGCTAGTTCCTCGCGCATGCATGCAAACCCAACAATTACAGAAATTGTTGATGACATAAATGTTGAACAAAGACGAAGTAAACGACCTCGAGAGTGATTTTTTAACCTACATGCTCGAGAGTGAACCTCAAAGCTTTAAAGAAGCTGTAAACTCGTCTGATGGCCCTCAATGGAAAGAGGCCATTCAAAGTGAAATTAATTCTATTTTGCAAAATCATACTTGGGAATTAGCGGACCTTCCTCCGGGAAGTAACCCCTAGGTTCTAAGTGGATTTTCAAAAAGAAAATGAAAGCCGACGGGACTATCGATAAATACAAGGCAAGACTTGTAATTAAAGGTTATAGACAAAAAGAAGGTCTTGACTATTTTGATACGTACTCTCCTGTGACTAGAATTACGTCAATTAGATTAATTATCGCCATAGCAGCGCTAAGAAATCTCGAAATACATCAAATGGATGTAAAAACAGCCTTCTTAAATGGTGATCTAGGTGAAGAAATATATATGGATCAACCAGAAGGATTTTCTGCTCCCGGGCAAGAAAATAAAGTGTGTAAATTGGTGAAATCCTTGTACGGATTAAAACAAGCACCAAAACAATGGCATGAAAAATTTGATTATGCTATGTTAGAATATGGCTTTCGGATAAATGAATGCGATAAATGCATTTATATAAAAAATACGGACGATGATTATTTAATCATGTGTCTATATGTTGACGACATACTTATCGTGGGAAGTAACGATAATATGGTCAAACCAGTGAAAAATATGTTAAATTCAAAATTTGACATGAAAGATATGGGCAATGCTGATGTTGTGCTTGGAATTAAAATTCATAGAACAACAGACGGCTTTGCTTTGAGTCAATCTCATTATGACGACAAAATCTTAGAGAAGTTTAGCAAAGATGATACGGGTCTTGCTAGAACTCCAATAGATACAAGTCAACACCTCGCTAAAAATAGAGGTGACGGAGTGAGTCAAGTAGAGTACTCAAGAGTGATCGGCAGTCTAATGTACTTAACGAGTTGTACAAGACCAGACATAGCCTATACAGTAAATAAGCTGAGCAGATACACTAGTAATCCAAGTGAAAGCCACTGGAAAGCTATTGTACGGTTACTTAGATATTTACGATATTCTCGAGATTATGGGTTGCATTATACTCGATATCCAGCTGTTATTGAAGGTTACACTGACGCAAATTGGATTTCTGACATAAAAGACTCCAAGTCCACAAGTGGATATGTATTCACTCTCGGTGGAGCTGCTATTTCTTGGAAATCGTCTAAGCAAACAGTAATTGCTAGATCCACAATGGAATCAGAGTTTATAGCTCTAGATAAATGTGGCGAAGAGGCCGAGTGGCTCAGGAATTTCCTAGAAGATATTCCAAAGTGGACGAAACCTGTGCCTCCAATTCGTATACATTGTGATAGTCAATCTGCAATTGGACGAGCACAAAGTAATATGTACAATGGTAAGTCTAGACATATACGTCGCAGACATAATACCATTCGACAACTACTTTCGACTGGAGTTATCTCAATAGACTACGTAAGATCTAAAGATAATATCGCAGATCCATTAACCAAAGGGTTAAATCGAGAGTTAGTAATGTCGTCATCTACAGGAATGGGACTAAAAGCCTTAAAGAAAGAGAGTTGAGACGATGGAAAACCTTACCTATATGACTGGAGATCCCAAGAACTAGGTTCAAAAGGACAACCTAACCGTCTACACTTCGTTATCACTGTCCTGGGGGGGAATTTGATTTCCACCAAAAGTCCATTGCCTAAAAGATGCTACAGTGATTGTGTGTGAGGATTAGCAAATGGCTATTAATGATTCAAAAGAGATATTATGAATACTCTTGAAAGAAATCACCTATGTAAGAGAGAAGTGGGGCCGCTTCGAAGAGAATACAGTAAGGCATATTCTTAAACACTCTTACAGAACCAGGCTGATGTTCAGGGCCAAAATGAACATAATCATGAGAACTGAGAGTTGTTAGAAAGAACGTGAGTGGAGTATATTACCGTTTACACAAATGGTGAATAGTTCAAAGACATCGTGTCTACTATTTAATCAGTAAAGCTAGTATGCTTTCACAAGGGAAGGTTCAAAGGGTAACACCTACCTATCCTATGCACGTTTCTAACGTTGATTGTTTCACCAAACTACTTTTGGTATCTGTATAATTTTCATTCATGGGGGGGACTGTTGGAAAAAATAGAGCTCGTAAAGAGCTTCGAATCGATATCTCATTTACTCGAATCGGAGTTGAAATGAATGAGAAATTAATTGTTGAATATAATCAAAATTATTGGAAAAAAGAAAGGAAATTAACAAAGTGGGTTGTTATCCCACATTGGAAAACTATGCAAAAACAAGTGGGCATATATAGTGCTTGCACTTTAGTGGCTTATGAATGACTTACTATAGTATTGCTCCGCCTCCTACGTGCGCGCAGGGGGGGGGTGCAAACCAAGTCCGAAATAGCCTACGAACCCCCGGACTTGTGTGCGAGCGCGACCTGCGTACACGAATGTCGGTTCGATTTATGGGCAGTCGAGCGAGCCACATTTTGCAATTTTTTTTCTTTTCGATTCTTAACTTTGTAACGGTTAAGTTGACTGATTTTATTTATTTATTAAGTAAATAAAATAAAATCATTTTATTGATTATATATTTTGAAATTCAAAATGACAATTAAGGTGGCCTTAATGCTGAGACATTATTGCATGGCCGTTACGTGTTGACTGTCCAGGTTCATTGCATGAATCGATCAAAGTCCCTTGCTCAGTCTATAAATACGAGCTCGTATTTGTGAAATTGTACAGCATTACCACTCCAGCAATCTGCTACTTCCCTTCTCATTTTCTTCTTATTATCCTTGGCCCTCCGGTGAAACTTTCAGGCAACTCTTGCTTCGACGTGCAACGTAGTTGCTTGAGACGTTGTATCCTGGGAAACAAACGATCGGTAGAGGTCGAATTTTGTTTTAAGGAGATTGTGTCTATAACAAGCCTCGTCTTTTTCTGTCCTTTGCCATCTCTGTAAAACCGATCCCTACAAAGTCATAGATGTAGTCATAATTTAGTCATATTATCTCAATAAGATTAACAATAATTTTAGTCATATTATCTCAATAAGATTAACAATAATTTTAGTCATATGTAAACATTATAAAAAAAAAATAGCAAGGAATTTAGTCATATGAATCTCGTCCTTTCTGATAAATGACAAACCCAACATCAGATCAAGATCCCGCCGTTGAAATATCCCCAAACGTGTGCGGTGACGATCGTCCCACATAGCTTATCGCCATTGGTGAGGATTCCACCCACCCCAACAAATACAATTGCTCCACGACTCAGACAATCCGATCATATTTTACTATTGCCATAGACAGCTGTCCAAACCTCAGAAAAAATTGAGATTATTTTATTTCTTGCTAAAATTATTTTTTCCATATTTTATGTCTATATTTGGTTAAATCAAATCTTGCCTCTTCGTTTGCTACCTCACTCTCAGTCTCATTTTTTCACTATTTTTATTTTTAACCAGCTAAAAAAAGTTTCCACTTTTGGAACATCACAGTCAATTGCCGGAGAAATTGGTTAGTTCGCTCGCCTTTTTTTTTAATATCTATTTTTAGTTTTAAAAGTTGTTTGATGCTTCTCTGTTTTTTTAGATACTGAAAACATTTGATTTTGTATCAAAAAAGGTGTGATCTTTGGATTCAACTTTAGAAAGAAAAAAATACTTAGGTTGAATTTGGGGGGTTTGGGTTTATCTATATAGAGATGGGGAGTGATTTGAATTTCACGGATTTCGGAAACGACCCGCCGCCTGCCGGAGGAAGGTTTTCCGGCGGTTTCCCTTTGGCCCGGCAGCACTCGGTGTACTCTCTGACTTTCGACGAGTTCCAAACCGCGGTGGGCGGGGCGGGGAAGGACTTGGGGTCGATGAACATGGACGAACTCCTGAAGAGCATATGGAGTGCCGAGGATAATCACAACCTCGGTTCCACTAGCGGGGGCCCACAAGGGGGCAGCGGCTATTTTCAGAAGCAAGGATCGATAATCCTTCCCCGGACAATCAGCCAAAAGACGGTCGATGAGGTCTGGAAGGACATGTCGAAAGAGTACGAAGGAGAAAAGGACTCAAATGGCCACGTCAGCAGTTTCGGCGTGCCACATAGGCAGCCAACTCTAGGCGAGATCACACTCGAGGAGTTCTTGGCCCGAGCTGGGGTCGTGAGGGAGGAGCCTAACAATAATAATAATAATAACAACAACAGATTTAGTAACCCAATTTCGAATGTTGGGTTCGGTGGGGTTTCTGGATTTAGTAACCCAATTTCCACGAACTTACCGTTAAATGTGAACGGGGTTAGGTCGAGCACTGAGAATCAGCATTTACAACAACAGATTCTTCCTAAGCCGCTCGCCTCTGTGTATGGGTCTCAAATGGGGATGAGGGGTGGAATGGGGATTTCCAACAAAGCAATGAGTAATAATAATTGTATGGTTCAAAATGCGTCTGCTAATTATTCATCTGATGGACTTACAATGAGTAACGGGGACTTGTCTCCGGTGTCTCCAGTTTTTAACGGAGGTGTAAGGGGTAGGAGAAGTGTTGCTCTGGAGAAGGTGGTGGAAAGGAGGCAGAGAAGGATGATTAAGAACAGAGAGTCGGCTGCCAGGTCACGGGCTCGTAAGCAGGTATTGTCTTGAATTACTAAATGAATATTGAGTTTCTTAGCTGAAGTGATGAAGATTATTCTTTTTTCTCATAAAAAATGGAATCGGGAAATAGGAAATAGGATGATCAATGGACTTTTGTAACTAGTTCTCGTTTCCATTTTCAGGCATACACTACCGAGTTGGAAGAAGAAGTTGCCAGACTAAAGGAAGAACATGAAGAACTGCAGAAGAAACAGGTATATTAATACTCTCTCTTTCTCACACTAACACACACATGAAGATGTTGTTCAAGGGCATGACACTCTTTTATTTGGCTTTTCTTGTGCTCTGTAGGCTCACATATTGGAAATGCAGAAGAATCAGGTATGTTCTATGCCTCCTTTTTAGGGTTAATTACAAAAATTACGACAAAAATACTTATGAGGGCTTCATTCATACTTTACAGATAACTGATTTTTGTAAATATTGACATGATCGTCTTTCCTTGCAGGTTCTGGAGATGATGAAACAACAAATTGGAGGCAAGAGACAATGCTTGAGAAGGACCCAGACGGGCCCGTGGTGAAAAAATCGCCATCCATATCGGACCTTGATCCACGCTGCCAGATGGACCTGCACTCGAAAGTAACGAATGAACTCAGAAACAAATTAAACAGTGAATTTACATTTTCTGTTCATTATTTCTGAGTCCGTGGCCAATGATAAAAATTGCCAAATCGGACAAGTACATCTCCCCGGAAGGGAAATGCAGCTGAAGTTGTTAGATCACTTAGTTAGCAGTAGTACTCTTTTTGTTATATTTGAGTAGAATATGTTATGATTGATTTGATGGCTATAGGATTACAGATGCTTGTAAGAAGGTTGTATCATTATTGTATTTGTAGCAGATGCGTAACATATTACTACAGTTTATAGTTGTGTGAATAATTGAGTTTGCTGTTATCAGTCTAGTTATACTTCATTAGACTTCTCTGTTACGTTAGCTCGAGCATGAAAAGCTCACTCGATAAGTATGGATGCTGACTCCAGAACCAAAACATAATCAATATAAACTACCTTACCTTTTTTTCTTAGCTCATACATTCTGCCTAGCTATAAATAACACATCAAATAAAAGGAAAAGACGAGGAAAAGAAAGTGTCTGAAAATAACTAAAAAGAATGGGGTTTGTTAGCTCATACATTCTGCCTAGCTATATAACACACCAAATAAAAGGAAAAGATGAGGAAAAGAAAGTGTCTGAAAATAACTAAAAATAATGGCCCATGCAGGTCTCGAACCTGCGACCTTCGCGTTATTAGCACGACGCTCTAACCAGCTGAGCTAATGGGCCTTGCTGAAAACTCTTTCTCGTATATCGTATTAATTGTTTAAAACAACGAGAAAACAGAATTTGGATGATAATCGAGAGGTAGGTTTTTACTCAGATCCGTCATCTCTCCTTCATCATTCCTGAAAGCAAAAGGAAAAGAAAAACACACTGTAAAAATCAAATCAGCGAATATGTTTCCGGGAATGTTTATGCGGAAACCAGACAAAGCGGCGGCGCTTAAGCAGCTGAAGAGCCACGTGGCTTTGTTCGGAGCTTGGGTCGCGGTCGTTCGGGTCACCCCGTACATTCTTCACTACTTCTCCGATCAATCTGAACAGCTCACGCTCGATATTTGATTCTTCCGTATTTGGCCTCATCCTCAGGTATCGAGATTTAATCCGATTTCATGATTATCTGTGAATCCTCTGTTTCGAGCTGTTGCATTTTTGAACTATCCGAAATTGATTTATTGTTGAGGGTAAAATAAAAATCTTTAACCAATGTTGTTATTTTTCTTCCTTTGGCGATAAATTAGGAATACAATTAATAGAATTATTGGGACAGGATTTGAGTTTCGGATGCATTTTTAATCAGTGTAATTTTGTTCATGATAATTAAGATAATAATGATACACTTTATCGTTAACTCATAAACTCATATTACTACAGTTTCACACACTTGATACGAACGAAACAAATTTGTTTGAGTATCAAGCATAAACTCAATATTGTACGACAACCACGAAACATCTTTCGTTTGGGCATGCCACGTTGTGCCTTTCTTTTGTGCCAATGGTGTTTTGATTGCAGTTTTTATACAGACGTAGGAGGACACAGAGGATCCTAAGTCCTAACATACACTCTATTTTCTGATTTTCTTCCTTCTTATCTTATGTATCTTCAAAATCAAAACCCATAAATTAGTCCCATCGTTATTTTGTTCGAACTACTTTTCTGGATCACGGGGTCTTAGGACCATTCGAGGAAAGACTTCCGTAGTTGTGCAGTATACAGTTTTTTTAAAAACCTCGTTATTTTTAGTTTGAAGCCATACTTGCATTATACACATTATTAGAGTACGGAATAATGCTTTAGAATCAAGAATTTAGGAATTGTTGGATTATAACTTTAACATTGTGACTTAAAAAGGGAGTATTGCTGAGTGATTTGAATATTTTGACCTTGGGAATCAGATTCATTTTGTTGTTTCCATGCACAAGCACAAAGCTTTCAAAATCAGGGGATGCCAATTGCCAAAGATATAGACAGATCATATTATTTGAGGACTTTTATCCAACATTAAGCATATTTTGATCGTATGAGCAGACAATTTGTCTGCTCCACGAGTTCTTTGCACTTTTCTTGACTTGGTATAAGTGGTGATTACTGACACGTGAAGTATATATACGTTATGGTACCCCCTGCGAATCTTAACCTCAATCTAGTCCTTGTACATTATTGATGATTTAAGACACGCAAAGTATGTGTTACACGTCGCTCCATGAATCTTAGTAGTTATCATGCAAAGTGTATTTGTTACACCGCTGAAAAAGATGAGTGGTTTCAAAATTTGAATTTTGGAAATAGTTAGACGGAGATTCTTCAAGCAATTGGCGATGCCTTTTTATGTGTTCTAGGCTTCTAGCATGTGAAGAAAGAAACACGTTGTTCAAAAGCTTCTATGCATATTTCTTGCAAGTTTGCTCCTTTATACTCATTCCAGAAGCTAAGCAACAATTTGCCCCTCTATTAAACTTTGATTATTTTAGTTTAGTTTTTTGTGACAACGATGTCCAAAAATAATATGCTTCATGTCTTGTGAATGATAACGATAATCAAGTCCCACAATGTTCTTTTTTATCCACTATATTATCCATATAATTCTACTTAAAAATATGCTCATTCTCAACATTCTTGAAAGATAATGATCTCATCACAAGACAAAGCTCCACCATGGCTGAATCAATTAATAACTCAATAAATAAGTACTTCCTCAGTTCTTGAATTGTTTGTCTGGTTCTTTTTAAATTTACAAAGAACTTGACAAATAACTCTGGAATTGTAATTTAGTCCTATTTGCATCAATTCAAATATCTAAGTTTACAAAAGAACTTGACAAATACTTTCGGGATTGTAATTTAATCATATTTGCATGATTGCATCAATTTAAATATCGGTTCAATCAAGTTACATGCTATTTAAGAGGCATTTTGCTTTTAAAAAGCTCAAAAGATGCATTTTCAAATTTGGAACTTAAAGTTCTAATTCAAGATTGAATCAACATCATTTGATATTATTATGTATGCTACATTTTATGAATCACAAAAAAATGTTTCGACTATCAACACAATAATTATTTTTTCTAAAAATAAATTGAATAAAACGTCTTTGTTTTTATAGTAGTCTTTTTTTCTTTTTTACTTATTTAGTTCGCTTTCGATTTTCTTTTTATCAACTACTGTAGTTCGTTTATCCTCTTCCTCATATGCACATATCCTTAAATCAACGATTGATCGATATTTTCATATTTTACTAGTACATTCTGTATTACAATTATACTGTTTTTTGTCTCAATACTTTATGTTAGTATTTGTAAAAATAGTTTATCTCATACTTGATTATACAATCTTTTAAACAATAGTAGTACATGTTAACTAAAAAAAATTCACAATCTTCCTTTTTTCCTTCACACGTTGCTTCATCAACATCAAGCAAGCAATCAGCATAAATACTCTCCCTCCCATTGCTTCAACTTCAAGCCACAAACAACCTTGAATTACATATATACACAACCCATAAAAAAAAACAATTTAATGCCATAACTAATTTTGTCCAAAAAAACACCAAAATCTTGGCATGATGAAGTACACCGAGATATGCCACTTCAGCCATCCTCACCACTACCTCAAGTTCGAGCACTCCGAGTCCCCCTTCAAGTGCGACGGCTGCAAGGAAGCCGGCATCGGGTCCCACTACACTTGCTGTGGGCCCGCGTGCAACTTCGACCTTCACACACATTGCGCCATCCCTTCTCCTTCCATCTCTCACCCGTTCTACCCCAACTGCTCGTTCCACTTCTTGACCTGCCCGCCCGGGCAGGCTGCCCGATTCTGCAACGCTTGCGAAAAGGACGTCTCGGGCTTCGTTTACCACTGCCCGTCTTGCGGGTTCGACCTCCACCCGTGCTGCGCCAAGCTGCCCATGGTCCGCGAAGACGGGGACATCAAATTGTATTTGTGCAAAAAGAACAGCGTGCCATGTCACAGGCACGTATTATTTTTATTTATATATATATACTACTTCTGTCTCAGAGAAATAATAATGATGATGATAATGATATTTTAGGTGTGGGAGGAAAGGGAGGAGCTGGAGCTACAGGTCGTCGTGCAAGAAGTACAACGTACACGTGGCGTGCGTGAAGGAGATTGTGGTGGACAGCTGGCATGAGTTGTACTGCGGCGGTGGAAGGAAATCGAAGGCGGATGTACTGAGAGCGAGCTTGCAGGTACATGAGAAGCATAAGAGGAGGAAAGGGAAAGCCCAGAAATGTTGTGAGGTGGCGGGGCTGGTGTTGCAGGTTGTGATATCGGCGGTTTTAGGGGATCCGACCACTCTCATCATAGGCTTCATCGGTACATTAATAATGTCCAAATAGCTAGCTTTCGTTAAATATGTAGAACCATGTAATTAATAATAGTATATCACAAAACACAATTTAATTCATATATGTAAGATCAAATATAACGGAATAACGAACTATAGGAAGGTCTTGTTGCGTCTGATTAAACAACTTGTGTTGGGTGATAAATAAGTTTAATTACTTAAATTGAGTTAAAGGGTAATGTTGCTTTAAATTGAAATGTCATCCACAAAATCTGAACTTTAATTTGAGTCGAGATGAACTGAACTCTGCTTGATTTTGGTTCTTTAATTTAATTATCAAACTCATACTATATGTTTTGATGATTTCATTGGATTCGGGTGAGCTAATTGGAGTCTGCTCTGTTTTCAGTCAACAAGTCAACTGCTGACTTGGGCTGTTGATTTCTTAATGGTTCGAGGGTTTTGAGTTTGACTATATTCATTGCCACTTTCTAGACAGTATGGAAAGAGCTATAGAACTAGATGAATAGAGAAAATACTGATAGATTGAATGTATAAATCTCAATTTTCCTTTCATCTAGTGGAGTTGTGATGTGGAATCAACGTATCTGTGATTTTCTTTTCACCTAGTGGAGTTTGTGACGTGGAATCAACGTACTCTCTCTTATTGTTATTGGTGTTCTTCGATCAAATTGAAAATTTGAACACTCTGAGTTGAATAGATTCTCAACAATATCGGAGACCGGCAATTAATTAGTTGCCTATGATGGGTGCAAATTAATCGATTTTTATTATTCTTTTGGAATTACAAGTTACTAGTACAATATTGAGTCTTGCAAATTATTTGAAGGCTTTATTAGTCAATTTCAATTCATTTCATTTCGGCCTTGATAGCAGCAACCAAAAGTTCATAGGCTGTGCTCCACGCCTCCTTCAGCTCTGCTGACCACATAACATCTCCAACTGCTTCTTTTATGGTCTCCAACAATGCATACTTCACCACCTATGTAATTCCAATTTTCATTTTTTTTAAGCACAGTACAAAAATCTTGTCAGCAATAATCAATGATATGGAGTTTATAGTTAGCTAGTTTCCAAACAAATTAAGCAATAATCTCGTCCGAGGACTTATAATATACCTCGAAGTGTTCGTTAAGGACGCCGTATTTCAAGTGCGTGGCACCTAGTTTCTTCAGACTCGAATCTTTAATCACAACTTTCCCTTCTTTCCTTAGCTGAACTGCAGCTGAACATGTCTGACATAAAATAATATTATTTGAGTATTATTAATATTATTTAAATTAAAACAGAAAAAAGAAGTTTAACTACTTAATTTAAACTAACCATCACAAATACAGTTTTGGCATGTGTCTTGAGCTTGGTGTTTTGGGCAAGTGGAACATCCGAATCCCTCAGAAACGAGAAAAGATTTTTAGCCGACGGCGCTATTTCAAATACCCTGTACGTACATAAAACAAACAAACAATTTATTATAATAAAATATACTCTAGTATAGTATAAAAATGTTTAATTACTTGAGAAATAATTGGAGGCCCCAATCTCCGGCATCCTTCTTCATCAAGTTCCACGAGTTCACCACCAAAGCTTCTTGTTCTTCGGTGAACGAAATTACATCTTCACCTTGCAGATCAGCCATCCGATCAAATCGAGAATCAGAATAGTTATATCTATCCAGAGCAAAAACGGAAGAAGAAGAAGAAGAAGAAGAAGAATATAGATTTTGTTGGTTGTGATCGTGTATATGCAATTACTAGTATATATAGGTGGTGTGATTGGCCCTTGCTAAGAGTGAAGAGCCAAAATAATTTCATAGTACTAATAATTAAATAAAGAAATGGTATTGAAAAATTACAAACCATGGAAGAAATGAAACCGAGAATATGTGGAACATGGTTTACGTTAGTTGTTACTGTTAAGAGTCAATTTAATTGATTCTAATTTTGACTTTTTTCTCTTGATTTTATTAAATTCAAAAATTGGTCTTCCCGAACCAAGGTAGGATACGATAAATAGTAAAAAAATAAAAAAAAAATAAAAAAAATTATGTATCTGTCACATGTGTATATTTATTAAAAAGTAAAAAAAAAAAAAAAAAAAATTGTCGTGAAAAAGAAAAAAGGAAAATACAGTATATATACACGTACAAGTGAACCATAATAATCTCCCCCAAAAATACCCTAATTTCATGTCGATGACATCGGTAGTCGAGATCCTGCTCAGACTACCTGCGTTTGACCTCCTCCGATGCAAAGCTGTTTGCAAGGCGTGGCGGAGCTTAATCTCGTCGGCCGATTTCGTGGCTGCTCACCTGGAACGGGCGAAATCCGATCCGTCGAGACATCACCTCCTCGTTCGCAACCGCTGCTCGTCCGATCTCCGTGGACCAGTAGCAGGTGATCCGTTCTTCTTATCTTTTGCCTGCTTCTCATCTCCGGATCTGGTAATCGTCGGCTCGGCCAACGGCTTGATCTGTATCGCCGGGGAGGGAGATCGCATACCGTCGTCACCGGACGACATCTGGATCCTGAACCCTGTCACCGGCCTTTCCAAAAAACTCCCTTACTCCTCCCGATTTCCCTCCGCTAATAAAAACAAAAAACTCCCTTACTCCTCCCGATTTCCCTCCGCCAATAAAAACGTTAAATTCGCCTTTTGGTGCGACGAAGATGGTGTTTTCAAGGTGGCCAAATTTATGTCTAATACCAGTGTGGAAACAACGCTCGAGCTCTGGGTTTCGGATTGTCCTTGTTCGTGGACTGATATCTGTACCATTGAATTGCAGTTTCATCTCCACCCTCGCCGATGCCATCCTTGTGATGTCCTTATCCAAGGCATCGCTGCTTATTGGATCATCGTTGAAGAAAGGGATGATGATGATTATGATGATGATGATGATATGGGTGATGATGACATCACCGTAGTCTCCCTAAATTTGAAAACACTACTCGTCACTAAATTCATGCCGCTCTCCAAAGGCTTGCTCGGTATGCGGAATACTCTTTTTAGTCGGGCTGCTAATGGATATCCTAATTCCTACTTGTTTGGTGGAAGCTTGAATGGAGAATTTGTTTTGGTGGCGTGGTCTTCTTACAAGAGAGTTTATGGCATATGGACTCTTGCCACCACCACGACGGGGATGGGTGCTTGTTGGGTCAAGAAATTCTCAATGTCGTTTGATCTTTATCCCTTTGAGAAATGCTTAGGAATTCTCAATGAAAAACTAGTGCTCACACGCTATAAGGATATGGAAGTGGCCTTGTGTGACCTGGTCACCGGAAGGCTGGAAATGATCGAAATGAGTTCTAAACCTGAAACCGTCACTCTGGATGCTGCTTGTGGCTTTGTGGGGAGTTTGGTTTCGATTGATGGCTTCGGGTTCCAATGGAATGACCTCCTTCGTATCTATATGGGCATCAAATGGCCATATTCTTCATATCATTACCCCATCGAATGGCCATTTTCTTCATATCATTACCCCCGGTAATTGTCTAATTGATTACACTATGATTATAGTGCTGTATGTATGTAACGGTATGTTTGATTCCAATACACACATAAATCAGCCAGCTTATAATTTATTTATTTTTAATTTTGCAGGAAGGAGAGTTCTAAAACCAACTTGAAGAAGAAAAAACGAAGTAGAAGATGGGATCAAGTGAATATTAAAAACTCACCCCCTCACTTCCCTCACTGTAGGTACAATTTAGTTGACACATCACAATTTAGTTGACACATCACACATCGATTTGCACTCATCAATTTGTAGCTCAATATTCCGATAGTTTTGAGGTACAATTCTTTTTCTTTATGCATGTGGATCCCACAGTACACAATTTAGTTGACACATCACACATCGATTTGCACTCATCAATTGCACTCATCAATTTGTAGCTCAATATTCCGATAGTTTTGAGGTACAATTCTTTTTCTTTATGCATGTGGATCCCACACGTATCAAATTTGTACCTAAATATCAAGTGAATATTAAAAACTCATTCCCTAATTAAATATTAGTTGTATGCTCGATCTGAATATTAAACACTCATTATCTAATTAAATCTAACTTGTATGCTCTCGTTCGTCGATCGATTTGTCAGCTAACAGAAAACAACAAATTAATTATCGATTTGTCATCTAACCTAAAACAAAAAATTCACCTAGCTAAACCATATAACTAATATATTAATGAAGCAGAGCCCACGCGGATTTTGAAAAATAATACTACTATAGTACTCCCTCTAATGGTCTTACTTCCTTTGTAAAGGTCTTACTTCCTTTGTAAATTACAAAGGAAGTATGACCATTAGTCTGGGACAGAGTAGTATATGATTATATTCCCTTTTTAAAAATTTGTTCCTAAATTTGAATGAAATTTATGGACCAAATGGTTCTAACTATTGAATTACGTTGAGTAGCAACTAATTAAAGAACATATACTCAGAATACCTTTATATAGCTTTGGTTTTAATTATGAGCTAACAGAAAACAATTTTCACCCAATTTAATTATAACCTGCAACCATGACTACTCACTTTCCTTCTCTCTCGCTTCCTCGATCTTCAGCAGAAACAAGATTGCTAGCCAGCTAGTCATCTGCCCCCAACAATAAATTAACCCATTATGCATGTTTACCAGCTAAGCTCAGTATATAGCAATCACCCGGCCCCAACGAAAGTCAGAACTAACCACCACCCCGTTTGATCGAGCGCTCAACAGTCCCCGATTGGATTGCCAACATTTTGGGTTACAACTTTTGAACTAATTAGTGTACTCCATCTATTAGGCAATTAATTAATGTCAGTTTTATTCTTTACACAATAAATTGTTTAAGCATGGAGATGCATTTATATATGGTTGGTTAGTTAGTTTCAAGTTACTGAAAAAACAACACACACATAAAAACAAACAAATTAACTTTGTAATTAGTTACATTCATGAATTAGTAGTAATTAATACTAGTAGCCTGTTTACAAAAACAGAATCACAGTTATAACACACAAAAGGACAGAATCCCTGTTCTTGATTAACCTCCGATTCCCTCCATGTTGTTCAAGAAGTACGGCCCCAATATGGGTTCACCACATGAATAATACTGCGGCTGGGATATCATCATCTGTTCTGCAGGCAGCTTCGTCTCATCCCAACCCAAATAATCGAAATCACCCAAATAATCGAAATCGTCCCAACTCACATCCAAAAAGGACAGATCCAACTGATCATCATCTTTGAGATTGCTGTTCCCAAATTGGGGAAAAGAAGAATCATAATCCCCATTCCCAAAAACCATCATATTTGAACTCATCATATTAGAATATCCCCTCAACCGCAACAAGTCGATTCTTGATCTGACGAAATCGGCCTTGGTCTCGAGAGAGGCGGCGAAACCCCTGAGCTGGGACTCAGTCATGAAATCGATCAACTCGGGGCGAGTCGGATACTTGGCCTCCAAGTTTTTTTTCCTCTGCCTGGCAAGATCGCACTCGATCTTCTTCTTGCGGTCCTCCAGATATTTCGAGACCCCGTAATTAGGCTCCTTTTTCTTGGCCCGGAAAACGTCGAGGACACGCCGGACTTGGTTCGGATCCTCAGGCCATATTTCGGGCTGGGAAGAGGAGCCCGAATCCTGCTTCGGGCCGTAGATGATCAAACAGGCGGCCACATCGCATAGGGTTGACAGCTCATGGATTTTTTTGAGCAGTCCCTTCTTCCGATGATTGAACGTCAAGATTCTGGCCTTTTCCTTGGCGATCAACTCCAACCTAAGTTTGGCGCGGCCCATGTTCTTCAAAATCAAGATTGGCGTTTTCTTATTTTCCGGATCGCTGAGGGTTATATATAGGAAGCATATATAGTACTCTGTCAGATTTAATTTCCATATTCATGGGCCAAAGGGCCAGACTCGATAAGTTTATTTCAATAAGTTTATTTAAAATTATTATATATTTTTAAAATAAAATAATTATTAAACTTTTTATTAAAAATATAAAATAAATACATGTAGTAATGTAAATAAACTTGTAAAAAATAAAATAATTATAATATTATTTAAAATCAATATTAGATAAATAAAAAGCAACATTCATCTAAATCAATAATTGATTTGTTTTCTTGTTTATTACCATGCATTCTAAATCGATTTTTTTTATATTGATTGACGACCCCAACGATCATCTACTCTAGAAACATAATGGTCCCCTAATCTAGAAACGCAACGGTCCACTACAAACACGAATTTAGAAAAGCACGAGCATGTAATAATTTCGTGCTAGGCGGAGCACAAACTAGTCATTTGATCCTACAATACCTTATTTCATAATTTCGTGTTGCTTAACAGTTTTGCCTCAAAATCATTTTCATCGTCGTTATTTTGAGTTCAATATCGCTTGGTCATGAATAAATCGAGTTTTCTCTCGTTTTAATTTTTGTTTACTTTTAAAACCGACCCCTAAATTTTTTGATAAACATGTCGTATTTATTTTGGAGGCTAATGAGAATAAACGCAATGATTATTTATTTTTATTTGGCAAAAATATTTTAGTTATCTTATTTTTATTTGGCAAAAATGTTTTAGTTATCTTTGAAGATGACTCTACCTCAATATAAGCCGCTCCCTTCTTGCATAAATTATTTATCAAAGACAAATTATTTATCAAAGACCCCGGCCGTTCGTCAACAAATTTAAAGAATTGAGAGAGAGAGAGAGAGAGAGCAAGGCTGATGGAGAACGTCACCCCAAACATCCTACCCTTGCAGCCTTCTAGATCTCATTTTAATTAATACTTCTAATTAATATGTTAGGCGAAAAAAGGTAATATAACATGAATTGGCAGTATTCATTCAACCCCAAAGGTAAAAATGGTAAGTATACTTAAAGACCAGTCGAAAAATTGATGCATTTTGTTCGTATGTCGAATGAACCGAGAGATTAAGATACAAGTCTACAAGTGACAAAGGAAAATATTTCTGAGGAACTTGGAATAAAGTAGACTAATAGTAGTAACCAGCTGCTCTAGTTTATAATAAGTTACCAGTCAAACTGAACCCTGCCGGTTTCGTTTAGTACCGAAATAAGGTTTTAAGATGCACATTCAGTCAGCATCACTCAGCAAAGCTGCTACAGCTACTTTGTGTACAGATACACCATGGTGAAGACAAAGAAACCAGCCATCTGCATTTTTCAATCAAGACCATAGAAATAGGAGTGGCCAACACGTCAGGCAAAGGACGAATAATTGATTAATAGGATACTTGAGAATCTGGGACTATGGGGAGAGAAAGTGAAAAAAGAATAGCATGGGAAACAAGTAAAAGAGACCATATAAAGTGCTCGAGTACAAACATTTCCTTTGTACATTCCTTGAGACCAAAAGAGGAATATATCTCATATTCCAAAATCTAAGAAACCTAAAATGACCGAGGTATATAAAAGCTAGGGATTAAAGAACTCGAAGAACTGTTGGAAGACAAAGGAGGTAAGAAAAAACTGGGAGAGGGAGCTTACCATTGAAAACGACGATCCATAATATGGATAAGCAGCAATAATAAATCTTTCATACTCATTATGCCTGAAGGGTCGAACAGGAATCTGCATGTTGCATCATTTGAAAATCATTCACATGACAAGTATTTAGGAGAGAAGCTAAGTAAATTGAAATTAACACATATGTAAAGAATGAGAAGAAAAAGAACCAGGTAGTTCATTAGTAAATTGCATATTTATTATGATTTCTTAAGATTCAAATTTCTTGAAACCGATACTAGTATTTTTATCTTTATTTATTTCTTATAAAATAAATGACTACATTAGAGATGCCCGGTTACAGATGAAAGACAATTTTAGAAATGTCAATGGAGAGCGGAAAAAGTACATTCAGATGTCCAGAAGATATAAAAGTGGATATGGAATTGAACATACTCATTTCAAAGTCTCACCATAAGAATCATTATAAATAAAATAACATTTTTCCTCTTCAAAGGGACTTGTGTAGTATAGTTGCTACCAGCATATGCTTATTCATCAGATCCCAATACATCTCAATGGGGAATAAATAACAATGAACCATAGACATTACCTGTTTTGATAGACTTAAGGTAGTATATCCAAGTCTCTGATAATCAACCTTGAATTGGAAAACACCATAGACATCTGGAACCTTGAAAGATGTATAATATAAACCCTGTAGAGAATGGTATTAAACAAAAGGTATTAAGAGTGAGAGCCATATATGTTAGAATAAAAGAACATTACGAGAAATGTCAGGAACTACAATGGTTGAGAAAAAAACAGAGCACCTTCTGATCGGTTGACAGGGTTTTCAAAACATAGGGGCTCATCATGTAAAACTGAATTTGCAGATCATCAGCTACATATGGTTCCCAACTTGTACCAGACCATTCAAATACTTCAACAGAGTAATCCTTCAACAAAATTAAAGTGCCAGTTAAAATATAATCTCGACCAATAGATCGGGTCACTTCAATTTATTTATTCTGATAAGCAATAAACATTATTTGGAACAGATTATTACCACGTCATCTTTGATCCTGTACATTGACGGTTCATCCTTGTCACCAACTTTGTGGTGTTTTACATTCACAGTCTGGAAACACGGACAGATAATAATATAAAGACAGAGGTATCAAGATAAAGAAAATTACAGTTCCAACAGGACCCAATGGTGTTATGAAGTGACATTCATAGTATAAAGAGTTCCAAAAAGAAGACCAATCCGCCGTAATGGAAAACTGCAGAATCAAAAGGATTCAAAACATAAAATCAAAGAGCTTCAGACAGAAAACAAACCTTCAGGTGGCCTCTTTCATGGAAAACCCATTTGCTAAGTTCAGTCAGAAATTGTTTGTTCCCACTTTTCTCGTGCCTGTTTATCACAAAATGAAACTCACTCACATGGTAAAAAGGTAAAAAAGAAAGGTAAAAAGGTAAAAAAGAAAAAACATAGATAATCCAACTATAGCCTTGAAACTCACTCACTTGGTAGTAGTTCCAGCTTTCTGTACTCCAGATCGGAAAAAACTAAATGCAGAAACAAATATTATCAATTTGATTATATCATAAATAAGAAGAAAATATTACAATAAGATTATCGGCTAACCGGTTGCTGAACATGCTCAGTGAGCCAGATATCAGAATTCGAGCATTGTTTCTTGCCTGAAAAATGTGGCGGGGATTAGGGAAATCAATTTATGAAGGAAAAATGAAAAAAATTTATAGCATCATCATCAAATGATATCGCCTTATTCAATTCCATATAATCTTTAATTCCTTTTGGTAGATATTACAAGTTAAGTCATCAACGCCAAGTCTGGACAACACCTAGATAAATTCAAGGTCAGTGGTAAGCTTCAAAAATATGATTTACTTCCCAAACTTGACTTTACCCATATTTATCAACTAAAGTGGTAAAGTAGTATGAGACTCTCGGGTGGGTTAGCGAGTGATTCAAGTAGCACAGAACTCAGAAAAGAAATAGTATTGGATCAGCAAGATGTATCTAGTAGAAGGCTACATCAATTTTGCTGCTTACTGAAAAAAGCAAGTGGATAACTACAAGGGCAAATATGCAAATTGAAAAATATCAAATAGATCAACAAATTTATTAAACAAACAACACATTCGATATAAATAACACATAATGATGATGGACAGTAGTTAGAGGCTGAGATGTTTCCTATCTTAAATGGTATATTAGAATCATGCTGAAGGACTTGATATATATAACTTTGTAATGAGCACAAGTAAGACGAGACTAGCATTTAGACAAGAAAGAACACCTATATTATCCGAAGCATTGGTTGTCATTGACTGAATTGGAATACCTGAACAATTGAAACTAAGGATACCCCTGACCCAGTCAAAGTGGGAGCAGTTGATAACTTTGAATTTGGATTGGCTGAGTATGCTGCCGGGGAAGCAGATAGAACTTTTAGCACCTGAATCATAAAGCATATGTTATTTTACTTGAGAAAAGACGAAATTACCTAGATCCATACAGGAAGAGATCACTCACTTAAATTAGGAAATATTACCAGGTTATTTGCAGAATTTATAGAGTGACCAATGCCCTTAAAAAGCACAGGAGCCTGTTGTAGAATTAAAGAGAAAACTGGGTTAGCAGGGAAAGCAGAATTGTTATTGATTAAAGTACAGGACCAGATTCAGATTCTTGCGATTGAGTTGATTGACTTGATTCCATGAAAGAGAGCATTTAGTCACCAGTAAATAATCTCATTAACATGCAGGAACCCAATTTTTCCCATTTTTGATTTCATTTTCCTTTAACCAATGAAAACATAGCAACAGACTCAGTTCACCAAATAATCATTCACCTTCCTTATGGCTCAATATAGACTGGATGAAAGTTTCATTAATATGGAAAATCAACAGAAGTCCTTCGCTACCAGGATCAAAATATTTTAATCTGTGGGGATACCTGACCAGGTAACACAGAGGACTATAAAGAAATATACCTCAATTTTCTTGCTGCCCAAAATAACCTCAGATTGGATGAAATCATCAACGGCTATCAAAGTATGATCCCCTTCTGTCTCTGAAACTGCATAGCTTGTATGGTCCATTACAAAAGCTGCTGGATCCTACAAGTACACAGCTCAATATAAACACGATTTTTGAGGACGAATCTTTAGCATTTTTCCAGGGTAAAAAAAAGGGAATTCTAGATAATAACAAAATCAAATACACATGTTAAGAACATAGAACATATCGATAAATAGAATTCTACCTCATCGAAGTCAACCCCACACTCAACAGCTATCTCTCTAATCAATTCAGACGCCGATCCATCAGCAGCAAGAATCAAATCATGACCAGAATCAACAAACTCTATTAACGACGCAGCATCAATTGACCCGCCGAACCCTAATTTCAAGCAAACAACAAAACATAAGAAGAACACAATTGAGACTCAGGAACTCTGCAAATGTAAATATATATGATTCTACTGTGAATTTCGGGCATTTACGATCGATTGTCGGGGAGAACAGAATAACGGCGTCGTACAGATAATGTCCATATCTCTGCAGGGCGAGCTTGGGGTCATCGGCGAGCTTGAAAGCGAGGTCGAGCCCTCTGGATTCGAGGGACTGGAAGAAGAGAGAGTGCGACGATTTAATCGCGAAATCGTCGAGAAGAACCAAAACCCGGCGATCCGTGGGATTCTCTTCGGAAAACGAGGCGCATAAAATCGCGAGCAGGTGAAGGGTAATCAGCAGTATCGACAAAATTTTCCCGAACATGGCGATCGATCTCCGAATGCAGGTCTATGAAATTGTCTCAGCCGAAACTAAAGGAAAACCCCCTCCGATAATTCGAGAGCCTGAAGTCGCAGACGATTTTGGGAGAAGAAAATGATATGGTGGGAGAGGGAGTGTGAGTGTGAGAGTGTTCAGTCAAATAACATTACAATACTGTATTAGTAGTTCCTCTATCTCTCGTAAGAAAAAGAGATTATTAAATCACATTTGTAAATGTTCCGATAAATATTGTTGATCCCACGTTTCAGTCTTTTATTTGTTAATTTCATCAAATCCAGTCCTTTCCGTTTAATTCCCATCGGAAAACTCACGTGGTCGTCACGTGCGTGCTGACGTGACAGTCATGGGAGGCTTCCTGACGTGGTTTGAGATTAAATCACATTGATCTTGCAACTTAAGCTGATCTCCCGTTTGATCCTTTTTTTAGTTCAAAAAATCAAATCTCATCTTTTCCGGTTGATTTCTACCGGAAATTAAATTTTCAGCTCGAAAATATTTCTGGCCGAACCGAAGTAACCCGATAGCCCGAGTGGGCTAACTCGATTGACATCCCTATATGTGCAATTTTCGGTGGAAATTAACCAGAAAGGATGAGATTTGATTTTTTGAAAAAAAAAAGACCAAACGTGGGATGAACCTAAGTTGCAATACCAAATATGATTTAATCTCAAGCCACGTCAACAAGCCTCTCTTGATGACCGCCACGTCAGCACGCACCACGTGAGTTTCCCGGTAAAAATTAATCGAGAAAGACTGAATTTGATGAAATTAACAAATAAAAGATTGAATGTGGAATTAACAGTATTACCGGACCAAATTTGATTTAATTTCTAAGAAAAATACCGAGTACTTATTTTTCAAAAAAGTAGAAGATATTTATGAGAAATCGAACGCTCCAAAAGAATTTGTCATATCACAATTAAGAGATGTAAATTTTTAAATCTCGTGAGTTAAAAAATAACATGAGTACTTTTGAATTTTTTTTCGAAATATCTTCCCAAATCAAACATCAATTTGAATTCGTTTCTTCAGAGAGCACAATTTCACCAAAATTATCAACATAAAATAAATAACAATAATCAATCAATTATCGATTAAAAAAATTATTATATTGTTCCCTTTTCTCACATAATTTAATAAATAAAATTTATTAATATAGTGAATTCATGTGATTGTAATTTGAATTTTTTTTCGAAATATCTTCCCAAATCAAACATCAATTTGAATTCGTTTCTTCAGAGAGCACAATTTCACCAAAATTATCAACATAAAATAAATAACAATAATCAATCAATTATCGATTAAAAAAATTATTATATTGTTCCCTTTTCTCACATAATTTAATAAATAAAATTTATTAATATAGTGAATTCATGTGATTGTAATTGTTGAGAATAATAATTTGTGAAATTAAGTAAACAATGATTTAATTTTTTATCAAACCAAATTTTAAACAATTTATAAATAAATTGTTTTATTAAGAGGGGTAAGTATTTTATTTTTATATACTCACAACAAATCAATTTAAAAGATAAAAAGTGTTTAAAATTGCACAGAGACTTGCTAAGAAAGATATTCTCCATTATTATTATTATTATTATTATTATTATTATTATTATAAAAACTGAAAAGTTTGCAGGTTTATATTTATATTTCTTCAGTCGTATTGAATTCATCTTTGAAAGAGAGTTTGAATCGGTGGAAAAAATCTCTTAAACCTTGATTTTATTTATCTGGAGAAAATGATGGATATCGACTCTCAAGAGTATCGGCTGAGATGCGAACTTCGCGGCCACGAAGACGATGTATGATATCTCACTCCTCGTAATCTGCTGCTATAATTTTCTACGATTCTGGAATCAATTGCTTGCTCGCTTAGCTCGACTGAAATTTCAATTTCAAAATTTCCGATTTTTATTTTGTTGCTGTCAATTTTCATGCTGCTAGTATATTGGTATTCATCACACTAGGGTTGAGTTCAATACCGTGAATGATCCTACGGTGTTTTTGTGTGTCGAATATCGAGAAATCGAGGTGTTAATCTTGATTTTGTGTTTGGTTTGTAATCTATCAAGTGATCATGTTCAGAATTCCTCTTTTTATTGTAACTCAAATGCTATAGGGATTTTGTAGCTTCGACTGATTTTTATGTTGTCTCTAGGCTCGTGGTATATGCGTATGTGGAAATGCCGGTATAGCTACTTCTTCGAGAGACAGAACCGTGCGGTTTTGGACTCTAGACGAGCCTCAGAAGCGTGATTACACTATGTCCAAAATATTGCTGGGTCACACTAGTTTCGTGGGGCCGTTGGCGTGGGTCCCACCCAGCGAGGAGCTCCCGGAGGGTGGCATTATATCTGGAGGGATGGACACTCTTGTTATCGTGTGGAATCTGGCAACTGGAGAGAACGTGCAGACTCTGAAGGGCCATAAGCTGCAAATCACTGGTGTTGCATTAGATGGTTCGGATATCGTCTCCGTGTCTGTAGATTGGTAAGTCAAATTTAGGAGCTAGTGGTTGTGGTCTTCATATGCTTTATTTTCACATAGCAATTTTCAATATATATATAGTGAATTTATGTGCTAATTTCGTTTTATTCAAGTACACTGAGCCGTTGGAAGGGAGGTCAACAAGTTGAGGTCTGGGAAGGTCATAAAGCACCAATTCAAGCAATTGTTAAGTTGCCCTCTGGCGAGTTTGTTACAGGTAATGCCTTCATTCATAGATTTTCAGATATTTTGTCTGGAAAACTTGAAATTGATGACCCTGGCCTGCAGTAGTTTTAATGTTAACATTCAATTGGAACTGATTATAATGGTTACCCAGGTTCAAGTGACACGACTTTGAAGCTTTGGAAAGGAAAGTCTTGTACCCATACTTTCCTTGGACATACAGGTTCTGCTTTCACTTCCTCAAGAATTATAATATTTTTCCTGTTTTATTAATCCCCTTAAAATGTATGTCAGGTGAATATCTACATATTTTATTGGTTATAAATCTAATTTAATGACCATTTTTAATTGTTTTTTCTTACAAAAATTGGCAATTTAAATATTTTATCTTGATTGTGAAGTATTAAAATTAAGGCATAACTATACATTTTTCTTCAAAGATGAAGCCCTTAAACCTTACGAGTTACAATAATCATGCATGGTCCATTGCTATTTTCCTAATTTGGGTAATTTCATTAAGACATGTGAATATTTTGGTTCCTTTTATGGCTTGCTAGGATTAGTGAAGTAGTGATTCTTAAAAATGAAATAAAAGTACCTACTTAGACGAGAAAGTTACGGAGACGAGAAAGCCTTCTTAAAGATGTCTAATTAAATTAATTATTACTCTACTCTGCACTGATATCATTTGTTTCTCTAGCAAATAAATTTAATATTCTTTCAGCTATTTGGGTAAAATTTTATATTTTTTTGCAGACACCGTTCGAGGGGTGGCTGTCATGCCAGATTTAGGAATCCTTTCAGCATCACATGATGGGTAAGATTTTGGTTATTTTTTTTGAGGTAGACATGGTAACATTTTTAGTAAGTACAATTAATTTCTTGGAATACTAGTATTAACCTTCAGAGATTTGTGTCTAAGTAATGAAAGAATTGGAAATGATCTCAAAATAATATAGGGAAGGAATTACATGTATTGGAATGTTGAATGTATACTTGTTGGATAGGAAAATGGAATGGCAGAACACAAAGGTATCATTCACTAGCATTGGGATGAAAAGGAGAAAAAAGGAACTTAAATATAGATACCTTAAATCTATACTGTGAACTTTTGCTAGCTCTTTGTTCATTCCTTTTACAGTCCAGATATGTCTTTGTTGGTATTGTATACTCGATCTTTTGTAGTATTGTTAGTTTGTTAGGTTATTGTTGGATATGACTATTTTTGTATTATGATTTTCAATCAATATTTTATTTAGTGCTGCCTTTTCTAAAGTTGGAATATGCTTCTCTCTTGTTTTCTGGTGTATCATCCTGTATTTCTAATCCTATTATAGTTGTGAATCACAGTTCTATCAGGCTATGGGCACTTAGTGGGGAACTCCTTCTGGAGATGGTTGGGCACACGTCCATTGTGTATTCTGTTGATGCACATACGTCTGGGTTTATAGTCAGTGGGAGTGAGGATTGTTCAGCAAAGATATGGAAAGGTTGTTTTCTCATCTCCATGGCATGCAAATACAATTTTACTTTATTTCTTTCTGTGTTTGTTCTTTTAATTATATGCCTGCAAATGGCCTGGATTTGATGGAAAACCTTTTTTAATTTTATGTTTTTTTTGTTTTTCTGCCAATGTCGCTGTTTTGAATAAGGATACTTAAGAAAAATTATAATTGATGTGAACATGGTCTTGGCTGGCTGCAATATTGAAGAGAGTGCTGAAATGTTGAAGCTGCTCCCATTGTTTTAAATGAGATTTATTATTTATACCACTAGGATTGTTTTGACCTCATTTCTTAAGCTTCATTCTATCAGAATTTAATATCGAGTTTTGTTGCAGATGGAGTTTGTGTACAAAACATAGAGCATCCTGGTTGCGTATGGGATGCCAAGTTCCTGGAAAATGGCGATATTGTAACGGCTTGCTCTGATGGAATTGTTCGTGTCTGGACTTTAGATGATGAAAGGATTGCTGATGCTGTAGAAATTGAATCATTTGCTACTCAACTTTCCCAATACAAGATTAGTAGGTATGAAGTCTATGCTTTACTTTCTTTACGGAGTACTATTTTTCTTTCTAAAGTTATGATCAGATTGTTGGGTTATGTTCAAGTTGGGTTCCTAAATTAATGCAACCTGCAAAAATCAATTTTCATGATTGTCTTGCTTGGTGAGTTTCAAAATGACTGTTGTTTAGATACTACTATTTATTTGTTGTTTTATACTGCTTTAGTGCTTTCCTAGGTCCGGTTGATTGAAAGACATCAGACTTTTTAATAGCTTATGACCCACTTTTATATATTAGTTGCACATTTCATCATTTTGTTTTATGTTTTATCATTGTTTATCAGGAAGAAAGTTGGGGGGATGAAATTGGAAGAATTGCCAGGTCTTGATTCACTAAAGACTCCAGGTACTTTTTATATATTTTGTAAATATAACTAGGATAGTTTATTAGCCAGTAAATGTACCCAGGCGAAATTATGGACGTTGTTTGAACAGAGGATGTTTCTTTTGAAATGAACATGAATCTGAGAATTCCTATTAAATTTATGCATGCAAAACTTTTGTGATGATAAAATGATCAGGAAGTAGTGATGGGCAGACAAAGATAGTCCGGGAAGGAGATAATGGTGTTGCTTATTCATGGAATATGAAAGAACAGACGTGGGACAAGGTAAAATATAATTCCATACATGCAAATATGGTTATATACTTGCCTTTACATGGCTGTATGCTGTGGTTATAATCTTGGAATTCCATGCTCTGCTTTGTTCTTATCTTCTTTTTGGTTTCCGATAAGTTGTTTGGTTCATTGCTCATTGATTTCATTCTTATTAGTTATTAGTATTAGATTAGGATTTTTGCATCTTCAAACTACATAATGAAATTCTAGCTTTGCAATATCAGCTTTTATTCAGTTTATTCTGGTTCTGCTATTTTTAAACCTGTCGTTTTAATTGTTAATCTTCATTTCACGTGTAGATTGGTGAAGTTGTTGATGGACCTGATGATAACATGAAGCGTCCTATACTTGATGGAATTCAATACGACTTTGGTAATCCTTTTTCTGTAACTACCTTTTATGCATCTGCGTATTCCTTCCTTTTCAATGACAAATTGCATATTATTACCTTCAGTATTTGATGTCGACATTGGAGATGGTGAACCTGTACGTAAATTGCCCTACAATCGTTCAGGTATACTCTTGATTAGACTTTTCTGAAGAAGCTGTACCTTTTTTTATATTTCTACAGCCTTCTCTACCCTCTTTTCACCTGTGTGATATTCTTTTGGAAAAATATTTCATTGTTCTCCTTTTTTATGTCATTGTAAATAACAAACTACTTATAGATAATCCATATGACGTGGCTGACAAGTGGCTGCTCAACGAAAATTTACCTCTTTCTTACCGGCAACAAGTTGTGGAATTTATTCTGCAAAATTCAGGACAAAGGGACTTCACACCGGATCCAATGTTTCGAGACCCCTACACTGGATGTAAGACCAAATGTTAATAAGATCAATTTCATGGAGACACTTTTCATGTGCTATTCAATATTCAATGCTCTTAATTTTATTTTAATTCTTCAGCCAATGCTTATATACCTGGAGCCCCTTCAAGAGTGCCAGGTTTACTTCATAATTGACCTTGTATTCCTTGTTCTTCATTGTTTGAATGTTGGTTGTGCAAGAGATGTCACAATTGCTGTTTTTTTTTTTTGTTAAATGCAGATGTATCAAAGCCTTCTTACAAGCACATTCCCAAAGTACTCTTCCAACTCTTGCTTTTTTCACTGTTGGGTTTAGTTCACTACTTGAGATTTAGAATATACTCTATATTCCATCACGTGTTCATATATAGAGAATACCATTTTCTTCTCCCATATATGTGGTAAGGATGTCTATTTAACTTTGACACCACAAAACATAAACTGTCTATGAAGGGAGGTTGTTTGAAAAGGCAGGATGGGGGTATTACATGGAAGTGAGCTTGTTGTCTTTTGGAGGATTGGCATGCATAAATGTCATTTAAAAAACCTCATGTGATTGTGTGTAGAGTTAGGGACAATTATAGATATTACTCTTACATTCATTGCCAAAAAAAATTGACAATTTTTTCCCCTCCAGAAAGGGATGCTCGTGTTTGACGCCGCCCAGTTTGATGGAATCCTCAAAAAAATCTCCGAGTTCAATAATGCTCTGCTGTCTGATTCGGTAATCTTTTTATTGCATTATTGTGTTTTTCTTGTATTGTACATTATTTCAGTTTTTTATGTGAATGCTTTATTTTCCGCCACCACCTGCTCAGTCACCTTCTCCTAGGTTTGTTAATCCTAGCCACTAGTGCGATTTGACTAATTTCTGGTTCATTACACTGGTCTTTGTAAAACTTTCCTGTAGGAGAAATCGCATTTATCGCTGAATGATGGTGATATGTTGAGATTGAATGCTATTGTAAAGATTTTGAAAGACACGTCACATTACCATAGCAGTACTTTCTCAGATGTGGATGTTGCATTGCTGCTAAAGTTGCTGAGTACATGGCCAGTTGCTATGCTATTTCCCGGTAAATGTCCTTTAACTGTATTATGAGTCCCTTTTCAAGAGCAGAAGCGACCTTCCTGAGTATAGATTATCAATATATTTTTCTTCCCTTTTGTCTTTTTATAATTTATTACCATTTCTTACAGTTGTGGATGTCATGAGGATCTTTGTACTTCATCCAGACGGAGCCGGGAAGCTTATTCAGCATGTCAATGTTGAAAATGGTAACTAATCAAATTCAATTTGAACCATTTCTGTGAGACCTATATTTTTTCCAAAATTATTACTCCATCCGTGCCGGACCTATAGTCACATTCTATTTTGGTATGCCCCATACCAATAGTCACAACCCAAAAAAGAAATAATTACCCATACTTTTTCAATTTAAAAGAAAAATTCTTCCCTATTTTCACCTACTTTTTAACGTTATTTGCAACTACCTTTCTCAATTTAAAATGATTTTCACCCCTTAATATTTGGTCAAATATTCTTAAAAATATATTTTCTTAATCTCTATGCCCGCGGATACATGTGACCATAGGTTCGGGATGGAGGGAGTATACTTTTTAATTACATCGTTTGAGGTTTTTCTGCAAACAAAAAATCAGATCAGCTGCATCCTTTTTTTTTCGTTAAGGTTTACGGTGATAAATTCTTTCTTTTCGTTTTCACCAGATATAATCATTGAGTTGATCAGGAAGGTAACTGCAAGTCCTCCACATCCTGGGAATCTACTCACCACTCTCCGTGCAGTTACTAATCTCTTCAAAAACATACGCCACCATGATTGGTTACTAATACATCGTGTTGAGGTTAGTAATACATTTGGATATGCAGACAAAAAATCCGCATTTCTATTATTTAGTGGGGAACATTTTAGCACTATCGAAATTAACTTATTATCCTATGTGGTACATTTACTGATTTACTGATTTTGTAGATTCTTGATGCCTTCTCAAGCTGTTGGTCATCCTCAAATAAGAATATTCAAATAGCATATGCGACATTACTACTCAAGTAAGTAGCAAAATGAATGGGTTAAATGTTGAAGTTAATTTTGACTTCAAATTTACATGAATTGCTCCTTTTATTTGTTCTTTAAGATGTGGGAACGAATGAATAGCAGTATTGGTTGTTTTGATAAATTTTTGTTATCCAAATTCAAAAACTATATCTTGTACATTTTGACTTTTTTTTCTATCCATAGATGTCCATATTTGTAAGGCATTTAGAATTTATGTATGTGCTCATCAATATTTTACTTTGTCTATTGAATGGTGAATATATGTCACAGACGGTGACATTTTTTTCCACGATGGTTTGTGTTGATATTAGTATAATTCTTCCATTGATATCTACAGCTACGCTGTTCTTTTGATTGAGAAGAAGAATGAAGAAGGTCAATCTCAAGTTCTTTCAGCGGCATTGGAGGTATTGTTGTTTTGCTGAGATGCCATGCCTGTGTATAAGAAATAAGAAGTTATAAATAACATTGAAAGTGTTACAGTAAACATTACACCCCCCTCGAAGTTTGTATTTACCTAACAAATAAACCCCTCTCGAAGATGTGATTCGTAATCCTTTTCTTATATTTTGTGAAGATGGCAGAAGAAACAACCGTTGATCCTGATTCCAGATTCCGGGCTTTGGTGGCTATTGGCTCTCTGGTAGGTTTTCTATGTTTTTACTGTTCGAATATTCGACTGGACCGTTGATATTGCAACACGACAATGTTATTTTTTTCGGTTGTGATATTCTTTATTTTACAGATGCTTGAAGGGCTTGTGAAAAAAGTTGCTTTGGATTTTGATGTTGTAAATATTGCCAAGGCAGCAAAGGCATCTACTGATGAAAAGATTGCTCAAGTTGGATCTGACATTCAACTGGTTGCCGAGCGCACTTGACTTCGTTCCATCTCTTCTTTCGACGCGACGCGCAACATATACTTTCATTCCATTTATTTGAGTAAATGCGCGAGGGGACACAAACTAGTAATTTTTACTAATTTGAGGGCCGATGTGGGAAAAACAAAAAAGTCATAACTAATTCCAATGTTTCATTTTACTTTGATTGCGCTGAAAACTACCCTAATGCATGAATCAAATTGAGGAGAATAAAACAAAGTTTGTGCGAAATTATTGTGGACCAAAAAACATGGGTAGATCTAAATAGTTTGGGGGCTTTTAATATTGTGGACCATGGAAGTTTTTATGTTCGTCGTGTTCATGACACGACGAGCCGGCAAAAAAGATTATGAGGTGGATGCGAACAAGGTCCATAGTCTCGTGAATACACATCCTCGAGGATGTTATTCTTTGTCGGAGGATGCTGATAGCAGGATCAGCAATATCGCAATCTTGCTCAAAGTGGCTATTTTTGCGATCTGCCAAACTATGTATATCAGGAATGAGTATATTTTTGCGATCTGCCAAACTATGTATATCAGGAATGAGTATTGGATGCTGACGTCAAAATAATGTACTAGTATAAATATATAATTGAGCAAATAAGATATATTATACTCCCTCCGGCCATTAATAGATGTCATACTTTCCTGGACACGGAGTTTAAGAAAATTGTTGTTTTATTTTTTAATTGAAAAGTAAGGATTAAAATATATTTTAAAAGTGAAAAGTAAAGTAGTTGTGAGTAAGTTTAAAAAGTAGGTGGGGTAAAGTAGAATAAAATTGTATATTAAAATGAAAAAGTTAAAATAATTATTTCCTTTTTTGGGGTGTGTCAACTATTGTTGAATACCCCAAAAAGGAAAGTATGACAACTGTCTTTGAACCGAGGGAGTACGAAGTATATAAAGATGGTCAGATGTCGAGACTCAATGGTTTGTAAGTACTATATTTAGTCAAGAGTCGAGACTCAATGGTCAGATGGTCAAGAGTCGAGACCCAATAGTTTGTAAGTCCAAAGTGATACTAGTATTTAGTCAAGAGTCGAGACTCAATGGTGTTTGAATATTTTCTACCACAATCGATGTTTCTAAAATTTATTCATTAAATATAATATTTAGTCGAGTTTAATCTCAATGTTCCTATGACAATTGACAATTAGTTTATAATTCAACACAAAATAATTATAAAATTGAAACTCTTAAGACTACTATATTCTAATATTACGAGTGCTTCATTTTAATATCCTACTAGTATAGTATAAATTATTAAATGAACCTATGAGACTATGATCTCATCTTTTCAATTCCAACATTTACACTCTAAGAATATGAAAATTGTAATTTAGTCCTTTGAGAATTCCAAATTTCCACATTTGTCGACTAAATATCATGATAAAATTTAGGCAATTAGCTCACCACAAGTGCTTCCGTCCATTTCTATTTTTTTCTTGTTCTCTCTCCGATCCAACCTACCTGATCGAGGTTAGATTTCTTTCCTGCATCACTCCTTTATTTTCGTTTCTACATTTTCGATTCTGGTAATTTCAGATCTATATCGCATCTCTTTCTTTCAGTACGTCGTCGTGTTTCCTGGTTATGTGCGAATTGAATTTCTGGATTTTTTTCCCGATGAGTGATGCTGTATATACATGTGCTGGATTTATGTTTTACTGTGTTGCTTATTTCTATTTTAGTTTATTTATTTTTCCTTGGAAAAAATTTAATCTGATTGTGCAGTGACAGTTATTAATGGTGGGTTATGAATTTTATTTACCCTGATTTAATTTACTGAGATGATTATGTGTTGCAGTAAATAGTAGAATCCATGTCGAAAATTAACATAGAGATTTCAACAATTTTTGCTCCTGATAAGTTATGGGTGAAAATTGAACAGATCCAAGCCTCCCTTTCTCGTTGCACGTATGGATCGCGGGACCAGCTTCCCATCATCGACAGACGAATCCTATTACTCGCCCGATGCTCTGTTTGACACTGGAAATTTCGAATGCCACATATGTTTCGAGTTAGCTCATGAACCAGTCGTGACCCTATGTGGTCACCTCTACTGCTGGTCTTGCCTCTACCAGTGGCTTCAACTGCATTCCCATTCGCACGAGTGCCCTGTTTGTAAGGCCATCGTGCAAGAAGAGAATTTGGTTCCCATTTTCGGAAGGGGGAAATCAACTCGCGATCCAAGAAACCGATCGTTTTCTGGGCTCGCTATCCCGAATCGACCTGCGGCTCAGAGACCCCAAACTGCTCCACGAGTCGATGTGAACTTTGCCCGACCGCCACCACGAGACGATTTGGACACCTTGATCAGTTTTATGCCAATGGCAGCTGCAAGATTCGGTCACATGACGCTTTCGACCCTCTTCAGTGCCCTACCATCCATTTTCAACCTTCAGGTGAACGTTCATAGCCATAGTTGTTCATTCACTGTCCATTCGGTTTCAACAAAACTAGTCTAGGTAGATGGAGTAGTGTGAATGTGTGATCCCAGAATAATTGAATTTGGTATTCATGGAAATGAAAAATTGGCTGCAGGTGAATGGTTTTCATGATGCTACAATTTATGGAGCGACCTCTGGAGTCCCGTATTTGTTTCCAAGTTCCCTTCATGGAGGTTATATCCATGGTTTTCATAACTACCATTATTCGTCTCCGATTGAATGGAAACCGATCATTTGGAAGGTTTTTTTCGTCTTTGTTGGGCTTATGATACTCTTGCATGTGACTGTCGCGTGAAGTTGCTTCATAGTAATGAATTGGTAGTGTATTGTATCGTATCATATACATGCATAGTTTAGTTTAATATATAGGGGTTGTGTTTGTGTGCTATGACTATATATAGATACATTCTTGAGATCATGGACTCAGATTACTTGTTGGGTGATAATAAATCAGTATATTATGTATCGGTAATTTTATTTGTATTGCCTGAATACAGTGCAGTTGAGTTGTTTCTCAAGTGTGTGTGTTAATTTTCTCAGTAGTTAAATGCAAATGATAAGTTCAAACACTACTTGAAATTCAGTACTGTACAATGATTTTAGTTTGATCTTTTAGCTTCGTCCCACGGTCAAGGTTAAGGAGATTTGTTGGAACAAGTTAAGGAATAATGTATTTATTGTGCAAGTGAGTTTCTTTGTTGGAACAAGTTAAGGAATAATGTATTTATTGTGTAAGTGAGATTCTGTTGTTGTAATTATTTGTATGGCTGTAAATAAAGTGCAACTCTTGCCGTGAAATAATAGTACCAATTAAAATCTCATAAAATTGTAAAATAAATATATATCATATGGTTGTATTTTATTTAATTTGATGATAACATGATTTTGCAGTGAAATGTACTGTTAATTTCAATTTTGATTTAGCAAAAGTAAAATGTGAGTATTGATTTTTAAAAGAGAAATTGAATATTACAGAGTACTGTAATACACAACAGCATTAGCTGATTTCCCAGGGTAAAAAAAACACTCAAAATATAATTCAACAAAAATAAATACTCCAGCATTAGCTGATTTCCCAGGGTAAAAAAAACACTCAAAATATAATTCAACAAAAATAAATACTCCAGCATTAGCTGATTTCCCAAGGTAAAATCAAAAGCTCAAAATATAATTCAACAAAAATAAATACGGAGTACTACTACTGCTTTCTCTGGTCCCAAGTCTTTTGTAAATTAGAACTTAGGACCATAAGACTACTTTTTAGGTTTTTATGGCCTATGTTCTTTATAATTTACAATGGCCCTAGGTCCATAGGTACGGGAGTGAGGTACTATATACTGTATACATACAAGTTTGAGATACTACAAATAAATGTCCATTTTTTAAAATAATATTTAAAATAAGTGTTAATTTTGGTATTTTAATACCTAATTAATGTAAATAATGTTGTTTGCCATTAAATGATGGCAGTATTTAAGATGGTTTATAAAATTTCTTAATATATTACTTAGTTGATACTGTAAATTATAATATCTCTTTTATATTAATCTTTGTTAATTTTAAATTTAAATATATGGTAACAAATGTTTATTTTTTCATGGCTATTTTTGTAATTACGAATGCTATATAGTACAATAAACAAATGCAATTCATGGATCACGAGCGCAGCGCAGAGATATAATTCGCATTTTAGGCTCATTGTTATACTCTCCAAGTCAAAAACTCAACTGAAAATAAAACCCGAACTAAGCTAACGTGCGCACTTAGGCAAGTTGACTCCATGGCTCTCCCTCTGCAATTCTGTCGTATCAACATACGAACCGAGCTTCCCTTGCCGGAGGCCAGAATATTCCGGCGTAGGATTCCGTCCTCCATCCGTTGTTCCGCCTCCGGAGAAGCTGCTCCGTCGTCCTCCGCCGCGGTTGGTTCTTCCGAGTTCGACGCCAAGGTTTTTCGCCATAACTTGACGAGGAGCAAGAATTACAATCGAAAGGGGTTTGGGCATAAGGATGAAACTCTTGAGCAGATGAACCAAGAGTATACAAGTATTCCGATTTTTATTTTTTATTTTTCTCTCTGTTAATTTAGGATCTTTCATGTGAATTTAACTGCAGTTAATATATGATTTGATCCGAAATACTCTGTATTTCTTAATTTATGTTTCCATTTCAATTTTTTAGGATTGAAATGATCGAGTATTTCAAATTATATAGTTTCATTTTATATTTTGGAGTTGTATCGTGTACTCATGTCTGCCCCGTTTCCGGGTTGTCTCAGGTGACATTATTAAGACTTTGAAGGATAACGGGTATCAATACAAATGGGGAAATGTGACCGTGAAACTCGCCGAATCTTATGGATTTTGCTGGGGTGTCGAACGGGCTGTCCAGATCGCCTATGAAGCCCGTAAACAGTTTCCGACCGAGAAGATTTGGATCACTAATGAAATTATTCACAATCCAACCGTTAACCAGGTCTCATAAGTTGACTTCAATCTTATTACAGATGTGTCTTTTGTTTGTAATTTATATATTTGATTTCATAATTTTGTCTTTCTATACAACCAGAGGCTTGAAGATATGGATGTGAAAAATATTCCCCTTGATGATGGGAAGAAGCAATTTGATGTGGTTGACAAGGGAGATGTTGTGGTACTTCCTGCTTTCGGAGCGGCTGTGGACGAGATGTTGGTTTTGAGTGACAAGAATGTTCAGATAGTCGATACAACTTGCCCGTGGGTGTCTAAGGTATTTTCCCCGGCTTTTATATTGGGGCTGTATATGAAGTATGAACTGAGCATTTGATGAAAAGCTAGTGATCGGACTCGATTAGAGCTTGATCATGTAGTTAAATAAACATCAAATGAACAAAATTTAGAAAATCTGAAAAAATCGTTTTATAGAGCACAAGAAAAAAAAACGAACAGAACCAAACTCCTCTGTTATGATTGTTCACACCTTTAGTGTTAGAATTTTTTTTTGTCGGGTATGTTAATTGATATAAGTTCTTGTTAAAAAGGTTTGGAATACAGTTGAGAAGCACAAGAAGGGAGAGTATACTTCGATAATCCATGGTAAATATTCTCATGAGGAGACTGTGGCCACTGCTTCTTTTGCAGGGAAGTATATTATTGTAAAGAACATGAAAGAGGTATGTCTTTGTTGGTTCATCCTAAATTTTATACCGCAATATAGAATTGTGTGATTTTGTTTGTTTGTTTCTGTAAATTGTGGTTTGGTAATGCAGGCAACTTATGTATGTGACTACATTTTGGGTGGTGAACTTGATGGATCGAGCTCAACTAAAGAAGCATTTATGGAGGTAGGTTTACTATCTTTACCTAACTTGTATAGGCTACTAACTAATATTACTGCTAAGCAAGTAAATTTTTTAGCCTAATTGTAAAGCTACTAACTAAACGTACCAATTAGGTAGTATTTAGCTAAATTTCAATTATATGTATGGACACACATATATACATATATAGATATATTTCAAATTACAAATGCTCTTGACATTTGTTAGCTATGTAAAAACCTCAGCTAGGCATTTGTAATTAGCATAAATGTAACACCGTATATTATTTTTTTGCAGAAATTCAAATATGCAGTGTCCAAAGGGTTTGATCCGGACCAAGATCTCGAAAAAGTTGGGATTGCAAATCAAACAACTATGTTAAAGGGAGAAACTGAGGATATTGGTGAATGGGGCCATCCGATAACTATCTTTGTTGTGTATATGTTTGCAACACTTAGTCTTACAGACACTTTTTTACTATGCAGGGAAATTAGCCGAGAGGACCCTGATGCGCAAGTACGGGGTTGAAAATATTAGCAACCACTTCATAAGTTTCAACACTATTTGCGATGCAACTCAAGTAAAAAATCTTACTCTCCATATACAATTTCTCAAAGTTCTCTTACTGGGATTGTTAAGTTATTAGCTTCTTCTGATAATCAGACTGTTACGTAAATACGGTCTCCAACAAGTGTGTGTTTGTGCCAACATAAGGGTGTATTTGTAATTTTGAATGATAGGATTAGTTTTTGTTATTAGGCCAATATCTTCTTATAAAAATCATATGCCAATTGTTTATTTTCTGGGTACAAAAACTGTCTTTCGGTTGAGGGATAAACTGTCCTCAAATGCTGAATTGCTGATTATGTCATCCATTTCAATATTTGTTCTCACTTTTCACATTTGACCATTTCTTGCTTATATTTAGGAACGACAAGATGCTATGTATAAATTGGTGGAAGAAAAGATAGATTTGATGCTAGTTGTTGGCGGTTGGAACTCGAGCAACACTTCCCACCTACAAGAAATTGCAGAGGAGCGTGGAATTCCATCATATTGGATCGACACTGAGAAAAGAATTGGGCCCGGAAATAAAATTAGTTACAAGTTGATGGTGTGCCTTTTTAATCATTCTTTTTTATGATCTGACTCTCAGTTATGACAAAAAGAATAAAAAATTATTTGACAGTCTAACTATTCCATGCAGCATGGTGAATTGGTGGAGAAGGAGAACTGGCTACCAGAGGGCCCGATCACAATCGGTATAACATCTGGTGCATCTACACCTGATAAGGTGATTCTCGCCTCGATTGTTCGTATTTTCCATTTTGGTTCAACTTCTCTACTCTAAGCACTACAGAGATTCTTAGAAATGAAATAATTATAATTAAAGACTTTCCGTGAGGGGGTGCAGTTAATAACAGAGAAACAAGTAGTATCATTTTAATTTTTCAACTCAACCTGACTAATATTCCTGCATTAGGTGCAATATATTAATTCACAAAATGCACATTAACTAATTATATGTATATTCCTTTTTGTTTTGCAATACAGGTCGTTGAAGATGTTCTTGCGAAGGTCTTTGACATAAAGCGTGAGGAAACTTTGCAACTGGCGTAAACCGAGCTTAAAGTTCCGCATTGGCGCAACTTTCATAAACTGCGCCTTAGTTAAAAGTTGCTTAGATTACCTTAAAATCTTATACCAAATACACTCAATATTAATTTGCTTTGAGTACCTTAAAATCTTATACCATGATTATTTAGGTCCCTGTTGTATTTACAAATATTATGCAATAACAATGCCGGTTAAGCTTTGTTATAATATGAAGTCTGGTTTTGTGCCTAAGTACTAATGTACTATACTATGTACTGTAACAAGATTCACACTGTTTTCTTCGTACACCTTATGGTCGTTTGAAATGTAGTGCTCCAAATCTACGACCCATTACATGTTTACAGTTGACAGCAAAATACGGAGATAAACACGACATCTATTATGTTTCCGGATTTTTTTTGCCAAATTTTCGGTTACCAAAAAATAGCACACATGCCACGAGGACTTCATTTATCTGTTTCCTTATTTCATTTTAGCATAAAATAAAAAATATGTGGCTTGAAATTTAAAATCACTTTGAGGGGACCAAAGTATTATCCATCGATCATATACTACGCCATAATAACAAGAAAGCTATAAAAATCTGATCAAGAACATATTTGTCATTACATATCTTCTTAGTTCTTACTGCAGCTGCAATGGAGCTCAACTGCTGCATTCACTCTCCGACACTGAGCAGCATTCCTCGGAGCGTGCTGTCCGAGAAACCATTTTTATGTGGGCCCACCTCTCTCAAGCTGCCTTCCCACAGCCACAACAGAACCAGCTGCCCGGGTTCCAGAAATCTGTATAAATTTCTTGATTTTAGGGCTGCTCCATCAGGTACTTTTCATTTTGGGAAATGTATTATTTATTTATTTATGATCCTACTTGATACTCGAATCTATATCGATCGTTTGAAACCCTTTTGAGCTTGGTTCGTTACCGTTATGAACCTAGAGTTTCTTCACATTTTTCCGTTTCAATAAGATATAAAGCTCGGTTCGAGCTCGATTCGAATGAATGTATTTACAGTTGTTTTTAGTTCATAAATGTATTTATGTGTGCCCTTTCCAAATTAGGCACAACCAAAATCAAATTACAAGCACAAGACTCTACTCTTAATGTCAGTAACCAAAAGGATGGTGATCTCGTGTTTGTTGCTGGGGCCACTGGGAAAGTCGGATCGCGAACCGTGAGGTGCCCTTTTAAATTCATGAAAAGAAATACTGTTAAACTTCAACCGACCGCAAAGAATGTTTTTTTATCGTGTAGGGAGCTCTTGAAATTAGGGTTCAGAGTTCGAGCCGGCGTTCGCAGTATTCAGAGAGCTCAGTCTCTTGTAAAAGTATGGAATAATAATCTAAATATTCAGGATTTTTTTAAATGAGATTTTCCTTTGCGAAGAAACTTGTGATTTACAAAGAGTTTATTTTTCTTCTCTAAACAGAGTGTTGAGAACATGAAGCTCGAGGATGTGACAAGTGGCGCTAAACGTAAGTTGTAAGGTTAAGACAATGTTTATAAGATGTTTGTAAGGCGTATATATGTTTATAATATGTGTGTTGAAAAAAATCATTTATAGTTGTTTGGTCTTTAGCCCAGCTATAGATAATTTTGAACTGGTCGAGTGTGACCTGGAGAATCTGGACCGAATAAGGCCATCAATCGGAAAATCGTCGGTTGTCATATGCTGCATTGGTGCTAGTGAGAAGGAGATTCTCGATATAACCGGGCCCTACCGAATTGATTTCAAGGCAACCAAAAACCTGATTGATGCAGGTAAGATATATCAGGCTTAATACAACTGATATGAAAATGCTGCAAATTAATCGTGCTCGTTTTTCTATGCAGCAACTTCTGCGAAAATCGAACACTTTATTCTGCTCACCTCTCTCGGCACCAACAAAGTCGGATTCCCAGCTGCTATCTTGAAGTAAGTCCAAAAGCAAAAAGTATTCATTTTCCGTTGGCTTCTAATTCTCTGCTTGACTATATATGATTTCTGTCGATGAAAATAGTTTGTTCTGGGGAGTCCTTGTATGGAAAAGGAAAGCAGAAGAAGCGCTTCTTGCCAGTGGCATTCCTTATACCGTGAGGCTCGTCACTTCTACTTTGAAAAAAAATATATTAAACATATATATATTCATGCTTCGACAATACAAATGCAGATAGTTAGGCCCGGAGGCATGGAGCGCCCTACCGATTCTTACAAGGAAACTCATAACATTACATTATCGGAAGAGGATACTTTATTTGGTGGCCAAGTGTCAAATCTTCAGGTTCTTTACTTCTTTTCAGTTTTATATATATATAAAAATCGCGAATGTCGGCTAATTAATTAATTTATTTATTACTTCATTGCCAGGTGGCAGAACTACTGGCATTCATGGCCAAAAACCGCAGCCTTTCATGTTGTAAAGTCGTCGAAGTGATTGCAGAGACTTCGGCTCCTTTGACGCCTCTGGGAGAACTCCTCAAGAAGATACCTTCTCAGAGAGAAGACATTTGCAGCTTTAAGGTAAATGTTTTTTCCTCTTGTAACTTCCAAATAGATAATAATCATCGTAATAAAAAAGAAAAAATCGAACGTTATTCTATCTGGCTGTTAGGAATCGGACGATTTAGATGCACCCAGCTCCGTTGCACCATCGTCCACTGAGAAAAAACCAGAGGAGAAAATTGCAACTAAAGCAACACCGAGTTCTCCGTATTTTGCGTGAGTTAAAAAAGTGCCACATTTTAAACATGCTTGTGTTACTATTAACTAACATGTATGTTTACTACATATTGGTGTAGCTATGAGGATCTAAAGCCGCCGAGTTCTCCAACTCCGACCCCGAGCTCTGGCTCCTGTGGCCCCACCAAAGCTAGCGAGATCGTGATCACGCCTATTGAAGTCAATTCATCGGAGAAAGCGTTGACTATTTCATCCGACAACTTGGTTCCGAAGAGGAAACATGCCTCGTCACCATACGCCAAGTAAGCTCGTTTTACATTATTTTCTCTAGGCTCGATTAAATTACGAAACTACCCTTGGTATTGTTGGCAGCTACGAAGACTTGAAGCCTCCTAGCTCGCCAACTCCGATCCCAAGCAGTTCCAAAAAGGAACCTTCTTCTGATGCCTCGACTTCTACGGAAGTGACATTACCTCTTACCTCGGTTTCTTCTAACCAGTCTCCCTATCTCGCGTAAGTTGTTTATTTATAAGTTTTGAATGTTATAAATTTTTTTCGTACGATTTTGTTTTTAAATTATTGATTCTCTTAGATACGAGAACCTCAAGCCGCCCTCATCGCCAACTCCAAGCGCACCAGGAAACAACAAGCCCGTAGAAAACCCAGTTGATGATAAATCATCCGAAAGACCCCTTTCGCCTTATGCCATGTGAGTTCAGACATACATTTCATTCTTCCTCAAAAACTGATGTTTCTTTTCGGTTTCTGTTGGTCCAATATTTGATCTTTTGTCGTGATGAGCAGGTACGAGGACTTGAAGCCACCGAGTTCGCCAAGGAAGCTTTAAACTAAACGTTCAAGATTTCGAATCCTCTCTATATTTTGAATTTGTTTAACAACATGATGAGTTGCTTTCTTTCGCCAGGTCGTGGGTCGACCTATTTCGTTCCGTCGTTCGTTCGACTTCATTCCTCGTTTTTCAGTGCATCTATATTGTTTATCTCAAAGGGTTGTAAGTAATGCCCACAAAACTTGCTATAGTCTCAAACGTTGAAGTGTTATACTATCTTAAAAAAGAAAGAGCATATTCCAATTGTGGACTTAACACTTTTAAGTAATTTTTTGATTTTCACACATTTTGTAAATGTTTGTTTAATTTGCCATTCAAATGAAGCTTGATCCTTGTATTAAAGAAAAACATAAATGATTGCACATTTTTTCGTTATTTGCTATTTAAGTCGATCTTTGAGTTATAGTAGCACGTTTTTATTTGCATTACATAAACTTCATAAATATAATTTTACAAATCATTCATTATTTCTCGATTTCAATGATTATGGTCTATGGATTCTAAATAACGCGGCATTGCCTAAATCCATTATTTAAGTTTTGTATTTTACTTATTTAATAAATAAATAATTAAATATTGAGTTCCTTTTTAATTTACGCTTTTTAATTTTAGACGACTGATTAAGAAATAGTTTACGCCACGCCCACGGACTCTGTCATTACATCACACAATTCCTTTTGACTTTGACTTCATGTAATCCTCCTTCCACCAAAACGACGCCGTAACCACCACTCGAGTCTCGACTCTCCCCCAATAAGCTCCCCCTCACCGCAAGAAAAAACCCTCTACAGTAATTCTCTTTTTTTCCCCTTCTCCCTTCCATCGCCGGAGTAACCCTCGGCCGACCGATCCTTCGAGATCGGATATCAGAATCGGTGGGCGATCGTCGCTTCACCTATATTGAAGTATTGAATTATGGACGACGATGATTATTACAACGATTCGAGCGCCGGGAGCGATTGCTATTCGTCCGATCGAGAAGCGGACTCGCTCGAAGGCGTCGAGAACGCAGAGTCCGATGCCCAGTGGGCCCCATCGAGAGCCCCTTCTTCCAAGGTGATTTTGCTGTGGCAAATGTGTTCTTATTTCGCCATTAAATTGAATTTACTGTTTTTGAATTCAATTTTTTTACAGCGCCACGCCTTATGTTTTTTTGTGCTGATTTCAGATAATCACGAAGGAGTCTCTGTTGGCCGCTCAGGTAATGATGAGATAAATTCTGTTGAAGATTTTTTACTGTACCTTTTGCTCAGATTATGATAATGGCGGTGTGTTGCAGAGGGAGGACTTGCGAAGAGTGATGGACTTGGTATCTGTGAAAGAACACCATGCAAGGACTCTGCTGATTCATTACCGGTGGGATGTCGAGAGGCTAATCGCAGTTTATGTCGAGAGGGGTAAACCTCACATGTTTTCCGAAGCAGGAGTCACTGCTCTCGAAGTTTGTGACCTCGACTCGCCTGAACCATCCTCCACAGTAATGTGTAATATATGTATGGAAGAGGTGCTTGCAATGCATTTGACCAGAATGGACTGTGGCCACTGTTTTTGCGACGATTGTAACGACCGATCCCTTTCATACATTTGATGTTCATACTTTTCATTATTACTTAACGATGTTACGTGAATTTTATTTTATCTTGGAAATCGGGAGAGGTAGGGAATGTATAGGACAAATATTTCTGCCTATATAGCAGGGGAGGACTAAGTAAGATTAGATGTTTATATGCTGAATGAGTATAATCAGGTAAAGATTAAAGGTATGTTGCTCAGTAATCCAGGTTTAACTATGATATGCGATGAAAAAAATATTCTTTAACTATGAAATCTTTTGTTGGAGTTTGAGTCATAATTATTTTTTCCCACCATGGACTATTTCCCGATTTCCCCGTTTTTTTTCCTTATGGGGTGTTAATTCTAGAGGCATTTGGTAGTTTACTATCTGGTAACTATATATATGGAAATACTTACAGGCTGGACGGAGCATTTCATAGTCAAAATTAACGAAGGCCAAAGTAAGAGGATCAGGTGCATGGCCCACAAATGCAACGCCATATGTGACGAAGCTATTATCCGAAAGCTAGTGAGCGTAAAACACCCGGATTTGGCGGAGAAGTTCGAACGGTTCCTTCTCGAATCGTATATCGAAGACAACAAGATGGTCAAATGGTGTCCAAGTGTACCCCATTGTGGGAATGCGATCAGGGTAGAAAATGACGAGCTCTTTGAGGTGGCATGTTCTTGTGGTTTGCAGTTCTGTTTCAGTTGCTTGTCGGAAGCTCATTCCCCTTGCTCATGCTCTATGTGGGTCTTGTGGAAGAAGAAATGCCAGGATGAATCTGAGACGGTGAATTGGCTTACTGTGCATACGAAGCCTTGCCCTAAGTGTCACAAACCGGTCGAGAAGAATGGTGGGTGCAACCTAGTAAGCTGCATATGCGGGCAAGCGTTTTGGTAGGAATGCTTCCGTTTTCTCTTTCTTTTATTTGCTTAGTTAAAATTTGGTATATCTGCATAAAGTACCCTTGAATTTTGACTTAAATATATATAAAAAAAACTTTCCAGTTTACATAAAATACCTCCTAGGTTTGATTCAGATGTTTAGGGTTGAAATAACAAAAGCAACTATTTCGGAAAATGGAAATATGTTTATTTAATGAGTCCTTATTGAAATTAGATCATTCACATTTCACTTTTAAAATGTTATCACACAGATTTCTCTTCTTATCATGGAAATCCATATGGAAATATACTAATCACTCAAATCTATATCATAAGTGGAATTTAAGACAACCTTTTATATTTCAAATCATAAAAAATCTCATACAGGTTTTCCGTTGTGAATGAGGTAAAGGCAGAACAAAATAAAATCTGAAGTGTATTTTTGTAATTTGGAAGTTAGATTTATTGGCAATTAGTTCAAATCTCAAGTATACTTTTGTAATTAATTACTATTTATAACTTCCTAATAAATCTTATTTCTTGCTTTAGTTGGCTGTGTGGTGGGGCCACCGGTCGAGAACACACGTGGTCCAGCATTGCTAATCATAGTTGTGGTCGCTACAAAGAAGATGGCGAAAAGAAGGCTGAGCGTGCAAAACGGGACCTCTACAGGTACATGCATTACCACAATCGTTACAAGGCCCACATAGACTCCTCCAAGCAGGAATCTAGGCTGAGGGAAACCATAAAAGAAAAGGTACAAAATCTGGAAGCGCAGGACTCGACATTACGAGACTTCAGTTGGGTTACAAATGGGCTCTACAGGCTCTTCAGATCAAGGCGGGCCCTTTCATTTTCATATCCTTTTGCATTCTACATGTTTGGCGATGAGTTGTTTCGTGGTGAGATGACGAAAAAGGAATGTCAAATTAAACAACATTTATTCGAGGACCAGCAGCAGCAGCTTGAGTCGAATGTCGAGAAGCTGTCCAAGTTTTTCGAGGAGCCGTTTGATGAGTACCCCGAGGAACAAGTCATGAAAATAAGGATGCAAATTATAAATCTCTCTGTGATTATTGATGGCCTCTGCCAAAAAATGTGAGTTATAGAGAAGTTGCTGAAAATTACAAATATTTCTTGATGCCTGTGGGTTACAAATTTATGGTAAATACTAGATAGGGTTTTCATACGAAAAGAACGGGATGCATGATATTGAATATAGAAAGTGGACTAAATGTCGTAATAGTCAAAATATTAGTACTTGATATTTGATTTTATGGTCTCATTTGATTGCAGGTATGAATGTATTGAGAATGATTTGTTGGGATCACTTCAATACACGATTCATAATATAGCTCCGTACCAGTCAAAAGGCATTGAGAAGGCAGAGGAGCTGACTATTGGGCGGATTGATCAATCAAACCTCAAAAATAAATGTCAAATGGCTGGTGATGAACAGAGTACTGGTAAACTGTTTGAGCTTACTTGCCTGTAAATTGATTGAGAATTTGAGTAATGATCCAGTGAACTTATTTTCTTTATAAATTCAAAAAAAAAAAAAAATGCATTTTGCAGGAGAAGAAGTGATAGACATCGGTCAATCCTCACGTAAGCGTCCTAGAATAGCATGGCATAATGCAGGAAACCCGATTGATCTGAACTTGCCTCCCGAGGCTCATCCAGGGAATCCTTAAATTACATTATTTAATAAGGCCATGTTATCGTCACATTTGGCTGAAAAAGGAAATATGGTATTCATTACAACTACCGGTTATTTTTGTCCTGTTTCATTCCCTCAACTAATGTAGGGGAAGAAACAGAAATCCAGCTTTAACTATGTATACTATATTGTATATACTCACCGGTGTTTTTTGTTTGGATTTTTCGACGCTCGTGAATAATTTTGGGTGTTTATCTGGTGGAGTTGGTACTTTTATAGTTCCAAAAATTTGATCTTTCATATTGGGAAGATCAGATTGTTGGAGGATGGATTTGTTTATTTAATTAATTGATAGGACACCATTTCATTCTCATTTTGTGAGTTTTATTTAGTTATTAATGTCAAATTTTACTTTATTGGTTTGTTTACTGAGGGTACCTAGATAGAGTTTCAATGTGTTGCAGGATTTGTGCTTCAAAATAAAATGGGAAACACGAGCGAAGTATATACGTTAGGTCGTTAAATCTGTTCACAAAATCCGTGAATCGGTGTTTTTATAGCTAATCTTCTTGTTCTCTTGAAGAGTTCTATTCACATATTTATTGTAGTTGGGTTCGTTACGAGTTCTTTCAGAATTTGTTTATTTATTTTACATCTACAAAGGGAATTTGTTTATAATTCATTTTGAATGAATTAGTCAACTGGCTGTGGCAGAGATGAAGTATCCATTTTTATTGGGGGTGTTTCAAATTGTCAGTGCAGCTAAATAAATAATTTATTTTATTTTTTTATAATTTATAAAATCTTGAATTTTGATAACAAAGCTTCTAGGAAAGCATTCTGAATGTTCCATTTGGTGTCTTTTTCTGATTTATTTATGTACTTGATCCATGACAAAATTCTTGAATTTAGTGAGAAAATATGAATTAAAAACTCATTTTGAGTAAAGATTCTCTTTGGTTAATATTTTGATTATAGTCATCCACATGAACATGTCTTTGACCATTAATTAAGGTTGTCAATGGAGGGTTTCACAGGTCCGTTACTGCATTTTTTTACATTGGTTTGTGCAACTTATGTTCTATAATTGTTTAAACACTTTTTTTTTCTTCCCGTCTCAAAAAATAAATAAAAAAAACATAAAAATTTTAAACTAACAATTTTATTATACATTCAAACTTTATAATTATTCAAACACATAAAAATCATTTTTCTATAAAAAAAAAGTACAAACACAAATGATATGTAGACAATGGCGGAGTCAGAAAAATTTTCCGGGGCGGGCTAAAGTAAAAAATAAATGTAGCTTAAAAAAGGAAAAAAAATATATTCAAGAGAAGATCGAACTCTTGACCTCCAAAACAAAAAATATAAGCCTAACCAACTTTACCAAATGATGTAATAGGAAAAATATACAATAGTTTAGATATATAGTATTGTAATTTAAAAACAAAATAGCAAAAATGAGGAATAAAGGAATTGAACCTGCGCCATTTGATACCTAAGAGAGAAGTTCAGCCAATCGAGCTACATTATTTAATGAGAAATTCTTAATTACATGTATATATATAGGCTTAAATTTTAAAATCAGGGTGGGCTAGAGCCCACCCCAGCCATAACGTGGCTCCGCCCTTGTATGTAGAGATTAATTGTTAAATCTGTATTTTATGAGTAGGAGCAGAGTACGTATTTGCTAACGGATACAAACACATCATTAATTGCCGACATAAAACAGATATTTTTTATTTTATCCGTCTCTCACTATCAGTCTTTCTCTATCTCTGTATATTTGCCTAATTACAAGAATATTAATGGAGTCAGACACACTATCCGAACCTCACCGGTTTTGACGACTTTGGAGTTTGTATATATAAATTACTATGTGTTTATTTAATTGGTCTATTAGCATGTCTGTAATGTGTTACAGATTGACTTTACTTGAAAATTGTTCTAACTCTATACTCCATATAATCAAGTAATTAACAAAACAAGAAAATTTTGTCCAAGTGTTCCAACAAAGACAAAATACAATTGGCATGGATTCATTAAACCAATTATCATTTCTTTAATAAGCACCAAGACCTATAAGTCAACAATCACTACAAAAATAATTCACTATCATTATTGTTTTTTAATTCTACAACCGAAATTTGTCTCACTATTCATGCATCATCAAATTTGACTGCGTTTTGCCAACGTAATAGATGATTTATATTCCAAGTCAGTCATCATCCAAGTCTCCCATCTCCGACGTAGACGCCTCCGCTATTCTTAATAGGCAACGACGAATTCCTACCTCATTAGTGTCATTGAGAAAACCTCTATGCTCTATCTCCAAGATTTTGAAAAATAAAATAAAAATGGAATAAACCCTAAAGATGGACAACTTTTTGTAGGCTACTAACTTTTCATAGTGAGGAGCCAAATAACAAAAAAATCCCATTTATTTTATTTGTATTTGTGATTAAGGTGAGCTGTGAAAAGATATAGTGAGTGGTTTGATTTGAAGCATATATGCTTAGCTTTTTGTTTTGACCATAGCTTCAACTTTCAGCCCTTTTGAGGTAAAGCAGCTAATGCTACATGAGGAACTTTTTTTCACAAGTACTAGCAAGTGTTCAAACATGTGCACCGGTCGAGTTCAAGTTCGTTCTTGATTAATCTTAGTGCAGTGCTCGAACTATGAGCTAGTCGATTAATGAGTATGTATGATCATCAAATGTAAATTCAAATCGAGTTGGAGCGTGTTTTTTGTGATTAATGAATTGAAGCAAACGTATATTGATTAATTCGTCGAATTCGAGTGAAAATATTGATGAAGGAAAATCCTCATGTTTTTTGCTCTTAAATTTGATGTTGAAGAAAGCTTATAAGGTCCCCCAATTAATTTGCATCTTTTTATGCAAGAAAAAGAAAGGTCTATCAAAACATTTCAATTGCATAAAGCCAATCGCCCAATTACAAAGGTGGCAAAACGTTCTGATGAAAAGTGACCACTCACAAAATAAACAAAAATTACTTACCCTTTTTTAGTTTCAAGGGACACTTTTGCACGCATGTGTTCATGCATGGATAAGTTTAAGGAATCATGATTGGTCGTTTTGTAAGGGTAAAAATGTATTTTTATTGAAAAAAGGTGTCGAGCTATTACTAATTTCATCTCTGTATATTTATACCCCGTTAACGTTGCTTCTGTAAGCATCTGATCTGGCGCTAATTAAAACATTGGTATATCTGCTCGTTGAAAGTTTTTTCGACACTGAATCACAATTAAATCTTGAGACTTTTGTCATTGATATAGTATTAGTATGTGATAATGTGATATGGATCTTTATGAATAAAGTTCTTATAGATGCCATATTTAAATACTAGACCATGAGCAATAACATTTTTTTAATAAAATATCATTTGAATGAGTTAGGTGATACTATAGTAGTATAGTATAGTATATTCCAAGTTGGAACACACACACTCACATGGTCATCTCAAACAGGTTTTAATTACAGGTTCAGATTTTCAAGACTGAGTCTCTCTGTGTGTGTGTGTGTGTGAAATTAAGTGACAAGTCTTTATAGTAGGAGTATCTTTTGTTGTCATCAAAATAATTAATGTCTCTTGGAGTTTTGTTTTTCTTCTTCTTCTGTTTATGCAGTTTTTGAACTTTCTGATGGAATATCTTCTCTTCACCATTTAATGCTTAGTATTTCAGTTGTCTCAATTAAGACACAACTCACCCCTCTATTTTAGCTTAATTCTGTAAATCCCTCCTTATCTTCTTTCAAAACTACATACACACCCCATTTGGGCCCTCTTTTTTTGTTTTAACAGATTTACAACATCAATGAATTGTTTCATTGTAACAGTTAAAGACTGCATTTTGTGATCCTTAAAGGTACACCGGGGTTTTTCTGTAATTAGTCTACACCTCAGGGTAGTTTTTGTAATTAATTAATCACTTGTTTCATTCTATATGTTCTTGCAGATAGTTTATAATCAACCCACAAGAATTCTTTACCACTTGAAGATTTCCATCACGAGATTATGGGGACATACTCGAACAACCTTGAAGCCAAGAAGAGGCAATTACAATCCCCAAGCGAGGCCGCGCAAAGTGCGTTGCAGGAAGAGGTACGTAGTATAACACTTACATTTCGTGAGACTAATTACTACACATGTTCATATTTTTTTACTATGTAAGTCCTTGTACTGCAGATTGAACAGCTTCAGAAAGAACTCGACGGCCAAACTAAGATACGATCTACGCTCGAGAAAGCTATCCATTTCCAGCCTCTCTTGGATGATCCTATGTATAACTCACTTTCTCAGGTTCTCCATTATTTCAGTTTTTGTTCGATAAGCGAAAAGTCGCTTTTTTCAAATACATTTATGAATTATTTTTTGAACATTAATCGTTTTATCTAATTAGCAGCCAGCGGAGACTCTGGTGAAAGAAATAGCTCTCCTGGAGCTGGAAATCTCATACCTCGAAAAGTACCTTCTCTCCCTCTACCGAAAAACCAGCTTCTCCAAGAGACTGTCATCGAAAACCAATCAGTTGCTAGAACCAGCGAATGAAGAGTGCACTTTACCTGCAGCTACAAAATGCAACGACCTTTTGGGATCGGACATGCTCTTGGACTCTGGCATATATCGAACCCATTCGTCCTTGTCGCATTCTTCCTTCAGAATTTCGCCTCCCTTTGAAGCTTTCGATGCGTCCCATTCTCTGCCATTATCCATGTTGGAGGTAAAAAATTAAGAACATAATAAGTTTGAAAATGTATTCGACTCGACTCAAATTTCATTACATAAAAATTCAAAATTCCTTGCCATTGATTTTTGGTTCATTTCCATCAGCGAATACACGATTACACAACAAACGCTGACCAGCTGGGAGCTTCTACGCCCAACGGAATATCCGAGGAGATGATCAAATGCATCTCAACCGTTTACACCCATCTCTCCATTAATAATCCTCTGTCCGACCAACCGAAATCATCCTTCGACTCTTGGCCCAACAATCCTTTGCATTACTCAGATGAACTTTCCGGATCATTCTTCACCACGGTCGAGATACACGGCATCGTCAGAGACCCTCAGCGCCTAAATTCCGTTCAAGACCTACTGCAGAACTACAGGTATATATGTTGCATTACAGCATTACTGTGCTTTGAGGGTATTTTAGTAAAAACCGATAATCGTTGTTTCGATATCAGGTCTTTAGTTTCCAAGTTGGCCCGAGTTGATCCGGGGAAATTAAGGCACGACGAAAATCTAGCATTCTGGATTAATGTTCACAATGCATTAGTAATGCATGTAAGTACAATTAACTTCTTATATATGAATATTCGTCTCGACTCGAACCTCATGAATACGTGTTTATGTAATAATGTGTAGGCATACGTTGTTTACGGGATTCCAAAGGGAAATCTAAAGAGGATTTCTCTAGTTCTCAAGGTACGGAATATTCGTTTTTACAAATCTTCAACAAACAAAAAAATCGAATTTTTTTGTCGTGTTTTGTAGGCTGCATACGACATAGGAGGCCATACTACAAGTGTGGACACTATACAAAGTTCTATTCTAGGGTGTCGATTGCCTCGCCCGACTCCGGTACACGAACTATTCGCTCCAAATACTAAATAAATTATCAAATCAACCCCTGAAGTTTAGTCTATTTACAAAGGAACCACCTTTTCGTTACAGTGGCTGCATTCATTGTTTTCCCCAAAGACAAAGTTCAAATCCAGAGATCTCAAGAAGTCGTTTGCGGTAAAAAACCGAGAGCCTCGACTACATTTTGCGCTTTGCTCTGGATGCCACTCGGATCCGGCGGTAAGTCGATGGGTTTATAGAAAAGTTAAAATCTTGAAAGATGTATACGGTAAATATTTTTTTAACAGGTTCGTTTATACACGCCGAAGAAAGTGTTCCAAGAGCTGGAAATGGCAAAGGAAGATTACATTGAGATGAACATAAAGCTGCATAAGGATCAAAGATTGTTTGTGCCGAAGAACCTGGAGTATTTCATAAAGGAAATGGGCGGGTTGTCTCAGTCGGGCTTAGCGGAAATGGTCGGGTATTCGATGCCCGACTCTTTCGGAAAGCTATGGAGGAGAGTCGCTTGGATTCCTCACAACTTCGACTTCCGTTTTCGACTCTCGACCGAACTAATCGATCGATAATAGCAACTTATTTATACATAGTGTTGTTTGTATGTATGCATATAGAGGACATGGATAGTTCATATTGTTTCTATGTATTATAAGCTACTATTTGTGCTTTGAAACAAACCAAAAAAAAAAAAACAATTCTTTTTGTTATTTTAATTTTTTTTAATTAAATTTGAACCCGGAATTTACAAAGCATTATTTATGGCAAATCATTAATTGCAGATTATATTACCATAGAATATATATATTCTTCCAAAAATAATTCTTTTTCATTACCATTATATACGAGTACTTATGCTTGCCCAAGAAAATAAAATCATAATCTCTCCCACTTATTCTTTCTTCTGAAGAACAGGTACTTCGATTCTTCAATCCCTCTGTTTTTTAATGAATCTTACAAAATTAATTGTTTCCCATTAATACAAAACACATTACTTATTACAGCAAGTGACTTTTCTTTAAGGTTATTTATCCGTTCAATTAATTTTCTTGGATTGCGTTCGAAAAAATCCAATCTTGAAATCCATGCTCTGTTTCCTGATTTCGACATTTTTTTTCCGGCAGGTTTTCTCGGATCGAAACATGGGCCGGGCCAAGTTGAAAATGGAACTCATACCGAAGGAGAAAGCCCGAATCAACGCGTTCAAGAAACGTAAACAGGGCCTGGTCAGAAAAATGCACGAGTTCACGACACTCTGCGACGTCTCCGCGTGCATGATCATCTACGGCCCGAAGCAGGATTCGGGCTCCTCCTCCGAGCCCGAATTATGGCCCGAAGACCCGGCCGAAGTCCGGCGCGTGGTCGACATCTTCCGGGCCAAGAACAAGGACCCGAACTACAGGCCCTACGGGCTTGTCGAGTTTCTCGAGGAGCGAAAGCGAAAATCGGAGGAAGAGCTCGTGAAGCAGAGGAGGAAGAACTTGGAGGCCAAGTACCCGACGTGGCTCGACTTCATGAACTTCTTGCCGGAGTTTGACCTGAGGGATTTCGCCGCCTCCCTGAGGAGCAAGGCCGATCTCGTGAAGTCGAGAATCGAGTTCTTGGTTGAAACAAAACGGGCCGAGCTCATGGCAGCTGCTAATACGGGCCTGGTGAATAATTGTTACAATAGTAATATGCACGTGCCTAATTACTATCCCGGGGGGTTCGTTGATCAGAATCAGAACGCGATGGCGATGATGCTTATGGGTAATGGGAATCAGTTTGGGTACGGTGGGCCCGATTTCGGGTGGGGCCCGTTGTTTCCGGACATGGGTTGGTACGATTATGAACCGAAGCCGTTGTCTTGGCAGTGTTATGGTGGTGGGCCGGGCCCGGGCCCGAGCCCGGTGCTGCCTTACCTGGAAATGGGGCAGCAGGTGAAGGTGGAAGAAACGAAGAATGAAGGTGATCAGGAAGAGTTATTCCAGATGCCCTATAACAATAACAACAACGTTGTAGGAAGTTGTTACCAGTAGGATATGATACATTTGCATAATCTTGTTAGTACTACAGTAAAACCTCTAAAAAAAAATACTCTATTAAGGAATAAACTCTCTTTAGGAATATAAATTCATGGTCCCAACTTGGGACCAGTTATAATTTGGAATAAACTCCATACTGTCATAATTCATATTTTTTCAAGTCCCAACATAAAGAAATACACCTCCATTTAGGAATAAATTATAATAATTATATATAATTATACAATAGATTTAAGTTATTTAAAATACTTGTTCAAGGTTGATTGTAACAATGATTTAATCTTTTGTGTTGTAACCTTATCCATGACCACTTTCTTGTTGAACCCAAAACATTTTAACTTGTCAGAGTAAGCTTAAAGCTTCTTCACATGAAACCTTTTGTACTTCTATGCTATTGAGCTTCTTCACATGACTTTTGAGTATTGTCTTTTCATATTACGTGAGTAAATTAGTTCAATTAAGTTCAACACATTACATGTACTGTATTTACTAATTATATCATTATATAATATACATGTATTTAAAAAAAATCTTATACTAACTCTATTTAGGAATAACTCCCATTTAGGAATATTTTTTTGTGGTCCCAAGGATATGACTATATAGAGGTTTTACTGTATATAGTAGGAGTATTTCTCAGTTATGACTTATGACAATGTATGCATTGCTCATTTCAATCGGATTAGTTATACCGAGTTTTTGTAGTAATTCTTGAATTGATCACGATTTCAAGTTATCGAAACAACTTACGAATCAAAGTAAACTTGAACGCAACACAATATTACGTATTGTCTTCGATTGATTCTAAAGTTTCCCGTGTGATATTGTCGAGGCATGCTGGATGCAGAATAAAAAAAATGTCACCAGATTAAAGGCATGCTGGATGCAGAATAAAAAAAAATGTCACCAGATTAATGAAATTGATTTGTATATCTGCATTTTCTATTTATGTTTTCAAAAACAATAATTACTAGTAAACTAATAGTTAGTAAAATTGAAAAATTAAGTTAAAAAGTAAAGATAAATTATATTTTAAATTGAAAAAAATAAATGATTTTTTTTGGAGAGTTTTATTATTATGAAACAAAAAAATAGTTATATTTTAATATAAATTTTATTTATTTAATATTAATATTTATTAACATTATAATTTTATTATACATTTATGTTATATTTTTAATAATTTTAATAATTAATTTATTTTAAAAATATAAATAATATTTATATTTATATTGTTTTTTATTTAACAATACCGGGCCAATTTCGGCCCAGTGGCCGGACAACACATCTTGAGCTGGGCTAGGGCCACAATTCTCAAGCTGGGCCGAAAATATTACCATAAATATTACTGCCATAAATAACACCTACTACAGTAATCCGTATTATATATATTCTCAACTCCTTATTTTGGAAAACACAAAACAAAAGATTTAGAAGTTGAATAATGGGTCGCGGCAAACTCAATCTGGAATTCATAGCGAACGAGAAAGCTCGAAGCTTAACCTTCAACCAGCGGAAGAAAGGCCTCCTGAAGAAAATTCACGAATTCGTTACCCTCTGCGACGTGGCCGCCTGTTTGATCATCTACGGCCCGAAGCAAGATTCGGGCTCCTCCTCCGAGCCCGAAATATGGCCGCAGGATCCGAACCAAGTCCGGCGTGTCCTCGACGTTTTCCGATCCAAGAAAAAGGAGGATTCCGGGCAGAATAATTACAATTACGGGGTCTCGAAATATCTGGAGGACCGCAAGAAGAAGATCGAGTGCGATCTTGCCAGGCAGAGGAAAAAAAACTTGGAGGCCAAGTATCCGAGTCGCCCCGAGTTGATCGATTTCATGACTGAGTCCCAGCTCAGGGGTTTCGCCGCCTCTCTCGAGACCAAGGCCGATTTCGTCAGATCAAGAATCGACTTCTTGCGGCTGCGGGGATCTAATATGATGGTTTTTGGGAATGGGGATTATGATTCTTCTTTTCCCCAATTTGGGAACAGCAATCTCGAAGATGATGATCAGTTGGATCTGTCCTTTTTGGATGTGAGTTGGGACGAGATACCTCGCTACTGTAAGGGTGCGGGTGATACTAGTTTCGATTATTTGGGTGATTTCGATTATTTGGGTTGGGACGAGACGAAGCTGCCTGCAGAACAGATGATGATATCCCAGTATTCATGTGGTGCACCCATATTGGGGCCGCAGTTCTTGAACAATATGGAGGGAATCGGAGGTTAATCAAGAACAGGGATTATCTTTTGTGTTTTATATAACACTGTGATTCTTTTGTTGTAAGCAAGCCTACTAGTATTAATTACTAATTCATGAATGTAATTACTAATTACAAAGTTAATTTCTTTGATTTTATGTGTGTGTTGTTTTTTCAGTAACTTGAAACTAACTAACCAACCATATATATATGCATCTCCATGCTTAAACAATTTATTGTGTAAAGAATAAAACAACAAGTGACTATTAATTAATTGCATGTCTAATAGATTAAAGATGGAGTACTGTAATTAGTTCAAAAGCTGTAACCCAAACAAAATGGTGGCAATCCAATCGGGGACTGTTGGGCGCTCGATCAAACGTTTCAGAATGGGTTAATTTCTTGTTGGGGGCAGATGAGTAGCTAGCTTGTTTCTGCTGAAGATCGTGGGATCGAGAAGGAAAGTGGTGGTTGGTGTATCCGCAACGAGCCGGATGTGAGTCGTGGTTGCAGGTTATCATTAATTAAATTGGGTGAAAATTGTTTTCTGTTAGCTCATAATTAAAACCAGAGCTATATAAAGGTGTTATGAGTATATGTTCTTTAATTAGTTGCTACTCATCATAATTCAATAGTTAGAACCATTTGGTTCATAAATTTCATTCAAATTTAGAAACAAATTTTTAAAAAGGGAAGATAGTTACATAATCATAGGCACTCGCCTTGAGTTGAGGTGGGATGTGCTTCATTATAGTTTTAGGTGAATTTTTTGTTTTGGTTAGATGACAAATCCATAATTAAATTCTTGTTTTCTGTTAGTTGACAAATTGATCGGTAATTATACAGACGAACGAGAGAGATCGATGGAGCAAACGAGAAGGAAAGTGCTGAGGTGACTTCGAGCCGGATGTGAGTAGCCGTGGGCCGTGGGTTGAGGTGGACTCTGCTTCATTAATATTACAATTCGGTATGGTTTAGCTAGGTGAATTTTTTGCTTTTGGTTAGATGACAAATCCATAATTAAATTGTTGTTTTCTGTTAGCTGACAAATCGATGCTTAAACAATTTATTGTGTGAAGAATATATAAAAAGATGGAGTAATATAAGTTCAAAAGTTCGATTCAAACGGAGTGGTGCAGGTTAAGGCGCGCAGCTCTGACTTTCGTTGGGGTATCCACCTGGGGTATGGAACGAGCTGATGAATGGATCGTATATGCAACAAGCAGGATTTTTTTCGACAATAACTCTAGAATCCGACGGTCGTAGCTCAACGGATAATTAAAAGTTACTCCAGAGATAATAGATTCATCTTCCCCAAGTGTTTTCAGTTAATTAAGTGTTCCATTTCCTTTAAAAAAACATCCATTCACCTTGGGTGGTATATGAGTTACAGTTTTTTGTTTAATTTACTTACCTTAAAGGATTTAGAAGCTAATGAATACTATAAATCACAATAACATAACAACAAAAACATTACTGTATGATCAAAAGAAACAAAAACATTACTCGTGAACTCAGAGTTTTACTCCATTCATGCACAGTCTAGTAAGTTTTCATCAATGCTACCTGCCCTATTCTAACAAAACATTATTAGTAAAATCTGCCATATCAACGTAATAATATGTTGAAAGTCAATGTTGGCATTATGCATGAAAGGTTGAAGATGATTTTTCTGCATCGAATAATCGCAAATGCAAATCCAACGCAGAATTATAAAAAAAAAAAGACAAATTTTACACTACACAAATTCAATACAATTGCAAGTAAGGCTAATAACATATATGTATATATCTCAACTTAATACCAAATTTGAAGATGTCCTTGCGGGCTACACATGAAAAAAAACAATGTGAAAAAAAGGGGGGGAAAAAACTTATCTTCAGTAAGCACAAGTGAACTTGGTGTTTTACTCCATTCATGCACAGTCAGTCTAATAGATGGGCATGTGAAACTTGATTTGACTGACCGAATGTTGTGCAACCGCAACAACCTAGACAAAACAGATATTGCCCCTTACCAAAAAATAGACAGAAAATATTCTTCTTTATGATCAGAGAAGAAATACACGTCAAGTTAGATCACGACCGAAGCTTGCCCTTGGATTTTTGCTTCTTTTTTCAGTACCTCAAACAATGGAAAATCAAGGTTTCTTTCTTGCTCCATGTATCCTAATTAGTCATCACCTCAAATTTTCAGAAGCAAAGAGCAATCTTTGATGTGACACTTCTACGGATTCACATTGCAGTCACTCAAGACCTGATTCTGTGTGTTGAGATATTTCCTCCAGAAACTTTTGTACTTGGGAATGCCAAGCTCAAGCCATGGTTTCATGGCCCCATCAAAATGCAAAACTGCAGCTGTCTCCAGAGCTTCCAAATCCATTTCGTAGTTATATCCCAGACCGGATAACATCCAACGATCTTCAATAGCATATACTAGACCTTGAAATGTCAGCAAGCTAGCGCTTAATGTAGCAGTTTCAGACAATCCATCCGTTTTAATCATCTGCTCTCAACATTTTATCAAAGAAAAACATAAGAATGATGGAACAATTATATAAAAAAAAAAATTAAAAATGCTAAAGCATATAATTTAATCTTCAGAATTCAATTTGGTTGTGCGTTCTCAGGATTACAGTTCTGACTAAAGCATATCTATCATATTGTATAGATTGAGCACATTCCATTAATTAAACAAAAAATTGAAATGGGTCAAAATGTTCAAAAGTTTCCACTAACCTCATGCACCAACCGCTGATATGTTTTGGTAAGATTATGCATTCTCCACCTAGATAAATCGATAATATTTATTCCAGACACCCAAGAACAAGAATTTTCATCAAAACTGCTACTTGGCAAATAAGCTTTCAGGTGAAACAGCTTCACTGCACATGACTGCACAGCACCATTCACTTTTCTTCCCATGTCAAGATTCCACAGGGCTGACAAGTCTTTCTGAACAACGATATCATCATCCAAAACCACAACTCTATCTAAAGATTGAAAAATTTCCGGAAGGAGATAGAAGGAATGTGAAAAAATAGATAAGTATTTAGTTCTAAATTGGGTAGAAGACAATTTATCAACCGTACGAAAGGTAACACGAAATTCTTCAGGCAATGACAGCTCTAACGGTGCCACCTTGGGATGATTATACATCTTAGAGTCTTCAATATTCAGCACCTGAACTGCAGCACGTCCATACTTGTTTCTGGAAAACCATAATTTCATAGCAAAGTAATTTTCCTTGTCTGTCAGCAGATGAAAAACTTGTTTCTCACTTTCCTGCATATAGAATAAAGCCTCATCAATGGAACAACCATGCCAATTGAAAAAGGAAGTTTAATGAGAAAGGACAAGACCAGTAAAACATTCATACTTTTGCATGATGTACAGTTGAATTGATTGCTACAGATGATGCCAGTATATTCTTGGAGAATATGATATAGTGATACAAGCTTGGGTTTACAAATCTCTTAGCCAGTGCCTGCTTAATGTCCACAGAAGATCTAAAGAACTCTACAGTTAGTCGCATTGATAAACAATGAAGACTCTTGGGCATAGTTTGAACTGCAAGTTTGTAGAGGAAGGCACTTTGCTTCATGTGAAAATTAGCTTCATCCTCCGTCAAATCCACTAGTTGTCGAAACTTTTTATCTACATTATTGCAGTCCACATGATATGATTTTGCTTTGGCTATAACAGACTCCATCGACGTTAGCTTAACATTGCTGATGGAAGGAAAAATTCATTCATTAGAGTTCCATATGAAATTAGAATACTGAAAAGTTAATGATGAGCAGCTAGATCAAAGATCTATAATGTGTTCATTAGTTTGTCTAAATGAAACTCAACTTCACAAAACCTAATGGACAAGGGTTAGTTAATAGTTCATACTAAAATATTAAATATTAGTTCACGCTAAAGATACTGACCAATGATGGTATTCACAGCGGTGCGTTTCAACGGTATTCCTACCATCACCGCCTAGAAGTCTAAAACTAAATAATATTTTTATCTTCTACCAAATTAAATCAAACTATCGATGAAGAAGACTTGTGCCCCCTTAGTCACAATAAGGGCAGCAAATGATATTAGGTAGATGAACTCATAGAACAAAAAAGACAGTTAGGCCCTAACATAGAGGAATAAGATAGATGCATTAAATGGTTGCATTTGAGCATACCGAGGAAGATCTTTATCGGTTGTAGCTTCGCTAAGAACACGTTCAAAATCCTGAATGTTTTGCTTCATATCATGAGACAATTTGTCCAATTTTGGAAGTTTTGCAATACTTGGAAAGTAAGCACGAGCAACAAATAGTAGGTCTTTCATCCTCTTCACCAAAGAGTCATCCATTTTTTCCTTCTGTTTTCGACGCCATAAGCAGTAACTTCCAAATTTTAATTCACACATCATTTCATTCTCGTCAGCCCCTGTCATATTATGACTACTGTTGCTGCTCACTGGAGGCTTGCTATCCTGCAAAAGAACTTATAGCCAATGACGAGCAAAAATAATGTAAAACTTGGGTTTTCAGTACAAAAGATATAATCAGACAGCAATTGGGTACAAAAAGTTTTGTGTTCATTCTGCTAGAGAAATTTCCCGACCCAAATGTGACTGTCTACCAAAGATTGAATTAAAAAAACTCAAAAACAAACAAACTCAAGCTCGTATTTTTTTCACTAATTTAACTATTCACCCAATCACATATTTTTAAATAACATTAATCATATTCAATTATTTTACCATTACATGTTCATCTCATATTCAATCACGTTCTCAAAATCCATTAATTTTTCCCAAATATTTTTTTTCATTTAGTCTCTAGTGGAAAACAGGTTTAAAAATTGAAAAAGTAACCAACTTGCACCCTAACCTTTCGAACTTGTTTTGGTACATCTGCTGGCACGGAATAACCTGTATATTCATTTAAAAAAAAGTTTAAAACAAACTTTTTGGTAGAGATGAACAGATGATGAATTAAATTATAAGAATTACCCTACCAATAGTATTATTCACAGCTTCCTTAACAGAGTCAACCCCAAAACCCTGCAAATATATAAGCAAAACCTATGAAGACCATTTCATTTCTACACAAAGATATCATATCACTAGCTAAGACAGAAAGGTCCTTTCATTTATCAAAACTGCAGTATGTGCGATCCCAAGTAACCAGGTTGGGATTGCTATTAGTTCAATAGAATGCATGGATACTTATCATATTGTCAAACAAACTTAGTATTTGTCAATCTATACTAAAGCACGCACACATATCAGGCTTCAATTTGACAAACACTCTTAAAAGGCTAGAGTCGACCTATTTATGTACTGCAAAATTAACAGAATCCAAATTTCCTCTACAGTAATTGGCACAAGTAACAATCTTCTTAAATATGTAATGTAAGTCATGCATGTAAAACATGATATTATCCTGAAAGAAGATGTGAATAGATGTAAAGACACCGTAAAGATAATGGTCCTGCCACATTCCTTGGTAATAAGAGCACAGTTACGATCTGAATGAAGGTTTCAAAAGCTAAAACAAAATTAAGAAAACTATATTATAAATTGATTAGTACTCACAGTACTCAATATTTGAAAAAGATAGATAGTCCAACATTTATGGGGTGAAGGAATTGGTTAAATTGCATAGTAACACTTACATAGAAACTGAAATGTTAAACTAAAAAGTAGTAAATATGATGAGAACACTTGGTCACTAGCTGAGGTAATACCATATTTACCATGATACTATATGTAGATTTACATCATGTGTGCATATGAGCTCAATGCTACGTAACCTACGTTAAACAAATAAACATAAATAAAAATAAAGGGGATATCCTAGTCCAGTGCTAACCCATCTAGCCTAAAACACATTACTCTACTGTTCCCGCCAAAAAAGAAAATTGTTTTTAGAATGTCAGTATTTTATTTGATTTTTTAAGTTTATCACGTCTGAAAAAATATTGCCATTTCATTCCAGTGGTATCTGGAAACATATGATGTTTTTGTTAAAAATTCAAAGCTATCATAATGTAACAACCAGCGGTACACTTAAGTCTTAACCATAAGAACATAGAAACTAAACCTTTGGAAGAGTTGGAGTGAATCTCCTGATAAGATCATCTGTGTGTGTTGATTCATGAACCTACAGAAGAAACCCAAATAGGATAAGATTCCAGTTACCCAGTATAAGAGACAAGAAAAAAATAATATCAAGATCAAAATATACGTATCAGATATTTTCTAGATTCCAAGAACATCGTAAGAGGTCGAAGCAAGTAGGCACAATGTCTGTAATCAGTAATATACCACAGATTGATTTCTTGTATCATCAGCATTTTGTTGATCATAAACTCTTATTTCTTCCTGATTTCACCAAAAGAGAAAATCAAAGAAAATAATCATTCATTAAAAGTAGCTGTGGTAGGTTATAAAATACTTACTGGGTCCGAGCTCTGCTGTTCAGCATCAGCACCATATCCTGAAACGTCCGTGAGAAATTAGAATTACCAGTTTTCACATTCAGATAGCTGAAAACTACATCACAAAGAGGGCAAACAATGCTCGAAGGATCCCGATGAAAATAATGACGAACACAGATCCAACCCTGATCGGGAACGGAAAGGGTGACGGATCTAATCTGAACAACAAAAAAAAAACAGTGGAGAACAAGAGGGTTACCGTGGAAACCGTTGTGGAGGCCGAGCAAGAAGACAAGGGGCACGAGCATGGAAAGAAATACTAGGCCCAGCACCGCTATCACGAAACCTTTCCACCTCCTCTTCGCCGGAATGGAGTACGATGAAGAAACACCCCCGCCCCCGCCCTTCATCTCTCTTTATCTCTCACTTCCACTGAGTTTTTTTACCATTTCCAGAATTTTGATTTTCCTGCGGCGATCTCAATAAACAACTAATCACATTCTCATTAAACTAAAGAATATTAAAATCACATTTTTCTAAAGTGGGAATGTGACTTTTCATGCACAAAAACAAAATGGATGAGAATTTTAACCTCTCCCAAAAAAACATGAGTATTTTAGACAAAGTACACGTGAAATCTCAAAAACACCCTTACTTTTTATTTTCAACCAAAAATTCAATTAAAAATTCAAAAACAATTTCAAAACATAAATAAAAAAATCGTGGGGCCCACATAATTACCAAAATCGGAAATTTGGTTGTTGAAGAAGTAAATCCATGCATTAATCATGCATACAAAACCCTAAAAATCTCACCCTCTCACCCGTCCAATACAATTTGGTTTTCTCAAAACACAAAAAATCTCTACAAAAACAACTCTACAAGAAAGCTCCGTCCGAATCTACGTTGGAAGAGCTGGGTTCGCCGGCCGAAAGGTACGTCGAAAATCGCCGTTTCTGTTATTTTTTTTTCGATTTTCTGTTCGAGTTCATAGCTACACGGTGGCTACACGGTGGGCAGCTTCGACCGTGTAGCCACCGTGTAGCTATGAAGATTATCCGGTCACTGCCCGGTAACACAGTAGGGCACTACACGGTAATCCCGGTCACCGTGTTCCGAGAAGTGTGTCTCGGTAACACGGTGACACACTACACGGTCGGGTGACCGTGTAGTGACCGTGTACAGTGACCAATTTTTTTTTTTTTTTAATTTTCGAATCATGGATTGTTTTTACACGTTTGGATGGATATTTTGGGTTCCCTAACTTAATTCAATCGTGTTTATTTATCGTAGATGTCGGATCGACGAATCACGGTACGGTACGGTGGTCGTTGGGATCGAGCGGGCTACGTCGATGGAGTAGATATGTGCCTCTTCTTTAATAGGGATGAAATTACGCTCGACACTCTTGTGAGCCGGATTCGTACCGCTTTGCGCCCTCCGCCCAATATCGAGTACATGTTGTCTTTCTTCACACGAGGCATTGACGCGAGAAGCGTGCGGGCTCCTTTGATTCGCGACGAAGATGTATCCCGTATGTTAGAAGAGCAAATACACGAGTGCTTTGTGTTCGTCGTCGAAACAGAGGCACAACAAGCTGCGCCGGAGGTGAATATTGGGGCAGAAAATCGGGATCAAGGTGTACCGCCAGACCACGAGGCAGTCGAGACTTCCGAGGACGAAGAAGAAGCCCGTCACACCGATCTCTTGGCTTCGCTGACCACGGAGTGGACCGAATGGATTAGACAGCCGGGCGTGGTTAGAAATATTATGTCACGCCGTAATATGTCCTCGAGTTCTAATGCGGGCGGAGGCGAGCAAACTGAAGGCGCTCAGAATGCACAGAATCATCCGCTGCGCAATTGGATCATTCCACTGCCGAGCTTTGACCCCGCTGTTCCGTTGCGTTCCGTCGAACCCCAACCGATTTATGGTCAGATGGTAGTCGGTGCCACGTTCCGAAAGAAATCGGATTTGAAGGTGTCGGTGGGGATGTATCACTTGGAGAATGGGGTGGAGTGCAAAACTGCTCGGTCTTGCTCTATTCGGGTGACGTACGAGTGCAAGCAGGGGAGTGAAAAATGCCCGTTCAAATTGTGTTCCACGGGTTCCGATGACACCTTTTGGAAGATTACGAAGCTGAACTTGAACCACGAGTGTCAAAACAATTTGGGGCGGACTGCTGATCGACAGGTGTCTAGCAAGGTGGCAGCTACTTTCTTTGCACGCCAGTTAGTCGGCAATCGGGAACTGAAGCCGAAAGATATGGTTGAGGATTTGAGGAGATTGTACGGAGTTCACATCGACTACAGCTTCGCCCTACGGACGAGGAACCTGGCGCTTGAGATAGCATACGGGAACTATCATGAATCGTATCAGAGGCTCCCGTCATATCTGTACATGCTGAAAGAATGCAATCCCGGGACTCGATATGATATGCAGACGACCAGCGATGGCGTGTTTTGCCACATGTTTGTTGCACTTGGGCAGTGCATTAGTGCATTTCAGCAGCGCACTCTGAGACCTGTGATAGTAGTCGACGCCACCCATTTGAAAGGGAAAAACACAGGTGTGATGTTTGTCGCCGTCACAAAAGACGGGAATGAGAATATTTTTCCGCTTGCATTTGGTATCGGCCCGATAGAGAATGACGAGGAGTGGTTGTGGTTTCTACACAACCTCAGGCAATGCTACGATACAGACGACGAGGATTTCCTCATTGTGTCTGACCAGCATAAGAGCATCGCAAATGCTATTCGGAGTGTCTATCCCCACGCGACCCGTACGTTGTGCTATCACCACCTCTCGAAGAATCTAGCACGGTACGGCCAGAAGGTGGTCGAAGCTGTATACTGTGCTGCCTATAGTTATCGGGTGGATGAGTTTGAAAGGCATTTTGCGAATGTGGAGACTCTTAGTAGAGAGGGTGCTCATAGGCGCCTTACTGATATCGGGGTTGAGCACTGGGCGAGGTCACATTGTGCTGCACGACGATACGGTTTCATGACATCGAATGCGGCCGAAGTATTCAACGCTGCTATCAAATGGCCACGGCGATTACCTGTCTGTGCGATGCTCGAGGCCATTCGTGCGATGATTGAGAGATGGTTTGACGAGAAACGAAGGAAAGCTAACGAGAGACAGAATGTCCATGAGCTGACCGAGGAGGCACTCTTCAAGTTGTCCAATCAAGATATGTTGAGCCGTTATTTTACCGTTCGGGAGGTCAGTGCGAATACCCTATACAGAGTTGATGAGGATGACAGATCTTATCTTGTGGATATCCCGAATCGCACGTGTGATTGTCGGGAGTTCGACTTGGACCTAATACCGTGTCGTCATGCTTGTGCCGCTTTGAGGTATGATATCATTTTGCCTTTGAAATTAATTTTACCATCCAGCTCATTCCACTAACTTGTTTGTTGTTATTATGTAGACGAGCCAGATTTTCATCGTACGATTTCGTGAGCCCCTATTTCAAGACGAGCATGTTGGGGATCGTGCATGTATACGCAGCGGAAAACAAAAATTTTTATTTTATTTTATTTTATTGAAAATCCTATTTTCAATATTACATGCATTAATTGATTTAATTCAAATCTATTAAATAAATAATCCACCATATAATTTAATTATCAAATAATTAAACATTTAATTCATGCATCCCATACTACATAAATTAAATTTAGCGCAATTAAATTTATCAAATAAATTAATTACTTGTAGCGCAATTATATTTATCATATAAAATAATTACACTACTAATTAATTACGCAAACATGCACACATAATTAATTGCGTCAATTTGACAATTAACATAATCACAATTATATAATTCAAATCAAATTGATTTTAATTAACAATTAAATTAATCTCTATTAATTTTATTTGTCAATTATAATCCCAGTACTTTAGCGCAAACAATTAACGCAAACAATTAAATCCAAGTTTAATCGTGAGTACCTTAGGGATTCGTCGGACGAAGCTAAGTTCGTCGGAAGTCGCGCGGATGCGACGCGGGGATGCACGCGGGGCGTGCGGGCTGATCACGGGGAGAGCCGGGGCGGCTCTCGGCTGGTCGCGGCGGCGGCGCTCGGGCGCGGGCGGGCTTGGCTCGTCGTGCTCGGGCGTTGCTCGTTCAAACCTCCGGCGTCTCTCGTCAAATCAGGTTTCACCTCGTATAGGTAATCCCACTCGCGTATTGCACTAGAAATACGAGAGGGAGAATACGACGGGAAAAACGGGCCAGAAAAACGGTGCCGGAATCGGATTCCGGCGAGGCGGGCGGCTGCCGGCGGCGGCGCTGGGCGGCGGCGGGCGGCGGCTCCGGGCGGCGGTCCTCCGAGGGAGGCGGCGCTGGGGCGGCGGACGAGAGAGGGAGAGGGAGAGAGAGAGACTAGGGCTAGAGCTCTCTAGGTTTTGGTGTGTTTGAGTTTATGCCTATGGAGCTCCTTTTATAGGTGAAGAAAAGAGCTTCTTGGGCTTAAACCCTAATGGATCGGATCCATTAACCCTAGCCGGCCCAATTCATTAGCCGTCATTACGTTTCTCCCAAATTGACAATCAATTCGATCTCCGAAAAATATAACGATTATATTTTCTTTCTCGTTTTAATTTTCTCATCGATATGAGATAATAATAAAAATTTCCAATTTCACAAAATCGGAAAGCCCATTTCAGGGGTACTGCTAAATCGGGAAATTTCCCAAAATAGAAAGTGTACACCATCGTGTCCGTTTTCTTTAGCTCATTAATATTTCCAACTCATAATCACAATTATGAATCTCGGATTCAATCATATTGACCTCCGACTATATGTACTTAATTAACAGTTAATTAATACATGATCGTATTCAAGGATTGGTTTACACGAGAATGTGACCCTCAATGGTTCAGGTGTATAACTAGCCGTGGGCTCACAACACATTGTGATTCGAACAACATATTGTTCTTATATCAACTACTCCCGAGAGTTTCAGATTAATAATCATATTATTTAATCTCCGAACAATTCGGTGCCCAACGAATCAGTGACGAGCGTCTAGCAACCACGCTTCACTAATTCCCTAGATACAAATGAAGTGCCTGCAAGAACCTTGTAATATAGTTAGCGTACAGTACGATCCCTCCGATTCATATGTCCTTATCAAACTAGAGATATTGGTCAATCGAGATCTCTTGTTGTGTTTGATAACTTTGCGAACGTTCTAGGCTTCGTATAATCCAGTCGTGATTGATCTAGAGAAACACATTTCTCTAATCACCTCACTATTCAACTCTGGCCAGAGATTCCGGGACTACGAACCACATAGGACATCCATGATCTATATCAAGCGATCAGATCCCCTACTACCATGCACAGACTTCACATCAGATTTCGAACTGCACGAACATTGCCTCCTTTTTCGACTTACTCCCTTTCCAGGGAATCGGAAGCACGTTACGATACAGCTAGTCCTCTGATGAAGTCACGGTGATGTCTGGGTCTTAAGGATTAATTGTGTACAACTATATTATGGAATTCTCTACTCGATCAGTGATAACCACTTAGAGATTCCAGGGAGAGGGGGTTCAGTGAACTCATCAACAGTGAGCACCCACTCATGTATGTCGATGTCCCAACACCGAGGCTCGAGATTAGCCCACATACACTAAGTGCTAGTCTCAAGGGGGAAAGGCCGGGTATCCTAGTTATTGGCGTAACCCATCGACTAGGAACTAAGTTTGACCAGTTACGTTGCTTTAACAGAATTATCTCTCGGTTTCCACAAAACCGAATTCATACAACATGTGTAACTGTACAGGACTATATCTATGATTCAACATGGGGAGTAGATATAGCATATGCCTTAATTAATCATAATTAATAATCTTTCATAATTTCGAAATAAATTGATAATATTTATTAATTAAATAATAAATTAGGTTCGACCACAGCCACAGGTTGGCTTGTAGGTCACCTACTCTATCAATCTCCCACTTGACCTAAAGCCAACTGCTCTCGTATCTAAGTCCCATCGACTCTCGATGTTTCTCGTGGACTGATCTAGACAAAGGCTTGGTAAAGGGATCAGCTATATTATCTCCCGAAGTGACTCTTTCGACCAAGACGTCACCTCTCTCAACGATCTCGCGGATCAGATGATATTTCCTCAGTACATGTTTGGATTTCTGATGAGATCTCGGTTCCTTAGCTTGTGCTACGGCCCCCGTGTTATCACAGTACAACGTTACTGGATCACTTGCGCTCGGAACGACTCCCAACTCTTGGATGAAGTTCCGTATCCAAACAGCCTCTTTTGCAGCTTCACTTGCCGCAACATATTCAGCTTCGGTGGTGGAATCAGCCGTGGTTTTCTGCTTGGAACTCTTCCAACAGACGGCACCTCCGTTCAGCTTGAATATGAATCCCGATATCGACTTAGAGTCGTCCACGTCAGATTGAAAACTAGAGTCCGTAAACGCCTCTATTTTCAAATCGTGACCTCCATAGACTAAGAACATCTCTTTGGTATTTCGTAAATACTTAAGAATGTCCTTCACGGCTTTCCAATGAGCCGGTCCAGGATTAGACTGATACTTGCTCGTGATACCCACAGCATGAGCAATATCAGGTCTAGTACATAGCATGCCATACATCACGCTTCCAATAGCGGATGCGTATGGTGTTCGATTCATCCGCTCGATTTCCAGTTCTGTTGCTGGACACATGGTTTTTGAGAGACGAATTCCATGACACATTGGCAAATACCCCCTCTTGGAGTTTTCCATGTTAAACCGTTTTAAAATGGTTTCTATGTACAAGGATTGTGATAGGCCGATCATCTTTCTAGATCTATCTCTATAGATTCGTATTCCTAATACGTAAGATGCCTCGCCCAAATCCTTCATCGAGAAACGTGTGGACAACCATGCTTTCGTTGCCTGCAGCATACCTACATCATTCCCAATGAGTAGTATGTCATCAACGTATAGCACTAAAAACGTCACGGCGCTCCCACTAACCTTCTTGTATATACAAGGTTCCTCCGGGTTCTTGACAAAATCAAACTCTTTGATTGTGTTGTCAAAACGTTTGTTCCAACTTCGGGATGCTTGTTTCAATCCATAAATGGATCGCTGGAGTCGGCAAACTTTTTGCTCTTCTCCAGGAGATATGAAGCCTTCCGGCTGCGCCATATAAATTTCCTCCTCAATGTCACCATTGAGAAACGCGGTCTTCACATCCATTTGCCATATCTCGTAGTCGTACCACGCAGAGATGGCCAGCAAAATCCTAATGGATTTAAGCATCGCGACTGGTGAAAAGGTTTCCTCATAGTCAACACCTTGCTTTTGAGTATATCCTTTTGCCACCAACCTAGCTTTAAAGGTCGCAACCTTTCCATCAGCTCCAACTTTCCTTTTATAGATCCACTTGCAGCCTATTGGAACGATTCCTTTAGGTGGGTCTACCAACGTCCATACGTTGTTGGAATACATGGAGTCCATTTCGGATTTCATGGCAGTAAGCCAATGTCCCTTGTCCGTATCCAATACGGCTTCATTGAAGGTTCTAGGATCAGATCCATCATCAATGATTTCGTGATCACTATCAACGAGGAACAACCGATCAGGCAACCTCCGAACTCTTTCGGATTTACGGACTGTCGGTCGTGGAAGTGTATCAGTGGTTTGTTGAATTGGCTCTGGTTCAGGGACTGGTGCATGAACTTCAGTTTGTGGGTCGTCATCTCGAACCTCTTCGAGATCTACTATGCTGCCTTTTCCATCTGCTAGGAATTCCTTCTCAAGGAACACAGCATTTCTCGAGACAAACACTTTTGCCTCAGAAACATAGTAGAATTCATATCCCATGGAATCCACGGGATATCCCACAAAGTAGCATAAGTCGGATTTACTATCCAACTTATCTCCCACTAGCCGCTTCACGTAAGCGGGGCAACCCCATATCTTTATATGTTTGAACGTGGGCTGTCGGGAATGCCAAAGTTCATATGGTGTGGATTTAACTGCTTTAGTGTTAAGTCTATTTAGCAAATAGGCGGCTGTCAAGAGTGCGTGACCCCACAAGTACGCCGGTAACTCAGTGACACTCATCATAGATCGAACCATGTCCAACAGGGTTCGGTTACGACGCTCGGACACTCCGTTCAACTGGGGTGTTCCAGGAGGAGTCCACTGAGAGAGAATCCCATTCTCTTTTAGATAGTCTATAAACTCAGCGCTTAAGTATTCGCCACCACGATCGGATCGTAGTTGCTTAATACGAAGCCCAAGTTGATTCTCTACTTCATTTCGGAAGTCTTTGAACTTTTCAAAAGTCTCCGATTTGTGCTTCATTAAGTACACGTAACCATACCTTGAATAATCATCGGTAAAGGTTACGAAGTAGTTGAATCCACCCCTCGCACTAACACTTAGTGGACCACACACGTCAGTATGGATCAGATCCAGTAGACCTTCAGCACGTGCCATTGTCCCTTTGTAGGGAGACTTGGTCATTTTCCCTTTTAGGCAAGCTTCACAAGCTTGGAGCGATTTCACATCATCAAGTGTGAACAGCCCTTCCTTTAGGAACTCATTCAATCGTCTCAGGGAAACATGTCCTAGTCGGGCATGCCAAAGTTGTGCGGGGTTAAGACTAATTTCTTTTCGTTTTGCTGTTAGCACATTAACAGGGATCTCGTTTAAGTTAAGTTCATATAAATTGTTCGATAGACGTCCCTTACATATCACTTTATCTTCCTTTTGTATAAGGCAAATCGAATTTCCAAAAACAAAAGAATAACCTTCATTATCCAAAACAGGAATAGAAATAAGGTTCCGAATAAGTGATGGAACGTAAAGACAATTGTTCAAAACTAATTTAAAACGAGAATCAGAAACATCTAAGTAAATAGTCCCGATGGCTTCAGCAGCAACTCTTGCTCCGTTTCCCATCCTCAAGAAGGTCTCACCTTCCTTGAGCTTCTTACTTCTTGTCATGAGCTGCAAATCATTACAGAGATGTGAGCCACAACCGGTATCCAATACCCATGAAGAAGAATTTAAGGATAAATTTACTTCTATGTAAAACGTACCATTCCCAGAACGTTTCTGGTCAAGGTACTCCTTGCAGTTACGGCGCCAATGGCCTTTCTTTCCACAATGGTGACAAACGTCATCAACAGATTTGACGACTTTGTCCTTAGATCCACCTTTCTTCCTTTTATAGACCATCTTGCTTGAGGAAGAAACATTTTCTTTCCTTTTCTTCGGATAGGAACGCTTCCTCTCAGAAGTCGAAGCAATGAGAACAGATTTCTCCTTTTTGATAGTCGTTTCAAAACTGACCAACATGTTAAGCAGCTCCTCGAGAGGTGGTGCTAGTTTGTTCATGTTGAAGTTCACTATGAACGGTTCATACGAACTTGGGAGAGACAGGAGGATCAAATCCACCGAGAGCTCTTCAGGTAGGACGACCTTGAAATTCACTAACTTCTCAATGAGACCGATCATTTTGATACCATGCTCGTGGACCGAAGCCCCTTCGCGCAGTTTCATAGTGGTCAGCTCCTTCGTAGCAGTGAATCTCGCGGTCCTAATGTTCTCACTGTACAGGCCATCAAGATGAATCTTGATATCATGAGCCGATACATATGATTCATATTTCCTAGCAAGCTCAGGAGACATCGCAGCTATCATATAGCATCGGACAGTATTATTGTCCTCTCGATATTTCTCATATTCAATGTTCTTCTCCTCATCGTCAGTTGAGGAATATTCATCCCTATCGTTCAGAACGTAGGTGAGGTGATCAAGTTGCAGCACAAGTTTGAGATTGCGTAGCCAATCAAGATAGTTTGGGCCAGTGAGTTTGTTTTGGTCGAGGATCGACGCTAGGGGATTCTTAGACATGATTACTGAGAAAATTTTAAGAAGATTAATTAGTGATAGTTCGAATTATGATTGCAATTAAATTTGTAAGGACTTTAAAGAATTTTTAATTGCCTCCCACTAAATTTTTCGAATTCCACTATCCTCTAGTGAACAGACGGGAAAATCCAATTTTCCTTAGATGGGCTTTAGGTCCAAAGGCGTAAACCATAACTCGTAGTTAATCTAGCCCAGTCATGTTTACCCAATGGTAGAAAACTATTTTTCAATCACATCTCTATGTGATCCTAAAGTTAGCTTTTCCTCACCATGACAATGAACTACGTTAATCGTACCCTTCAAAGTCAACCATGTGTCAAGACCGACCCACCGATATGAGAAGTGAAAGTTGGATTCCAATAAACGTGCACAGCCCATAGTTAATCTATCCGACTGCACAAGTCTAAAAGGAATCGTGGCCAACACGTCTCCATCATATGTCGGTAAATCACAGCTTGACTTACAAGCAGTACTCCCCGCTAACACGGCATACCATACTACTTGCAAGTGGCTTTCTCATGATTTACCGTCGGCAGAAGGAAAGAAGAAAGAACGACACATCGGTTCTTCTTTATGGCTTGATATACATTCTCGGGAGAGAATGGAGGACTACAGGATTATTTATCTCATCAGATTGAGTGAGCGATCGATTGTTGATTCCTAACAACTATGTTCTCTATAGGCCATCCTAATGGAGCACATACGATCATAATATATATCACAATATATATATCTCACAAAAGTCATATAATTCACATAGCATTTAATCACAATTAAAACGAGGTATGTAAATTAAATTGGTGCTCTATTAATTAACTTGATTTAACAATTAAATCAAATAATTAATCTATCACCTTGTTGATCGAATATTTAAATCAATTATTTAATTGGTCAATAAATAATTTCACTAAATTAAATATTGATACTTCTTTTCTATTTCAATTTATTGATATCCCAATATTCAAACGTGATGTCTCGTAAGTGAAGACTCGAAGCTTCTAACCAGCGATTCATCATGCAAACGACCCTATCTCCCATAAATGGGGGAGCCGAGCAGATCATCGATTTTATGTCATCATATGACTCGAAGATCTCTAATTTGTTTTAACAAAAACAAGTCTAGATGAATCACTCCCCGAGGTGAATTCACGTTTGACGTTGAATTGTTACTTAACAACAAATTAGGCATTGTTTGAACTATTAGATAAAAATAAATATCTTAATAGAAACAACTAAGTCCCAATCAAATAACATTAAATCAATCAATTCAACAAACAGCATGCTTGAAGGTGATTATATTCATAGACAATTAATCAATTTCAGAACTAAGCTCTGATACCACTGTTGGGGATCGTGCATGTATACGCAGCGGAAAACAAAAATTTTTATTTTATTTTATTTTATTGAAAATCCTATTTTCAATATTACATGCATTAATTGATTTAATTCAAATCTATTAAATAAATAATCCACCATATAATTTAATTATCAAATAATTAAACATTTAATTCATGCATCCCATACTACATAAATTAAATTTAGCGCAATTAAATTTATCAAATAAATTAATTACTTGTAGCGCAATTATATTTATCATATAAAATAATTACACTACTAATTAATTACGCAAACATGCACACATAATTAATTGCGTCAATTTGACAATTAACATAATCACAATTATATAATTCAAATCAAATTGATTTTAATTAACAATTAAATTAATCTCTATTAATTTTATTTGTCAATTATAATCCCAGTACTTTAGCGCAAACAATTAACGCAAACAATTAAATCCAAGTTTAATCGTGAGTACCTTAGGGATTCGTCGGACGAAGCTAAGTTCGTCGGAAGTCGCGCGGATGCGACGCGGGGATGCACGCGGGGCGTGCGGGCTGATCACGGGGAGAGCCGGGGCGGCTCTCGGCTGGTCGCGGCGGCGGCGCTCGGGCGCGGGCGGGCTTGGCTCGTCGTGCTCGGGCGTTGCTCGTTCAAACCTCCGGCGTCTCTCGTCAAATCAGGTTTCACCTCGTATAGGTAATCCCACTCGCGTATTGCACTAGAAATACGAGAGGGAGAATACGACGGGAAAAACGGGCCAGAAAAACGGTGCCGGAATCGGATTCCGGCGAGGCGGGCGGCTGCCGGCGGCGGCGCTGGGCGGCGGCGGGCGGCGGCTCCGGGCGGCGGTCCTCCGAGGGAGGCGGCGCTGGGGCGGCGGACGAGAGAGGGAGAGGGAGAGAGAGAGACTAGGGCTAGAGCTCTCTAGGTTTTGGTGTGTTTGAGTTTATGCCTATGGAGCTCCTTTTATAGGTGAAGAAAAGAGCTTCTTGGGCTTAAACCCTAATGGATCGGATCCATTAACCCTAGCCGGCCCAATTCATTAGCCGTCATTACGTTTCTCCCAAATTGACAATCAATTCGATCTCCGAAAAATATAACGATTATATTTTCTTTCTCGTTTTAATTTTCTCATCGATATGAGATAATAATAAAAATTTCCAATTTCACAAAATCGGAAAGCCCATTTCAGGGGTACTGCTAAATCGGGAAATTTCCCAAAATAGAAAGTGTACACCATCGTGTCCGTTTTCTTTAGCTCATTAATATTTCCAACTCATAATCACAATTATGAATCTCGGATTCAATCATATTGACCTCCGACTATATGTACTTAATTAACAGTTAATTAATACATGATCGTATTCAAGGATTGGTTTACACGAGAATGTGACCCTCAATGGTTCAGGTGTATAACTAGCCGTGGGCTCACAACACATTGTGATTCGAACAACATATTGTTCTTATATCAACTACTCCCGAGAGTTTCAGATTAATAATCATATTATTTAATCTCCGAACAATTCGGTGCCCAACGAATCAGTGACGAGCGTCTAGCAACCACGCTTCACTAATTCCCTAGATACAAATGAAGTGCCTGCAAGAACCTTGTAATATAGTTAGCGTACAGTACGATCCCTCCGATTCATATGTCCTTATCAAACTAGAGATATTGGTCAATCGAGATCTCTTGTTGTGTTTGATAACTTTGCGAACGTTCTAGGCTTCGTATAATCCAGTCGTGATTGATCTAGAGAAACACATTTCTCTAATCACCTCACTATTCAACTCTGGCCAGAGATTCCGGGACTACGAACCACATAGGACATCCATGATCTATATCAAGCGATCAGATCCCCTACTACCATGCACAGACTTCACATCAGATTTCGAACTGCACGAACATTGCCTCCTTTTTCGACTTACTCCCTTTCCAGGGAATCGGAAGCACGTTACGATACAGCTAGTCCTCTGATGAAGTCACGGTGATGTCTGGGTCTTAAGGATTAATTGTGTACAACTATATTATGGAATTCTCTACTCGATCAGTGATAACCACTTAGAGATTCCAGGGAGAGGGGGTTCAGTGAACTCATCAACAGTGAGCACCCACTCATGTATGTCGATGTCCCAACACCGAGGCTCGAGATTAGCCCACATACACTAAGTGCTAGTCTCAAGGGGGAAAGGCCGGGTATCCTAGTTATTGGCGTAACCCATCGACTAGGAACTAAGTTTGACCAGTTACGTTGCTTTAACAGAATTATCTCTCGGTTTCCACAAAACCGAATTCATACAACATGTGTAACTGTACAGGACTATATCTATGATTCAACATGGGGAGTAGATATAGCATATGCCTTAATTAATCATAATTAATAATCTTTCATAATTTCGAAATAAATTGATAATATTTATTAATTAAATAATAAATTAGGTTCGACCACAGCCACAGGTTGGCTTGTAGGTCACCTACTCTATCAGAGCAGCCATGTCGAGATGTATGCGACGCCTATTGTGCCGGTGCCACATTATGATGATTGGGTGGTCCCGCCGGATGTAGCATCGTACGTAGTTTATCCTCCAGTAGCGGTTAGCCAGGCTGGACGTCCGAGGATGCGTCGTGCTCGTTCCGCAGTTGAGAGCTCTGCACGACGTGATCAGGTTTGTTCACCCATAAGGAACGTCGTACGTATGCCGTGATTTAAACCTCTAATATTGTGTCGTCGTGTCCAGGTGTGTTCGAGATGTCAGGGCGTGGGTCACAACAGACGGAAGTGCACGGTCTTTATCCCACCTGGGGGGGCTGTTGATTTAAATGTCCCTGCAGAAGAGTCGAGCCGAACAAGACAGAAGAAGAAGTGCAGCATCTGCAGAACCGAGGGACACACGAGAACAAAATGTCCAATGAGCACGGAGGCAGAGATCTAAATTGGGTTTGGTTGATTTATCGGTGTTTTAGAAATATTTGAGACTTGGGTTGTTTTATTTTCGTCTATTCTCGTCGGATTTTGGATATTTGGTGTGTTTTAGGTTTTTGTGCTTGTTTTAGATTATTGTGCTTGTTTTAGATTATTGTGCTTGTTTTTGGAGTTTGTTTATCTTGTAAATGTGAAATATGTGAAAAAACAGGTTGGAAATAGGTTTTCGGAGGAAGGGCGGGTCGATTTTATAAGTTATTCGTAAGGTAAATATATAATATTTTGCTAAATAATTTCATTGTAGAGGTCTAGTTCAACTGGTATGCCCCATTTGAAAAATGAACTTGAAAGCAACAGGTCAGGGGATCGATTCTTAGGAGCCGTTTTTATTTTATTTTTTTACCCGGTAACACGGCTTACCCGGTCAGCCGTGTTACCGGATAAGGCCGTGTTACCGAGAAGTTTTTTTTTCAAAAAACCGAGCAATTACCTTCTACCGTGTAGGACCCTCCACCGTGTTGCCCACCGTGTTGCCCACCGTGTAGCGTAGAAAAGATTTGATTTTTTATGAATTTGAAGCATTTCTCGAGCGTTTTTGTTGTTATGTTCAGCATGAAACATCATTTAAAACACTAGATACATCCAATAAACATCATAAAACAACCAATATAGGACTACAAAGATGAGATGCTTAGAATGTTGACCGTTTTTCGAACATTCTACTAATATTGTCACAATCTTATCTACATAGGTAATAAGTTGTTCATGCGTAATCACTTAATTCTTCAAATTCAATAGTTGATCATGTTTTTTGAATCACTTTGATTATTAAAATGATGTTTTATACTACAAGAACAAGTTAACAATCCAAAAATGCCTTAAAATCAATGAAAAACCTAAATTTTCACCAAACTACACGGTCACAACCGTGTAGCCCACCGTGTAACCGGGTAACACCGTGTTACCGGCTAATTGCCCAGAAAACTACCGGATAGTTCTTGACTACACGGTCAGTCTTACCGTGACCGTGTTACCGGTACACATGACCGTGTTACCGGTACCACCGTGTAGCAGTAGGCAGAACCCGTTTTTTCACCTGGTTTTCACCTAATTCAATCAAAAAATACACCTATTTCACCAAAATCACTCAAAACACATTTATTTTACCAAAATCAATCAAAACACACATAAAATAGTTTATCTTTTTACAAATTTTATTAAATTAATAAGTTGATATATTATAAATAATTTTAAAAAATTTTGACGGGATTTATTTAGTTAATATCAAAGCTAAACCTGCAAATCAATCTCAACACACATACCAATCAATCCAAACACATGCACACGAAAAAGTCTAAAATCATCCAAAATACAAATCACTGGTCTCGATGACTCAAACTGAAAATTTTTCGAGCTACATATCGACGATACTTCATCAAGTACCCGTCGTCGATTTCTTTTCCACGGTGATTGAGGTGCTTGTTCACGAGACGATCCAAGTACATGCACACGTACGGGCCGCAGTTGTTGTTGTCGACTTGCATAAACTGCTCCAACGGGGCTTCGACCTGCATAGAAGTCTTCTTGTGGGTTCGACGAAACAAGTTTGGACCCTCCCAAAATCCTGCAGCTACCAAAAGACGAGGCAACAACTCCAACACCGGCATTAGTACATTAGACTTGGGATTTATTTCCGGACAACGCCACCACAACGAGTCGTACAACTGTATAGTCCAGAGATTCAGGTCAATCTTTATCACGACCCAATGGTCCCCGGTATTGCAGACCGTTATCACCTACAAAAATAAAAATAAAATAAAACGTTATTTACAATTAAATTAAAATATTAAATTGAATTTAAAAAAAAAATGTACGGTTCTTTAAATTACCTCTCGTGCGTGTTCCCAACTCTCGTGCCTACCGTCTCCCGTGATGTATTTCAGCATGAAGTCCGGCGGTGCCCAGGTCTCATATTTCTTCTCCAAGTTCGTTCTCTTTGCATGTGCACGTGGGATCGCAATCCTAGCGTACTGGGTCTTCATAGCGCCCTGTTAATTTAAAATAAATTTAAACGATTAGTATTAGGAAAATAATAAAAAAAACTTGTATTTGATAGGATGATTGGATCTTACGAAGAACTCGGTACACAAGAGTATAGTCTTCCTTGGAGTGACTTCATCTTTTAAACCCTTGCCGGACTTTATCTTGTCGCGCAGGTACGTAATGTACATGTCAATCTCCTGAAAAATATACATATCACAGTTAAGCACAATTTAATAAACATTATAAATTTCAAAGTTTAACTACAAATTAACTTACCATGTCCGCGTACCAATGATGTAGTGACTCAATCCGCTCGAAGTACTTCTGGTCCAGATACACTTCGTTGAAAGGGATATAAACACTCATTCCATGCCCCTCACGACGGAACATCGAATAGAGCGCCCGTACCTTCTCGTTGCCTCTCCGAGCGAACTGCGCGACGTACGGGCTCCGAAGAGCTGCCGATGGCCTCCTCACACGGGGTCCGAGACTACTCTCGGCGACATCATCCTCCTCCTCCTCATCATCCCCAAGTTCTTTCTCCTCTTCCGACATTGCAATCTCTTTTTTGTGTTCACCTTCCACGGGAGATGTAATCTTGAACAACTCGACTTGAGACGCAGCCGGAAAAAAAGTCTCTGCATCAACGATCTCCTGCGGTATATCAGCCCCCCTCGGTACAATAAAACCAGGATCATACTCTGGCCGATAAGCAGTAGTCGGAGTGAAGATGCCGTGGGTGGGAATCGCTGGGAAGGCACCGAAGACACCCTCAAAATCACGCAGCGCCCTCGGTGGCGAAGAATGACCGCTATCTGCCCAGACAGCCTGAGTCTGTGCCGGTGTGCGATAGCTATCGCCAACGGTCGTCTGCTCGTACTGGGGCTGCTGCTCGTAGAGGGTCTTCGACTTGTGTATGAACTCTGGCCTCTTCCAATGGAAGCCCTCCTGCAAAAATGAAGTTAAAATAAGTAAATATGACATTCAATTAAATAAGAAAACTCAAAATTCAAAAAAAAAAAAAAAAAATTAAAAAATTCATTCTGTCCGGTAACACGGTCACCGTGTTACCGGATAACCGGGACCGTGTTACCGGAAAAAGACCACCGTGTTACCTAGATTTTCTGGGTCACTGTCCGGTAACACGGTAGGCAAGCAACACGGTGACCGGGAAAATCACCACCGTGTAGCGCCACCGTGTTGCCAGGAACAGCGACGCAAACCCAGAATTTCAGTCGATTTCAAGAGCAATTTAACACTGAATTTCGATTCTAAATCAACTAAAACGCAATAAGGAACTCAAATACACTCAAATCCTAGCAATTAACACATCCAATTGAACACATTATCGAAAAAAAATCAAATTTTCGAAATTAAAAAAGCTAGGGTTTCGGCCAACTTACCGGGGCTTGAATTGGCCATTGATGCTCCTCCTGCTGTTCGTTGTCTGCCATTGAGTTGCCGGAAATGAGGTGGCCGGAATTTTAGCCTTCGATTCTCAGAAAAAATGCGGCGGTTTTGAGGTTTGGGGGGGGACCGTTCGGGAGAGAGAGAGAGAGATTGTGGGGACCGATTTTTTTAATTGCTCTTTTTGTCTTTTTTATGTTTTTTAATTGTTTTTGTTTGTTTTTTGAAAAGTTGAGGGCAAAGTGGGGTTTTCCTATACATTTTGTATACAATTCTCACAATTTTTTGAGGTGTGTCAAAATACTCACACTTCTTATAAAAGTGTTTGAAAATCCACAGCTCTCTTTTGTAAACTACTGTAAAATTTAATTGGACAAATAATACAGTACTTAATATATTTTTAAATACATTATAAATATACTGTATTAAATTGAAAATATAAAAAAAAAATCAAAATATTAAACAAATAATGAAATTTAAAAATACTACTAGTAATATATATATATTTTTTTTACTCTCATGCCATAATAAATCCAAATATACCGAACTATAATCATACAAATTTAATTTGAGTATGTGTCCAAGTTTCATATAGAAATTTCTTTTCTTATCCTTGAGCAAATTGCATAGATTAAAGAGATATACTCTAAACCAAGTATATAAGAATAAGACCCATAAATTCAAGTGTAGAGATGACAAAACTGATTCTACTTGTGTGAATAGAAACAGTCGCGTTAAGTATCTTAATCTATCATAAAGAATTATGTACTCCTACTATATTTTTTAAATAAATTAACAGTGCATAATTTTATGAAAACGAATTATTACTGTAGTAATTTTTGACATGTAACACAAATATAAAAGTTGTGATACCACAAAAGGTGGAAGACCTTGCTTCCCGCGTTTTCTTCATTTCCCATTTTATTTTTCTTTTCCAATTTCTGAAAAATGGTGATGCGTGCAAGCAAATTGAGCTGAACCCACCACCGCCTTTCGTTTCCTTTTCTCTCATCTCAACGGTTTTTGATTTCAATCCCTTTTAAGCTTTCTTCCTTTCTCATCACATCTTCCCTTTTCCCTTCCTTTTCTTATAACCTATAGTCCCATCACTTCATTCATTCCCCTCACATTTCAATTTCTTCCTACTCTCTAAATCCTTTACAAAAAACCCTATTTTCCCCTTATGGATTAATTGAAAGGCTTTCACATTCTACCTTTTTTTACACTTGCTGATTTTTCAAGAATCTCTCCGAACGGTATGCTTATTTTTTTATTTTTATTTTATGTTTTTTAATTAAAGATTGAATCTTTTAGGTTCCTACTTACTTTCTACGAGTTTAATTTTTGTTGGTTTTCTTTAATTTTGTTAAATTGCTGAAAATCTGTGCTTGATTTTAGTGTTTATGGAAAATCCCTTGTTCCTGGAAATTGATTTTACCCTAGCTGAAGAGGACTATGCATGTGTTGAATTTTCATGTTTTTTCGGTTTGATTCTAAATTTTCATGTTATTCTTGTTTAGTAATTTACGACAATTGTGTGTTTTTTTAATTAAAGATTGAATCTTTTACGTTTCTACTTACTTTCTGCTAGTTTAATTTTTGTGGGTTTTCTTTAATTTTGTTAATAGGTGAAAATCTGTGCTTGATTTCAGTACTCATGGAAAAATTCAAAACCCCCTGTTCTTAAAAACTTGATTTTACCCTAGCTGAAGAGGATGTGTTTTGATTCTAAAATCTTCATGTTTTTCTTGTGTAGTAATTTAGGACAATGGGAAGCCACATGAGCAAGCCCCCGACGGAGCCCAACAACATCTTCTCCAAAGCCGAGCTGAATTCCTACGAGGCCGCGTGCAAGCTCGACGCGGACCTGCAGACGTTTGACACCACCCTCCAAGCCCGGACCAACAATGTCATAAACGCCCTCGCCGCTGGGGTCGAGGTCCGAGCCCTCTCCTTCGACTCGCTGAGGGAAATCACCGAGTGCCTCTTGGAAATGAATCAGGAGGTCGTTAAGGTCATTTTGGACTGCAAGAAGGACATCTGGAAGAACCAAGAACTGTTCGAGCTAGTTGAGGAGTACTTCGAGAACAGCCTCAAGACCCTCGACTTCTGCGCAGCCTTGGAGAAGTGCCTCAAGTCCGCAAGAGACAGCCAGCTGCTCATCCACATCGCGCTCCAACAGTTTGAGGACGAAGATCATCACGGAATCGAAGGACAAATTAGGTACTAATATTGCTTTCTCCGTCTCATAACATTATGCGTAGAGAAAATGGCTCTTATATTAAGAAAAAAGTGTTTTTTTTGTGTTTAATGTAATATAAAGTAAGGGTATAATAGGTATTGATAGTAAGTAATGAAACAGTTAGTTGAAAATGTAGTGGTATAATTGTAAATAAATGTGTATTGAGAGGATAAAGTTGTGAAAAAATATTCCATTTATAGATGTAAGTGTTTTTTTGTGTTTAATGTAATATAAAGTAAGGGTATAATAGGTATTGATAGTTAGTAATGAAGCAGTTAGTTGAAAATGTAGTGGTATAATTGTAAATAAATGTGTATTGAGAGGATAAAGTTGTGAAAAAATATTCTATTTATAGATGTGCATGAACCAAAAAGAAAATGATGCATTGTTTTAAGGAATAGCGAGAGTATTACTTTCTCCGTCCCATAACATTATGCATAGAGAAATTGGCTCTTAGATTAAGAAAAAATGTTTTTTTTGTGTGTTTAAAATAATATAAATGAGGAGTATAATATGTATTGATACGTAAGTAATAAAGTAGTTAGTTGAAAAAATAGTGGTATACAGGTAAATAAATGCGTACCGATAGGATAAAGCTGTGAAAAGACATTCTCGACAGGTATTTGATTCAAAACGTGTCGACTTTTTTAATCCAGGTACACGAAAACGCTGGAGGAGCTGAAGAGCTTCAAGAACGCGGGCGATCCTTTCACGGAGGACTTTTTCGTAATTTTCCAGTCGGTCTACCGGCAGCAGATGGTGATGCTCGAGAGGCTGCAGTCGAAGAAGAGCAGGCTCGACAAGAAGCTCAAGTCGATCCAAGCTTGGCGAAAGGTCTCGAGCATAATCTTCGCAGCCACTTTCGCCGCCGTGCTGATTTGCTCGGTGGTGGCTGCGGCCATGGCCGCCCCTCCGGTGGCGGCAGCCCTGGCGGCAGCCACCTCGATCCCGCTGGGGTCGATGGGGAAATGGATAGACTCACTCCTGAAAAACTACGAGAATGCAGTGAAGGGACAGAAGGAGGTCATTAATAGTATGAGTGTTGGCACTTATGTTACTATCAAAGACTTGGACAATATAAGAGTGTTGGTCGATAAGCTGGAGATCGAGATTGAGTCGCTTTTGAGAAGTGCCGATTTTGCCCTCAGCGAGGGGAGCGTGAGGTCAGCGGTCGAGGAGATAAAGAAGAAGCTGGTTGTGTTTATGAAGAATATCGAGGAGCTAGGGGAGCAGGCTGATAATTGTAGCCGGGATATTCGCAGGGCTAGAACCGTCATTTTACAGAGGATCATCAAGCATCCCAACAGCTGATCAAGATTACGTATAGTACTACATAGGTTTTGGATCATGCGACTGATTTTTTTTATTCGTTGATTTTATTTTATTCTATTGCTGTTTTAATTTTAGAAGTATGAATTGCTTTTTATTCTTCTTTTAAATTGATTATTAATGCTGCAGTTGAGTACAAGCAAGGCAAAACGATGAGTTGTCGTGTTGAATGAGTTCAGTTGATTATCGATATCTCGACCATCGACTTGCCAAAAACATAGTCGCGACTTGGCCCCATGATATCGTGAGATGTTTTTCCCTTAGACAACATCACATGGCATAAAGCCAAAATTGGAGGTTATGCATCTACTTTTCAAATCAAATCACATTTAAAAATGTACTACCAGTATAAACTATAAAGTAAAGTTTGCAAATAATTTTTCAAAAAATATTATTAATGAAGATTTCGAAGTTTAACATAACAAAACTTAAAATTAATAGTAAATCTTAAAAGTCATTCACTTTCGAATGATTGGAGATGGTCTGATGTTAAAAATCGTCGCAGAAGTCATGTACACGCATACCAAAGAGACGTAAACCTTGAACCACGACGAAGAGAACAAGGTGAGATACACACACGTTCCGGTCAAGATCATCACTAGGACGAAATTCGCTACACATTTCGCCGTGGAGAGGTCTTCCTCCTCCGTCCCTTCATTCCGAAAACGCCCTTCCCTATAGAAATCGGAAAGGATTCGATCTTTGAGGGTAAAAGTGTCCATTAGCCATGAAGATACTCGATCTTCCGATGTCGGGATGTCAGCAAGTGAGATCCTCCGGACGTGTATGTGGACTTCCGAAGGGTCGACTCCGCATGCGTTGTCCCAGAAGGACGGGCAATTTCGTCTGTACCCGATCGTGACATCGTAAACCGCATCCAACGAGCCCCTCAAGTTCTCCAAACACGCGTAGAACCCCTTTGTCTTCGGAAGAAGAACGTTCTTCAAAACCGGGAGCCCGTTTTCAGAAGCGTACTTCTGACAGCGAGCTGACTTTTGTTCTCTGAAGCACAAAAATAATAAATATGAGTCACAAAATATATACCAGAGAATCTTTTCAAAATCACAATAAGGCTCTTTTGGACTTAAACTTGCTTTAACTGAAACGAACTTAATCGAGCTGAATTGGACTGAACTGTGAACTAAATGTTCTGAACTGAACTGAAAGTAAGTCCAAAAGAACAGAAACTGAACTGAAAGTAAGTCCAAAAGAAGAGAGCTTAAGACTCACGTGAAATCGGTGCCTTCGGGAAAAAGCGCGAGCCACAGATCGTCCCGAGTGTCGGTGAATCCGGACAGAATTTCTCGCATTCTGCGTTTGTCGGCTTCCCATTTCCGGTCGACGGGGATGAACTCCATGACGTGGAAGACCCATCCGAAGACGGGCAGCCTCATGAGGCTGCTCTTGAGCACGTACTTGATGCAGCCGTGGGACCCTTTTCTCAGAGCTAGGTCCCACAGGTACATCCAGTCAACCTCCGTCCGGTGGTTGGAGAGGAGGAGCACGCGGCGGTCGGAGGGCAGGGGATCGCCGGAGAAGACGACCCGGGTCTTGTTCAGCTTCTCGAAGAGGAAAGGCCACAGGGCTATCCAGAGGCCGAAGAGGAAAGCGGTGGCTCGCCGGCTGTGGTGCACCGACAGGAGCCGGAGTGGGACCGCCGTCCAGAAGCCGAAGTAGATTAGGAGCACGAATGCAGTTGAGGTTAGGACGGCGAGGCAGAGGACGCCGTTGATTATCCGTAACGGCGTTAACGGGCGGTGTTTCGCCTCCATTGATTCTTAAAATCAGAAAATTAAAATTTTAAAGCCCAGAACCACAATTAATCAAGAAACTAGGTTTTTGATCCTTCTAGATAATTCCTACACATTATATTAATAAAAAAAGGGAAACTTTGTACAAACCCAGAAAATGTATATCCTTATAATCTGAGGGAAAGTGAAAGAACATACACATACCTTTGATTATTCTTTTTTTCTTTTGGGGACTCTGTTTATTGGAGTGAAATTAAAAGTTTGAAAATGTTTGAATAATTATTTTTCTTAGTCTTTATCGGTTACAACGGAGTAGTATATTATTGTAATCTACTGTGGCGTTCAGACAGTGACAAATTCTACTCAACACCTGTCTGAATTTATTGCCATTTATTTTCTTTTCATGAAATGTGGGTGAGGCGCCCTCTTTTAAAAAACAGAGTACTAGTATAATTCAGGTCTTTTTTTAGATAAATAATTAATAAAATTCTTAAAAAATACTGATGCAACATTCATTTATGTACTGTGATTTTTCCCATATATATTTGCACTCATAATTAATTTGTAAATGTTAGATAATTTATGAATTTGTGGAAAATAAACAATGAAGACATGATTTAATATGAGTGGGGTATATATGGGAAGGACGAAAATGAATAGTGAACCATTTATTTTGTGGGCGACTGAAATAAATAAAAAGTTATTGATTTCCGCGTGAAAATAAAATATACTCTCCTAGTAGTTGTTCGATAAAATATAACTGCTCGACAGCACGAGATATGTAATGAATTCATAATTTTATTTCTTGTATGCTGCTGTTCAAGGGAAGTACCTTATTTATTTGAATATTACAGTACACAGTATTTTGTTAAATATGTGGTAAGATTTAAAGTATAATTAATATTATTATTTTAATTAAAATGCAGTACTAATGGAAATAGTAAAACATTTATTTTGATTGAAATGGAAATAGTAAAACATTTATTTTAATTTTCAATCGTGTAATTTGAAATGGAAATGTAAAGGAAGCTGATATGGTTACACTCGGTGTATTGACTTTTCAATACATTTCCAATTAATTTTTGACATTTGGAATTAAACAAATAAATTCCAAATGTCAAAAATAACTAAACAAATAAATTCCAAATGTCAAAAATTAATTGGAAGTGTATTGAAAAGTCAATACACCGAGTGTAACCGTATCAGCTTCCCTTTTCCAAATGTAAAGGTTGGATATGACTTTTTTTATGAAAATGTTTTCAGTATAATATTCAGACAGTTGACTCACCAGTCAACATGTGCTCCATATTTTGTTAGTAATTTATTAAATTAAAATGTGACCAATCCCAACATTCTGCAGTGGCCATTGTCAGATATTTCATTCCTGAATATATCACATGTTCAACCAATGATTTAATATCACCCTGCCTAATACATTAATGGAAAATTTATTTATTTCATTGAATTTTAGATTAATATTTTACAATTTCAGTCATTTCAAAATAATTACGATAAATGAATTTACTTATGAATTGCATTTTCGAGTGAAATCGGGAGGAGTGTCGAAACACATAAACACGACAATTGAGGAATTCTTACAGTTAGGAGCTCATTCCCGATACAAGCAGACAGCCAGCACATGCGAATTCGAAAGGCATATTACGATATTTGAGCTTAACCACCCACCATTAACAGATAATGTCATCAGAGTAAGCTGTTCGAGTTCGGACCACTCAAGGCGAAGGACACAGCTTTAGGAGCTTGATAACTTCATAAGTTCTTGTATCTCTACCAGAATAGAGGCATAGATCTAGTGCAGTGAATCCATTCTGAGAAACATGATTTGAAAAAGAAAACAAAAACCAAGTTTATCAAATGGTAACGACCCCAACCTAAATGTTTTTAAAACGAATAAAAGCTCAAGCATATTAAGTAGTAATTTTTTAGATAAGTAGCATGTATAGGGCAAATATAACCACTGCAATTTATTCTCGAGATTGAAACAAGTTGAGACTTTTTTTTACCCGGTTCTTTAGAGATTTATCAGCTCCCTTGATCAGCAGAAGCCTTATTATATCTGTCCTTCGGGACTGCACAGCCAGATGCAGCGGGGTCCACCCATCCTGATAGTAGTAAGATATAAACCCAAGTTAATATCAAGCACCAGACAGCTAGACGTATTGATCAAATCGGTGGCTTATAATCCAGAATTAATAAGCTTACATTGTCCTGAAGATTTATATCTACGTTGTACAACAACAGGATCTTTATCATCGGACCTGAAGCTGTGAATACAGCATAGTGCATTAATGTAGCTCCCTCCTGTCATGACGAAAAGAAGAGAGAGGGTGAGAAAGCGTTGGGGTATAGTCAAAAGGAGGGGGAAAAATAGACTCAAAAAGCAACTAGAGAGCTCAAGATGAGCATTTCCAGCTTCCATAGCCAGCTTATAAAAATGGATACATTATTAATCAGCTAACTGAGTTATAGTACATGACATTGCATGAATCAGCACAAATTACAAATGGAGAGATAGTTAATCACAGTTACGACGAACAACAATAAGTAATCCACTCACATTGTCGCGAACAAAGGGATTTGCAGATTCTCTCAAAAGAAAATTAAAAATAGCCTGCTTTCTTCCAAGTATTGCTTTGTGAACAGCAGTCAATCCATTCTGCAAAACAACTTAGTGAGGAATCCATCCACAAGATTATACAGCACATAATTACACATAAAATGCCAGATGTCGGTCCAGTTCACCTTGTCGGGGGCATTGATATCAAGGTTGAGCTTTAACAAAGAATTCACGAGGTAAAATTCTCCCGAGGCAGCAAGAGTATGCAGAGGATGCCATTTTCCCTAAAAGGATCAATGTCCGGTTCCTGAATTAGCATATATATATATATATATAGTTCTCCACATTGTTTGAAAACAACAGAGAAGGAACTGAATAGTAGCAGTGGAATCTACAAAATGGCGGGGATAAAAAAATAGTGATACCCACCGAGATGGCAGCTGCTAAATCAGGGACCCGCCGGTTCATCATCATCTTTTCTTCTTTTGAGAATAATTTGCCATGGGTGCCTATTGAAGAATGTTTTCGGATTAAAAACACCGGCAATTAGAACAACTTTTACAGACAAATCAGAACTGAGAATAACTATATAACTACTAGGTATCCGTCTCATATGCAATCGTCTTTCCCCACCTTATTTCGATTCTCAAGTAGAATAATCTTAATAGACTTTCGGATCAAACGGAAATCACACAATTCATACCAAAATCCCAAATGCGAATGTAAAAATATTAGTTTTGATAAAAATAATTGCAGCAAGCAATACCTTGTGATTTTTCAGCAGAGACACGGTCATACTTTCCACTGGTGAAGAACTTCGAGACATCCTCCAAACCCCCTCCGTACACGGCCAGCCTCGGATTCCGCGGTGCCGCTCTGCCTTCAACCGCCTTTCCACTACCGCGCTCATCCTCTTCGTTATTACTATTGTACCCCTCTGAATCGGACTGCTCAGGTGGCTCCGGATCATCGAGCACCAAGGGTTTCAGCTGCCGGAGCTTCTCGTTCTTAAACCTTTCGTACTCCTCGGAATTCGAATCGAGAGGCATCATGGCTTGCCTTCGCTTCTCCACTCTCTTGCCGAACTCCAATTCCTGCGACAGCTTGCGCCTCTCCTTCTTCGAGATGTTGATCTCCTTCTGAACATCCATCCATTTCTCCGGGATTAGGTTTTCCGGCGCGACTTCTGTGGCGGCGTTTTTTCTGTTCGATTTGATGGCTGGGGCTGATACGACGTCGTTTCTGGGGTGTCGGGCGTTTTGTTGAATGAATGGGTCGTCGAATATTCCTTCTTCGAAGACCAGGCAATCGCCGATGGCGGAGTCTTCCTCGTAGTCGTCGTCCGGTAGCTGGTGTGAAACGGCGTCGTACAGCGGCTGGGAAGAGAATCTTCGGGACGTGGAGGTGTTAACGAGGTACGTTACGGTGGTTGGGGGAGGAAAACGGCGGTTGCGAGGGGCGGAGACGGCGAGTGGTAGAGAGGGGATTACATTTACAGGGGTTTGGGGTTTTTGTAGTATGACTGAAGGAGAAGATAATGAAGACATTGTCTCACTTATGTTTTCCTATGATAAGGTTTAAGAGAGATATAATTGTTTTTTTTTTTTTGTTTTAATAAAAAGTAGTAATAGTTTTATTTTATTTTCACGAAATATTTTCAGAAGCTAATATTTAAAATAAATTTCAGAATATGGTAATTTCAGTCTTGAGATTTTTATTTAAATTAGTTATAGAGAATGTCTCAAAAAAACGACATTTTATTTGTTACAAAAAATATTATAACTTAACACATTTCATTCAACAAAATTCATTCAACAAAACGCACAAGTGAATAAACCAAGTTATTCACGTAAAATTAAATCATTGAAAGAAAAGATGTCGAGCAACATTTGAAGTTCTATAAATTCATTTTTTTCCCCTATGCTCATGACTTATTTGGAGATAATTTTTTTATGAAAATAATTTTGATGACTTATAGTAATATCATGAACAATGCGATAATCTCTAGTAAAAATTGAGTAAAACATACCAAAGATGTTAACAATTCCATATTATCACTTATTTTTTAACAACAAACCCACATATGTTTCCATGGATCATTCAAAGGTTTGATGATCAATGTTTTTGATATTTTATGTTTAAAATTGATAAAAATTAAACATATCAACATATTAAAACAAAATTACGTTATAAATTAAAATCACATTATCAAAAGATTAAAATTATATTATCAAAAGGTGAAATCTTGAGACGCCACTCAAAGATTCACCTACTCGTTGAGAAAGAGAGTATACGGTAGAAATTAAAATCACATTATCAAAAGGTGAGATCTTGAGACGCCTATCAAAGATTCACCTACTCGTTGAGAAGGAGAATAAACTAGATTGGATTAACGATTCAACGCTGATAGATCGAATCAATGATTTTCCTTAAGAAACATATTGTAACCATAGGAGCTTAAGCACTCAATTTTTTTTTTCATTTTCCATCAAAAAATATTTTTAAAATATTTTAATTTGTGTTGAGCGTTTAATAATTCAGTCTCTACAATTCGATTTTTTTGACTTCGCCTCGAGTTATATCGTTAAAAACTTTAGAAGATCCATAAAATTCACACTTCATAATAATTAGTGCACTTTTTAATTCATATATATATAAATGTAATTTGAATTCAAAACATATTAATTTTGAATAGTATTTTTATTTTTATTTAATACGAGGTATAAAAATTAGGACAAATTGTTTTGAGGTTTGTTAAATTTTCCTGATTTCCAAATTGAATACTACTATAAAATGAATCTCCTACCTACTATATGTTTGGGACACAGAAAACAAAGAGAAAGCAAAGCGCTCCGAAGTTCAAACTCAGACTCCTCTGTCACTCACACAAACCCCACCTGAATTATCACGAGCTCAGCTCATCACACATAAGTCATAATCTCCCTCAAGAGGCCTCTGCTAATTTGCGCCGCTGTGCCACGGTAACTTTCTCTGTTTATTCATTTCCCTTTCGTCGATTAAGCGAGACCTGTTTTCATCCCCGAATTCATTTGGGGAAATTTCATTTCCATCGAAGGTATGTGCGTTTGCGCGTGCTCCCCGTGACGGGAATTTATTGATGTTTTGATGTCAGATCTTGTTCTGCTAACTTCCATGATGAAATTCTAACGGATTGAAGTGAAAGTTGTCTTTTTTTTTTCTGGGTAAATTATTGCTTATTTCCTTTAATTGACTGTTGCTGAGAACGGACTATTTTGGTGTTTTCAGTTTTCCATGAGTTGCTTCTTATGACCGAGGAGTTATTTGGTATGCTTTTGTAAGTCCATTGTTTTTGGTGGTTGAGGAATTTTTGCCCAGTAAGGGAGGCAAATCACGGATGTGGACGAATATTTTCAAGATCGTGAGTTCATGCATTATTGTTTTTTTTGCTACATTATCTGTGTTTTGTTTTACTATGTACCACAATTCACACAACGGGCAGATCCCTCCAAACTTGTTGAAATCGGAGGTGTGTGTGTGTGTGGGAGAGAGAAACTCGAGTCGCCTTAGGGAAGTTTCTATTTTAAAACCATTTGTTGTTAGGAGGAGTAGCTCCCTAGGCTTATAAGATGAACTTTCTTTCCATTCAAATCCAATGTTAGACAACTTATAAGTGTACATCACAAATCAAATTTAACAGAAGTTCGTTTACTAAAAAAAACTTATTAGTCCCAACAAGTTTTTCTCTACAAGGATAAGCAAGCCACACACACAACATTTATGTATAAATGCAGCTGAGACTGAGTAAGTGTAGTGTCCTGCCTCTACTTAGGTCAAGAACAGACACATGCCTAGTTACAAAATACATGGCTAAGTTTCAAAAAAATATTAATCCAACTCTGTTGAGAATTTGACACGTAGCTAGTAACAACAAAATAAAAAGAACTAATTCTGTTTACAGTCTGGTTGACATGATTCACAAGGATGCCAACCACGTCATTTATATTGAAATTGAAGAATCACTTTGGATGGTTAAGCTTTTAATTTTACACGTGAGTTTTTCTCCCACATGTGAGGATGTCCTAATTTAACACATGGAAAATTTTCTGTCTTAATTGCTTCATATACTCTCTTTCTTAAGTTCTATGGAAGGGGACATGAACTGTTGTAAAATGCATTAAATAACAGTGCTTGGGGCCCACGGAAAATGTATTGCTATTCAGTTCCATCGGTCCACTAAACCAGTTATTTTCTCACCCGATCTCAGCTGGTTTTCCTAAATATTAAAAATTGCTTCTGGCATCAAGACACTTAATAAGCGTTCGTTGAAATGCAATCTGATTAGTTAGTGTAAGGGTTATTATATCTTCAAAATGGGTTATTAATGCTTATTACATCATTGATTGCCTTTGTTGAACTCCTTCCATGATAGGCTTATTTGTTTACAAACAATTTGCGTTTTAAATTTCATTATTGAGGATAAATGTCACTTCTCTATGATGGAAGTTTTTGAGGATTTGAATTTTTTTTCCTATTATAGTCTATTGCTTGATTTAATATTTTCTACTTTCAACCTTTTCACAGGGTGGTTTGCAGCAGGTATCATGGTTTCAGTTTCTTCCGCATGATTTTGATTTCAACACGAGGTGTGGTTCTGAACCAATTTGCCAGTTTATGTTGAATGTTTTGGAAGAAATAATAGGAAAATATTCTGTAAATAAATCTACTTGATCAAACCAAATGTTGAAAACCTGAAAAGATTCCGACTTTGGACATTGAGTATTATCAATTGGAATAAGTATACTTCTAAAATTACTTTACTTCTCATCTTATTTGATTTAAAACCCTTGTAGGTTATGGATTTTAAAAGAAATTTATCTGAATCTATTAGGTGGGTACTGATATGTGCTAATTTCTTTTTGCTTGATATTTGATTAAGTTTGAAAGCCGACCAGAAAGATGCAACAACATCGGCGGTGCTTTCAGTACATCTGCAACTGCAGAAGGAAGGTTTTCTCAGCACATGGACTAATTCATTTGTGGGACCTTGGGACCCTTCACAGGGTTTGCACAATCCTGGTAAATATTATAAGTCTCATTTAGGATGAGACATAGCGTAAAATTGTTTCTCACTATTGCCTGCTGCTTTGACTGCACAGATGAAAAGATCAAGCTTTGGCTTTTCCTCCCGGGCCAACATTCTTCTGTTGTTGAGAAGGCACAACCTGCTGTTTCTAGATTGCGAGGTATGTTGTGTTCTTGTGTTCAACAGAACTTTTATAAGTATTTTCTTTTTTAATCCTTAGATTATAATATGCTGAAATTGATTTCTAAACTATCTTTATATGATTTTCCTTGTAAGTTCTTGCTTCTGGACTTTGGGTGGCTCCTGGTGACTCAGAAGAAGTTGCAACTGCACTTTCACAGGCTTTGCGAAATTGTATTGAAAGGTTTTTTCATATCTTTCTTGTGATTGTTTGACATACATAATTATTTATTAACGAATTTTTTTTGCTTTCCTCGGCAGATCTCTTAAAGGGCTTTCATATGTACGATTTGGAGATGTATTTTCAAAGTATCATCCATTTGCACAGAGTGAAGAACTTTTCAGGTTGGCTACTGGTATTTATTTATTGAGAGTTATTTGTTAAAATGTTGAAAATTGTTCTTTGATAGTACCTTTGTTTTTGGTATTTCAAGAACCGAGTGTAGTAGTTTTGGAGCTTTCTAATATTTAATACTTACTTGCACATAGTTCCTTAGCTCGCCGACGATATCTTCCTTACTCCTTACTGTATGCATTTAGTAAAGCATATAGTTGGATCAATTGTGTTGCGACTTACAATATTGTAACTGGCGTGTCCATGAGTATAATCTTGTTCTCGCAGAAGGATTTTTTTAAGTTGTTTTATTCTGTTGCCCATTAAAAAGTTCCATTTGGTTATAGATTTTAGGTGCGGGCAAGGACTAGAGAACAGTTGAATCCATATTGTAGGTCTTATAAAATTTTCCACGACTCATATTGTTTGAATTCATGGCCTTTCATTTTATGTTTACTTTTATTGCTTTGCTTGTTAAGATGTAGTCAACTGACATTTTGGAGAATTTCATTACCGTTTGAAACACGTGAGCTTCTTTTTAACTATTCGTGAAAAGCTATTGCATAAACTTGAAATTATGACATTGTTTATACTTGTAAATTATTGATAAATACCTTTGCTTGCTACCTTGGTTGATACTAGTTATTTAATTTGGGATAAAATGTCATTCTGGGTGATGTGATTTTATTGTAAGAATTATGGAGTTGACGGTTTAAAGCAATAACCAATTGGTATTGTGGCAAACTGGCATTATTCTCAAAAAAGGCCATGTCTTCGATGTTGTGTTTAATATTTATTTTTTATTGCTTAATGTTAAATGTGCCATCAATAAATATGAAGAAATATATTAATCAGCCTTAGGTAACCTGGCTCTGGCTTGTAAATTTATGCTTGAGATTCACTTTAAAATTATAAAACCACTACTATGATCTTTGCTCTCTTAGGTCTGGAATTGCTACCAAAATCATTATGGATGAGACACGGTCAAAGTGGGCCATTTTAAATATCCGGTTTCTATTTTCACCGTATAACTCATGCCTCACATTGTGTCATTTTTGTTAGCCATTAATTCATTGCGTTTTGAGAAGTCATGACTCGCAAGATATTTGTGATGTAAAATGTCACATCTCAAGATGTTTTATTGGTGCAATGTAGGAAGGGTCAACCTGTAGCTGAGTTTATCTTTGCTGCAACAGAAGAAACAATATTTGCTCATGTTATTATTTCTGCAAAGTAAGTCTTTTCCCTCGTTGCATTCTATTTTTTAATTTCTTTATCCATACTGTTGTTATCTTTAAAGTCCCTTTTTTTTTTTCTTTTCCATGCCACTTTATGCCATCTTAAATCTTTGAAATATGATTTTTCTTCTTCTCACTTTTTAGGCACGTCAGAGCACTTTCAAGTGGGGACATTGAACCATTCCTCCGAGGTTCGTGTAGACGTTCCAACGACCAAATTTCAGGTCTGTTTTTCTTTGGGGTGTTGCCGGACTTGTGTATGAGCCTCTTTCTGTGAAAACTGAAAGACGCATTATTCATTTTAATATGGCCACTTCTTGTAATATCATATTTAGTTTCACAATATCGATTTTCCACCTCCATTTAGAATGATGTATAACATAGCAGCTCAATCTGACTCTTTTCTGTTGACACTAAAATTTCACATTTTTTAATACTAATCTAAGGTCCTCCCTCCCTCTAAAAAAGAAAATAAACGAGAAAAAAGAAAATTGTCCTAATGTCCCATGCTGTATGGTTTAGTTGATGTATTTTAAATATAGTAAGCTATTATGTCTTAATGAAATCTCTTTGTTGAAGTCATTGTCTCTCCTCATGGAATGCGTGGGAAGCTCATGGGATGTTGTCCTGGCGATCTTGTGAAGCAAGTATATCTGAGGTTAGATGAACAACAGCCTGACATGCATTTTGCTCTCTCCATTCTTATCTTTCAAATACAGTGCTCTTCATTTAAATACCTGTTCTTTGGCCTTTTAGTTTTCACTCATTATTATTATTATTATTTTTTTTTTATTATTTTTTATTTTTTATTTTTTATTTTTTATTGTTTTATATATAACTTTGGGATGTTTGGTTTTTTCCTGGTATTTGGACAGCTCTGGGAAGGTCAGAGGTTCTAATGGAATTGTTGGTCTTCCCTACAATGTTGCTCAAAGATCTGGACTATCAGCTCAATCGAGGGATCAAAATTGTTATGTTGAAGTGAAGCTTGGTTTCCATGAAAAACCGGTGCAGAAAAATGGCTACTTACATAGTGACTTTTCTCAGCCTCATGGTACTGAGTCTCAAGCTACTGGACTAGGTTCTCAGAAGTGGTCTTCAGCAAAGCCTCCAGTCAGTGAAAAATTATTTGTTTATCCAGCTGAGGCTGTTCTTGTTCCAGTTATGCAGACATCTTTTGCCAGATCGTCTCTGAAGAGGTAGTACTATGATTAACATATTCTAAAAATGTTATCGTTCTGTAATTAGCTGATTGCTATGCTTCATTTAATTTGTTTTGAGTTGCTTCACTTAGTTCGTGTCCTTATAGATGATTGTATAACAGATAACTAACACACACCTCTATTAATCTTCAGATTTTGGCTGCAAAACTGGGTAGGCCCGTCATTGTCTGGTTCATCACTTTTTATGCACTGGTTAGGGCAAGCATTCCACATCTATATTCCATCGAAAATTTCTGTCTTTGTTTTGGATCTGTTCCCTTAGTTTATTTTTTCACTTAGTTGTGATTTTGGCAGCGATGACAAGGTAGATTCAAGGAGTGTTTCTTCACTTGAACCAAGGGGTACTCGCTCTCAGCACGGCTACCGTAGCAGTAGTAACAGTATTAGTAGTGGCAATTGCAGCATAAGTAGTTCCTCCAGCGACAGTGATCACAAAACCTTGGATAGTGGTGATCTCGAGGCCGATGCAGATTCTTTATTGTCCAGTCAGTCTGGTATATCATCGCTGGGTCAAATGTTCAATGGTGGCCGCCAATTGGTAATCCTTGTTTTAAGGATTAAGGATCTGGAAAATTGGTAGCATGTTTGATTTCTTTGTCCAATATTTTTGTGTGTTGCGTGTAGATGGTCAACTTATTTACTTTTTCCGTCTTTTTCATTACTAGTTAATGGACGTCACAGCATTCACAAACTTCCATCAGGGCTAGCATATTACAGCTGTACTCCTTATCTTTTCTTCTTATGTGGAGTTTTTTTTCCTAGTTGAGAGATAGCTACCCTATGGGCCTTTTGTTGCATTTAGGCTAATCATAATGTGTCTCACGTTGAGGGATTAAATTAGTTACATACTCAATTTGACGATGTCTGGATTACTCATTTCATTTTGATTCCCTCTCAGGGTCCTAAAAGGCAAAGACCTGTAGCATCAGAGTCATTCAGTCAAGCAGGCATGGTTTCAAATCATTCCATAACTGATTATGGTACCATGGAAGTCAACAACATCTCCGCCAGTGGGGTTGCAAATGAACAGACTGGATCTGAATGGGGATGGGATGATGAAAGAGGGATAGGGATGGATATTAAAGCGTTGCTGTCAGAGTTTGGTGATTTTGGTGATTTCTTTGAGAATGATGCTTTGCCTTTTGGTGAGGTATTACACATAATTTCTCATTGTCTCAATGATCCAAAGTCTCTTGATTATATAAAAAGTGACTGGTTTAGGGTATTTTCTTTAGTCTAACTAAATCCATAAGTTTGCGAGCATCCCGAACTTGTTAATTTTGCATAAATCTTTCCTCTGGTGGCTAATTTTTTTAAATGGCCATAAAGCTGCTGAAACGTGTTCATGTTTAGAACAACCAACTGATAGGCTAGGAATTTGGGAACTTCATTTAATTGCATTAAAATGTTAAAGAAGAGATAAATCATGACCTGCCTATTGATGGGTTAGGAATTTGGGAACTTTGAGAGCTAGGAAAATTCCTTGACCTGTATCACAAGTGCTCTTATTAATTTTACCAATACTTGTTTACTAGGTGATGTCTACCTCAATGTTTTGTTTTTATGTGTATCCATACACCTTTCTGAATATCATATTCTGTAAGAATAAACAAAGTGCTCCCTTTCCATATTGTTTAAGGAGGTGATATCTTAGAATGCCTATAGTCTTAAATTTGCAAATTTGTAGGATTATTAAATTTTTGATGTCCTGTTATAAATATTAGCAAGCATCATATTGGATTATAATGATCATATATTAATTCTGCAAAAAAAATAGAAATTGGTTCACTCGATTGTGCTATTGGAAGAATATTGTCCTGTCAATTTGGAGATAAAAGGTTTTGTATGCTTCTTTTAAATCCTATAGGTGGAAGATTTTATATTATATCGCTTACATTTTGTCATTATAACCTTTAATATTGAAACGTTTCTGGAAAATTCGCATTCCATAGAATAATGTGTTATAACTTGTCTTGGTTTATCAAGTCTTATTTTAATTGTATATTGTATACTCACTCAACAATATTCATATCAAAACCGGTTTTCCCTTGTTATATTATGAAGCCTCCAGGCGATGCTGCGTCTCAGGCTCCCATGTTAACTGCACCTGAGGGTGGAGACCTGTATAGCAGCCCCAGCAATTCTGTGATGGATATGTCAGACCAGGTGCTTTTACCTGTAGGTTATCCAACTTTAGATAGCTTTAACCTCCTGCAGGCTCCTGCCTATATGGAAGATTTGACAAGCAATAATCAAGAAGCCCCAAAGAGTTCTGCTTCTGGTCAAGTCACCTCTACTCTTCCACCTGTTAGTAGTGAGTTTGATCATGTTATAAAGGCTGAAGCTTTGATGACATTTGCTCCAGAATATGGGGGTGTTGAAGCCCCTAGAAGTGAGATCTCCTCAGTGATTATCAGAAGTCCGTATGTTCCGAAATCTTGCAAAGTGGATTCTGCTTCAAGCTCGAGCAATTATGTATACTCGGCAACACCACCTTCTTCCCCTTGCTGTGGTGGATCTGATGAGAAGTCTAACTTGCCCAAATATTCAAAAGCATGCACAAAAGAAAATGATGCTAGTTCCATTTTAAGATCAAAGAAATATTACACGCATGTTGATCGTGGGAAACAGAAAATCGGTGGAATTAAAAATGGCTTTTCTAAGGTTGAGGCTGGAGTCGGTTCATCACAGCTTTCCGTTTATAGTCAAACAAATATCAAGCCTGTTTCAACTAAAGCAGCAGAGGTCTCACTGAGAGAAGATAATTTTCTTTCATCTTCAAGGACTGTCCTTGCAACAGAAATTGAATGCCTTGTATGCCAGGCTTCCATGTGCAGGCTTCGACATACCCTGTTGTCATTTAGTAGTGCAGTGCCTGGAAATAGTACACCCAGTCAGGCTCATGCTAACTCTAGCACTACAATGAACAGTATTTCAAGCAGATCTGACTTCAAAAAGAAAGAAAACATTCCTGTTAGGATAGCTGGTGATATAGATGGAGGAATACTAGATGGGCCTATGACTGCTCCTGTTGGTGTTTGGCGATCTGTTGGAATCCCTAAAGCTACCAAAACAAGTACTTCTAGTATGGAAGTTGGGCCATCTATACCAAACAACTCATTCAATGAAGAAAACATGCTTTCTTATGGATTACGGAAACCGCTTCAGGAACTTCTTGATGGCATTGGTTTACTTGTTCAGCAAGCAGCTTCTTTTGTTGATGTCGCTCTGGATTCCGATTGTGGGGATGGTCCTTATGGTTGGCTTGCACTTCAAGAGCAGAGGAGTCGTGGATTTTCCTGTGGACCCTCCATGGTGCATGCTGGTTGTGGGGGACTTTTGGCTTCTTGTCACTCCCTGGATATTGCTGGCATGGAGCTTGTTGATCCACTGTCAGCCGATGTAAGATTCTACAACCATCGGAGATTGATTTACATCTCAAGTGAATTATTTCTTTATTTAAGATGTTAAAATTCATTAAAAATAATGTTTGGCATCTTCTCTACAGCTTTCATCATTCATCTTTTTGTTGATGTTTTTTTTTCTTTTTCTATTTACCTGATTATATATCACGATCTTTGTATTTCCTTCTGTCTTCATTTATATGGATGAGTTTGTATTTTTTTTTCTCTGTCAATTATCATAAGGACATTATCTTGGTTGGCATCATGCCTTTAAAACCATGCATACAATCGACAGATAGCATTATGATACCTTTTTAATCTGTATTTCCACAGATTGAACTCATTGAATCTTCAGTGTATGGCACAACTCTGGGAAAATGTGTATAGATTTTGGTTTTATTCCAGGCTGTTATGGTTTCGTGCATGTGCAATAAGTATATTTTACAATGTTTTGGACAAAGTCTTGTAATTTTGGTAAAGAATAAGACTTTGGCTTTGATGATTAATTAATTAATTATTTTTCTTTTGCCATTAAGATGCAATTGCTGGTATGTCTTTTTTCCAGAGTGATCCTAACGACAATGTGTTGAATACAAATTTCAGGTGCAGCCATCTTTAACAATTAGCTTGCTTCAGTCAGACATAAAAGCAGCCTTAAAATCTGCATTTAGCAATGTAGATGGTCCTCTACCGGTTACTGATTGGTGCAAGGGCCGTAGCCCATCCATTGAATCAGGAATGGCTTGTGATGGAGTTTCTGTAGAGTCTATTGCAAGTGCAAGTGAGTGTCGCGATTCTTTTAGTACAGTTACTGTTTCAGTCGGAGAACCCATGAGCCCATCTCTGACATCTGTTGGTGGAGTGTCTTGCCTAAGAGGTATGATAATGCTTATAGTGCAATGATATGTTAACTATGTTACCTGTTGAATGATTATGCAGTTTTTGACTTTCCTTACAGCTGATGGAGCCAGAATGGACGAGTCAGCATCTTCTGTATCAGAGTTGGATCCGCATCCAAGCTCACGCATTCGGCCCACACTTTCTGTAGTTCCATTTCCTTCCATACTTGTTGGGTATGCATGATTATTTTATCATTGGTGATTTCTATGATAGCTTAACTTGGGGCTTAATGTTGTTCTGTTGTGGCCTCTACCTGTTTGGAGAGTCAAGCGCAAACATCATGAATCTATTGGAAGTGCTACATGTAGGGATTTGCAGATCGAATATATTTTTGCTTATAGCTAACCGGTGTCGATAATAACTACCCCGGTCCCTGATCTGTTTGCAAAGAGAAAATGGCACACAATCTTAGAAAAAAAACGCAAACACTTATGGGACGTACGGAAAAGTAAAGTGTGCAAATAATTATGGGACGGAGGGTGTGTGATTTTCTATAATATGTGCATCATTGTGGTTGTGTCTATTCCGAGTAATTAGTCGTAACTTAAGGTTCAGAGGGTTAAGACTTATCATTCAAATGTCAATGATTTGCCGCCTTAGTATATTCTGCCTTCTATTTTATGTCATAAAATATGCAACTTTTTATGCATCAGGTACCAAGATGATTGGCTTAAAACCTCAGCTAGTTCCCTACAACTATGGGAAAAGGCTCCTCTTGAACCATATGCAACTGCAAAACATGTAAGATTTATTGTGCTGTTAGCTGACCAACTTATGTTCTGCTCCTCTTTCAAATTCCACTTTCAGTGATACAATGACTGATTTACGTGGTCCTTCTCCTTCCCCTCCTTTTCTTCTATCTCTCTCTGTTTGTAGATGAGCTACTATGTTGTCTGTCCAAATATAGATCCACTGACCACGGCTGCTGCTGATTTTTTCTTGCAACTTGGAACTGGTTAGTGTCATTAAACATCTCTTACTATTATTATTTATTCAAATGTTGTAGTGATTTTATATGAGCATGAAGTGTCATACATTTCGTCTTTTGCCAATTCTGTTAATTCGTAGCCAATAAAGTATCTGAAATGTCAGTATGGTATGATGCAAAATTTTCATTAATTTGTATTCATTCATCTACGAGGATTTTTTTATTGGAATTGACATTGCCATTGACATTTTGTTTAGTTATCCACGAGTCCTTAGCTGTAATTTGGTTTTACTCAAAAAGTGTTCTCTACATCAGCTTGCTCCATATCATAGAGTTCGTTTTGATTTTTTATTTTTTTAGAGTAATCTTCAATTGTTAAGATTTTTGATTGTTGGATGTGTGATGATGTTTTGTCTCCCAGTTTATGAAGCATGCAAGCTGGGAACACATGCACCCCAAAGTCTTGGAAATGAGATGGAGATAGATTCTGGGAAAATATCTCCTGGTTTTGTCTTACTTGATAGCCCACAATCAATGAAGATAGACAGCAATAATGCATCTATGTTGGGATCAGTCAGCGATTATTTTCTTTCCCTATCTAATGGTTGGGATCTGGCCAGCTATCTAAAGACTCTTTCTAAGGTTCTTAAAACCTTGAAACTTGGTTCACCCGTAAGCACTAACACCAAGGATGGGAATGGCGGGCAGTGTACGGTAAGTTGTCATTTCATGCCTTCTTTTATAGCATAGTGAACAGTGACTAAAATTATGTTTACCATCAACCCCAGTACTATATCATAAGTCTTAACAACAGCCATATGCCCTCTCCGTATTTAATATTGTAAAATCAAAAAATTAGAACTACTATTGTTATTATCATAAATAAAGATCTTTTTAAAAGTTATTTTTTTGTATTGAAGCATATAACACAAATACCAGGATCTCCGAAAACTTTTGACTACTGCATTTCATGTTGCAAAAGATGTAGTTATGTAAATATCTAAAAATGCTGCCTTGCATTATATCTATAATTCTTCAATTATATTTTCTATATTCTTGAATGTACAGAACTCTTGATCATCATTAAAATTGTAAATGATCAATGTTTTAACAGTTATAGTCTCAAAAATTATTTGAATGATTTCAAATTCTGTGAAAATTATTGTTTTCATCTTGTCAAACATTGCTCACATGCCATTTCCTTCTAGTTTGTGTAAGAATATACCCTTGTATGGATACAGGTTGTATATGTGCTGTGCCCCTTCCCTGAGCCTCTTGCAGTTCTACAGACCCTGGTTGAATCTTCTATTGCTATTGGATCAGTTATTCGGTCATCAGATAAAGAAAGGAGATCTATGGTGCACAATCACGTTGCAAAAGCCCTGGGTTTCCCAGCTTCCGTGGACGAGTCATTTTCAAATGTTTTGACTCTTACCGGATTTAGTATCCCAAAGTTGGTGCTGCAGATTGTGACAGTCGATGCCATTTTTAGGTTCACTAGCTCCACCCTGAATGAGCTCGTAATTCTGAAGGAAATTGCTTTCACCGTTTATAATAAAGCTCGGCGCATTTCACGAGGAGCCTCAGGTGAGGCCACATCATCCTCGTCTGTGCCAGGAGGAAGATCTCATTCGGTCATGATGCAAATGGCTTCTTCACCTGTTCCTGGTATGTGGAAAGATTGTGTTGGGCCTCGAATGATGGGCCCGCCTCTTCAAAGAGAGACTGAACTCGATTCAAACTTGAGACCGGGTTCTTGGGATAATAACAACTCTTGGCAGGCAGCAAGGGGAGATGCCTTCCCTCTGGATGAAATTCGTTGTCTATTTGAGCCTCTTTTTATACTTGCGGAGCCCGGTTCCTTAGAGCGTGGCATTTCTCCCTTTTCATCCGATTCCTCAAAACTATTATCGGATGCTTCTGCAAGTACGAACTTTGATTCGGATAATAGGCCTGTTTCTCAGAACGATTCCATGGATTCGGAAGGTTTTGGGCCGGGCCATCAGAAACCACTCCCAAGTCTTCATTGCTGTTATGGTTGGACCGAAGATTGGCGCTGGATGGTGTGCATATGGACGGACTCTAGGGGAGAATTGCTTGACAGTTATGTTTACCCGTTTGGAGGCGTCAGTAGCCGGCAAGACACCAAGGGCCTGCAGTCCCTTTTTATCCAGATATTGCAACAGGGGTGCCAGATTCTCCAGGCTTGTTCTCATGATGCTAATAATGCTAAGCCTAGGGATCTTGTGATTACACGAATTGGATGCTTTTTTGAGCTCGAGTGCCAAGGTTGAATAATATTTCTCTTTAACTCCACCCCACCCCACTCATCTCCCACACACATACTAAATAAAAAAAATTGGGCTTGAAATAAGGGTGTTGCTGCATATATAACAGTTTTTCTTATCTCAGACTTATGCCTTGAGTTTTATAATCTAGGGATCTTGGTAAGAAGTCCAGATTTTATATTTTGTGCTTTGTTGGAATTTGAGACAAATAACTACGCGAGAGTTGACTAAATACAGTTCACCCTATATTTTATGTTATACAGTTCACCATTTCAGTCTTTCTAGTGATGAAGAGTAGTTATCTGTAAGAGAAGTAAATTGTGTAGCTGTTTATGATTTGTAGTTGCATGAAATTGGTGAGCAGTTTGTTGTGGATGATATATTACGATTCGAAGTCACTCTTTTTTATTGATCTTAAGAAGCTAGTGTTTCTTGACAGAGTGGCAGAAAGCTTTGTATTCAGCCGGTGGTCCCGAGGTGAAAAAGTGGTCCCTACAGCTCAGGCGATCCCTCCCCGATGGAGTACCTGCTACCGGTAGCAACGGAAATCCTTTGCAGCAGCCAGAGATGAATATGATGCAAGAGAGAGGAATGGCTTCATCACAAACTCCGTTGTACAGCTCTCATTCCAAGGCTTCTTCTGGGTTCATGAAAGGCACTGGCATCGGACAGCCTTCCTCTAGGAAGCAGCAGCAGCTAATTGGTGGGCAATCAGAATTCGACAATTCAAGGGGCTTGCTGCAGTGGGTTCAGAGCATCAGTTTCGTTTCCGTCTCGATTGACCATTCACTGCAATTGATGTTCCAATCAGATTCAACATCACCCGGTACACTTTTTTTTTTTTTTTTTTTATTATTATTATTACAGTATTTGCTCTGTTCGTATTATTATAACATTAAAAGAACCCTCGTTCATTTCCAGGAACAAGTCAAGCCAGCACAACATCATCACAGTCGAGCTACCTCGAGGGTTACACCCCAGTGAAGTCCCTCGGCTCCACGTCATCATCCTACATCCTAATCCCCTCCCCCACCATGCGTTTTCTCCCGCCAGCTGTCCTCCAGCTCCCCACATGCCTCAGTGCTGACTCACCTCCCCTGGCCCACCTCCTCCACAGCAAGGGTTCTGCAATCCCCATCTCCACTGGGTTCGCTGTCTCCAGAGCTGTTCCCTCGACAAGAAAGACTCAGAGGACTCCGTCGAAAGACGAGTGGCCTTCAGTCCTTTCCGTCAGCCTGGTTGACTACTACGGAGGTGGAGGAGAAAAGGCGGTGAAGGGCATGAGCAATAATAAGGTATCCGTGAAAGATTCAGAGGTCGAGACTCGGGCGATTCTAGAGTCGGTGGTCGCGGAGCTTCACGGGCTGTCGTGGATGACGGTGAGCCCGGCTTATTTGGATAGGAGGTCGGCTTTGCCTTTTCATTGCGATATGGTTTTGAGGCTTAGGAGGCTGCTTCATTTCGCGGATAAGGAGGTACTGAGGGCGCCGAAATAAATAAATAAATCTGTGTTTGTTTGTTGTAGCTTATTGTTGTTGTTGATCATTTCATCCTGGTTATAGTTTCAATGGTGAAGATAGTTTGTAGATGTGGAAGTAGTAGTGATAGAACCTATTTATATCAGGGAATTCCTGTAAATAATTTCTTTTTTACTGTGAAGCAGCCTTTTTTTTTTTTTACCTTATATGGGAATAAATAGATTTTTTTAATTTTTAATTATTTTTTTGGCAAAATAAGTTGATCAGTAATATTTTTGTGCGTGTATTAAAGTAATGAAGTATGATTGCATCAAGGGAAAATTTCAAAAATTACCCTTAGGTTCTGGGATCCAAAATAAACAAATTTACTGCTGCACTTATTTTTGTCAAATACAATTACATTTTCATAAACTTTAACTTCCTCCATTTTAAAATAATATCCCCACTTTGTTTGACATAAAAATTAAAAAATATATATTGTTCTACTTATAAATAAGGTATAAAATGTATTTTTAAGTTAAAAAATAAAATAAATGTAAGAAAGAAATACACAAAATACAAAATTGATCCGGAAACGGAAGTTTCGACTTCAATCAACCTTTCATCGATTTTTTTCTCGATTTTTCAACTCCCATGGGGGCAGGCAGCCTTTGTAATGCCAATGTAAAAACAATGAGGATACCGTGACTTGCCTTTCTTTGCGGTGCTTAGAAATCGAAGAGAAGTAGCTCAGGGATCTCCGCAAACTCTTCTTTTCACAATCCGTATCTTGACTATTCCTGTCATGACGTATTATTGTACTTGCTCTAAAAGCTTTCGGAAAAATACATTTGCTAAATGAACCTATATTGAAAAACAACACATGAAAAAATCAAAGTTTGATACATCACAGAAAAAAAAAACATTTATCAAGTACAACTATCCAATGTATAGCTTATAAATATCAGGTGATATCTGTATATTATACTAAACAATAGCTGATTTATTTTGTAATTTACAAAAGTATCCTCCATGTTTGACCTAATTATAAGAAAAATAGGCACAAGTTGACAGTTTTTTGGTAATCAAATCAAACCTGCAGGGTACTTTTTGTAATTAACACTTTTATATACTTACTTAACATTGAAATATTCAAGAACATTGAAGTTTCAATATGCATAATTCTCCACAGATAAATCATCAAAATGATTAAAAAAATAAATACCTATTCTTGCTAGCCTGTTCACCCATTTCGGAATCCGTTTTCCAGTAAGCTTGTAGCACATGTCCTCACAGAAATGGTTGCAGTTCTTAACGACCAACTGATATGTATCCCCGTTGTAATTCTCGGCTTGTTCCTCCATAAACTCCTTAACTTGATCACGGTTCAAATGTGTGGTGCCCATGAAAATAGACCTCCGGAATATATAGCCCGGGCATTCCCTGGGCTCGACTTCAAATACGCCACTCGTGGGATATTCATGAGCTCCAAAAGCATATTCCACACCGTGCACTGCAGAAAAAGTACAATATAATAGTAATGAGTATAATAGTCATCGAAAAATTTATACATATAACTGTTTTCAAAACATTTTAGAGCATCATCAACCTACGTACCTTCGACCCCAGAGTGAAACGCACCAAATCCAGCCCAATAAAAGCAATCATTGATACATGATAAATCATACACATTGAGATAAACCGTGGCTAATTTGCCTCGTTTATGAAGAGGTACAATCGACCGACACGCATCTCTTAATTCCGAGTCCATGTTGGGAAGGAGAGACGGAGAATGGCTTTAGTATACCCCAAGTTCAATACTGCAGAAAACTCAAATATTTATTATATAGTATTTTGGATCATAATCTTAAAACGCCTTCTCGATAACTAGTACTTGCAAGGTGTCGTTGTCTTAAATTTATGGTAGTCTTGAATTGATAAGGTCAATCATTCAGTCCTAGTAAGGGCTGCAAACGAGCCGAGTTGAGTCGACAGTTCAACTAACTTATTTTTACGACCGTTGAAGCCCGACGAGACACTAATTATGATTCTCGACTCGAATTTACATTTGAGAAACATGTTCATTAATGATCATATTTCTAAAATCAAATTCATCAACCTAATTAATAGTGCAATCGAGCTGCTCTTCGAGCTCGCTCACGACACATGTTCGGACTGCTCGAGTCGAGCATTGACTCAAGCCCGTAAGCCCATAGAATTGATACATTTTATATTTCTGAACTCAGATTGATAATTAACAAACAACATTTATAGATGGAGCTCGTATTTCGTACAACACACAGAAATGAAAATCTTGGGTGAAAAACATATAAAAGCAGAGCAGGTTTTATATAATTACAAAAAATAAACATAAAATAAAATAAATTGAAAACCCAATACGATTTCTTACCTCGTCGACTACACAGAGCAACGATACAAGAGACCTGTTTCAGAGCGGCTAACGCGCCTGAGACTGAAACGCACGCGCCTGAGAGTTCTAAACACGCGCGTGCTGGGAAAAGTGAAATGCGGAGAACATGTACGAAATCGGAAGAACACGCAGATGTCGCTCTTGTGGTGGGTTCAAAGACTATTTATTTATTCAGTCTTTGAATAGAGAAGAAAAGAACAAAGGATCACCTGGCTTTGATTGTTGTGTTGAAATTGAGTGTCTTTTACTCTTTTGCCCTCGCAAGTGGCCGTGAGTTGTAGAAAATTGTATGTCAAGGCGCTCTAATTAATAACAATATTCTACTTTCAACTAAACTGAATTGAACGAAACAACTACGCTATCAAGAATGAATAACAAAAAATAATTTTGATACTATAGTGAAATTCAAGGTAATTGATATTACTGTATTCTAAAATAAGTAGGTTTGTGTGATTGGAAAAGAAAAAGATCGTGCATAATTAAACTTAATTGAAAATAATTTTATGTTGACTCCTTACATACTTACTGTATTTGTTGTGCAATTCATCTATCCTGCACTTAATGTATGATACATTATACACCAAAATCTAATTAAATATAAAAAAAATATTCATTATAAAAATGAATAATCATTATTGAACAATAAAAAATTATCATTCATAATAAAAATGAATAATCATCATTGAATAATAAAAAATTATTATTCTTAAAATCACTAATATAAATTTTTATTTACTAAAATATTTATTATATATCAAAATAATCTTCATTAAGAATACAATATAATAAATATTATGTGTACAATATTCCGTAGACATAGTAGTACGATAAAAATTGTCTTGTATTTGTTATGTAATTTTAATGCAATTATATAATTAAGTACAATTTTAATATAATTTTAATATAATTTCTACTACACTATTTTACCTTAAAAAATAATAATGGGAGCATTATTTTACTAAAGTTTTTTGCTTTATAAAATCTAAATAAATTAGGTTTAACACCGTCAAATGTTAAGTTTAGGTTATTTCGGTGGGGCAAAATTGTAATTTCGATTATTCAATTTATGCTTAAGAAGGAAATACCCGAGAATACAATTTCTATATAAATAAATTCAACTCAACAAAAAATCATTGGCGCCATCGGAATAATTCTTTCTAGGTTTGCTTCTCTCTCTCATCTCTCCCTGTAATGCGTATATGTATGTATCTGTGTATATATGTATCTGTGTGTATATGCACATATACATTGCTAAATTGTATATCCCGTATCAATTTTCGGTTTTTCGACTGATTTTTTTACTTTGCGAGTTTTTGAATCCTCTTTCATCCTCTCGACTTTATGCACAGCGATGGCGTTCTCTCAACCTCTTTTATCAGATTTAGATGGATGAATTAATTAATTTGTCGATTGTTATCATTAATTTAATTTGTGTTTTTTTATCTGATTAATTTGAATAAGTGACGCGCGGTGTTGCTGCTCGTATCAGCAAAAGTGTGGGGGTGTAACTGAGAGCTTTTAGTTAGTCTATTTGTACATTTGAATTTGATTGGTTTTCCGAGTTTTTTTGGAAATCGAGATATACAAATTTCATAGCCGTTTCCGGTTAAGATGAGTTCTACAAGATATTTGATTTTGGTGATATGAAACAGATTTGTTTGTTATTGTTATTTGACGCGTTGTAATTTTTAGTTGTTGTGCGCGTGTCTTGTGTTTTACGGTTAATGTATTGTGAATATAAAGAGCTCTTAGTATTTTATAACTTCGAATCTCTTGGATTGTCTGATGAGATTTTACTTCAACTGCAGAAGTAATATACCGTAGGAGTCGGCTTATTGAAGAAGAATTGAGTGGCAGCTGAATTTCTTTTGGTAGGAGCTGATGGGGTCCGAGTATGCCAACACCAAATGTAAACGTTCGTCGGAAATCGAACCAAGCAGAGAAAGGAAAATTATAAAAATCTCCATACAATCGTTGGGAAAAAAGGTTTTTTTTTTTACATGCCAAGAAATTTTCGTACTTTCTATTGCTCAGTTAGTCCTCATATCGATGTGATTCAAATTTCAAATTACGAATTTCTCATTCATAAATCCTTTTGTTATTTTGGATCCAAGAGTATAATTTTCCTGTTTCTCATGCTCTTGTATAACTCTTTCATTTTATTTAATATTTTTTGTAACTGGCAGAGTTTAGGATCGATGGGTTCGGGGGCTGAAGAAAAGTCTTGCTTAAGGAAGTGCGATTCACTGGTAATGTATAACAGTCAGTGTGCTGATGTTGTTGAGAAAGCTACAGATAGTTGTTCACAAAGGTAATTTTTCATTCACTTATTTACTGTTTCTTCTTGCAATTTAAAAAAAAAAAAAATGAAGGCGAACGATAGGTTCTTCAGGTCTCTTTGGTTTTCACTGTTTTTCAAAATGACCTTAATGCAGGGAAACCAAGTCAGCAAACCAAATGAACGACGATGATTCTTTAGAGGTACAGTACTTTGTATTTTTCACCAGTGGGGTAACAGTCCAAAATTCTGATCAAAATATTTACATGCTCTCTTCTTTTTTTCAGAAATTCCACAAAATCGACAACAGCGCATGTGTGGAACTGGAACTGGAACAAAAGGGTAAAAATAATATGTGTAGTTTTATTTTTGTTCTTTTCTACTAATTGTTTTCTCTCGCGTCTGTGACTGTAGTAGTAGTTTAAATGACGTTTAGTTTTACTGTGGTGAAAAAATAATTTTATATTTTACAGGTGAAGAAGGTTGTCTAGTGCCTATGTCTCTTTTGAGTGCGTTCGATGAATCTAAAAGTTTGATACATGATTCAGCTTCTGATATCCGGGAAGAGCTCTTGCCTGGAAAAACAAAACAGGTAAATATTGTGCTAGTTAACTTTGAAAGTGATCTTGAGAGTTTAGATTCATAGTAACATTTTGTCCAGGTTAGAAGTTTCGGTTTATGAACATAACACACGGCTATTTGGTTTAACAATTGTTTAACCCTGATTCTAAAATAGCTCGCATATATACATTACGATTATCATATGCACTTTGATTTCATTTAACCCATTTGTTCTGTATGCAGGATATACAAGTGATGGAAAAAGAGATGACAGAACAATTAAACGACACGGAAAAAGAGAGGAAGAAAAACTCGAGCCATCAAGCAGCTCAGAAGGTTAGTAATCACCACTGCATATTGCTTTCAGAAAAGGAATTATGATTAGGAATGTAAAACATTATTTTGCTAATTTACGAGCTTTGCCGATTTTTGTTAAACACTTAAAGTACGTGCTCTCCTCTCTTTTATATTCAGAAAGAACTTCGTGAGTTCCTAAAAGTACGAATGGCTGAGCTGAAGCAGGAAACTACGTTGCTAAGCCGAGAACTGCAGAGGCATTCTACTATGTGTATGCAGCTTACAGAAGACAATGACCTTTTAATGGTTCATCCCCTGCACTTTTTTTTTTAACGAATGTGTGCGTTTGATGAAATGTGGTCTAGGAGACTAGGACTAATGACTTGCGTTTGCTTGATTTATTTATGCAGGCTGAGCTAAAGAAGATATGCGAACCATGTGTAATAGAAATTCTCGAAGCAAAGGATCCAGCCAAGAATACTCGCTGAAGCTGATAAGCAAATCATTGGTTTGGACAAATGTGTAATGTTATATTTTGGTTGTAGAGTATAGTGAAATGTCAGATTTTATTTTACCATTCTTTAACTATAAATATTACTTCAGTTTTTTTTTCTTTTAGTGTTTATAAAGTTATGAATCTCATTTTTGTGAAAAGTAATTGATCAACCATAACAATCAAATCATACTCATGTACACAACAACAATAAACAACAGGTAACCCCATAATAACATTCAGCAGTCCTCATATATGTCAACAAAATTCAAACCTGGAAGAAAAGAAAGAAAAAAAAACACCTGCATAACCTGTTTAGCAGTCAGCTATTCGTCTCGTTGCTCGTTGGATACTCCGAACCATCAGGGAAAGGGTCCAAAGCATCTTTCTTCCCGTTAACATAGTAATCAACAACCGCCACCATTCGTGCATACTTATCCGGATGATAATTCACATGAACTATCACCGGCTTCAATTCTCTCAATCTCGAGTCCTTCCTCACTGTCTTGAAAAGAACCTTACTGTTCATAAACAAATAGTAATCCATCGTTCTCCTCGAGGCATGTAGCCCCTCGTAACCCGGATGCGACGGATAGAAAAGCTCCTCGTTAAACACCGCTTGGTCCCACGCATTCTCCCGAGCAAGCCGCCCAGCCACACGATCCAAAAGCTCTATCGAAGGGATCGTGGGCCTTATAAAGAAAAAGCCCGAGTTGTAAACCCATATCCTCATCGTGTGCGCATACCTAGCCCAACCCATCGAAGGCTCGTCAGAGACATCGTTGTAACCGTAAGCTGTCATGTTATCATGACCGTCAGTCATGGACTCGACATCAGAGTCCCTATAAAGATGTTCGAACGGATTTTGTAAGTAGACTATGTCGACATCAGAGAGGAGCACGCTATAGCCCATTTGCAAGAACTCTCTCAATACCCTAAATTTCAAACCCGAGACAGCGTGATTTCCGCCTGTCTTGGCAATGGACTCGAAACTCTTATCCGTTTCCCTTTTAGCTTCGTCCGGGTCTCGACTGTAAAACGGGACGTCGTTCGATTGGCAGAAATCGGCAATCTCATCGTCTAAGGCGTAGACTAAGTAATTGGGTATGCCCACACGTTTGATGTTGGTGAACCATACTTCCAGCATGGGTTTCACGTTGGAATTCGCGAGAGTCACTATGACTTCGCGATTCACAGAAACTGTTTCGAGTATTTTGGCTAGTCTCGGGTTGATGGACTCGTCAGGTACGACTGTGGGGTTGGTTCGAGGTGCCTTGACAGTGCCAAATGGCCCGACTTTTTTCTGTTCGCCTAAAACTGATACTTCCTTCTGTGAGTTATCTTTGACTACTTCAGTCAGACGAAGCATCTCGGTTAATTCTCTGATTTCCTTTTTCAGCTTATTGTTTTCCTCGGAGGCAGCGGCAAACTCTGACTTTAGCATGTTGACTCGTTCGGATGACTCGCACGAAGAGGTGATAACCTAAGCAGAGATTACATAGACTCTTAGTTGGTAATATGATGCACTTCAAGAAAGGGCTGAAAATCAAACCAAACTACTTTACTTGAGCTCGATTCATTAAGATATAAAGCTCGCATCAGTTCAGTTCAGCTCAATCAGTAAAAACAGACTAAAATGCATATCAAAATACTCGAGCTCGACTCGTTTAAAGATCGATCAGACTCGATTTCATTAGTAATCAAACAAATTGACGTAATTTTCAGTTTAAATCACCGCATGAATAACTTTTAGTTTGCATCAAGATCGGATTAAAGTTCTTAAGAGCTTCCCAAATGCATAAACATATTTCGAAGTCAAACTGGTATTTCCAAGTCAACGCTAAAGAGGGAGTAAACATTTAAGAATAGAACCTCCGAATCGGAGTTCGCGGCGGAGTGGTGAACAAGCGGCGACGAGACAAAGAAACCGTCGGGGCAGAGGAAGGCGAAAACGCATCCGAGGAGTATGCCGACGAAGATCGCGCCGGCGATTCTCGATCGGCGGAGCGATTGGCCGGCGCCGTCCTTCTTCATCAAGCTGCTCTCTCTACGAACACCGATCATTTTGATTTTCGCTGTGTATTTGGAGAAGAAAAAATACAAATAAAAGTCAGCTTTGCAGATTTCAGAAGAGATACGTTGTCTACGATTTGCCTGAATTGTTTATGTTGAGTTTGCCTTGCTTATTTTCTCATTAATTCCAAAAAAATAATTATTCATAATTTTTTTAAATAAGTATTTTATACTATAAAATTTATTATTATTTAAAAAAAAAATCAGTTCAATTTAAATTGATTGACTAAAATAATGTGAAAACTTTATTGTGAAAACTATTCACAATTGAACTAAAAAAATGTTGATATTTTCTGTGAATCCTCCTAACATAGAAGAAAAAACGTGAAATGATAACTTCAGTCTAGATGGAAACAAGTATATACACTTACCAACTGGCAACTGCCAATTCAACACAACAATTCAGAATGAGGCAATTATACAATACCAAGTCCAACCAGAAGATCGGTCTATTAAAAGTAGTAACCAGTTAACCACTTTTAAAAAGCTCGTGACATGGATCCACAAGACTGAACAGTATCTAAAAATAACAAGACCTCCCTATTCCCTACTCTGTAAAATTTACACACCAAAAAAAAAAAAAGTATCGATAGTTACTAGACGATCATGGATTCATGGTCCATATTTATTGTTTTTACTAAATAAATAAAAGATGTATTACGCTATGCTTAATAAATTCAACAGATCTTCTGATTCTGATCACGAGATATTTCAATCTACTTCTGAATCTGAAGTCTCTATTGGTTCTGGAGGACCTTCAATTGCAGAACCATTCGCTTGTCTTTGCCCCGGGTGCATGATTTCTTGAACCGTACTATTAGCTGTTTAAGGCGAAAGAAATATCAGGAGGTAATATATAATATAGCGAGGTCGTGTTGCTAAATGCATTGAGAGTAAAAAAATTACCCCGTACATTTGGCCTAATTACAACAACAACAAAAATAACAGGAATTTTTTTTATCTTTCATCTTATTATCTATCAAAATCATCTTGAGTTACATTTTCTTAAATAAAACCACTTATTGAAGGTACGGTTTATAAAATAGAAACAAATATCGAGTGTTTGTAAAATTGAAATATAGTTTTGTTTTGTTTTTTGTAATTAGACCAAACTAAAGAGTATATATGTGGGTGTGTATATATTGTTTCCACTTTCAATAGACTTGTCATGAGGTTGGGCATAGAAACTTCAGTGCTTACAAACACAATGCTAAAATGGAAATGCATTCGCAATAGAGACAATCAGCTACCTGATAACAAAATCTTCATGAAGAGCTTCTTTGCAATATGAATTTCCGTGTCATGGTTACTCACGAATTTCACCTGGAGGAACATCACTAATGTAATATACCAAACTACAGAATCGGCAATCAATGTAGCAAGGTTCACAGAAGGTAGTTACCATTTCACCATAAAAGAAACCCACAAGTTGATCAAGTCTCGACTGATGCTTTAGGAGGAAAGGACGCAAGTGATTCATATACAGTTGTCTTGCCCCCTGCCAAGACCGGACAAATAATATTTATAATTTCTAAATGACAAGATCATGCCGACTAATAGTTTAATACTACAATCAGAACAAGCACTTTTCAGTTATTCTTGGACTTAATATATCCCAGAGGGAGCTTGATGCCCATTAGTAATTAGTCATGATTTACGAAAATAATCAAAAAAGTATTGCACTTTTGGTCCCCACACGATACTTTAGCAGCTTAGACAAAACGCCCATACAATTTTTAACTGGGCGAACTGAAACCAGCAGCCAGCAAGCACAAATATAGTTTATCCTCTAATTCACACACTCATCACTCCAGACACGGTACCAAAAAAAACATTAAAGGGCATATGTTTCAAAAAAAAAAAACGAATTGGCAAATATAAAGGGAATAATAAAATTAATTAAAAATTCAACTCGGGATATGGAATGGACATTGAGAAGCTTACGTCAACGGATGGTAGCTGCAGCCAAACAAGAAATGCAAACTTCATGTGGTAGTAAAGTGGAAACCTGATAAGAGAAAAATAGTACAAAGACTTAATGCATTAGTGAAACTAAAAGGTTGGGGAAGGAGATGACGAGTAAGAGTCAAAATAGTACCAATAAATAAACTTATCAGTGAACAACTCTGCAACACTAAAGGATCCATAAGCTGCAAGCATACACAATTATCAGTGATAAGATGCAAAATAGAGAATCGAATAATAAAAAATAAAAAATAACAAATCCTGCATGTGAATCCCATAATAACATTGTTTCCCGCATTAGAGGCGTACAATTCATTTCTTCAATTGACGTACAAATAGAAGAAATTAAGACTCCTTCACAGTATATAAAGGTTGAAGCTTTGATTAGCATCACTAACCAGCCCAATATAAAAGCCATTTGTGTTGTTCGTCATTTTTCTTTGACTCAATTGCCTTGAATGTAGAATAAACAGGCAAGACTACGCCCACAGAACAGCTGCAAAGAACATTGCAATATTGCATATTATCAGTGAATTGTCCATATAACATTCTCTCAATAAATAATCAGCTCAACGTGTTGTGATGTCAACTTAAACATGTTCTTAGGTCGACCTAACTTTAGATTAAAAAAATGAACTTTTTTAAGAAAATAAAATAAAATCATAACTGAAAACTCACCATGCTGTACGAATAACTACATTAGAACCAAGGGGCAAAAGAAGCAATCGCAGCCCGGCCTGCAATGATCATAAGAGTCGATACGCGTATAATTATATTGCATGAACCAGTAAATAAAAATGCAAATAACTTCAATTGACTGATACCAATAAATCACGTAATCTCATACTGTGTCTAGAATTCATGGATTTCTTAAAAAAATCGCACAGTTGAAAGCAATATGATATTTAGTTAAAAGTGACGAGCTTGGTGTTTTTTATATCTCCGAAAATTTAAAATACATCAGATAAAGAACAAATCAAACTGATAAATTGCAGAAAAATTCTACGAACTCCTCAGAAAAAATATTTAAAAACAAAAAAAAAAAAAAAAACGCCTCAGTCATGACCTAATTTTAAACCAAACGAAATTCATCTGAAAATTAGCCGAAGGTGAAAAGAGATAAAAGATAGCCGTACCTCAGATGACACGTTGGATCCGAACAGAGCCATTTTCAGCGAAGAAAGCTACCTGCGAATTTTGACTTGTTTAGCAATTACTATCACATTCGGGGGGAGAGACGAGAAACAGAGTAAAGATTCGGGTAGTAATTTCTTATTGGGAAACATAAAATTTCACGACGTGCCCCTGTGTTTGTGATATTTAGCAATACGTCCCTTTTCTTTTTTATCCAAATTCCAAATATTGGGCCTCAATATCCGTAAAAGTTATGGGCCTGTTATATGTTGGACCGAGAAGAAACAGCCCAATAATTTCGAGTGTGAACTTGAACTTTCGTAAGATCATCATCTACCGTACGTTCTTCATCGTATATACCAATATTGACTTTGGTCCGAGCAACTTTATTTGCCTCATTGCCTGTGATTATCCATCTACCTTTATGCTTGACGATTCACCGTAATGGAACAAGAAGAAAAGACTCGATCGGTTCGATTGTTTGTGTTATTACGGATCGTGACTGGATTTTGGCCTATATTTGGTCTCAGGCCTCAGGTGAGATGTCTTAGACGAGATGCTCATTTTATTTTTTCATGATAGTTAAAAGAAAGAAAAATAGTAGTACAATCTTCTATAAATTAATAATTTTGAGACCAAATTTTATAAATATTAAAAGATTATTAATTGATCGAGTAATTTTTATTTTTATTTAAAACATCAAGTCGAGATTGAAATTTTTTATTAATTTAAAAAAATTATTAATGTATAAGTATTAATTTATAAAAGTTTTACAAAATAACATATTTCTTTGAGACCATAAAATATACATTTGAGTGAAAAAACTTCAACCACGTTCATTATACTGGATGGGATGATGGAAAATGAAAAGCACTTAGATCGATAGAACGCTCATTAATTTATTGTTTTAATCTTTGAAACAGTCAAAAACATAAAATTACTTATCTCTCGTCACACTCACACAATAGTGTTATCACATTCTTCTTTTTGTAATGTTACACAAATAATATTTCTACCCTTTATTATATTCTTATTGTAATGTTACACAATAATATTTCTACCCTTTATTTTTTTTAAAGTTGTTTGAGATTATTGGATTCGTATGCGTGTATTTTGTCGGGTTGAAACTTCAGTCCATACCTTTGAATGTCGAAACACAATTTCCGTTTCGATAAACACTAAAGCGTAAAGCATGTGTAACAGTTATAAGTCCATTTTCAATGATAGACACAGTACCACCAATTGCGACTCATTCCACTTAGATAATATAGACAAAATATCATACGATATAAAATTTTATACCGTGTAAATATTCGCGTATCATAGTATATCTATTGAGTTATTTCTGAATTTCGAATGGAATTGAATTGCATGCTTACTACTTTTGCCTCTGTTGTCAATTCATACGAATTAGGGTGTGGAGGAGGATAAATCGTTTATTTAAATTTTCTATTCTTTCCACAGATTTCATGCGCTTTGAAATGTCAATTAGAGTGGGCCCCGAGATGACACAAGAAAATGTGGGGACGGATTATCTCCAATAATTGGGACGGGCAAGTAGACTCCTCGCCTCGGTGTTGTATAAAATAAAAAGAATCATCAAAAATTAATTAAAATCAAGGGTTTATTACATTTTGCAACCCCATGTATGCGTGTTTTTACACTTTGTAACCTAATCGGAATTTCGTTACACTTTGCAACCCCATGTATACAGTTTTTCACTTTGCAACCTGGGCCGGAATATTCGATAGAATATTCCGTTTAAGATGGTTTTTATGTAATTAAAAACACATCACATTGGCTTATTACATATTTAACCTCCCAGTCAATTTCGGTCAACATTTTAATTTTTAATAAAATTAAAACTAAAAGAAAAAACACAATCCCACTAAAAGAAAAGGCTAAAGTCACTCCAAATTTAATAAGAGCAGGGCTGATTTGAATTTTCCTTTTCTCCTTCGCAGCCATTTATTCGAACTGTGTATAACTTCAAATATTTTTAGTAATCTAAAATCCCAACACTAAATACACACAGCTTCCACGTACAAGCTTAATGACATGAACCCATCTCCTTCCTCATCATCTCTTCCATTTGTGAAATAAAAAATAAAAATTAATTAAGAGGGGGGAATTCAAGAAACCCACATACCACAAATGAAAGGAGGGGCAAAGAGATGGACCAAGAACTCTGATTCTCTGGTTCGATTTTGAATTTTCTTGTTTCGTGTTTGGTTTGGGTTCTTTAAAATTTGAAAAAGAAGATGCGTACGAAGAACAAACCTCAAACCTGGGGTATACTTGGGATAGGGTTCTTGACGGAGCCCGTGAAATTAGGAATTTTGTGTTTGGATTACGGATTAGGGTTAGTTTCGGTCGATATTAATTAGGGATTTTGTGGATTTTGATTTTGGATTTCTGGAAATTGGGGGAATTAGGGTTCTTCCGAATTTGAGAATTTTGGAGTTAAGAGCGGAGAGAACGATGACTCCGGTAATGAATCTGGATTGTTGTTGTTGCTGCTGCTCGGTTCCCGGGCTTCGGGCCTCGTCTGGAGTTTTTTTCCTTTGAAGAGTTTAGTCCAAACGTTTGATTGTTGATTTTTTTTGTATTAATATATGTTTTATTTTATTTTTTATTAATGGTAGAAATCTGGGAAAGAGTTTGAATGAGGAAGATGATGTTTCATCATTGTATTTGAGTTATTAATTCAAAAACAATTAATAATAGGTAAGTACATTAATACCCCTCCAGTTCCATATTAAATGTACACCCACACACTTCACAAGAGCGTGGTACTCAATCTCTCGGAATATTCGATAGAATATTCCGATCCAGGTTGCAAAGTGAAAACCCGTATACATGGGGTTGCAAAGTGTTACGAAATTCCGGTTAGGTTGCAAAGTGTAAAAACCCCTATACATGGGGTTGCAAAATGTAATAAACCCTAAAATCAATGCCACGGGAAATGGACTTTTGTCCTGTAATTACTTATCCGGTTTTTCTACAATACCCTAATAAAGTATTCCCCTCCAGGCTATTAATAGATGTCATATTTGCTAGACACGAAAAATTATTATTTTTTAATTTTTTAATTAAAAGGCAAAGAATAAAAATATATTTTAAAAGTGATTGTGAGTAAAGTTTAAAAAGTAGGTGGAGTAAAGTAGAATAAAATTGTATATTAAAATGAAAAAGTTAGAATAATTATTTCCTTTTTTGGGGTGTGTTAACTATTGTTGGACACCCCAAAAAAGAAAGTATGACAACTGTCTTTGGACCGAGGGAGTAGTACCTTATTCCATATTTGTCACGTGTATTTGTTAAAATATTAAATAATCAAAGATGTGGTTAAAAATAAAAATAACTTACATATGTTATTGTTTTTATGGTGTTAGGGTATTTACTATTTACACATGAAATCGAAGTAAAATTTTAAAATGTAAAGTTTTTTTTTTATGCCTATATATTATTGTGAGAGAAGTTCCAAAAAGTGTGATTTTAAATTATTCTTGTCCTATATATTTATAAATTAACAAAAATAATACTTGCTTCACAATAAAAATAGAATCTCGAAAAAAAATTATTTTAATTTTTTTATAATAAAATATAATTTTACTTTTACTTTATACTAAATTTTTTCAATATTACTCACAACTATTTTAAACTTAAAAATATATTTATACTTCATTTTTTATCAAAAAAAAAACAAATAAAAATAAAAAATTTCTTAATTTTTATATTAAATAAACGTGATCTTAGGAAACGGAGTAATTCATATTAGCTCATTTAAAATTAATTAAGTCTCACGTGAGACAGCACAAGTTGCAAGTTGCCCGGTCAAACTAGAACTAGAGTATAGCTAGCTAATATGTTAAAAATTCAATCATCACAATTTTTCGGTTTTCTTTCTCTTTTGATAACTACTCTTTTTAGTGCTTACCAATTGAATACGTTATGTACTCATGCTTGGTCTATAGTTATCATTGATTCATTGTTATGATCAGATTATAAATGAATTGTCTCATTTTGTATGGGAAAGACTAAATTAAAGAGAGTATTTTTATTGGTTAAATGAATACTTTTAAGAAAAATATTCCCATGTTTTTTTTCAAAATTATTTGTTTTAATTTTCAATTATTTAATTAACTACTGAAATAAGAAGAAAAAAAGAAGAATTATACTGCTATGTAGTTTTGTTATTTTGAACCCACTATTTTTTCCTAACCTTTATTGATTAAAGATGATAAGAAGATTATGTTTAATAAAATCGGATTAGGTAAAATATGCAGACAATCAGAATCTTAACAACTCCATTCGATGAAATAAAACATATAATATCTCAACTAATTATATGTACATTTTTTAAATAACTATATTTGTTATGAACGTACTTAAATATGTGTGCTCCTACCTCGATGCATAATTCTAATCGAATAAATGATATCAATAAAACTATTAAAATAATATAGAAAAAAAAAACAAGCTTTGACTATAAAAAAACTAAGAAAAGTGACAGAGGCCCCAATTGCCAACCATTCTTGACCTAAAAAAAGAAAAAAAAAAATCTGAACTAACATTAAATCATTTTACACTAATTTATTTTTATGCACACACACGTAGTATTTAAAAAAAAATTATTCTAGCAAATAAAATAAAAACACACACAAATGTCCAAAATTGATTGCTGGCCCAACAAAGACCTTTGACTCTATGCACTGGCATTGGACTACAAGCTAAAGCTATAGGTCATTAAGATATTTTTAGGCATGCAATTCATCTAATTCAAGCTCACCATATACATTGTCTATATATATACTTTATAGTATACACACACACAAACAAAACACCATTATTCATACTCAAAAACACCAAACTCCCCTTCTAATAATCACACAACCAAAGTTCACTCCCATGGCTACATGGGAGAAAAACGGCACGGCCCAATCGCATTTACCCGCACTCGACCCGCCCAAAAGGCCGAAACGAAACAAGTACGCTCTCGCTTGTGCTTTCTTGGCTTCCATGACCTCCATCTTGCTTGGCTATGGTATGTTCAATCGATCAATCGATCAACATGTATATATTAATGCATCGATTATATATGTTGTCAAAAATTTTAATGTTAGAAGCTGCATCATCTAATATCAGTCTCGAAATCCTCATGCAGATATAGGAGTGATGAGCGGAGCTATAATCTACATACAAAAAAGTATCCCCATGACCGACGTCCAGAAGGAGGTCATCATGGGGATTCTTAACCTCTACTCCCTCATCGGCTCGGCCGCGGCCGGCCGGACCTCCGATTGGATCGGCCGGAGGTACACCATCATCTTCGCCGGATCCATATTCTTCGCCGGAGCTCTGCTCATGGGCTTCGCCACCAACTACGCCTTCCTCATGTTCGGCCGCTTCGTGGCCGGAATCGGAGTCGGATACGCTCTCATGATCGCCCCCGTTTACACGGCAGAGGTGGCTCCGGCTTCTTCCCGCGGCTTCCTTTCATCTTTCCCCGAAGTGTTCATCAATTTTGGTAAGTAATTTATTAATTAATTAATTAATTAATCATTTCATATATACAACAATTGCCTGAAGAATTAAAGATAAGGATTTTGCAGAGCATGTGAACGTTTTTTTTTTTTTATTATTATAATTTAAATATTTAATTATATAACAGAAAAAGAAAAGGGATTGTGATTGATTAAATCCAACATTAAATAAACTTTGGCCATTGCTTCGTTGCCAGTTGGTATGACTGAAACTCTGATAGGCACAGCACAAAAACAATTCTTTGATTTTTATGGGGACAAATAATTAAATACATTACGTGCCCACAACTTTCCACAAATTACGCTTTTCTATATTTATTTATTTCATGTGACAATGCCCATCACTATATGTCACGCATCATCATTATTCAATTAATTAATTTATCAATTAAACTTGAAAATTAATTTGTTACTTTATTTTCTGCTTTTTTACAGGCATACTACTCGGTTACGTATCGAACTTTTTCTTCTCGAAGCTTCCGACCCACCTCGGCTGGCGGTTCATGCTCGGCGTCGGCGCCCTCCCGTCCGTCCTCATCGCCCTCGCCGTCCTCTTGATGCCGGAATCCCCCCGCTGGCTCGTCATGCAGGGCCGCCTAGGCGACGCCAAACTCGTCCTCGACAAGACCTCCGACTCCCTCGCCGAGTCCGCCCTCCGCCTAGCCGACATCAAGGCGGCCGCCGGCATCCCCGACCACTGCCACGACGACGTCGTATCCGTCCCCAAGCGCAGCAAGGGGCAAGGCGTCTGGCGCGAGCTCTTCCTCCGCCCCACCCCCGCCGTGCGCCACATACTAATATGCGCCGTCGGAATCCACTTCTTCCAGCAGTCCAGCGGCGTCGACACCGTCGTCCTCTACAGCCCGGAGATATTCAAGCGCGCCGGAATCACCAAAGACACCGACAAGCTCCTCGCGACGATGGCCGTCGGATTCACGAAGACGGTGTTCATCCTCGTCGCCACGTTCTGGCTCGACAAAGTCGGGCGGCGGCCGCTGCTTCTGTCCAGCGTGGCCGGGATGATTTTATCGTTGGTGGGCCTCGCGATTGGGCTGACCATCGTGGGCCAATCGGACCACAAGCTGGTTTGGGCCATCGCGCTTTGCATAGGGGCAGTTTTGTCTTTTGTCGCGTTTTTCTCGATCGGGATGGGGCCCATCACGTGGGTGTATAGTTCGGAGATTTTTCCGCTGAGGCTGAGGGCGCAGGGGTGTAGCATGGCGGTGGCGGTGAATAGGGTGACGAGCGGGGTTGTGTCAATGACGTTTTTGTCCCTGGCGAGGGCGATCACGATTGGAGGGGCGTTTTTTTTGTACACGGGGGTGGCGATGGTGGCGTGGGTGTTTTTTTACACGTTGCTCCCGGAGACTCAAGGGAAGACGTTGGAGGAGATGGAGGGGTTGTTCGGGACGTTCTTCGGGTGGAGGTCGACGCTGAGGGTGATGAACGAGAAGAAGAAGCGCGAGAAAACCGAGCAAGGTGTTGAGATGGGGAGTGGTGGGAATGAGGACAAGAGTTAGAGGTTGTGAATATATATGTGTATGTTTGTGGTGTTGTTTTAGAATATAGGGTTTGTGCTACTTGGTGATCACAATACAAGTATTGTGAGTTTGGTTTCTCCAAAAATAATAAGCAAAACTACTATTTTTATATTATACATAATGAAAGTAGGATCGATAATAACTTAAAAAGCATTTTAAGGTGTTTAAAGATTCAATTTTGACATGGTATCAAAGTATATTCAACAAGATTTCGTTAATGAAATTTTTTACTTGTCCAAAGATGACAATATGTCAATGAGTAGATCCGGCCAAATCGAGCCTACTCGTAAAAATACGTATTAAATATCCCAGATACGTTGTAGATAGATCTTAAACCTCAAATATAAGTTAAATTACATTATCATCCTAATTAGACTTTTTAAATTGTTATTACCCAACTTTGACATACACAAAATTAATGTCAATCTAAACATAATTAATTGTATGTACTAAATTGACATAGGTTTGTTGTTTGAATGAATTTCAATTAACCATCAATTTAAGGATATGGTACGATGGTATGATCATCGTATTTTTTTATTTTTAACATATAATTTTTTTTTGAACACATTGAACTTGAAAGGAATTGAATGAATGTGATGTGAAACTAAATAGTACTACCTCTGTCCCAACACAATAGTCACACTTCTTTTGTAATTTACAAAAGAAGTGTGACCATTGTGTTGGGACAGAGGTAGTATTAAAGTGAATCGAGTCTAAATACTCAACCAAACTAGAAAATGAAAACATAAACATTAAAATAAAAATAAAAAGGGGTAATTCGGTATTGGGACAACTCTAAGTGTATAATTATAAGTACAACCTATACTTTTGCTTAATTATAAAGACAAGCAACATGCCCATTTTAACCTTTTGAATCTAGAAAATAAATTAATTATCAAATCAAAAAATAATACTAATAAAAAGAAAAACTTTAATATTTTAAAATTTAACCTAGTTTCTAAGTCTCTCTCGTCTTTCTCCACATTTTAACACAATAATCTACCATCGGCAGATTTTTTCTAAAATCTCCAATCTGCACTTTTTCGAAGCACGACGCTAAAAGCCATCCCGCCTACTGTTTCTCTTTTTCGAATCCAGAAATTATTCTTGAAGGTCTGTGTCCTCATACTATTCTATTCATGTACTAATTGAAATTGGTTAACATATGAAATTATCCAGAAATTATCTTTCTCATATTTGAAATAGATAATTAATATTTTGTACGATGTATGAATTGAGTATATTGTTCGTGTTAGAATTATTGTTTTGTTCGATGTTTATAAAATTGGTTCATAATCACAACCAATTTCGGATTTTGATTAAATAATTAACACCAAATTAGGGCTAGATCTATCCCGTCTCATAAATTTATGTTTTTTTGTTTGTTTGTGTAATATTTTTTTAGATCTAACAATATCTACTTAAACTTGAATTTCTAAAAACAATGAATCTATCCTAGTTAATGTATGGTGTTCTTCATGTACTTTTTTGTTAAAGTAGTTTTTTTTTTTTGTCTGAAAATATCGATGAATTATGTCTTTTGAATAATTGTTTTTGCATGAAAAATCTTCAATAACTAATGAAAATATGGCATAGGTACAAACGTTATTGATCTTAATCCTATCGCTAGGTTGTTTGAAGAAATACAGAAGCATTGTTGGTCTTAATTGACTATTGCATATTATTCAAAAACTATGATCAAAGTTGTATTAGAAGCAAAAAAGAAAATTGACTGTGATATAGAAACTAAACCAGCTGAAAAAATTTGGGGAAAAATGGAAGAAATCACACTGAGTTACTAAAAATAGATATAAATACTGAATATAAAAGCGAAGGAATATTGCTATATTATAATTTATAATAGATTGTGAGTAGATAATGTGATCTTAATATTTTATATTGTTTTTTTTTTTAATTCAGATGTAGCCTGTGTTTGGAATCGGGAGCTACTCCTACAACCTGACATGTTTCATAAATCACAATCATGATATTTCAGAGGGTGTAATAAGAACTTCTTACTAAAACACAATTGGCTCTGTTGTTTGAATGTAAATGAAAATCTTATTCAAATGGATTGTTGGAGAGCTAGCATAGAGAAAACTCATGTTTCAGTGTATGTTGGATCATTAATTATTAATTTAATCTCTTTTAGAAGTGGATTACTTTGTGGAGAATCAAACTTTTGCTTTGCATGCGTCACCAAGTTCTTTGTGTGTATGTTGTAACTATTTTAGTTTTGAATTTTACAATGCAGTTGTTTAACTATAAAGTACTAGTATTTCAATTTTAATGCATGTTTTAGTACTAAAAATTTGGCACAATACAGTCTATGATAAAAAATATTGAAAAGGATTTAACAATGTCTTAATATGCTATAACTATCCTAGCTATCGAAAATTCAAAATTGAAATTCACAAACATTAATCAATGAAACATTTATAAAAACAATTAAAAATCAAAACTATCATAGTTAAATAGTAGTCCTACTCAACCAACTATTATAGTTATACAATAGTTATCTTCTCAACTATTATAGTTATAGAGCAGTTCGACAAAATTTAAACATAGTGACAAAGATATTGACATTTTTTAATTCAACTATTATAGTTACATAGTAGTCTCATTCAACCATTATAGTTATTCAATAGTTCTCTTCTAACTATTATAGTTATACAATAGTTCAACTCAATTTAAACATAAATACTCTCCATTTGAAATGCGTTGTGGCATCGCATTTTGGTCGGTCCTCTCTAATCAGACTAATTAACAATTGTATTGCATACTTATATTAGACATTAGAAACTACTAATGTCAATTCAACCACAATATTCATTAAGACCACATGACACAAAATATGATAGCAAGAAATACATAAGTTCAAAATATGATAACAACACACTATCATCATGGTTTATGAGTATTAACATTTATCACAATCAAATTTGCATTCCCACGGCTGCTCGCGCCCACCACAATCTCTAGCAACAAAATTCATTCAAATAATAAATATGTAGCCGCTTAATTTCTTTTTTCGCCGGTCATCTTGAACCTAATGCTACCTTTTGTAGACATGAGCAAAAAAAAAAAAATTGACATAATATCATAAATCAAAACTAACTTCTTTCTCATAGACATTTCAGCAAACACCTTGCACTCAAATGCTACATTTATGTAAGCAATCCAAAAGCTAGTCACTTGAAACTCACAAAATCCCATTAATTGACAATTGCCCGTCTGGATCATATCGTCGAGTCTGATCTGCACCCCACTGGATTCGCACGCCTCCAGAATCACATCTAGCTTATCGACGTTCAGTACAACGAGATTCACCAGGAGCATGTGCTTCTTCTTTTAGGCGAACACCACGACCCCTTGTGTGCAGGTTGATCGGAAGTAGTCACCGATTCGTTTTCGGGATTCAATTGAAGCAGAAACTCTCGAGAGAACCAACGAGCCGAGGAAGAATGACTACGGGAGTCCTCTTCCCAGCCGCCGTTTGAATGACTACGGGAGTCCTCTTCCCAGCCGCCGTTGAGGCCTTGCGAGACGAACTCCACCATTTGTAGTTCCGAAGCGCACCAGACGAAGAAATAGCCATGTCCAATTCCGAGACAACTCCACCATCTTCTCTTGCAGAAGGCCTCGCACGCAGTATCTTGAATGTAGAGTTTACATATTATTATTAAATAAATTTATAAATAATAATGTTAAAATTATTTTAGCCTAAAAGGGTATTATGGACTTTTTAAATTTCAAAGAATGTCTTTGAATATAATAAAAAACATGTTAATCTCCTAATATCTAATAAATTGTAAAATATAGAGTCTTATTTATTATATTAAAAATCTTAGGTTGTTTTTTATAATTAGTAAACATAAAGGACCCTAAAGCTTAAATATACCAAATAAAAATATTGAGGTAAACTTTAGTACTAACTACTAACTAAGTTTTATTTAATCTTCGTTATTATTGATAGAAGATTTCAATGAATATTCTTTGATAAAATAATTTATTAACAAAATAACGTCATTTTCCCGCTCTAGGCAACACGGAAAAGAATGTGATGCGCTCTCGTCCAAATCTAAATCTGGCTTTCTCGAAGAAAAACTTTATTCTCAATTCATAATTAATTAATTAATTAAAAGGAATGTACGCCATTAGAGACAGTGTCTACCAGAAGCTTTCGAAATTATTTTCCGACTCACAATCTTGTCACGAGACGGCAGATCAAGATCCCCAGGTGCTTTTTTTTATATTTAATTTATGCATATTTTTTTTTATATTTCCAGCTGATTTGGGGCCTTTTGATGAACTAGGGATTCAGTTAAATGATTATATACTCTTTTTTATGCAATGTGAATTGTTTTTTGAGATTGATTTCGTCTAGATGGTGATGCTGATTTTTTAATTCCCTGTTTCGGTTATGTATAATAATGGATCTGAATCACTCGATAAATTAGAACCTGCTGGATTTTCTCTCTCAATTTTCTGGATTTTAGATACGATTGATATGTATGGTTTATGAAGTTGTAAGAAACATATTTCAGTTTAATATAATACTAGGGATTATGTATGTGTATAGGTCAGGCAATATGCTAAAGACGAGAAATCGTCGTCTTCTACAATGGCCTTCGTTAGCCTTGGATGGTTCAGGTCGAAAACGCGCGCTAACGAGGTCGGATTTACAGAGTCAGACTCGTTTAAATGGAGAAGTAAATCCTTTGCATGTAAAGATAAACCGTTGGATACAGAATTCAATGAAGAAAATAGTCAGTTAGAATATGAAGAACCCGGCTCTGGGACAAGCACCAGCACCAGCTCGGATGTCTTTGAAGATGCCGCTACACCACATACGTTTGAGAAACGCGCTCCAAAGTTTTTGGATGAGTCTCGTTTCATTACTCATGATTTGTATCAGTTCTTTGAGGCATCCCTTCCTAATATAGTGAAAGGTTGCGAATGGGTTCTCTTGTACAGGTATGTTTGAATGTAATATTGGTAAATAACAAAAGAAATAATTTCATTTAGTTACACCTTCGTTTTTCACAATTCTTCAACCTTCAAATAATTTCAAAGGAGTATTCTGATTTTCAATGTTTTGTTTTCTAACAAATAGATGTAGACCATTTTTGAAAAGTAGTTGTTGAAGAAATCATTTCTGAAGAAATATGGAAGGTTAGATTGTGTAATTGCAAAATAAAATTTAAATAATGAAGCTAGTATTTAATTGCAAAACGATTTAGAAAAAAAAAATGGAAATTCGTATAAAATTTTGGAACTTGTGAAGATAGAAACAAGTATCAAGGGGTTATTTTGTAATTTTGATAATCTGTCAAACATTGTATTTGCACTACTAGATTTTCATGGATATCTAATAACTTACTGAATGAATGAAGGGCAGTACGGCAAGACATGGTATATCACTTCATACTCTTATCCGGAAGAGTGCCTGCCTTAATGGTCCTTGTCTATTGGTATGCATACTACAACCTGTACTAAATAACATGTTTTAACCTGTTCCACGAGAAACTAAACCACTTTTTTGCTTGTAGATTACTGGGGATAAGCAAGGTGCTGTATTTGGTGGATTACTCGATTGCCCCTTGAGGCCTACTGCGAAAAGGAAATATCAAGTATGTGTTATGCTTGTCAAATGTAATCCCGTTGTAAAGGGTGAATTATGCCATGGATCAGGCTCACCTTACAATGTGGACCCCATAAGTTTAGCTTCTATGTAATGTCCCTAGAAATTTAATTTGTTGTAACTAGTTTGCATATTTATTGGACAAATATCTGACAGGGAACAACTCAAAGTTTTGTCTTTACAACATTGTATGGTGAGCCGAGGCTATTTAGACCAACCGGTAAGCACAACTATACCTATATATTTGTAATTTTGGATTTTTAATTAGGTTATACCATATTGGTAGTTTTTGTAGCCAACACTTAATTATATTACAAACCACATTGTATTAGTTTTGCATCCATGAATATATGTGAACATTCATGTGCGTGTTGATGATGTTGGTATTTGATTGATGCTAACGTCAAAATTCAACTAGGAGTCTTTAGATTATGTTATAACCTTTCAGAAGTAATATTATTCTATCTTTGTTCATTATTATAATTTGAATAGGTGCCAACCGATACTTCTATTTGTGCGTGAATGACTTGCTTGCTCTTGGAGGGGGTGCAAACTTTGCTTTATCCTTGAATGAAGATTTGTAAGTATTTTTCTGCACATTGCAAAATCAAATATCGTGCGTGTTTGTGTGTATTCGGCTATTCGCTTACATGATTCATCAATGTAGATTATGTGGAACGAGTGGACCTTGTGAAACATTTGGTAACTCGTGTTTAGCTCATGACCAAGAATTTGATTTGAAGAATGTAGAGGTATTTTTTCTTTTGGGTCAATTGCTTTTGGGATTTCAATCAGACTAATTATAAAAAGAAAAAAAAATAGATATCTTTTGGAATTACAAATATTCCCTTGATGCTTTCTCTATTCTAAAAATTGCATTGAAGTTTTGAAATAACTTTTTTTCTTGTAATTTGGCCAAACCTAAGGGTAGTTTTTATAATTAATTTCCTCATACTCATGTAATTTTGTTCTTGTTTGTCTTTTTCAGCTGTGGGGGTTTACACACGCATCGCAATATCTTAAGTGAAGCATAAGATATTACTTTGCCCCAATTTATTCATTGATTTGAGGACCTATTATAATCATTTTTTAAACAAAATTGGAAAAACGGTTTTTAAGAGTTTGAAGCCTTTTACAGTTACAAAACTTATTATTTTTATTTTTATTTTGTTGGGCTTTATATAATTCATATTTTTATTTGAATTGTAACTAAATGTACTGAAAGCTATCGAGTATCATTTGTATTATTATCATTTTTTATACCAGTGAATATGGCTGGGATAATATAAAAATCTTGATATTATAGACTTATATACAGTACAAAAATTGTTTTATTTCAGTAAATCAGAATTGACAATATATTTTTGTATATTGAAAATTCAATACAATAGTAAACCTTATGTTTCATAATAAGGAGATTTTGTGCTTTGTATTTTATGAAGGAAATGGTTATACGCATTTATTACACAACAAAAAAATTATTTATCGAAATTTTCAGTATAGTATTTGATAGGAAAGTTGGGAGTGTTCTTTTATCCTACGTAATAACATAAAGCTTACATGGAGGGAAAACTGTCCATTTATCGTTAAAATTCAAATTCATGTGGGTTCTTTTTATCATACACAGCCCTACATCAAAGACAGAAGAGTCCAGCTACACGTTGATGAAATATACGAATTAATAGCTCACTCACGAATTAATTTGTTTTGTGTAAGAGGCTTGCCGAGCCTCAACAAAATCATATATGCTTGAAGCATCTCCTTGCAATACAATCTTTCCATCTTCCATGTACACTGCACCATCTGCATACTCGAGTTCTTCGAGCCGATGTGTAACCCATAATGCTGTAGTTCCCAAGGAACTAGTCATAGAACTTTTAACCGCTCTTAAAACCCCGACCTACCACAAAATAGCAATTAAATCCATGCATCGAATCTTGAAGGTAAATTATATGTAGATCACGATTCACATTGCAGGTTTGATCCGTGTTGTATTTTTTGTTATTATGTGATGTACGAGAACTAGATTGTGAGCTTTTCAATGCTCTAGAAACCCAACCTACCAAGAAGTAGCAATTAACTCGATGCACAAATCAGAAGGGAAAATGAAGAGTAAATTATCCACATTGCAGGGTAAACATGATGTATATTTAGTTATTATATGATGTACCTAGTGGTTTTAGTTGCTACCTAACCTGTTGTATATTACTACTATCTCATAATAATTTATATTTTGCTTAAAATTATTTACATTTCATTATTAATTTGTGTATTTAATGGATCAAGTCTGCCTTGAAACATGGTTCCTTATCCATGATATAAGAGGGAGAGAAAAAGAAATGCAATTTAATAATCCTTCAATTTAATTAACAATATCCGTCATAGTCTTGAAGAGGCGGATACGAGAGTAGTGTCTATCGATTATGTATATTCTATGGAAGTTGATTGTTTTTCAGCACTTAACTCAAAACTGTACCTTTTCTCATCAATATTCACTAACAATATATTTTACTTAATAACTCGAAATTAATGAGAACTGTTTCCATCTTTTTCTATCCTCTTTTATTCAGCAGCCACCCAAAAGAAAAGATGACACTAAGTACTGAATTATCAATACCTGGTCAACTTCATCCAAAAATGATGTGAGCTCATCTAGTAACAATACTTTGCATGCTTCGGCTAGAGCCCCAGCTATCGCAACCCTTTGTTTCTGACCACCACTCAGAGTTTGAACAGGTCTCTAGAGTGAAAATGGTGGTTAAGCATTACAAACAATACATTTCAGAATAAACTATTTAATAAGTTGTTAGTTTTTTATATACCTGTAAATATTCATACATTCCAACAGCGTCCAAAGCTTTAGCCACTCTAGAAGTAATCTCATCATTGGCTATGCTAAGTTTGCCCAGGCCAAATGCGACATCTGCCTCCACAGTGGGCATAACTACCTGAAAAAAATAGGTTGTCAAATGTTTGTCCCGGTTAGTTAACAAGATCATAGCTATACAAAAAAACTGAAAAATCACAAAACCCCCCCATTGAGGTTTGCTTCCACTTGCATTTTGCCCCATCTGTTATTGAACTAATGGAAATGTCTAACATCATGAAATGTATTATACTTACGCACACCCAGCTTTTCAGAATACTACAAATTACCCCCAAGTTTTCATCTGGCTATTGTAGTACTTTAAATTGGGTGATGCAAATGTAAGAAGATAAATTTTTGGGGTGGCTTGATATTTAGAAAAGTTCAGATAATAATTGTAGAACAAAAATGATGAGATCATAAATTTACATTCACTAAACTAATGACATGTGCAAAATGCAAGGCGACCGTAACCTGAAGGGTGGGTTTTGTAATTTTTGAAGTTAGTTGGGTTTCATTTGCAAGATCTTGGCTCGTAAATGATCATAACATGAGTCAGCCAACAAATGTTTTCGATGCACATTGCAGACCAGTATAGGCCATTATATGTACCTTTTCTCGGATTTCAATCCATGAGCGACAACATAAATGAAAATGCATAAGAAAGTGTGGGTTTATTAAAGCTACCTAGATTCCATCCATTCATAACAAATTATGCGCGGTCTTAGCGATTTTATTTTTATTTTAAAGAAAGACACAGTTATTAGATCAACCTGATGATCAGGATTCTGAAACACAAAGCTCCTTGGCTTCTTCACACGCAAATACCCACCACTAGGATTCAATAAACCACCCAAAATCTGTTCAGCATTGTAAACCAACAATCATGCAGCGTTTAGAACAATAAATTAGGGCTCATGGACTCTGAGACCAGTATATACAAAATTCCAACTGAATCTTATGAAAAATTCTACTATAATTAACTCTCTCTCTCTCTCTCTCACGCACACACACAGTGAAGTATACCTTTAGGAGGGTAGATTTCCCGCAGCCATTGGGGCCGAGGAGCATCCAGAACTGTCCGGAGGGGATGCTGAGCGAGCAATCGTTGAGAATCGGAACATGTTTTCCTTGCCTAGTTGTGACCGAGTAGCTCAGATTCCGGCAATCTATTGCCAAATTCTCGGCGACCGGGGAAGAGATCCCGGCGGAGTGAGAACGGATGAGTGGGAGTTGCGCCGCTGCAGTGGCGCGGACAACGACGGTGGAATTCATTCCAAATCAACCCGCGGCAAATTAAGTCGAATTGGTCTGATTGGTTTAAGACGAACACTACTACTCGGCGATGAAATAAAACTGAATTGTGGAAAAAGCCACCTATTTTAACTGAGTATTCCATTATACATATATTTACATATCTCATGTGAGATATTGTTATTTGCACCCTTAATTTGATAAGCTCACCCTAATACTATATTCACTCCTCTATTAATAATTATTATTCTTATATTTACTTAATAAACCACTCCACATACCAAACATACCCTTCATTAATAATAATTAAAAATAGAAGTATTTAAGAAAATATGTATTGTAGTTTATAATATTTCAACATAGGATCCATAAATTTACGTTTTCAATTTAATATTTAAGAAAAAAAGGCTTAATTGGTATTTCCCCCCTTTTATTTATTAGAGTAATTTAAAGATTTTAATTAAATAATAGTATAATAAGCATATAAATTTTAATAACTAAATTAATAAAATTGAAATAATATTAAATATATTGCTCTTTTTTATAATTAAGAAAAAATAAGTTACAAAACTTTAAAAATTTAACTTGATCACAATTCTCCTTTAAAAATATAACTCTAAAAAACATATAAACAACTAATTATCATTTTTTTTAAACAACTGATAAGAATTAAAAAGTTTCTGAAAAAAATACTTATATATATATATATATATATATATATATATATATATATATATATATATATATATATATATAAATCAACCAAAGAAAAAAGATTAAGAAAAAAACGAGAAAAAACCAAAAAAAATCTGAAAAAATAAAGAATATTAAAAAAGGGAATTAAAAAAAACAAAATTAAGTAAACTTGAAAAAATTGATATAAATAAATAATTTTTTATTAAAATATTTATAATTTATATTGAATATATATTAATATTTTAAAATTTTAATATTTATTAATATAAAAATAATAATTAATAAATAAAATAAGAGCAGATCATTAATTGAAAGATAAATACATTATTTAATATATTAAATATAATTATTTAATCTAATTATACCGTAATTTGAATTTGTGTTGAATTTACAAATTTTTAAATAAAAATAATATTAAGGATATTTTAGACTTTTATGTTAGTAAGTTTAAAGTAGATTTTGGATAAAGTGTATTTTTTAAAATTTTATTAAAATTAAATAACATACTTTACACTTTACTTGAATTTATTATAATTTTATAAATTTATTAATTAATATGAATTATATGAAATTACAATCTTAAAACTATTATTCTTAAAACACTTAAAACAATTGAATATTGAATTATAAATTTAAATTTATAGGGTTAAAGTTATATATCAAAAACCATATTACATTTTTTTCTAAAAATTTCTAAGTTTAAGTTACATTTAAATATGGGGTGTACTTAAGAGTAATTATGGATGCAAATAAAATTACTTTTACATGTCCATTTTTAAACATTTTCACTATACATATTTATGATAAATTTTCAACTTTATTAATTTAATCAGTGCTCATGTTTAAAGTTCAATACCGCATGTGTGACCATTTAAATAGTCAAACGTTTTCGAAGGGGTTCCTGTGCTGTGACTCATTATTCTTCGACAACTCTGCACAAATTAACCAAAACGCAAAATTTGTGAAGATATAGTGTACAGAGAATGGGTCAAGTAAGTTAGACTATCAGACGAGCTTCAAGTCGATCAATGAAAAAGGGGCTACATCTTATACTTTACAAATCGAGGAAAAACAAATGTATGCATCCCAACTACACCAGCATTGATTGACTCCCCAATGAAAAAAATAGTAGGCACTTTTTTTTCTCTCCCTGGAGCCTTTCCTCAACTACAAAATGTGCCCAGCAGAAATTTACTTAGATATACAACATGTACAATTATCAGAAAAAAGAAACTGTTTCGTCTCATTTCTCGATGCCCTGTTGTAAATACTGAATGGTATCATAACCGTGAGTGCTCCACTTGTTATAGGAATCGGTGCAAACGTAGATCATATAGTTAGCCGCCTCACGATCAGTCATCTCAGGATGAAACCTCTTGCGAAGATTCCCAATAGGATCCCCCCTGCTAAGGCAAGGCAAACCGCTGTCCATCATCATTGAGACCGTGCTTATGATCCCATTCATATGGTGGCGGGCGGCCAGGTAACCCTTCACGCACAAGCTGTGCACAAGGAAAAAGTAAACGAACACATAAAGTGGAAGGTCATTATATTGGCAGTTAGCTAATGTGCGGATCTTACCGTACAAATTGGTACCAAGTGTCGCTTTTCATCACCCCTGATGGGTCAACTAATTGAGTCATTTCGTGGCTCAGTTTGAAGTGGGCACTCTCAAATTTCATGTTTCCACCGGGTGAAGTTTCCAGAATGAAACCAAAATCAATATGGACGAGCCTGCCTGCACTGCATTCACAAACAATGAAACTTGGAATCTGAGATTCATGGTCAAGATGTGAAAGGTGCATTCAGATCTCAAAAACGGATGATTACAAATACTACTATTGAGCCAAAAAAATCAAATGATGTAGCAAAGAGGGTGTGGATGCCTCAAATTAGTTTTGAGTAGATTAACGAAGTTCACAAGACACAGAACTGTGGAAAAAATGACAGCGGAATCGTAAATATCTGGGCTGAATGCAACTAAAAGAGCATATACCTAAATGCTTGATGATAAATTACGAACCGAGGTTTAATATGCTACTGCACTATGGTTACAATATGAACAGAACAGCAAACTTAAGTGCAGCTTCTCTTATGGACCTGTGCACACTGTCTATAGCAATGCTACCTGTCCAATAAAAGGTTCCCATTGTGTCTATCTTTTGGTTGAAGCAAGAAGCTAGCAACTGCATATCCAGCGCTGCTAATGAGAAAATTTTCACGAGCAGCTTCAAAGCTTGGCGAGCCAACAGGACCAAAGTCCTGTTGAAATATCTCATATAGACCACCATCAGTGGTCTCACCCATCTGACTCCTGCTTCGTGAATTGGGTACAACCTGCCAAGTGAAAAGGATCAAATAATCTTTGCATATCCTTAAAAGTTATCCCTTATAGAAATAAATATCAACGGGATATTTGAAGTTTTGAAAGATAGTTACTGTTTGCTGTAATGGCACTGAAGGTCTAAACCACAATGGTGTTTTTCGTAATTTATCACTTATTTTATCTACAAATATCACTTGCCAGCATATATATATCGGAAACATTTTCATGTGGATTTTAAGTTTATAAACTAAAGCTCAGTTGGGCCAGGCACAGATGACTCTTTCAATAGGTCCAACAGATGGCTCATCAAACCGCTGAGATGAATGTACCTCAATAATTCCTCTCCCCGGTCCAGTTGGCAGTACTCCATAAGGAAACAAATAGAGCTTAAGCCCAACGGCTTCAAAGATGTCCTTCAAAAGTGATATCACTTGTAAAGCTAAAACGTCTTGCCGACAGTCATCCCCGACCTATATGAAAACCTAGCTTCATGAGGCAACAATTTATAATTTTTGACAAGAAAAACTGCATCGTATAGTAAAACAAACATTTTCTAAGTTTAATCCACATATTTAAAATTTTATGTTTCTCTACAAACAAAATACAGGAAATAAGCAGTTTTTCTATATCACAAAGGCACTTACCTCTACACGATGTTAACCTAAGTCGAAGGATACAGACATACAGTATATATCAAACCTCTTCCCAATAAGAATAGTAAATGCATCAGCAAGCAACAATATCCATAAAAAGGAGGATAGAAGATGTTGGCTACCTTTATAATTAATTAAGTTTTGAAAGATATTCAAATTAAATTTTCTGAGTTAGCTTACTAATGTTCCATGGGATATATGATATACCTTGAAAATACAAGCTTGGGGCTTTACATCTTTTTCGTCCCCATCCCGATCCACCACATTGAACGTGATCATTATAGGAACTTTTGCCGCTGATTGTAGAGGGATACCACTATCAACCTGAATACCCCTAACAAGTTTAGCAGGCGCAGTAGGTAGGTATAGATCATCTCCGTCCATTTCGATTTTCTCCAACTCCCTATTTCAACATGAAGGTAGAATAACCCATAATCACAGGTCAGTTATATATATAAGTGCATGAGATACAAGCTTGCAAGAAATTTCCCCAAACAGTTAATCTGTTACCTTCTTATACCAGCTCGTCTTTCCTCCTTTGGGAGTGGAAATAGGACTCCAGATATAGATGTAACTTTGTCAAAGAAGTCAAATTCTCTTTGAAACACGGCAAGTGCTTTAGGACTGAAACCATCAATAATTCGTTGCCTAACAACCGGCAGTAGTGCTTGAAACGCGTTATTCTGGATTTTTTAAATAATGCACAAAAAAGCAGTACACCAGAAGTGCTGAATTAGATCAACAGAAATTAAATATATGCAATGTGTGTATTTCTACAGTGATTATATAGGCTGAAAATATTCAACTAATAGCATACAATGGATCTTTTTCGAGAGACTAAAAGCATATTCTAAGAGTCCAATGAAAAACACGAATTTACAAGAAAACATGAAAAAGTTCTCTTTACTTATAACATACAGATGTATTTTTTATTTATATTTTATACCAAACATAAATATTCTTTATTTATAACATAATTAGCATTGATTCACAAACCATGCATAAAAACAAAATATATTGAAAAGATGAAGGCAAACAATGCATATTCCAATTTTCCTACAGTGCAGAATCTATTACTTATGAGGAAGCATACCGTGGCAGATTGTGCATCATTCTCTGACTCAGATTCACTAGTCTCACCCTGCAAAAGCATATTGTTGTTAAGTATAATATAAAGCAGTCTCACACTGCATGATATGTTGTATTAATATTTCTTCAACAATCAATAGTAAATAAAAATAAAGTTATTTTCACCTGCAAATGCCATATCAATATGTGGGAAAAAATATCACTCCTTTGCGCAGCTCTAAGTAAGTATCCCTCGACCAACTTCTGCAAAATAGAGCGAGCCAACATGAAAGATCCATTATCACTTAAATGTGGAAGCAAGAAAAATCACTTCACAAAATTTAGCAAATAATTGGTCAGATGGTGATACTACAGAGTGCTAAACACCTTAAACCATATCATTATTTCTACTATTCTTTTGTCCATTTATAGTAAAATGTCAAGAACACCCTATTTGCTGAATTACCCCATGGCCCATGTATTATCTTTTACTACATCAAGTAATTTCACAAGCTGTGAAACACATTAAACTCAACATCAACAGAGTTCACAGAAGACAAAATTCGAGACTAATTAATCAATTATCATGCAGTTATACTAGGATTGACTTCTTTAGGTTGACAGATCATCCTGTCCAAAAATAAAACTACATAAAAATGTCAAAACAAGAACTCACCCCTTCATCATATCGTAGTGCTTGAACCAGCTGAGGCATGAAGAATGTCACTCTCTCAGGTGGATATGTTTCCAATACCCTGAGAACATAAGCCATCACTCGTGGGTGGCCTTTATATGCTGGAGTAAGGAAATCCAAGGCTTGTGTAATTGAACAAGCTGCCCAGTGTGGCAATTGTTGCAAGAATGCTGAATTCTCATCCACTGCTTTGGGCGTGACAAAATAAGGCAAGGCTTCAGCAATACTGCGTATCTGCAATATATGTGACTACAGGAGGAATATAAAAGCATAGGTCAAATTGAGGTCAAACTGAATATCATACTAAGGAAATAAAAACAATGATGTAAGAAAGTGAATCACAGAAAGCATAACAGTCATTGATGGATTATCACTCAGAGATATATGATTAGAATATTACTGATAAAACTAGCACAAATACTGCACAATTAAGTAATACTATATAGACTATAACAATTAACAAAACAGGAAACAAGGCTTAAACTACCACTCTCTTCTCCTATGTCAGAACTCACTTCTACTTTAAAATTATTAAAAATTATGAATTAAAAAATTATGACGCCCTTGCAAATTTTCTCATTCAATCTAAGCAAAATTCATAAACATACTTGAACTAGTTGAGTGATTTCAGTCTTTAGAGCAACATTTGCTTGAAATCTAGCAGCCAATGATAGAGCAATTCGGGGATCAACAGAAAAGGCCGTTCGCGCAAAGTCTATCCATTTCTCAGAACTAATTTTAAGTTTAGAAGTGGTTTCCCTGTATTAGACATAAGACAGGAAGATTAAAATAGGATTTGCCTCCATCATATAAAACAACCAAGTAATTTTGAGATTATTCGAGAAAAAACTCAAAAAGGAAAATACTTTGATCCAACTGGTTGAGCCCAAACTTCAAGCCTGTCAGCCTCATATTGGCACAGCATCAGCAGTAACCGCCTGCGCTTGTCTCGTCCAGAAGCATAGTTTTCCATCTGACCCCAGACTGGGTGATATTGATCCTTCTGCAGAAGAAAAAGCTTTTCCACTTCATAAACCTCATTAAAATATTTTTTGTAATAAGAAGTTTTACTACTATGATTTAAGGGCTGAGAGTTGCAAGATTTCCTGTTTTATAATCTTACCACATCAACTACAGAGCTACCATTTTCAACATCTCGAGCTTCACTCTGGGCAGTCTCCACCCGCTCATTTAATAGATGTTGGACAAAAAATGAAACGGACTGAGCTTCACTCTGAGAAAAATTATTGTTGTTAAGGTCAAACCACTCCGGTTCATGAGCAAACCACCCTAAGGATGCCCTACAGAATACACACCAGATTACTCAGACATCAATATACTTCAAAGAAAGCGATAAATTTAGAAAAATAACAGCATATGCGAGCACCAAATATAAGCAAAAAGAGACACGACTAAGGAAGATCGCTAAAGTGCTAAAATCATGACGAGGATCTGTAATATCAAATTGATCAGCAGCATTAACAGATAGAAAAAAGAAGTTTCATGTTCTCAATAAATGCGTGTGTGTGTTTCTGTCAAAGACTCAAAAGGTATATCAAAGCAGACCTATTATAGCAACTAAATGCCCATCGAAACAACAAATTTTCTGTAAAAATATATTTTGCATTCATCTTTAAATTATAATGTTAAAAGAATTACAAACTCAATTCTTATGATTTGATTTCTCGCATAAGATAAAGCTTCATACTTCTCTTCAGGGCGTTTTTTAGTAGGTTACAACTAGGTGAATCTTAAATAATATAATTGTTACTCGATAGTAGACAGAAAACTTGCAAAGAATATATTTTCTTCTATAAACAATCCGCAAGAACAAAGGAATGGACTAATAAAAAAGGAATGGACTAAAATAAAAACTGAATTCTTCTTAATGGTCTTGTACCTATATATTCTATCCTCTAGCAACTGAAGCCCTGATCTGAAGTTCTGAAGGTTACCCTGTGTTTCGCATGAACAAAATTTCAGGCCAAAAAGCATAATAGTGAAGAAAGTTCCTGTAGCAGCAGGATGCCGAGAGAATTTCCAGGGGAGTTTTGTCGTTCCTTGTAACATTCGACCAAGTAGCAAAAGCTGTTCAACACTATCATGTCGAACTACCTGAAATGGAAAGATTACAAAACTAAATGGATCAATAGACAATACTGAATACTTTGTGGGTTTCAAGAAAACAGTTGCTACTCCTGCTAAATACTAGTCCAATAATGAGCAAATTCTTCAAGTTCAAGCATATGTGACCGTAAATTTAAGAGAGAATTATCAAGTAACATTTGAAATCAGAGTGAAATCTCGATGGTGGTCGATGCAGAAGGCAGTGATGCTGAATAATGCATACAAGATTAGATGTGTGATGCTTACTTCAAATCTATCAATAAAAAATCCAAGCCACAACTTATGAGCCATTATTTGTTCAACAGGGTCTTTCTCAGGCTGCAGCTCAGGCTCTCCGGGAGCAAGATGGGGCCTCAGCTTTGCAGAAGGTCCAGAGAACCTTACATCAGATGCAAAAATGCCTCGCTTTGTGTCTATTGTCCATAACCATGCATCTACAAGCTCAGACAGGACAAGAGATCCTAACTGAGGAGCAGCAGACACTAACCACGTCCATATATACACGCCAGTCTCCACAGCATCAGTTGTGGATATGTAAGCTGGACACCAGCAAAGGAGGCGTAGAAGTTGCGCAAAGCTCTCACTGTTTGATTTTAAATCTGAATTCTGAAAAACAAGTTATACCATTATTAAGGTAATAAAAACTCACATTAGTCTTTTTATCATGATAATTTTTTTTTTTTTACCAGATTTGAAAGAATCAAGGCCGTAGCTTGAGAACAACTTTCACGAAATTTAGATTTGTCTACATCCTCCCCTTTCTCTGCAGTATTTACAAACTTTTGAAGCAATTTCACAAATTTGGAAAGCAAAATCTCATTGAAAGATTCATTTGTGGTTTGTGGTGATTGGGGAGAATATCCCATAACTGGAAGGTCAAGATTGAGGCCATCACTAGATTGACTAAGGCCACCAATGCTATCATATAACCTTCTCATGCCCAAAATTTCTCCAGCATGGTTACACTTAGTGGTCGCACTGACCATTCCAGTACCAAGAACCTCTAAATTGAATGCATCAGCCAGTTTCAATTTTCCTCCTGAAGCCGCAGCAGCAGCAGCCATGACTGCAGGGATATTTGCAGTTTTTGTACCAGTCCAACAATCATTCTTACCAGTACCAATCCTTATCTCAGACAATAGAGAAACCACATCAGCTGTAGGTTGTGTTCTCTGCCATGTATTAGCTTTGCAAAGGTTTTCCTGAACATCATAGGTTTTGAAATAAGTAGTTAAGAGTAATTGTACTTGTGGTGATGGAAAAGATAATACATATTTAGAAAACTCGGCAATCACAGCAAATAATATATCCTGAAGGAAAAACATATTGAAATAAAGAAAAGGAACAAGTGAACTGATAGCCATACTACTTTAAAAAGTAACAAAGAAACCAAATGAAATGCAAACACAGGGAATGTAAAAAAACCTGAAGAAGACCCTGACTAGTGCATGGAGCATGTGAAAGTGAAACAACAATCCACTCCCGAACAATCTTTTGATATAAAGAGCGGACATTGGCAATATAAGCAGGATCACTAACAACAGCGGATGGTGGATCATTATGCATTGCGAGTAGCAGCACATCCAGACAAGAAGAATTCCATAAAATCTGCAGGCCATGAAAAACATTTACTGGTATCACTGGATATTGATGCAAGTAGATGTAGAGAAAGGAAATACAACCATAATGCAGTTTCACCTGTGGAAATCTATCTCTAAGTTGAGTTAACAAACTAACAGATGTATCTCGCACAAGCTCGTCCCTTTGAGACAAGTTTTTTATGAGGAAACATGCATGTATAGAGAGAGTGGACTCTCTGACCCCAGCTTCGGGCCCAGTATCAGATGATCGATCCTCCTGCCACAAGTCGCATAGACCATAATATTTGGAAATAAATCTCCAAAGAAGAAAACAGAAAACAAAATATATTGAGAAAATAAAACAAATAGATCGAGTCTATATATGCTTCAAATCATCACCATGGATGGTAGTTAGTAGCTAATTTGTCACATGCACATGTGTGAACTGATGAGCACGTGCACATACATAAACAAAAACAAGAAAGAATGCGGATGATTGATAGAATACCAGCCATGTTGTAGCTGTTTCAAATGCCTGATGGACCAGAGCTGTCAAACACTGGGAGACAGCAGGCACAAGATTAGGACTTCTTAGGTATTCAAAAACACAGCTGAATGCACTCCGAGAAGCATTTGATTCTGGGCCTCCATTGAGAATGCCACCATTGCTGCTAAATCGTATTATCTCCAAAAATGCTACAGCTAAAAGATAGGTTGCCTTCACACCTGTAGAAGTCAGAAGAATAGTATCCCTTTTTTATTATTTTGTTACCCTGCTCACAGCATTGCCAAATAAGAAGCCTTTGATAACCCAGTTAAAGACCTGAAATTGAACTCATTGCAGAAATTTTCACTCGGCCTCCTAAAGCAGCAGAGAGTGCAGTTCTTTGACTCACAGCAGCTTTATCATTTCCACTCCCACGTCGACTGCCAGGGTTGTGAAGAGCATTGAGCTCCAACTCATCTTCAAGCCATTTCACAGAGCTCACAACCTGATCAATACATGTTTACTCTCAGAAGTCAGAACCCTATACTTATAGCAAATTTATAATGATATCAATGTAATTAATAATGGCACAAATCAAGCAACTATAGAGTCATTAGATGTTCAGAATCCCCCACGCTACGATGAACTTCATATTCAATACGGATCGAAAATCATGTGGAACCTCCACGGCCTAAGCTACTTTGAGCTGAATATCTAAATATTTTCAAAGATATAAGTGCACAAGAAATTTCTCATGACAAAGGAGTGCCACATAAGGCACATTTGAGCGAGTAACAGAGATAAGAGAATTACAAATACAGAACATTTGGGAAAAAAACACCGAGTCTTTCAACTCAACAAACATCAAGTAAGGTAGATCCAAATGCACATGCATATGAATATTCAGAGAGATGTTCAGTTCTTTTTTATAAATTATTCAGTAGTCACAAACAAAGGATGAGCCCAAAAACATAATAGCAAATGAAAAGCATACTCTAAGTCAACTCACAAGAGGAGGGGTCCCTTGAGAAATTCGCTGAACAGCAGATGACCATAATGAATTCCACATATATGGTCCACCTACAGCTTGGAGAGGGACGGTGCCCACACTACCTACACTATTAAGTGCAGTTGAAACTGACTTTGTTGTAGCTTGGGTTTTCTGTATTGGAGGTGCTAACCCAAAGAGAGCAATATAGAACCACAAGTTTCGGAATAGCTTCAAGAGTGAAGGTTCCACATTTACACCAGGCTCGAAGTCTGAACATATTTCAGCCACGGCAGGGAGCAGAGGTCCAAGAAAATCTGCCCCACTCCTGAAATATTTATTTCATCAGTGAGGAAATCACAGCATCGCATTCCAACAAAGACACTAACAAATCAACGATGCTGAACTTTACCTTCCACTCTTTAATTCTGCAGCCAAGCCCACATCTGAGCACAGTGACAGCAAGCGCTGACGGTAGTCTAAACGCAATTTATTACATGTAATACCTCCCGCAATAGACAAAAAACCTGCAGGCAAAGTCTAGAGTGTAGTTGAAGCAGTAAGAACCCATATCAAAAAATTATTCTGATCGCTAATATGCTATCAAACAATGTGATGCAAAGTTAAATTATACCTCAATGCGTTCAGTTGTGGCTTCAGGTACTTGGGTTTTACTTTCAGCAGAATCAACAGCAGAGAGTTTTCCCAAGTAGCTCCGAGTCATATAAACGACAGCTTCACGGTATGATTTCTCAAAACCTAAACTCGCCAGGCGAGAAACAGCATCGAGAAGCTGCAGTAACTCAACAAAAGCAGTTTAAGAAAATTTTACAAGAGAAATAATAGCATAAACAAATAAGAGCAGTATATTTAGGAGATGCAAGAATCATGTGTTTTTAATAAAAGTTTTTATTATAAGTTTATAACAAGCTTAAATTGAAGAAACATACAAATATTTTATGCATTGAAGAGATTGGAACAAACCCGGTTTCTCAAAAAGCCTGGATTTGAAGCATCACCCTCTTCTAAACTCTCAATAAATAGAGGTAATATCATATCAACAACTTCAGGCTTTTTAACAAAAACATCCAACTCGGCTAACAAATGTATGACATTCAACTGAACAGGTGGAGCTGCAGGCTTCTCTTTGACATCCTGAAAAGTACACAAATTTAAAAATCTAGCAAAAGGAAAGTACAATTTGGTCTCAAAGTAATGTAGACTGGGAAATGAGCATATAAAATTAAGTGGTTTGCAAATAATTGGACAACAGGTTTCTATTTGAGTATGAAACAGAACCACATACATCAATATGGAATCTGCATATAGAGTTCCAATAAAGTCGTGGTTCTGAGCAAAAGGCGTGGCACATATGAAAGTGCAAGAAGTATTTTTAAATTGCATAGTCTGATAACTGTGTTTAAAGGCAGAAGTTGTGACCCAAAATTCTAATTTTCTTATATTGTGCATAGGCTTGAACGTAAGTGCCTTTGTTGCATAGATTGCAAGTGAGTCGTAATCTATTGCTTCACAAAGGAGCAATTTTAAGAGCATGAAGACGAGTGGCAGTCATAGTGAGAATAATAAATGAGAATAATAATGATTGTAGGTCTAAAAAGTTTTTAACATTAACAATAACAACTGCAGCTATAAAGAGTATACTGACATCAAAAGCTATTAAGTGCACTAACCTCTTCCTCGTAATCATTTCTTTCTCGAACACTAGTGGCCAGTCCCATGATAAAAGTATCTACAGAAGACCGGTCCTTAGCCCATCCAAACTCAATTATCTCACAGCATGTCTTTAAGACACTTTCAAACATGGATCCCCGGCTGCTGGCCAAAGTGTCAGCCTGTCCATAGCAGATCACAGGAAACCATGCATTAATGCAATTCTACAAGTTTCGTGGAGATATATCATATGTTCAACTGAAGTAAATGTACCTGAGAACAAGTAGCCAGCACAAGAGGTTTAAAACGAATGAGCAAGACTCGGAGCAGCTGCCCATCACGAGTTACAGCAGCTTGAGAAATTCCAGAAAGCAAAGAGCCAAATAGCTCCTCACATGCTTTCAATCTGCGCCACACACAGAACAAACACGCATCTGCAGCCTGTATCAACAGTGCTAGAGTTCCATGCAACAACCTCTTTGACGATTTACCCTCTGTGTCCGGAGATGCCAGAGTCTTAATTTGCAACCTTGCAGCAGCTTGGTAAACTGACAGTTTTGTGTTGATCCTAACCTTCAGCATTTGCCCTTGTTCCGACCAGTCGCGCTTTCTTATCTGCTCATGCAACAAAACAATTTTAAAAATCAATTATACGGCAATTTTCCATGATTTAGGCCGGTGTTAGCACTTTCCGGTTTCCCATACATAAACGTGCTGGGTTACCTTTAAGAAATAAAGCATGGAATCGAGTTGACCCTTTGCTATTTCTCTGACTTCCTCCATAAGTTGTGGATTGATAGTCCCCTTACTGAATATATTCCCTATCAACTTAAAAGCAATATCTTGTTTTTTAAGACTCTCAATGGACTCTTCCTCAAATAATTTTACCATCTTCTGATAAGTCAAGGCACCACCTCCCTCGCCATCATTAAATCCAAGGCTACCACCGAATGTATCCCCATTGCTTTTCCATGCAATGCTGCTACCCCCATTCGCTACAATCCCTGTTGATGAGGCGTCATCTTTTGAAGCAACGCTGCTCGGAGAGTCTGCTGAAACAATGCTGGACTCAACACTAGGAGACTGGAAATGGCTTACTCTCAATGGAGAACCCTGAGCCGAAGCTGCATCAGGAACCATTGAGTTTAGCCTCCTTGGTGAGCATGGACCCTCAAGATCATAATTATCAAGAAGAACAGAAATCAATTTATTAGCGTCGGAAGGCAGAATTGGTGGGAAGTTTAAGCACAGGGCGTTCAAGAAAACCCTAGAAACAGTAGAGTTGGCATTGCTTATCGTCTGTATCACAATTTCCCTTGTGAATCCTCCGACATCAGTGGCGAAATCAAGCGAGAGTTCTGCCGCCTTCGAAATGTAGCTCAGGAAATCATTGTAGAAAGATGAAATCGCCTCAACGGAAAATGCCTGCGGCCAGAATTTGAGACTGAATGACGAAGGAATTGATCGGTAAAAGGCCAGAACAAGCGATTTGGGGGTTCCTTGGTCGGAATTCGGGCACTTCGAGAGGAATCGCGCCACCGCCAGGATGGCATGGAGCTGAGATCTCGACACTGCCGGCGATCCACCGAACAGCGACTCCGGCGCCGGGCAGCGGCCGCAAATCAATGCGATTTTTTGGGGAAATCGTGTCGGGTTTTTCGCGATTAAATCACATAGCTCCACCAACGGCTCCATCATCCGAAAATCAACTCCGATTCTAAAGGATTACCCTAATTCCCCACTAAATTCTCAATGCGGGGTTTCGAAAAACGAAATTTGAGGATATTAGGGTTTACGAGTTGTGGGGGTGGACGCGGTAATCGATGAAAGTCGCCGTAAGGTCGTTGTCGCACTTCTTCTTCTCCGCCCAGAGTGTTGCTGGGTCTGAGGGAACACACTTTACCGCGGCTCCGTTTTTTCAGATTTCCTCGTTTGATCCCTCTACGTAAAAGGGTAAAAAAGGAATGTTTTGTTAAATCTTGGACTTAGGCCAACACACATTTGAATTTATTTAAATGCCTTATTTGCCCCGCCAAGTAATACAAAAACTATTCTCGTTGCAGTATTATCTCTCTATATAAAAGTATCTTTGTTATGTATATCGACTTCAATTATGCTAGTCTTCCATGGCTGCTCACCCGCCACTGCACGATAAATGCGTTAAAACCGAGCCTGAAATTTAATGTGAAGGTTTTGTATCTTAAATCAACAATTTTTATATCGACCTAGAGTACAAATGATTACATCAATGGATAATAATTCCCAAAGCCACCATTTGTTCATACATCACCAGTTCGGAGAAGTTACTATTATAGCTGAGATACATTTATCAAGTGTTGGATTTCTCAGGGTGGAATAGGTGCAAATCTGAATATGATGATCTTCATGGCACAAGAGCTATGCATTAATATATAGAAAACCATAGTATGGATTTATCCTGAATTTGAATACGACTAGATGTTAGTACTCCGTCTCCAGAACTCCATCAATAAGACCAAACTCCATAGCCTGCAAGCACAAAGAGAGTTAGGGATAGAAACAAAATGACAAGGAAAAAAAGGTTTAGTAAATATATTCATGGCACGGGCCTGCCGTAACCCGGACATATATTCACAGTTACTCGATATAATTTGCTTTTTAATTTTCTATACAAGCAACTTTGGTATAGCATCATAGAACATAGAATGTCATAAGAAATACCGTGAGATCGGAAAGAAACAAAACATCACCTCTGACACAGACAAGAACCGGTCTCTCTCCGTGTACTGTTGCACTTTCTCGATAGGTTGCCCAGTAAAGGCAGCATACATTTTATCAATTTTCTGCACACAATAACCATTAGGATGTACTTAAAACTATAAGATATAGGGTCTTCTAGTAATTAATGCACAAAAGAACAAAATAAGCTCCTTAGTTTTAGGAATAAATGAGTCGCTGGAATACGAACAGAACTATTTCATTGCATGACAATAAAATGAAAGATGTGCATGCACCTGCATATCTCCAATTTACACAACCCAGCCACAAATAACATATTAACCATTGCAGTTATCCAGAATAAATGAAAGGATACTCACATGGCGACTCTGAACTGCTTCATTTACTTGACGCCTTACATCTTCCACATGACCCTACAAGCAGAGTAAAATCTTCAGGTCCATGAAAAATTACTTGCTGAAGCCTGAAACTGGTAACTGTGAAATCTCTGTAAAACTTGTGTCAAGTAAAACACATTCTATGGTTAAATTATTTCTCTAGGCCAGTCAAGGGTTCATAATTCTATCATCAATGGGATTAAGGTCCGTAGGGTTTTAAGATTAGACTCAAAACTTATTTATCTATTAGAGTGAGAATTGGGGATTGCATAAGACAAATTGAAATTATTTGTTTTGGCAGCTATAAGCTGGACAGAAGATTTCCGGAGGAGAACTACGTGTTCTACAACTTCTACAACATATTTGTTGGGCAGGATTTATCATCCTGATTTATCGTATTTTATTATCTTCAATCTACATAATTATATTTCTTCTTAATTCTTCATAATTAAACCCTCGACTCTATTATCTTCTTTATCTGGGATTTGAATTTTTAGATACCCAAGGATTAGTTCTTACCCCACACCCACTTTGGGGTTGATGTATCATAATACGGGAATTTGGCATAGAATATCGCATCCCCTTCTGCCCACCAGCAAGAAGAAGTGCACCTTGGCTTGCAGCCATTCCAAAACATACTGTCCCAACCTTGGGCTTTATCTGAGGAAAATATGTATTGCACAAAGAGTGATGTTATAAAAACTACAACTTCAAGCCAAAAAGATGCATGCTACTAGTTACACAGTCAATGGGTGAGAATTTAAACCACATTAAAATAGAAGCAAGAAAATTAGCAATCTTACCCACGACATGCAGTCATATATTGCCAAGACAGAGTAGGTGCTCCCACCTGGGCAGTTCAGATACATCTAACAAGGAAGACAACGATAAACATAAACAGCTGATCTAGATAGGACCTTAATTTTCATACTTAAATTGTGTATTACTAAGAGATTTAAATGCACGCACCAAAATATCTGATTCTTCATCGATTGTCGCCAGAGTTACTAGTTGGGATATGACTTTCTGGGCTATCTGTGCATTTATTGACTCCCCGATGAAGATTATACGATTTCTGAATAATACTGTGGAAAGATCCAAAGGTCCACCTGGAGTCATCACAGCTGGCATGATTGCTGGGTTCCCTGTTTTAGCTTCAATCACACCATTGCTGGTAAAAAGGAAAGACATTTGATAACACCAATATAAAAATACAGTAATACATCAGAATTGGTTAAAAACCAAACTGTAGACAGTTTCAAGAAAATATTCACATAACTGATGCATAAAAATGATAAATATTTACACTTGGAATTTTGTTTTGGCATTTAGATTATATAAACCACAGCATAAACCAATACACCACTAAGAAACAACTTCACTTCATCTGATTCTATTGAAATATATCTACAAGTGAGCCAATTTCCGGATACATTGTACATCAATTATTCACATTCAAATACAGTTTATACATTCTATTCTAATATCAATAACTCAAAAATGCAGTATGAGTTAACCACCTATTCAAGCACGATGAAAATTATCAAGCAAAGGTTCTTCTAGACATAGGCACAAACAGCTTAGGAATCAGCTTTTATACAATCTTAACACATCAGGCGCACCCGAATCCATCCGAGTAAGTTGACACAGTTAATTTCTACTGGTCCTAAGTCAAATTCATTTTACCTATAACATCTCAATGAAAGGAGAACTAACCTCGGCCTGGAATAAAGATCATTTCGGTCAAGCTTTAAAGGCAGTCTGCTTGTTCTGCTCGAAAATCCTAGTAATACCACATCATACCACACTACTCAGTATCATTCTTAATCACGATACACTCGCAGAGCAAGGGCACGCACGATAATACAATTTATCACTTCTAATTTCATTAGGATTATGAAATAAATACCTATTCCTGAAGAATCACCATAGGAGTTAGACAAAGCTGAAACGGCAGATCTCGAACTTAAGTTTCTGGACACGAGAAAAAATTCTATCCATTAACAATCCGAAACGATAATTTTCAGATGAAACAAAAACAAAAACTTAATTAAGAAATACATGAATATATCCATAAGCAGGATTACAGTACCTCTGAGGAAACATTTTAAAAGATGGGAGTTCGTAACGAGGTGAAGCGATTGACAGATTCAGCGGAGTTGCCATGGATGACGTCACCACCACTCTGCGAGGTAGCTTGAGCGGAGGATAAAAATGGCGAAATAGTGAGATTATGATATTATTTAATTTTTGGGAATCGACCTATTTGTGATCTGTTTAGGATCCGAATTTTCGTGCCGACCCGTTTAACGATCTGTTTAGCCATTTAGGATCCGAATTTTTGTCCATGGGCTCATATCAGGCCCACTGTCACGAAACCCGGTCCACCAAAATCCCCCAAGTCTCAAAGTCTCGTGAAATTAGGGTTTAGGGTTTAGAGTCCCAAATCTCTTAGCTCTGATTTTTCGACAGTCCCCTTAGAAAAGGCTTCCGATTCTTTGTCCGAATTCTCGTCTGTTAGAAGGATTATAAATGAGGGTGAAAAAGCAGAAGCGTCATCGGAGAGCCGTGCGGTTTTACACGGCTTGCTTTGGATTCCGGGAGCCGTTCAAGATCCTATGCGACGGCACCTTCGTGCACCATCTTCTGACCAATCGGATCACCCCTGCTGATACTGCATTGGCGAACACTCTTGGCGCCGCCGTCAAAATCTTCACTACCAGGTGAGGTGACAACCTTTTTTTTTGGGTGCCTTTTTCCATTCATACTATGAACAGAACAATTAATTAATTTGTTTGATTAAAAATGGAGTATACAGTTATAAAATATGTAGCTTTATTAGTATATATATATATATGTGTGTATATCGATGTATGTATAATTATATCTGTTTTGGTTACAGATGTGTTCTTGCGGAATTGAGAAGCCTGGGAGATTCTTATTCTGACTCTCTTGATGCTGCTCGTAATCTGATAACCGCCAGGTCAGCTCCTCGCCTCCTCTCATTGTCTGACATTATTTTTGCATCATCGTCAATGTATGGCCCAATTCGGTGGAGGAAAATAAATACAGTATAGTTTGTGATACTGTAGAAGATTTGATCTTGATGCATTTTGTTTCCATTTTGCTAGAATTTTATAGATTTTCGAAGCATTATAAATCCAGGATATTTGAGTTGTAATTTGCATCTTCCGATACCCAGCAAAGGGTAGCTGGTCAGAATTTTATCGTATTACTTTGATTGTAAATCTATGTGGAAATGGCATTAGGGGGATAAATCATTTATGTAAAATCATGATCTTATATCTCTTTTCCTTAGGAATTACCTTTTGTCGTTGTTCTACTGTTGTCCCAACTCCATGGTCTGAATTGTCATGGTCCTGTTTTTCTAGATGTGACCATGAGAAGCGGAAGAGTGCTGAAGCATGCATAACAGATGTTATTGGAGAAAAAAATTCCGAGCACTTCTTTGTTGGCACTCAGGATGCGGATTGCGGAGCTTAGGAAAAAGTTCCAAGAGGTTTCGTTTTGCTTACCCCTTAAATATCCTTTCTAGAGAACCAAACATCTCCTTTCATATATACATACTTAGATGTTAAGACTAATACTTGGCCATTTCATATTTAATATAATGCACTGGACAAAGCATAACTAATTAATCACGACTTTACTGGGAGGCAGATTCCAGGCGTGCCGGTAATATATGGGCTTAGAAATGCTCTCTTTCTGGAGCGCCCATCAGCATCCCAACACGAGTTTGCGAAGACTGCAGAAGAACAACGATCACATTTGTCTGACTTGGAGTACAAGATATTAAAGGTAAAAAGGAAAAAAGTAGAAGCCCCCGATGAAGCAGGGGATTCTTCTGATGCTAATGAAGATAGCGGGCATCCTATTCTAGAGACACAGCAGGATCTGATCAAGAGAGATGCTAAAAGAAACAGAATAGATACAAAGGATAAAGCTCAATTCAAGCGAAAGAAAGCGAGGGTTATAATCTCACATCACTTTAAAGTTTAAATTCTTAATATCATTATTATTATTCCATAAATTGCTTTACCTTATGACTCGTTTTCTATTCATTTAATGTAGGGGCCAAATCCTCTTTCTTGCAAAAAGAAAAAGAGCCAAGGGAATACAGGTTCTAGTGCTACTGGCAGCATCAAGAAGGTCTGTGTTGATCTTTAACTTCTTGTGTGTTTTTTGTACTTTAATGCAACGAAGAAACGAATATAAACTAGAATTTAAGTGCAAATGTTAAAATCAAGAGTGTATTTAGTGAGATGCAAATGTTAAAAAGGTAAACATAAACTGGCCGCCCTCTTTTTTCTCCCTTATGAATCGATAGTTCCGTCATTCATTTGCATTTGTTTCTATATAGTATATTTGGATTTATATTCACAAGTCAATATTTGGCGGTTCTTCAGTCTTTAACAATAATCTGAATATTTTTTGTTCGAAAATTGCTTTTACAGACAGTGACTTGCCTTGGATTAGTTTGCTATAGAAAAATATTTACAGTCAGTAGTAATGCATGTTCTGCTATAGAAAAATATCTGACCAAACCGTCTTTTCCTAGGTCCCGATTCTCTTAGGTGACCAATTTGCTTGCATTTTATTTTAGTTGTTTCTGAATTACTTTTAACCAGCCTCTGAGGAACCAAAACTTTGATTGCAGGAAACAAATGCTGATAACAGCAACGGAAACAGGAGTAGGAAACGTAAGAGGTCGAGGAAAAGCAAAATAACTACAGAGCCTATTGCTGGATGAGTGATATCTGATGGATTTGGGAATCTCAAGATATACCATAACTTGTACTGCATATTAGAATCTTTAGGTTCATGGTTACAACCGTAATTACGTCTATTTCTTCTAGTAAGCCAAGTACTTGCTGAATACGATTTCGTGTCAGACATGTGTTCTGCATTAGTAGTTTCTTCAAGAAATATATGACTACATTCAAATGTTATATTTGAAGTGCAGTAAAAACATGAAATCAAAGCTCATGTTATATTTCTAGCTCGAGTTGTGTTTGACTTTTGTTTGAAAAACATCTTTTATTTGATTTTAGTCATTTACCCCAAATCATCATTTAAAGTTTGATTTCAAAAAATAAATTCTAATAACAATTTATTTATTTTTTAAATCAGTATAAATTATACTCCACTACTAAATTTAACAGATTCAAAAAAAACATAAATTCTTATTTTTTATATTTTTTAATACCGAAAATAAGGCATGAAAAAAGTAATTTTGTTTTCGACGACTTTGGCAACTGTGTAAATAAAAGCGGGGTATCATATAAAAGCGAGCCCCATTCACATTTTTTATGTACCGACAGTCTCAATCAGAACCGTTGATGAAACAGATGCGAATTAATCCACGGTCGAGAGAGAAGCAGATGAGTAGGCCGGCGTCACAGAGGATAATAAAGTTGCACAATTTCACGAAATAGAGATGTATGATATTCTCAGGCGACTGTTAACGGAGAAATGGAGGAAAAGCTGAGAGATCTCGCCGGAACCCCGCCGCCGAACGGATCCATGGCGGACGCATCTCCATCGGAGCAACCGGTGTCTCGACGGAGAGGCGGAGGGCAAAAGCGGAAATCGGCCTCGCTAAACAGCGGCGGAGGCGGCAGCTTGACTTCTCAGACGACGTCGTCCAAGAGACAGGCGAGGGAGAAGCCTCTGGGAGTGTCTTTCCCCCCGATCCACATGAATGGGCCCCTCACTAGGGCACGCGTGCAGCCTTTGAACAGCAACAGTTTCGCTGAGGTGGCACCGGTGAAGAGCGAGGCGGAGATGCGTGAGGCGGCGGCGAAGGCGGACGAGATGAGCAGAGTGATTGCGAATTGGGAGGCACTGGAGGCTAAGTTCGAGGCGGAGTACGAAGCCGTGAAATCGAGAGATGCGAATGTTCATGTGGTGCCTATTCACGCCGGTGAGTTAGTAATTTGAATTATTTTGTATGTGTAATTGTTGAAATGTAATTGGAGAGTCCTTGTGAAATGTCAGTTAGGTAAAGTTTTGATTTTTATTTTATTCTTGGTCTTAGGAAGTGTCATACTGTCTTTATTTATATATTTAGAATTTTCTCTGTTCATCAATTTGTTAATTTTGCGTACTTGAGCTTATAATTTTGGTGGAAATATGATTGCACATTTTTATTCTACGCGTTTGCGGTTCTTGTTAGCTTGTGATTTTCAACGTCTTTCTCCTGTTGTGTGTGTGTGACATAGGTTGGTTTTCCTGGACAAAAATCCATCCACTGGAGAAGAGGATGTTGCCTTCGTTCTTCAATGGAAAATCAGAAAGTAGGACTCCAGAAATATATATGGAGATACGTAATTGGATAATGAAGAAGTTTCATGTCAATCCCAATGAGCAAATTGAGTTGAAACATCTGTCCGAGCTTACAGTTGGAAAACAGGAGGCACAGCAAGAAGTGATGGAGTTTCTAGACTACTGGGGTTTGATTAATTACCATCCATTTCCACACCAAGAACCCTCTGATGCTAAGATTGTTGCTGCTGATGCTGACAAGGATGAGGCTGGGAAAATGGAATCTTTGGTGGAAACACTCTTTAAATTTGAAACGGAACAATCTTCGGCCCCTATGGTTCCCAAGATGAATACGACGGTATCAGCCATGCCGTCTGGATCGTTACCGGAATCTGTCATCGCTGATGAACTGGTGAAATCTGAGGGACCCTCTGTTGAGTATCATTGTAATTCTTGCTCAGCAGATTGTTCTCGGAAGCGATATCACTGCCAGAAGCAGGTTTGGTTTCTTTCGCATCGTTTTCCTCTTTCGTTGCATGTTTAGTCAGAAGCATATCTGAGGTTCAGTTGTTTTGTGCATATGGATATTTACTTGCTTACTGTTGACATAAGGACTCTCAATGTGCTAAAAAGGTGCTGCCGTTTTTTATAAACGAATTATAAACTAAATGTTCAAAGTAGAATATTGGAATGTCTTTTCTTGGTTATTAGATGAGTTGAGGTGCATATTATTAGGGTGGATTACATAAAGCATGCTACTTACTACCTCTAATTTCATTAGAATTATGAAATAATACCTATTACTGAGGAATCGCCATAGGAGCTCGACAAAGCTGAAACTGCAGATCTCGAACTTCAGTTTCTGGACACGGAGAAAAAATTATATCAATTAACAATCCGAAACGATAATTTTTCAGATGAAACAAAATTTGTTCTGGATGTATCTGTATCTACTTGTAATCACATGTTCATATAATATGCATTATCCATGTAATCCCATTCCAATATTTATATTTATTTTTATCCTGCCAGTGTGATTGCCCATACCTACGCTTTCCATGAAACTTATTTTTCTTTTGAACCCAATCTGCAAACAGGCAGATTTTGATCTGTGTGCAGATTGTTTCAACAATGGGATGTTTGACTCAGATATGTCCCCATCGGATTTCATTCTTATGGAACCAGCAGAAGCTGGCGGGGCAAGTGGAGGGAAGTGGACAGATCAAGAAACTCTTCTACTCCTTGAAGCAATAGAAATATTTAGAGATAACTGGAGTGAGATTGCTGAGCACGTAGCAACGAAAACAAAAGCTCAGTGTATATTGCACTTTGTTCAAATGCCCATTGAAGATGCATTTTTCAACCTTGAAGACAAAAATATCGACACTCCTAAAGAAAACAGTGTACCAGTTTCCACCACCACTGAAGTTTCAGATCCTAAAGCTGACCTGGACAGTGGTACTGCTCTTAAAGATGTCCATGAGAATACTGAAATCCAAGGAGGTAGTACTAACGATCAGGACTCGTCCTGCCCAATGGAAATCTCAAAGACAGACGATGCCGGAGAATCAGATGATAATATTGAAGTTGGCGAAACTTTTGTTTTGAAGGCTCTCAAGGAAGCATTCGAAGCTGTCGGCTCTCTTTCTTCACCTGGGAAAGGACTATCATTTGCTGAAGCTGGTAATCCCGTGATGACGTTGGTATGTCAAAGTCGAATTTGATTTCTCATTTCTCTTATACTCCCATGATTAGTAGCTTATTTTACATACATAATTACATATATTCATTCTGCAATCCTGGATATTGTATACGTTCAGGCATAACCTAAGATCTCTCTCTGATATAGGCAGCGTTCTTAATTCGCCTGGTGGAACCTAATACTGCCAATGTATCGGTTCATAGCCTTTTGAAATCTCTATCCGGAAAATACTCCAGCGAGGAGCTTGCCGCAAGGCACTGTTTTCCTTTGGAAGATCCAGCAGATTATAAAAAGAATCCCGCGGACTCAGAGGCGTTAGTGTATTTCGTCATTATTTCCAATCCATACTATCAGTTATGCTCTTTTCTTGATGTTAGCAATAAATTTGCAGAGCTGAGGCCGAATCAATTGAACCTGAAGCTCAGAAGAATGAGGTTCAACATGCTGAAAAGCAGAAGGAAAGCCCTGAATCAAATTCCACTAATTTACGTGATGATGAAAATGGGAGTACCAAGGAATCTGCACCTGCAGAACATGATGAGAAAAAGGACGCTGCTTCTAAAGACCAGAAATCTGTGGCTTCTCCTAGTAGTGGTGATGCAGATAAATCTGACACTTTGAAGAATCCAAATAAGATGTCAACGCATCAGGAGGCTCTAGCAGCCTCTGAAAGTCAACCAATTAGCTCGGATTTGACGGAACAGGCTCCAAAAGATGCTGAAAAGTTAATTGTTTCTGCATCTAATTCCGAGCTTCAATCAGATACTGTAAAGGAGTCAAGAGATGGAGCTTCAGGTGGAGAGGCAATTCAGTCTAACGATCATCTGAAAGATGAAGATATGGTCTCTCCATCGGTGATATCAACTTCAATAGCTGAAAAAGAAATAATAGGTATAAATTTCGCCTAAGCTTTTCTCCAAAATTTGAATGGAATAATAATTTTTATCATAATTGACACCTGAAAAACCTTCAAGTAAGTAAATTGGAATTAATAAGTGTAAATATTGGTAGTATGATAAGTGTTTGAGAAGGAATTCATTTTTTTTTAATTTAGATTTAAAATATTGCATTTGTCTTGGTCATGTTTAACTTTTGCAGCAGTCAGAAGTATACATAGTTACATACTAATCTGCTTATCCACCCCGGATATATGTTTGTAACCTTTGGTAGAAACAATAGGGCTTGTTCGTAGAAATTGCATGGGAAATCTGATTGGCTATTATCTGTGGTATTAAAGTAGGTGATAAAGAAGCTAAAGAAATTGATAGTGAGAAGAAAGATCCCACAGTGAGCAAAAATGAAGATCCCATAACAAATAAAAATGAAGATCCCATAGTGAACGAAAACGAAGCTCCCTTGGTGCACAAAAAGAACCTAGATGTCAACGACAAGTTGAAGCGAGCTGCAGTTACCGCCATTTCAGCTGCAGCAGTGAAAGCAAAGTTTCTGGCCGACCAAGAAGAATATCAAATACTTCAGCTTTCCACTTTACTATTAGAAAAACAGGTATATTTTGCCTCTACCCAGCTATGATCCATCATATACCTTCTGGTAGACCTGAATATGTACAATCCGTTTACTTATATTACTTCTATAGTGATTAGTGGCTATATTTTTGTTTCAATTATACATATTTCAAAAAAAATTGTGAGGTTAGTCTAGTTACAAGAAAAGCTCAGTTGTCCTTCAAAAATAATTCCCATTTGCTTTGTTTCTAACAAACATTTTACAACCTTTAGATTGTCTCGTCTGTAATTTTGAAAAGAATTTTGGGGTTTCATGATTAGGTCAAATCTCAAGGGTAATTTTCTGTGTGTATATGTTTAGGTAAATGCAAAAACTTCAAGGGGTATTTGTATTTTTCTTTGTTTATACGCCTCTAACCGTTTGTGGTATGCATTGGATGTAGTTGTACAAGCTGGAGGCCAAATTAGCTTTCTTTAATGACATGGAACATGTCGTGATGCGGGTTAGGGAACTATTAGAAAAGTCAAAACAGAAGCTTTTCCAAGAGCGAGCTCACATAATCGCATCACGATTCGGGATTTCAGCATCAGCTCGCCCTCCTACACAAACCTTACCTCCCAATAGAGCAGCAGCTAATTTATCCAACTCGGCCCCAAGACCCTTTATGGGCATGAACTCACTTAGGCCTCCTCTTTCAAGACCAATGATGCCAGCAAATCCTACGTCAAGCACATTTATGACAGCAAGTAATGCCGCAGGAGGTTCGATGCAACCCAATGGAGATAGGTTTTCTTCAATTGGCATGAAGTAGTCTCCACACTCTAGTATATTGGACAAATATTTTTCTATGGCAACTCAACTATCTTCTATCAAGTGAGTAAATTACTGTACCACCTTCAGTTTTTAATGCTCTTGGTCTGCATGCTTTGTGCAGTTTCTCATATTTTAGCATGTCACTTAGGTTTTGAATTGGTCAAACTTGATGCTTACACGTTCGGCCTTCTCTCCCATTACTCATTTCAAGTTCAATTATGTATTTGTCGGGTTGACCGGGTATATGTCTTGTTTTAATGATGTAGGTCTTGTTTTAATGATGTAGGAAAGTGGCGAAGTGTTCAAGGATTTTGCACCACTTGAAGGCGAGAAGCCAACTATCCATAATCAAAATGAAAATTATCAACCTTTCCCAGAAGGATTAGGGCTAGGGAATTATTGTTGGAGCTGATGAATATTTGTACGCTCCAAAAACGTACTTATATTATATTTTCAATGTAGTTCCAAGTTGTTTTGTTTGTATGTTCAACATAATTTTTTTTTCTATTTTGTAAGTTGTTTCCAAGACCATTTTTCTGGGAACATAGATTACCTCGAGAATAATAGTACAATTTAAAACAAACATTTGAACAGCAGTGTCAAGGACTCTTAAAAAAACAATGGGCATTAAAAGATTTGCACAAGATCCACAATCACTTATAATAATATCCTTGGTAATATTCAGACATCCTCTGCCAAAACACTAAAGAGGTACATACATTGCGGTAATAAAGCAAACAAAGTTCAACATGGAAGACGGTTCAATCTACAATAGGACAACTTGTGTACAAGTTGTGGCCTTGGCAAACATAGAGGAAGGATATTGCACTTTGTTCTGGGTGCTTTCAGTGCAAACTCAGATTCAACATTCACATCCAGATGAGGTTTGTCGGCTGCTGCTGCTCCCAACGTCAATTGTGTCGGGCAGGTATCTAAACCAACAGCAAGAAGAGTGAATGTCACCAGAAACAAATGCACAGCCATGAATTAAGGATATAAGTGTGGTTCAGGGTAATTCACTCACATTTCTTCTTCTTCTCCACTCTTGAGAGCATTCTTTGCAATGACTTGAAAAGCCTCTTCGACATTGGTTCCTTCTTTGGCAGAAGTCTCAAAGTAGGGAATATTCCCTTTCGAGGCACACCATGCTCGAGCCTTTTTCTCAGATACCTGTGATAATGATTCAAAAGCAGCACAGTATACAAAGAAATGGCCCTCAGATATGAACTGGTGTAAAAAGTAAAAACAGAGAAAATAACCAGAAGCAGTGGGGAAGTAAATACCACTCTACTGTTTCCACCATCCACATCAGTCTTGTTACCAATCACAACAAATGGAAAGTTTTCTGGATCGGATGGGCTTGCCTGCATTGGAAATTCTCAGTTTTTTAGGAATTCGAATTTTATATTTCTCATTTCGTAATGATACGGAAAAAATTAACTATATAAATTGATTTACCAAGCAATAGCAGTAAAATGTACAAAGGGAACATTCTGTTCTAAATAATAAGTTCATACTCAACATATGCATACCACCACCACCCCTTGTGAAAAGGAAAAATTCAATACAACCAACCTATTATAAAACTGAAAGGAGGTTGGCGTTGACCATGCATCATATACACGATTGAAGAAACCAAAACACAGTTAAGGAGCAATCAATTCCTTGAGAAAATGCATACACACACACAATAATCTAATGACATTCCATGCTAATTTCAAATTTTCAATAAGATGGGAAAGAACAGAGGGGAATGGGAAATCAAGAATGCAAATAAAGGAAAAGAATATCATAATTACCTGAATTAGGAATTCTTCCCTCCAGTTGTTAAGATTGTCAAACGATTTCATCACATTTACGTCATAAACAAGTACACAGCAATCAGCACCACGGTAAAAAGCAACCCCAAGACTCTGGAATCTTTCTTGACCAGCCGTATCCCATATCTAATTGAACACAAAATCAATCTTAGAGCAATTCTATAAAAATCCGACAGTATCCTAGTTCAAGTAGAAATATCAAAGGGTACACGGAAAGAAATAAAAATAGAACTAAGAAAATGGTGCATAGCAGAAACACTATTTCAAATTACAATTTGTTCAACCACCCATCTAATAGTATCAAACAATACTGCTATCAAAAACTCCAAATTCAATAATTTCCCGACGAGTTAAGCATGAAAAATCGAACAAGCAGCGTTCCAAGTCTAACCTGTAAAGTGAAAAGGCGGTCCTCAAACTGCACTTCCTTGGTCAGAAAATCTGCCCCAATTGTAGCCTTGTATTGGTTGCTAAATTTCTTGTTTACATATCTTTAAATGACAAGTCAAGAAAAATATCCAACAACTAGCAATCTATACCCATCATACGGAAAAATGATTCAGAAAATTTTAAAAATAAATTAATCAGCTTTCTCAAGGATACTGATTCATCAAAGAGGTCTTCCCAACCCTGCAATTTAAACAAAAAAAAAAACATTAACTAAAAACCTCTTACGCATTGTCCGACTTTCGATTTTCGATTAGGTTTGAAAGATCAAAAATAAATAAAATAAATCACCGAATTAGTCCTCAAAACCTAGAATCTAAAAGATCGGCGAGAATTAACATGGAACACTAAATTCGGCGGCGCGAGAATACAATTAAAACTGACCCGCTGTCGCCGAGGATGATAACCTTGAGGAGGGTTCTTCTGCGAGACGGCATCGTTTCGATCCCGATCTAAGATTCTCGAGGTATGTATGCAAAAAAAAAAAGGCACTGGCTTTTCCGATCGAACCGCTTTTTTTGATTTCAGAAAATGTATGCAAAGGGTGATTTGCGGACCTTTTTTAACTCAGATTATTTTTGGCTGCATAAATTACGGCACATTTAATTTATCTCATTTTAAATTATTTTTTTATGTATTTTTTCAAAATTGTATCTTTCTCGGGTTTTATTTTCTTCTACTCCGTATTACTTTGAGTTGTTTTTTTCAATTTGCTAACATTTTTCAATACAATATTTTACAAATATTTTTTCCATCTATTTTGGATTGTACGTTAATTAAAAATCAAATAAAATTTCTCATTCTCATTCTCTCACATTTCAATTATAATCACACGAATAATTACTACTTGTAAATAATCAGGTTGGCCGCATAAAAATTGATTTTCAGTCCCATATCTTCACCTTAATAGCAATTTTTTAATTGTATTTGAATATATTAAAATATTTTAAAGTGCAAAAATGAAAATAGAAATTTTGGATTATTAATTTCCGATTTTTTTGGAAGTTTAGGAGGATGTATTGGTGCTTGTAAGATGGCCAATTGGCCATAGTTTAGTTTAGCAACTATTCCCATCCTCCATATTTTCTCATCTCCAAACATTCTTCCAGAAATCAACCCTGCCATTCTCCTAAAGGTAATCTCGATCTATCCGACTTCTTATCTCCCTCGTAACTATCGTTCATGTTCACATATTTCAATCGTAAGTTTTTCGTTTTTCGTTTTCTGTAATCGGCCAATTGCAAAATTATAACTATTTTGTTGCGTAAATTACGTTGATATTATGCTTAAAATTGTAACACAATAGATCATGACACCACTTTCTGGTGCTGTTTCTATAACCATGCTGTGTAGTATTTCCATCAAAATTAATATTTCTCATAATGAATTTTGTATATAAATCTATATTTATTTATTTTTGTGGTAATTAAAAATCTATGGATCAGGACTCGTTTACCTTGGAGAACGGTTGGGACGTGAAATCGAATGCCTTAGAAAATCGATCGACGAAGACAACCGCGAAAAATGTCTTCGCCGGAGGCATCGCCCTCTGATAGCTCAACATCCCCTCCCCCGCCGAGCGACGAATCAACAACATCCCCTCCGCCGCCGAGCGACGCCTCAGCAACATCCCCGCCGCCGCCGAGCGACGACTCATCGACATCTCCTCCGCCGCCTTCGGAGTCCGACAACGGCGATTCGAGCGCCAATTCACCCGATCGGAGCCCGTCCCGTCCGTCGCCGCCGCGGAGCGGGAATTCGAAAGGGGGAGACCGGGACACGCCGCGATTATCATCGGACGATAAACCCAAAAGCAAGGATCGCGATTCTCACCGCGACTCCGTGATAACAGGAGTGGCCGTTTCGGTGGGGCTACTGATCCTCGTCGTGATTGCGTTCATGGTGATTTGCTCGAGGAGGAGGAAGAAGAAACGAAGGGCTCGCGACGACGAGATGAAGTACTACCTGAATTCCAGTACGCGTACGTTGATTTTACGATTTTACCCTCCATCCACACATTTAATTACAGCTGCATACACGAAATCGATTCATTTTTTTCCCCCTGCAGCCAATAACTACAACAAAATGCCGCCTCCACCCCTCAGCGGCGGCATGAGCTCCACCACCGGCTTCTCCGATCAAAATTGGCACATGGCCCCACCTCCTCCTCCGGCGATGATGAGCGGGAGCGACCTGAGCTCCGTCGGATTCTCGGGCCCACACCAGGCCCCACTGCCACCTCCTCACCCTGTGATGGCCATGAACTACAACAAGAGCAGCTTCACCTACGATGACCTGGCAGCCGCCACACGAGGGTTCGCCCAGGAGAATCTCCTCGGGCAGGGCGGGTTCGGGTACGTTCACAAAGGCGTGCTGCCCAACGGGAAGGAAATTGCAGTGAAGAGCCTGAAGGCTAATAGCGGGCAGGGGGAGCGAGAGTTTCAGGCGGAAGTTGATATTATTAGTCGCGTGCATCACAGGCATTTAGTGTCGCTCGTTGGGTATTGCATCGCGGGGAGTCAGAGGATGCTGGTTTACGAGTTTGTGCCTAATGGGAATCTTGAATATCATCTTCATGGTATGAAAATGCGTGTTTAGAAATCGAGTTAATTGGTTTTTATATTGAATTTCATGACTGGATTAATGAATATTTGTAACGTGCAGGGACGGGTCCGTCTATGGATTGGCCTACTAGGCTCCAGATCGCTGTGGGGTCTGCCAAAGGATTCGCGTACCTTCATGAAGATTGTGAGTTCATCTTTTGTTTTCGTTACTTGTCTGACCATTTAATTTATTCGTTCGTCGTTCAATCTAGGTCACCCTCGTATCATACACCGTGATATCAAAGCTGCAAACATTTTGCTGGATGAAAATTTTGAAGCAAAGGTACTCCTCTGCATGCTATATATGTTTCCTCCAACGATGTATTAGCAGATATCTTAAAATACATTTACTCAGAAGTATACTTCACTTCACACTTAAATTATGCGCGCTCAACACAATTAACTTGATCGCATTATGTAGGTTGCTGACTTTGGATTGGCTAAACTTTCTTCGGACAATTTCACTCATGTTTCAACCCGAATAATGGGAACATTTGGGTAGAAACATAGTAATACCTTTTGTTAATAAAGGGGATTCGTTATGGGATTCATAGTTTAATGATTTAAATAAATGCAGGTACTTGGCTCCTGAATATGCATCGACTGGCAAGCTGACTGAGAAGTCCGATTGCTACTCATACGGGATCATGCTTCTGGAGTTGATAACCGGACGACGCCCGATTGACATGAACAGCGATGATGATGGCTTAGTTGATTGGGTATATATATAATTCATTTCACACACACACACATATATAACAAATGCATGCATTTAATGTGAAAAATATATACTTTTGAAGGAATGTAGCTTGTATTACATTGCTTTGAAAATCATCCATTTTTGCTTAAAACATAATGATTAATTTGGTACAGGCAAGGCCTATTTTGGTTCGGGCTGGTGAAGGAGGAAGCTACGAGGAGATGGTGGATCCACGATTGGGAAAGAACTACGATTGCCAGGAGATGCTTCGTGCGATGCTTTCTGCAGCTGCCTGTATTAGGCATTCTGCAAGGAGACGGCCTAAAATGAGCCAGGTACGTATCTTAATATAATCGCCCTTAAACACGATTTATCAAGATTCAAATGACACGTGTTTTATAATCGACACACATATTGACTTGACGTTTTTATTTTAATCAGATTGTGCGTGCCCTTGAAGGGGATGTCAATCTAGACGACTTAACCGACGGCAAAACACCTCACATTGCCATGTTTGGGTCCAGTGACTCTGAGCCTGACCTGAAAAAACTCGGAAAGGGCACTAGCAGCCAAGAGTTCAGCAACAGCGACGAAGGGGGTTCCCGAGAAATGCCAACGAATCGCAACAGCCCTCATTTGTAAAATTAAAAATAAAAAAATTCATGTTATTATACGAAAACCACACCCACCCGAGAGAGTAGAGAATCTCGAGTGCAATGAAATCATACGTAGGAAATTACCCTGTTTACACCATTTGGATAGAGTTTGTTTTATTCTTCCTTTGTACTGTTGTTACTCATGTTAGGTTTGGTTCAACATATATAGTTCATACTAAATGAGTTTGTTTGGTTTTATTTTTGTTATGTTACATATATAGAGATTTTGGCATCAAGAAACAATTGACAAAATAAAATACTTTTAGCGTATCACATTATAAAATTCAATATTTCTAATAAAATAAAAATCGAACAGTGTAGAAGTATGTGTGTTAATCGGTGAAATCTTGTTACTTGGAGCAAAAGAAAAATGAACACGTTAACGGTAGCAGCGCAAATTAAACATGTTCTGCAATTACAAAACCTCTCTCCAATTCACCCAATCGCCATTCTCCACGTGTCACCAAAACAAATACAGCTACACTGCGCCACTAGCACAAACTCTGCATTTTCCCTTTTTCTGGGCATGCAGCTGCAACCGGGAACAGTACCGTCTCTCCGGCTCCTCCCCTCCTCCACTACAATTCCCTCTCTCTAAATTCCAAAATCACCCACCGAATTCATACGCCGCCGCTGCCATTTTCAGGACATCTTCTTTTGAAAAGGTGCGTGTAATTTTTCTACTACTCACATGTTCTTTTTTTTTTTTTTTTTTTTTTTGTGTTTGTGCAAGTGAAATCGATGGTGCTATGTGTTTGTTTTCTTTGTCGATTTTTTTTTGAGCTACTATTATGAATGATGGCATGTCCGTACTTATCTACTCACCTTTTCGTTTCTGAAACTTGTGCGTAAGAGAAATGGTATGTTTTCCCCCTTTTGCTCCGATATTGATTTTATGAATGTTATTATGAATGGTGGTATGTCCGTACTTATCCTTTTCGTTCCTGAAACTATGAGCGTAAGAGAAACAAACCAGCGCTCGGTTTTTCCCCCCTTTTGCTCCGATATTGATTTTATGCATGTTATTCTGTGTTTGTTTTAATTTTGCTCTTGATTTGGTAAGTGATTCAAATTGAGCTATATTAATCTTTGTTACTGATTATGTGTTGGTAAGTGATTCAAATTGAGCTATATTAATCTTTGTTGCTGATTATGTGTTAGTGTGCATAACAGAGAGTACTATAATTCAATGGAAGATAACGAGGAGAAATCGAGTAGTTTAGTGGATACGGGGACGATGAAGAACGAGGTCTTTGTTTGTCCATGGAAAGGCGTCGTCGCAAACATCCCGGTCCAATGGAGCAACGGAAAATATGTCGGTCAAAGCGGGTCAAGGCTGAGGGACGAGCTGACCGAGAGAGGATTCAACCCGGTCCGAGTTCACCCGTTGTGGAACTCCAGGGGTCACACAGGGTACGCAATCGTGGAGTTCAGAAAGGACTGGGTCGGACTTTGTGATGCCCTGAGGTTCGAGAAAGCTTACGAAGCCGTTCATCAGGGGAAGCGGGAGTTCTTTGAATCAGAGAGAAGAGGAGACGGCAAGCTTTATTGTTGGGTGGCTCGAGAATTTGAGTATCATTCTAGGAATGTAGTTGGCGATCATCTCCAAAGGAATGGAGACTTGAAGACACTGGTGCAATATCAGGAGGAAGAGAAGAACAAGAACCGGCTGCTGGTGGCAAACTTGTCCAGCACGGTTGAAGTTCAGAATATGCGGCTTCTTGAAATGGAGACGAAGTACAAAAAGACTTCTACTTCCCTGAGCAGAATGATCGGCGAGAAGGATGATATGCTCCAAGCTTTTAATGAAGGTATAATATAAAGTATTTTTCCGAGTTTTGATAATTGATCATTTGTTGTTTAGCAGAAAAGTGTTTCCTCCTGCTGATCCGATTTTGTACTGCTGCAATGATTAACTAGAAAGAGAAAGGATGCAGCAGAATGCACATAATCACCTGGTCAGGATTTTACAAGAGCGCGATAGAACGATTATGGAACTGGAAGTGAAGCGGAGTAATCTCAATCAGAAAGAGGACGAGCTAAGGAAACGCGAAGCTCAGAATGAACATGAGGAAATCAAGCTTGAAAAGCTTAAAAACGAGCAGGAACAGGTAAAATTGATACTTGTAACTAACATAGTTCATTGATCAATTTGTTATTCTTACTCTATATTGTATTTACTGTTGTTGGAAAACTGAATAAGTGTTGAGACTCTCCTGCCGTGCAGAATGATATAGCTATCAAAGAGCAAAGGAGGGCGGATGAAAAATTATTAAAGTTGGCCGAATATCATAAGGTACTGAATTTTTTTTTCAGTTTATGGATTATATTCAACCCTTAGAAAGTTTTTATGACGACTACTAATCTCGATTTTCTGCTAGAGAGAGAAAGAAAAACTACAGAGGAGGACTATGGAATTAGAAAAGAAGCTGGATGCAAAGCAAGCACTAGAGCTTCAGATACGACGTCTCACAGGGAACCTGCAGGTAGTAAAGCACATGGGGGGAGATGATGAGGATGACTCGGTGAAGGAGAAGTTGATTGCCATCGACAAAGAATTGAAAGACAAGGAAGAAGAACTTGAATATCTTGATTCGCTCAATCAGAGTCTTATTGTCAAAGAACGCAGATCCAATGATGAGTTGCAGGAAGCTCGGAAGCAGCTAATTGAAGTAAGCCTAAAAACTTCTCATTTCGTGTGTGATATCTTTTCATTTAATGCCAGCAGATTGTGTCAAGTTATTTGTTGCTTATTTTCCTAAACATGTGTCTATGTGTGATTTTTTTTTCATATTTACCAATGTTGAGTAGATTCTGAACAGATGAGCCCACCGAAGGCTTAACATTATTTTACCCCTGGCTATATAGCATCATCAAAAGTTCTAAGCTAGTGCCTCATTACCTTAGGTGAAACATTATTTTATCTTAAAAGAAGCTTACGTATACTAGAATCAATTGGTTTCACAACCTTTATAGATATGAGAGGGAAAAACTAGAACTCATTTGTTTCCTTTCTGTGGTGAATTTCTTGAGAGGCAAAACAATATGATGAAATGGAACTGGAATTTCTTACTTCTTAGTTCCTCCAAATACAGTAGATTGCCCCTACAATCAGTAAGATTCGTCTATATTAAAAAAAGAAGGAAATGATGCTCATTTAGTTTATGTCGCTACGTTTGTTAACTTAAAGCCTGTAAATTATTTTTTGTATCTATTGACTAGTGTTGGTACACACCTTCATGCCAACGAGTATTTTCTGATTTAGTATTTTCATGCTAATGCCAATTTATCGGGGGTCCTCTATATGTAAGGCCCGCTGTCTGAGCAAGCACAATCCCAACACCTTAAATCCCATTCCTTTTAGAGTGCACATCATCAAAACCAGAGAGCATCTTTTTTCATACTAGCTAAACTACTAATGCATATTTGGGTTATTTACAAAACCTCCCCTGAAATTTAGCCTAATTACAAAAACACTTTGTTTTCAAGATTACACGTTACACTTTTGACATTTGTTTCTATTTTACATTAATGCATCCTCCTAAAAAAGGGATTTTTATTAGGTAAATACAAACCTCACAGAGATGTTTGTATGTTTGTAACACTTGAAGGGGGTATTTGTAGTTTGAAAGAATTAGCTTTTTTCTGTAAAGACATTGAACCTCAGGGAGTCAGGGTACTTTATAATAACCCTTAAATACTTTTACAGACATTAATATGCATATATTGTTGGTGCAGTCATTTGAAAGTAAACAGAAGTGTCCTGTGCCTTATTTTTCCTTTCGTATTCTCAAATCTGAAGAAGCCACAATGAAAACTATTTCGTTGCTAGAAGTTGCGATTTCACAGAAGCTGTAGTTTTTCATGTTCGTAATACCCTCCTTTTTCGTTTTTTTTTTCTTTACGAAAATTCTTTATAGATCTTCCGGGAGAATAACTCTCGGTCAATCGGAATCAAGAGAATGGGGGAGCTCAGCAGTAAAGCCTTCATTCCAGCAGCCAAAAGGAAGTTTCCGGAAGAAGATGAAGAGGTGAAAGCTGTTAAGCTGTGTACTCAGTGGGATAAGTACATAAGGGATGCCAACTGGCACCCTTTCAAGGTTGTTCCTCTTGACGACGGAAAAGGTTACAAGGTATGTATTCCTTAATTTTTTTATTACAAATGTTCGATCTATTTTTCTCGGCGATGACTTCAGAAGTAGTACTATTTTTCCTTTTTCGTAAACTCATTCTTTCCCTCCAATGTTGTGGTGTAGACAATCCTGAATGAAAAAGACCAGAAACTAAAACAACTGAGGAATGGATTAGGCGAAGAGGCTTTCGAAGCTGTATCAACTGCACTGATGGAGATGAACCAGTACAACCCGAGTGGCAGATACATTGTTCCAGAGCTGTGGAACAACAAAAACCAACAAAGAGCAACACTGGCAGATGGAATTTCTGTATTGGTCAAGCAATATAGCGCGCTGAAGAAAAAGAAACGCTAAGCATGTATACACATCTTATGCCCGGGCGACGACGAAGAAATTAGTTTCACTTGACCCTTCTGTCCTTTAAATTAATATTCATTCTGGTTGATATTTAGGCATGAGGAGGAGGATATACAAAGTTTTGTTTAAAAGGTTTTTTTTGGAAATGGCCAAATGCACAGACACATCTCATGTTATTAATTAGGGATTTCTAATATCTTTAATGAGGATGTTCATTTGATACACATGCTAAATGCTAAGTAATACATATTGCTTTAGAAGATCAAATATCATTTCTGAAGGTTAACAAATACATTTATAATTGTAAAAAACAATTAAAATAAATTATATTTTAAATTGATAAAATAAAATACAGTAATTGTTTTTAAAAGTGAATATAAAATTCAGACATTAGTTAAAAAATTGAAAGTTTTATTTTTTAAAGATGCCCCCAACCAACCTTTTTTTTCAATTATTTTTTTTTTTTATAAGGAGGAGAGACGAGAAACTCCACCCCACTCGATCGGAGGTCCCTCGATCGAGTAGGATGTAAATCGAGGAATGTGCCCGAGTAGCAGACACCTGTGCGAGAGAGCCAACAGGTCGAACCCCAGGACAAACCTTCATAATATTTCAATGAAAATTTGTCCCACCCGAGATTCGAACCCTGCGTCGCCGGGGAATTACACCCACATCATCACAGGCCTTACCACCCGAGATTCTGTAATCTTTCCAATTCACCCAATCAGCATTCTCCACGTGTCCCCTACACAAAATTATACAGTGCGATTTGCCATTTCTGTCCATGCAGCTTCAAACGTCGGGAACCCTGCTAATGCTAATAGTCCAACACCACAATTTCCCCTGTTCTCTCTCTCTCTTAGTTGAAAACCTCCCAAGGGTTTTCTGAAAAGGTACTCATCAATTTACTTCTGATTTTTCTCGTGTTTTTTTTTCTTTCGAGCTATGAATATGATGAACGGTACTGCTAGATCCGTACTACTGTACACTTCAATTTTTTTTACTGAGAATGTGATTTTTGCGACCCGGGCGAGTTGATGTTGGTGCTCTACGTTAAAATTGGACTCTTGAGTTGTCTCATATTGAATTCAAAAAGAAAAAAATCGGATTTTTAGGTAATTTTATTTTTTCCCAATTACTAATACAGTACTTTTTAATTTTTGTTACTTTGGAAAGGGGATTAGGATTATGTATTTTTAATTTTATGCATCTTGTGTTACTTTCTCCGATTTCCGAATTTTCGTATACATGTTTCAATGTGCATATCAGGCCGAGAGACAGTACTGGAATATGATGGAAGAGATCAACACAACGACGACACAAAACGAGCTCTTCGTTTGGCCTTGGAAAGGCGTCATTGTGAACGTTCCAGTCCAATGCAGCAACGGAAAATACGTGGGTCAAAGCGGGTCAAAACTCAGGGATGAGTTGACCGAGAGAGGGTTCAACCCGGTCCGAGTCAACCCCTTGTGGACCTTCACCAAGGGTCACACGGGATACGCGATAGTGGACTTCAGAGATGACTGGATCGGGCTTAGTGATGCCTTGAGGTTCGAGAAAGCTTACCAAGCCGAGCATCAGGGGAAGCGGGATTACTTTGAATCAGAAAAAAGAGGATATGGGAAGCTCTATTGTTGGGTGGCTCGCGAATTCGATTTCCACGCGAGAAATGAGGTCGGAGATTACTTGCAGAAGCATGGGAATCTGAAGACACTGGTGCAGTATGAGGAGGGCGAGAACAGCAAGAATCGGCAGCTCGTGGAAAACTTGTCTAATACGGTTGAGCTTCAGAACATGCAAATTAAGGCAATGGAGACGAAATACAAAGTGACCTACATGTCCTTGCTCGGTAAGATCAACGAGAAGGATGATATGCTGCAAGCTTTTAATGAAGGTATGTGTATAAGGTTTTTCAGAGTTTTGGTTGTTGTTCAATTGTTCTATAACAGAAAATTTTTCTATATTTTTTTTGTCTTCCAACAAAGAGCTCCTACTGATCCATTTTTTTGGCAACAATGATTTTACTAGAAAGAGAAAAGATGCAGCAGAAGGTGCACAATCACCTGGCAAGGATTTTACAAGAGCGCAATAAGACGGCATTGGAGCTGGAAGAAAGGCGGAATAATCTCAATCAGAAAGAGGAAGAACTGAGAAAACGCGAAGCTCAAAATGAACAAGAGAAAATTCAGCTTGAAAAGCTTGAAAACGAGCGGCAACAGGTAAAATTAATTTAACTGACATATTTATTTCATCGACCAACTTGTTAATTCTTACTCGAGAAACCAAATGACTAGTCTGATCAATGGTGCAGTGAATTGATGTCATTCTGGCAGTAGTAGTATAATTCATATTTTAAGCCTCGTATATTAGTTTGGCCTTGTAAAAATTACTTGCTGTGCAGAATGATATAGCTATCAAAGAGCAGAGGAGGGCGGATGAAAAATTATTAAAGTTGGCCGAAGATCATAAGGTACTGAATTTTGTTTTCAGTTTTTATGACGAGTACTGATCTCGATTTTCTGGTAGAAAGAGAAAGAAAAACTACAGAGAAGGACTGTGGAATTAGAAAAGAAGTTGGACGCAAAGCAAGCACTAGAGCTGGAGATACAACGTCTCACAGGGAGCCTGGAGGTAGTAAAGCACATGGGGGGAGATGATGAGGATGACTCGGTGAATGAAAAGTTGATTGCCATCGACAAAGAATTGAAAGACAAGGAAGAAGAACTTGAATATCTTGATTCCCTCAATCAGAGTCTTATTGTCAAAGAACGCAGATGCAATGATGAGTTACAAGAAGCTCGGAAGGCGCTGATCGAAGTAAGCCTAAAAGATTCCCATTTCGTGCCTGATAAATTTTCATAGTACACTCCCTTTTCATTTTTCTTTTATGAAAAATCGTTCTATTGTAGATCTTCAAGAAGATTGACTCTCGGTCAGCCATCGGAATCAAGAGAATGGGGGAGCTCGACAGTAAATCCTTCTTCCCAGCAGCCGAAATGAAGTTTCCGGGGGAGGAAATAGAAGTGAAAGGTGTTGAGCTGTGTACTCAGTGGGAAAGTTACCTAAGGGATGCCAACTGGCACCCTTTCAAGATTGCTCCGGTTGACGATGGAAAAGATTACAAGGTATGTATTTGCTCCAAAAGAGAAAAAAAACTAGTGCCTTTCCTTTACATGATTACATATATTTAATCTATGAAAAAAAGTTCAGTGTTTTACATGATTAAGTATCCCGTACGCATTATCGATATTGGTTCAGTTGGTATGCTAATTCTGTTTATGTTGTCTCTCTGTCTGTTTTGGACATGAATTCTTTGTGTTTCCTCCAATTTTACGGTGTAGACAATCTTGAACGAGGAAGACCAGAAACTGAAACAACTGAGGAATGAATTAGACGAAGAAGCTTACAAAGCTGTAACAGCTGCACTGATGGAGATGAACGAATACAACCCGAGTGGTAGGTACATTGTTCAGGAGCTGTGGCATAAAAAACTACAACGAAGGGCAACACTCGCAGAAGGGATTTCTCTTTTAGTGAAGCAACTGGGTGCGGTGAAGAGAAAGAGACGGTAAGCATAAACAGCAACTTCGTCTTTGGTGGGGGATTGGAGATGATTACATTATTCTCAACCGGCCCTTTTGTCTTTACTATTTCTTACTTACTGTACTAGTTACTTCAGTGTTTCGAGTTTTTTTTAGAGTTTTTTGGGGATGAATGTATTCTACTTGATAGGTACAATATAATGTATGTCTGCCCATTCGACTTCCCTGTGTTGGCTACGCACGGTGTCTAATGAATTTCGAGCCTCAATTGTCTTCGTCAGTTCTTCTGTTATAATATCAAGATTATAGATCGGTTATAATATCAAGCTTTCGATAGAGAGGGAATTGATCCAACGTGCAATCAGCAAAGTATAATATCATGCCACTGATCATGATTCATATAGTTATTCATTTTTATGATTTTGAAACTATAAAATAAAATTTGAATCTACAACCGGACAAGAAAGATAATCAAGCAAATGAAAAATGAAGCTTATATGCCACTATCCACAATTGGTCAAAACTCCGCATATAATTATCATTTTATCTACTGAAACAAAGGTAGAGGAAGAAAATACAACACAATTACATTAGTACAACAACATACATCCGGGGCATTTTGACAATTATCGGAAGAAGTCCTGAATTTGCCCCGAGTCGTGGTCTCCACCACTCAGATCACTTTTCTGTACCCACCAAAAGCCCAAATCTGCACGGAAAAATTACGAGTGCAAGAATATCAAATGCTGCTGTTTTGAGTCCGAATTGTGATATACATATACGAAAAATAAAATAAAACATGAAGTTGCAAACATTACCCCTAAGGTCCATCATAGTAACAAAATATCAGTTATCACTTATCATCTTTCAAGTTTCAAAATTACAAACACTAATCTTAGAAATTATCACAAAACACCCTACTGAGTTTTTTTTTTTTTTTGGCTGTTCTGTTAATTTTAAAATTGCACCTAAACTAAGAGGCATTAGTTGAAGCATATACAAATCTCAAGTATTGAAAGATGTGTAGTCTTTGATCTTTTTCATAATCATACTGAATCTCTTAAGTTTTTTTCGTTTTCTAATTATTCCAGATATTGACTCACCTTCAGGTTTGTGTCCCAACTTCCCGTACACAAGGCACTGCCATCAGCTGACAGTCCAAGACAGCTGATCCGACTATCGTGAGAATTTTGAAGAGTTCCCAAGTTCAATACCATCTATTACCAAGGGATGAGGGTTAAGAACTTGAGCTATGACTGGAAAAAAACAGTAAGACTAATACACACCTGTGCCAAAAGAGTGTCCCATACATAGCAATCTCCGTTTGTGTACCCAGCAAAGAGGAGCCGTCCAGAAGTAGAAAATGCAATTGAAGTCACGTGACGGACTTCGTTATCACTGGTAGGTGGACGGTACTCTTGTAGCTGGTGCCCGGTTCTAATATCAAATAGTCTGCAAGTTCCATCATCTGAACCCGTACCGAATCTATTCCCGTCCGGGAAGAACTTCACAGTATTAACATCTCCCTCATGACCGTGAAAAGTACGAACAGCTCGACTAGCAACACGGGTGTCCCACAGACGGGCAGTCGAATCACAAGATCCCGAAACAAACATTCTGGAGTTGGACCCATTTATTGAGACACTGTACGAAAAAAATATCGTTAAAGGTCCTTAATGATGGTATTTACTGAGCTCGGATGGTGAAGCAAGAAATGGATAATTACAAAACTACACTTGAAGTTTGAATACTTCACCAAAAAAAGTTGCAAAAATCACCAGATTCACCTTTTAATAAATGTCCCCTATGGTCCCCTACATAGGGTGTAATTTTGTAAATAGAAATAAATATCAAGGGGCAAGGGGTTGGTTGAAATTTTGAAAGAGTTGGTCCTCTGTAATTAGGCTAAACCTCACAATACTTTTTGCAATTAACTCAGAAAGGAGATAATTTCAAAAGCTACCCTTGGGTTTTGTCATAATTATCTTTAAAAAAATAGTTATGTGCAACACTAAGGTATTAAAAAGAAAGCCTAAATTTGCACTATTTTTAACAGTAGTTACTCAATTGAGGTTGCAATTTGTAAAACAGAAACAAATAGGAAGGGGTGGTGTTAATAATACTAAGCCTTAAATATAATGTTTTTAATTAACCAAGCAAAAAAATTAATGTAAACACAAGAAAGACGGACACCATACCTTAGAACGTCAGCAGTATGGCCCGACTGAAACTCGCCTCCAAATACAGATGTCCTAAGGCCAGTAGTTATATCCCATAGAACACATGTTTGGTCACCGGAAGCAGTTATCAGGTGTGTATCTTCGTCCGGGACATACTGACATGAAGACACATAACCCTTGTGTCCACTTAGCATTCTGGATACCGGAAGATTCCCGTCCTTGTCAGTTTGAGTGTTGAGGTTAAAGATAGAGCACATACTATCTAGCCCACCGCAGGCGACAGATTGCCCACTGGGAGAGAAGGCACATGTCATGACCCATGCACATGGTAGCTTGATGTAATGAGTCTTCTGGCTTGTGAGAGCATTCCATACGATTAATCTGCCATCTTGAGATGCACTGACAATTCGATTCTTTTCAGGAGTCCAATCCAGTGAATACACCTAAAATTAAATATTTATTCACAAGTAAAAAAATGGTTAAAATGAAAACTAAAGATGATTTTCAAACCTAATAATGTAAGTATCCATCATTGGACATCGACTAATCGATAATTGTGATTATATAAATACTACTATTATTAACGAACACAACTATAAGATTCTACACAATAATTTGAATATGAAAAGAATAACAGATACACCTTTATACATTCTGCAGATTGAAGTAAAGACATCAGGTTTAGGAAAACCTAAGGCTTGTTAGAAATTTACACAACAGTGATTTTAAAAGAAGTCCCACTATCCGCCAAAAGACATAACTTTCCAAAAAGCTAGAGATTACTTTAATACGGTAAACTTGATTATTTAACCAAGATTAAAATTACATCGCATTGCGAATGCGGGAGCTAATTCATTAAATGAATGATTTTCTACGATGGTGAAAATTCAATGAAACTAAGGTACTAACAACCAAGTGGATAGAAGTTTTTTTTTAAATTAGCATTCAAAGACGGTGACTACTGCGTCGAATTAAACAAAATAAAAAGGTGCATTCCGCAGCAGCTAATACGGAATTTCTCCGATACAGTTCTGCCTACTTCTCAATATGGGCATGTAAACAGCATTTCCATCATTTAGGGTTTCATATGATCAAAAGTAACCATAACTGTCAATTGCATATTAACTGCAAATCCCACCAACTGTTAATTCCCCATAATCACTAATGCAATTTCGTAACAGAAAATTAAAATGCTCATTCCAAAACATACAACTGTAAATACAATAACTGAAATATAATACGAAATTGAAAAAATATGGTTACCTTGCCCGTGTGCCCCTGTAGTGTCCTGCAACAAACCAGATCAGTGGGGCCAAAAGTGACCGGAGTTTTTCCCTGCGAACGCGCGTACCCAGCAACTGAAAATGAAGAATCACCGCACAACTCAGTGCTAAAACAAGTAGATCTATTCAAAATAAAATAAACAAATAAACAAATAAAATCACGAAATCTCGAATTGAGAAGAGGAAGAACATGTAACCATCGGTATCGAGAAGAAGAAGGCGCCTCTGCTTCAACCTATCCCTGAGGGAATTGACGGTTTCCGTGGCGGCCGTGTGCCGCTCTTTAAGCTCAGCAACTGACATCTCCTTCTCACCAAAACCCGAGTTTACAGAGATGATGAAAAGCCTATCCCTTGAGCTTTCATTAGAACCCTAAATTTTGGTACGGGATTCGGGCTTGGATCATGGAACTTCGAAAAGGAGCTTCAGATACTTTCGAAATGCGCTTCTTCGTGCGGGTGTGAAATGGAGGTGGACTGCTTTGCTATGTGGGGGCAAAATTGACCGAAACCGCATTTTGCTGACGTGGAATTACGCATCAGCACTGTGATTATTAGTTGTATGATATGCCACTATTCTAAAAATACACAAAAATATTAGTGTTGTATTTTTTTCAAAAATACACAAAATAAAAGGTAGTAACATCTTCATCGTCTCGATTTAAGTTGAGTTCAATCGTGTCGTTTCGATTTTAAATTTTAGATTATGACAAGTCATGTATGTGTCGTTTTGGTGAACTTAGGCGATTGATCAGACGATTCAAACAAACAAGACGAGTTTGATTAAAAACTTGATGATACAATATATAGTACTCCTATACATTGTCTAGTAAATGTAGTCACATGTAGTAAATTTGAGCTGGATTAATTGTTGTTGGTAATTTCAATGAACTGTTAACTTATTTTTTTGTTAATTTATCAAGTAATATTAGATATAAAAAGTAAATTTCTATATAATTAGATATAATGGTGATTACATAAAAAAGGGACTGTAAAATAGTAAAAATAATGGAGTATAAGTTTGAAGTTGTGGGTGATAACTGATAAGTGATAACAGAAGATAGAATTACAAGTAGAACAATAATCATGGATAGCATTTTGACAATTTACTACCAAAACTACCCCTGGCTATCTTCATGCACTCCTCCTCCCCACCAAGGTAAACACAATCTGCAGCAATTGTTGCAAAAACAAAAAAAGTTAACTCTCTACCTTTTATCGACTATCGAACACTCCGTAACAACGTGGGGGTTAATTTTTCTACGATTAGGCTAAGGTTCGATCGACCAACAACAACTTACTAGGAGGATCAGCGCTAGTGAAGTTGGCAGCCTGCACGAAGCCGCAGTTCCTCGTATTCCTGAATTTAGATATATGCACAAGATTACTATATATAGGCTTATGTTATATAGCATGAGATAAAACAGTTAGTACGTACGTAGTTGGTTCAAAAAACCTAACCTGCTGATGCTGATGCTGGACTCGGAGTTCGGTTCACATGAGCTGCAGCTGCTGAGCCCATAGGAGTCGTTGAGGATGAGTTCACCGGGCCCACAGGAGTCATTGGTGCTAATCTCGCCGGACTAGTGGTCGGTGCTGGGGTCGATGGGCCCGGTGCAAGAGTCGGCATAGTGGTCTTGGAGAGGCCCACGTCGTAAATAGGGGAAAGATCGGGCCTGTAAAGCCCGAAGGACTTCTCGGAGGCGGCACCGGGCTTCAAGTCCTCGTCGTAGAGAGCAAAGATGTAGGTGTCCACGGATTTTCCCGGCATGAGGGGAGTGCCCACCTTAGACCTCAGGTGGTTTATCAAGTTGCCGTTGTAGGCTTTCGCGTTTTCCACGCTGGGGCCCACTTCCGTGGGGTCCCCTTTGTAGGGCCACCCCGTCTCAGCCACTACAATCTCCACGTCATCGAACCCCATTCCTTTCAAGGCAGAGTGCACAGCATCAACCTGCACACACAGAGCATATATAGTTTGGAACTTTGGGCTAATTACAAAATCACTCCCTGATATTTGACAAACTCTCACTGTTTTCATTAACTTGATAAAGAAAGAGGGATAAATAATTGCAAATCCACCCCTCAGGTTTAGCCTATTTACAGAATATTCCAGTCGATCATTTCCAAAACTACAAATTAACACCCTTAAAAATAGGTAAATTACATGAAAAAAATTCATTGAAAAGGGCATTTACAATTTTCATTCATTTGTTTTTTGTAATTAGGTGAAAGATGAGGGGCATATTTTTAAATTACCTGTGCATCAAACATGTTCATGTACTTGATCCCGGATCCCGAATCCAACCGTCCGGCGTTCGGTTGGAACAAACAAAACGAGTGCGTTTCGGGCCTCGGGTCGCTCTGATACGCGAAATACGGGTACGGGTTTATCATGAACGGAGAGGCGTTGTCGCTGTGGAATTGCAGCAACGGTTTCAGTACGTCGGCGTATCCGAAAGCCCCCGCCGACGGCGGCTCCGACTGAGCCAACACCGCCATCGAATGCACCGTCGACACCTTCACTTTCCCGCCCAACGACGCTGCAGTCGAATCGATTTTTAACAAAAACACAAATTGAACTGAAATTGAAAATTCAGGGGATTGATTGATTGATTGACCTGAGTTGAGGGCATTTTGGACATTTTGCATGGCGGGCAGGAGCTGGGAGGCGAGTTTCTGATCGGGTAAAGTCACCACCTCGTTGCCGACGGACACGACGATGATATTGCTGTCCGGGTAGTGCTGGAGCACGTTCGACCCGACCCAGCTGCCCGCGAAGCTCGGGTCGGAGGCGAGGGCGGGGATGTCGCCGTTGGAGGCGCCGATCACGATCCCGACGCCGGTGTTGGCGAGGGCCTTGATGATCGCCGGATCGGACCCGTAGAGGCGCACCTTCTCGATGCTCGTCGACTGGAGGAGCTTCGCCGTCGCCTCCGGCGGCGGGAGGTTGTCCGCCACCTGCCCGTAATTCACCCCGATGAACGACTGCCCATCTTGAAAATAAAAAACAAAACGAGATTGAAGAATCTTGATTCTTGAATTAAAGCATGAGTATCTTGGAAAGAGGAAGAAGAATGAATGAATTACTTACCGGCGAAGTAAAAAGAGGGCAGAGAAAAACAGAGGAAGAAGAAAGTAAAAAATTTGGTCATGGTATCTGCGAATGGGGGAAACGAAGCTCTACCTGAGAGTATCTATATTAACTAATAGTAAAATCAAACGGATTATATATAATATTATATGATGTATATTTAATTGAAGAAGTTGATCGTAGTAAGGAAATGAAATGAGGGGAGAGTATAAAGAAACGTGGGGTATATGCCGAAGTTGATCTGTATGTATTTATGTGTGCATGTTTGTATGAAAAGTAAAAGGGTTCAACAAAAAAAAAGATGATTGGAATTGAGAACTACTACTACTATTTGGGAAGAGCTAGCTGCTTTACTTCTTTTTAGGAAAATTTGTCAATTTATAAAATACTACTGTACTATACTATTCCTTTTTATCTAACTTAGGTGGAATGAACCAAGCATATACATTACCTCGGCTTATAAAAAAATAACAATTAAATATTATAAATAATTAAAGTATTTTATCTCTCTCATGATTTATGTATACAAATTAAAATACTAGTTTTATTATCTTTGTATGATTTTTTTAAGGTGTGACAATAAGTGTTAAAAGAGCCAACAATAATAGTGTGCAAGTTCTGGATAAAAGAATTACGGAGTATAATTTTTCTTAATTTTGCTGCTTGAAAAAACGAACGTGGAACAAAAGGAGTGGTGATGTTTTAGTTGTATAGATCATGGTGCTCAAAATAATTACACATGGTCATAAATGTATAAATCAAATTCATTGTTCTTTAGTAAATTGCAAAAAAATAGTGTATAATTCTTTAGAACACAGCAGAACTGTACATCTTAAATAAAATCAATACATTTCAACTAAAATTGTTATTATAAACAAAAACCTCAAGAGTAAGATTTGAATTTAATAATCAAATCAAAATGAAAAGCCATATACACTACATTTAGTTAGGCACTAAAGTGGAACCACAGCTGGTAAGATGTGGAGGGACGTTGAGACCAAAAATAAGGCAGGCATCTTTAAAGTTCGAATGCGGGGTCCTCAAAGACCAGTTTGACCATACTGATTGGAGGGTTTAGTGAATTAAAAAGTATACAGAGAACCGATTTCAAGCAATGTCTCTTTCTTTCAACAATTCAAATAGAACAATTTTATCTTACATGTTGAGCTTCAACCACAGTTAAACTTAATCAATCCTAGCTCAAGATCGTCAACTGTCGATTCAACTCATTTATAACATCGGTAAGAAAAAAAAATCTATGAGCAGTTTACATCAAAAGATATATCTGAAGACAAAAATTGAATACTGGCACACAACCACCAAACAAATTATCATGAGCAGAACAAAGTACAATACAACAATTCTGAAGAGCAAAAAACATATATTTTGTATGGATCAATCAAATTAAAAAAGAAGATTTTAAATAAGCTCCCCAACCTTGTAAAAAAGGAAAAGGTCAGATTGGTGAAAATAAGCTCAAACGGAAATAAATTGATCTTCAACTCTCCTCCATTAGGCACCGGAGTGTGACACTGGAGTTGTCACAAACTGGCCATTCTCGTAAACATGGATGTATTGTTGTGGTAAAGCTTGCTCGACCTGCAAAGAAAATGCAAATAAGTTTTGAATTGTTCTTTTTTTTACATAAAATAAATTTTGACCTGGAATGCCATTTGTTTAGCCAAGGAAAGACCAATTTTTAACTGACCAAGAGTGAGGTGGACGATGCAATATTATTATAGTCACCATTGATAGGCAAAAATATGCTTTTTAGATTAATTAAAATAATAATGAGTTGAAGAAACTATTGAAACATACCCAATCATCATCTGGTTCAGAGCCAGGTACCAGTACATTGACTTCAGTCGACTTTGCAGTCGTAATGGAAGCCTCCAGAGCGTCTTTGCTCAAGTACAATTGACAACCTGAAGTATTGTCTATTGAAACTGTTGGAGCTGAGCCCTACAAAAGATGAATTGCAGCAACAAAGAGCTGGTTAATAAATTTCATTCAATTAATTAATTCTGCTAGCAGCCTTTCCAACCAGGGATGACATTAGGAGCCACTTGTTATAATTTGCCCTAGCCTAGGGATAATTTTTAAAATTACCACTAAGGTTTAGCCTAATTACAAAAGGTTTACTTGTTAAGGTTTTTATTTACCTGAAAAATAATTCTCTTGAAAGGAAATTATAAAAAGAAAAATATATTAGCAGGCTAATTGTAATTGTAAAAAAGAGATGAGTATTGAAACTATAAAACAATAAAACAGAACGTAAAGATGGAACATCACCACAAGGAAAAGGAAAACAGCCCAACTTGAAAGAAAGAGGGGCGGGGGAGGGGGGATTACCTGACATTGCACCTCCACACCACTACTATTGACAATCTCACAAGCTGCTACAACATCCTAGTTCCAATATTACAAAATAAAAACATGTGAGTTGACCTTGTAGCATATATCTTAGAGATAACCAGATGAGTTTAAAACAAATTCCTTTGCCAACCTTGAATACCACTCCCATCTTAGTGCACTTGTCAACTGTAATGTTGTTTACCTTCCCTGTATGTATCACACAGTAAGCTTTCATAACTCACTAAAAGAGTTTATTTGACGACTGACTTTATAAATATACCTTGGATATTGAGAACTGAATTTTTGCATCCATAGATATACACAGACTGTTTTGCATCACAGTCATCAATTACTAAATTATTTTGTCCAATTTGATTCTCAACCACCCATCTGCATAAAACATGGCATAATGGTCAAAAGACTGAAAACCTAGACTCATATGTTGGTCAATAAACACAGTTTTACTCACTTACGACCCATTTGAAGCTCAAATTTTGGTGGTCCTGTCTTAGAAGAAGCAGTTGCAGTTGATTTAGTACGGCCTTCCTTCTCAGAAATGGTCACTACGCCAGATCTATCAGCACGGTTCTTGGTTTTCATATCATCTGTTACCTTCCTCAAACCTTTAAGCACAGAAATGATACATGAGAAAAAAAAAAGAGTGAGAAACAAAGATTCGGAGAACCGGATCGGACCAACAGTTTGGACCGAGAATCGGTCACCTCAGCAATCTGGTTCTCCACTAGAAATTCTCTCTCAAAAACCGTCAAGAACCGATTGAACAGGCCAATTTCTTATATATATTAGTAGTATTTTTTTACGTAATTCTATATATATTTGGCGTATAAAATTAAAACACATTACATATTTCACATATGTATCGACTATTTTATATTAATTTAGATTTTATACTAATTTATATATAATACTTAAAATATACACTAATTACCACTGGTTCGACCGTGGTGAACTAGTGAACTGGTAGCTTAATTGGTTTGATGTCCGATTTCCAGAACCTAGAGTAAAAATTATAATCGAGGAAAGTAAAAGTAATAAGGGTGGTTAACATAATAACGATGCTTACCAGCAGTAACCGGCTTCCCACAACTAATCTCCTGGAAGACAGCAGACATCCCTTCCTTGGGCCTTGATGATGAAGGTTGAGCTGTTTCGGAACTGAAGAGTGAAGCAGGAGGCGGGGGTGGAGGGGCAGGAGCACCCAGTGTGGGAGCTTTGGTTGGGGCAGGTGCTGCTTTCTTTCCTGTGGCACTCCATACAGGCCCCAACGGATAGTATTTCTTCACATAATCCCTCAAGCCAGGTAGATAAAGCTCTTTTACTGCCTTTGCCCATTCAACGTGGTTTGCATCTTTGCTTCTATACTCCACAAGAATCTAGGCAATTATTAGAGAAAAAAGATTAAATAATGAAATGTGGTGGTACTATCAGTCATTGATCAGTGGATAAAACAGTTCATACAACTCTTTTAGATTTCTTATATATGTGGATCTATAGCAATGTTTTAGTCTGATAGTTCGTAAATAACTTGGGAATCGGTAGACACTTAAATGTTGGAAATCAACCGTAATTTCCAGACAACAACCCATCCAGAGAGAGACATCAGGTTCAAAATGGATCTACTAAATATGTTAGTTAAACACCAAACATAAACAATCTCCTGAGGACGACACATTACCTTAAACATGAATATACGTTAGATTTTCAAGGCTCACCGCCCGACAAAAATAAATCATGTGCACTTACGCTGGTTGCTGTGTAACACCTTAACATCCTGCTATATGGTATAGAAAATATATTGATCCACATGCCTCATCACGAAAGAATAACAAACATATTAAACCATCAGCATAAGACTACAGCTGCTGCTATTGACTAAGCTAAGACCAACATAATTGAACACGAGGATGACACATTAGAGAGTTACCGAGTTTATCCCTCTGCCCATCTCTAATAGTCTAATTAGTAATTTCCCTAGAGATGGCGGGCATGCATATTTAAGTGAAGGACCCTAAGCATTGGAAATTTACCTTGTTACAGTAAAATTCAGCCATCTGCCAACTTTCTTCCACATGTCCAATAGGCATGCTCATACCTAAAATGAGTTGTCGGTAGATTAATTATACAGGAAGACAGATAATCAGTTGATAACACAAAGGCATATATATAACATACACATATACATATCAAAATTTTACTTACCACAGTCTTTTCCTGTGTACGCAATCCAGGCCAAAGCAGCCAAACTGTCGGCACCAGTCTTTAAGTGGATGAAAAAATCCGATCGCCTTCCCTCCGTCAATGCAGAAGCTTTCGCCATCACATCATTCAATGGTTTAAGGAACCCCACTAATCCTGCCATATCAGGTTTCTGCACATACATATAACATTAACAGAGGATCACATTTACACACAATTACAAAGAGAAAAGGTAGGACATACAAAATTGAAATGAGATTCTAAATGATCAATGACGTGCTTGGATATCAAACCATCCCATTATAACATTTGGTAATACAGTTGTTCAAAGTGTTCGCAAGAAATATAATATCAAGGATGTAATGATCCCAATGATGGCTAAGGAAACCTATAACATTAGTTTTCTTCTTAATCATATATACCATTAGGCCATTGGAAACATTATAACAAACTCATTTCAACTAAATGAATCGTGGAATGAGATCAAAATTTACCAAAACTAATAGAACTGACAGCGCTCCACTTCAGTCATCTCTCGTCTCGACATATTTTTATCGAACAGTTGGCGGAAAAATAACACATAAGGGACACATGGGAATTCAATTCAATCATTAGCCTTACGAATTCAACTTCAATTGCTACGATTAAATAAACAAGCTATCACCATTTCATCTATTTTCGCATTAAAGTTGATATCCAAATTTCAATCAGGCAATCAAACAATGCTAATTGAGTTCAATCGAAATGATACTGACCTGATTTTGCTTGATTTTGACAAGAAGCTCCCTCTCGGCTTTAAAAGCTTCTGCGATGATCTTAGACACGTCTTGAACATGTCCCCCAATCTTATCAGCGGCGCTCGTGACTCTATTAACGTACTCCGAAATCAGATCGTCGAACGCGACAATCGCCGGATCCATCGCCCCATCATCGACACCGTCCTCCGCTGCAACTCCTTGCCGAAATCCGACGGCGGATAGCGCCTCCAGCCGAACCACCGCGGCTTCCAACCTCTGCACCAATTTATCGTCCATGTCCGGTCAATAGTCTCTCACTCAAAAAACCTTCGGCTCAGTACACAGATAATAGATCTGATGAGTGTGTGTATTACTGTGTGTAATTTTTTCCCAGTCACTTTTATGCGGGGGGGCGAGTGGAGGTGGAGGGCATCTGGCACTCGCACGTGCCGGTTAGCGCTTTGACAGTTCTGTCAAAAAACATTAAAAATAAAAATAAAACTTTTAGAAACATAATTTATTATTTTAACATTTTAAAATTTGGGTTTATATTACACTTTTCAAGCTGAAAATTTTTGTGTTTAAAAAGTTGTATTCCCACAAATTAATTTAACGAATTATATCAAGATGACAGACGGTGACGGTGAATTGAAGAAGAAGCAGCGCGTCGGCAGCAGCCGCCTCTCCTCCACCGCCGCCGCCATCGATTCCTCTTTCCCCGACGAAACCCTACCCGAATGCTCCCACAAACCACCTATACTCCACCGATCATCCTCCCATACCCTAATTCCGATCGTCCCCTCGTTCGATCGGGGTTTCAACGACCCCAGAACTGGCGACATCCTCCTCCGCCTCGTCCTCGATCAAAATGCTGTCGAAATTTCAGACACGCCGGCCGATCAGCTCGAGATTCCGATCCACATCCATTCGAGCGTCCTCCGCCGCTCGAAGTACTTTGCCGCAGTCCTATCCGACAGATGGTCGTCTTCCAGTAATTCCGAACTAAAGCTTACTGTTCCCGCCGACGCCGATTCTATTAACCACCACTTAACGGTCCTGCAACTCCTTTACTCCCCCGACTTATTGCCATCGATCGATTGCGTGGCCACCGCCCTTAGTTTGCTTCCGATCGCCCTGAATTTGCTTTTCGAAGACTGTATCAAGGCCTGTGTTAGGTTCCTCGAGGCAGTACCTTGGTCTGAAGATGAAGAAGAGAAGATATTATATTTAATTCCTTTATTGAGCAATGATGAATCGAAAGAACTCCTATCCAGGGTTTCTCCTTCGAAGGCCAATTCCTCTGAGGAAATGCTTCACGGATTAATACTCTCCGCAATTCACAACCATCCAAACACGGCCTTCGCCAAGGCCTTTGTGGCCAAGCTATTGAGGGATTTTCCGTCGAGGGAGTTGGCAAGGAAGGTTCTGGACAAGGCATTCGAGAAGAGTTTGAAGGTTGTGAAACAGTCTCTGGAGGAGTACTTGAGTCCGGATTTCAGGGGAGATCTTAACGAGACGGAGGCTATTCAGAGGTTGAATCTGCACACGGCCATGACGAATGGGAGGCACCTGTTTTGGTTGGTGGAGAGGATGATCGAGCTGAAGGTTGCGGATACAGCCGTCAAGGCATGGAGCGAGCAGGCTTCGTTGACTGCGGATTTGCAGAGGGCGCTACGCGATGATGCTTGGAGAAATATTGTCCCGGGACTTCCTGTTGTCGTGCTTCGTTGCACATGCAGGCTTGCAAGTGCTGTTTCCACGGGGAATATCCTGGCTACTAAACAGGTTCGTTTGTTCTCGACTCCTTGTATATTTGAGGTGTTCTTTATCTGCAGCAGTGCTTGTGAAGTTTGATTGAACCTGTGCTTTCTGACTTTTCGGGTTCCAATTCTGAATAATAAGGTTTTGTGCTTAAATACCGATTTTGGTGTCGATTTTCGAATCTTCATCTGCAAGCACAATTGTTTCATCTTTGCCTGTGGCTGCTATGATTGAATTTTGTTTCCTGGCTGAAAGAAGAACCTGGTGTAATTGTCACCATCTCTATGGGTGTTCATGGTTTTAACATTTAGCATTGTGATTCCATGTTGAAATTATCCTGGTTTTAAATTGGTGATAAATGTGAATGTAGTTAATGATGTTGACTGCGAGAATTTTACGAGAGGTCTTCTATACATGTCATGCATACCTGCCTAGTTAAGTACAATTTTCTGTTCAGTGTCTTTGAAGAAGACTCGATTTTGACCCAACATTCAAACATCTTTGACCTGTATCTGTATGAATGGAATGCATAACCCCGTGAAATTAAACCTGTGAGAAATCCACTTGTAGGTACCATGGGCTTTTAAATTTATTCCAATATGCATATAACTAATACTGTATGTCTACAATGATTGGGGGGTGCAACAAAACAGGTTAGAATGAAACTTGTCCAAGAATGGCTTCCATTGCTGATTATATGCAAAGACATCGTCTCACCCATGGGGCCGAATAATAAAGTAATCTGTCGGGAGCTGGAAGAAACATTCTTGAAGATCATATCTACACTCCCTTTGTCGAATGCGCAAGACTTGCTTCAGCAGTGCCTTAGCTTCTCAACTCGAAATGACGATGACTGCCCTCACTTGGTTGCTGCTTTTACTACTTGGTTTCGCCGTGCAAACTGCCCCCCTCACCCCGAATAATCCCGCGAGTGATATAAAAGTCGTGGATAGCTTTGGTGTAAAAAACTTCTACAGTATATATATTTTTTCATTGTTAGTTTGCAGATTGAGATTGGACTCAAATCAAGTAATGTTGCCAAGCATGACTAGTAAATTGATAAACCTTCCATAAGTTAAGCAGTCGTTATATTTTTTGATAAGGAGGAGAGACGAGAAACTCCACCCCCACCCGATCGGAGGTCCTTCGATCAAGTAGGATGTAAATCGAGGAATGTGCCCGAGTAGCAGACACCTGTGCGAGAGAGCCAACAGGTCGAACCCCAGGACAAGCAGTCGTTATATTGCTGGCATTGTATGTAAATTGCACTTTAAGTAATTCAGTCAAGGTAGTGCAATCCAATTTTACAGACAGTTTCTGGTAACACATATCAAACTTACCAATTCAGGAATATACTTTGTGTAAATTCTCTGGCTTATAAGTGGAATAAATTATTTATACCTACAGGTGTTATACTTTCCTGCTTTTATCATCTCCATTTGAAAGTGATTTGGCAAGTCTCAAAAACTGTACTCACCCTGCTTATGATAGGTTATCACTTAGGTCAACTGCCACCACAATACATGCATGAGAAAAAAAGGGATAGTTAATGCATCAAAAAGACTGCACAAGCTTCACTACTTCATTACAAGTTGGCTCATCAACAACCTATGTTACAGGTACTACTTTATTGAGTAAGAAGACTGATGAGAGTTCTGCATGACAGTTGGGGAAGTCACTTGCGGAATTGATGTAAGATTAACCAACGAACGGATAAAGGCATCATCACAGTAGACGTCTTCTGAAGTTTCCGGCGGTTCCTTGGTAAGTCCGAACGAGCAACCCAACTCCTATTCCGACACCAAGGCTTAAACTGAGGCCAATCCCTACGCCTAATCTTACCCCTGCATTGAACCATGATAATTCCCCATCTTCACCTTCCAGATATTCCATGTCGAAATATGGACTGAGATGACCTTCCTTTTCTTTGTATTCCGTGTAATCACTTGACTGCTAAAAATGAAGGAAAAAGGAAGTCCATCATGATCATGTCAGATTATAATCATATTAGACTTCAAAATTTTACCACATTTCATAAAGAACCCAAAACTTTTAAAATAAATACCATTTAATTTATTATTAGTGCTAGTGGGAAAAAGAAACACCCTAATTAATTTTAGATTTTACTATAATCAATCAGAAATTTCAACAAAACATGGTGAATCAAGATCTCAGATCAAAGATTGGCCTGTACATGTACTGGTAAGTGACCAAATGCTATGCTTATAATATTTCATGCTGTCCTCTTCAAAGATTCTATTGACAAAAAATAAGTGAATAAAAAGTGACATTATTATATACATTACAGTACAATAATGTATAGAGAAATGTGCCCACAAGTGGTCCTGAAATACTCGAGGATATGTTTTTTTATGTCTTACAAATTTTTAGTTTTGTGTGTTCCAAGAAGATTGCTAAAATAATATACTATTCATTTGTTCAAACTTCATTCAGCAATTACCAGAAAAACAAGACAACTGACCAATGCAAAACACAATTAAACTTACCGGTATTGATAGGGTAGACAAATCATCTTCCCGACTCCGAGTTGACTCATACTCGGGTATACATTCCAACGCCCCTTTCCTCATTTGCTTCTTCTTGTAGCTAATTAGCTGCAAAGTCTTGGTCAGTACAACAGGACTTCCCGAAAAGCTGGCAGCTACGTAAACCTCGATAACCGGTGATTGGCTCTGATTATAATTTCCCTTGTCCGACAATATATCCGACTCACAGCTCATACTCCATCTTGTCCCTTGATTACAATGGCAAGATTCTAACGTCCCAGATAACACCAACCCGTCTCTATGAAGAACCTCAAACTTGACACTACCAGTCATTCTAACACAGTCGGTACTCACGTATGTAACTTCCTCGGATTTCTTGTTCATCCGGGCCCTTTTCAAAAGGGTTGACTCTCCCTCCGAGTACATGCTGGTTCTCACGCAGTTGACCTCGAGGAGAGTGTCTCGGTTTAAGGGGACGTGGTTCAGTGTAAGGAACTCGGGAGTGGAGCCGTGATTATCGATAACGAGGGATTTTTTATTGAGCCTGACAAAAAAGACTTTCAAATCAAGCCACTGCAAAGTATTGGATACCTTGATCATGCTGTTAGTAGGCTGGTGGTGGTGCGAGATGACGTGGCGAGTGGCCGAGTGGCCGTTCTCTAGAAGGCTGTTTTCGTGGGGGTCGAAGTCGGAGTTTCTCAGGCTTCTCAGGGAAATCAACATTTCCTCTTCATTGACATCCATGCGAGGAAAGATAACCTGAACAATTTGGGATAAATTGAAACCCTGATTAAGAAAATCACAGATCACTAAATACAGAGATAAGCAACAGTTCGAATTGAAAAGGGGAGAAAATCGAAACAACGCCAAAATAAATGCAGAAGCGAGAAATCGGCAGTGGAAATCACATGTTGGAGAGGAGATAAATTGAGTAAAATTAAATTAAATTAAAAAAAAAAAGGTAAGAAGAAATTGAGAGAGTGAAAATTACTTGAGTTTTTTTTTTCCGGCGGAGGATGAATGAATATCCGAGAAAGTGCAGCGAGAGGGAGAAGAGAGAAATGTGAGATCAGAGAAAATGCATTATTGAAAATGGTGCGATCGGGTCGGAGTCCGGAAACATGATTGATGAAGAAGAAGACACAGAGCCCAACGAACTATATACCCCCGCAGCAGTAAACGACAGCATCGCCTTCTGAGTTTTCTCATGCAGTGACACGCATACAAACAAATCTCGCCTCCTCACCCACATCGTATTTCAGAGCTGTGTGTTTTCTGCACACACTCAACGTGTGACATTTATGGTTTTTTTTTTTTAAATTAAAAAGAATAACTACAAATTTTAAATTAATTGTATAGCCTGTTTAAATTTTAATAGTGTACATTTTTCAGTGCTACTGTATTATTTTGGATACAAACACAACACAAAAAGAAGACATCTCCTTTTAAAACACGAGCAAGAAATCAATGAACTGTAAATCGCCGTGAAAAAACAAAAAAAAAAAAAAAAAAAACACTGTTTTTTTGGTCGATTTTAGAATCAATCAACATCAATGAATCCACGGAAGAAAACCATATCAACCATACCTGTGAGATAAACAACTGTCTAATATAAATAAGATGATTTTTTATGTTTAACTAGAAATACAAATAAAATACATTAAATTATGACCATCAGTCTCATTTCTTGTAATAACTCTTGTATCAGGAAATGTCCATCAAATTGAATAATAGCGTTGATTCAAGCCAAGATTTCTTGTAATAACTCTTGTATCAGGAAATGTCCATCAAATTGAATAATATAGTTGACTCAAGCCAAGATCAAAGGTTGTCTGGGTCATTTACTGGTCACCGAGGAATCGCAAAATCTAAGGCATGCAGAGTAAAAAATTATCAGTGGAAAAGAAAATGCATATAACTAGTAACCAAGGTGGTTAAAATCACGATTACAATACAAATATTTCCACAAAACCTAAATCGTAGGAAATTTGGATTCATATTTTGAATTGTAACGAAACTGCATACAATCATGTGGAATCATATCGGTAGGATTGTACAATTCGATGAATTTAAAAGCAATTTCGCAAAAAAAAAAAAAATGTTTCGAATGTGTTGATAGATACAAAATAGGGATATCGGACTAATACATGGGTAATTGGCACGTAAGCTATTTAAAACAATTTATAAGATATAAGATGTTTAAGAGCAAACAAGCTATAAAACTCGGTAAAGATGTTAAGGCAGCTTATAAGCTCCTTAGTACAAAAACACATCTACCCCACTTTTTTAAATCGCTTTTAAGCTCCATCATTTTAAACTTTATAAGAGAATAAAATAGCTTATTGTTCAACTACTTATTCATACAGCATTTCGACAACTTGGTTTTAACATAAGATCCAACATACTCTAGAACAGAAATTCTTCCACATGAACCACTATGTTACTATTTGACTTCTTTAAATAATTGCACAAAACCACGAACAAATCAAGGTTATTAAATAAGTTTAAACTTCAGTCTTGGTGCATTCTATAACTATAGACTTTAGAGTTACTAAAGCGTGATGTGCAAATTTTTCCCTAGGCTTCATTTGAGTGGTATTAACTTAAACACGACTTACTAATAATTGCTAATTTGTAATTTTAAAATGTGATTAGATATTTTTGTAAGCAAGGTAAAATCTAAGATATTTTTGTAAGCAAGGTAAAATCTATCACTTTCCGAAATTTCGGGGAAAACGTAGCTTGTATCACTATATTAATAAGTAGAGAGGAGTTCAAAACAAAAAAATCTACAGAACAAGCATTTGGATACAAATTCAGGGGTAAATAATACAAATACTAATGCAATTTTACAATGATATTGTAAAGCAATTATTTTTTAGTAACCTTTTTTTAAATACATCTATTGTGAGAGGGATGTAGTATTGTAAGCCTCTATGGATCTCCTCAACCCAATTAACACATGCAACATGTGTTAAAAAAACACTTAGTCTATTATTTTTTATAAAAACACTGAACTAAATCTAAAGAATCCATAACCAAAATGCAATAAAAAATTCCTTACAAGTACAAAATTCACACTAATACCCTTTAATCCATTTGAATCATAATAACATAAATCAAAGATTACTTGACGGGTTTGGGTAGAACCAAATCCCCCCTACATGTTTATTAATGGATAAAAGTATTACTTTTTCATCCCAACCCCGAAAACAACCAGTCATACCATACCCCTACCCCGTTGTCATCCCCAAGCACACCTACACTAAACTAAATCAATTACTCTAAGCAGTGAGCATCATTCTCAGATTTATCATACAAACATACAGTTTTATTCAGATCTAACAGAACAATCGGAGAAGTAAAGCAGGAATCCTGGTTCACAAAATCAGGTAAAGTGGAGATAATAACCTTGAGAAAGCCAACTCCAGCAGGCGGTATCAACGGCGATATTGGACCTCAATCGAGCGGCTGCAATTGCACTGTGCAACGGCAACATTGTCTCCAAGCTTCCCAACACCGAAGCAAACCTTCATATCCCGATAACCCATTAATTAATTAATACAGAATAATTTATCAAAAAAAAACTCAGAAATAAGAAACGAATTCAATCGAAGCGGGTGATAAAATTGCGAGTGCGTACTACCTGAAAGCAGGAAACGGATTGGTGCAAGGAGAAGATGAAAATGCAGAGGGCGGTTTAGGGTTCGGACTTAGGGTTTTGGTGACTGAATTAGGGCGAGCGCACGGAGACCTTCTGGCGATCGTCGCAGCGAATCTACAAGCTGACGCCATTATTTGCAAAAATAATACAGCTCCAGCTTAAACCTCTACGGGGTTTTACTTCTCAAGTTTGGGTAAATCACTAAAATTACCCATTTATTTACGGAATTTCGAAAAGAGTTCTACTAGTAATAATGAGTACATAAATATCAAAAGGGAGGGTTTTGTGGCCTTTTTGGGGGAGGGTAAAGGGCCTTTTTGGGAGGGGTTTTGTGAAAATGTCTTTTCGAGATTCAGTGTTGTCAAAATGGCCCTTTTTAATATTAATTCATTTTATAAAATTTTAAAAATAAATTAAATTATTTCTTATTTTCTGAAAAATACAAAAATTGTTTTATATAATTAAAATATAGATTCAACCCATTAACCCATACCCATTTAATACGAATCGAATCACAATTTCCACCAAATCAAAATCCTCAAATGTTCAAATTAGGGTTCTAAAAAAATTCACTTTCTTCTTCTTCTTCTTCTTCTTCTGCCGCCTCTCTCTCTCCTCCTCCCCGAACTCCACCGACCGGAACGCCGCCGCCTAGGACATCGCCTCTTCTTCTTCTTCTTCTTCTTCTTCTTCTTCTTCTTCTTCTTCTTCTTCTTCTCGGGATTTTCTGGAATTGAAGAAACCTGGAACGATGAGACCATCTCAGCCTGTTGTTGATTTGTTTTCCCAAAATCTGACCGGAATTATATCCTCTCAAGAAGAAAATCGAAGGTCGAACACCAGTTTCAGCGCAAAAAAAAAAAAAAAAATAACGCAAAAAAAAAAACTCACGAATTACCAAAAAATATATTTTAATTATTAATATAAAATTAATTTACATGAAATTAAATTTTAAATATTAATATAAATTTAAATTACATTAAATCTATTAATATATAAATCCTGAACAATCATTCCACATGGCCCAATTAAAACTCTTCTATTGTACACGTGGACCAATTAAAAACAAGCTTTCAACTTTGTGTTCACACCATTCACAATATTTTATCTTCTACCCTAAATTAGTATTGTTATTATTATTCTTATAAAATTAAAATCCCTTATTCAACTCCCGATTATAATTAGCGTTCTGCCTCCATAGGATAGGGTCTCTTCGCCTTCGTCTTCTCTAAAACTTGGGATCTGCTCTTGCTCTCTTCCTTCTTTCATCTACAGTTCTCTGGCTTGCGTGCTTCTTCCAGTGGTATTCGTTCTCAATTCCCTAATTCCAAATAGACATTTTCTGTTTTGGATTGCAGGTTTGTCTCTTTTCTTTTTTCTGCCCGATGAAACGCAGCCGCAACGTCCGCCTCCTCAACTCCGCCATCAAATCCACCTCTGATTCCCATCTCAGGAATTCACTCCTCCATCACCGAAGGTTCTATTTTCAATTCCCAATTCAATTATACAGAGCTCTGATTCTTCGATTTTAACCTAATTGGGCGGTTGATCGAGGAGATCGACAACTACACCGGAGACGATCCACTCCACCCATTGATCGAGTGAGTTTTTATATTTGCTGTCAATTTAATTGCAAAGCAAAATTTTACGGGGTCCAATTTTTTTTCTTTTCGATAAGGTGCATCAAATGGGTTCATGAGGCGTTTCCGCCTGGTGGCGACTCATAGGAGTTAGTCTTGATTTATGAGCAATGCTTGCAGGCGTTATGGCACGATTGAGGTGTGCTTAAATTAATGGGGGTTAGTTTCTTGAGGCCACTCCTTCAAGGCCTCTGCTGCAATTCAACTTGGAATTATGCAGTGATCTGGAAGCTTGAAAATCAACACTAAATGTAAGTTAACTCTCCGATTTTTTATTCCTTTTTGAATCGATTTGTGTATTTGGAATGTCAACCTGAGGTCGGGTAATCAGTGAACTTTATGATCGCCGCGGTTCAACTCTTGAGAGGTAAATGCTCTCGCTGCTCGCTAATTATTTAGGCTTCTATCGCCTTTTTATTTTTTTATTGTTTACATTTTTAATTTTCTAATTTTTCTTGGTCTGGATAAGCAAAGTGCACTTTTGAATGGCATTATGAAAATATCAATTGTTGTTGGCAAAATGCACTAGATCAGGTGTGTCTCTTTTCCTTTATCCTTTATTTGCGCATGTTTTTGAATGACCGTCCTAGCCATATCTTAGTTGCTTAATCCACTACACTGTTTGGTTATCCATTATATGATCCCACATACCATTTTTATTGTAGATTGAGCCGGAAGAGATGTATTTCTTTAATTCTTTCTATTTGCACTTGCCAGTCTGGGTGAATTTTTTAATTAGTGACTTGCAATGCCAACAAGTCAGAAACAAGCCATTTTTTTGTTTAAAAGATGCAGGATTAAATGGAAAAACAGACTGGCTGCATCAGTTGGCCATGATAACTGGAGTGACTCATAAGGTCTATCCACTTTTCCCCTTTTTTCCTCCTCTACTACTTTTACATAGAATTGTTGTACTGTTGGGGACGTTGACAATAACAGATAACATATGTATACAAGAGTTAATGAGGTTAAATTTGGAGTACTGTGATATGATGACCTTTTTTTTTTCTCTAATACAGTTGTCACCTCCATGATATTTGGGACATTAAGTATTAATTTTTTCTTTGTATCTATATTCCGAATCATGATTAAATCATTGAAATATTTATGTAATTTTTGCAGCCCTAACAAGTAACAACTATATATTTTTTTTATGTTTTTAATTTTGTGCGTATCTACTACCACATGTTCTACATTTTCAGCAAGAATGAAATATCTTAGCTGTACAGGAAATGAATTTGGCCTCTCAAAACCCTTCGTTCGCACCCGGATCACAAGCTCATGATCGATCTGTGTTATTCCCCTTCGACCCGCTGATGTTTTATTTAATCGATTCATGTTCGGTTTCAATCTTTAATAAATCTTAACCATCATTAATACACGCGCCTGGTCGAGCATTTTCCTACGCCTGCAACCGTTTTCTTAACCAGAATGACAGTGGCGAGTGTACAGATGGATTCTGCTGCATGGCATATATCAAACTAATGCGCCATGGCAGCAGATATAATACATGGCTTCACTTGCAAAAAATTCAATGTAAGAACATTATCCATGTAGTAATGTATTGTAATTCCAAATATGCATAATATATAAAAAAATTCAGGTGAAGACTGGTGATGGCACATATTGATCGTGCAAAGATTTTTTATTTCTGAGGCGGCTGATGGTGGTGTCCTTCTCCAACCTGTTATGCTGCATCACTGGGTTCATGTAGTGAGTATATACCGATTAATTAATTAATAATTAAAGATGTTCTTAGTTTTATTTTATATACTGTAATTTTTGAAATATTATTAAAAATATACATGATGGGATGACGTGGTTGGTGATTTCAGCTAAACATTCTCTTGCAATGTTATTGGCGGCGTACGAGTATGATGTTTGGATTTCAAACGTTAGAAGAACCCGATTCAGCAGTCAACACACCTCCCTTGAGGTATGTAGTTTTTTTTGTAAATCGTTGTTATACCTGTTTTTTATTATTTTTCGTAACTCTAATTCAATTATTCTCTTACTGGACTGCCTTTGAGGGTTTTTGTTTATTATAGCTTTCATGTGCTTCTTGAGGGGTCTCTATACTTCATGTTATGACTTTCTTATGAAATCATTTTTACGTTTCTCGCAGTCCGTCGGGTATGCTTTTATTTTTTGTACAAATGAGGATGTATGTTTGAAAGGTTGTGCCTAGATTTTTTTATAAAGTCCCTTTACAGTTTATGAGAAATCATTGCTTTCCGCTGTTGGGCTAATTGTTTAATATTTTTCTTTGTTTACATTCAATTCCTTGGTTAATTTATTCATTTGCCAATTAATATTCTCTAAAGTTATTAATGTATTCATCGGATTCATAGATTTATTTATAGAATTAATAGAGTAATTGGTTAATTAATTTTATGAAAAAAAATTACAACATGCATTTTGTGGAATATTTTAACAGTATCGAGTGTTCAGGATTTATAAATATCTTATACCTGTAGTTATATATACTATTGATCCATCGTAGTATTTACTTTTATTTATTAATATAATAATTTTAATTTTTTTTCACAAATTAAGAGATTTATCATATTACTTCCATTTTATAATTATAGTAAATTTTTTATATTTCTTTATTTATCTATTATATTTCTGATGATTGATAAAATTTTATATTTCTTTATTTATCTATTATATTTCTTTAGGAATTTGCTCATATAGCTCAGTGGGAGGATGATCAAATTGAGTTTTTCAAAAAGAAGGTGACAAATGAGGGAAGGCAAGAAGATATAGCTCAGGTATTGAATTTTGGCGATCATGATTTAACTTAATTTTGTAGGTTACACTTGATGAAACTGCTTTTTTATTTGCAGAATTCATATTTAAAAAAAAAATTGTTTCAGGCACTTTTGTTTAAGTAATTAACATAATAGGTTTCATGGGAGCGCATAACCAAGGAGTTATTTTTTGTTTACTTTCCTCCTTCGCTGAATAATTTCTCGACTGTTTGTTTTGGGTTAGATTAATGGATTACAAACCTTTCCATTCAATGCATGATATTGTATGCTCTTATTTTGTTATTTTTTGTGTTTGATTCATCATCTATTTACATTGTAATGAACACTTAATTCTCAATTCCCTTTTAAGTTTTAAAATCTGTTTGTCTTCATAATGATTTTTTTTATCATGCACTGCATCCTATTCCATTAATAAGTCGTTTATAGGTGACGTCTAACAAATTTTGGTATTACATTTAAGCTTTTCTGAAAACATTGCTTTTTAATACGCGTGAATTCTTTGTTAATTCATATTTGAACCAGATAGGAAGAAACTATTGTATGTTAGCATAGAGAAATATATAAACACTTGGTATATACTAGCACACTATCTACTTAATATAAGCTATCAATAAAGCAAATAATATTCTCCTATATACTGACAGCATATTAATGTTTTTGCTTTTGTATTACATAATGTAGTGACTATTGTTGCGTGTTAAGTCACTGTATTTTAAGTTTTTAATCATTCAAGTTTCTTCTTAATTCTCATTAATGGGACTTGATATTATCTTCGATAGTAACCAGAATGATGACAACCGTGCTGAATTTCATACTACTTTAGTCCAGATAATTTTTTTTGTTAAGATGTTAGATGATTCTCTGTGTTTCAATTCTTATATTCTAATTAGGTTTAAGTCACTTTTTGGTACTTGCAACTGAGAGTATCTTGGATGTATGTATGCTTGCAAATTTTTTTTCTAGAATTAAGATGGGCCACGTGTTTGTGGTTCTAGAAGTCAAGGTGATTGTACCACTTTTTTTCCAGCTATGCTTATGATCTAATTTTTATGTTGATGGTGTTGGTTTAATTTTGTAAAACTATAGCTTGGATTCGATGCTTACCTGGATATGTTATTTGTTGTCCAGACAAATAGTAGCCCAATATCTTCTTGCTTTATTAGAAGTAAACAATGGTGCACTCTGCTCCTCTCCTCTCCTCAACCAAAAATAACTATAACTGGTCAAATATATATGTTGTATATTTAAAATATATCTAAAATCTTAAAATATGTGATATATATTTTAAAATATATCTTAAATCTTAAAATATGTAGATATTTTCAGTTTTTAAAATACAGTAAAATCTCTATAAATTAATAACTTTGGAAACTTTAAAATATTACTATTAATTTAAGGAGGTTATTAATTTATCGAGTATTTGTTTTCATTTAAAAGACTAAGTTAGGATCGGATTTAAATAAGTTAATTTATTCAAAAATAAACTATGAATTTATTTCTCAATTAATTTAAAATAAATCTCTTTAATTGTTTTACTTTCAATATAATCCCACATGTTATAGATCTTTTGTTTACATTGCTTTTATTAAATAAAGAACAAAAATATCAACTACAAAATATCTCATTTATTATTGTTATTTTTTTTAAATGGAGTACAAATCGACAATGGTAAATATTATACAACTATTTTAAAGAATTTTTAATTCTACAAATTAAGCAGTTAAACATTATTGAAATTCAAGCACAATAATTATTTAAAAATTTAATTTTATTAACTATTTTAATCATACGCTTTTATAATTCAAATGACCACTTAAAATAATTGAAATTATTATTGGAAAACACAACTCATTTTTTCTGCATGTTTAAGAATACAAATTAATTAATAAAACGTTGTTATTGAAAAAAGAGATGATTGATATATAAACATATCAAGAGTTCAATAATTTATTTTTATTGATTATACAATTATAGAACATTTTTAATTAAAATGTTCAAAAACATTATTGGAAAACGTTTTAAGTTTTTTTTTTTTGTATAATTATAAAAAATGAGTATCATGGTAGTTGATATACAAACAAAAATAATTATTTAACAAATCTAATTTTGTTAACAATACAAATATTTTTCTTTTTTTGGAGATGACCGATATTTACAAAAGTCACTAACAGAGAATGATTGAAAGTGTTATGTTGTGATGACAATGAGAAACTCATGAATATGACTACTAATATGGTTTAAAAGGAGGAATTCAGTGCATTTTTTTTTTTTATGATTCTCTGTTATTGATCTACTTTATTCAAAACATTGAGTTTTGAATAAAAAATTGAACGAAAAGAACCTTAAAATTATATATTACCTTTGTCCCTACTATTTATTTACACTTTTTTTTGACGTCGAAACTAATTATGCACACCCTAAAAAAATTATTTTACTTTTCAACTTTAAAATATATTTTACTTCTATTTTTCTCACTAACTTTCAAACTTTACTCACAACTACTTTACATTTTTACCCTTTACTTTTTGGTCAACAAATCAAAAAGCAATATTTTTCTTAATCTGCGGGTCAATCAACCAGTGCATATATAATTGAGATGGAAGTAGTATTTATTAATAATAATATTGAATTTCATATATCAAATAGAATTCAGTCTATGTGAAGGGAACCTCACAAATGAGACAACTAATGTAGTTTAAAAAGAAGTATTTAGAAATTTACAATGAAAATGTACCAAACTTTATTATTTGATTGTTTTTTTTTGGAGTTTTATTTTTTTAATATTTTGCATTTTAATAATCTAATATAATGTTTCATCTATATATGTATTTTTCAAATCAACAATAAACTACCCATAAACTCAATTTTTTATTCTTTATTAATAAATAAAATTTTAAATTAAAAAAAATTTGGATAAAAAATCTTATTATAAATTTAAAATAGCAGGACACGCTTTAGAAAGAGTGTTTATTAACCTAAAAATTTGAAATTTTTTATTATTATAAATTTAAATAACAGGACACTCCTCCAGGAAATATCCCGGTGCATCGCACGGGATGAAGAATTCTAGTTATATTTAAAATAATAATACAAAGTTAATTTACATAGAATTACATTTTAAATACTAATATAAAATTATTTTTCTTGAAATTACAATTAATTACTAATATAAAATTAAATTACATGAAATTATATTTTAAATACTAATACAAAGTTAATTTACATAAAATTATATTTTAAATATTAATATAAAATTATTTTTCGTGAAATTACAATTAATTACTAATATAAAATTAAATTAGATGAAATTACATTTTAAATACTAATACAAAGTTAATTTACATAAAATTATATTTTAATTACTAATATTAAGTTGATTTTAATAAAATAACATTTTAATTACTAGGACTCGGATCAACAAAAATCATCCGTTGATTATCTTGAATGGATGGTTGTGATGTAAAGTTGACCATTAGATCGGATCAACAAACACAACCGTTGATTACGTTTGAACGGATGGCTGTGATTAATTCTTGATTTATTCCTTTTTTATTTATTGAAATTAATCGATGGCTGTGATTAATTCTTGAATTATTTACTTTTGAATGGATGGCTATGATTTAATCATGAATTTTAGACACACATACCTAATTATAATTGTAATATACCTAATGCAATTCTAACCCGTTTAGTATGAAGTCTCTTATAGACAATATGCATGGTATATAAGTCATCTTCTATGAAATTAGACATTGTGATAGATAGATTTTCAATACACCTAAGACTAAATGTCATATACCTTCATGAACCAAATAAAATGTTATTTAAAGAAATTAACTTTATATTAGTAATTAAATTTCTTGAAATTAACTTTATATTAGTAATTAAATTTCATTATATTAGTTTTAAATTTGTAATTAAAATGTTATTTCATGAAATTAACTTTATATTAGTAATTAAAATGTTATATTTCGTGAAATTAACTTTATATTAGTAATTAAATTTCATTATATTAGCTTTATATTAGTAATTAAAATTTTATTTAATGAAATTAACTTTATATTAATAATTAAAATGTTATTTCATGAAATTAACTTTATATTACTAATTAAATTTAATAAAATTATCTTTATATTAGTAATTAAATTTCATTAAATCAACTTTATATTAGTAATTAAAATTTTATTTAATGAAATTAACTTTATATTAGTAATTAAATTCCATTAAATTAACTTTATATTAGTAATTAAAATGTTATTTCATGAAATTAACTTTATATTAGTAATTAAAATGTTATTTCATGAAATTAACTTTATATTAATAATTAAAATGTTATTTCATGAAATTAATTTTATATTAGTAATTAAATTTAATGAAATTAACTTTATATTAGTAATTAAATTTTATTAAATTAACTTTATATTAGTAATTAAATTTCATTAAATCAACTTTATATTAGTAATTAAAATTTATTTGATGAAATTAACTTTATATTAGTAATTAAATTTCATTAAATTAATTTTATATTAGTAATTAAAATGTTATTTTATCAAACTAAAAATAAAAAAGCCATCAAAAGTATTTTACATTCGCGATAAAACGATCTCGAGACCATCAAAATTTCATGAAATTTATCTCGAGACCATAAGCTAGATTAATATATAGAATTTTAAATGAAATTATTCGTTAGTATATATATATTTAAAGTTTGATAAAATATTCAATCTAGTTCACTTGGTTCAACGGGAAACAATTTAATTTTCTAGATTAAAGTCGGGATGGTCTTGGGTTAAATTATTTTACTTGCTTAAATGTGATAAGGGTAATATAGACATTTCATTGTTTACTTGAATTAAAAAAACAAAACAATTAAAAAATAGACATTTCCTTTTTACTTGAATTAAAAAAAACAAAATAATTAGAAAATATGGTTTGACTTTGTCAAAGGCTTCATAAACAAAGGGCCTTTGAGAAAAGGCTCTTTAGACAATAAACCCATATCAAAATTATTTTCAATATTTGTTAATTAAGATTAAAATATAATATTATTAATATTAATTTTAATTTTGTTGAGATTCAAGCAAAATCAAATCCGATCACAACTTGCGCTCAAACACTTTGAACCGAGCTTAACAATAGTGAAATTAGATTCGAATGTCGAACACGTGACAAAACACACTTAAAAATATCGCAAACTTGTAGGAGTGTAATACAATTGAAATCACATAAAACAAACAAGAATGAACTTCAACTTACATGTTAGTGGAGAGAGATAGTTCTATCATGTCATTGATATTATCAAGACAATTGGAAAACACTAAGTTACAATCATAGATCACACACAACTCGTAAATTGAACTATCATATACGCACGCGAGTCGCGACTTTCTCCAAAATCTCGTAGCATATGAACTTTACGATCAACTCGAATTGAGCAAATCTCTACTACAGATTTCTAACTGAAACTGTGGTGCACATTTTGTGCGTGAGCTGGCGAGGATCTGTAAGCACTTGAAAACTCGGATTGACATGCATTAACACGTGAGAAATCGATCGATCAAGGCAGTGTAGCATTCTAGTAATCCCAAATGAAACGACATCGTTTATGCATCAAAACGGCGTCGACCGTCGTGTCTTGGTGGCATATATTCAAATGACCAAAATGATTTTTTTGCCCTTGAATCCAAAAAGTGTAGAAATACTCTTCAAATTTTAATCACTCACTACATATTTTAAAAAAACATGAAAATAATAATTGTAACTTATTAAAAAGAGTAATTTTGAATAAAGTGAAGTTTTTAAAATTTTGTTAAAATTAAGTAACTTTGTTTTTCTTAATTATAAATAAGAACCGTATATATACTATTATTTTAATTTTGTTAATTTACATATTTTATTAATTATTATTAATTATTTTATTATACCGTTTTATAATTATAATCTTAAACTACTATAATTGATAATAACTTTTTAAAAAATAAAATATTAAATTTTAAACGATAATTTGTGCGGTTTAACTTAAAAAATTATAAATTCTTAAAAAATTCTATTAAAAAATGAAATGAGTACATTATTTTATGGGTATAAATGTATAATCACTTGTATAAGTGCTCAAATAAATTCGGAATAACATTATAAATATTTTATTTTTTTTGCTATGAAAATTTATTTTTTTAAAAAATGCATAATTAACAAAATGTGCAATTAATTAAAAAATATATAGTATATATTAACATGCGATTTGTGATATTACACGTAAATCGTTTATTTCATTTCATAGCCCTAAATAGCAGAACACATTCATCTTCTATCTCATTTCCGATCGCGTGGAAGCTCAGCTCAGCTCGCTGCGACAGAAACTGGAAAAAAATGGCTTCCATCTTAGCTCGCAAATCTCTGTCCGCCATTCGCGCTCGCCACATGGTAAACCTGAATATCCATCGTATCGACCTTTATTTTTATTTATTATTTTTTAATCATTTTGTGATTTGGAAATTACCGCGCCCTAATTCAGTGCTGTAATTGTTGAACTCGTATGAAGCATCAATTTTTCTGTGTTGCGATTAGATATAATCTAGGGTTTACCCCCAATTGGATCTTGTCAGGCAATAAGGATTCACACCGTTATCACCATATCGAATTCGGAGACTTTGGATTCCCATTTGAGGGATTTCATATTAGATAGATCGCTTTGCAATTTGTCACCTCAGGGGGTCGTTTTTTTTAATATATAATAATGTTGGAGGTTCTCTTTGTAGGCGTTGGCAGGGCATGCCTTTCGGGACACCACGCGTACGGGGATGATATGCTGTGAGCGCACGTTTGCCACAAAACACTCGTTTTCTACCGACAAAGGTTCGTAGCAAGCACTCCATATTTTGAGCATTAGTCATTTATCTAGTGGTTGTGGTTTTGATGAAAGCACTAGTAGTCCATTTACCAGATGATTTATTCTGTTTGGTCCTTGTGGATATGAATTTATAATACACTCATTTGTGAAACTATTATGTCGACACTGGAAGTTTATATTCTCCTTATTATTAGACAATTGTATTAAAGCTCATGGAATACTGATCTTGGGGAAGTCGAGAGGGAGTTGCTTGTGTGTAACAAATTTTATAACCCTCTTTCACTGTTGTACTTTTCTTGTTCTCTTCGAGTTTACCTGCTCAGCCTTTTTGAGTGGAAACTAAAATCAGACGTTTTCATATTATCCTATAGATATTTATACTGTTCATTAGATATCGATAATATTTTGATGTAGATCATGAAGAAAGAGGCCAAACCTCTTTGTAAAGTTATCCGTTGAAGATTTACCCTGCTCTATAGATATTGATAATATCTTGGTACTTCACTGTAGATGATGAAGAAAGAGAAAAACTCGCTAAGGAGATATCAAAAGATTGGAACACTGGTATAGCATTTTTTTTTTAATTTATATTGTCATTGAATTTGCTCTTCTATATAATTTCTTCAACATCAAGACTTTTGATCTTGTAGTTTTCGAAAGGAGCATAAATACATTATTCCTCACTGAAATGGTTCGGGGTCTTATGCTGACTCTCAAATACTTCTTCGAGCCGAAAGTTACTGTAAGTGGGTTTCTCTCCACTTTGTCGTTATTGTTGAATCTCTGTTTTGACCTGCAAAATAGAGCTTGTGCATACTTTTTATTTCAAAGCCGTTGAATTCCACTTGTTTGGTAACTGGACTGGCCATTAGGTTGCGATGGATATACTTTCAGTGTGGAAATTCTTTACTAATAGAGAATTACCATTTTTATCTTTTTCAAGGAATATAGTATTGTGTTTGGAAATGATGTTTTATAATGTGTGATTGGTTATAAGATGAAAATATAATGATAAGAGTTGATGTGATATGATATAAATATAGTAACTTAATGATCGAAAATGCTTGATTTTTTAAATATGTAATTGAGTAAATAGTATTGAAATTTGCAGGGAAAATTGTAAAACTGTTGTGTTTAAAAAAAAATTGGAAAGTGCATCGAGCTCATTATTGGTGGAGAAAATTTGAAACGAGTGAATTGTGTATTTTCTGAAGAAATCATAAAACATTTGTATTTCTGAGTTATTCTTTTTTCCTCAAACAAATTGAAAGTAAAAATGAAATAATACCAACGATACCCTCGATCTCTCTCTAATTGTTGGATGAACAATTTTCTGATTTTTTTGTGCAGATTAATTATCCATTTGAGAAGGGCCCACTAAGCCCACGCTTTCGTGGAGAACATGCTCTCCGACGTTACCCTACTGGAGAGGAACGTTGCATTGCTTGCAAACTTTGTGAAGCAGTAAGGACTTAGTATTAATTAAGCTTTTTTAATTGCGGCAGAATTCATGTGGAAACCTACTAATAGTGCGTACATTTATAATATTCAATTGTTAAAAAACTCCATACCTTCTTGATCTTGGAATGCGGCGATGAACCTTTTCTATATTTTTTTATTTTGGTATAATTGCCCTGGTAAATAATCATTTCTCCCATGTTATACTTCCCTAAATTTCTTACTGAATGACCCCTCAATCCTCACCTGACTGCAATGGTAATTATGACCATTGTATCTTTAATTTTAACCAAATGAAATGGAAAAAAGGCTGGACTACTTTCCCCAGTTTATTTTCCTGTTGAAACTTGTTTCTGCTTTTGCTCGTTAGCTCGTCTGAATATTTTTGTATGCCTTCATGGAGGCCAACCAACACTGTTTCTTGTTAAGATATTGCTTTAGCTCATTTCTTGTCGATAAAAGTGTGTTTGCCAATGAACATAAGTTGATAGAGCGTTAATTTTTATATTTTTCTTCACTCACAGATTTGCCCTGCTCAAGCCATTACCATTGAAGCTGAGGCACGAGAAGATGGGAGCAGAAGGACAACCAGGTGAATATGTATATATATAATTATATATAGTCTACTTTCCTATTTCGTTTACTGACATGTTAAATTTTGCAGGTATGATATAGACATGACCAAGTGCATCTACTGTGGCTTCTGTCAAGAAGCATGCCCTGTCGATGCCATTGTTGAAGGACCCAACTTTGAATTCGCTACTGAGACTCATGAGGTTGGTACCAAATAATCCCTACATTTTGTTGTCCATCTATATTTGGTGCAAAACACAAAAAAAAATCTGATTGCTATTTTTTTACGCGTAATAGGAACTTTTGTACGACAAGGAGAAGCTCCTAGAAAATGGTGACAGGTGGGAAACTGAGATTGCTGAGAATCTCCGATCTGAAAGCCTATATCGTTAAGTGATCGGCGTTTTCACTGTCTTCGCAAAATGTGGACTTGGATCGTTTCTTATTTCTTTTTGAATTGAATAAATGAACCACCATGTATGCACCTTCTTTTTTGTTGTCCTAAAGTCCTGTTTGTTTCTGGCTTCATTCTTGACATGCACAAGAACTACTTTGCTGTTGAAATTCAAAAATGTTGTTTGAACTTGTTGGATGAGGTACTCTAATAACTAATTACTCCCATACTTTAATTTAGGATTTTATTTATTTTTTATAACAATACCAATAATATTTAGTAAGGCTAATATAGATATTCCACAATTATTTAAAAAAAAAAAGTAACCCCTTTCTAGAAAAGGTCGAGCGACATGTTTATTAAACAGGCACAGCGACATGAACAGTTAGACAACATACTGATCTCAATCATCTCTCTTCCCGACAAAAGAAGCTACATGACCAGTCAACTGCCGGACGACATACTGATTTCAATCATCTCTCTCATCCGCGGATCGTGTCGAAACGCTGGGCGAATCTCTTCCGGTTTCTGTCGGCGGTCTCTTTCAGTGACAGATGGAGACAATTGAATCAATGTATTCAACAGATGAAACTTTGTAGAGAAACTGCAGCCATGCATGTATTTTCACTTAATAGTAATGCTGCAGTGTTCTTTGTATGCAGGGGTTTATTTTGTTATTACTGCTAGTAGGAGGACTGTTTTGTAAATACTAGTTAGTATATAATGTTGCTATTGGTCCTTTTGTAATTACTTTTCTGAGAAATGAAAATGAATTTTTCTCCCGCTCGTTTTTTCCCCAATTTCATCTTCTACATTTGAACCTGCAATTTCTGAGATTTGATTAATGGAGTTGTAGCTCCACCTTTTTCATGGTATCAGAGCACCGTTCTCACGGTTAATCGTTGTTATCCTCAATTCTCTTCTCTTCCTTCATCTGTTTTTGTTTTGAGAAATTACCATGAGTTCGTCCAGCTCAAATCCGAGATCTACACTTGGCGATTCTGCGAATCCATATTTTCTCCACAATGGAGATAATCTGAACATCGTTCTAGTCTCACCCTTGCTTGACAATCGCAATTATTTCTCATGGAGACGATCGATGGAAATTGCGTTAGGTTCGAAGAGAAAAATGTGTTTCGTCAATGGAACTCTTCCGAAGCCTTCTGAGACAGATCCAAGCTACGAGGATTGGATGCAGTGTGATTTGATGATTTCTTCCTGGATAATCAATTCGTGCAGCAAAGAGATAGCACCTTGTGTGCGATACGCGTCCGATGCAGCTGAAATGTGGAGAGTGTTACAGAAGAGGTATGGTCAAGGTAATGCGCCTCGACTCTATGAACTGCAGACTACCATTAGCTCACTTCGTCAAGGTAGTCTCTCTGTTACTGAGTATTTTAATAAGTTGGATGGGCTATGGCATGAATGGGATCAGTTTATTAGAACTGCGCCTTGCAACTGTGTTAGTTATGAGTTTCTGAGTGGGAAGTACAGAATTATACAGTTCTTAATGGGTTTGAATGAGAATTTTGCTACTCTAAGGGGTCAGATTCTGGCTATGACTCCATTTCCTCAGATGGACCAGGTTTTTAGCTATGTTTTGCAAGAAGAGACACATAAGTCTGTCATTCACAGTGTTTCTGAGGCAACAGCATTGAATGTGAGTAGAAGCAAGGATTCATCTGTTGCATCTAATTCTGTGGATAGTAATCACACTGAGGGTAGTGCACAGTATGCTAATCAAGGGAACAAAGCCACTCAGCATAAGTGGGGAGCTTCAGGGAAGCCTATTTGCAGTCATTGCAAGCTTGAAGGACATGTGAAAGATAAATGCTACAGGTTACATGGATTCCCTCCTGGTTACAAGTTCAAAAATCAACAAGGAGGATCTGGTGGAAATGTGAATACCTCATCTGGAGGTAGTACAGGAGTTTTTCAATCTGGTGGAGGGAATAGTAATGGTTTTCAACCTTCTGCTCAATTGGCTTCAGGTTCTCAAAACAGTGATGGTTCATTTGTGGTTAGTAAGGAGCAGTATAATAATCTGTTGCAGCTACTTGGGAATTTGAGGCCTCCTTCTAATAACTACCAAACCACCACTCCAGCTTCTAATTATGCTGGGATTTTACCTACACCATCTTATTCTGCTAATCACCCTAATCATCCTAATTCTCCATCTGCTTCTATGGTCACTGGAGGTAATCATTTTGCTCTCACCAGTTCTTTGCATAATTCTTTTATTGTCAAATCTGATTCCAGTCCTTCTTGGGTGATTGATACTGGTGCCACTGACCATATGGTCAGTTCCATAAGCTTGTTCACTCATAATGTCATACCCTTTCACCTCACTATCAATTTGCCAAATGGTGAGGTTACCACTACTAGCCACAAAGGTTCTGTGACAGTCAACCCACATCTCACACTTCATAATGTCTTGTGTGTTCCAAAATTCCATGTTAATCTTCTTTCTGTTAGCACTCTCCTTAGAACCACCAATCTGGAAATTTTGTTTTCTAAAACAAATTGTGTCATACAGGATTCCCTTACACACAGTGTGATTGGCATGGGTAGATATCACCAAGGGTTATACATTCTTTCCACCTCTCCAACATCTTTTGCAGCCTCTACTTGTCATGGTCTTTGGCATTCCAGGTTAGGTCATCCATCTCTTTCTAGAATGTCTCTTTTACAACCCTTAATTTCTGATGTTATGTCTTCCAGTGATGAGATTTGTGTTGTTTGTCCTATGGCTAAGCAGCATAAATTGTCTTTCAATAAAAGTGTTTCAGTTTCCATTAAAGCATTTGATCTAATTCATTGTGATCTTTGTGGGCCATTCTCTGAACCTACCTTTGAGGGATTCAACTATTTTTTAACCATAGTTGATGACTATACCAAATATACCTGGATTTGTTTACTACACCATAAATCTGACACTCAAGCTAAATTGAAATCATTCTATGCTATGGTTCAAAATCAGTTTCAGTGTTCCATAAAAGTCATTAGAACTGATAGGGGTTCTGAGTTCAGTTTTCCTGATTTTTATGACCTCAATGGAATTATCCACCAAACTTCCTGTCCCTACACACCACAACAAAATGGTGTGGTGGAGAGGAGACAACAAACTATCTTCACTATTGCTAGAGCATTGAAATTCCAATCTGGTGTTTCTCTTCCTTTCTGGGGTCATTGTATCTCCACAGCTGTCCACCTTCTAAACAGAGTACCCTCACCACATCTAAATAACACTTCACCATATGCGCTTCTTTTCAAAAATGTTTCCAGTTATGACTATCTCAAAGTTTTTGGTTGCTTGGCTTTTATGTCTAATCCTTTTCCTCATAAAAAGAAATTTGACTCTAGAGCTCAACAATGTGTGTTTATTGGATATCCTTCTGCCTCCAAAGGATATCTTCTTTATGATCTCTCTTCACACACAATTCATACTTCCAGAAATGTTGTCTTTTTTGAAACTGTCTTTCCTTTTCTCAATTCAGAGTCAACTTCTGATTCATCATTCACTTCTCCATCTCACTTTATAAATGTTGATTATTATGATATTCCTCAGTATCATCAATCTTCTGTTCCACATTCCCCTATTCCAGCTCCCTCACCTCTTCCCATTCCTGAACCAATTAATTCTCCTACCATACAATCTGTGAGAAACCCATCTCCACCTCCTATTCAACCTATGAGACTTCCAAGAAACAGACATCCTCCAGCTCATCTAAATGACTTTCATTGTTATTCCACTGTCACTGTTCCCACTCATGAACCTTCTAGTTATAAGGAGGCAGCCTTAATTCCCCAGTGGCAGCAGGCTATGAATACAGAATTACAGGCTCTGTCTTTAAACCACACTTGGATCATCACTGATTTGCCACCTGATAAGAAACCTATTGGCTGCAAGTGGGTGTTTAAGATTAAACACAAAGCTGATGGGAGTGTTGAGAGATACAAGGCAAGGCTTGTAGCTAAAGGGTATAACCAACATGAGGGGTTGGACTATGAGGATACTTTTGCACCAGTGGTCAAAATGACCACTGTAAGGGCTTTGTTAGCTTTGGCTTCTGTCAAAGGGTGGTCCTTATCTCAGCTTGACATCAATAATGTCTTTTTACATGGTGACCTTGAAGAGGATGTCTATATGTGTCTACCAGAAGGGCTTGCAAATCAGGGGGAGAACAGGGTATGTAAACTTCTCAAAAGCTTATATGGTTTAAAGCAGGCAAGTAGGCAGTGGTTTTGCAAGCTTTCTGGAGCCCTTTTAGCTTATGGATTCACTCAATCCAAATCAGACACTTCATTGTTCACTTTGAACAGTTCTGGGCAGACATTGATCCTTCTTATATATGTTGATGATTTAATAATAGCAAGTGACAATGAGCAAAAGGTATCAGAAGTGAAACAATTTCTTGACAATGAGTTTAAAATCAAAGATTTGGGGCAATTGAGTTTCTTCTTAGGGCTTGAAGTTATCTAATCATCAGAAGGGATTAATGTTGGGCAGCAGAAGTATGTTAAGGAGATATTGAATGAGTATGGTTATTCTGATTGCAATCCAACTACTTTTCCAATGGATACAAAAGCCAGGTTTACTGATTTTGATGAAGAGAAGCTTGATGATCCTACAGCTTACAGAAAACTTGTTGGGAAATTGTTGTATCTCACAATTACTAGACCAGACATTACATTTGCTGTACATGTTCTAACTCAGTTCATGAATCAGCCTAATCAGAAGCATTTAGGTGCTGCACACAGAGTATTAAGATATCTAAAGGGAACCATTACACAAGGAATATTCTATTCAAGAACTACAGAGATCAAACTTAATGCTTTCTGTGATGCAGACTGGGCTACTTGTGTTGACACCAGGAGATCTGTTTCTGGCTTTGCTATATTTCTTGGAGAGTCACTTATATGTTGGAGATCCAAGAAGCAAACAGTGGTGGCAAGAAGTTCAGCTGAAGCAGAGTATAGATCCCTTGCACTTACTATCTGTGAACTTATGTGGTTGAAGCAGGTTTTTGCTGACTTTGGTGTTAAGTTGCCAACCACCAGTATCTTCTGTGACAGTAAAGCTGCATTGGCCCTAGCAGCTAACCCTGTGCACCATAGCCGCACTAAACATGTGGATGTGGACTGCCATTTTATCAGGGAAAAGATCAATGACAACACAGTTCATACTTTATTTATCCCCTCACATTTACAAGTTGCAGATGTGTTTACAAAGGCTTTGGGGACTGATCTTTTCTGCAAAATGGTCTGCAAGTTGGGAATGCAGGAGAGAGGCATTCCAACTTGAGGGGGAGTGTAGAGAAACTGCAGCCATGCATGTATTTTCACTTAATAGTAATGCTGCAGTGTTCTTTGTATGCAGGGGTTTATTTTGTTATTACTGCTAGTAGGAGGACTGTTTTGTAAATACTAGTTAGTATATAATGCTGCTATTGGTCCTTTTGTAATTACTTTTCTGAGAAATGAAAATGAATTTTTCTCCCGCTCGTTTTTTCCCCAATTTCATCTTCTACATTTGAACCTGCAATTTCAGAGATTTGATTAATGGAGTTGTAGCTCCACCTTTTTCAAACTTGAACCCGTTTCATGCAATTACTTGTTTAGAAATCTCCACAAAGAAAGCCCAAACTGTTTTGAATTCAAATCTTTTTTACTTGTTCGGTCATAACTATAATTCTATAAATAATTGTGGTTGCTTTCATAGACGGAACCACATTGGGCCCAGGGGGGGCACTGGGCCCCCCTGATTAAAAAAAAAGGACTATATATATGTATGTATGTGTATTTACACTTAGACTATTTACAATGGTCAGTTGAATTCCAATTTTTCAACAGTTTAACCCATACAATGGGTGTTGAAAAAGCAAGTTGAATCCACCAAGATTATTTGGTGTTGAAAACTTTCAACATGTTGAATGCAAATGGTGAGTGGGCCATGGCGGAAAAAGAGAAAGAGAATGCAAAAGGCGAGTGGGTCATGGCGGAAATAAATGAAGAGTGAGTTATTCATGGAAGGACACGTGTAATTATTTGATTGAGTTATACTTATTTTTCCATTTTTACTTTTAAAAAAAATTAAAAAAATTATATACTTTATTTTATTATTAATTATTTAATTAAAATAATTAAAATTATATTTAATATTTTTTTATTATTAATTGATATTTTTATTTGTTTATTGAATTTTAATAAAAATAAAATTATAAAAAAAATAAAAAAATGAAATAAAAGTGGTGGGGTAGAGTGTTGAATTTTATTAAATAAAATATTGTATGGTGTAAAAGTTGAATGAGTGTTGAATGATTAGGTGGAAGAGAGAGAAGATGATGTGGAGTAATAAAGTAGGGTGTTGAATGTTGAAACGATTGTAGATAGTCTTATATGTATATATTATGTAAGTGTGTATGTATGTCATTGTAATATGCACTACGAGTCTTGCTTAATTAAGTTAGGCGTGTTTGTGTTTTTACGCTTTTAAAACACACACAAATTTATATTTTATTTTATAATTTCAATTTTTTGTTTTATTAAATGACTAAAAATGATATTTATGTTGAAAATAAATGGAGTAAAATTTTATAATTTTATACTTAATATATATTTTAAATTATGTACTCTAGGTTTCAAGCTTTTAATACTTTTTACAATAATATATTTTAAAATTTATTTTTTATAATTAAAATTATTAAAAATTATAAATAATTTTGATTTGTCTATAAAAAAATTATTAGCTTCATTTCAATTTAAAAAAATATTCCCTATTTCATAATAATATTACCACTTTATTTAAATGAATGATTTAACAATTCTCTTGTTTTTTTAATTTAAAATACAATTTTACTATTAATTTTTTTTAAATAATTTTACTATTTCAATTTGACTTTCAATTATTTTACTTTTGAAAGTTAAAAATACATTTAATTCCTTCATTTTTTGTCATACTTAATTTCGTGTCCGTAAAAGTGATCATATACAGTGAAACCTCTATAATTTAATACTCAATTGATTAATAACCTCTCTAAATTAATAGAATCGTTCGGTCCCAACTTGGTCTTTTAAATGAAAAAAAAATACTCGATAAATTAATAACCTCTCTAAATTAATAAAATTTCACGGTCCCGAGGCTATTAATTTATAGAAGTTTTACTGTATTTTTAAAACAGAGAGTTATATTTTTTGAACTTTTTTATGTTAAAATTTAAAAAAGTAAGTGTTTTTTCAGCCGTTTACATGTTATTTACTTATTGCGCATATTAAATTGAGATGGAAAAAACAGTAAAAGTGAGCCCCCTAACCGAAATTTCTGTATCCGTCACTTGCTTTGTTTTCATTAATCTAAAGTCTAAACGTAACATGCTAGTGTATATTTGCAATAAGATTTAATCTAAATAAATGTGAAATGAATATCAGGCTTGGATTTGACACGAATCAGAAAGAATCACAAAACAACCTCATGTTAAAACAAATGTCACAATTATGACGAGCTATTATGAATATCAAATACTGTATTAACAAGTTTCCGCAATAGTACCAACAATAATACCATAACATTCTACAAAAACCAAAATTAATACCATAACAACATTCTACAAAAACCAAAAATAGTGTAGTAGTACTTAAAAAATTTCTGAAACACAATAGATATAGGGGTATATATAGGGTAGATATAGCAACTGGTAACCATTCACACCTTAGATATAGCAACAGGTACTCATTTAGTTTCTTCTATCAACAAGAACAATATATAAATTGAGAAGGAAACCCCATTGCAATTGATCAACATATATTATTAAATAGAAATATCAACATTAGATAGAAATATCAACTTTCAATACTGATAAAATACTATAATGTATGAATTTTGAAACAAGTTGACAGATTATACACGATTTAACATCAAACAATCGAAATCGAAAACTGTCATTTATGAGCAATCAAAATTTATCATTTAGAAACAAATCAACATATAAGCAATTGAAAATAAATCCATAATCAACATGAAAAAATTGAGATCGACAAGCACGTTCACTCTCGATATTCTATATCCAATTTATTTGTGTCGGAGAAATCGACAATAATCACCTGATCTACTCCAAGCATCCTCAGGATCCCTTCCATTTCTGCAGTCTCTCTATCTAAAACTTGATTATGTTACATAAATCACCAAAGTGAGTTGCCTATTTTTGCTAAATTGCTTCTATGTGAAAAATGAGAAATTCATATTTTAAAACGAGATAGTAGCTAGGATATTTTTGCCTCTGATCTCTGGGGATGGCTTATGTTGTGATGGACAATTCTTGGTTGCATTTTTCGTTATGGTGGTGATAAGAAACATGGGTGAAATAATACGGGAATTTACATCTTATTATTAGATTATCTCGTTGAATCAAAAAGATTAATATTTCTTCTAATATCATAAACTATGTACAGTATTATCAAGTTATTCCTCATCTAAACAGACATAATATATGTGCAATCAATCATCATCACTATGAGCCTCCGACGGTGGTTCACATGTGATACCAGATTCGAATCTTTTCCGTGTTTCGACGGCCTCTTTCACTCTCCTGTCGAATTCCTCATCAGTGCTCGCCAACATGTACTGTAGCTTGAAATTAACCCGATGTTCCACCATAATCTTGTGCCTAGGAATTATCCGCCCTTCAAGCGAATAACTGAAAAACCTGCCGTACTATTCAACATCAGTTTTCTGCTCTCTAATTCTGTAGTGTTCTAGAAGAAGAAATTGCCTATCATAAACCACAAGGAAGAATGACACAAGTACACAACAGTTTTTCAGGGGTATTTTGGTAATTAAAAAATATTACTACGAGCCTAAATTTTAAAGATGTAACACGATGGTGCATACCTAGGAAACTCAATGACATCCTCCAAAGGCCGTATCATCATTCTCCGTAAGTAACGGTACTTGGGACGGAGGACGTCTATGTTGTAGCGGAGAAGCATTGGGAAATCAGAAATCATATCACCCAACACAGGAAGTGATATGCCGAGTGATAAAAAGTATTTTACATTGTGTTCTAGTTTATTTGCTATGCTGCATCCCAAGAGCTCCGGCACTAGGGCCACCACCTTCCCAATGTCACGTTGAGTAACACCAGCTTTTGTCAACAAGAATATGACCTGTCAAGAAGAAGAACAACAATAATACTACTAATAAAGTAGTGTGTAGTAGTAATAATAAATTAATTAATAATAAAGGCGTGTGAACAGTACCACAGGTCGTATCTTCTTGTAAAGACTGTAAGTCAACAACGAGGGAAACTTGGCGAGCATATTGGCAATGGCATCTTCCTCAACTCCTATGTCTCGTAAAAATTGAACCTTACAACACCGCAATATAAGATCACGCAGAACCATTAGATCCGTGTATATAGGTAAGACTGTAATATGATACATCTAAATAAGTATAAAATAAGAGACGGAAACAGGGAAAGCATACATACCTTGGGCACGATGGTTTGCTCGAGATCAACACAGAAAACCATTGGCTTCATAGTTAGGATTCTTCTCATGCCATCTTTGGACATCCCAAGGTAATAAAAGTACCTCACAAGAGGTTTCCATTGATCTTCAATACTACAAGCCATCAATTGCGGTTTAAATGCCAATAATCTCCCCAGATCTTCATCACCGAGCCCAAACTCCTTCAAATATGCTACCTTGATATACAAGATAAAAGAACACATTTTTTAACTAAATACTAGTGGCTGATTTCTAAAGAAGAAAAATCACCCAAAAGATAGGCAAACAACTATCAATCTCAATCCAAAAGATAAAGAACTATCAATATACTCAATCTCACCCACAAATATACGGAATCATTTGACATCTTGCCATTCCTAACATTACTATATTTGTTATGAACTACAACTTACAAGTATCTTCAGATTTGTGGGTCTTAAATTGTTTTTTCTTTTTTCGTTTTCTTTATTAGGCCATGTATTGATTGTATTTATCTTTGGAAGCCTACATTGATGTTACCATGCTTAAATCACAAACATACTCAATATTAAAAAAAATGTATTGTACGTACTGAAACTAACGTAACATAATGTACCTTTTGATTCATCTCTTCCATGGAGAGAAAACCAATCGCTTTCGGACAATCAAAAAGCATTGTTCCAAAGTCATTTTTATCCATACCCATATTCATGTAGAATTCAACACGAGACCGCAATTCTTCCATGCTAAAAGTCAAAACTTCGGGACACCGGCTAACCACATAGCCCATCCAATCCTTCCTTACACCATATTCCTCCAAATACTCAATGATCTCCTCTAGATCCTCCAATCTACGTTCCAATAAATTTCCACCGGCCCGTGTGAAAGCGACTCCGATAAACCTACCTTTCACATGGATCGACTTGAGCCATTCTGCTAACCGTCTAATGGCATCCAGATTTTCTTTAGACGCACATATTAATTTCCCGATTTGTGGGTATGAAAGTGAATTATGCTTTAACCACCTACACATAGTAAATTAAGGTAAAATTCAGAGAACATATACTACCTCAATTAGAAACCATATCACCTCAATTAGAAACCATATCGCAAAGCGTATATATCACAACTAACCTCGATACAATCTTTCTGGCGAATTGCATAGCAAAAGGAAAATAAATATTCAAACTAAAAACTTGGTGTTCAGAGATCATGTACCTTACTAGCGTCACGACTCTACATTCATCAATAAAAGCTTTGGCACGAACGTTATACGAAGACTGGTAGAACTCCCGAGACTCCTTCATGCGAGCAGCCTTGATCATCACATAATCGACGAATTCCGGCATTTCAGAAACCAGATTCTCGCAATAAGTGATCCCAAACCTGTCCTTTCTCAAAGCCTCCTTCAGAATCTCAACAGTTACTCTCCTCCTTATCTCAAGGGCCCTCAGGAGCATTTCATCATCCACTTCGTCTGCGTGACCGAGATCAACTTTTCCCCCCTTGAAGACACTCTGGTCAAGCGGAGGAGACGCGTTCGCGTGAATGGAACCCGGGAATTTCGGGGGCCTTTTACCCAGCAACGAGATCTCGAGCAGCTGTTCTCTGTCTTGTTCGAGTAACGGCAGGTGGATTTCGTGGGTTTCTCCGAGTGGGTTCGGCTGTTCTTCGGGCGAGAGGTGTCGGAGGAGTAGGGCGGCGGACTTGGCGTTGTGAGTTCGGAGAATGGGGTTTCCGGCGGGTGATGCGGCGCCGATGTGATGGTCGGGGTGCGTATGGTGGTTTTGGAGGGAAGAGGAGATGGCGAGGAGATAGGGGTATTTGGAAGTGGTTGAGAGAGGATGGGTAGCGGCGGCGTGAGGAGAATAACGGCGGTGGAGGACGGCGGAGATGTGGTTGTTAGCCGGAGACGCCAGCATTTTTCAGTCGGAGAAATGTATATGTGGATAGAGGCATAAAGCGGGTTTATCCGTTTCGGTTAACTGAAAAAGGAATCAATTTTTAAAATTATTTTTAACATTATCTTTAAAGCTTAATTAGAATTTCCTACTGTTTGACACTTTTAAGTTTTAACACATTTTTACTTAGACCTCTTAATTTTTACTTTTAAAGATTTTTATTTTTTTAATTTATTGAGTACTTGTAATCTTGTATCTATATTTTTTTATTTCATTAATTTTGAAATTATAATACATCTCAACTCTCAAGTAGAAAACGGTTAACCATATCTTTTGTTATTAATCAATCTTATATATTTATATGATATATATTAAACGATCTCACAACTTTTCAAATTGGTCCCATGGTCTAGTGGTCAGGACATTGGACTCTGAATCCAGTAACCCGAGTTCAAGTCTCGGTGGGACCTTGATTTTTTTTCTTTCTCCATTTTTTTACTACGGTAAAAACGTCAGAGAAACTTGGTGGAAGTTTGACTTACAAGCTCGAACCAAGTTGATAATAATTTAACAAGTCAAAGAATGCCAAAGATTTAACTAATACAATTATACTATATGTGCAGTTCAAGTTAAATGATTAATGATTATACTAAGGAAATAATGTCTCGAAACTACGACAACTGGGATAGGCTCCTCAAGGCCACTCTCCTCCGACAAGAGTTCCGTCGTTTCTCCCGTCTCGACTCTCTGTCATCTCCATCGTCATCAAACTTTTCTTCTTTCTCCTCTACAGGATCTTCCAGAAGCTTCCTCCCTTCCGATCCCCGGATATCCTTGTTTTCCCGTCGTGAAATTGAACTTGCAACCAATTGTTTCAACGATCGGAACTTGATCAAGCGGGGCCAATCCGGCGACCTTTTCCTCGGGTCCCACGAATTTCCCGAGGACATAATCGTCAAGAGAATAAGCTCCCTCGACCGAAAGGCCCCCCTCTCTTTCGAGTTGGACTTTTTTGCCAAGATAAATAATTGTGACAAATATCATCCGAGATTCGTTCAATTGCTAGGGCATTGTTTGGACGGCGGCGATGACAAGTTTCTTGTTTACATATACTTGCCAAAAAGAGACCTGTCGAAAGCACTGGTTCCGGATCAGGGCGGTGGCTTACGGTCCTTGGATTGGATTACGAGATGGAAAATCGCACGAGGCGTTGCGGAAGCTCTCTCGTATTTACATCACGAATGTAAATCACCTCTCGTCCACGGGTAAACTTTTATACACTTGTATTTTTGCCATTTACAACCCGTAAAAGTTGACTCACTTCCTTTGTAAATTACAATGCAGGGATGTAAAAGCCAGTAGCATACTTCTTGATCATAGTTTCGAAGTTCGTCTAGGAAGTCTGAGTAAGGTGTTTCGAAGAAAAGACAAATATACATTTCCATGGCGTACTAGTACTACCAGTTTGGATAGTAAGAAAAATATATACTCCCTTCCCTCTGTATCAGACTAAAGACCATTTGTTTGGGGTAGAGGTAGTAAGTGTTTTTTTCCTAATAGTCATGATTTTTGCGTGCACATGTAGGACGAGATACACCCAAAAAGTCGGTTTGTGCTTACGATGTCTACTGCTTCGGAAAGGTATTGCTGGAGCTCGTAACCGGGAAACTGGGTATTAGTTCATGTAGCGATAAAGACGCGGAAGTGGTTTTAGAGACTACGTTGAGTTACATAAACATAAATCGGATGGAACCGATCAAAAACATTGTCGATCCATCGTTAGTGATAGACGAGGAACTCTTGGAGGAAGTCTGGGCCGTCGCAATCATCGCTAGGGCTTGTCTGAATCTCAACACAAAGAGACGACCCATCATCAAGCATGTCCTCAAGGCCTTGGGAAATCCAGCCAAGCTCATCAGCTTAATTAACAAGAGTCCCAAGTAACAAGATTATATTAAGTTGTTTTTAAATGTAAATTTTGTATTTCTGACCTTCAAAAGATAGTGCATAGCAATGTAAATATATGAAATAAATTTACAATTCACCAACGGACCAAAAAGAAGAAAAAAAAAAAAAAAAAGAATTGTGGCTTTGTTTTACCGAGAAAACACGCCAAAATCAGCACAAAAGTATCCTCCGGGTCGCCCGCTTAACCCTCCGGGAACCCGATCCATGTTATTAATCACAAAAAGAATAAAGAGAGATAGAAACAAAATAATCACCTTTTCCCCTTCTAATTAATCCACATGCCCTCCTCCTTCTAAAGGCTCCGGGAATATCTCCCTCGACTGCTGCCTTCTCGCCGACGACGAATTCCCATTATTACCCTCCCCAATCTGAGACCCCGTCGTCCCCGACCTCTTCCCACTACTCGAACCCTCGGCTACCCGAGCCGCCGCCGCGGCGGAGGCGGCCGCCGCCGCCGCCGCCGGATTCGCCGCCACGTCGGAGGAGCTGTGCCGCCAGCTCCCGAACAAGGCGGCATTCCACGACCCTCTGGACGAGGTCGTCCTGAACCTCTCGGAGCTCGTGTGCTGCTCGTCTCTCACGACTTTCAACGGATTCTCGAGAGCTTTGAGGATGTATCTCATCAATGGCCGGCGGTTGGGCTTAGGGTTCAGGCATGACCTGGCGACGACAGCCATGGCCCACACTTCCTCCAGGAGATCCTCGTCGATGATCAGAGAGGGGTCCACGATGCTGGTCACGAGCTCCTTGTCGTAAATGCTGATGTGGGGCAGGGTCGAGTCCAGCCACTCTTTGGTGGTCGCGGGGTCCGCTGATGAACTGATGCCTAGATTTCCGGTCACGAGCTCCAGGAGGACTTTTCCGAAGCAGTACACGTCGTAGGCACATGTCGCGTTTGGCGTGCCTGGAAATTTTAATGTATGAACGAATCAGATATATTCTTTCCATTTCAGTAGGAATTAAGGAAACATTTACTCTCATATCATATGCACTTCAAATATCATATAGTTAAAACACAAGGAGTACAATGATTGAATTTATACGTACCCGAAGCACCTTGGTCCGATGATCTGAAACAGGGAGTAATAAAAAAAGATAAGGTCAACCACAGTCAAATATTAATAAGTGTTTCCTATATTCAACTTCATATCAAAGTACAACACGAAGAAAATAGAATTTACTCACTGCGGAAACCGAAGCAATCTTGTGATCCGATTTTGATGACTGCTGTCCCCCTCCTGAGCACAAACCCCACTTAAACTTCCTAATCGTACTTCAAATTTATCGTCAAGAAGAATGCTGTTGGCTTGAATATCCCTTTTCCCAAAAGAAGAAAATTTAGGATGGAATCATATTGCATATTTAATGAAACAGTAAACTGGAAGAGTCGAGCTATAGTTCAAGACTTCAAGTTCATCTTTTTTGTTTAATCATAGAATGAGAAAAGTCGAAAACAAAATCATGAGCAATCTGTATCTCTACTTCAAGTTTGAAAACTATTTCTGGTGAGAGAGAGTAATACAGTTTGATAAACTATCTCTCTCCAACTTACACGTTTATTTGACTGATCAGCTGAAAACAAACATAAATGAGTGTTTTTAGTGTCAAGTACAAGTATACGCATTCACTCGGTCAAACACTAATTGGAGTTGGGTTCATAAATTTCACAAGAAAAAACACGCCAGTTCAGTAGTACCTGTGAACAAGTGGCGGAGTACACTCGTGATGAAAATAAGAAAGCCCCTCAGCAACCCCGATCGCGATTTTGAGCCTCGTGATCCAATCCAACGACTGCAGGCCATCTTCAGATCCACTCGTCTTCCTGAACAGAGAACTCGAGAGGTCCCCATTCGGCATGTGCTTGTAGACAAGAAACTTCTCATCTTCATTTTCCAAGCAATGTCCCAACAGAGGGACCAATCTCGGATGCGAAGAAACCTTGTTGAAAACATCCAGCTCAGACATGTACAATTCCTTCTTGACCGAAGAACTGAAATCGATCTTTTTTATAACAACTTGAACTCCGCCCTCGAGTGCTGCACGGAAAAGGTCTCCCGAGTGACCATTTTTCAATAGATTCTCGTTGTTGAATTCATCTGTGGCTTGCAGAATCTGCTGGTATGTGAAAGCATCCCCGAGTTTAGATAAGTCCATAACCACCCCCGGGGGTGGGGGGCTACTACCCCCAGTAACGGGGAGGGCTCCCACGCTTACGACCCCACGGCTTTGGTTCGTATTCCCCCCTCCCCTCCTTCGTCTGCATGCGATCACGAGCACAATGGTAAGTATCACGAGAGCAAATAGCCCAAGGCCTCCGAAAACAGAAGCCAGAATAATGACCAATCTATGATTACTCCTGTCAGCAGGTCTCGACGGAATCGAAGGTTGTGTGCCGTTTCGGTTTGGCTCCCCAAAATTGTCGAAAATCAAATTCCTGTCGGCATAGAACGACGCGCATTGAGACGCGCTCCTCTGGCGAGTCGAGTTTCGGAGGCAATTATTGAAGAGAGACGTGGTGGGCCCACGTGCGTAAATCGGGACAAGTCCCTCGAAGTAATTCCCTGACATATCCACGATATCAAAGCCCCTGATTACGGGTGTAATATTTCCATAAAACGAATTGCCGGATATGTTAAATACTGAATCAACACTAGCATTGTTGCTATTGCTATCGACTCGTAAACTGACATTGGGCAGTATACCGGAAAAGTTATTCCCAGACGCGTCTAGGAATTGCAAGGAGGGCAATGACCACAGAATATCAGGGAATTCTCCGGTAAAGCCATTACCACTCACAATCACAGATTCCAATTGAGACAGAGAATAGAATAAATTACCAGGAAGCCCTCCCGAAATGGAGTTGTTTCTGATCACTAACCGCTGCAAGTTTCTCAGGTTTCTCAAATCCAGGGGAAGGGTCCCGGAAAGCGAATTGAACCCGAGATTCAAGAACTGTAATCTGGAAATCGACCCGATTTCAGGAGGGATAACCCCTGACAAGGAGTTATTGGACAAATCTAACACGGTAAGGTTCCCGAGGGCAGCGAGAGTAGTTGGAACCGAGCCCGTGAGAGAATTTCCAGAGAGATCAAGCCCGATAAGGGCAACCAACTGAGATAAGGTGGGAGGGATTACCCCGGTGAGATTGTTCCGAGACAAGTACAGCTGGACCAAGCTGCTCAGGCCGCCGAGGGTTGGTGGAATAGCGCCGGTAATCGAGCAAGACCTAAGATCGAGCACCTGGAGCGCGTGAAGCTGCGTCCCGAACCATTCGGGAATGGGGCCAGGGAGAGGGAAATGGGAGGCGTTGAAGGAGGACAAAAGGGTCAAATCGCGGAGGGCGTCAACTGAGAATTGGGGGTTTGGAGCCTTCCTAGTTCTTCTGAACCCGGAGATGTTGATTCCGGCGACCCGGCCGCCGCTCGTGCAGTGGACGCCGGCCCACGACTTGCACGGGTCGGATCCTTTGCGCCAATCTCGGGCCCTCAACCCTAACGAAGATCTTAACCGAAGCAGAGCCCATCTTTCCGCAGGGAAAATCGAGGGCCGCTGCTGCTGCTGCTCCGCCGAGAAACCAAAAAGCGAGAGGAAGAAGATGATTAAAAACGGGTTGCTCCGACGATCCGCCATTTTTGGTCAAGCTTCATCGAACTTCACGAAAAGTCACACACGCACGCACTCGGAATTCAGAGGTAAACGGGGTTTGCATTTGCTGCGTGTATTAAAGGTGTGGATCAGAAGGGCTTCTTTCTGACTCTTCAAAAACTCTATTCCTTTTTGTTTTTCTTGCAAAAATAAATACAGTGGAGATTATTTATATATAAAAATAATGGAGATTTTGATTTTCTTATAAAAAAAAGTCAATAAAAAAATGGGGGTTTAGGTAGAGAAATGAAAATGGAGAAACAGTAATGGACTGTAGAGAGAGAAAGCGATGACCAGCAGGGAAAGGTAAAAAACTTATATTTATGCTCCCAGAACCAAATATCAAGCTGTCTTTTTTTTTCTTTTTTTCTTTTTTTTTCTATATTATTCGGAATTCATTTTCACCGGCGGGTCGTCGGCCCGTTAATTCTTATCGGGCTCGGGCTTACTAATGAATGCTAACCGGTCACCGCCGGTAAAATCGACCAATGGGGCTACACTTAAATATTTGTCCGTCTGTAGTTAGTTGTACTTCGTATCTCAATACTTGTACATTTGTGGTACCAAAACAATTGTAAATACTACTCCATTGTTCAAAAAAAAAAAATTAATATAAATAAATAAATAAGATAAGTACCATATATATATACATATTAAGTTTCAATAGATATTTTCAAATCACGCGAGATTTTCCTATTTTTTGTGGAATATTTGTTTTTTTAGAATGCAATCAAAATATGAATATTGTAATACTCTATATCAAACTCTTGCTTTTTTTTGTTTGTTGGTTTATTTTTTGCATGGTTGGTCCAAATATTTACTAATGAATGTGTTTTGTTTTTTTCTATGTCAAACAAATATTGTGACATGAAAGTAATGTAATGTGACTCGAATTTGAGCTCTACACGTCAAATTATAGACAATTTAGCCAAGAAACTGTGGCGTATTGCCTTATCACAATCGAAAAATAGTCCAATGTGACGGTTGTCGTGAGTTAAGTTGTGTATGAACTTTAAAAGAAATATCGATCAGATCGAAGCATTCGTCATTGTACTAGCGTATGATTTAAAAAGATCGAACGAGGCATGACCCACCGCCCTACCCGTCTTTGTAAGTTCAAGGACCCGTCCTACAAAAGATCTTGTGGAGCCTTTTTTGGTATTTTTGATATTTTAGTTGAAATGTCTAATTTGGAAAATATATTATGTTAATTAATTTTATTTGAGTCAAGTATGATTGATTTGGCATTTATTGGCAAGACATTACCAATGTGTTATAGGCTTATAGCAACAGTAAAATCACTCGCAGTGAATGATTGAAATGTAAATATGTTTTTGGTATTTTTTTAAAATAAATTTAATATGCACACATTTATTTGATATCAATTTTTTTTTTAAATTGAATTATTATATAAAAAATTAAAGTATATAGTATGTATGACCATGATAGTGCACATACATACATAGTACAATGTGTTTGGAAGTTGAAAGTGATTTGATGAAATTAAATGCAGTTTCATCCATAATTTAATGTTTTGAGTTGTCATTTCGTCAGAAATGAGTTTTCATAAGAATGGAAAATATTTAAGGAATGATATTCTATGATACTGATTTATTAACACAATGGGGAAAGTAATTACATAACTTATCATTTATACTCTAAAAATATATAGAAAAAATGAACACGTTCTTAAATACACCAGACAATAGTCTATTATTATGATAATAATAAGTTTTTTTCTAAACTCAAAATGATATTTAAATTGATTGTAATTTGAAAAGTCAAAATGATTTAATATTATCTAAATTGATGCGGTGTTTATTTGTAAATTACAAATAAACAATACTCTATAGATAGTTGAAAAGAAAAAGTATGTTATAAATAAAAAAGAGTCTAATAAATAAATCACCTAAATAAAAAAGAGTCTAACCATATATTCTTTAGGATTGAAATCACCTAAATAAATTTAATTTCTTTACATAAAGAATAATAATTTTAATAAATTATTAATTATTTTAAGAAAAATATGAAATAATAATTTTACATTAACTAAATTGTATACTTAAAATTTTTAATTAAATTTTTTTTTTAAATGAACTCGATCAAGGTGAAATAAGTTGAAATGAATTGAAAATGAACAGACCTAATGGTTGTAAGTTGCAAGTTTAATTACTATTCTTAAAAAAAAGATTAAAAATATTGGTAATAATAGATAAAAAAAATGAATATATTAATTGAAAATGAACAGAACTAATAATGGTTGTAAGTTGCAAGTTTAATTACTATTCTTAAAAAAAAAAAGATTAAAAATATTGGTAATAATAGATAAAAAAAAATGAATATATGTTAAATAATAAATAGGTGTATTTACGTATGCATATTGATTTGCTTTATTTTCGGTGGTTGATTTCGTTAATTATATATAATGGTAAATTACTGATTATAAATTGTCATTCATTTATTAGTTGGTAGTACTGTAGTAGTACTATACTGTATCACATTATATGAACACATGCGAGACTTTACTTATTAAAAGTAAAAAGGAATTAATTATAAATAAATGCAACGTTAAATGATATTTTGTGTTTGATTTTTGTGATGAAATATGTCAACAAATGGAAAATGTACGAACTGAACAGAGTGTGACTATGTCGGATGAAAGTCATTATCAAAATAATTGAAAAATAGAATAAATATTTCAACAATCGTTGTACTTTCTCGTCTAAAATTTAAGTTACATTTTTTTCCATTCGTCTCAAATTTATGATTAATTTATGAAAATAATTAATTTCACGTTTTAATTTAAATGAAAATTTTATTTTGATGTTTTTAATTATATATTTTTAATAATTATTTACAATTATTTATTTTATAAATGTAAAAATAAATTTTGTTTTAATGTGTTTATTTTTATTATTTATTTTTGTGTTCGAATAAATGTAACCCTTTAACTTCTTAATATATTTTCAGAAGATCTATTGTTTTGGTGTAACATTAATTTGTCCATGCAATGGACAATTATTTGAAAACAATTTAATTACTCAAGTTCTTAAAAAAACTCTTTTTTATTATTTTAATATATAAATTTACTCTTAAAGTGTGCAATTAATATTTAAATTTTACTAAAAGTAAATTACTGTTCAATTATATATTGTGTGTGTGCTGTTTGATGGAAGGACAGCGTTACATCAACTAACTTACTCATACAATATTACTTCTATTCATTATTGAAATGGAATAATAGAGATGTAGATAACATGTCTCCATCTTATTATTTTACTGCGTCAGCGTAAAGAAAAATACACTTCAATACTCTTATTTTTATTTTTATACTCCCATTTTAGAATAACTGGTGGGAATTAGGTGGTGGACATATATATACCAAAAAAAACTTAAATAGAATAATGTTTCAAATTGAAAATTAAACATTGAAAAACATATAATGGTTAAAAAATTGCAAAACACTTTTTTTGAAAAAAAAAATAATTTAGGGTTGTTAGGTTTTGTTGGTTGAGCACTTGAATTGAGGACGGTAAAACTCAATTTTCTTAGTATTATATGTTCAATTCAATTCGGATCGATTCAATTCTCTGATCGTTTCAGTTCGATTAAGCGGATCGTTTCAATTCTCTAATCGTTTTAGTTCAATTCAATTTATTTCGATGAACTTAGTTTAAAATAAAATAAAATAAATAAAATAATTTGAATTAATAATTTAACTATACAACATAGTTACTACATAAAATATTATTAATATTTTTTAAAAAAATATTTAACAATTTATAATAATTATATTAAAAATTCCATTTTACTTTCAAAATCATTAAATTCAGTTAAAAAACAAGTCATTAGACCGTTTATATTAAATTACTTCATTATAATTATTTTTTATTATTTTAAACTTTTTTTTAAATGAACTAACTTGGCATGAATTATATTAAAGCAAATTAAATTTAATCGAGTTATATAACAATCATAACATGGTATAAAAATGAACTTCAAAAGTGAGTGTGACTTTAAACTTGTACACAAATGGAGACCACATGGCATGGTACGTGAAGTATTTATTCCATAATAATTGTGAATAATTAGATGTAAAGAGAATTATAAATAAACCTGGGATCGTGAACCCAATTAACTTTCTGTCGAGTGCTCAATCTATGATTACATATTCATTTGCTTCTTTATAATTAATTAATAATTTTATAATTAAATCGACCGGAGTTGCAATTTTTAAAATTAATTTACGTAATACGGAGTAAATTGTTATACTCCTATTAAATATAGTCACAATGAATTTTATATAATTTGTGATCACTTTTCTACAGTATTTTTTTTTCTTTTAATAGAAAATTATACAGTACTACCAGTTATAAAATTGAATTACTTTTAAATATTGAGATCCATATTGGGATCCTGTCAGTCAGTGTCAGCCATGTTCAGTTATTAATTGACATAAAAATATAGATTTAAACAAAATAAATATATGTAATTCTTTATATTATTGAACAATGACAAGTTTTAACAAAATATCTTGTAGAGAGAGGTACATGTATGAAGAGATAATATTTTTGTTATTTAACGTTTAAATTGAATTTTACAAATTTATCGTACTTAAAAGGGTTTATTACATTTTGCAACCCCATGTATAGGGTTTTTTTACACTTTGCAACCTAGTCGGAATTTCGTAACACTTTGCAACCCAAAGTATACGGGTTTTCATTTTGCAACCTGGATCGGAATATTCTATCGAATATTCCGTTTAAGAGGCTTTTTTATGATTTTAAAATTCATCACATTGAGTTATTACATATTTACCCTCCCAGTCTAATTTCGGTCAAATGAGTTTATTTATTAAAAAAAAAACCGATTATATAAATGGATGAAGAAGAATAGAGCCGCGATTATACTTCACCCCTAATTTCCATGAACCCTAATTGCAGCGTCCCTAAATTCAGCCCCTCTCGCGATCGACGAAGAAAAGAGATGGACGAATTCTGCCGTTGCGGAAAGCCAGTGGTGAGTCGCACTTCTTGGAGTGATTTGAACCCAGGAAGGAGGTATAAAGCATGTAATCAGTTTCGGGTAAGTGATTTAATTTCTGAAATTTTATCTTCTTAGATGTTTAGGAATTAAGGGTATTCTGTTCCAACCCCAATTTCTGTAAAAACCCTAATTTATGTAGAAATCCCAATTCATGTGAAACCCGAATTTCTGAAAAATCTCAATTCGTGAGAAACCCTAATTTCTGTAAAATTCCCAATGAATGCGAACCCCTAATTTCTGAAAAAATCCCAATTCATGTGAAACCCTAATTTGGATGAAATTCCCAAATTCTGTAAAAACCCTAATTTGACAAATTTCTGATTTATCTCAATTTCTGCAGAATGGAGGGTGTGAATACTTTGTTTGGGTTGACCCTCCCGCATGTGAAAGATGCCATCAAATAATTCCTGGCCTTTTGAGAAATATCAATTCAAAGGTGGAAGAATTGGAGGTGCAGAAGAAAAAAGTTGAGGAATTGGACCAGTTGATGAAAAAAAGGATCTTGAGGCTGACTATTGCTCTTGTAGCAGTCATGGTCCTTCTCTGCAGTTTTTTGAAATAAGTTCTGATTGTGTAATGGCATGTAATGGATTCTGTTTTGTGTTGTCTACTGTAATGGATTTAATGTTCTTGTTCACTGGATTTAATGTTCTTGTTCTAATTCTGAAGTTCAAAAGTTCCTTCTTGGGCATACTGAAGTTCAAACTCATAGCAAAATACTAAAATTCAAACATGAACCATAACAAAATACTAAAGCCATAACAAAATACTTAAGTACATTACTGAATGCTTATACATTACATACTGAAGTTCAAACTTAAATCATCCAAACTGAAGTTTCAAACTTAAATCATCCAAACTGAAGTTTCAAACTTAAAACAACCAAACTGAAGTTTCAAAGATGTTTACTAAATCACAAAATACATGACAACACTGGTTCACTTGGATTTCTTTTTTGGAACTGTTGAAAACATAGGCCCAATATCAGCCGAATTTCTAAGTGTGACCAATGATCCACCAAGCCTTTTCAGAAGTTCTGGTTGTGATAATGGTACACGAGCAGCTGCAACAGGTTGAGATGATGAGGGTCTAGCAGCATCAACAAGAGGGGCAGACTGAGCTGCAACAGGTTGAGAAGCAGTCACCTTAGCCACTTTCTTCCTTGAAATAACAGGCAATTTTTTACTTGGATTGGCTTTAGGAGCATCTGGAGAAGGAGCAACTTCCTTTTTCCTTGGACTCCTCCTCAATAGAGTAACTGGAATTGGAGTAGGGGCAGGTTCCATCTTCCTTGGACTCCTCCTCAATGGAGTAACTGAAATTGGAGCAGGGGCAGGGTCCTTCTTCCTTGGACTTCTCCTCAATGGAACCTGAGGTTGAGTAGACACTGGTTGACTTGGAGCTGGTTGACTTGGAGCTGGTTCATGCCCTTGGCTCTGTGACATCTTTTCATTCTTGGCCTAACAACAAAGTAAAGACATCTTTTCATTCTTGACACAGTAAAGACACTCAGTACACACAAAACCTTTCATTTTTCCAAATGCGCGCATTTTTTCCAAAAAATCAGCTACAATTACTGAGGACACACCAGTGATTACAGAAAACTCTGAAATGCACTATTTGATCAAAACATGTCCATTTGCACTTTTTTTTCAAAAAAAACAGCAATGATACACTCTACAGCCCAGTCAAATGAAGTTTGTTTTCAAAACTTGTGAAAAGCACTATTTTTCATAACATGTCAGAATACTTGTTTTTAAAAAAAACACTACACAGTACACAAAAAACATGTCAACTGCCTTTTTTTTTCACCAAAACAGTACAGTACTCAAAAATGTCAAAAATGTCAACAATGTCAAAAATGTCACAAAATCAGTACTGAAATGACACAAAAATGGATAAATGACTGTAGGTTCACCAAAAATTTGCATTTTTGCAAGAAAACAGAAGTACATTAAACATGTAAAAAATTTACAAAAAACTGTAAGTACACTAACCTGTGGACATCCTCTTGCATTGTGGCCAGTTTTCTTGCAACCACTACACCTAGCATCCACAATAACCCTTCTCAGCTTTCCAACCTTGGCAGTGCCCTTTATCTCCCCTGGCTCCAACTTTCTCTTGTGCTTCTTGGGTCTACCTGGCATATTCTGAATGTGAGGAGGAATCAGAGGCAGCCTTTCATCTGGAGGGGAAGGCCATTCATCTTGGTTACTCATAGGAGTCATGTAGTGGCTGTAGCTTCTCAAGTAAGAATCTTTAGTGTAGCAGGCAGCAACATACTCTTCTGGCTTGTACCTCATGTAGTTGAGGCATGCTATAACATGGGCACATGGTATGCCACTGATTTGCCACCTTCTGCATCCACATGTTCTTTCTCCAAGATGCACAGCAAAGTACTTTTCATTGGGTCCACTCACCTCAAATGCCTTCTCTCCATTCCAGGTAGCAGACCACCCAAATGATTTTACCTTATTTTTATCCAACAGCTTCTGTGGATTGGGACACAAAATTCCAGAATGCTTCATCATATCTGCTCTGTTCAATCCCACCCTTTTCATTAGAAGCCTCCTAATGTCTTCTAGCATCCTCAGTATTGGCCTGCTTCTTGCCTTCAAGACCACTGCATTGAAACACTCTGACAGATTATTCACAATCATATCAGTATTATTCAAAGTACCAAAATGGGCTTTTGACCAGTGTTGAGGGTTTCTTTCAGTAATCCACTCAAATGCAGCAACAGATCTGTCCTTCACTTCATTCATCACTCTCTGCAAATCAACAACTCTTGTTGCCCTAGCAGCCCTCCACACAACAGCAGCCAATCCCATCCCTTTGTGAGTTAACTTGAAATTGGCATAAAGATGCCTTACACAGAACCTGTGTTCAGAACCAGGCATCACATCTCTCACAGCATCAACCAAGCCTTTCTGCTTATCACTCATTACTGTCCACATGTGACTGCCACTTTGAGATATTCCTAGGTCAGTGCACACAAGGTTGATGAACCAATGCCAAGTACTGGAAGTTTCCTTCTCAACCACTGCATAAGCAAATGGGAAAATCCCATTGTTCCCATCTATCCCCACAGCTGTGAGTAGCATACCTCCAGAACCTGACTTCAAATGGCATCCATCAAAACAAATCACTCTCCTGCAGCCCTCTAGTAAACCTCTCTTCAAGGCATCCCAGCATATGTAGAATCTCCTAAAGACAGCATTATTGCCCACTACACTGGACTTTATCACAACACTGCTCCCAGGGTTGCTTCTGAAAATCTCTTCAGCATACTTATACAGTAGAGAATACTGCTCAGCTTCATCACCATTGCCCATCTTCAGTACCTTGTTCCTCACTCTATAACATTGAGCCCTGTGAACTATACAACCAAGCTCCTTTTGCATTGTCTCAACCATAGAATCAATAGGCCATGTAGGATTACTCCTCAACCTATCTTTGTAGTGCTTGAACAAAAACCTTGTGTCAACTTGTGTGACTTTCTCCTGTCTCACACAAGTATGTACATCTTCCAGTGTCTTCACTTGCACTGTGTCTTCACCAGACATTTTAGAACAGAAAATGACAAATGGGCATTTACTTGTCTTGCACTTAACTTGCACTTTAGTGGCATGGTTGATTGTGAACTTCAAGTCCCTTCCACTCTCCACAGCATACTGTCTAACTGCTTCCCTGAAAAGTGACATTTCAGAATACTTGTGTCCTACTTCAAAGTCAATTTTCTCTCCAATAGGAACTTGGTTGAACTCTCTGAACCCCCTTTTCTTTCCCTTCCCCCTCACAGCCTTGGATTTCATCTCAACTTCCTCTTTTTTCATCTGCCTTTCTACTTTTGTTCTGCTCCTTGTGACTGGCCTCTTGGATCCACCTACATCAGATTCATTGCAACCCTCACTCTCAGCCTCCATATCAGTAAACTTCTTGAACTGCTCAATATCATCATCATAACAGCCATCACTGTCCTCAAAGAAATCAGAAAGCTCAGAATCTTCTCCAAATGACTGCTCTATCTCACTGTCACCATCATTGATTTCTACTCTGGGATGAGATTCATCTGCCATTTCTTCAACAGCAGGTTGTGTTGGAATAGGTGACCGGCGAGCCAACGGTTGGCCGAGCGGTTAACCGTATTCCGTTATATAACGGTTTATTTCGTTAATTAATGAAACCTATATTAATGGCATATACTATATCTGCTCCCAATGTTGAATCATAGATATAGTCCTGTACTGTTACACATGTTGTATGAATTCGGTTTTGTGGAAACCGAGAGATAATTCTGTTAACGCAACGTAACTGGTCAAACTCAGTTCCTAGTCGATGGGTTACGCCAATAACAAGGATACCCGGCCTTTCCCCCTTGAGACTAGCACTTAGTGTATGTGGGCTAATCTCGAGCCTCGGTGTTGGGACATCGACATACTTGAGTGGGTGCTCACTGTTGATGAGTTCACTGAACCCCCTCTCCCTGGAATCTCTAAGTGGTTATCACTGATCGAGTAGAGAATTCCATAATATAGTTGTACACAATTAATCCTTAAGACCCAGACATCACCGTGACTTCATCAGAGGACTAGCTGTATCGTGACGTGTCTCTGATTCCCTGGAAAGGGAGTAAGTCGAAAAAGGAGACAATGTTCGTGCAGTTCGAAATCTGATGTGAAGTCTGTGCATGGTAGTAGGGGATCTGATCGCTTGATATAGATCATGGATGTCCTGTGTGTTCTGATGGTTCGTAGTCCCGGAATCTCTGGCCAGAGTTGAATAGTGAGGTGATTAGAGAAATGTGTTTCTCTGAATCAATCACGAATGGATTTTACGAAACCTAGAACGTACGCACAGTTATCAAACTCAACAAGAGATCTCGATTAACCAATATCTCTAGTTTGATCGGGACATATGTATCGGAGGGATCGTACTGTACGCTAACTATATTACAAGGTTCTTGCAGGCACTTCATTTGTATCTAGGGAATTTGTGAAGCGTGGCTGCTAGACGCTCGTCACTGATTCGTTGGGCACCGACTTGTTCGGAGATTAAATAATATGATTATTAATCTAAAACTCTTGGGAGTAGTTGAAATAAGAACAATATGTTGTTCGAATCACAATATGTTGTGAGCCCACGGCTAGTTATACACCTGAACCATTGAGGGTCACATTCTCGTGTAAACCGATCCTTGAATACGATCATGTATTAATTAACTGTTAATTAAGTACATATAGTCGGAGGTCAATATGATTGAATCCGAGATTCATAATTGTGATTATGAGTTGGAAATAATAATGAGCTAAAGAAAACGGACACGATGGTGTACACTTTCTATTTTGGGAAATTTCCCGATTTAGCAGTACCCCTGAAATGGGCATTCCGATTTTGTGAAATTGGAATTTTTTATTTTTATCTCATATTGATGAGAAAATTAAAACGAGAAAGAAAATATAATCGTTATATTTTTCGGAGATGAAATTGATTGTCAATTTTAGAGAAACGTAATGACGGCTAATGTATTGGGCCGGCTGGGGTTAATGGATCCGATCCATTAGGGTTTGAGCCCAACAAGCTCTTTTCTTCACCTATAAAAGGAGCTCCATAGGCATGAGAATAAACACACCAAAGTGAAGAGCTCAAAACCCTAGCCTCACTTTCTCTCCTCTCCTCTCTCCCTCTCGTCCGCCCCCTCGGCCCCTCCCTCGGAGGACCGCCGACAACCGGAGCCGCCGCCCGCCGCCGCCTAGTGCCGCCGCCGGCAGCCGCCTCCCCTCGCCGGAATCCGATTCCGGCACCGTTTTTCCGGCCCGATTTTCCCGTCGTATTCTCCCTTACGTGTTTCTAGTGCAATACGTAAGTTGGATTACCTATACGAGGTGAAACCTGATTAGACGAGAGACGCCGAAGGAACGCCCGAGCACAGCCCGAGTCGCGCCCGTGCGCTCCAGCCGTGACACTCGAGTCCAGCCGAGAGCCCCGCCACTCGCCCGGCTCTCCCCGCACACGACCCGTGCCGTCCCCGCGTCGCATCCGCGCGACTTCCGACGAACCTCGTTTCGTCCGATGAATCCCTGAGGTACTTACGATTAAATTTAGATTTAATTGTTTGCGTTAAATGTTTGCGCTATGTACTGTTAATGTTTGCGCTATGGGATTTTTAATTGATAAAGATAAATTAATTGTGATTAATTTAAATGTCAATTAAATTCAAATTGATTGGAATTAAATAATATGATTATCTTAATTGTCAATTTGACGCAAACTGATTATGTGCACATGTTTACGTAATTAATTATATATGTGTAATTAATTAATTTGATTAAATTAATTGCACAATTCAAGTTGATTAGAATTAAATAATGTGATTATGTTAATTGTCAATCTGATGGAAATTAATTATGTTCGGATGTTTACATAAACTCAAGTTGATTAGAATTAAATAATAAGATTATGTTAATTGTCAATTTGATGCAAATTAATTATGTCTGTATGTTTACGTAATTAATTGTAATATATTAATATGATTAATATAATTGCGCTATAAGTAATATATTAATATGATTAATATAATTGCGCTGAAGTAATTATTTTTATATGATAAATTTAATTGCGCTGGATTTAATTTATGTAGTATGGGATGCATGAATTAAATATTTAATTATTTGATAATTAAATTAAATGGTGGATTATTTATTCTAATTAGATTTGAATTAAGTCAATTAATGCATGTAATATTGAAAATATGATTTTCAATAAAATAAAATAAATATAATGTAAAATGTTTACATTAATGAAAAACGGTTTTTCATAAAAATTTTTGTTTTCCGCTGCGTATACATGCACGATCCCCAACAGTGGTATCAGAGCGTAGGTTCTGAAATTGATTAATTGTCTATGAATATAATCACCTAAAGCATGCTGTTTGTTGAATTGATTGATTTAATGTTGTTTAATTGGGACTTAGTTGTTTCTATTAAGATATTTATTTTTATCTAATAGATTGAAACAATGCCTAATTTGTTATCAAGTAACAATTCAATGTCGAACATGAATGCACCTCGGGGAGTGATTCATCTAGACTTGTTTTTGTTAAAACAAATTAGAGACATCGAGCCATTTGATGGCATGATTCGATGGTCTGCTCGGCTCCCCCATTTATGGGAGATAGGGTCGCTCGCATGATGAATCGCTGGTTAGAAACCTCGAGTTTCACTTACGAGACATCACGTTTTGATTATTAAGATATTAATAAATTGAAATAGAAAGGAAGTATCAATATTTAATTTAGTGAAATTATTTATTGACCAATTAAATAATTGATTTAAATATTCGATCAACAAGGTGATAGATTAATTATTTGATTTAATTGTTAAATCAAGATTAATAGAGCACCATTTAATTTGCATACCTCGTTTTAATTGTGATTAAATGCTATGTGAATTATGTGAGATATATATATTGTGATATATGTTATGATCGTATGTGCTCGTTAGGATGACCTATAGAGGACATAGTTGTTAAGAATCAACAATCGATCACTCACTTCATTCTCTCCTGAGAATGTATAACGATTATTCTGATGAGATAACCAATCCTATACTCCTCCATTCTCTCCCGAGAATGTATATCAAGCCTTAAAGGAGAACCGATGTGTCGTTCTTTCTCTTTTCCTTCTACCGACAATAAATTATGTGAAAGCCACTTACATGTAGTATGGTATGCCGTGTTAGCGGGGAGTACTGCTTGTGAGTTAAGCTGTAATTTATTGACATAAGATGGAGAGGTGTTAGCTACGATTCTTTTAAATATGTGTGGTCGGATAGATTAACTATGGGCTTACACATGTTTACTGGAGTCCAACTTTCACTTCTCACATCGGTAGGTCGGTCTTGACACATGGTTGACTTTGAAGGGTACGATTAACGTAGTTCATTGTCATGGTGAGGAAAAGTAATCTTTAGGGTCACATAGAGATGTGATTGAAAATGTTTCTACCTTTAGGTGAATGTAATCGGGCTAGATTAACTACGGGTTATATTCACGCTATTGGACCTAAAGCCCAACTAAGGAAAAATAAGTTTTCCCGTCTGTCTGCTAGAGGATAGCGGAATTCGAAAAATTTAGTGGGAGGCAATTAAATGATAAAGACCAAACATTTAATTGTAATCATTAATAACGAATTATCTCAATGTTAATCTTCTTAATATTTCTCAGTAATATTCTCTAAAATATCCCGTAACATCGATACTCGACCAATCAAAACTCACTGGCCCAAACCATTTGAATTGGAATCTCAATCTTGTGATTTAAAATGATGAGTGCCTCTATGTACTTGAGAATAGATTATTTGATAATCTCACTCAACCTTTGACTGCTGAGGAATGCCACTTATGAGAAGTGGATTTCTAGTTCTTATGAATCGTTCATTATGAACTACAACATGAACAAAGCTCGATCCTTCAATGGATAAGTTGTTCAAGATGTTGATCAAAGAGTCAACCATCAATACGAGAAATTTGTTCTCATTATTGCTTCTTCATGAAAGAAGTGTTCTTCTTGAAGAAAATGACGGAAATGGTTTCCGGTCTAAGCATAAAGATGGATAAAGGTGATACTAGAAGGGCGACTAAGAACAAGGTCAACAAATGAGTTGATGACGCTTGCCATCGTTGTGTGAATAAAGGCCATAGGGCCATAACTGCTAAAATACCTTGGGCAGAAACGTTCTGACAAAGGTTCGTATTGGGTTGTAGTTATTCTATTGTTTTGAACAATTGATTATTTGTTTCGTCTAAATTTAGAAACCTGCTATTAATAGAAATGTTCTATTATTAGATCTTACTTCTATATTTGATATAGAAGATAAAGGTTTTAATTTTGTTTTGGAAATCCGATTTCCTTTATACAAAAGAAAGCAAATAAGATTTGCTAAAGACGATAAACAAATAAACAAGAATGAACTAAACCCAAATATCAGCAATGGATAGAAGTCAAAACCCCGCACAACTTTAGCACGCTAGTTGAGTGTGTTGAAGATCTATTGGATTTGATCCAAACGGAGATGTGTGATCCATTAATGTGTTACTGGTGAGGGTGGTTTTCAACTACCAAATGTACTTATGAAGTACACGTCTCTAATTTTGAAATGTTCAATAAATTTAGACATCAAAGTACGAAACCAACTTGGTTGCTATATTTAGAAATTACGATATGATCGTGGGCACCAAGCTTATTGACTATCTAAAAGAGAATATGATTCTTTGGCAATGGACTCCATCTGGAACTCCTTAATTGTATTGAGTGTCCGAATGTTGGAATCAAATTTTGTTGGACATGGTTCGATACACAAAGGGGTTCACCAAATTGTCGACGAAACTGTAAAAGTCCTGCACTTTTGACAGTCGTCCATTTGCTGAATGGTGTTACCACCAAAGCAGTTAAAACCACACCACATGAACTTGGGCACTCCCGTATCCTGCTTGCGTGAAGCGGCTAGTGGGAGATAAGTTGGATAGTAAATCCGGCTTATGCCATTTTGTGGGGTATCCTAAACATTCACAAGGATACCTGTTCCACTATATTTCTAAAACAAAATGTTTGTTTAAAGAAATGTTGCCTTCTTAGAGAAGAAGTTTCTATTCGATAGAAAAGGCAATATAGTAAATCTCGAAATAGTTCGAGAATATGAACCACACTATGAAGTTCAAACACAAGTACTTGGAGATGAACCAATTCAACAAACCACTAATATACCTGTTCATCTATCAGTTCGTTAATCCGAAAGTGTTCGGAAGGTACCTGATAGACTGTTCCAACTTGATAATGATCAAGATAAAGTTGACGATGGATATGATCCAATAAACTTCAACTGATTCGTATTGGATACGAATATGGGACATTGGCTTATTGCCATGAAATTCATAATGGACTGTATGTACTCCAACAAGGTTTGACCTTGGTAGATCCACTAAAGGGAATCGTTCCCAAAGGCTGCATATTGATCTATTAATTATGACGTGAGAGTATATATATAGAAAGGTGTGACCTTTAAAGCAAGGATGATGGCGAAAGAAGTTACTCAAAGACAATGTGTTGTTTATGAGGCAATCTTTCCATCAGTCGCTGTGCTTAAGTCCATTACAATTTTGCTGGCCATTTCTGCGTAGTATGACTATGAGATATGGAAAATAGATATGAAGTCTACTTTCCTTAAATGTGATATTATGGAAGAGTTGTAGCGCAGCCGGAAGGCTTCATATTTTCTGGAAAGGAGCAAAAGGTTTGCATACTCCAGCGATCCATTTATGGATTGAAACGAGCATCCCTAAAATGGAGCATGTGTTTTAAACACAATAGTCAAAGCGTTGACTTGGTATAAAACTTGAAGGTACCTTGTATTCAAGAAGGTTAGTGGGAGCGCAGTGAAATTTAAGTGTTGTACGTTGATGACATACTAATCATAGGGATGATTGAGTGATGTTGCAGTCAACGAAAGCACGGTTATCCACACGTTTCTCGAATAAAGGATTTGAGCAGAGACATCCTACGTATTGTGAAACGTCACTATAGATATAGATCTAGAAGGATGCAAAATCTTCTCAATCCTTGTACATAGAAACTGTTTCTGAAATGGTTTAGCATGGAAGAATCCTGAAGAGATTCTTGCCAATGTCCCATGGGGTTCATCTCTCGTAATTCGTGTGACTGTAATGTTGATGGAATTCGAGGAGATGAAATGGACAACACATATATCTCCGCACTAGGGAGCATTATGTATGGCATGCTGTGTACTAGACGTGATATTATAAATGTTGTGAGTGTCACAAGTGAATATCAGTCGAACCCAAGACCGGCTTATTTGAAGTCGTGAAGGACGAAATCCTTAAGCACTAGCAATCAAAAGCATTAAGGAATTGTTCTTAGTCTATGGGAGGTCCGAGTTGAATTTAGAGGTACTTGCGAACTCTAGTTTTCAACCGGATGTGGATGACTAAAAGTCGATATCAGGATTCATATTCGAGCTTAGAGGTGGTGTCGCTTGCTGGAATGGTTCCTGCAACGACTAATGATTCTACCACAAGAACCTGAATATGTTGCAGCATCTAAAGCTGTAAAAGAGACTGTTTTGGACACGGAACTTTATCCAAATGTTGGTTATAGTTCCGGACGCAAATAATCAAGTAACTTGTACTGTGATTATACGGTGTCCTGTAGCGAATGCTAAGGAACCGAGATCTCATCAGAAGTCCAAACATGTACTTAAGAGAATATCATGTGATCTAAGAGATCAATGACAGAGGTGACGTCTGAGTCGAGAGTGTCACTTTGGAAGATAACTTTGTAGATCCCTGTACCAGGCCTTTATCTGAATATGTCCGCGAGAAACATCGAGAGTCGATGGGACTAAGATTCATGGATAGTTGGCTCTAGGTCAAGTGGGAGATTGTTGGAATAGGTGACCGGCGAGCCAACGGTTGGCCGAGCGGTTAACCGTATTCCGTTATATAACGGTTTATTTCGTTAATTAATGAAACCTATATTAATGGCATATACTATATCTGCTCCCAATGTTGAATCATAGATATAGTCCTGTACTGTTACACATGTTGTATGAATTCGGTTTTGTGGAAACCGAGAGATAATTCTGTTAACGCAACGTAACTGGTCAAACTCAGTTCCTAGTCGATGGGTTACGCCAATAACAAGGATACCCGGCCTTTCCCCCTTGAGACTAGCACTTAGTGTATGTGGGCTAATCTCGAGCCTCGGTGTTGGGACATCGACATACTTGAGTGGGTGCTCACTGTTGATGAGTTCACTGAACCCCCTCTCCCTGGAATCTCTAAGTGGTTATCACTGATCGAGTAGAGAATTCCATAATATAGTTGTACACAATTAATCCTTAAGACCCAGACATCACCGTGACTTCATCAGAGGACTAGCTGTATCGTGACGTGTCTCTGATTCCCTGGAAAGGGAGTAAGTCGAAAAAGGAGACAATGTTCGTGCAGTTCGAAATCTGATGTGAAGTCTGTGCATGGTAGTAGGGGATCTGATCGCTTGATATAGATCATGGATGTCCTGTGTGTTCTGATGGTTCGTAGTCCCGGAATCTCTGGCCAGAGTTGAATAGTGAGGTGATTAGAGAAATGTGTTTCTCTGAATCAATCACGAATGGATTTTACGAAACCTAGAACGTACGCACAGTTATCAAACTCAACAAGAGATCTCGATTAACCAATATCTCTAGTTTGATCGGGACATATGTATCGGAGGGATCGTACTGTACGCTAACTATATTACAAGGTTCTTGCAGGCACTTCATTTGTATCTAGGGAATTTGTGAAGCGTGGCTGCTAGACGCTCGTCACTGATTCGTTGGGCACCGACTTGTTCGGAGATTAAATAATATGATTATTAATCTAAAACTCTTGGGAGTAGTTGAAATAAGAACAATATGTTGTTCGAATCACAATATGTTGTGAGCCCACGGCTAGTTATACACCTGAACCATTGAGGGTCACATTCTCGTGTAAACCGATCCTTGAATACGATCATGTATTAATTAACTGTTAATTAAGTACATATAGTCGGAGGTCAATATGATTGAATCCGAGATTCATAATTGTGATTATGAGTTGGAAATAATAATGAGCTAAAGAAAACGGACACGATGGTGTACACTTTCTATTTTGGGAAATTTCCCGATTTAGCAGTACCCCTGAAATGGGCATTCCGATTTTGTGAAATTGGAAATTTTTATTTTTATCTCATATTGATGAGAAAATTAAAACGAGAAAGAAAATATAATCGTTATATTTTTCGGAGATGAAATTGATTGTCAATTTTAGAGAAACGTAATGACGGCTAATGTATTGGGCCGGCTGGGGTTAATGGATCCGATCCATTAGGGTTTGAGCCCAACAAGCTCTTTTCTTCACCTATAAAAGGAGCTCCATAGGCATGAGAATAAACACACCAAAGTGAAGAGCTCAAAACCCTAGCCTCACTTTCTCTCCTCTCCTCTCTCCCTCTCGTCCGCCCCCTCGGCCCCTCCCTCGGAGGACCGCCGACAACCGGAGCCGCCGCCCGCCGCCGCCTAGTGCCGCCGCCGGCAGCCGCCTCCCCTCGCCGGAATCCGATTCCGGCACCGTTTTTCCGGCCCGATTTTCCCGTCGTATTCTCCCTTACGTGTTTCTAGTGCAATACGTAAGTTGGATTACCTATACGAGGTGAAACCTGATTAGACGAGAGACGCCGAAGGAACGCCCGAGCACAGCCCGAGTCGCGCCCGTGCGCTCCAGCCGTGACACTCGAGTCCAGCCGAGAGCCCCGCCACTCGCCCGGCTCTCCCCGCACACGACCCGTGCCGTCCCCGCGTCGCATCCGCGCGACTTCCGACGAACCTCGTTTCGTCCGATGAATCCCTGAGGTACTTACGATTAAATTTAGATTTAATTGTTTGCGTTAAATGTTTGCGCTATGTACTGTTAATGTTTGCGCTATGGGATTTTTAATTGATAAAGATAAATTAATTGTGATTAATTTAAATGTCAATTAAATTCAAATTGATTGGAATTAAATAATATGATTATCTTAATTGTCAATTTGACGCAAACTGATTATGTGCACATGTTTACGTAATTAATTATATATGTGTAATTAATTAATTTGATTAAATTAATTGCACAATTCAAGTTGATTAGAATTAAATAATGTGATTATGTTAATTGTCAATCTGATGGAAATTAATTATGTTCGGATGTTTACATAAACTCAAGTTGATTAGAATTAAATAATAAGATTATGTTAATTGTCAATTTGATGCAAATTAATTATGTCTGTATGTTTACGTAATTAATTGTAATATATTAATATGATTAATATAATTGCGCTATAAGTAATATATTAATATGATTAATATAATTGCGCTGAAGTAATTATTTTTATATGATAAATTTAATTGCGCTGGATTTAATTTATGTAGTATGGGATGCATGAATTAAATATTTAATTATTTGATAATTAAATTAAATGGTGGATTATTTATTCTAATTAGATTTGAATTAAGTCAATTAATGCATGTAATATTGAAAATATGATTTTCAATAAAATAAAATAAATATAATGTAAAATGTTTACATTAATGAAAAACGGTTTTTCATAAAAATTTTTGTTTTCCGCTGCGTATACATGCACGATCCCCAACAGGTTGTTCTTCAACAATTATTTCTTCAGTATTTGCAGGATCAACATGATTTCCAACCTCATCACCATCTTCATCAACTACTCTATTCACACTGCTATTTCCAGATTTCACTGATGACATACTGAGCAGAGATTCATCACATGGCTCACCTTGATAAATAATTGCATTGGGGTCTATCATCTCATGATCTATAAATACTGACACACACTTATCCATGGCAACTAAACAAGGAATTAGCTGAACATCAAAATCAGCTTTAATATGCACTAGCTGTGAGCAATTATCTTCACAATTCGAACTGAAATAATACTCCA